>JAWHQI010000187.1:4275000-5551508 GCA_033032865.1 Dactylorhiza incarnata | reverse complement strand
CTCAAGGTATTTCAGCCCACTCAAGCTTAAGAGAAAATCAAGAGAGAGAGCATTAAAGAGGCTTTAAAGAAATTCCACTTCCAAGACATGTGCCAGCCGATTCCTTGACCTTTTATTCCATCAATATCTCACATTTATGCAATTTAGGCCACTCCCCATGGAAAAGTCACGGGTAGTGATTTGGCCGCTACTGCCGGCGCTAGCTAAAGCTACCGCCGGCGCTAGCTCCTTGCTTCCTTGGCCATTTGCTTCTTAACTTCCAAGGGCGAGGGTCACACCCACCCTTGGGGATCAGGGCACATCCATGACACCATCAGGACCTCAAGAGTCCTACCTAGCCCAAACATCACCAAGCGACTCGTGTCACTCGAGGGGTCTAGCTCGAAGTGGGATGTTACAAATCCAATAAATGAAGAAACAATTTCGTCCCCGAAATTTAGGGTTGAGGCTATGGGGATTGAAGGTCGGATTATGTAAATCCAATTCGACGTACACTTGACGAGGTTATTAGTTTAGTATGTCCTGACTCCCACTTAACCCTTGTGTGTGACCTTACTTATCCACATTGCATCGCGCATCACCCCAAATTTCCCCCAAGTGCACTTTTATAATTCTCCACAAAAGTCGTAATCAAAATTACGTACTAGAAGAAACTTGAATGTCTCTCACCGTGATGAAGGACATCGTTGTTTCGTACAGGTAGGGACTGGTAACTCTACTCATCATGATCAAATTGTATCTCCCTCAAATATGCACGAGCAGTTGGTCGATACAACCATTTACCATTCATACACGCACATGCGGTTCTCACGACCAAGTCGTTCTAACAAGCATTCAAGGACTTCCACCGAGTCCTTAATTCTTATTTTATAAGTACACCCGGTGCTATTTAGCACCCAAGGACCTACCACTCGGGTCCTTACCATATACCACAGGATATCAACATATCCTTCCAATTACATCAAAACGTCACCGCTACCAATAGCGAGTTGTCATAACTCTAACACGGTGAAAGGTATAAGTCATGGGTTCACTCTCTATGATCCCTTCGAACTTTGTATCATGACTCACCATTTGATATTTAGCATTTGACCTTTTGGTAGTTCCCTCTGTTCGAGTGTGTCAACTCAGGTACCCAGTTGGGGCAAACAGGGCAGTGGATCGGGTCCTCCACTCCTAGGCCAGTATGCCGCCTCCCATCCTAGACCTTAAGTACGCCCCTAAGAACTCACAGGGTATCCGCGTACTACTTGATACAACAATGCCTCTAAGTGAAACACCAAGCTCTTGGCTTGGAGGAATCGACCAGTCCTTCTTATATAACATAGAATCTACCTTTTGCAGGACAGTCCCAGTCCTCCCAATATGATCTCGAGTCTAACGCTCGCAAGACTATCTCAGTCTTTCCTTATATCCCGAGCCTACAGCTCGCGGGACTAACCCAGTCATCCCAAAATAATACCCAAGCCTACCGCTTGCAAGACTATCTCAGTCCTTCCTTATTATGATGCTATTAATCACGTGCACATCACATTTATTCAACACTACAAGGTGGAGATTTGTATCATCCCACAAGTTACACTGATTCGATAATTACAACATACAAGTTTCTGTTATCCGCACCTCAAGTATGTGCGACCTCTTTCTAGATCAAGCATTGAAGTGAATACCATTGTAAACTCCTTTTTCCAAACTCCACAATGTCTTAATCGCTGACCAAGCATAATCATCACCGTCTTTAACACAGCATCTCCAAATAATATTTAGGGAAGACCCAAGTCGGTACATGACTAGTCCAATAAACGAAGCGATAAACTCCCGTACATTTGGACTAGGTTTCTTCCACCACCCATGTGATACATTCATCTCGTGTTTGGGCACAAACCTTAGGGCATATATCCCTCGATGTAGGATTCTTACCCTATGGATCCCTGTACCGACGCACTTGTATATTAGCCGTGATGTTGAAAATCCGATTTTTCGGCGGCGACCACGTTGCATCTCATAGTAAAGAGAGCACGTACAAATAACATCCAATCAATCAGTACCTTTTATGTGTGTTGGGACTTGACATGAACCAGGGTACAAGGTTCGAGATGATTTCTCTTCAACGCGGGTTATGCGGACACCGAAGGTAAGGCATAATTCCCAATATGATAAACCAATCCAATTAATTCCAAGCGCCCTACCATCTCCGCCAATTACCGTTCAAGACATGTCTATTTAAATAACAATCCTTAATATCATACATTGTAGCACTAGCAATATCAACATGCCCGAGATAAGTACAGACTTCTCATTCGTGATGATAGTTCTCATTCCTTGTATAAGTAGTGACCCGTAAATTTTCCCAGCATGATCAAATTCTTGATCTCCACCAAGTACGCCTACGTAGTCCATCAACATCATCCATTCCAAAAGAAGTTAACTTGCTACTATTTAAAGGTAAAATCTTCTGCAAACCTAAGATTTGTCACGAGCCGATCTCGCCATGAGGGAGATCTCATTAACCCTTAACATTTATCATGTAAAATTAAAAATATTTATGTTACCAAGCACTATTGTAGGCTCATGGCGAGGTGAATCCATGACTCTACACCTCGCATAGGTCATAATCACCTCATTCCTTTCTAAGAACACGAGGCCCAAGTTAGGTGTTACTTTTATCTAATCCAGGTCTTATTTATACTTGCACCGAATTCAGAAATTGGTGCCAATTTTTCTTGCAATTTAGATCATTTCATTTAAGGGATCTTCAACCGTGAACATAAACCTTATCCAACAGTTGGGTTACGATACAGAGCCTCTAAAAAACTGCCTCGTCGAGGTAATACTGTTACACATACTCCTACTTGCACAGTTATTCTTCCCAAACTCTAAGGTCATCCAAAAAATTGACCATTTGAAAGTAATTTGCTCACCCTCTTCGTGCATTTACAACTGCACCTTACAGAAGGGAGATCGTCATGCATTAAGACGTCATGACTACTACTACGTATGTTTAGACTTTGGTTATGGCCAATACTCTTAATAATTTCCCGTCAATAAAAAGTCAACCGTGGAATAGGAGATCAAGTACTCAACTTTTCTGAAGACGATCAAGTCGCATCCAATCATCCTAAGAGCATAGAGAAACAATGCTCATCCTTGAAATGTTCCATTCTCTAAATCCGAAAGCGAAATCTTCTCTCGATCAAAACTTGGTGTTAGCAGCCCCCTTGCTCAGGGTGAACTAATTGTTCAAGGATTATGACCTTCTAGTGTTGAAAAAATTGTGAAGATTTTTCAACTCCCTGATAACTCCCAGTCAGTAGGTCACTAGCCCAATAAACGAAGAGATCAGCCCCTTCCCCCCCCCCCCCCCCCCCCCCCCCCCCCGAGGTTCCTGGGATGAGTCTCTTCGACCACCAACATGGTGCATTCGTCCTATATCCACACACCATTGTGAGGGCATAACATCGTCGACTCGGAGTTTTATCCTGCACTTAATCCCTTTTAGGCCCTTAGGGTTACTATTTACGACGTCCTTTTCAAAATCAACATGTGACCAAATAAAAAATAGGCATATTCCGGATTCAAATTCTTATTCGACCTCTGGTATTTGTCATAGTGATTGCTTTAATACAACAAAATGGGAAGTGTCAGGTTATCAGCAACACAGTTAGGCTTACAAGTCTCTCACCACTTCAATAATAGTTTCTGGGCATCAATTTTTCCCCCAGATGACCTATTAGTATGGGTAAGAGGTGGTAATATCTCTCAATAAGTCGAGTTGTGCGTTATAGTGCAAGACTTGAACATCTACTATCACACTAAACTCTTCCCACAATCACTTTGTGTGTCCTTACATCTCAACCAAATTGAAAGTCTTTATTTAAGGGTAGCTAATTACCTAGAGGGGGGGGGGGGGGGGGGTGAATAGGTTATTTTAAATTCTATTCAAGTTTTTGATCAAATCCTAAGTGTATGTGAGTTATAATCAGAGCTTTCAAGAAACAAACACAAACACACAGAATTTTATAGTGGTTCCCCTATCTAGGGTAATCCACTTTCCCCCTTCTCCCCTCTAGCAGTGTGCCAAATAGGGCTTATATCTCCTCCAGATCTCAGACCACTGATGGCGCAAATCTTAGCACACCGCTATAGGTGGTAGTAAGACTGCGGCACAAAACGGCAGTGTACCGATCGTTCAAGTAATATAAAATGGGAATGAATCCCCAAGTATCGATCTCAAAGGAACACAGTAAGGTGGAGTTTATTATCGAGGAAGGACTTGAGATTGAAGTCCTTTCGAGCGGATGGATGCGGAAATGGGGGATTTGGTTTGTGGAAAATAAAAGAAAACAACTTAAACTACTCCTATGCAATGCTTCGCTTGGCGGGATGGAGACTAGGCAGGCCTTGAGCGCGCTGCGTCGCAAGGGCGGATGGACGAGTAGGCAAGCGGAATCGAACTATGCAGGCCTTGAGCGCACTGCTTCGTAGGGCGAATGAATTACACGGGCCGCTATGCCACACTTCGCTAGGCGGATGGACGAGTAGGCAAGCGGATGGAATGGTTCGCACCGGCGGAGTCGGAATGGATTACACGGGCCGCTATGCCACGCTTCGCTAGGCGGATGGAAGAGTAGTCATACGGACGAGGGTCGCAAGCACCTCGTCGACAAGCACGCCACTAGCAATTGCTAGTGCGGCACCGAACACGAAGGCGGAATTGAAATTAGATGGGGGCGCACCTCATAAGCACATATGAATAATATAATCTCAAATAAATGAAATAGACATTACATAACAAGATTCATTGTGCACATCATCAAAATACAGAAGAGTCTAACCTAAACAATCATCAACATAAAGAAGGAAAAAGAGGGTAAAGGAGTCGACCACATCCGAAGCCTTGCCGAAGATTCACGGTTGGAATCGCTGGGTTGTCAATCCGCGTCCAAGCTCGGTCTTCAACTACGTCCGAGGTAGAGGAGGGCTGTCACTTCCTCCCAATGGCTCGTCTTCTTCGTGTCACGATGCAATCTACTCCGATACACGATCTCCTTGCTCGACGTTGGCGATCTTTGGGCTAGAAACCTCTCCTTGAAGCTCTTGGATGATGGAGGAGGCCTAGGGGGGCGGAGAACCTGCGGAAGGGGCGAAAACGGCGGAGCTGGGCGGAATAAATGCGCGATCCCGACCTAATTCGCGAGCAGGTCAATTTATAGGCGCTGGAATAAACAGTGCGCACGATCAGTGGCGCACGACCAGTGGTCGTGCGCACTAGAATCCTGTGATCGTGCGCCTGCCTGGGCGGAGCCTGCAATGTAAGAAATTTATAAAATATAATTTTCGCACGACCAGTGGCGCACGACCAGTGGTCGTGCGCACTATCGTAAATGGTCGTGCGTTCGGTCAAGACAGAACTCAAATTTCGGGGGTTGAGTGCGCACGATCAGTGGCGCACGACCAGTGGTCGTGCGCAATAGAACCAGTGATCGTGCGTAGTGTTCCTGTACAGAATTGTACCGGGAACACCTGCACGACTCCTGTTCCTACAGAAATGCTAATCAGGCCACTGAAAGTGGCACTCAACAATACGATAAGGTTATCAAAAGAGAATAAACATCAAAACACACCAAATTAGGCCAAGAAGTGCACCTAGCATAGAACGATAAATATGAGCTAAAACAAGGCTAAAGTGCAGTGGAATGACTAGAAAAATGGCCCAGATGAGTCCATATATGTGTATATGATCAGGACTCATCACACCCCCAGACTTACCTGTTTGCGCGTACCGAGCAAACGAATTCCTCAAGCGGCTGAGAAAAATACACAGCTGGCATAGAAATTGTAAAGCGGAGTATCATGCGAAGTCGCATGCTCATGCGCGTAGAAATACAGTAGACAAAATTTCTAATTGTACATATTAGTTTATACTTTTCTAGGGGCGTATTTATATATTACATTTACTCAAAAAGTGAATCACGGTGAATCATAAGGTCGTACATAGGAAGAAAGTAAACTGAACGCTGAGGCGAGCATTGCCAAAGATCGGGGCTCGAGTCAACTCCATTGAAATCCATCAATGTCGGTGACCATAAGCTTGCCCGTTCACACTCTCTCCACGGCACTAGTTTGACTCAAATGCGTGAATCAATAGGACTTTAGGTTTTAAATGGGGCTTGGGTTTAGGTGAGGTGTACAATGATAAAGACGATGGCTCAAACACTAAACCCAAATGAGCTAGTGCGAAAATTCTCCTAATTCACCACACAAATACGCGGGTACACCACACCCCCAGACTTGGATTTGACTACATGGGTGTGTGCATGATGCGATGATTCGGCAAGTGCACCGGTCGCGCAAGTAATAATAATGGGGAAAATCCCTGAGTGTCGGTCTCTTGAGGAACACAGTAGGGTGGAGTTAGGTTTCGAGGAAGGACTTGAGATTGAAGTCCTTAAATCGAATGGAATGCGGGGGAGTTGGGTTGGCTTTTGGAAAATAAAATAAAAGCTATCAACTACTCCTATGCAATGCCGCTATGCAATGCTTCGCTCGGCGGGATGGAAGACTACGTAGGCCTTGAACGCGCTACTTCGTAAGGGAGGATGGACGAGTAGGCAAGCAGATCGAACTATGCAGGCCTTGAGCGCGCTGCTTCGTTAGGCGGGATGGAGTACGGGCCGCGATGCCACGCTTCGGTAGGCGGATGGGCGAGTAGGCTAACGGAATGAGGGTCGTAAGCACCTCTTCGCAAAGCACACCACTAACAATTGTTAGGGCGGCACAACACAACGAACAATCCACACCACGTGGCACACCTCAAATGAAAATATAACAAGATTACTCAATCACATAGACATGATTTCATACTAATGTTAACAAGTAAAAATATACTTCATCAAAATGTTGGTTCTAGCTACATACACATCAATAAGAGAAGAATAAGGCAAGAAATCGACCGAATCCGAAGTCTCGTTGTAGATTCACGGTTGGAATCGTCGGGTTGTCAATCCGTGTCCAAGCTCGGTCTGCAACTACGTCCGGGGTAGAGAGAGCTGTCACTACTCTCCAATGAGCCCGTCTTCTTTGTGTCACGATCCGGTAGAGGTTGCAAACTTCCTCTTGCTTGATGGCGATGGCGGCTAAACCTTCCTTGGAGCACTTGGATGAAGGAGGAGGCCGAGAGGAAACTCCGGCTCAAGATTGGCGTGAAGAGCAAGCCCGGAGCACCTCCATATGGTGGGCGACGGTGGAGGGGCGAATCTGGGCGGAACCGGGCGGAAAACGGCGGCTGAAGACGATGGATCTGACCTAAAATCGCGAGCAGCGGAATTTATAGGCGCTGGAATTAAACAGTGCGCACGGTCATTGGCGCACGACCAGTGGTCGTGCGCACTAGAATCCTGTGATCGTGCGCTCTGCCTGGACGGAGCCTGTAAAGACAGAAATTATAAAATAACATGTTCGCACGACCAGTGGCGCACGACCGGTGGTCGTGCGCACTATCGTAGGTGGTCGTGCGCACTGGTTGAAACAGAACTCATGAAATTGATGATAAGTGCGCACGAACAGTGGCGCACGACCGGTGGTCGTGCGCACTATCGTAGATGGTCGTGCGCACTGCATCAAACAGAACTCATGAAAAAAAAAGTGTTAAGTGCACACGATCAGTGGCGCACGACCAGTGGTCGTGCGCAATAGAACCAGTGATCGTGCGCAGTGTTCCTGTGCAGAATTGCACCGGAAGCACCTACACGACTCCTGTTCTAGCGTACAACCATGAATCCAGCTACTGAAAGTGGCACCTAACAGTGCATGAAAACTACTAACAAAGAAAGATACGAAATTACACCAAATAGGGCCTAAAAGTGCACCTAGCATAGAATGACCAATATGAGCTAAAACAGGGCTAAAGTGCAGTGAAAAGACTAAATAGATGGCCCAGATGAGTCCATAAAAGTGTATATGATCAGGACTCATCACACCCCCAGACTTAACTGTTTGCGCGTCCCGAGCAAACAAATTCTAAGCGAACGGGGAATGAAAAGTAGATGGCTTAAAACTACAATATAGAGTACCATGCGAAGTCGCATACTCACGTGCATAAGAAGAATAGTAGAGAAGATTTCTGATTATATAAACAGTCTATATATTTCTAAAAGAGTAAAAGCATATTACAACTACTCAAAATGGTGGAAAGCGGTGTATCGTTCGGTCATGCATACGGAGAAAGTAAACTAAACGCTGAGATGAGCATTGCTCAAGATTGGGATGCCGGACAAACTCCACCGAAATCCATCGGTGTCGGTGACCATAGGCTTGCCCGGTCACATTCTCTCCAAGGCACTGGTTTGACTCAAATGCGTGAATCAATAGGACTTTAGGTTTTAGATGAGGCTTGGGTTTAGGTGAGGAAAAACAAAGATAAAAACGACGGCTAAAGCACTAAACCCAAATGAGCTAATGCAGGAAACTATCCTCATTCACCACACAAACATGCGGGTACACAACACCCCCAGACTTGGACTTAACAGCATGGGTGCGTGCACCGCCTACTCCCAAACATAAATCTATACATAAAGATTTTCAAGTAAACATTCCTTCTCTTTCCTTTCTTTTTAACTTCTTTTCTTTTTCTCATTTTTTTTCTTTTCTTATCATATTCAGCAAATAAACAAAAGGACACATCCACATCTTCACAAACATATTACCACATCAACAACCCAACTCATGAAAATAATAAACAGCTAAAGCTCAAATTTTGGGTGTGCGACTAGGATTGGCTTTTGGGCTTTGGTGAAATAAAAGTGGGGCTGAATCAAAGAACGGGTAGGCACAACTGGGCTAGCGAGGATATAGCGGTAGGGATAGGCACAAAGGCTCAACCGGGCCAAAATGATGGCCTATATCACATTCACACAATTGACTAACCGTATACCCATGCTTCAAGAATCGCTTGGGGCAAGTTCTAGCCACCGAGAAAGATTCTCCTTTCTCCCGACTCAAGCAATACGAATCTAGCGATCGTTTACACACATCCCTATGCTACCGTTTGATTCACACCGGATTCACCATTTGAGTAGAGTAGACAACATTTACACTAATAGAGAAAAATATAAAACCATAGTATAAAAAGAGATCTAACCTACACAAATTCCTATGCAACCGAGCACTCGACTAGGAGCACTACGGGAGTTAACATTTTACTCTGCTACATAGTCCTAAGCCATCACCTAGACTTTCCCAAATAAGCAGAAGAATTAAATTCACAACAGAGCAAGCAAACAGATGAGTACGCGCTCAAGTGGGTGATGTGGTGTGCAATGAAAATAAACAAAACATTTTTAAATGAAATCTTCTAGCATGCAGTGCAATAGTGCACGTGAGCGGGTAAACAAAACTACTCTCCCCCAGACTTAAACTAAACAATCCGCAAAATATATGACAGGAAAATCAAAATAGGGCTAGGGAAAGAGAGTACCCAATGCTCAGCAAGTGAGCATACCAGAAGACGCGTGCAAACTAAGACAACGCTGCAGCATCCGCCATCCAGAAAAAGATACCTGCAGGGGTCAGCTCCGCAAAAAGAAAATAGAAAACTGAAAAAGAAATACTACTAACTAAACATGATTAGGAGAAATAAAAATGCAGAAAAGAAAGATAACTACTGGGGTTATTGTCATCCCAGCACGACTTATTCTAAATTAAAACGGTTCTAGCTAATGGGCCTATGAAAAGAAAGGTGCACCGGTAGCTGTTCTAATATGCGTGTCGGTAGCGGGTACCGATACGGCGAAAGAGCAGTCACGCCTCTACCCGAATATAAATAATACCTGCTTGACACAGGTAGAGGGAAAAGAAAGTAAGAAGAGGAGGAGGCCTGGTCCTCACTCATCTCACAAAACACCTCCTTGCCTAGCAAGGTATCGTCAACAGGGGGGGCAGCAGGAGGCAAAGGCAATGAGTGGAGCTTCCTCTACGGAGGGAGGATAAACCTCCTCACATAAGAAGATGCTCACAACATTGACTTGAGCAAAATGCTCCAAGTCCTCCTGGGGTACCTGTGAAGATTCAACCTGCACAGGCTCAGATAAAGAAGGGGGATCAAGAAATAAAGAAGAGGAATGACTTAAATAAAAATCAATCGGGGGAGTGGTCCCGGTCTCACTCCCAGCAGGATCCAAGGATAGATCTCTATCATCATCGTAAATATCATAGCGAGGGGAACTTGACAACTCAGGGGCTTCAGTCGTGGTTCGGACCTCCTCGTCCCATGAAGAAGGGCAAACCTCATCATCAGAGAGAGTATCCTCCTCATCCCACCGAGGTGCACCATAGTGTTCAAAATATTCATTCTCCCCGTCAGGGAAAATGACATCCTCATCCCACTTTGGAGCACCCTCCGAGTCAGAAGCATCACCCAGCTCCTTTACTTCGATAGGATCATAAAGAATATGTGTAGAAAAATCTTGCAAAGAAACTGGAGGGACAAAAATATTCGGTTCCTCCGCAAAAAGATCTGCTAAAGCCTCCCCGATGGAAAGAATACTTTCCTCATCATACTCAGGTGCATCTAGGAGCTCCCATTCCTCTCCTTGTTGGCTAACAGATGAGTGATCATCATCACTGGGAGTGAAGCCATAAACAGGGAGTGAGGAGTCCGTGCACAAGACAAGCTCAGGGGTAGAGGGCACAATTGCCTCCATGGGTAAAGAATGAGCGATAGGGACAATGTTGTCCTGAGTGGAGGAGTGGCGGTCAGGCTTGAAAAGACTAGGACAGTCCTTCAATTCATGACCCTCTCCTCGACACAACAAACAAACAATGTTCCTACACTGCCTAGCATTCAAGTCATTCATTTGGTCTATATAATAAACCATCTTATCATTAAAGCTAGGCGAAATACCCCATGACGACATTTTCAAAATTCAAAGCAGATAAGAAGAAACTGAAATTCTTTGCAAGGAAATCTACACAACTAGAAAAACTCCTTGAATAAAACTTGCCTAAAACTTTAAAATAGGGGATGAAGAAATAAAAACAAACAAAAGATAATTAAAAGGCAAACAAAAATAATAAAGCGGCTATACACACTGGAAGAAACTTCTCTCTCTCAGCTCTCCCTCTCAAGAAAACTCACACGACTGTGTTCCCCGGCAACGGCGCCAAAAACTTGATGCGATGATTCGGCAAGTGCACCGGTCGCGCAAGTAATAATAATGGGGAAAATCCCCGAGTGTCGGTCTCTTGAGGAACACAGTAGGGTGGAGTTAGGTTTCGAGGAAGGACTTGAGATTGAAGTCCTTAAATCGAATGGAATGCGGGGGAGTTGGGTTGGCTTTTGGAAAATAAAATAAAAGCTATCAACTACTCCTATGCAATGCCGCTATGCAATGCTTCGCTCGGCGGGATGGAAGACTACGTAGGCCTTGAACGCGCTACTTCGTAAGGGCGGATGGACGAGTAGGCAAGCGGATCGAACTATGCAGGCCTTGAGCGCGCTGCTTCGTTAGGCGGGATGGAGTACGGGCCGCGATGCCATGCTTCGGTAGGCGGATGAGCGAGTAGGCTAACGGAATGAGGGTCGTAAGCACCTCTTCGCAAAGCACACCACTAACAATTGTTAGGGCGGCACAACACAACGAACAATCCACACCACGGGGCACACCTCAAATGAAAATATAACAAGATTACTCAATCACATAGACATGATTTCATACTAATGTTAACAAGTAAAAATATACTTCATCAAAATGTTGGTTCTAGCTACATACACATCAATAAGAGAAGAATAAGGCAAGAAATCGACCGAATCCGAAGTCTCGTTGTAGATTCACGGTTGGAATCGCCGGGTTGTCAATCCGTGTCCAAGCTCGGTCCGCAACTACGTCCGGGGTAGAGAGAGCTGTCACTACTCTCCAATGAGCCCGTCTTCTTCGTGTCACGATCCGGTAGAGGTTGCAAACTTCCTCTTGCTTGATGGCGATGGCGGCTAAACCTTCCTTGGAGCACTTGGATGAAGGAGGAGGCCGAGAGGAAACTCCGGCTCAAGATTGGCGTGAAGAGCAAGCCCGGAGCACCTCCATATGGTGGGCGACGGTGGAGGGGCGAATCTGGGCGGAACCGGGCGGAAAACGGCGGCTGAAGACGATGGATCTGACCTAAAATCGCGAGCAGCGGAATTTATAGGCGCTGGAATTAAACAGTGCGCACGGTCATTGGCGCACGACCAGTGGTCGTGCGCACTAGAATCCTGTGATCGTGCGCTCTGCCTGGACGGAGCCTGCAAAGACAGAAATTATAAAATAACATGTTCGCACGACCAGTGGCGCACGACCGGTGGTCGTGCGCACTATCGTAGGTGGTCGTGCGCACTGGTTGAAACAGAACTCATGAAATTGATGATAAGTGCGCACGAACAGTGGCGCACGACCGGTGGTCGTGCGCACTATCGTAGATGGTCGTGCGCACTGCATCAAACAGAACTCATGAAAAAAAGTGTTAAGTGCACACGATCAGTGGCGCACGACCAGTGGTCGTGCGCAATAGAACCAGTGATCGTGCGCAGTGTTCCTGTGCAGAATTGCACCGGAAGCACCTGCACGACTCCTGTTCTAGCGTACAACCATGAATCCAGCTACTGAAAGTGGCACCTAACAGTGCATGAAAACTACTAACAAAGAAAGATACGAAATTACACCAAATAGGGCCTAAAAGTGCACCTAGCATAGAATGACCAATATGAGCTAAAACAGGGCTAAAGTGCAGTGAAAAGACTAAATAGATGGCCCAGATGAGTCCATAAAAGTGTATATGATCAGGACTCATCAGTGCACCGCCTACTCCCAAACATACATTTATACACAGATTTTTTTTCTTTTCAATAAAGCTCATATCTTCTTCTTTTTCTTATTTTCTTTTTCTTTTCACATATTTTCAGCAATTTAAACAATGATGCATATCCGCATTTTCACAAACATATCACTACATCAACAACCCAATCATGAAAGTAATAAACTAGAGCTCAAATTTGGGTGTGCGACTAGGATTGGCTTTTAGGCTTTGGTGAAATAAACGTGGGGCTGAATCAAAGAAAGGGTAGGCACAACTGGGCTAACGAAGATATAGCGATAGGAATAGGCACAAAGCTCAACCGGGCCAAAATGATGGCCTATATCACATTCACACAATTGACTAACCGTATACTCATGCTTCAAGAATCGCTTGGGGCAAGTTCTAGCCACCGAGAAAGATAATCCTTCCTCCCGACTCGGGCAATACAAGGCTAACGAACGCCTACACACATTCCTATGCTACCGTCTGATTCACACCGGATTCACCACTTTTTGAGTAAAGTAAACAATATCTACGCTAATAGAAAAACATAATCTAAAAGCCTAAAAAGAAATTGAATCTACACGAATTTCTAAGCGAGACATGGGCACTCGACTAGGAGCACTACAAGAGTCAACATTTTACTCCGCCTCATAATCCTAAGCCAGCATAGTGATTTTCCAAATCACACGAAAAGAAATGAGTTCGGCTCAAGACATGCCAACAGCTAAGTGCGCGCTCATGTGGGTGTTGTGGTGTGCAATGAAACTGAACAAAACAAAAATAAATAACACCTCCTAGTATGCTGTGCAATGGTGCACGTGAGCGGGTAAACGGAACTACTCTCCCCCAGACTTAAACTAAACAAAATGCGCAAAATATAGCTTTGAAACTCAGAATAATGCTAGGGAAAGAGAGTACCCAGTGCACAGAAATGAGCATACCAGAAGATTGGCGTGTAAACCAAGAAAAAGCTGCAACATCCGCCAGAAGAACACCTGCAGGGGTGAGCTCCGCAAAAACAAAAGAAAATATACAAACTAAAAAGAAATGCAGGAAAAGTAAGATAACTACTGGGGTTATTGTCATCCCAGCACGACTTATTCTAAATTAAAACGGTTCTAGCTAATGGGAGTATGGAAGGAGAAGTGGACAGGTAACTGGCCCAATATCCGTGTCGGTAGCGGGTACCGATACGGTGATAGAACAGTAACCCCTCTACCTAAATATAGATACCTGCTCCTCACAGGTAAAGGGTAGAGAATGTAAGTGGAGGAGGAAATATCCTCACTCAACTCACCAAAAACATCCTTGCCTAGCAAGGTATCGTCTTCAGGGAGGCGGCAGGAGGAGAAGGCAATGAATGAGGCTTCCTCTATGGAGGAGGGATCAACCTCATCACATGAAAGGATACACTCATCATTGACTTGAGCACAAAGCTCCAAGTCCTCCTGGGGTACCTGTAAGGACTCAACCTGCACAGGCTCAGATGAAGAAGGGGGGTCAAGAAATAAAAGAGAGGAAGGACAAAAATAATCAGAAATCGGGGGAGTGGTCCCGGTCTCACTCCCAGCAGGATCCAAGGATAGATCGCTATCATCATCGTAAGTATCATAGCGAGAGGAACCCAAGAACTCAAGGGCCTCGGTGGTGAGTTGGACCTCCTCGTCCCATGAGGAAGTGCAAACCTCCTCATTAGAAAGAGTACCCTCCTCCTCCCACTTTGGAGCATCTTCCGAGTCCGAAGCATCACCCCGCTCCTTTACTTTGATAGGATCATAAAGAATGTGTGTAGAAAAATCTTGCAAAGAAACTGAAGGAACACAAAGATTTGGTTCCTCCGCAAAAAGATCTGCTAAAGCCTCCCCGATGGAAAGAATACTTTCCTCATCATACTCAGGTGCATCTAGGAGCTCTCATTCCTCTCCTTGTTGGCTAACAGATGAGTGATCATCATCACTGGGAGTGAAGCCATATACAGGGAGTGAGGAGTCCATGCACGAGACAAGCTCGGGGGTAAAGGGCACAATTGCCTCCATGGGTAAAGAATGAGCGATAGGGACAATGTTGTCATGAGTGGAGGAGCAGCGGTAAGGATTGAAAAGACTAGGACAGTCCTTCAATTCATGACCCTCTCCTCGACACAACAAGCAAATAATGTTCCTACACTGCCTAGCATTTAACTCATTCATTTGGTCTATATAATAAACCATCTTGTCATTAAAGCTAGGTGAAATATCCCTTGACGACATTTTCAATAATAAAAGCAGGTATAACGAGACTGAAATTCTTTGCAAGAAAATTTACACAAACTAATAAAACTTCTTGGATTAGACTTGCCTAAAACTTTAAAATAAGAGGGAAAGAAATAATAACAAGCAGTAAATAAGTAAAAAGCAAACAAAAATAATAAGGCGGCTATACACACTGGAAGAAACTTCTCTCTCTCAGCTCTCCATCTCAAGAAAACTCACACGTCTGTGTTCCCCGACAACGGCGCCAAAAACTTGATGGCGCAAATCTTAGCACACCGCTATAGGAGGTAGTAAGACTGTGGCACGAAACGGCAGTGTACCGATCGTTCAAGTAATATAAAATGGGAATGAATCCCCAAGTATCGATCTCAAAGGAACACAGTAAGGTGGAGTTTATTATCGAGGAAGGACTTGAGATTGAAGTCCTTTCGAGCGGATGGATGTGGAAATGGGGGATTTGGTTTGTGGAAAATAAAAGAAAACAACTTAAACTACTCCTATGCAATGCCGCTATGCAATGCTTCGCTTGGCGGGATGGAGACTAGGCAGGCCTTGAGCGCGCTGCATCGCAAGGGCGGATGGACGAGTAGGCAAGCGGAATCGAACTGTGCAGGCCTTGAGCGCACTGCTTCGTAGGGCGAATGGATTACACGGGCCGCTATGCCACGCTTCGCTAGGCGGATGGACGAGTAGGCAAGCAGATGGAATGGTTCGCACCGGCGGAGTCGGAATGGATTACACGGGCCGCTATGCCACGCTTCGCTAGGCGGATGGAAGAGTAGGCATACGGATGAGGGTCGCAAGCACCTCGTCGACAAGCACGCCACTAGCAATTGGTAGTGCGGCACCGAACACGAAGGCAGAATGGAAATTAGATGGGGGCGCACCTCATAAACATATATGAATAATATAATCTCAAATAAATGAAATAGACATTACATAACAAGATTCATTGTGCACATCATGAAAAATATAGAAGAGTCTAACCTAAACAATCATCAACATAAAGAAGGAAAAAGAGGGTAAAGGAGTCGACCACATCCGAAGCCTTGCCGAAGATTCACGGTTGGAATCGCTGGGTTGTCAATCCGCGTCCAAGCTCGGTCTTCAACTAAGTCCGAGGTAGAGGAGGGCTGTCACTTCCTCCCAATGGCTCGTCTTCTTCGTGTCATGATCCAATCTACTCCGATACACGATCTCCTTGCTCGACGTTGGCGATCTTTGGGCTAGAAACCTCTCCTTGAAGCTCTTGGATGATGGAGGAGGCCTAGGGGGGCGGAGAACCTGCGGAAGGGGCGAAAATGGCGGAGCTGGGCGGAAGAAATGCGCGATCCCGACCTAATTCGCGAGCAGGTCAATTTATAGGCGCTGGAATAAACAGTGCGCACGATCAGTGGCGCACGACCAGTGGTCGTGAGCACTAGAATCCTGTGATCGTGCACCTGTCTTGGCGGAGCCTGTAATGTAAGAAATTTATAAAATATAATGTTTGCACGACCAGTTGCGCACGACCAGTGGCGCACGACCAGTGGTCGTGCGCACTATCGTAAATGGTCGTGCGTTCGGTCAAGACAGAACTCAAATTTCGGGGGTTGAGTGTGCACGATCAGTGGCGCACGACCAGTGGTCGTGCGCAATAGAACCAGTGATCGTGCGCAGTGTTCCTGTACAGAATTGTACCGGGAACACCTGCACGACTCCTGTTCCTACAGAAATGCTAATCAGGCCACTGAAAGTGGCACTCAACAATACGATAAGGTTATTAAAAGAGAATAAACATCAAAACACAACAAATTAGGCCAAGAAGTGCATCTAGCATAGAACGACAAATATGAGCTAAAACAAGGCTAAAGTGCAGTGGAATGACTAGAAAAACGGCCCAGATGAGTCCATATATGTGTATATGATCAGGACTCATCAACCACAAAAAGGTCTTACGGCTCAGATCTCAACAGATCTTACAGTCTCAGATCTCAACAGATCCTACAGTCTCAGATCTCAACAGATCCTACAAACTCAGATCTCAAAAGATCCTACAATCTCAGATCTCAACAGATCCTACCTCAGCCTTTATAACAACAGGCCTACACTCAGATCCACCCTTGGATCCTACAACTCAGATCACAAAAGATCCTACACTCAGATCTGACAATTCAGATCCTACAGGAATTGAGAGTTAATTGTAATGTCACCAGACTCAAGTTCTTCAATGTATAGAGCCTTTTATTCTATCTGAAAGATCAGACAGAATTCTTCAACAGATCAGCAACAACAAAAATCGTCTTCTTGAATCGCTCCGGCTGTGATGACTATTGTTCTTGAGGAAGATAAGATCTTCCTCCTTGACCTTCTCTCTTCAGAAAATATCAGCAGCAGATTGCTGAATTGATTTCTTCAAAACAAAACGATTTCGAAAGAAGAGAAGATTTTTTCTGATTCTTCTTGCGAGAGCCTTTGATTTGCAGTGAGAAAAACTGTACTTCTCTTCAAGGGAAACCTTTCTTTTTGTATCCTTGATTGCAACAACAATATCGTCTAGAATAGGAAATGAATGACGGCTGCTGATCTTGATGAATTTCCTGGATATTCTTCCTTGGATACTTCCTCAAATTACGCCTTTGAAAAATGGAGAAGATAATAGGTAGGATTGTATATCAATTACAGATCATGCCTTCTATTTATAACCCGCAATCCGTGCCATCTGAGACTCTCCTCCATGTCAGCATGACGTCAGATCCTCAACGGTCTTTAGTGACTTTAGTATTTGACAAGGCATCGAGACATGGTCGTCGTTTCGACTTGGCTTAGCTTGTTGTAGATGTACTGTAGCACAATCCATTACTTAGAGCATTTCAGGAAGAGGGCGTTGATCAGTGTGTAACTCAGTCGACGCATCTTATTCTACGGCGTCGAGTGATGTTCCTTGGTTCGACGCTTTCTTATTCCACGACGTAGAGTGATGTTCCTTGGTTCGACGCTTTCTTGACTTTATCTCAAATCTTCAGTCGGTGACCTTGTCGTTGAGACAGCAAACATAGGTCGACGCTTTTGGGTCACAGGCGTCGAGCGATGTGTAGTGTCTCGACGCTTGTGGACTTAGATGAACTCATTTAGCTTGACCTGATCTCCTGCATAATGATTCTAGATAGTATATCAAATACATTGTGAGGTATATCTTTAATTTAGGAATGAACTTCTCCAAATCTAGGACATTGTGGGCAATGATCCCAACAATCTTCTCCTATTTGAAGAAGTCATAACCTTATTCAATGATATACTCCTTTTTACAAAAATAATCAATATTTTCTACACAGGCAATCATAATATGGTTAATATAACACTTTTCATAAAATTAGATTACCATATCAATCTAATAAGAGAAAACATCTCAGGCATGAGTTATAGAATCAACACAGAATCACGGATTACATGATCTACATCACAAGCAGTTCAGAATTAATCATGTAGATATAGTGAAAAGATCACAGCATAGACATATATATATGATGATAATCAAGGAAGAATCAGTTTGCTCTGGGAGCCCATTAAGATTGTCCAAATTACACAATATATTGTCTGAGATAATTTAAAAAAAAAATTCAAGTCCTATTGTTTTTCCGGTTCCTTGATTTCTGGTCCTCTCCTGGCTTTCTTGGTTTGAGCTTCAGCAACTCTTTGCCTTCTCTGGAAGTAGTCAAACGGCTTTGGAAAGTATCTGATTGGCTCCTTAGTATTTGCCTAAACTCTCCCAGCCAGCTTGTCAGCTTTGAACTTTATAACCAGCTCCTCCACATCCCTGTATTTTCTCCACTCAACTTCAGAGTACCACTTCTCTCTTTCTCCTGGATTAGTCTTAACTGCTCTCCATGCTGCCAGAAGTATGTCCCTTGAGGAGGGAGACCAGTGTTCATAATCATCCCTTGCTTCAATTTCTTCTCTGAATTTTCTTTTGCTGGATTCTACTTGTTCAGAAATAATATTCTTACTTTTGTTCTTATCTTCAGAACTATACATCTTAGCAATGTTCTTTTGAATTTGGGTAGGAGATGCAGGCTTGGATTCAGAAACTTGATCATCATGGGAGGATGGCCTAAGGTTTCTCTCATGCAATTGGAGGTCCAAATAGCATGATCAGAGCTGGCTTTAATTATTGACCTCTCCCCCTTTATGACTTCTTCTACTATATAATCTCTGAGTACATTCTTATGAAATCTAACCTGACCCTCCAGATGATTGACTCCTCCTTCAATAGTTTTCTTGACCTTGAGAAGGTGGTCATCAATGGTATATGTAGTCATTTGTACTTGATTCCTTAATGTAGAGGAGCTCTCATCAATCTTGGCTAGCATATCAGTATTTTGTTGTTGCAACTTTGCTTCTATTTTGGCAGTTCCTGTTAAAATCTGTGCAACTTGCTCTTTATATAAAACTTGCATATTGTTGCTCAAAATGCCCTGATTGCTTTGAACATCATCTACAGTCTTTGCAATACTTTCTTGTTTTGCTTCAATGGTCTTTGAAGTCTCTTTGATGACATTTAATTGGTCAGTTATGTGATCCACAGAAACAACAGCTCTTTTGAAAAACTTGAACATTAAATCTCTCATTTCATTCATCTGATGATTGACTTCAAACCTTATTAATTTCATTTGAAAATTTACTTCATTTTGCATTTTAGTGTTGTTTTCATCAATATACTGCTCCAATGATCTTCTTTGATTGTTAAGCAAATCCTCCAGCTGAGGTAGTATAGAACTTAGGTCCACATTAATTGCTCTTGCTTCACTAGCACTGCTACTGCTGACTTCTTTGAACAAAGAATCTTTTCTATAGCTCATATGTGAATTGGAGGATGATTCTATTTTAATAATTTTCTCGGTCTTTTTCTTTTGGGTTTGAGATTCTCCTCCCACATCCATAGTATCAATATCAAGATTCTCCGGAGCAGGGATCTCATGCTGAGACTCCCCCTCAACTTCTGCATTATCTGAAGCAAGGTTCTCTGGAGCAAGGTTCTCTGGAGCAGGGATCTCATTTTGAGACTCCCCCTCAATTAGAGACTCCCCCTCAGCTATAGCAGGGAGTCCAGATGGAATTTCTCGCTCTTCTTCTTCTTTCTCTTTCTCATCTTGTTCCTTGTTAATCTCAGCACCCACTTTCAATATTGGATCAGTACCTGTTTGTGTGTCAGGAATACTGTCCCTAGTAGGTTGTTCCATTTCTTCATCTTCAGATGTTGTCAAATCAGGATTGTGGATTGGGGTGGATTTTGATTTCCTTCTAGAGGATGATGAACTAGAGGAGCTGGAAGAGACCTGCTTCTTCTTTTTCTTTTGAGTTTTCTTCTGCTTGGAGGATGTCTCTGCTGGTGGTTGATTTGACAGAGTCCTTTCCCACCGTTCCAGCATTTTTATGTCCATTTTCTTCATATGGTTTATTTTTGAGCCAAGTCTGTGGTTCAATGTATCTGGAATCACCTTTACAAGGTAGAGGGACAATATCCTACCCATGTTGGGTGCTTGGATACATTCTATCACTCTATCAAAAACAACCTGTCCCCAGTCAGTTTTAAGAGTATAGATGATTCTGGTCAGAAGAATGAACATCTTCCTGGAGATTTTGTTATGGGAGCCTGTCTTACATAACAGTCCCTTTCCTATTATGTCTGATAATAGCTTTCCTCTTGGATTCATTCCTTTCCTCAACACGCTTCCAGATAATTCGTGTGAAGTTTCAATTCCACACCAAACTTGAGCTAACCTGATTTGTTCAGAGCTTACCTCTTCTTCTTCTTCATCACTCTTATGCCTTGGCAGTTGTAGTGCCTTAGCAAGTCTTTTTGGTGTGATCTTAACTTTCTTTCCATTCACGGTAGATTTGAGCTTGGAATTAGCGGAGTCTACTACTACATTAGAGAATAACTCTAATACTTCGCGTTTCCAGATTAATGTCGATTCTGATAAGAGTTATTCTAGCCCTGTTTTATGAATTAACTCGATAGTGTTCTTGATTTCATCTGGTGCGGCTTGGAAACCATTTCGAACTAGCTCACTTCCTTCGTAGAGGTAATCGATGTTCTTGGGAGGCATTGTTGTTGTAGCTTTTGATTGAAGATCTTGAGAATGAGATTTTCTAGGGCAGAGACTTTCGAATTGGGAATTCTATGTTTAAGAAAGCATAGGTACTACCGAAGTATCTTCCCTATATATAGAGAGTTTCTAGTTCTTGAGTTGAAACGCCGCGCACAAGACTTGTTTGATAGGATTGATCAAATGGTTCAGATTCACCCTGTCTCGAGACGTCCTTGCTCTTTCCGTAAAAGCGTTGAGACCGCTTGACGCAGGTTATCCTCGCTCGACGCCAGTTATCCTCGCTCGACGCCACTTATCCTCGCTCGACGCCACTTATCCCCGCTCGACGCCAGATATAATTTTACTCACCTTTTGGACTTAATTCAATTATTATTTTTATTTATTTATTGCATTTTCTATACTATTTGAAACTTGTTATTTATTCTAGCTTTATTTTGGATTATTGTATATTTCAGGACAGACAACTTCATTCCATATTTAGCATTCCTAATTCAATTTTGAAGTTATTGAATTTTGTTTCATCCAAGGGTTTAGTGAATATATCAGCTACTTGTTTGTCTGTGGGGACATATTCAATTGTGATATCCCCATTTTCTACATGTTCCCTAATGAAATGATATCTAATTTCTATGTGCTTTGTTCTACTATGTGATACAGGGTTATTTGCAATAGCAATGACACTAGTTGAATCACAATATAAAGGGGATTTACTTAGCTGGATTTTATAGTCTTGGAGTTGATGTTAAATCCACAGTAGCTGAGCACAGCAGTTTTCAGCTGAGATGTACTCAGATTCTGCTGTAGAGATAGCTACACTAGTCTGCTTCCTGCTACTCCAAGATATTAGCCTTTTGCCAAGGAATTGACAGGTGCCTGATGTGCTTTTCCTGTCCTCTTTGCATCCTGCAAAATCAACATCTGAAAATCCAGTCAGTTCAAAATCATTGCTCCTAGGGTACCATAGGCCAAGATTGAGAGTACCCTTCAGATATCTCAGAATTCTTTTGACAGCAGTGTAGTGAGATTCTTTGGGGTTCACTTGGTACCTAGCACACACACATGTTGAGAACATAATGTCTGGCCTACTAGCAGTTAGGTAGAGCAATGAGTCAATGATGCCTCTGCACAAGGTTTCATCAATAGGTTTCCCCTTGTCATCCTTGTCCAGTGACATGTTGGCTACCATTGGGGCTTTCATGACAGTGGAGTTTTCCATTCCAAACTTCTTGATGATCTCCTTGGTGTACTTGGTCTGAGAAATGAAAATTCCTTCCTCAGACTGTTTTACTTGGAGTCCCAAGAAATATTTGAGCTCTCCCATGCTGCTCATTTCAAATTTCCCTTGCATAAGGCTTGCAAACCTTTTGCAAAGGTTATTATCAGTTGAGCCAAAAATTATGTCATCTACATATATTTGTACTAGTAGTATATGACCTTTAATTACCCTGAGAAACAATGTCTTCTCTATTTTTCCCCTTGAGATTTTGTTCTCCATGAAAAACCTAGACAATGTCTCATACCAGGCTCTAGGTGCCTGTTTTAGACCATACAAGGCTTTTAGTAATAGATAAACATAGTTTGGATGAGAAGAGTTAATAAAACCTGGGGTTTGTTCTACATATACTTCCTCCAGTATTGTTCCATTAAGGAATGCTGACTTCACATCCATTTGATGTACTATGAATCCAAGATGTGCTGCATAGGCCAGGAATAGCCTTATTGCCTCTAGTCTTGCCACAGGAGCAAATACTTGATCAAAGTCTATGCCTTCCTCTTGTCTGTATCCTTGGGCAACCAACCTTGCCTTGTTCTTGATAATCACTCCATTTTCATCCAATTTATTTCTGAATACCATAATTCGGCACTCATCCTTGTGGAATGAAATGTCATAACCATGATCACATAATTGACTTATGCTGATGAGATTGTGTTGCAATCCATCAACATAAGAAACTTTGGTGATGGTGACAATTCCATTAGTGATTTTACCATATCCTTTAGTCTTACCTCTGTCAGATCCTCCAAAGATGACCTTTGGTCCATCCTTCACAGAAGTATAGTCATTCAGTAGACTTCTTGTTCCAGTCATGTGCATGGAACACCCACTGTCCAAATACCAGATAGGAGTTTGATTGGTCTTTGGACATACCTGCAGTAAGAAAATTACTTTTTCTTAGGAACCCACACAAAGTTGGGTCCTAGAACTTTGTTAGCATAAACTGGTTTATTTACTTGTTGTTTGATCCTTTGTGTTGTGTGTGTTGTCATTGGTCTGAGTACTGGTTTTCCAGAATTAATTCTTAGGACAGTTGGGTTGAACCAGCAATCAAGAGCAAAATGGCCAACCTTTCCACAACACCAACATTCATATTTGTTATATCTCCTTTGAGGTCTTTTCATCTCTTTGGGTTGACTCACATTTTGTCTAGTTACCCTAATTAATGGAATTTTCTGTAAAGTTTTTCAGTGAATTCTGCAGATTCAGATTTCTTGACAGCAGTAGTCCTCACTACTGGTCTCAGTTCCTCTCCTCTGGATTTGGTGTTTGTTCCAAATACAAAGGGGCGATGATGAAATAATTCTTCTTCTTTGTGTAGAGATTTGGCAGCACTAATATTTGGTTGAATTGAGTGAGCTTTGCTAGTGGAACACTCATTCTTCCAATCTTCATGCACACCCTCTAGATCATACTCATTTGTGGTAAGCATGGCATTGTTGAATTTTATGGGGTGCATGGGTGCCTTGTCATTATCTTTAGATTTAATTTCTGCCTTCCCTTTGTATCCTATGCCACATCTGTGTAATGCAGAGAATGTGTCTATTATGGGAAGGACAGTTTGTGGTTTTGAAAATTTTGCCACAAGCTTCCTTTCAGCTAGGAGCTTTGTCTCAAGTTCTTTTATTAATTTTTCTCTAGAGCATATAGTCTCAATATGAATGATGGACTCGACTCTCAATTTGCTAAGTTCCTTGCTTACCTGATTCAGCCTCTCAGCTGTCTCAGAGTATTGGGAGTTAGTCTCCTTTAGTTCAGTTATTTCTTTATGTAGCTTCTTATTATATCTTTTACTCTTTTTGAGGGCTTTGAGAAGTGACTCATATTTCTCAACCATTTCATCTATATGAAAGTTAGATTTTGAGTCACTCTCATCAGAAGAAAATGAATTTGCCTCAGATTTTGAAATGATTTTATGTTCAGATTCAGAATCAGATAAAAGAGTTCTATCAAGTACCTTCATAGTGGAGATTGTCTCCTGATCATCTTCATCCCTAAGGGCCATGAGTCCTATATTTTCTTCTTCATCCTCTTCACTATCAGACCTTGATAGTGGAGCTCTTATCATAGGTCTATGGTTCAGAATGTCTTCACTTTCGTGGACAGCCATCAGTGTTATGAGTGCCTCTTCACTGTCTAAATCAGATGGTTGAGACTCACTGTCATTGAAAGTGACTTTGCCTTTCTTGGCTATCAGGCTCCTCTCATGTTTCTTGTCAGACTTGTGCCTCCTCTCATCAGACTTCTTGTTGTTCTTTCTCTTTGATGGGCAATCAACAATCATGTGCCTAGGTTTCCTGCATCCAAAGCACACAGTTTCTTCTGAATTAAATTTATTATGTTTAGAGTTATACCTGTCCTTCTTGGAATCTGGTCTGGATCCTTCTGAATAGTTGGAGTGCTTCTTGGATCTGGATGACTGAGAAGGCCAAGTTTTCCAATGTTGTTTTCTTCTGAGCATCCTTTTCAGCTGTTTGGTGAAGAGTGCCAGTTCACCATCTGATATTTCAGAGTCAGAATTGCTGGTCACTGATTCTTCAGATTCAGATGGTATCCTGGGGGGTGATGACATCCTCTCCTTGCTTCTCTTGGAACTTTCTGCCTTCAGAGCAATGAGATTCTCCTTGTTGTGTCCTTCTTCAGCTTTTCTGGTGTTCAGGTGAAGTTCATGGGACAG
This sequence comes from Dactylorhiza incarnata, assembly GCA_033032865.1. Classification (NCBI taxonomy): domain Eukaryota; kingdom Viridiplantae; phylum Streptophyta; class Magnoliopsida; order Asparagales; family Orchidaceae; genus Dactylorhiza; species Dactylorhiza incarnata. The sequence continues at coordinate 5,526,380 of JAWHQI010000187.1, read as the reverse complement.
AAGTTTCCCATATAGGTTCTGGGGCTGAATGTTTCCCAGATTTCCCATTTCCCTGATAACACAGATCTTGATGTCCCATTCTTTGTTAAGGGATCTCAAGAATTTATCATTCAGCTCATAGTCTGTAAATGTTCTTCCATAGGTTTTCAGACCATTTACAATTTTGAAGAATTTTTCATAGCATATTGCTATTGTATCCTTCTTGTCTTGTCTGAAAGCCTCATATTGCTGATTCAGAAGAGACTTCTTGTCATCTCTGACCTCCTCAGTCCCTTCCATGTAGACAATGAGTGAATCCCACATTTCCTTGGCAGTTTTGCAGTGCACTAGATTCTGGAAGGTTGAATCCTCAATTGCACTCACAATGATGTTCTGAGCTCTCTTATCCATGGTGGCTAGAGTTACTTCATCTTTAGTCATCTCAGAATATGTTTTGGGAGTCTTGATGTTTCCATCTGTGAATGAGACCTTCATAGGAACAAAAGGTCCTTCTAGTACTGTGATGTATATCCTAGGGTCAGAGGCTTCCATGAATAGTCTAACTCTTTCCTTCCAAATCCCAAAATTCTCTTTTCTACAGATTGGTAACTTCATGGATGTGAATTCCTTGTTCCCTTCACTGTTTGCCATTAAGACTTAACAGATCTACCCATAGGAGGTCTTGTTCAGGCTGTTAAACCTTTTCTTGAACAATCTCGCTTTGATACCACTTGAAAGTCTTTATTTAAGGGTAGATAATTACCTAGAGGGGGGGGGGGGGGGGGTGAATAGGTTATTTTAAATTCTATTCAAGTTTTTGATCAAATTCTAAGTGTATGTGAGTTATAATCAGAGCTTTCAAGAAACAAACACAAACACACAGAATTTTATAGTAGTTCCCCTATCTAGGGTAATCCACTTTCCCCCTTCTCCCCTCTAGCAGTGTGCCAGATAGGGCTTATATCTCCTCCAGATCTCATACCACAAAAAGGACTTACAGCTCAGATCTCAACGGATCTTACAGTCTCAGATCTCAACAGATCCTACAGTCTCAGATCTCAACTGATCCTACAAACTCAGATCTCAACAGATCCTACAATCTCAGATCTCAACAGATCCTACCTCAGCCTTTATAACAACAGGCCTACACTCAGATCCACCCTTGGATCCTACAACTCAGATCACAAAAGATCCTACACTCAGATCTAACAATTCAGATCCTACAGGAATTGAGAGTTAATTGTAATGTCACAAGGCTCAAGTTCTTCAACGTATAAAGCCTTTTATTCTATCTGAAAGATCAGACAGAATTCTTCAACAGATCAGCAACAGCAAAAATCATCTTCTTGAATCACACCGGCTGTGATGACTGTTGTTCTTGAGGAAGATAAGATCTTCCTCCTTGACCTTCTCTCTTCAGAAAATATCAGCAGCAGATTGCTGAATTGATTTCTTCAAAACAAAACGATTCCGAAGGAAGAGAATATTTCTTCTGATTCTTCTTGCGAGAGCCTTTGATTTGTAGGGAGAAAAACTGTACTTCTCTTCAAGGGAAACCTTTCTTTTTGTATCCTTGATTGCAACAGCAATATCTTCTAGAATAGGAAATGAATGCCGGCTGCTGATATTGATGAATTTCCTGGATATTCTTCCTTGGATACTTCCTCAAATTACGCCTTTGAAAAATGGAGAAGATAATAGGTAGGATTGTATATCAATTACAGATCATGCCTTCTATTTATAACCCGCAATCTGTGCCATCTGAGACTCTCCTCCATGTCAGCATGACGTCAGATCCTCAACGGTCTTTAGTGACTTTAGTATTTGACAAGGCATCGAGATATGGTCGTCGTCTCGACTTGGCTTAGCTTGCTGTAGATGTACTGTAGCACAATCCATTACTTAGAGCATTTCAGGAAGAGGGCGTTGATCAGTGTGTAACTCAGTCGACGCATCTTATTCTACAGCGTCGAGTGATGTTCCTTGGTTCGACGCTTTCTTATTCCACGGCGTAGAGTGATGTTCCTTGGTTCGATGCTTTCTTGACTTTATCTCAAATCATCAGTCAGTGACCTTGCCGTTGAGACAGCAAACATAGGTCGACGCTTTTGGGTCATAGGCGTCGAGCGATGTGTAGTGTCTCGACGCTTGTGGACTTAGATGAACTCATTTAGCTTGACCTGATCTCATGCGCAATGATTCTAGATAGTATATCAAATACATTGTGAGGTATATCTTTGATTTAGGAATGGACTTCTCCAAATCTAGGACATTGTGGGCAATGATCCCAACACAAATCCATACCTGAGGCCGACTTTTGACTAGGGTACACCACAAAACATCTTGGTCAACTAGAATAAGGTGGTGTCCTAGTTAGTTTGGCACTAATTCTAAGGATTATCAGACATACTTAATGTGAATCCCACATGGGCACACCACCGCATCCGCTGCATCAGTTTGTCCTTAAACTGATCTAGCTAGCAGGGGTGGCCCATTGGTTTAATGGATTTCTTTTATCTCAGGATCGTTGCAAGATGAGACCATTTGTAAGAACCCCTCCCGGAACACAAGACACGACCGAGGGGAATCCTATGCCCAAGACAGCCGTCTTGCGGAAGTGTCAGTGCACGGGCTATGCTGAATTTTTGAAGTGGTATGGAGGAGACCGGGCAGTCTGGTTTGGGAGACCGGGGTGATCGCGCGGCTTGTATAGGTTATCTGTCGGTCTGGCTCTGCCGGGTTGTTCTGGCGGTCTGTTGGTTGTTCCGGTCTGTTCTTGGTAGCTGCGGTTTGTTCCCGAGTAGGTCTGCTAGTTTGCCTGGCTTCCTTGTTGGAAGACCGGGCGGGTTGTTCCTATATGACTGTCTACCCGGGCGGTCTATATTGGTGATCTGGCGACTTGGTTGAAGTCGGCCAGATGGTTCTAGCTTGCTCCTAGTGATCTAAGGAAGGAGCGTTGTTGAGACCGCACGGCTTGTGCGCGGTCTCGTGTTCGCGCGGCCTGTGCGCGATCTTGTCTGCTGATCTGCGTCTTGGTCGGGTGATCGACCAAGAGGTCTGTTCGCGCGGTCTGTCTTTTGAGAGCGTTCGCGATCTGATGGGTGGTGACTGTATCCCGGTTTGTGCGGTGACGACATCCGTCCACCCGCCTATAAATAGGCGTGCATGGCCCGTCATTCCTAACTAGAACTGTAAGAACCAGAGCCCGGATTGTTTCTTGCGGTCTCAAGTTTGAGTTCGCGCGACTTGGATGCGAGTTAACCTTTGTTGTGTTCGCAGGTTTGCGGTCAGCAGGGTGCGGTCTCCTTCCTTGGTGATTTCCGGTGGCTTGAATAAACAGTTCGTCTGCGGTCTGTCAGCGAACTGGGTTATTGTGTTCTTATGCTGTTCGCAGCGAGCTCAGTGATCAGGCGACCTTCAGCGGTTAGGCGGTCTGAGTTGCGGTCTGGCGACAACTTCAGTTCTTTGTTCCAATAAAGCTCCAGTTCGTGCGGTCTGAGGTGCGGTCTTGCAGTGCTGGCAGTCTGTCCGGTTTTTGTTCGTGCGATCTCAGGGCAAGCCGGGCGAGTTTTGGAGTGGTGCGGCTTGTGCGGTCTGAGCTTGTCTAGCCGCCAGCTTTGCTTTTTGGTGTGTTTTGTTCTTCTCGTCTCCGTGATTTTGATGAATCATGTCTCGCCATGTATACCTCGCATTGTAAAGCAGTTCTGTTTCAATAAAGATTTCTTGTGTTGCTGTTTTGGCATTGTGGTTGTTTGGCTATAACTCTTGTTGATACAACTCCTGCTTACTCCTAAACGGTCCAATCAAATATTTTAACTTGGTATCAGAGGTAGGTTTCTGGAGTGGATAAGCAGTGATCAACTAGAGTTGCCAACGTCTTTGTGAAGAAGAGACCACATAGATTGCCATGGAAGGTGGATACGCAAGAGGTCTTGGTATTGAACTCCTCACATCGACTAACTTTAAAAAGTGGAAGTCGTGTATGGAGAGTTACTTGCTTGGTGAGGATCTTTGGGAGGTAGTTGGCGGAGAAGACACACAAGAGGTGTTTCCAGCAGGAGATAATATGGCAGAGGTGAGACTTTGGAGGAGGACGAATGCTAAGGCAGAGTTCACTCTCAAGAGGGCTATCTCACCGGAGCTGTTTGATCACATCATTGGATGTAAATCTGCTGCTGAGATTTGGACATCCTTGGATGGGTTGTCCAATAAGAAGAATGTAGCGAGGCTACAGTATCTTGAAAATGAGTTGGCGAAAGCCTCTCAAGGTGATCTTTATGTTTCTACCTTCTTCCTCAAGATGAAGAATCTCACGGCAGAGATTTCTGCATTGGACCCTGATGAGCCTATCTCTGAGGCAAAACTGAAGAGGCATATCATCCGCGGGTTGCGGAAGGAGTATCTTGCTTTTGTGACTTCAGTTCAGGGTTGGGCAAATCAACCGTCGTTGTTGGAGCTGGAGAACCTTCTTGCTTCGCAAGAAAGTTTAGCAAGACAGATGGCGGGGGTTTCAATCTCCGGGGGAGAAAGTGATGTGATGTTCTCTGGGAAGAAGAAGAAGAAATGGGAGAAGAAGAAGCCGGGTCATGATGGACCCTCCACTTCAGGTCAGCAAGATAGGGGCTATGCTCCTAAGTCTGATGTGAAGAAGAAAGGAGAGGGACCGAGGTGCTTTAGATGCAACAAGACCGGGCACTTCAAGAAAGATTGCCGGGTGAATCTTCAGCCGGGACATGCAGTGGAGAAGGAGATGCCAAAGTCTGGTGAAGTTGGATGGTGAGGAGCCTTTGCGTCTAATATAACGGCGATGCCCGTTAAGGCCTTGGCTTCCATCAACTATGATGAGGACTGAATTGTTGATTCAGGGTGTGGGCATCATCTCACCGGGGATGGATCAAAGTTCTCTTCTTTGGCGCCTTACTCAGGTAACAATGCTATCATTACGGCTGATAATTCTATTCATCCAGTAGAGCACGAAGGAGTCGTCTCTCTGAGCAGTGATAAGGGTCCACTCACGTTGAGGAGTGTTTATCACGTGCCTGGTATGAAGAAAAATCTCTTCTCTGTGACCAATGTGGTCGATGCCGGTTATCACGTTCTGTTTGGCCCAACAGAAGTGAAGTTTCTCAAAACTCAACCGGAGATAAAGGGAGATGTTATTCATGTCGGCAAGCGGGTGAAGGACTTGTTCGTTTTATCGACAAGTACCTATGTTGATAAGATGAGGACCAATGATGGTGCGGCCATCTGGCATGAAAGGTTGGGGCATGTAGGCATGGACAAATTGAAGGCTATGGCGGTAAGGGGCCTTGTCAATGGCTTGCCTAGCTTGTCCTTCTATGGAGACGGTCATGTCTGCGAAGGATGTCAGTTTGGTAAGTCTCATCGACTTCCATTTGACAAATCGCAAATAAGGTGCAAAGTGTCGTTGGAGTGCATCCACGGTGATTTGATGGGACCGACTGCCACCCCAAGCCTTGGAGGCAATAGATATATGTTGGTGTTGATTGACGATTACACCAGATATGTCTGGGTGTATTTCTTGAAAGAGAAGTCAGAAGCCTTTGCAAAGTTTGTGGAGTTCAAGGAGCTGGTGGAAGGTCGTCTAGGCCTGCGGGTGAAGAAATTGAGAACTGACAATGGTGGGGAGTTCACCTCTGGTGAGTTCTCAAGTTTTTGCAGGAAACACGGCGTTCGGAGAGAGCTCACTTATGCCCATACTCCACAGCAGAATGGCGTTGCCGAGAGGAAGATCCGTCATCTGACGGAAACTTGCAAATGTTGGCTTCATGCCAAGAGTATCCCAAAGTCCTTCTGGGCGGAGGGAATGTCTTGTGCAGCTTATGTCATCAACAGATTGCCTCTGAGTCCTATCAACATGAAGACCCCTCACGAATGATGTTCAAGGAGAAGCTGAGTGTTGCACACCTTCGGGTGTTCTGGTCAACCTGCTATGTGCATATTCCTGATGCTCTTCGGACAAAGCTAGATGCGAAAGCAAGGAAGCTAGTCTTTGTTGGGTATGATGAGCGGAAGAAGGGATGGAGATGCATGGATCCTGAGACACGGAGGTCAATTGTTTCTCGGGATGTGGTGTTCAATGAAGTGACTTCTTACAAGGGGAGTTCAGGAGTTGAGCTACCAGAGAGCAGGGTTGATGAAGGAGGAAAAGCTGCGGGAAGTCTTCAAGTGGAGTTGCCTATTTCACCAGGAGCTCCAGTTGTGTCAAGCTCTGAGATGGAGGCTTCAGGTTCTGGAAGCAGGGGGAGCGATGCTCCAAGTTCATCTGGAAGAGGAGCTTGCACAGAAGAAGCAGCTGAGGAGGTGGTTAGTCAGGAGCAACCTCTTAGGAGGTCGAAGAGCACTATTCAACCACCAGATCAATACACAGGAGGAAACATGGTGAACTTTGTTTCATGTTTCTTTGCTGGTCCCTTGGATGAAAGGGAGCCGTCGAGCTTTGAGAAGGCCAGAGGCGTGAAGGAGTGGGATATTGCTATGCAAGAAGAGATGGCAGCTCTCGAGAAGAATGAGACCTGGTCTCTTGTGCCCAAGCCCAAGGGCACCACTCCTGTGACATGCAAATGGGTCTTCAAGCTGAAGAAGAAAGCTGACGGCAGTATCGAGCGGTACAAGGCTCGCCTTGTAGCTCGCGGGTTCTCACAGCAGTACGGAGAAGATTATGACGAGACGTTTAGTCCAGTGGCAAAGATGACTTCGGTTCGATTTGTTATTGCCTTGGCAGCTTCGAGTGGTTGGGAGATTTGGCAACTCGACGTGAAGAATGCCTTCTTATACGGCGAGATTGACAAGGATATCTTCATGATCCAACCGCAAGGCTTCATCTCGAAGGAGTATCCGGACTACGTTTGTAAGCTGAAGAAGGCCCTGTATGGGTTGAAGCAAGCGCCTCGGGCGTGGTACGGGAAGATTGCAGAGTATCTCTTATTCTGCGGATTCGTTGCTTCAGACTCTGATTCTAGCTTGTTCATCAAGAAGGAGGGGGTGCTTCGGGTGATTGTGTTGCTGTACGTGGATGACATGATTGTCACCGGGAATTTGAAGGAAGCTGTTGCAAGACTCAGGGCTGAGCTTGCTATCATATTCGAGATGAAGGATCTGGGGGAGCTCCACCATTTCCTTGGACTCGAGGTCCAGAGGCGGGAGAGCAGAGTGCTCATTTCTCAGGCTGGCTATGCGGAGCGGATTGTTCAGCGATTCGGCATGGAGGAAGGGAAGAGCAGCTCTATACCTCTGGAGCAACATCATAAACTTCGGAAGGATGAGGGGAGAGTCTTATCTGAACCGTTGGTTTTCCGAGCTCTGGTTGGGAGCTTGATCTACTTGACGATCACAAGGCCAGATATTGCTTATGCAGTATGCAAGGTGAGTCGGTACATGGCGGAACCACGGAAGCCTCATCTTCTGGCGGCAAAAGGCATCTTGAAGTATGTGAAGTCGACCTCTGATTTGGGTCTCCTATATAGGAGAGGGTCAAGCTTGGAGTTGCATGGTTTCATGGATGCTGATTATGGGGGAGACGTGGATGATCGGAGATCAACGTCTGGTTATGTGTTTATGACGGGCCCCACAGCTATTTCTTGGTGCAGCAAGAAGCAAGACTCGGTGTCTGTATCTACCACGGAAGCGGAGTACAAGGCTTCGGCCTTGGCTGCTCAAGAAGCCGTTTGGCTCAGGAAGTTGGTAGAGGACGTTCATCAGGAGGTTCGAGGTCCCACTATGCTACGCGGGGACAATGAGAGTGCTCTCAAGCTGGTCAACAATCCAGTCTGTCACGCGAGGACCAAGCATATAGAGATTGAGCACCATTTCATTCGTGAAAAGGTGTTGGGAGGATCTCTTATGGTCGAGCATGTTCGGAGTGCGGACAATGTCGCAGACATCTTCACAAAGCCGCTGGCGAAGGGACCGTTTACACGGTTGCGGAATTTACTCGGGCTAGTCTCCACTTCCCACTTCAAGGGGGAGTGTTGAATTTTTGAAGTGGTATGGAGGAGACCGGGCGGTCTGGTTTGGGAGACCGCGGTGATCGCGCGGCTTGTATAGGTTATCTGCCGGTCTGGCTCTGCCAGGTTTGTTCCGGAGTAGGTCTGCTAGTTTGCCTGGCTTCCTTGTTGGAAGACCGGGCGGGTTGTTCCTATATGACTGTCTACCCGGGCGGTCTATATTGGTGATCTGGCGACTTGGTTGAAGTCGGCCAGATGGTTCTAGCTTGCTCCTAGTGATCTAAGGAAGGAGCGTTGTTGAGACCGCACGGCTTGTGCGCGGTCTCGTGTTCGCGCTGCCTGTGCGCGATCTTGTCTGCTGATCTGCGTCTTGGTCGGGTGATCGACCAAGAGGTCTATTCGCACGGTCTGTCTTTTGAGACCGTTCGCGATCTGATGGGTGGTGATTGTATCCCGGTTTGTGCGGTGACGACATCCGTCCACCCGCCTATAAATAGGGGTGCATGGCCCGTCATTCCTAACTAGAACTGTAAGAACCAGAGCCCGGATTGTTTCTTGCGGTCTCAAGTTTGAGTTCGCGCGACTTGGATGCGAGTTAACCTTTGTTGTGTTCGCAGGTTTGCGGTCAGCAGGGTGCGGTCTCCTTCCTTGGTGATTTTCGGTGGCTTGAATAAACAGTTCGTCTGCGGTCTGTCAGTGAACTGGGTTATTGTGTTCTTATGTTGTTCGCAGCGAGCTCAGTGATCAGGCGACCTTCAGCGGTTAGGCGGTCTGAGTTGCGGTCTGGCGACAACTTCAGTTCTTTGTTCCAATAAAGCTCCAGTTCGTGCGGTCTGAGGTGCGGTCTTGCAGTGCTGGCAGTCTGTCCGGTTTCTGTTCGTACGATCTCAGGGCAAGCCGGGCGAGTTCTGGAGTGGTGCGGCTTGTGCGGTCTGAGCTTGTCTAGCCGCCAGCTTTGCTTTTTGGTGTGTTTTGTTCTTCTCGTCTCCGTGATTCTGATGAATCATGTCTCGCCATGTATACCTCGCATTGTAAAGCAGTTCTGTTTCAATAAAGATTTCTTGTGTTGCTGTTTTGGCATTGTGGTTGTTTGGCTATAACTCTTGTTGATACAACTCCTGCTTACTCCTAAACGGTCCAATCAAATATTTTAACAGGCTAGACCCCTCCACAAGACGCCTACCCTGCCGGCTATTCTCACATATCATCATGCCAACTCATCAATAATAGAAAAACACTGAGAACCATTGATTCACAACTAAGTAATAATGTTCATACAATACAAAGTGACAGGAAGCTATACAAGCTCCTGCTAATCATCAGATTATAAACTTGACTTAGGCTACATTCTAACCACTCGCTCACATCTGCCGCTGACGGTAGCCAAGGTATCGTTGTCACCAACCCTATCTCCCTGGCCTGACTGTCCTCCTGTGTTGAACGCTGCTGCTCCACCTGAGTGTGCTCCTAAAAATGGGGGTGTAACAACCGTTAGTCATAAAGACTAAGTGGCTTCACATACTCTCCCCCGACGACTCCATGGCACCGGGCGGAAGGGAATGAAGTGTAGCTGCAAGAAAGTCAGTAGTAGCAAAAGCAGGTGACAGGGAAAGATATAATCTCAGCAGTGTATCAATGTATAAAAAGTACAATTAACAAGTAATATGACAATGACAGAGTATAAGCAAGTAGTGAAACAACACAGAAGTAAGCAGTTCATAATGTACCTTAACTTATATGAATGCACATACAAACTTATAAGTTAAGGCTTCCAATTTGAAACTCATCATATAAAAGAGCCCGTACTAATTTATATGATGGACCCGATGTGGTGCAATGCTATGATCATGAAAGGATGAATGTAATGCAATGATTATGATATGATGAACTCACCCATGCATTTTTGCTATGTCGACATAGACCTGTAGTTCCCTCTTTTCGAGGGTAGCTAACCACTCAGGCACCTTACGTCATGGCCAGACGGAGACTGTGGAATGGGCATCTCCACAACTAGGCGGGTATGAACACTACCAGACCTAGGCCTATGTACGCCTCAACGCTAAGAACACACAACGGAGCCCCTGCGTACTACTTGCATCATGCTGAGTCTTCATAACACGGAAGGGTTCTTGGGAAGTGCACACCAAGAACACAGCACAACCGGTCTAGAGTCTAACTGTCGGCTTCTGTCGGTGTCACGACTAGCAAGCCCATAGACCAGCCACAAGTAATCCTCCAACCAGGATCATTACACCACCATGAGTAAACCATGCACATTCATGTAATTCTCATGCATAACCTGTGCTATCAAGCACTCAAGGACTCACTGAAAGAGTGTTCTCACTTTTCACATCATGCCCGTTCAACCGATGCTAACTAGCATCTAAGGCCCCCAACAATAGGGCCTCCCAACATATCACCATAAGATATAACCATATCTTATAACCTGCATCAAGCTATCAATTCTGCCTATACTGAGTTATCATAACTCTCGTGCAGTGGCGTGCGCAAAACATGGAAATTACTCTACCTGATCCTCCAGGACTACTTGTGATCACTGTGTCATATTCATATTCTACTAATTTAGTAAGCTCGCACATAACACCAATATTCAACCCTCATGCATCAATCACAACGTGCTTTAACATGATCAAAGGTATCACCCTTATTGAAGGGTTATCACTAATCTAAACCATCCAATAGATTTTCACGTGATATGAACATTAATTCGTACATGCGCTTTTTACGATTCCACATAAACTAACAATTGAAGATTGATTTAAGGAGACATCTCAACAGAATAAATTTGTAATTATTATCACAGGCCCACGCTAGCGTTTACATGTTCATACAACATCTCGGCTCAATCGGCCTTCACATTCGGCATTTATATCTCCTTCAAGTTTTCAAATAAAACAGCAATATCTCTATTACTACTTATCCAAGTTTATGAAATCCGACAAGAGTGTACATATTATTATCACAGGCCTAATCATCTGATAGATTATCAACCGATGGGAGCATTTAGGTAAACGAGTCCTCTAAATTCTTCATTCACATCGTGCATCGAAATGCCCCATTTCAAGATCATAAATTCATCTACACCTCACCCAATTGACATGGAAATCAAGGGACTCCTACCATACCAAAGAAGGAGAACCAAAAGTTCTCTGTTTGCTAGCGGCGGCGGTAGCGCTACCGTCGGGCACTAGTGATGCAGTCGACACACCTTCCTGTCGAAGTCGACGGGAAGCTCACCCTTCCCATCGACGATGTCGGCGGGAAGCTAACCCTTCCCGTCGATTTTCACATAGCTTTTCCCGTCGACATTTCGACCCGCTAGCGCCGGCGGTAAGGCTACCGCCGGGTGCTAGTGTTTCTACTACCACTCCTTCCCGTCGATCTTAAGTGTCAACGGGAAGTTCTCCCTTCCCGTCGACAAGTCGACTCGCTAGCGACGGCGGTAGCACTATCGTCGAGCGCTAGTGATCCTATCAACTCATCATCCCGTCGAACTTGAGAGTCAACGGGAAGTTATCCCTTCCCGTCGGCTCATCGACATGCTAGCGTCGGCGTAGCGCTAGCGCTACCGCCGGGCGCTAGCTAACAGGAAGCAGGTCCTTTGCCAACCACCCCCAATTATTCTTCCCAAGCAGCCCAGCTCCAAAACACATACAATTTCTCTCTTTTCCTAATGGTCGGGCCTTCACCTATATTCATGTGTGTATAACCAATATAATCTAAGTCAATAATTGCTACCAAAGTTCTAATTTAGCCCCTTTTGACCTATACTATTCATCATCTTCCCCAATTATGAAAATAGGACATTACACCTTCTATCCTCCAATACTCCCTCATATGACCATTGATTTTCACAAAATCAAATCCTATCTCTTCTTTTTGGAGAGAAGAAGTGATTGAAGGAACTTTCGCGGCAATCGGTGCCCTAAGATGAAAGATCCGGTTTGGTCTTTTCCTAAGAAGCTCCATTAGCTCACAAGCCAAGCTCTTTTGAGCTCAACACCTCTCTTAATCATCTATACGATCTAGCACCAAGGGAGACGGGTCGGAAGTCACCTTATTTTTCGGCCACGGTTGGAGCTCATCTTGATGGCAGCATGGTGGTGGTCGGTCAAGCTCCACTCTTTCTCTAACCTTGCTCCTTTAAGAATCCTAAACCAACCCTCTTAAGGGATGGAGAAGAAGATGAAGAAAAAGAAGGAGAAGAAGAAGAAGATGAAGAAGAAGATAAAGAAGAAGATGAATAGTCATATCCTCAAGGTATTTCAGCCCACTCAAGCTTAAGAGAAAATTAAGAGAGAGAGAGAGAGAGAGCATTAAAGAGCCTTTACAGAAATTTCAACTTCCAAGACTTGTGTCAGTCGATTCCTTGACCTTTTATTCCATCAATATCTCACATTTATGCAATCTAGGCCACTCCCCATGGAAAAGTCACGGGTAGTGATTTTGGCCGCTACCGCCGGCGCTAGCTCCTTGCTACCACTTCCTTGGCCATTTGCTTCTTAACTTCCAAGGGTGAGGGTCACACCCACCCCTGGGGATCAGGGCACATCCATGGCACCATCAGGACCTCAAGAGTCCTACCTAGCCCAAACATCACCAAGTGACTCGTGTCACTCGAGGGGTCTAGCTCAAAGTGGGATGTTAGATAAAGTAAACTAGTGAAGTCAGCTTAATAAGCGAGACAAAGGGGAACTAGCACCAAGTGAACCTATCAAAACCAACCACGTGTCCGCCACTGCGACTCAGAGGAAATGGCCAAACTGATCAAAGCCAAAACGTGTTCGACAGTGCGGCTCAGAGGTGATGGTCAAACTGATTAAAGCCAACTACGTGTCCGCCACCGCGGCTCAGAGGTGATGGTCAAACTGATCAACAACAAAAGAAAATACTTCACATTACCAACTTACCATAACGTGACAAGAACTCAGCGATGAGCGATCAGAATAACCTCGAAGAACAATTTACCGACATCAACTTATCATAAACTTAGCAACGTTCGACAAAGGGTCATCACAAAAACTTAGGATTTACGAAACACCCCAAAGGAAACAAAATCCTTAACATACCATCCCACCTAACGAAAAAAAATATCGGGGGGACGCGGGAAAGAACAAGAAAGAAAACAAATTAAGAAATAAAAAACACTTTTCCAAAAAACCGGTCAGGCCTCTCGCCGATCGACGATCGACGAGAAGGCCCGTCGATTGACGGGCTGTCCCGTCGATCGACGGGAGGTCCCGTCGATCGACGGGACAGACCGTCGATTTTCCCTTAGACTATTCCAGTCCCTCTGATTTAAAACCTAAACCCACTCCAAAACACCTGAAAAAGCTTCAGAAGAAGAAATAATTACACATTCTTAGGAAGAACAAACTTTTCTAAACCTAGGGAAGAGAAACAAAACAAGGAAAAAAGCTCCAACAAGGGAAAATGGCAAAATCGATGGGAAGACCCGTCGATCGACGGGCGGTCCCGTAGATCGACGGGAAGACCCGTCAATTCGGCCTTAGAGAATCAGAAAAAAAAACAATTCCTCAGCCAAGGCCAAAGATCGACAAATGGTCTCGTCAATCGACGGGAGGTCCCGTCGATCGACGGGATGTCCCGTAGATTTTGACTTAAAACACTATTTTTTTCTCTCTTTTCATTTTCTAAACAAACTTAACCTACTTCTATCAAAACCCAACCCTGGACTACGAGCACAGACCTCCACTCCAACACTTCAATTAGGGTAAATAATCCCAAACCATACAAATTACCAAAATACAAAGGATAAGAAAAGATAAGTACATTGGGGAAAACATGTCAAGGAAAAAAGAAAACAAACCACCACTTGCCTATCTCGAACCACCGAAAAACGGTCTCTCAAGCCCTCCACGCCAAGGATCGGCTCAAACACGGCCTAAGCAAGAAGAATCACGCACGCGGAGAGCACGGCGAGAGCTTTCCATATCTATGCTCCGGCGAAGATTTCGAGCACCGGAGCTCCGTCGGCGGCGGTCGGAAAGCTCAGGAAAACCCCACTCTCTCCCTCTTTCTCTCTCTCGGATAATAATAATAAGAAGAAGAAGAAGAAAAGAAGGGCCGATCCAACGATCGCGGATTCCAACGAAATTCGCACCGAAGACAAAAGTCGACGCTACGAATCCAACGAAGAAGTCGAAAATAAAATCCGACTAGCGACACTCAAGATATAAATTTTCGAAGTTTATGACGAACGATAATTAAACAAACCTTTGGAAAATCACCGAGGATCTAAAATTGCTCGGATCGCAACGAAAATTCGACGAGTCTCTGTAAAATTAATTAATTTAATTTCCTAACGAAAAATCTTCCAACTCCGGCACGCTCCAAAATTTGATCGACTTGACCGAACGAACACGAAAATGCACAAACAACGGCGCACTGCTAACTCCGCACTAATGTAACGCTCGCACGTCAAAATGACGTCAAAAAAGGATAAAATAATTTCTGAAAATTCAGGGGCGCTACACCTTCTACGCTACTTCTCTCGTATGTTATGTATCAACATGTGGGATGAGTGCTCTATAGTGGCACATATCAGGATACATTATTCATCGGGGTGTACTCTTCGACTTAGTGAGCAAGATCATGCTTTCGGTGGCGAGTGGGCGGGTGAGATCCTTCGTTGTGCACGTAAGAGTTATCCTTCGAGTTCCTTGATCGTATGCGTACGAGCAATCCTTCGGTCACGCCATAAGAGCAGCCTTCAACGAAGTTACTCGGGCGTGCCGCAAGAGCGGCCCTCGGTGTAGGTCCTCGAACGTGCTGCATAAGCGGGCTACGACGGAGTTCCTTGTGCAGGTATGAGCAATATCTTGTGAGTACCGCTCCCTTTATACAATCAACATGGCCAGCCTTCAAATGACAAGTTATGTCCTCTTGCAGAATATGAGTAGTGTATTATTGAACACATTATGCTCTAAACATGCCACCCCTTCAAATGAGAAGTGGGGTCCTCTTTTATAGATTTGTAAAGGGTCAAAGTTGAAATTTGCCGTTTATTTGTTAATGTGAACCAATGGATTACCCTTCTTCATTGTCTGACAAGCCATCCCCGATAAGAATCCAAACAGGTCAGATTAGGCTGGCAAGAATATGGTGCCAAAAAACAAAGCTCGCTCACTGATAAGAATTTGGGCAGAAGTGGAGTGATACGACCCCTTCTCCTGAGGAGGAAATATCAGGTGGGGCCCATGTCTCGGTCTGTGCCCCAACCCTTAACCCCTTCCAACCAGGCCGGGTAGCACTAGATCCTGCAGACCACACACCTCAACCCCTCTCCGCGCCAAGTATAAGCGTGGCGGGTTGTTGAGGTCGGGGCTCGATACCCGAATACCAGAACCTCCTGGATGAGAAGTTTTAAACTTGACTCTCATCACCAATTGAGCTGCACTTTTTGATACGACCCCTTCTCCTGAGGAGGCAATACCAGGTTGGGCCCACGGTTGGGTCCGCACCCCAACCCTTAACCCCTTCCACCCAGGTCGGGTCGCACCAAATCCTGCAGACCATACACCCCAACCACTCTCCGCACCCAGTATAAGTGCGACGGGTTGCCGGGTTGTTAAGGTCAGGGCTCGATACCCGGACCTCCTGAATGAGAAATCTTAAACTTGACTCTCATCACCAACTGCAGCTCCGTTGGTGATGAGAGTCAAGTTTAAGACTTGTCATCCAGGAGGTCCGGGTATCGAGCCCCGGCCTCAACAACCCGTCGCGCTTATACTAGGCGCGGAGAGGGTTGGGGTGTATGGTCTGCAGGATCTGGTGCGACACGGCCTGGGGAAGGGGTTAAGGGTTGGGGCGCAGACCCAGTCGTGGGCTCCACCTGGTATTGCCTCCTCAGGAGAAGGGGTCGTATCATGGAGCCTCGCCAAAACTCTATGCAATTAAATAATTAAGGGATTTATCTTTTGAGACATTCCAAGAGGAGTTTAATGCTACTTTGTATTTGGATTCCTTTAAATGGTTAAGGAGAAATTAGATAGTCATCTTGGAGAGCTAATGGACAGGAGGGGTGTCAACAGCTGTGGAGGGTCGTTGATAGCTGCTCCAGCCCAGGCTGGTACCCCCTCAGCAGTTTGGAGCAATTCGATCTAATTTAACAAACGCCTCAAAGTGCGGGCAAAGGAACTGGGATATGTGTGTTCTTCGTGTCTTTGGAATCGTCTTGTCGAGCCGGATTGTTCCGACAGCTTTAGAATTTTTTAGAGTAACCAATAGCACATGATAGCTCCGAAATATTTAGCTAAAGAGCAAGATCATCTTCACCAATATGCTCTGCATAAACAGTTCTTTGTGCTCAAAGAAATACAAGCAAATAAATATTTTTCTACCTCACCTATATATCATAACAAAGAGCAATACAGAAACTTAGTGTAGACGTCAAGGACTAGGAAATTCTGAATCACACACGATTTCACATTCTTTACTTTCTATAACTATTTTGTTTTTGTTTTGTTTTTACGACCTTAGAGTGTTGATTTCTAACTAAACACCATTACATCTCTTAACATTTCCTCCCCTCATATGTGTGTCTTTACATCGGTCATGATCATTCAGTCTCAAACATACGTTTTTCAGCATCCAAACAGCAGACGTCGAAAACCCACTCAAATATGTGCAGCCATCTTCTGAACTTTACGCAACCATTTGCCACTAATGAGTACTCGTCGAGAAAGTAAATATCACCTCACGGTTCATATCATTAACCCCATTCTCATTAACAAGTAAAATATTCTTCAAATCCATTAAACAAGACAATGGAAGCATTGTCACTAACCATGCACAGATTCTATGCTCTTTCCTTTGTGTTCAGTGACTCTACTAATCAGCAGCACTATCTACTGGAAAGTAGTTTACAGTGACATAGAGTAAGGGGTTCCCAGCCAACGGAGGTGAGTGAGCTGGGTGGCAGCCCACCCAAAAGGAATTTAAAAGGGCGCTGCTATTAACACTTCACTTTTGTATATTAGCACTCAAAATTTTAAAATTTTAGGGTTTATTAGTACTTCACTTTTGTTTATTAACACTCAAAATTTTATTAGTTTAGGGTTTTATTTTTAATAGCCGCAGACAACCCTTTCCCCTTAGACGCACGCCCCTACACATCTCCTCTCGCGGAAACTGCCTGAGACCCCTCCCAGCACGCCGGCGAACCGCCGGAACTCCGGCGAACACCCCCCTCCGGCTCGGTGGTCGCGGCATGCCCTTCTCCCGCTCGGTGGTCGCGCGACTCCTCCCGCCCGCCCGGTGTTTTCCTGCCCTAATTTGGGCGTTTTCTCTTTGGTAACTCATTGTTTATATTCCTTTAAAATTTTTGGAGTGTTTATAGATCTTGTTGATGCAATACTAGAGCTAGGGTTTGATTATTTATCTCATATTTTTTATGTAGTGACTTTGATTGTTTTTTTTTTAAAACCTTTCTTACTCTTCCTCTAAATTTTTTTTGGAGGGTTAATAGTATGCAACAATATTTATATGACCTATAATAACATTTTTGTTTTTTCTTTATAGGTGATCCAAGGAAAGCGGAGCAAAGAATTGACAATCTATTTTTAGCATTTGCTTTTGAAAATATGCAATCTTTTAATTGTTCTTTTACAATAGCGAAAGTGATGTTTTTATTATGTTAAAAAGAAATTGACAAAAAGTGCTAATAGTAATAGTGCATTGCTAATAGACAGGTTGAGTGCGAATAGACAATTACTTAAAACAATGCTTGCTAATAGCGGCGAGTGCAAATAGACAAAAGCGTAGTGCTTATAGCAGCGCCCATTTAAAAGCATAAGCCTCGATATCAATAGCGGTAAGTACTTATCTATGGTCCATCCTCTAGTACTAAACTTTGTTTATGTATTGTTGTGGATCGCTTAGCACTCTCCTGATCCGGAAGAAACGAATCGCCTTAGCTCGAGAGTGAGTCAATCGTGCAAACAGTTAAAAGTGAACCAACAGTAGGAACGGCGAGACTTTTATGTGGAAAAATCTAGAAAGGGAAAAAACACGGGGTCGGTTCGGCGCCGACCAAATCCACTAGTTAGTAGGCGGTTACAAGTGCTAGAATCTTCGAGAGGGTGACAGGTCTTCGCTCCATTTACAAGTACTTGAAAGAGAAAAAGAAGCAAAGTCTTCTTTAACGCTCTCAGGAGCGGCTTCTAGAGCAGGTACTGTGGAGAACGAAGTCCACACTTGAGCAAGAGAGCGAGCAGAGAGAACACTTGAGCAGAGTGATCACTTGAGCAAACAGAGTTCCAAGTCTTCGCCGAAAAACTTAGAAGCCCACTCTTCTCTTCTTGGTTGTCTGTCTTCAAATGAAGGCCTAGGGCTTTTTTATAGTTTTTTCTGAGGGGCGCCTTGGTAATTGCACACTCTTGTAATTTGAGCTGGAGAATGAAAATACACGATTCAGGTCACCTGGATCACCAATTTTATGAAAATGACGTTGATGCCCCCCGGGCGGTCCGAGTAATCCAGGCGGCTCGGGTAGGTTAGCTGGAGTTGGCAGCGGACGGCGGCGACAGCGGGAGGCTGCGACACGCGCATGCTAGGAGAGCGCACGTGGGGTGCGCGTGATGCGTGTGCGGGTTGCGCACGCGCGAGTTGCGCACGTTGTACGAATGCGCGGGATGTGTGCGGGATGCGCGAGGGATGCGAGCGCGTGCACTGAGTGTGCGCGTTGTGCGTGCTTTCCGCGCGTGCTTGCGCGATCCCCGTGCTTGTCTGGTCTGGGCGTTTTCGCTTGGTTGTCTCGGCCCATCTTAACGATCCGTTCGAGGCCTTGACTTTGAACCGGCTTTACTCGGCACGGATTTAGGAGAACCCCATTATATATATATATATGTGTGTGTGTGTGTGTGTGTGTGTGTGTGTGTGTGTGTGTGTGTGTGTGTGTGTGTGTGTGTGTGTGTGTGTGTGTGTCTATGTCTGTGTGTCTGTGTGTCTGTGTGTCTGTGCGTCTGTGCGTCTGTGCGTCTGTGCGTCTGTGCGTCTGTGCGTCTGTGCGTCTGTGCGTCTGTGCGTCTGTGCGTCTGTGCGTCTGTGCGTCTGTGCGTCTGTGCGTCTGTGCGTCTGTGCGTCTGTGCGTCTGTGCGTCTGTGCGTCTGTGCGTCTGTGTGTCTGTGTGTCTGTGTGTCTGTGTGTCTGTGTGTCTGTGTCTGTGTGTCTGTGTGTCTGTGTGTCTGTGTGTCTGTGTGTCTGTGTGTGTAATCGAAGGAATTTGATTATTTTATCATTCGATTGCCTTTGAATATTGTAAACCGGTGTTATTCTCCCTTACCTACCAAAAGAGTCTCCCCTTAAACAAAATGATTGGGTGCCAAGTTGAGTAAACTGGATCGGTTCAGTTCAACCTAAAATTGACAGACGAAGTCTACCTGTATTTGATCCATCGAATAACCAATTGGAAATATAACTCGAGCTCCGCTTGATTAAGCATGAGCTCAAGTTGAACTGACATGAGAAGTCATTAATGTAACACCCCGAATCTAAAAAGGGTAGCCCAAGAAGGGGAGAGAATGTCTTCGATGCAAAGAGAGCTGGAGAAAGACGGCTCCCGACGGGCTTTTAGATGAAGGAATGAGGTGGATCACATATCACAATTGGAGAAAAAGCTATTGGGCTTAAGTAACGGTTTGAATCACCAAATATCAAACACGGCTTTTCAGAACAAGTGGTAAAATTGTGTTAAAAACTTTGTAGTTAAGTGCACTCAAATTGGAGTAGCCCTGAGATAAGTGATCTCCTAGAAAGTACTCTGTGGCCACCTACGGGAAAGGACACAATAGTGCGGCGGTTCAGCTTAGTGTAGGCAGGGGATGAACAAAAGTAGATAATATTTCTAATATTATAGTGATTGGGTCGTTACAAATGGTATCAGAGCTGGACCTTCAACGGTACGATATATAGTTTGAGGACGAATCTAGCGGAAGTTGGTGGGCATGTAACATCCTGATTCTGCTGACGACAGTTTAATTGGGGAGGGGAGTGTCTTTGAGGAAGAGAGGTCTGAAAAAAGATAAGTCCTGGCGGGTTTCTAGAATGGCAAATTTCTATGTGAAAGAATGAGGAGAATCACAGATCAGAATTAGAGAAAATTATTAGGCTTAAGTAATAATTTAAAGCTTAGTATGGGTTATGATGAAAAAAAAGACAATACTTACAATACTACAGGGGTTATGTCGTTAAAATTAAATTACGTTAAGAGTAGTGTATCCAATAGAAAATGGATATGACGATCACATTGATGATATTATGTAGTATACCTACAAAAGGAATTAACCATCACAAGGAATTGCACCCAAGGATGTACGCGTCAAGTTCTTTACTATTGAAAGGAGTTCTTTGTTTGAAATTATTAGTGTATTTTATCAATGTTGTTCTCTTTTAACAAAATAATTAATTATGCAAATATTATGTTATTTATAATGATTGATTAAATAGACATGACTTCAATAGAGGGACACGTCTCAAATGAAGAGAGACAGCATTCTGCATGGAGGTACCTTGACTCTACTGGATAACCCTATTGGGATTACTTATCAAAACCTCAAGCGACGAGGGCTGCTGAGATGTGTTAAGAATTTATGTTGTTCTCTTTAAGATGAAGTGTTTATCTAGACTCAAGAAGTTCGTCGTGTACTATATTTTTTTAGATGAGCTAATCAATCTCAAAACATTGTTGATACAACAACATTATTTTTATTATGTAATATAAGGAAGCCTCCTTATGCTATAAAAACCAAGGAACAATTGGAAAGGAGGAAATAATTCTTTTGAATCAAAACCAATGGATAATTTCTCATTGCTTGCCATTTTTGAATCTATGTCGGGTAATACTTGAAGTAGGATAAGATTTAAGGCAGTTATGACAAAAAACAACATTATAAAGCAGGTCATTATAATGAATGACTCTTTGTGGTGGTCAGCCATATCAATATCTCTCCGAAGGATTTAAATCGTCACAACATACAACTAGAGCACACGGGATGTATTTAAGAGCTAGAGAACAAAATGTTCAAATATCCTACAATGATATAGGGGGAAACTACAACCAATCTCACAATGTGTATTATTGCTATAGAAGAGTGGCTTCATTTTAACTACAACCAATCTCGACTGTCTGTTGGTGCAGCATAGTCACTAAAAAGTAGTCTTCGAGTATAGAATAAAGGATTAGAGTAGCAATTGCTACTATGATATGACATGGTGAAACATATAGGTTCTAGTCCCGCGTATTACAAACTAAGCCCAATCCTACGCTCTGATACCAATCTAACGCAAGACGGTCCTATGTGATGGGAAAACACATGAATGAACTCCTACATGCGACCATACATAAATCCGACGGTTTACTTGCAACAATGAATATTTATAAAGCAAAATAATATGATTGGCCACAAAGAGTTAAAGCTCTCAAATATGGAAACACGTAAAGTCGCATAAGTGCTAGAGTGCCAGAAAATCAAATACTATTTAAATGGGAGATTACAAAGACTAAAACAATTGAATGCAAATTTATAAACCACTATCTCTTCTAGTAGAGAACAAACACAAAACCCAACGGTAAAGAAATCAACACACAAACCTTGATTACCAAGACTACAAAGAGGGGAGGGTTGGAGGCGCTTTAAGAGGGCTGCCGGGACTGGATTTCAGCAAGCAGAGACTGCACTTGGCTGTCCAGGAATGGAGACAGCAAATAGGAAGGTGCAGGGACTGTTTTCAGCAGCGAGCAAGAGGAGTCTGCTGTTCTGGATGGTCTGGACAGCACTCTGGATAGCTGCCAGGTGACTGGATTCAATTGGGAGGGGAGGCTGCAGTTGATGGCAGTAGATGGTGGACCCAGCAATCCAGGACTTCACGTGAGATTGAGAGCTGGGAAGGAAGAGAGTTTCGGCCAGCAGTTAGAGGAAGGTGGGGGATTAGTTATTTGGAGGAAGTGAGGGTTTCTTTTAGGAGATTAATGTGGTTCCAAGTGAATAGGGAGAGAATATTAGGGATGGGGGATGGCTGCTGTGAGTGGAGAAAAGGAATGGAAGGTGTGGCTTGATTTTAGGAAAAGACTCCTTTAATTTAGGAGGTGGGGTTAGTGGACAATTAGAGGTAGTTATGGTGGTTATGAGTAGTGGGGGAGGTGATGGCTGGTGGCCGGTGGTGGTGGCCGATAGTGGTGGTGGTCGCCGGAGACATTTTCCGACGATCGCCGAAAAATGCGAAATGTAAGGAAATCGAAGGGGAGGTGTAAGAGGACCGCCGGAGGTGGCCGTAGACGTACTCCGGTGATCGCCAGAGATGAAAAATGTAGTGTAAAGTGGCTGCTTTTGTGGGAGTTAGAGAGCGGAGGTGGGGAGGGATTATGGTGGCTCCACGACAAGGAAATGGGGGGGAGGGAGATGGAGGGCTGCTGCTTGTGGAGGAGGAGTTGTTGGTGAAGGAGGCTCCACGGCAAGGTGAGGGAGGAAGGAGATGGAGGACTGCTTCTTGTGGAGGAGGAGGGGTTGTTGGTGAATGAGGCTCCACGGCAAGGTGAGGGAGGAGGGAGATGGAGGGCTGTTTTGGGAGGAGGGAGGAGATGGTTGTTTGGGGAGGAGGGGGTTGTCGGCGGCTTGTGGTGGAGGATGATGGTGGTGGACGGCAAGGTAGTGGGGATTCCAAGGCTTCGCACCCGGAACTCGACTTCGGCACCGAATGACCAAAGGATGGGCTTCAATACTCCATTCTTCAATGCCTAATATGAGAGCCCCCACCCTCTATTTATAGATTCCTAGGGGGAAACAGAGGGCTATGATTGGCCGAACGTCCCGACCCAAAAATACATAAAATTACAACTCGAAATAAAAAATGACAAGAACAAAAACTGCTACGATCGTTGATCCGCATAAAATGAATGGTTCTGATTCCCCATCACAAATTAGTCAAGTTACGCGACGGTAAACCAAACGTTTATGGGAGGCACCCCATAGTTATCTTCTATCTATTTTGGTTTGTTTGTTTTGTTTTAACATGTGTTGCAGGTCTCGTTGAGGTCACCCCAACTGCCAATCAGGGACGCCTTCTTATCCCCTTCTTTCTTTATTGTCTTGCACTTTTATTCCTTTAGCTTGCACTTGTTCATTATCCTCCTTTTTGTTGTTACTTCATGCTTAGCTTTAACATTGGGGACAATGTTTAATTTTAAGTATGTGGGTATAGTGTAGTATAAAAATCAATAAAATTAGAAAATTTAAAAAATATATATTATAAAAAAAACCCAAAAAATCTCAATTTTTTTTCTTTTGTTCCTTTGTTTTAATGCACTAACAAAACAAAAGAAAATAGAAAAAATAACAAAAATCTAATTTCTTAGAAAGTCTAAGAATTACCGGTGAGTCTTTCACGGGGAATACCTCGGAAAATCTAAGAATTAACAACAAAAATATACACCCTTACTTGTTGTTTTTATTATTTCCTAGAAATCTAGTTTGAGAATGTTTATAAGCGTTTTTATGTTTTTAATATAGTTAATATTTTGTTTTATCAGAGACTGTTAGATTTAAATTTTAGGTATTTAGTTTTAAGAAGCATTTTATGCTTTTAATTTGAATAGATAATTTATTTAGCATTATTTCTCTTTTTTGTTTTAAATGGCTTCATTTTGAAGTAGATTAGCTAAATATCTTTAGATTTTTATTATATTTTCATCTAACTTTCAGATCTTAGGAAATTTCAGTCCACTAAAAATTTGTTCTCAAAATTAGTTTAGTTTATAAGCTAGAAAAATTTCTTTATCCCCCACCCTATGTTAGCATATATAAAAAAAGTAGTAAAAGATCATATGTCATGGGAATAAGAGGATAAAATTTATTATTCTCTCATTTTTCATTTAAAAGACTATATGTCATGAAGTAGGAGAATAAAATTCATTACTCCTAAACATAGACATTTTGGGGGTTTTATTAGAAGAAAATTTTAAAAGATTATATGACATGAAAAACGAGGGAATAAAATTCATAATTTTCCTAAACATATACAAATAAAAAAATGAGTGAGATGATGATGGGGACCATCCCTTCAACCCCTCTCTTTTGCCCACCCCAGATGATGAAGACCCATTCACCGAGCCTCATTTGGTAGGGGATGTTGCTGATGAAGACCCCCACATTCACTTGGTTGGGGATACTGATGATACTGTTGCTGGTCTGATGATCTTGATGGAGGCCGTTGATCCCCGACATAGAGAGTTCGTGGATTGGGACGGTCGTTGCCGCAAGTTCGAAGACACGTCGTTTCTTCGCCTTCGCCGCGACGTTCTACGCCAACGCCGCGACGTTCTTCGCCAACGCCGCTACACATTTTGCACGACGTCCGCCGTCACCATTTTAAATAAAATATAGAATTATAAATTAAATAATTATAATTATATATTTTATTACTTATCATTTCAAACAATTTCTATTTTTTGCAATTTCAATTTAAGCATGTTTTATTTAAAGCAATTGTATTTTTATTATGATGGCTGCATATAACCATCATAATATTTGTTTCTATTTTCATGCAGTTAACTTTTGGTATTATTTTTATTTTATTCAAAATTTTGTATGGAGGAGATTGAGTGGTGTAAGGCTATATATAGCCATGCTAGTTGTTGATTTGAGAAGAGATGAATAAGAATTTGAAAACCTAAAAAAATCAATTGTGATTTTTTCCTCCCCCCTAGGCAAATTTCGGCCATCCCTCTTCCTCTTCCTCTTCTTGGCCGCCGACCACCTTCTCCCCCACACTCCTCTCTAGCTTTTTCCCTCTCCTTCTTGTGGCCGCCCCCCTCCTCGTGGAAATCCGCCCACCCTTCTCCCTCTCTCTACCATTTCTCCCTCTACATTCTCTCACGCATCAAGGCGGTCTTGGGCTTGTTCGTAGCGGCGGGATTTGAAGGCGACGGTGCACATCTTCAAGGACTCTCCTTCGGCGACCACCTCCGTGAATAACGTAGGACTTTCTACAACCCGGATCTACTATTCCGGGAGGGTAATGCTTTCTACCTCTTGAGCGATTCTTCAATAGTTATTTGTGGTGGATAGGAATTGTGACGAATTTTCCGACATTGATCTTTTCGCGATCCTTCTCATTTGTGATAGTTGAACGATCTTGAATTATTTTTTACTCGACGAGGAGTGGCGATTCTCTTTTTCCTTTGTTGGGGAAGATCCTCCTATTTCCGGAGTTTTGCTTTCGGAGGATCTTCTTGTGGTTGTCTTTGCGTGATAGTTGTGAAGCACTCACCCGTTGGTGGCTGCGTTTGTTCATCCGATCTTGTGTTATTTAGAAACGATCTCGCGACCCAATCGATCGCGCAAGTGAGAGTGTCCTGAACACCCAAGCCTACATCAATTTGGTATCAAAGCGAGGTTCGTGTCAATTTCTTAATTGACGCATTCCTTAGGTTTTCTTAGAACGCCGGCACTCACAATTTCACACAATTTTGCGCTAAAAATTTAAAATAAAAATAAAAATTTCGTCGGTCTGCGAATAGCGGCCTAAAATTCTCATTTTTCTGCGAAGTTCAAAAACAAAATTTCTGGTAATTCTACTTATTATTTTCTGTAAGAAAATAAAAAAAATTTTTACTTACCCTAGTTATTACGCGTGAATAAAATTATCTTTCATAAAATTTTAGCCTGTTTAGAAGTTCTGTTCAGCGTTTAGCATCCTAAATCTGTTATTTTCTACCAAAAAAAAAATTAATCTTAATTTATACCATCCTAATTTATTTCTTACCGTAAGACGCCGACATATAATTAATCTTGCACGATTCCTTCCAAAACAACCAAATCTTAATTAATCTTGCACGATTCCTTTCCAAAACAACCAAATCTTAATTAATCTTGTACGATTTGTTGCTAAAATCACAAAATTTTCCAAATCTAGCCTGCGAATAGCGCTAGGAATTCAAAATTCAAATTCAAAAGTCAAAATTTTAAAATCTAAAATTCAAATTCGAAATTCAAATTTTTGAAAATTCAAAATTCAAATTCAAATTTTGAAATTCAAATTCAACATTCAAATTTTGAAATTCAAAAATTCAAATTCAAACTTCAAATTTTGAAATTCAAATTTCAAATTTTTGAAATTCAAAAATTCAAATTTCTGAAATTCAAATTCAAAAATTTAAATTTTTTAAATTCAAAATTCAAACTCAAAATTCAAATTTTTGAAAATTCAAATTCAAAATTCAAATTCAAAATTCAAATTTTTGAAATTCAAATTTTGAAATTCAACAATTCAATTTTCTGAAATTTTCGGATTGTTCTGCATTTAGTAAAAACCTCGGAATTTTAAAACTTGTCAAAAAAATTTGAAAATTTTTCTGTAGCTTCCTGCTCTTATTTCCAACAACAATAAAACAGAAAATTTTTCGATTCGACCACGTTAGGTTGGCCTGAAAATTCGAGACATTATAATTTTGTCCGTGTGAGCACATGAACTTTCACTAGTAATGACTACTAGGCTGAATCCGGGGTATCCCCCGGCACTCTCACGAATAACTGCACCTCCGGCTAATTTAAAGGAGTTAGGTAAGGGTCGCAATGACGCTGTGAAGGTGATTAGGCTCAGCCGCGACCCGAAACACCGATTTCGAGCAAATTTTAAACACGGTGAGAAGTGGTGCAGGCTCGTGGTGGATATTGTTTGCCATACTAACGCTATCACAGAGAATGCAGTATCTAGGATGTTGGTGACCACTGCGCCACATCCTTTCCCTTATCGTCTCGTATGTCCGGATGAGAGCACTATCTTAGTGTCCAGGCGATGTTTGGTGCCCCTCACCATCCAAGCCTATTCTGAGCTCATTTGGTGTGACGTCCTTCCTATGAAGGACTTCCATATTTTGCTGGGACACCCGTGGCTCGCTAGCCATGACGTTAGTTTTGACGCCCAGAATAACACCCTAGACTTTACACATAAGGGTCAACTAACATATCTTAGGTCCAGCCCGCCTAGGAAGCCCAAAGTCCCATCTGGAGACGCTAGCGACACGGTTGAGTCGACACCACCAGGTGCAGACACACATGGGGATTTTGACACTGTCAGTCAAAATCAGCCCTTAGTTTGTGTTAGCCACTGTGAGGCAAACACATCGAGTTTGAGTATAGGGCCCGAGCCCGGCCCTGTTAGTCCCAGCCTGCCCATAGACATTATCCCAGTTGAGGCACCCTCGACTGACTTAGTGCCTGAAATTAATGCTGCTCTGATTAGCCAACCTCTACTTGATCCCGTTAGCCTTAGGGAGCCTTCTGTTGGCCAACTCGGGGACATTCAGGAGGTTGGAGAAAATTCTGAAAGTGGGCTGAGTGAATCTGATGCTGATGGTGAGACGGTTGAGGAGATAGGGCGAGCCTTATCGACTCCTCACATTTTTGATGGTGGGATTAGGGCTCGTGCATTTCCTGTGTCATTTAGTGGGGAGGACAAATGGTTCAATCCATTATCTGTGGGTAGTAGTTGTGTGGGCACATTCTCTGCACTAGTGGACCCTAGGCTAGTGTTGGCGCCCCGATCTGGAAGTATGGCATGGAGCCCGTTACCGCCGCGGGGCGGGTTGAGTGGTTTCGTTGGGTTGTCTTTCCCATGCTAGCTGGTATTAATTGTTGGGATCGCCCTAGGATGACCCTGAATTTAATTTCATATAATGAATTAGTAGGTGTTTCAAGAGGTCTTAATCCACCCAAACATGATGAATTGGTGCTAGCCGACCCATCTGGGTCCATTCACTTTGTAGTCACCGCACCCATTGGAGAATCCCGCAATAAGGAAGACTCGGTTTTAGTAGATCATTCCCCTGGACAGTTGCCAATTGGCAACTTAGATGGCAATGTCAGTATTGTCCCCACTGTTCGTCGAATAGTTGTCGTTCTAGAAAGTTTTGCTTTACATTTGAGAGTTTTTGCTGAGAGGGGCCCAAACCCCATTTTCAATGACTCGAATTATTTTTCACTCTTTCTAGCTCCACTACATCTAGCTCCCCCTTCGTTCCCCTCCACAAAAATTTCTATTGGGTTGAGAGGTGAGCCGGGTAGCATGTTATTCACTCCTTTGGCGGTCTCTGGAGGTAAGACGTCTTATGAAATTGCTGCACTTTCCTCTTCATTTTCCTGTGCTTTGATCAAGGCCCCTGAGGCCAACCTTTTGTTTGATAGGAAATCAGGAGGAGTACACTTACCAGGACCTACATCCGACAGTGCTGACTCATCAGTGATGAGTTTTTTCGAGCGGGGGAGGATTGATGGGGACCATCCCTTCAACCCCTCTCTTTTGCCCACCCCAGATGATGAAGACCCCTTCACCGAGCCTCATTTGGTAGGGGATGTTGCTGATGAAGACCCCCACATCCACTTGGTTGGGGATACTGATGATACTGTTGCTGGCCTGATGATCTTGATGGAGGCCGTTGATCTCCGACATAGAGAGTTCGTGGATTGGGACGGTCGTTTCGTTTCTTCGCCTTCGCCGCGACGTTCTACGCCAACGCCGCGACGTTCTTCGCCAACGCCGCTACACATTTTGCACGACGTCCGTCGTCACCATTTTAAATAAAATATAGAATTATAAATTATTTAAAGCAATTGTATTTTTATTATGATGGCTGCATATAACCATCATAATATTTGTTTCTATTTTCATGCAGTTAACTTTTGGTATTATTTTTATTTTATTCAAAATTTTGTACGGAGGAGATTGAGTGGTGTAAGGCTATATATAGCCATGCTTGTTGTTGATTTGAGAAGAGATGAATAAGAATTTGAAAACCTAAAAAAATCAATTGTGATTTTTTCCTTCCCCCCTAGGCAAATTTCGGCCATCCCTCTTCCTCTTCCTCTTCTTGGCCGCCGGCCACCTTCTCCCCCTCCCTCCTCTCTAGCTTTTTCCCTCTCCTTCTTGTGGCCGCCCCCCTCCTCGTGGAAATCCGCCCACCCTTCTCCCTCTCTCTACCATTTCTCCCTCTACATTCTCTCACGCATCAAGGCGGTCTTGGGCTTGTTCGTAGCGGCGGGATTTGAAGGCGACGGTGCACATCTTCAAGGACTCTCCTCCAGCGACCACCTCCGTGAATAACGTAGGACTTTCTACAACCCGGATCTACTATTCCGGGAGGGTAACGCTTTCTACCTCATGAGCGATTCTTCAATAGTTATTTGTGGTGGATAGGAATTGTGACGAATTTTCCGACATTGATCTTTTCGCGATCCTTCTCATTTGTGATAGTTGAACGATCTTGAATTATTTTTTACTCGACGAGGAGTGGCGATTCTCTTTTGCCTTTGTTGGGGAAGATCCTCCTATTTCCAGAGTTTTGCTTTCGGAGGATCTTCTTGTGGTTGTCTTTGCGTGATAGTTGTGAAGCACTCACCCGTTGGTGGCTGCGTTTGTTCATCCGATTAGGTGTTATTTAGAAACGATCTCGCGACCCAATCGATCGCGCAAGTGAGAGTGTCCCGAACACCCAAGCCTACATCAGGTGAGGAAAAAATTCATCACCTCTAATTTAGGATCTCTTCATTTGTCATTTTGTTTGTAATCCATCCTTAGCCAATTTTATTGGTTCTAAACCTAAATTAAATTACTAAAAGAGCAATATTTTAGTAGGTTATCTTTTCCTTAAGTTTTTTTTTATGTTAGAGTTTTAAAAATTTAATCTAATTTTGTATGATAATTTCTACAATTTTGTTTGTTAATTAGTTATCTTGAGAAGTCTTTAGCTAAGCAAAGTCAGATAATTTCACATTCTTACAGATTTTCTCCAAAATCATGTTGAACATTCTACTCAGATTGCATAGATCAGAAATGATCAGAGCACTAAGTGTGAGTCTCTTCTGATTAAGGGGATTCTATAGAAGGAATGTATCAGACAATGTTTTTCTGATTTTAAAAATTCATTAACAGCTGTAGCAATTCATATCAATAAAATCTCATTTAAATCAAAATCTAGGAAATCAGAAATTGCTTGGTTTTAAAAGAAGAAATTTAGAATTTAAAATAAGAAGAAAGCAATATAATTTATGACTAAATGTTTTCAAAAAGAACAATAAATCATTATATAATCTCTGACCCTTAAGCCTTAAGTTATTCAAGACTTTTTATGCTTAGGTATCCTAAACCAAATAGGGGGAGATTGTTAGAACCTAGTCTTAATTTGGATTAGGATCCCAACTCAAATAGGAGGAGATTGTTGGAACCTTAGTTTTGATTTGAGTTAGGATCCATCTTTAATGTCTAAGTTTCTATCATAACACATCTTATAACTTAGATCAAATCCCATTAAGATAGAAGGCTGAAAATATATATAATTAATAGGCTGAGAAAATAAGAGAAAGATAAAAATTACATATGTTCTCTGCGTTCGACGAACGACTATCTGCGTTCGACGAACAACGCTCTGCGGTCGACGAATGGTATTCATTCTGCGCTCGACGAAATCCAACCGGCTCAGCGCTCGACGATCCCGTCTCAGCGGTTCAGCGGCCGACGAACAGACCCTGTCTCAGCGGTCGACGAAAAGATGCGTTCGACGAACTCAAGTCTGCATTCGACGAACAGCTCAATATCTCAGCGGTCGACGATCCAGCCCGTCTCAGCGCTTGACGAAAAGATGCGTTCGACGAACTCAAGTTTGCGTTCGACGAACTCAAGTTTGCGTTCGACGAACAGCTCAATATCTCAGCGGTCGACGATCCAGCCCGTCTCAGCGCTCGACGAAAAGATGTGTTCGACGAACTCAAGTCTGCGTTCGACGAATATTCAGCAGAAGCTCAGAACGACGAATTAAATGTTCAGATCGACGAACTTGAAGCTGAGCTCGACGAATTTCTCCCAGCTTTATAAATTGATATTCTCAGTTCGACTAATATTCTTATATCTGATTAAAGCAATATTTTAATCATCTCTATTTATATATTGCTATATATTGCTGCCTTTAAAAATTAACATTATAGTCGTTGCAGCATTAAATAATATAGTCGTTGCAGATAAGCGAAAGACGACAATTTGTCTGCTCGAGGAATCTAGAAAATTAAAGAGATATTATATCTTTCCTTGTCGGTAAGAATTCAAATTAGCCCAGAAGTCTTCTTCAGAATATATACAAAGAGAAGAGCAGAGAAGAAAAAAAGATAGAACAAGAACATATACAACAGACAATATCATTTGCAAGAACCAGGAAAAGAAAAACAGAGGAGCAAAAAGAAAAAGCAGATCTAACATATTATTTATCTTCTTTTTGCTAACTCCTCTTTGCAGATCATCTTCATCCTGAGACACTCAAACAATATCATTTGCTCAGGATCAAACTGCATAAAGAAAAGGTGTTATTACAATCAAGAGAAGAAGCCTCCACAAGCTGTCATCAATTCATATCAGACAGGGGGAGCTCTTCAACATCATCAAAGATCCAATCTCAACAACCCATCAGGATCATCAAGAGTCTTCTCAGCAAAAGAGAAGAAAAATATATCTCTTCTCCTTTACCCCATCTTGTACAGGGTTAAAATTCTCTTCAAAAGTTTACCCATTGGTGGCAAGACACCAGATCAAAAAATTCTGTTTGATTTTTGGGCACCTTATCAAAAGCTCATTGGTGCTAGGACACCTGATCAAAAATCCTAGTGGATTCCTACCAGTGGGTAGAAGAGTAGATGTACCCAGGTTGATTGGGGAACTACTATATTTCTTGTGTCTTCTGGTTGCTTGGCTTATGATTTTATTTCTTGTTGCTGTGCCTTCTTTGTGTTTGCTTTTATTACTCACTCAGCACTACACATATATATATATATATATATATATCATTATTTTGAAACAACCTAAAAGAAAATTAAGAACTAAATCTCCCTTTCAATTGGTATCAAAACAGGTTGATTATATTAATCACCTTCAGAGGATATCAATTGTACGTTCAATTGGTATCAGAGGGTAGTTGATTTTATATACAGGCTAACACCTGAATCATAAAGATCAATTAGTTCTTAATTTTCTTTTAAAAAGATTTTTCTAAAATCTAATGGCACAAGTAGAATTTTCAAATCCACCAATCTGTAATTTGGATAGATTTTCTTTATGGCAAGTTAGAATCAGATTATATATGAATGCAATAGATGAAGATATTAACAAATCTATTTTGACACGACCTCCATCTTCAATTTCTCCAACAGATGATCAAGAGAAGCTGAAAAGTGCTGATGCAAAAGCTATGGGCATATTGGCTCAATCAATGTCAAAAGACATTCTTCAAAAAGTGGCTGATTGCACTTCAGCAAGGGGCATCTGGAACTCCCTCTCAAGGATGGTAAATGAATCTTCTTTCACTTCTTCCACTAACTGTATTTTTGATGCAGAACCATCATCTAGTCTAAGTGAAGAAGAAGAAGAAGAAGAACAAAAGGCCAGAAGATTCTGCATGTTGGCCATATATGGCTTAAACCACTACTCAGATGCAGAATCTGAATCTGAATCAGAAAAGGTAACTGAGGTAACTTCAACTCCTAACTTTACTTCAGGACAAATCAAATCAGATTCTAAAATTCCAGGTATAGGTTTAATAAAATCTGAAAATAAAATCAGAAAAGAGTTAACAATAAACAATTTAACTTATGATAAACTTAAAGAAAATTTGAAAATATCAGAACAACAAATTAATCCTTTAAAAAATAAGCTAATTAAGGATGAAAAGTTTAAACAATCTTCTAAAGAAAAAAAAATATTTTATGTTCAGCAAAATCAAAATAATTTTTCAAATTTATATTTTAATGAGATAAAAAGGCCAATATATCTAATTATAAGGCATTTGCTTTTATCTATCTTAAACTTTTATAATTAAACAGCAATTATAAGATTCATTAAATTTTTCTATCTTAAAAACAAAGTCAGATAATTTCACATTCTTACAGATTTTCTCCAAAATCATGTTGAGCATTCTACTCAGATTGCATAGATCAGAAATGATCAGAGCACTAAGTGTGAGTCTCTTCTGATTAAGGGGATTCTATAGAAGGAATGTATCAGATAATGTTTTTCTGATTTTAAAAATTCATTAACAGTTGTAGCAATTCATATCAATAACAGCTGTACTCAGATTGCTTGGTTTTAAAAGAAGAAATTTAGAATTTAAAAGATGAAGAAAACAATATAATTTATGACTAAATATTTTCAAAAAGAACAATAAATCATTCTATAATCTCTGACCCTTAAGACTTAAGTTATTAAAGACTTTTTATGCTTAGGTATCATAAACCAAATAGGTGGAGATAATTAGAACCTAGTCTTAATTTGGATTAGGATCTCAACTCAAATAGGGGGGAGATTGTTGGAACCTTAGTTTTGATTTGAGTTAGGATCCATCTTTAATGTCTAAGTTTCTATCATAACACATCTTATAACTTAGATCAAATCTCATTAAGATAGAAGGCTGAAAATATATATAATTAATAGGCTGAGAAAATAAGAGAAAGATAAAAATTACATATGTTCTCTGCGTTCGACGAACGACTATCTGCGTTCGAAGAACGGCGCTCTGCGGTCGACGAATGGTATTCATTCTGCGCTCGACGAAATCCAACCGGCTCAGCGCTTGACGATCCCGTCTCAGCGGTTCAGCGGTCGACGAACAGATTGTCTCAGCGGTCGACGAACAGACCCCGTCTCAGCGGTCGACGAAAAGATGCGTTCGAGGAACAGCTCAATATCTCAGCGGTCGACGATCCAGCCCGTCTCAGCGCTCGACGAAAAGATGCGTTCGACGAACTCAAGTCTGTGTTCGACGAACAGCTCAATATCTCAGTGGTCGACGATCCAGCCCGTCTCAGCACTCGACGTAAAGATGTGTTCGACGAACTCAAGTCTGCGTTCGACGAATATTCAGCAGAAGCTCAGAACGACGAATTAAATGTTCAGATCGACGAACTTGAAGCTGAGCTCGACGAATTTCTCCCAGCTTTATAAATTGATATTCTCAGTTCGACTAATATTCTTATATCTGATTAAAGCAATATTTTAATCATCTCTATTTATATATTGCTATATATTGCTGCCTTTATAAATTAAAATTATAGTCGTTGCAGCATTAAATAATATAGTCGTTGCAGATAAGCTAAAGACGGAATTTGTCAGCTTGAGGAATCTAGGAAATTAAAGAGATATTATATCTTTCCTTGTCGGCAAGAATTCAAATTAGCCCAGAAGTCTTCTTCAGAATATATACAAAGAGAAGAGCAGAGAAGAAGAAAAAAAGATAGAACAAGAACATATACAACAGACAATATCATTTACAAGAATCGGGAAGAGAAAAACAGAGGAGCAAAAAGAAGAAGCAGATCTAACATATTATTTATCTTCTTTTTGCTAACTCCTCTTTGCAGATCATCTTCATCCTGAGACACTCAAACAATATTATTTGCTCAGGATCAAACTGCATAAAGAAAAGGAGTTATTACAATCAAGAGAAGAAGCCTCCACAAGTTGTCATCAATTCATATCAGACAGGGGGAGCTCTTCAACATCATCAAAGATCCAATCTCAACAACTCATCAGGATCATCAAGAGTCTTCTCAGCAAAAGAGAAGAACAATATATATTTTCTCCTTCTTACCCCATCTTGTACAGGGTTAAAACTCCCTTCAAAAGTTTACTCATTGGTGGCAAGACACCTGATCAAAAAATCATGTTTGGTTTTTGGGCATCTTATCAAAAGCTCATTGGTGCTAGGACACCTGATCAAAAATCCCAGTGGATTCCTACCAGTGGGTAGAAGAGTAGATGTACCCAGGTTGATTGGGGAACTACTATATTTCTTGTGTCTTCTGGTTGCTTGGCTTATGCTTTTATTCTTGTTGTTGTGCCTTCTTTGTGTTTGTTTTTATTACTCACTCAGCACTACACAAATATATATATATCATTATTTTGAAACAACCTAAAAGGAAATTAAGAACTAAACCTCCTTTCAGAGAGTGAGATATATATAAAATTGCTCGAGCTAGAGAGAGGAAGACAAGAGATTTAAGTCAAGTTAAAAGCATAAAAGATGAAACAGATACTGTTTTGACGGGTGATGTGGTTATTAAGGAGCGATGAAAAAGATATTTTTATTAACTATACAATGAAGGAAAAGACAATGAACTGAACTTGGAAGAGTTAAATAAATCGGAGTATAAAAAATAACTTTTTATCGTAAAATTCAAGCATCAGAGATAGATGACGCTCTGAAGAAGATGAAAAATGGAAAGGCGGTTGGGTCAGACGATATACCTATCGAAGTATGGAAATGTTTAGGAAGGGAAGGAATTTTATAGCTTACAAGTTTCTTCATTTAAGATACTGAAGACAAAGAGAATGTCAGACCAATGGAGAGCAAAGTATTTTTATACCTTTGTATAAGAACAAAGGAGATATACAAAATTGTGTAAATTACAGAGGAATTAAATTAATGAGTCATACTATGAAACTATGGGAACGAGTAATAGAGAGAAGAGTTAGACGAGTGACTAGCATCTCAGAGAATCAATTTGGATTCATGCCAGCGAGGTCAACCATGGAAGCTATACATCTCTTGAGGAGACTCGTTGACAACTATCGGGAAAGACAAAGATTTGCATATTTTGTTTATCGATCTGGAGAAGTCTTATGATCGGGTTCCAAGAAAGGTCTTGTGGAGAGTCTTTAGAAAAGAAAGGTGTAAATGTATCATACATTGACGTATCAAAGATATGTATACAAATTCAGTGACCAGGGTGAGGACATCTGGAGGATTAACACAGGAATTCCCTATCGTTGTTGGCTTACATCAAGGGTCAGCTTTAAGCTCTTATCTTTTTACACTTATCTTAGATGAGCTTACCGAACATATCCAACAAGCAATACCTTGGTGTTTATTATTTGTAGATGATATTGTTTTGGTCGATGTGACGTGCGAGGGTGTAAACGCAAAACTTGAATCTTGGCGAGACACTTTAGAAAAGAAGGGCTTTAGGTTGAGCAGGACAAAGACGGAGTATATAGAGCTTAAATTTAGTATTGCAAGAAGGTCGGATGCCTCCGTCATTAAATTGGGTGACCAAGATATTTCCCGTAGTAAGTGTTTTAAATATCTAGGATCGATAATTCAAAAAGATGGAGGTGTAGATAAAGATGTGATACATAAAATCAAAGCAGGTGTGATCGTAAAGTACCATTAAAACTTAAAGGCAAGTTTTATTGTACTGGAATTACGCCAGCAATGCTCTACGGTTCTGAGTGTTGGGTAGTGAATGGTG
The DNA here is from genome assembly GCA_033032865.1 of Dactylorhiza incarnata. Lineage (NCBI taxonomy): Eukaryota > Viridiplantae > Streptophyta > Magnoliopsida > Asparagales > Orchidaceae > Dactylorhiza > Dactylorhiza incarnata. The sequence goes on along the minus strand of JAWHQI010000187.1, from coordinate 5,490,115 downwards.
TACATGAACAAAAAATGGGAGTTGCGGAGATGAGAATGCTTAGGTGGATGTGTGGTCACACTAGATTGGATAAAATTAGGAATGAATGTATCAGGGATAAGACAGGAGTGGCGCCGATTGTAGAGAAGATGCGAGAAGCTCGTTTAAAATGGTTTGGACATATACATAGGAGACCATTAGAGGCACATGTTAGGCATTGTGAGAGTTTAGTCACTAGACATGTTAAACGGGGGAGGGGTAGACCAAAAAAGACTTGGAATGAAACTATAAGGAAAGATATGATGTACTTAGGCATTAGTGAGGCTATGATTAAAGATAGGGCGCAATGGCGACAAAGGATCCATATAGCCGACCCCACTATGGTGGGATAAAGGCTTGAGTGTTGTTGTAAAGTACATGTATTTTTAAATTTATATTCAACCTAATATATTCAATTGAGGTGGTGGTAACAAGTTCTAATTACAGGTGCAAATTATTAATGCATGCTGCATTTTACACAACTTCATAGTTGAGAGGAGATTGGATAGTGATACTCGATTACTTAATGAGGTGGATGCAGAGTTAATGGCAGAGGAGCATGTGGAGGAGTTATATGACTACGATGAAGACGTTAATCCAATTCAAGCTACAAACAAGTGGACCAATTTTAGAGATAATTTAGCGATAACTATGTTTAATGATTGTCAGGCTAATAGAGGAGTTATGTAATTTTAGAGATACTACTCACTGCTACAACTTTGTTAATATTTAATGTTGTTTAATGTTAATGTTTTACGTTGTGTTATGTTACTGCTTAATGTTTAATGTTCTATTATGTTAATGTTTAATGTTCTGTGTAATGTTAATGTTTAATGTTCTATGTAATGTTAATGTTTAATGTATTATGTTAATATTTAATGTTTTATGTTCTATGTTTGATAATTGTAGCATGGAGAAGTCTGACGAAATTTCAACAACCAAAAGTGAACGGTCTTTACATACATTGGATTGTGCAAATGGATACAGCTCAATCAAATGTCATGCTCGAGCAACATAACATGTGTCATGATGTAAGTGCTATGCTAGATACTAGTCGTTTTGGATGGGATTGGGAACAGCATATGGTCAAGGTTGATAGTGAAGAGGTGTGGGCAAACTACGTAAATGTAACCAACAATCTAGTTTTGTCCTTACATTCTAGTTTTGTTATATGTCCTTACATTCTAGTTTTGTTACTTATTATTTTGTGCAAATTTACAGGCTCATCCGACGGTGAAACATTATAAAGGGAAAGTTATTATTAATTGGTCTGATTTGGGAGTGTTATGTAGTAATGATAAGGCCATTGGTTGTCCGTTGTGAAAGCGACCGAGAATGTTATCGAGATAGACAGGGAGTCATTTGTGGAAAAAAGTAACCATCCAGGAGATCGTCCAGTATTTGTAGGGGAGGGAAGCGTAAAAAAAAGAAGAAAATAAGATCTGGCGGGATCGATGCATTGGCAGAAGCCATATCCAGTGTTGCCTCTAGCATGGATAAGTCATTTCTTGGAAGACACGCTATTGTTTCAGATACGTCGCTACACGTGCTCAAGCCACAGATACCGCAGCGGCAGAAACATAAATTACTCAAGGTCATTATATACTCTCTCGCAATACCATTAAATTTGGGGTATTCATGACTTTGTCAGATGACCTTAAGTAATTACTTCTAGAAGAATCAAATCGTGGAAAAGAATTAGCACGATTTCTACGATTGGAGGATTGAGAACGAAGATGATCATCGTAATAATGCGAAGATCTCTCCGAAAGCACTCTATGGGATTGAGCATAGACGGGTTGTGGCTCTTCAAATAGAGGATTAAGGTAGTAGCGACAACTATGATATGACATTGGGTAATATAGACTTAAGTCCCATGTATCTTAAACTAAGCCCGAACCTGGGCTCTGATACCAAACTGACGCAGGGCGGGTGTGAAAGAGTGTGTGCGCGGCCCAACGGAATTCTAATGAGTGAATGCAATTATATGATGCAGGGAATTTTAAAAACAATGCAATGCACATGCGATTGTCCGATCAATAATTGCAACAAAATTACTAAATTAATTTAGGCAATGCAAACATTCACGATTGAAATAAGACTTTAAAGTAATGAACGAGTTCTAGTGACAATTAATGTAAGATTGCTTGGGCTAAACGTTTGGCAAATAAGGCCTTTAAGTAAATGCGAGAGAAATGAGTAAACTATTATAAAATAATATCCCAATTCATATGATTTTCAACATACGTTCATCACAAAGGAAAATAAACTTCCAAACGTAGAACTTACACAAGCACTCAAGACCAATTGCGGCGAGTTCAGGTTTGGGGCAGAAATTTTGAAGTCGTTTGTTGCTGAATTCTGTGTTTCCTGCACCTCTTTTGGTTCCCGGAAGTTCTTGTGGTGACTGTGGTGCTGCTGGGTAGAGGAATTCCAAAAGGGGACTGCCGGATGTGAGTTTGGAGGGCTGGAACACATCAGTTGAAAGTTGCAGGCAGGACTGTTCAGCAGAATTCAGGGGCTGGGTTGATGGAACGACACGGGATTCTGAAGGGGCTATCAACTGGTTGATCTGGAGGGCTGGACTGTAGCAAAACTTGCACTGTATGGCTGGACTATAGCAAAACTTGCACCATGGACACGCTTGAATTTAGTGCTGCAAGTGGTCGCAAGTTGTGTCTGAATGGGGGCAGAAATTCAGCCCAGGTAATGTCTTCCAAGGTAGAAACGGAGGACCAATTAATATTCTGATAGAGAAAGGCTCTGAAATTATCCTGGGAATGTTGATCGGCTGTAGAGGCCCGTTATTTTTCCCTGGAAGTACCGTCCAAGGCTGTATATGAAGTCCAGCCAAAAGCCTGATGAAGGAAGATCCTAGCAGCAGCCTGGAGTTATTTTCCGCCTGTTTGGATGCAGAACTCTGGTTCTGGACAGCAGTAAACACGACTATTGGAAGAGGAAGGTTTCCGGCTGGGCTGGAATTGAAGCGGGGAGCGTCGGCTCGGCTTCGGGGATTAGTAACCGTCAATAACTACCTAGTTAGTGGGCGATTACAGCGGTTACGAGCGGGTTTTTTGGTGGTTACAAGCGGTTATAGGTAGGTATTTTGTTAGGAAGCTACTAAGGGGAAGAAGAAAACTAGAGAGAAGGAGGAGGGAAGCTGGGGTTTAGGAGAGGAGAAGATTACCTTAGGGTTAATTGCATCCCTCCAAATGACCACATCCCCAGGTATAAATACCCGGGCCAAGGAGGGGGCCGGCCGGCCCCTCCAAAGAGGGCTGAACCAGTTGGTTCAGCCCTTGGCCGGCCGGTTTACTGAGTGGGGGCTGAACCGGTTGGTTCAGCCCCTTCGTCGCTTGTCTTCTCCTTGCGCTTGCGAACATAATAACGCCACGAGAAGCGAGGCGCGGTCGGAGGCTTAACATTCCCCTCCCCATCAAGACCCAGCTTGTCCTCAAGATGAAAATCCGGGTACAGCTCCTTGAAGTCCAATAAATCAACCCATGAGTTATGTGCTTCCGACAAGTGCTTCCACTTGACCAAAAGTTCAGCCCGAAATTCTGTGCCCCGCTGCTTCCACCTGAGTAACAGAACATTCTCCGGCATCGGCCGAAGTTCACCCGCAATGGTAGCTTCCGGCAAGAAAGGGCTCGGTTGGGCACTATCACCAATCTTCTTTTTAAGTAAGGATACATGAAATGTCGGATGAATGCGGGAACCCGCGGGAAGCGCCAATGTGTAAGCGACCGGCCCCACCCGTTTGAGAACCCGAAAGGGGCCATAATAGCGAGGTGCCAACTTCTGATTTGTACGGCGGGCCACCGATAGCTGTCGGTAGGGTTGGAGCTTAAGGAACACTTCATCACCCACAGCAAACTCCCTCCCCTTGCGGTGCTTGTCCGCCTGGGCCTTCATGCGATCTTGGGCAAGGCGAAGATTCGCCCGCAATGTCACTAAGGTGCGATCGCGGTCGCGGAGGGCCCGATCAACTGCCGGTAACGCTGTGCTGCCCGGCTCATAACTGCTCAAAGAGGGGGGTGGGCGGCCGTAGACCACCTCAAACGGCGTCATTTTGCTGGCAGAGTGGTAAGCGGTGTTGTAACAATATTCAGCCCAATGCAGCCAGCTGGTCCAAGTCCGAGGCTCGTCCATGACGAAACACCGGAGGTATGTCTCCACGCTACGATTAAGAACCTCCGTCTGGCCGTCGGTCTGGGGGTGATTTGCGGTGCTGAAACGTAAACAAGATCCTTGGAGCTGGAAAAGCTCTCACCAGAACTAGCTCACAAACGTGGGATCACGATCAGAAATAATGGCGCGAGGAAGGCCGTGCAAGCGGATGACTTCCTAGTAAAGAGTTCAGCGACCGACTCCGCCGTATAAGGATGACTGAGGGCGAGGAAGTGACCATACTTGGAGAGCTTGTCGACTACCACCAAAATGACCGACTTGCCCTGAGACTTGGGCAATCCATCAATAAAATCCATCGACACGGAATCCCAAATGTGATGCGGAATCTCTAGTGGTTGGAGCAACGTGGCAGGTGTGGTGGTCTCATACTTTTGTCGCTGACAAGTCTCACATTGCCGCACAAACTGCTGCACATCCCGGCGTATTCCAGGCCAAAATACATTTGCTCTAGCCCGCTGGAGGGTGCGGAGCACTCCTGCATGACACCCACTGGAGAGGAATGAAAATCGTGAAGCACAACTGTCTTCCATGCTGAACCTGGAGGTATGACCACCCTGTCATGGTAATAGAGCCGTCCATTCTGTAGATGAAAACCCGGCGTCACAGTCTCCCCACGCTGGAGGGCCTCCACCAGGGCGCGTAGTGAAGGATCCCGCAAGACCTCCTCGTGTATGTCATCGAACGAGTCGAGGACCGGTCCCGAAATATGGACGAGTGCACTATCCGGTAGACGAGACAAGGCGTCCGCCACCACATTCTCCTTGCCCTGACGGTAAACGATCTCGTAATCGTAACCCAAAAGTTTGGTAACCCACTTTTGTTGAAGAGGAGAGGAGACTCGTTGGTCCAAAAAGTGCTTCAAACTTTGGTGATCCGTACGAATTTTGAAATGGCGTCCCAAAAGATATGGCCGCCAAAGGGCCACTGCCTGAACCACCGCCAACAATTCTTTCTCATACGTGGACAGTCCCAACGTCTTAGGCGCCAACGCCGTACTGTAAAAGGCCAGTGGCCGGCCCTCCTGCATCAATACTGCACCCAGCCCCACCCCTGAGGCCTTCGTCTCCGCGACGAACTCCTTAGTGAAATCCGGAAGAGCCAAGACTGGGGTGGTCGTCACGGCCCGTTTGAGCGCCTGAAAAGCCGCCTCAGCATCATCCTGCCATGAGAAGGCATCCTTCTGCAGCAGCTGGGTCAGTGGTCTCGCAATCTTCCCGTAGTCCCGCACGAACCGCCGGTAGTAACCGGTGAGGCCCAAGAACCCCCGCAAAGCCCGAGCAGTCTGGGGCCGCGGACAAGAAACCATGCTCTCAATCTTCCGAGGGTCAGCTTTGACCCCTTCAGCCGAAACCAAGTGTCCCAAGTACTCGACCTCCTTCTGCCCAAAAGAACACTTGGATCGCTTAGCATAGAGCCGATGCTTGCGTAGAATAGAGAAAACTTGTTCAACATGGCACAAGTGGTCTTCCCAATTAGCACTGTATATAAGGATGTCATCAAAGAGAATCAGCACAAAGAGGCGAAGTAGTGAACGAAAGATCTCGTTCATATTGGTCTGGAAGGTGGATGGCCCGCCAGTCAACCCGTTGGCCATAACTAGAAACTCATAGTGCCCGTTGTGAGTCCTGAAGGCCGTCTTGTGGATGTCGTCTTCCCGCATGAGGATCTGGTAGTAACCCGACCGTAGGTCAAGCTTTGTGAATCAGGTCGCCCCGTGTAGCTCATCCAATAGTTCTTCAACCAACGGAATTGGAAACTTGTCCTTCAAAGTGACGTTGTTCAAAGCCCGGTAGTCCACACAGAATCGCCATGAGTCATCCTTCTTCTTGACGAGAATAATCGGGGCCGAGAAAGAGCTTGTGCTGGGCCGGATGATCCCGGCGTCGAGCATCTCCCAGACGCTACGCTCGATCTCTGCCTTCTGCATGTGTGGATATCGGTAAGGCCGGATATTGGTAGGCTCCGCTCCGGCCTTGAGTACAATATGGTGATCCCGAAACCGGGACGGTGGAAGTGTATGTGGCTCCTGAAAGATGTCAGAATACTGCTCTACCAAGGACTGCATCTGTATGGGTACCTCATACGACCCGGCCTCCTTGGACCGCACCCCCAAAAGGATCGTCATCAAGCTCCCTTCCTCTCTGAGCTGCTGCATGCTGCGAAGAGAGACTTCCTTCACTGGCGAGGCTGTGAGACCCTTCAAACAGAACTGTCGTCCATGCTGCACAAACTCCATCGTCATCAGGTCCCAATCAAAAGTGACCCGCTTCAGCTGCTGCAGCCACTGAACTCTGAGTACCATGTCCGATCCCCGGATGGGTAGAAGATAGACATCCGTGCTCCCAATGTATCCCTGGATCCGTAACTCCACTCCCTTCATTACGCCTTCGCACTGCAACTTGCTGCCGTCAGCCACCATAACGTGGAATGCATCTCCTCTGTCAATCTCATGTCCCACCCGATGTGCAACGGCCGGATGAATAAAGTTGTGGGTGCTCCCACTGTCCACCAATATTGTCACCTTCTCCCGTCGAACTCTTCCGGCAACCCGCGTCGTGAGGGGCAGATTGCACCCTTCCATGGCGTGGATGGAAACCCCGTCACATCCACGTCCTCCTCCAACAGCGCTTCCTCGACTGCTAACTCGGAAGGAGACTCGTCGCCCACGTCCTCATGCAGCATGAAAACCTGTATCTTCTGACATTTATGCCCGGGTACAAACTTCTCATAACAGTTGAAGCAGAGGCCTTTCTCCTTGCGGGCCTGTAGCTCGCCCCACGACAAACGAGTCATTGTAGGCCTAGCAACCGCCTGCGGCTCTCTCCTGGCAACGACGGGTGTGGCAGGAAGCCTCCCCGTCGCCCGCGACCGCTGACGGTTGAAGCACTCCTCCTGAATGCGGGCTAGGCTGATGGCGTGGTTCAAACTCCGTGGCATATAAGCATGAACCTCATCCCGCAAGTGCTCCTTTAGACCGAACACAAAACAACTCAGCAGTGTCTTCTCATCCCAGTGTACCCGGTTCGCCAGCTTCTCGAACTCCGTCCAGTACTCAACCACTGTCCCCTTCTGTCGCACCTTCTGCAGTATTGCCTCAAAATCCTCGTACTCTAGGGGCCCAAATCGGGCGGTGAACCCCTCCACAAAATCAGTCCAGGGCACGTAATCTCTATCTCTCAGGAACCACTGAGTCCACTGAAACGCGTCCTCTTCCAGATGGAACGACGCTAGTTGCACTCATTGCCCTTCCGGGACCTCGTGGTAGCTGAAGAACAACTCCACCTTCTGCACCCATTCCAGTGCGTCCCCCCCCCCCCCCTTTGAACTTGGGGAAGTTCATCTGTGTCACCTTCGGTGGCATGTACGCTCGGGGCCTCACCTGCCCTTGCCAGCCCTGTCCATGCCCATTTGGTCCCTGCCCGTTCCACACCTGACGTCCGGGCCCATATGACCTTCGTGTGCCCCCGGGTAACCTAGAGGTGGCTGACCCTGATGAGGAACGTGTTGCCCGTCCCACGGAACATGGCTTCCATATCCGCCGGGAGGAACGCCGCCTCGCGGGTGAGGAAGAAGGCCCGCCGCAACTCCTAGACCCCGCGCAGCAGCCCCTTGCCCTCCACCGTCCGGTAGCCACTGCTGCCGCCCGCAATCCGCTGGCCCAGCAAAGCCAGGGGGCCGCCCGACTGCCGGGACGGCCCGCAATCAGCCGGCCCAGCGGAACTGGGACCGACGCCTCCCACAGCAGCAGCCGGCCATGCCACCGCCCCCTGTCCATCGTCGGTGATTCCCCATGGTCGGGAGAAGCCCGGACCGCCATTCCCGCCAAGCCCCGAGGCTCCCGTGCCCAAACGCCCCGGATCGGGCGTTCCGGAGGCTTCGGCGGACCGATCGGCTCTTCCGCCGATCGGCTCTTCCTCGCTCGCTGCCTTCCCCTTCAACAGCGCTTTGAGCTCCTCCATACACACATCTATACGCTCCTCCAGCCGTTGCGTAGATGTGCGCATCTCTTGCTCCATCGCGGCTACCGAATCCGCCAGTCCACCGTAGTTCTCCTCCAAGGTTTCCAAACGGATGATCTCCTCTTGTGTGCGAGTGGTGACCATCGTCGGAGGAAGAACGCCTCTGATACCAAATGTTAGGAAGCTACTAAGGGGAAGAAGAAAACTAGAGAGAAGAAGGAGGGAAGCTGGGGTTTAGGAGAGGAGAAGATTACCTTAGGGTTAATTGCATCCCTCCAAATGACCACAAACCCGGGTATAAATACCCGGGCCAACTAGATGTGAAGAACGCTTTTCTTCATGGAGATCTAGCAGAGGAGGTGTACATGGAGATACCACCAGGGTTTGGCACAGCCAAGATAGAAGGCAAAGTCTGCAGGTTGAAGAAGTCCCTCTATGGGCTGAAGTAGTCACCTCGCGCGTGGTTCGACAGGTTCAGGAAGGCGATGATTGGAATGGGATATCAACAGATAAATGCCGATCACATCGTGTTTTTCAAGCAGAATGGAGGTCACATCACCATGCTTGCGGTGTATGTGGATGACATGATCATCACAGGGGATGATGAGCGGGAGATTGGCCGCCTCAAGGGGGCTCTGGGCAAAGAGTTTAAGGTGAAGGATCTGGGTCTTCTTAGGTATTTTCTAGGAATTGAGATTGCTTACGAAGCAGAAGGGATAGTCCTTTCCCAAAGGAAATATGCTTTGGATCTCCTCACAGAAACTGGGATGTTGGGGTGCAAAGCTGCTGCGACACCAATCGATCAGAAGTGTAAATTGGGTACTGAGTCTGGGGAACCGGTGGATCGTGAGTTGTATCAAAGGCTAGTTGGGAGGTTAATTTACTTGAACCACACTCGCCCAGACATATCATTTGCTGTGAGCGTGGTGAGCCACTACATGCATGACCCAAGGAAGCGCCATATGGATGCAGTGTACCAGATTCTGCGGTACTTGAAGAATGCCCCTGGCAAGGGGCTGATGTTCAAAAGGAACGGGCACATGAAGATTGAGGGCTACTGTGACTCTGACTGGGCAAGCTGTGCGGACGACAGGAAGTCCACTTCAGGCTATTGCATATTTGTGGGAGGTAACCTGATATCCTGGAGGAGCAAGAAACAGTCAGTAGTGGCTAGATCAACGGCAGAAGCAGAGTATAGAGCCATGGCATTAGGGGTGACTGAGCTTCTGTGGCTGAAAGGGATGCTTGTTGAGTTGAAGCTGGATCACGTAGATAAGATGAAACTGTGGTGTGACAGTCAGTCAGCTATTAGTATTGCAAATAATCCAGTCCAACACGATCGAACCAAGCATATAGAGATTGATAGATTTTTCATAAAGGAAAAACTTGATAGTGGGCTACTGGAGTTGAGTCACGTCTCGACCAAGGGTCAGGTAGCAGATTGCTTGACCAAGGGACTCAATTCAGAAGATATGATCAGGGGTTGTGACAAGATGGGCTTAGTGAATATATTTCGCCAATCTTGAGGAGTGTTGTAATATAAAATGTTGTAGGCTATAAATAGCCACTTGGTTTTGCCCTAAATAAGATTTACGGTTCATCTTTAGCAACTGTATTAAACATGAATAATTTATTATTTGAGTTAAGTTTGGATATAATCGTCATTTTCATATGTTTTTATTGTAACAAGTTACAACTGTCTGGAGCAATTTTACAAGTGCAGAAAAAAAATGATGCAACAAGGTTACAACATATTAATTCGGCTAGAGCAGACAAGCAGTGCAGAAAAAAGTTGTTGCAACAAATCGGCGGGTTTTGAATTTTTAAAATCCAAAAATCTCCCAAATCGGCGGTTACGCAAATGAAGAGATGCCTTTATTCGGACAATTGGAGATATCATAGGGGTTGAACGACTATATATACTGTTAAGGAGAAAACGAAATGAATCTTTAGACATTTTTGCACAAGGAGAATTCAGATCTAGGGTTTGGCGGCACCATTGAAGAAGAAGGCAACCAAATTTCTAGCATCATGTTCTGTAAGATCTTTCTCATTACGTGGCGTGCTTCCGTAGTCATGAACTAAATCCTTTGAGTCTTGTATGATAAGAGTTGTGCTTTGTTGTGGTGTGATCTATTTTATTTCTTTATGAGTTTTTGATAATCTATCTTTATTGAGTTTTTGATCTTAATCTTGAAACTTTCGGCCGAGGTTCTCATTTTTTTACTGTGCTCCATAATTCGAGAGATGAGTTGCATAAGTGTATCTTTAACTCAATATAGCATATAAGGGAGAAAAAGATTTCGTCTTTATGTTAGCAACTTTAATTTTCATTATTATTAATATTCTTCATTTCACCTGAGTTAGAGATGACAAGGGAAGTAAAGGACACAGTGATTTTTGATATCGAGAGATACTGATCTCTGCCTTAAAATTGTTGCAAGATAGTGAATCAAGTCTTCTCATAAAAATCCTTTAAAGATTCGTCATAATAAACATAGGAAATCAAAATACAAGACTTATTTTCCCAACTGATAACAAGTATTTTTTAGAAAAATTAGATTTAGGTCTTGGATTAGAGTTTTCTTTTAACTATTCTCAAATCACTTTATCTGATCTACTTGGATTTAGAGAAAAGTTTTTACTGGTACTTATAAGCATTAGATTAATCACCTTTCTGTGGGAACGATCTTTACTCTCATTTTATTACTTGATCTGACACGTGCATTTGCTTATAACAATTTTCCGCGTATCAAGTTTTTGGCACCGTTGTCGGGGAAGTGCAGACTAATTTAGTGTTTTCTTGCAATATTAGTAACCATGAGTATTTAAAGCTCAAGTTTTTACTTTATTTTATTTTGTTTTCTTTACTGTTATTTGTCATTCTGTTCATTGCATGTCCAGATTTTGGTCAATTGAATTGTTGTCGTTAAACTTAGAGATTGAACGAACGTGGAGGCAAAACAGAAAATCATTTAGGTTAGAACATTCCAGTCAACCTACAATGAATCAAAATCAACAAAACGCTGACGATGGAAATCATCCGGACGGTCAGGATCGAAGAGGTCTGGTTGATCAAAATGGTCAACCAGTTGAACCTAGAAGAACTTGTCGTGATTATAATATACCTACGGGGAGGGTTACAATTTAGTAGACCCGCAATTGAAGCTAACTTTAAAATTGATTCCACTATTATGCAACTTGTTCAACATAATAAATTCGGTGGACTTAATCACGAAGACCCCAATTCTCACTTAAGGACCTTTATAGAAATTTGCGACACATCCAAGATTAATGACGCATCTGAGGAAGCCATCAAACTTCGTTTGTTTCCATTCTCCTTGGAAGTAAAAGCAAAGGATTGGCTAAATTCTCACACAAATGGTTCCATCACTACTTGGGCACTATTGATAGAGAAAGTTTTGGCCAAATAATTTCCTCCATCTAAGACTGTCAAATTAATGTGAGACATATCTACGTTCATGCAAGGGAATGAGGAAACACTTTATGATGTGTGGAAACGTTTTAAAGAATTATTCCGGAAGTGTCCTCACCATGGCTTAGATATTCATCAAGTATGGACCTTCTACAATGGCCTTCATACATCTACTATGATTCAAGTGGATGGAGCTGCAGGAGGATCTCTTATGAATATGTATCCTGAAGATGTTTATGCAATATTAGAAGAATTATCCTCATTCATTTGAGCGATAGGGATCGTCTTCTACGGCGGGCATGTACCTCTTTTGTGGCTCACATAACTACACAATTTAATTCGATGAATAGGAGTTTAGATGTTTTAACGTTACACCAAAATCAAATGCCACCTCAAGTTAATAGCATAGTTACCTCTCCTTCTACCAATAGCCCTTCACTTATAGTTGAACAACTCATTAGTCATAACGAAGAGGCCCATTACATTAGTGGGCAACAAAGGCAAAACCATAATGCATTTACAAATAACTATAATCCGGAATGGCGAAACCATCCAAACTTTTCGTGGAAAAATAATTCAGGTTTGACTCATTCACATTTATTTAACTCAAACTCTAATACTCATCAAATCCATAATCTTAATCATCAAGGGTCTTCTAGGAAATTATCAGATGAGTCTATCATAGAATCCTTGCAAAAGAACGATGCAAGCGTATCTAATATAGAGGGTTCATTACGTATAATTGAATCTCAGCTAGGACAAATTGCTAACGCCTTGAGCCTTAGACCACCAGGAACGCTTCCAGCGGATACAACCCCGGATCCTAGAGGTGATAATCAACAATGCAAAGTTGTCACATTGCGGAGTGGAAAGGAGTTAGTTAATGGTCCTGCAAATGAACAAACTAAGAAGAACCTGTTGAAAAGGATTTGGAAAGTGTTATTCCTTGCGATCTTAATTTAGAGTTAAAACAAAAATGTATCGGCAAAGATGAAGATGAAATATTAGTCCTAGGGGAAAGAAGAGTGAAACGAATGTTGAGACGAGAAAGAAGGACAATGAGATTGTATACTCTTTGCTGAGGCTTTAAAACAAATGTCAAGTTATATTAAATTTATGAAAGATATTCTTTCTAACAAGAGGAAATTTGGAGTAAATGAAACGATGAAACTCACTCATGAGTGTAGTGCAATCCTTCAAAAAAGGTTTCCTCCTAAATTAAAAGATCCAGGAAGTTTTACTATATCATGTTCCATTGGGTATCAATTTGAAGGTAAGGCGTCATGTGATCTAGGATCGAGTATAAATTTAATGTCTCTATCAATATATAAGAAATTGGGATTGGGAAAATGTTGGGTATTGTATCCACAATAGCCCTGATTTGAAGAAGTCCCCTTCAAACTAGGATGAATTGTAATTGTATTTGATTATGCACTTTAGCTGCGTTGTGACAGGTCATTCCACTCTAGGTACAAACCAATGTCAGTTTTCAATGAGTCGTCAAACACAGGCTTGTGCAATGTAATCCCTCATTGTATAGACCAAAGTGTTGGCTCATGTGAGATCTCTCTATTGGGATGTACCTCATTTCCTAAGTGCAAGAGAAGGAGGACTGGAGCTGATGGTGGACTTTTCATAGAAAGGGATTTTTCCCAAGTAAAATTCGGTTATATCATTCAGAAACATATAGTCGAATTCGACTATATAGTTGGGATGGATATAATCGAATTCGGTGAATCATAGTTCGAATTTCCTTGAAGAATTAGAATAACCGAATTCGGTTATTGCAATTCGGTTATATCATTTAACCGAATTCGATTCGGTTATTGCCATTCGGTTATACCATTTAACCGAATCGGTCTGCAGTAATTCTTCCGGTTCGTTTTTGAATGCGCGTTTCTTAGGGCTTCTCCTATGTTCAGTACACGTGGAATTAGATCCGTATTTCGCGCATATGACCGTTGTAGAAGACCGTATAAATACTCCTGATGTATTTCCGTTTAGCCCTAATCTAATCCAATCAATCTGAATCGAATCAAAAATCGCGAATCAAACAGAAAGAATCGCAAGTCTCGACCGATCTCTCTCGCGCTCAAGTTTCGTCTCCGACAAAGCTGTGATTTGTGATTCGTCTTCTACAGATTCAAGCATCTCAGATCCAGTAAAGAATCGCTCAAGATTTCTTCGTTCTTCCTCTAAACGTATTGAGATTCTTTGTCAAGAAGAAGAAATCTATTTCTCAAGATCTGAAGAAAAACTTCATCTGAAGTTTAAGAAGATTGTTTCAAATCTACGTTGTGTTGTAATAAACAATTTTATAAACTTTGTAGGAAGCTTGCTTCCGAGTGTTGTGTAGATCCTTGTTTAAGGATTGAGTTGTAGGAGTTGTTTTTTTACTCCGAGTTGTAGGAGTGGTGCACTCCGAGTTGTAGGAGTTCTTACTCCGAGGTGTAAGATTATCTTAATCTGAGTTTGGTGAAGTAGCCGAATCTAGCCTCGAAGAGCTAGATAGGCGAGGCGGGAAAGAGGAGTACCCACATCGGGGAACCTCTATAAAATCCTTGTGTCTGTGCTGTGTTTTTTTTTTGTGTGCTTTTCTGTGTTATAATTTTTAATTCCGCGTAAAGACATAGAATCCACCTATTCACCCCCCTCTAGGTGATTTAGGCCGCAACTAGATACTTTCAGAAAAATTTCATAATCATCGTTGACTTTGCAATTAGCTGACAAAACACTTGTTTTTCCAAAAGGAATTGTAGAAGATGTATTAGTCAAAGTTGAAAATTTTATTTTTCCGGCGGACTTTGTTGTTTTGGATATGGAGGATAAGGAGGTACCTATTACTGTAGGCAGACCCTTTTTGGAAACCGGAAGAACATTAATTGATGTTCATAAAGGAGAATTAACTATGAGAGTTAATGATGAGCATGTCACTTTTAATGTGCTAAAGACAATGAAATTTCCCCTTAGGAAAGAAGATTATATGGAGGAAGTTAATAGCATATCACATTATGATTATGATTTGAATTATAAATAGGGTAGTCATGATGATTTGTTGGCATGGTTATTAACTCATGATGAGATTTCCGAAGATGAAGAAATTCAGGAATGTTTACAAGTATTTGAGCGTCAAACTCCATTATTTTGTAAACCGAACTACATGAGATGTCGGAGAAGTCATTAGCGGACAAGCCGTCTATTATTAATCCACCAACTTTAGAGTTAAAGCCTCTCCCTGATCATCTCATGTATGCTTATCTAGGAGAAAATGATACATTATCGGTTATAGTCAATTCAAAATTATCACCTGAACAACAACAAAAATTGATAGATCTATTAAAGCAATATAAGCTAGTCATAGGTTGGACCATAGCGGATATTCGAGAGATAAGCCCTTCTTTATGTATGCATAAAATCCTCTTGGAGGAATCTTTTGAAGGATCTATAGAACATCAACGTCGTCTAAGTCCACCTATGAAAGAAGTTGTTAAAAAGGAGATCATAAAATGGTTAGATGCAGGAATTATATATCTTATTTCGGATAGTTCTTGGGTTTCACCGGTACAGTGTGTTCCAAAGAAAGGAGGGCTGACGGTAATTAAACATGAAAAACATGAGTTGATATCTACTAGAACAGTTACAGGTTGGCGCATTTTTATGGATTATGGGAAATTAAATAAGGTCACACGAAAAGACCATTTTTCGTTACCGTTCATTGATCAAGTGTTAAATAAATAAGCGGGAAATGATTTTTCTGTTTTCTAGATGGGCATTCCGGTTATAACAAGATCACAGTTGATCCGGAAGCTGCGTTATTAAAGGCGCAAGGCGCGCTGAGGCGCAAAGGGGTCCTGGAGCCTAGGCGCAAAGCGCAGACGCGCGCCTGAGGCATGTGAGGCGCAAAAATGAAAAAGATAAAATATAGCTTATTAAACATAAAAAACACATAAAATAAATCTACCATCATATCAATACACTAGAATTGCATATATCACACCCCCCCCCCCCCAAAAAAAAAAAAAAACTAGCATTAAAAAATTAGATTTTGAAAATAACTGTGCCCCCAATTTAGTGAACTAGACAGCTTAAAAAAGACAAATTCAGTGAAACTATAAAGAAAGACAAGATGTATTTAGGAATAGGTGAGATTATGACTAAAGATAGAGCGCAATGGCGACAAAGGATCCATATAGTCGACCCTACTATAGTGGGATAAAGGCTTGAGTGTTGTTGTTGTTAGTTTCGTAGTGGCATCAATCCCTTTGTTACAATTTTGCAGTATTGGACCTCCGATATAAAGTCATTATCCAAGTGTCTCAGACAATGAGTATAATTTTGAGCAAATAAATGTTGTTGATGATTGATTAAATGTTTTTGTTACGCCCGGGGCCGAGTCGCGGCTATTTGGGAGACAATACAAGCGTCGACAACGACAGGAAGAAGGCGACAACGGGGCTGAACCATCTGGTTCAGCCCCCACTCTCTAAATATCGGCTATTGGGGGCTGAACCAAACCGGTTCAGCCCCTATTGGGGCCGGCCAGCCCTCTTTGGCCGGCCCCCCTTGGTTCCGGGGTATAAATAGCCCGGAACCCCCTTTTGGATGTTTTATGCAAGAATATTTCCAGGTAATTCTCACCTTCTTCTCCTTCAAACCCTAGTTTCTCTCTATTTCTCTAGATCTCTCTCCCTCCCACTTCGTTCCTAACAATTGGTATCAAAGCATTCGGTTCTCCGCCATGGTGACCACTCGCACGCAAGAGGAGGCCACTCATCTGGAAACCCTAGAAGAAAACTTCGTAGGGCTATCGGATTCGGTGGCGTCCATGGAAGAGGATATGAGAACGTCTAATCAACGTTTGGAAGAGCGAATCGACGCTAGCATGGAGGAGATCAAGGCCCTACTAGCGCAAAATCTGAAGGGCAAGAGTCCGGTGGGCGGCGAGAACGGCGGATCCACGAATCTGGCGTCGGATAACTTCGGATCTCACCCCACGGCGTCGGGATTGGGCGATACGGCCGCTGGAGGATCGGTTGGAGCAGGATGGACGACAACGGGAGCGGATCAGGCTCAGGCGCAGGCGATCGTGAGCGGATCGAGCCAGGGAGGCTTCGTCGAGGCTGGCGGAGGCCGTGTGGGGACCGGATCGGGCGCGGCTGTCAGTGGCGGGCTCGGCACAGGCCGCATGGGCGCTGGCGACATGGGAGCGAGCCGTTACGGGGCTGGCGACATCGAAGCAGGCCGCTACGGCCTCGGCGACTTCGGGACAGGCCGCTGCAGCCCTAGCGACGCCGGAGGAGGTGGCCCGGCTTGGCGGCGGGTAGGGGAGGAGCAGTTTGGGCTCGGCCGACCTACAGGGCAGGCGGATCTTCCTGAGGGAGGCATGGGGGGTCTTCTTCCTCATCCCCGGGCAGTTGGAGGCGTCGGGGGTATCGGAACAGGGGCTCCTTGGATCGGACAGCATCCTCCATGGGGACCAATGTATCAACAAGGATATCTGGGTGTCGGATACGATCAAGGGTGGCGGGGAGCAGGCGCACCCCGGCGTACCTTCCTCCAAAATTAACACGCATGAATTTTCCCCGTTTTAGTGGGGGGACGCACTGGAATGGGTACAAAAGGCGGAACTTTTCTTTAGCTATCAGGATGTGTCGGAGGGGCAGTGGGTCCAGTTAGCTTCGTTCCATTTGGAGGATGACGCATTTCAGTGGACACAGTGGTTCCTACGGGGGCGCGACTTTATGCCGTGGGCAGAATTTGTGGAGGGCTTTACAGCCCGATTTGGGCCACTTGAGTTCGAGAATTTCGAGGCTCTTTTGCAGAAACTTCGACAAAAGGGGACTGTGATGGAGTACCGCACCGAGTTCGAGAAGTTGGCCAACCAGGTGCAATGGGGGAGCGCACGCTGCTCAGCTGTTTTGTGTCGGGACTCAAGGAGCATCTACGTGATGAGGTGCAGTCGCACATGCCCCGTACACTGAACCACGCCATTACGTTGGCACGCATTCAGGAGGAACAGTTCAATAGACAGAGAGCTCGAGCTGTGGGAAGGCCACTCGCGGCACCAACAGTAGCACGGCGGGATCCGCCAACTGGTAGCAAGCCGACAGTGACACGGCTTTCTTGGAGTGAGCTTGCAGCCAGGAAGGAGAAGGGCTTGTGTTTCAATTGCGACGAGAAGTTCACACCGGGCCATAAGTGTCAGAAAATACAAGTATTCATGTTGCAAGAGGATGAGGAAGGGGAAACGGTGCCGGAGGAGGAGTTGGACGGGGGGTTGGATTTGAGTGAACTCGGGGTGTCTATACATGCTCTGAAGGGATGCAGTCCGCCACTCACCATGAGGCTTACAGGCTGGTTGAATCAAGAGAAGATCACCATTTTGGTGGATAGTGGGAGCACCCACAATTTCATTCACCCTGCGGTAGCGCGGCGCGTTGGACACATTGTGGATACCGGGTCTGCCTTCCAGGTTATGGTAGCGGATGGCAGCAAGTTACAGTGTGAAGGGGTGCTCAAGGGTGTGGCGCTTCGGATGCAAGGATATACGGGTTACACCGACATATCTCTTGCCGATACGGGGCTCTGACATGGTCTTGGGAGTTCATTGCCTACGACAGTTGCGCCGGGTCACATTTGATTGGGAGCACATGACTATGGAATTCCACCAGGCCGGGAAACAGTTTTGCCTGCGGGGTCTCAAATCATCGTCGATCAAGGAGATCTCTCTACGTAGCATGCAGCGGCTGGGAGAGGAAGGCAATATGATGGCAGTGCTTATGGCGATTCAGGCATCGACTACGGCCGAGTCGGGGGTACCGATCCAGTTACGGACTCTTCTTGAAGAGTATGCTGACGTTTTCCAGGAGCCCCGCACACTACCACCCACGAGGTTCCGGGATCATCAGATCCAGCCCAAGGCGGGGACAGAGCCAATCAATGTTCGACCCTATCGTTATCCGCATATTCAGAAGGCAGAGATCGAGCATAGTGTTCGGGAGATGTTGGATGCGGGAATTATCCGTCCCAGTATTAGCTCCTTTTCAGCGCCGATCATTCTAGTGAAAAAGAAAGATGGTTCGTGGCGGTTTTGTGTTGATTATCGAGCTCTGAACAGTGTCACGGTGAAGGATAAATTCCCAATCCCTTTAGTGGAGGAGTTGTTGGATGAGTTACATGGGGCGTTCGTATTCACCAAGCTGGACTTACGTTCCAGCTATTATCAGATTCGGATGCGGGAGGAGGACATCCACAAGACAGCCTTCCGGACACATGATGGCCACTACGAGTTCCTAGTCATGGCCAATGGGTTGACCGTCGGGCCGTCCACTTTTCAGGCAAATATGAATGAGATCTTCCGGGAACTCCTCCGTAAATTTGTGTTGATCTTCTTTGATGATATTCTGATCTACAGGGCCAATTGGGAGGATCATGTGGGCCATGTTGAGCAGGTCCTCGTCATTCTCCATCAACACAAGCTCTACGCCAAGCGCTCCAAGTGCTCCTTTGGTCAGAAGGAGGTTGAATATTTGGGACATTTGGTTTCTGGTGACGGCGTCAGAGCCGACCCTCAGAAAATTCAGAGTATGGTTTCATGGCCACGACCACTTACAGTTCGAGCACTACGGGGATTCCTCGGGTTGACTGGGTATTACCGGCGGTTTGTGAAAGATTATGGGAAGATTGCTCGACCATTGACTCAATTGTTGCAGAAGGACGCCTTCTCTTGGCAAGGGGAGGCTGAGGAGGCATTTCAGGCGCTCAAGCGGGTTATGACCACCACTCCGGTCCTCGCTTTACCTGATTTCACGAAGGAGTTTGTGCTCGAGACGGATGCATCGGGTGTGGGCATCGGGGCCGTTTTGATGCAGGAGGGGCGACCGTTGGCTTTCTACATCAAGGCCCTCGCCCCACGGACATTGGGGATGTCTACTTATGAGAAGGAACTGTTGGTCATCATCCACGCTGTGGCGCTGTGGCGGCCATACCTGCTTGGCCGGCATTTTAAGATACGCACTGACCATCAAAGTTTGAAGCATTTCCTGGACCAGCGGGTGTCTTCGCCCCTTCAACAGAAATGGGTTACTAAGCTCTTGGGTTATGATTATGAGATTACCTATCGGCAGGGCAAAGAGAACGTGGTAGCAGACGCTCTCTCGCGCCTCCCTGAAGCTACAGTTGCTCACATCACCGGGCCACTTGTTGACTCCT
The DNA here is from genome assembly GCA_033032865.1 of Dactylorhiza incarnata. Lineage (NCBI taxonomy): Eukaryota > Viridiplantae > Streptophyta > Magnoliopsida > Asparagales > Orchidaceae > Dactylorhiza > Dactylorhiza incarnata. The sequence goes on along the minus strand of JAWHQI010000187.1, from coordinate 5,470,300 downwards.
TGGATGAGATACAGGAGGAAGTTATGCGTACTTCCACGCTACGTCCATTAGTGGAGGCCTTGCAGCGTGGCGAGACCGTGGAAGCCGGTTATCATCTTCAGAATGGTCGTCTTTGCCATCAGGGCAGGGTGGTTACTCCTCCAGAGTCAGGTTGGAAGACTATCATGATGCATGAGTTTCACTCTTCACCTGCGGGCGGGCATGCAGGTGTGCTTCGTACCCTTCAGAGGGCCATAGCCAATGTCTTTTGGACCGGAATGCGGCGAGACATACAGAAGTTTGTGCGACAGTGTGAAATCTGCCAACGGCAGAAATACGAGACGATTTCTCCAGCTGGACTGCTTGTTCCTTTGGAGATTCCGCAGCAGATTTGAGACACCGTTTCCATGGATTTCATCGACGGATTGCCCAAGTCTCAGGGTAAATCAGTGATTTTGGTGGTTGTGGACAAACTCTCCAAGTACGGGCATTTCCTAGCTTTGAGTCACTCTTATACCGGCGAGTCGGTAGCCGCACTTTTTGCTCGGGAGATTATTCGCTTACATGGTCTTCCTCGTGCTGTTATTTCTGATCGGGACCCGACCTTTGTGAGTCATTTTTGGCAGGAGCTGTTTCGTCTGCAGGGGACGTGTTTACGCTTCAGCACGGCACACCACCCCCAGTCCGATGGGCAGACGGAGGTTGTAAACCGGGGCCTCGAGACATACTTGCGTTGCTTTGTGATGGACGAGCCCCGCACATGGCCCGATTGGTTGCACTGGGCAGAGTATTGTTACAACACGTCTAATCATTCGGCCAGCAGGATGACCCCCTTTGAGATTGTTTACGGCCGTCCTCCGCCAACTCTGAGCAGCTATGAGCGGGCAGCACGGCTTTGCCCGCAGTTGATCGGGCTCTTCATGATCGGGATCGTATGATGGTGACACTACGCGACAACCTCCGTCTTGCCTAGGACCGTATGAAGCTCCAGGCCGACAAGCATCGCAAGGAGATGGAATTTGCAGTTGGTGATGAAGTCTTTCTCAAGCTCCAACCGTACCGTCAACTGTCTGTAGCTCGTCGATTCAACCAGAAGTTATCTCCTCGCTATTACGGCCCCTTTCGTATTCTCAGCAGGGTGGGGTCGGTGGCTTACAAGCTGGATCTTCCTACGGGTTCTCGCATTCACCCGACGTTTCATGTCTCCTTGCTCAAGCGGAAGGTGGGTGCCAATGTGCAGCCAAGTGCTCTTTTGCCTGAGGTCACCGCTGCGGGCAAACTTCGCCAACTTCCTGAGGAGGTGCTGCTGCTCAAGTGGAAGCGGCGAGGTGCAGAATACCGTCCAGAGCTGTTGGACAAGTGGAAGAATTTATCGGCGGCACACAATTCATGGGTTGATCTACTGGATTTCAAGGAGCTTTATCCCGACTACCACCTTGAGGACAAGCTGGTTCTTGATGGGGAAGGGAATGTTACGCCCGGGGCCGAGTCGCGGCTATTTGGGAGACAATACAAGCGTCGGCAACGACAGGAAGAAGGCGACAACGGGGCTGAACCATCTGGTTCAGCCCCCACTCTCTAAATATCGGCTATTGGGGGCTGAACCAAACCGGTTCAGCCACTATTGGGGCCGGCCAGCCCTCTTTGGCCGTCCCCCCTTGGTTCCGGGTATAAATAGCCTGGAACCCCCTTTTGGATGTTTTATGCAAGAATATTTCCAGGTAATTCTCTCCTTCTTCTCCTTCAAACCCTAGTTTCTCTCTATTTCTCTAGATCTCTCTCCCTCCCACTTCGTTCCTAACAGCTTTCAACCAACTAAGAACCCGATTGACTACTGCGCCAATTGTCGTGGCTCCCGATTGGGGAGAACCGTTCGTATTAATGTGTGACGCTAGTGATTATGCCGTTGGAGTTGTGTTAGGGCAAGTGCGGGAGAAGGTCTTCCACACAATAGCTTACGCTAGTAAAACTTTGATTGAAGCCCAAGTCAACTATACCACTACAGAAAAAGAGTTACTAGCAGTCGTATTTTCTTTTGAGAAGTTAAGATCTTATCTATTGTGCACTAAAATTGTAGTTTACACTGATCATGCGGCCATCTGTTATCTTATGGAAAAGAAAGATGCTAAACCACGCTTGATTCGTTGGGTGCTTCTCTTACAAGAGTTTGATACCAACTACATCGTATCACATCAAGTTCCTCGTCTATACAACCCGAGGCTAGTGAAATGTGGATATAATGGAGTAGCAAATGAAACTTTTTTTAGGAGATAAGGATGGAGGATTACCTTCTTGGGAATGAGTAGAATGTGGAATAGAAGGAACTTTGATGATTAAATGAGTTGTTTCCTCTACAGTGGTGGTGTTCATCGCCGGGGCATCAGAAAGAAGCAATTGTACAGATTCATGTAGTGTTGTTGTATAAAAGAAATGTCATTCTAAGTATCCCCAGAGGAAAAGTATGGAGGGGAGGAGAAGGAAGGTATATACAAATGATATAACAAAGTAAATATGACATGTTCCCTATAAATGAGGAGAGCTAAAGGCATCATACACTAAGAAAAATGCAAATACTATTACAAAATAAACCAGTGGTCCTTGAGAATTAACTGAATATACTCTTTTCGATGAATTTCAGCAATAATTCGTAACTGAATGTTTAGTATAATTTCTTTTTTACTGCTTTCAGCCAGTAATTTTTTGGCCTAGACATGAGTGAAAATTATCGATCAAATTTATCGTCGATAATTTCTGACTTCTGCTTCATTCCAAGAACACTTATTTAGTGAACAATTGATAGTTTTCAAAACCTGATATCATCAGTAATTTCCGACCACCATGGCTGTGGTAAACACCATCACCAATGGAAAAAATAGTCTGAAATAGGTAATACGCCTGCAAAAAAACGATAGCATCAACATCATTACTAAAGAAAACTCCAATAATCTGAGGTGGCATCAGCTACCAACAGATGGACCAATACAACAATCATATATAAACAGTTTCATATATAACACTATAAGTGAATCAAATAGTAACAACAGTGATTTATTGATATAAAACGGCATTTATGAAACAAAGCCTTGCACAGATGGACCAATACAACAATCATATATAAACAGTTTCATATATAACACTATAAGTGAAACAAATAGTAACAACGGTGATTATTGATATGAAACGGCATTTATGAAACAAAGCCTTGAACATCATCCTCATCCTCAATCATCACCTTATCAAACCTTAAAAAAAATGTGTGTTCAAGTTTGGAACAAGGAAACTGCTTTTTTTGTACTAAGAAATAAATAGATGTCGACATGAAGAAGATAAGAAATTTTTTACTACAGTTGAAATTATATATGTAGGGAAATTTCCTTAAGGAAGAAGTCATACCGGCCCTTTGTTTTCACACAATTTGGTAAATCATTAATAAATAGCAAGGTTCTCAGTTTGTTTCTCACAATTTGTAAATCATTAATCAGTCGTCTTCTAAGGTTCTTTGCGGTACCTGCCCCTTGTCCCTTTTGGACCAAATTGCCACAAATTTATAGTTTTCGATTCAATTATTTGGATATGAGGCTTGCATATATGACGTATCTCTTTCAGTAAGTTATATGACATCACATTCCATCGCAAGCTTCCTTCTTTCTTTTTCCTACCATTTCTCGTACGATTCCACTTCATTATATTTACTTTTTAAGATATAAGAAGTTCCTTCATCTCCATCCCAAGTTCCAACTGAGGTCATTCTACCTTATCTAACACCTAGAGTTGATCAACTTTATGGTAGCCCATATCATCAGTGTCTTCTCACTTCTAGGCATCCCCTTCTCTCTCTCTCTCCTACAGAGCCTCCACTCATAGGGTCAGGTATACCGCCACTTCCTACTACTCATTATGTCATCAAGATAATCTCTCATGCTCCTTCCTCGCTGCTTCATGTGCCTCCCGTAAGGATTCTCATCATTGCCTTATTGTACATCCTTCTATAGAATTTGCGCCTTCCTAGGTCTTCCGACCGTCATTGTCCTCTCAATCCTTCTGTGATTGCCTATCTCTCAACACTATTGTAGATATCAGCCGACATGTCCGGCATGTCGGTCGACATAAAGGTTTGGGACCTAAAACGTCACGTTACCGATTTTTTGGGTAGTAACGTTTTGGAAAAACGGGCCGATATATCGGCCCAATAAAACGGCGATATATCCGATATTTTATTAAAAAAATTATTTTTTTTATTTAATCATCGACTCTTTTAACTCCCCCCCCCCCCCCCCCACGTCGGTTCACTTCATTACGACGACTCTCAGTCGTTCTCCTGCCCTAGCTCTCCCTCGCGCTCTCTGTTGGTGCTCTCCCTCGACTCTCTCGCGCTCCCTGGTTGTTCTCTCTCTCTCGGGCTCTCGACACTCTGGCTGGTGCATTCTTCTCTCTGCTGGTTGTTCTCCCTGGTGGTCATTGGTTGTTCTCTCTGGTTCTATCGATTCTCTCGTCTGGCTTCTTTCTCTGGTAGCTTCAACCTCGTTGGTTGTTCTCTCTAGTGCTCTCGACTCCCTCGGCTAGCTCTTTTCTCTGGTATCTGCATCCTTGCTGGTGCTCTCACTCTCTCGGGCTCTCGACTCTATCCGTTGGTGCTCTCACTCTCACGGCTGGTGCATTCTTCTCCCTACGTCTCCCTCTCAATCTCTCGCTCTGCATTCTTCTCTCTACCTCTCCTCTCATTCTCTTGCTCTGCATTCTTCGTTTTCTCGTGTTTTGTTGGTTGCCTTGCTGGTTGTGGTTGCTTTGCTGCCATATTACTCTGCTGCCTTGCTAGTTGGGGTTGCTTCTCCAGTAGCTTCATCCTAGCTGGTTGTGATTGTTTTGTATGTTAAATGTTTTATATAGCTTTTAATATTTAGAAGTTCAATAGGTTGTAAAATAGTTAGAATTGTAGCACGTATAAAAAAATAACATTTAATTATGTATATAATTAATTAAATATTAAAACCCGATATATGAAATATCCCCGATATATAAAAAAAGCGACATGAAAACTCAAACCAACGCGTCCCCGACATCCGACATCTGCAACGTTGCTCTCAACCCTTGATATGACTGTTATACATTCATATAAATGTTGCCCTGGTGCATCATAAGGAATAAGGTTATCTTAGAACAAATGAAGTTCTTAATCAAAATCAGACGTAAAATTAGTTGTGTTGCCTTCTAATTGTTGCATGGCTCCACTAGTAACACATGGATTTACTTGATCTTGTGGAACTGATGACAATGTGAAGTACTCCCATGCAGCAAAGCTCACTTCAATTCATGTAGCTATTGATCTTGTTATGATGACAATGTGAAGTTCACTGTTCACCCATGCAGCAAACTCACTTCAGTTCATGTGTCTATTGATATTGATATCTCTTCTCAGTGGGCTCATGCATGACAACTTAACAGAGAGAGGGGGGCTATGATTAACCCTCGGAGCTTTCCATATAAATTAAACTCAATTCTTTCGTATCTATATCAGAATTGGAGCTTTCCACCTACGGCTCATGCCTGAGCGGTCCATCACATATCGCACACAACCCCACTAAATGGTTCCATAATACGATCACGAAGGAAATTGCATGGATTAACGGAAAACGGATACAATCCGGAGCAAGCTCCGGTCAACTAAGACAATAAATCCAAGGATGACCTAACTCCCCAAAACCACCTCCTTATATAGAGAGGGGGGGCTCACATCAAACTAATACATTTAAAAAAAAGCAATAATAAAATAGGAGGCGCGTGCGCGTAACAACACATCCCGTCAGAAAAGCGACCTTGACCCCAAGGTCGGAGCGTCGCCCGCCGGTCAGTAGTGATATGCTCGCGGTTGGGATGCCGTCGAGGTGCCTGGGGCGTCATCCGGTAGTCCGTCCGAGAGTAGCAGGGCGTCAAAGTCGGCGGCGGAGAGCGCGGACACATCGTCGCCGATGAGGACTCGACACTCCTTCACCGAGCACTCATGACCAGGAGAGTAGGGGTGCTTGCAGCGGAAGCACAGGCCCTTGCTTCGTAAGTCGTTGTACTCCTGGTTGGAAAGGCGGTGGTGGGTAGGTACAGGACGGTTGTTGCGAGGACCCATCATTTGTGGTTGGGGTAGGGGAGGTGGCAGAGGTGGAGATTTGGGATGGGTCGAGAAGTAAGGTTGGGAGGGATGCCTGGAGGAAGGTGATGGGTACGGAATGTCACCTAACGTCGCGAAGAATTCCGTCTCCACCAGGGGGAGAGGTTGATGGCTTGGTGGACCGTTAATGGTTTGAGGGTGCGGAGACGGGAGCGGAAGTGAGGTTGCAAACCGTTCATGAAGAACCCCAAGTAATGGTCTGGGGGAGTCCGGGAACATGAGTGACCAATTCCATGAAGGCATCAATGTATGAGTCAATGGAGCCGGTGTGACGGACCCCGCAAAGTCGCTCGATCATGGGGCCGGAGTAGCGGTCGTCATACCACTGAATCAGGGCCTCGGTGAGATCTGTCCAGGTGAGGGCAGGAGAGGTCTGGCGGAGCCAACGGACCCAATTGAGGGCAGTCCCTTCCATGCTGATAAGTGCGGTGGAGACCCGTTGCGCCAAAGGGATCTGGTGGATGTCGAAGAACTGTTCGGCGCGGGCAATCCACCCAAAGGGGGTCAGTCCCGTTGAATGTAGGGATGTCAGGTCCACGGTACGGTGGAGTAGGTAGTTCCACCACTGCGGGTGTATCGGGGATCGTAGTGTTGGGTGATCCCACAGCCGAGGCTGCAGGAGGCCCGGAGTTTTGGCTGGGTTGTAAGTTCTGGAGCATGGTAAGAATCGAGGCGAACTGCTCGGTCTGTGCCTCGAGACGGGTGTTTATGGTTGCGAGGGAGTGTTCGAGGGCTTCCACGCGGGATTCCATCCGGCTCTTTGGCATAGGAGGGTGACTGCGCCGAGCTGGAGGTTGGCAGAAGAGTAGGCGGAAGCGTAGGCGCTGCCTAAGGAACTGGAGGTGAGCAGCAGATGATCGGTGCGTCGGATCGATTGGGTGAGGCGGAGCGAGTGGTGCTGAGGCGGCTGGACGCTGGCGACGCTGGCGCAGGACGCTGTCGATCGTGTGCTGAGCGGTGCTGAGCGGAGCGGTGTTGGGCTGTCGGCTGGACGCTGGCGCTGGATGTTGTCGATCGAGGCGACGAGGCCGTCGGATCGGATCGCGGAAAGGCTGAGTCGAAGGGTTGGCGGGCCGTCGGATCGCGTAAGACGACGAGGCGCGAAATCGAGGCGACGAAACGCTGGACGCTGTCGATCGGATCACGGAAGGTCAAGAGGTGTTGGACGCTGTCGATCGGGCTGGCGGGCTGTCGGATCGCGGAAGCTGTGCTGCGCTGATCGCGGAAGTGGGCTGTATGATCTCTCGGACGGCGGAGAGGAAGACTTCGGTGGCTGCAGCAGCGGGCGGAGCGGCAAGTCGGACAAAATAATACGATCACGAAGGAAATTGCATGGATTAACGGAAAACGGATACAATCCGGAGCAAGCTCTGGCCAACTCTTGGAGGCTGGTTCCTCCAAAGAGCCTTCTCTCAAATGAGAGCCAAAGACAATAGATCCAAGGATGACCTAACTCCCCAAAACCACCTCCTTATATAGGGAGGGGGCTCACATCAAACCAATACATTTAAAGAAAAGCAATAATAAAATAGGAGGCGCGTGCGCGTAACATTCCACCACGCCTGAGCGGCTATTGGAGTCTATAAATATATATAAGAAGACAACAAGCATCCACATGAATTGAAGAAACATCTTATATGTTAAAAAGTAAATATAAAGTGGAAAGCTTCAATTCTGATAAGATACAAAAGAATTGAGTCGGAATGAATTTCATGGAGTAGATTTTGAAATCCAATTCCACGCTTCATACGCACAACCAAACAACTGAATTAGAATTGTTCCTATCTCACCCTTCAAGCACACAACTAAATAATGAATTAGACCTGAACCTCCAATTCTAATTCCAAAGACCCAATTTCGCCCAACTGAGGATCCTAAGAGAATCAAAATGGGTACCTTACCACATTTCCTCATGAGTTTTGATAAACTGGAAGGCTACTTAACTGCATCCCACTAGGAGATTTGAAACTGATGGATGAGATTGGAGCTTACCAGATAAGTAGGAGTAGATGCAGCTTCTGCCAAGAAAATTGTTGTCAAAATTGCACTACCTACAATGTTGTATTAATTCATTCAAATAACCTATTTTGGAGTCTTTGTTTAGTGCCTAACAATATTTTTATACTCTCTTTCAAAGACAGCTAAACAGAACTTCTCACCGCTGTTTGTTTTAATCCCTTTTGATTTCAATATATCACTCATAGAAGCACCTCCCCACTATATCAAGGCACCAATGTTATAAATGTAGGTTGTTGGCGACATTCAGATTGTGTTTTAAAATGTCAGATGTCAGAAATCGAAGATATGTCGTGATATTTAAAATATCAGATTTCAGTACCTTATAAATAAAATATATATCAAGTATACTTAGTTGTTCTCAAGGTAAAATCTAGCATACCAAGTTGACAAACAAGTCATGTATATTACAAAATAAAATCAAAGAGTATCCAAAACAAAGAAAATTTAATGAAACATTATGACTATTATTAATTAATATATATATATAACAAGTATTATTGTGCTTCACCAATGCTCTGGATGCTAAATGAAGGAAGCATGGTTATGTGCGCATAAATCAAAATGAATTCTTGGGTCTGCCCTCTCTGATGTCTTTGGCTTTGATTTGAGGGCATGATTCCACAGCAAACGCGACGGTATAGGGGGTCACTATTTCAGTGGTACTCTGTGAGCAGCCACTTTGTGCATTTATTGTCAAAGGTTAGGTCTTTCTCCTCTGAGAGAAGCCACTTTGTGCATAGTGCCAAAGGTTAGGTCTGTTTCCAATCTTCCCCCGCCCATACCCCCAATGATTGGGGACTATATGGGTTCTGCTGTTGTTGTTGTATATATATAACAAGTACGAATAATATATTTAATATTACACAATAAATTTATTTAGTTAAGACAATTTTAATTGCCTTTACTTCATAGGCTCTAAGTTCATTTCCTCTATTAAATAATTCTCATTAATTGGTGGATATTTTTTGTGCCCACAATTGTATTCTTTCCTCTATGAGATGAATCTCATTAATTGAAAGTGATACAGTTCAGATCAGATTTTATGTGTATTTAATTATTTTAGAGCTTGTCTTTCCCGCCCTAGCTAGCTATCCAAAATTGTCATACACATTTTTATGGGGGTGGTCAAACCAATAAGCCATTTTCAAACACGAATGTTCCGCACATAAAAGGATAGCAATGACATGAAGTAAAATACGATGTTGAAAGTAATGAAACATGAAATAAAAATGACACTAGGGCATGTCAGAGTTTCTGGAGCGACTCAGATCACATCATGTCTCTTCTTGAGGGATGAAGATTGGTTGCTCATTTCCTCCAACTTATCATTGATTGAAAAGTGTATGTTATGTTGCCTCCGTAGGGAATGTTCACAGAGCCCAAAGTACTGAGGAGAGTTCGATTGCCCAGTTGACCTTGATATTTCCCACCTTTTCAGCAAATTCTGAGTGTATTCATTGTTGGATCTGTAGGCGCCCTTAGAGGGGGGGGGGGGGGGGGGGGGTGAATAAGGGTTTTAAAAACTTTAAACTTTAATATACAACTTTTGATATTTTATGTTGAAGTAAGTTAAATCAAGAGTAAAGAGATTAGAATAATGAAATCAATTTTATTCAACATGAAAAGGCATGATTATCATTAATAAACTTGATTACAAAATTTGACTTCAGTGACGCTAGAAATCAAAGCGAATAATGAAAGACTCTTTTCGTTTTCTATACCGACTCGTATCCCCACGAACCGGTTGACTTTAGCCGATCTCTCCTCAGATACGGCCTCAAGCCACTCTAGCCAATCTATCACCAGAAAGGCCTCGAGCACCCACTAGATCTACTCCCTAGACCTAGTCGCCGTGTGGCGAATTCCTCCCTAAGTCCCCGCAAGGCCCTAGTCGCCGTGTGGCGAGTTCTTCTACCGAACAAAAGATAAAAGGTTACAATAAGAATTTAAAACAAAACACAAACTAAAAACTCCCTCAAAAGAAGAACTTGATGTTGACGTAGATGCAATCGTATTGGTCTTCAAGTTCTTTGCGTTCACGAACGTTGATGGAGTTCTTCGGGCTGCTTGGGAAGGCTCTCACGAGTGCTCTGAAAATATGGATTCAAATCGTTCTACAACAGCAAGCAACAACGGAGGAGGCGCGCGTCTTTTTGTAGAATCAGTCACTACCGCCTGCGGTAGTACTACCGACCCGCGGTAGCCACATTAGGCAATGAAGCACACGGATCGTGGTAGTTTAGGCAACATTCTGAGCGCCAAACACTAGCGCGCCGCGGTACCGCTAACGCCCCGCGTTAGCGAGATCTCCTTCCTTCAGCCACAATCATCTTCCAAATCTGCTCCTCAATCAACTGCAGACGGGATGTTTCCAAACGCTTCCGCCGGGCGTTAGACCTAACGCGCCGCGATAGTACATGCCAAACATAGCGACCCGTCGACATTCCATTTTCTCCACTGTTTCCTTCTCGTCAAATGTTTCCATTTCTGCTAGCGCCAGCGATAGAGCTAACGCTCCGCGGTAGAGCACATTTCTTTTCGTCGGACAGCATCTTTGTCGAACCGGCCTTCATTTTGTCGATCGCTATTTCGTCGATCGCTAGCGCCAGCGGTAGTTCTAGCGCGCCACGGTAAAGCATGCATTTCGTCGAGCGCCATGGTAGAGCATGCAGTTTGTCGAACACAGGTTTCATTTTGTCGAGCGCCAGTTCGTCGAACGCATCATCCATTTCGTCGAACGCAGGTTTCCTTCTTAGCGGTTTCTTCTCAGCGGTTGTTAGCGCCAGCGGTAGGATTAACGCTGCGCGGTAGTAACAAAAACATATTTTCATGGAGATTTTAAAGTACTGAATCCTGCATACTATAAACACAAAACAAGTATGATCAAATACAATAAGATTTGTTATTGTCAAACCAAGTGATGCGGAAAGCATGTTCCAACAAACTCCCCCTTTTGATAATAACAAATCCCCTTAGAAAGAAATAATTCAATTGATAGGAATTTGTGTTTATAATAGAGATAAGCATGAAATTTAAGACATGTGCATATGCTCCCCCTAAATGAATGCTCCCCCTACAACAAAACTTCATATGAACATGACTCCCCAAGACATGTTAATTTCTTTCAAATTTATTCTCCCCCTTTTGGTATTATCAAAAGAGGGTTGAGAGGCATTCGAACAAAAAGTGTGCAATAACTGTGTAGAGAGGGAATGATCATGATAAAGAGTGAAATGCTTAAGAAAAAATACAATAGATAGGAAAAAAAAGGAATGTGAAGAATTTTTCATAATGAAACCACTTGTTGGGACAACGTATTCATGATCGAGCGTACAAGTAGTAAAGAGGTGGAAAGCTTGATGAAATACGGTTTTCAAGTGAACATCTATATATGAATTGAGAAGCATAGTAGATGATTAAGAATTTTAGACATAACAAAATAGATGTTGTAGCATTTTAAGTATACACAGTAATATCAGTTGAAACATAGCCATACACTAGTTTTGAAAGGTATACAATACAGAGTACTCATGGCGTAGCGGGAAAAAAAAATATGTAAGCATGATACAAGATATCAAGTCAAGATGGAAGAATACAATGTTCTAAATTGAGAAACCAAGTACACTTATACATTGTATTGATCATGCAAGGCTATCTAGTGCATTTACTTAAGAATTTAGAGAAAACATGTAGATATGCAATAGACTCCAATTCTCATGAGTAGAAGACTTACAAGTGAAAATGATGTGTACAAAATAGTGTTTTTGATAAAGGTATACATACGAGTTAATCAAAACACATGACATGTATAATGGAATAAACACAATATTATTGAAAAAACATTTTTAGAGTTACTTCTACCCACAAAGCTATATAAATTATTCAATGCACATAGAAGAATAGTACAACTACCAAGGTGCTCTGCACACACAATGCTTATTAAGACTTATCAGGGTGCAAAGTAGTGCTTGGGGAATCACAATTATTATTTTGAATTTTAGTTTTTTTTTTGTGATTCGGTGTACAAGAAGTAGTGTAAAGGAAAATATTTGCAACAATGCACTTTACAATTCTCTCCAAGGTGCTCAACCTCACAATGTTCATTAAGACTTATCAGGATGGTGAGTAGTGTTTGGTGGAGTTATCTTTGTCAATTATTTATTTGAATTTTTGCTTAACGACAAAGGTCTCCGAATTCACTTGTATGTGCAAACAAAAGATTTTTGAAAATACGCGCTTCTTCAAAAATTAGGTGCATGAAAAAGATTTTTACATGTCGTGTACGTAAAACTAAGCATGCCTAATAATAATATTAAGTTGTTACACTACACAATCATGAAGGAGAAGATTAAATTCATATGTAGTATATCAAAAGGTGTGAGTGAAAAAATCATTTGCAAGTATAAGTCATTTACTCATACATAGAGGCTTGTTATGCAGTACTACATATGATTTTTATAATCAATTTCAAAGCACGCATAAGATAATGATCAAGGCATGATACAAAAAATAATGTTATTAAGATATTTGAAATAGAGAACGAAACATTGTATATAAAACTTGGCAAGATAAACCATATCATTCTTGAAACATAGAAAATTACATCAGCTTTTATAAATTTTGAGTTTTTTTTAAATAAAACAAATAAAAAGCATGTTTTTGTTGTTTTGATTGTATTTTTCAAATTTTGTAGTTGGTTTTAATAAAAAATAAAACAAATTTTATTTTATAGAAATAAAAAAAGCATGTTTATGGTTGTATTTTGATTTGTTTTATAGTTTTTTTTTTTAGAATTTTAAAAGAAAATAACAGGAACTGAAAAATAAAAAATGAAAGAAAAGGAAATTCAGAAATTACCCACTACCGCGAGCGGTACTCAGCTGTCGCCGAGCGGTAGTGACAGAACTCGAATTTTTGAAAAGCGTAAAAATTTTTAGAATTTTTCTTTTGTGCAGAATAGTGGCAATGTTGTTCAATACAAAAATCAGATATGTTTGGTCATAAAATACGAATTTTGGTCGAAAAAATAAACAACCATAGAAAAAGGTGCACTACCGCCGGCGATAGATGTACCGCGCCGCGGTAGACGCGTGAAATAAAAGGATTTGACCCAGTCAGATCTCATTTGGTCAAGGGTTTTGGATCTCATATTTTCCTTCGACTTCCGCCGGCGATAGAAGTAGGTAAGGATTTTCTTTTGTTATTTTACTTTCTTTTATGGTTCATGTTAGTGATTCAAGCTAGGATCTAGCGGATTTGAAGAAATTTCTGGCAATGTAGTCATAGAAGGATTTTTGACAAATTTTTCAAGTCATTTTGGTATATCTATGAGTTATTGTTTGAGTATTCATGTTAGATTAGTTGAAATGTCTCGGATCTGGAATTTTTGAGCCTTTTCAGAAATGATTAGGAGGATTTTTGGTGGATTCGAAGGAGGAAGACGAACAGTAGTTTCGTCAGTTACGGAGCGGCGGTAGAATTTTCCGCGCCGCGGTAACTCTCCTGTACCGATTTTGATGTAATCTCCTGTCCAGATTTTGATGTTTTTCCTTCAAATTTATTTTGGTTCAGATTTGATAATGGCTTTCTCCAGTGGTCGCGCTCGACGATCAAACGTAGATCGGAATCGAGAGGGTGGAACTATATTTCCCGGTATTGAGGATGCTACCATCGGAGTGGCAATGACGGTGGGGGTAGAATTACCCGTTCATGCACATATATATGGATATTTAGCTGATGCAGGTGTTCTCTTGGTGATCATAGATGATAACTTTTCTTCAGTTTTAGTATGGGAATTTTATATGAGATTGGAGAATCCGGCTCGGACTGATCTCCAAGGAGGAGTACGTTCCTATGTCCAGGGTCATGAGGTAGTAATAACTCATGATGATTTACGTGAGGAGTTTGGTCTAGAGTGGAGTGATAATCTCTTGGATATTGTTGAGAGGTTCCGAACACTTCGGAACTGGACTCGAATAAATGAAGTGTTGCATGGTCAAGAAGGTGTGGAGGACTTGATTTCATCGGTTACAACATTAACTCCCGACGCATACATTATCCAAGAGATCCTACGGCGTACGATCATGATAAAGGGGGGATACAAGGATGATCACATCGGGAATTGAGTATGGTCACTTACCATATTTTAGAAAAAATTCAGTTTGATATGGCTGATCTCCTATTATCAATGATCCGATATACACATAAATTGAAAGATTCACGGCGACAGCGATTGAATACTCTTCCTTTGGGAGGAGTAATTCAACGAATTGTTTACAAGAAATGTCGGTCTCTCGATAGGGAGGTTTATCATCTAGATTGTCGACCAGCCAGATTATCTACCCTATCAATTCATCATCCACGTCAAGAAAGCGGTCCATCTCCACAACCTCCAGTTCGACGAGGTGGGTCAATGAGAGAGACCCAGCGAAAACTACAGGAGCTAGCGGAGCAGGGAGCGGACATCAATAGGAAGGTGACAAGAATGTCGAAAAAGATATCCGGTATCGAGAAGATGGTACGGAAGATAATGGTGGCACTTAAATTAACTCCATCACCGCCAAGAGAGGAGAGTCCAGAAGAGGAGCAGCCACGACGATCGGTTCGTCGGAGACGTCGTGGAGGTGATGAAGGAGAGAGCAGCAGTATAGGGGCTGGAGAGTAGGAGAATGAATTTTATTTTCATTTTTGTAATTAATGTAGATTTTCAGAGATAGCAAAACAGACTGCTGTTATTACCGCGTGGCGCTAGTTCTAGCGTTGGCGTTAGTATCAGCATACTATCTGGGTTTATCTATTTTTTCAGTTCGGACTAATTTCTGGCTTTGTTTAAGTGTTCTTTTATGCTTATCTTGCTGAAATAATTTAAGAATCTCCTGCATGGTCATGAAATTTTTTTTATAGTTTGATAATCATTCTAGTTTGTTTTGACATTATCATGTGAAAAGTTAAATTATCATGTGGCATTATCATAACTATTTCAATTTAGTATTAATGAATTTTGATTTAATATGTGAAAAAACATATCACAAGTTATATAACGTGATCTTATCATGATAGCTCAAAGAAATAAGAGCAAAAACAAAAAGACAATAAAGCATATCATGAAGTAGAGAATTGATAATTCATTTTTAATTGATTTCTACTTCATGCAAAAGATTGAATACTAATGAATGAGAGATTTAGGTATCCAAAGAGAACCGGGTGTGACGGTTCCTTTGGGTACCCAAACACAACGTGTTTGCTTTTGGGGAGATATGATTGAATGAGCTCTTTTGATTTGAGTTTGTGTTTCATCTTTAGCTTTGGGTCTCCATTCAAATCTTGGTTTAACATTATTTTTATTTTTCAAATTTCCATGAAGATTTTGTAAAACATTGTTTATAGGAAATTTGTAAACATTTATTTTTATGTTGGGAGAACCATGATTTTGTAAATGATAATGATTTGGTATTTCATTTTCAAGCATTTGATATTTTTCATTTCTTTTGTTAGGCTTAGATATATTATGAAAATTCACATTTAACTTGCTTTTGGAATTTGCTTGAAATTATTGATTTATGTGTTGAGAATTTTTCTTTATAATTTCCTTAAGCAAGTTGACTTTAGTTTCCAATTCATAATTCTTAACTTTAAGATTATGTCTAGCTTTATTATAGGCTATTGTGCTATTTTTAAGAGTGGATACAATAGAATCAATATGATTTTGATAATTAATTCTATATTCATCAAATGTTCCATCCATCTCTTCAATTTCAATTTTATAGTCATTACACTTAGCACAATCATTTTTCAGAGAAAATTTTCTAAACATAATTTTTTATTTTGTTATTTTACTAAAGTAAACTCTTTTTCAAGTTCCTTGAATTTTTCTTTAATATTATTATAATCGAAAAAAGATATAGAGTTTTCAAATGAAGAGCATGATGGAGATACAAACATTTCATTTTTGGATTCTACATTCACATTTGCTTTCAAAGTTTTATTTTCTAAACGTAGTTTTGCATTATCCATTTTTAGTTTCTTAATCTTACGTTTAGTAATTTGCAGTAATTGTAATGTAGAAATAGAAGTACAAAAAATAGGAGATTTTGATTTCCTTACATTACTTTCGGGAGAGGCACGATTTGAACATATCGTTTCTTTGACATCCTTTTGGCACTCCTCTTCCGAAGATATTACTTCTTCTTCTCTTTCACTTGATATGCACTTCATGGATCCGTCATGAGAGGAGCATTCTTGAAGGCTTGTGCAAGCATGCATATTCTCCGGTTCTTGCGATTGTTCCATACCTGTAGAAGGAGAATCATAAGTTGTTTCAAGAAAATTCCAAATCTCATATGCGGTAGGTAACGTATAAATAAGTTTGAAAATATTTTGATCTAACGCACAAAATATACTATTCATAGATTTAGCATTTAAAACAATTTCGTTTCTAGTTAGTACGTTAGGTGGTTTTTCAATAGTAATATTCCAAACTTTTTCATCTAAGGCCTTAAGAAAATTTTTCATTAATGTTTTTCACCCTTTATAATTTTTGCCCATAAATAAAGGTGGTGATAATACTTTTTCATTTATATTAAAAAATTTCCCACTAGTAGAAGCGAGATCATGATCAAGAGACGCCATTATTCCCGGTTAAGCCGATTTGGAATAACCTGGCTCTGATACCACTTGTTAGATCTGTAGGTGCCCTTAGAGGGGGGGTGAATAAGGGTTTTAAAAACTTTAGACTTTAATAGAAAACTTTTGATATTTTATGTTGAAGTAAGTTAAATCAAAAGTAAAGAGATTGGAATAATGAAATCAATTTTATTCAACATGAAAAGGCATGATTATCATTAATAAACTTGATTACAAAATTTGACTTCAGTGACGCTAGAAATCAAAGCGAATAATGAAAGACTCTTTTCATTTTCTATACCGACTCGTATCCCCACGAACCGGTTGGCTTTAGCTGATCTCTCCCCAGATACGACCTCAAGCCACTCTAGCCAATCTATCACCAGAAAGGCCTCGAGCACCCCCTAGATCTACTCCCTAGACCTAGTCGCCGTGTGGCGAATTCCTCCCTAAGTCCCCGCAAGGCCCTAGTCGCCGTGTGCTGAGTTCCTTTACCGAACAAAAGATAAAAGGTTACAATAAGAATTTAAAACAAAACATAAACTAAAAACTCCCTCAAAAGAAGAACTTGATGTTGATGTAGATGCGATCGTATTGGTCTTCAAGTTCTTTGCGTTCACGAACGTTGATGGAGTTCTTCGGGCTGCTTGGGAAGGCTCTCACGAGTGCTCTGAAAATATGGCTTCAAATCATTCTACAACAACAAGCAACAACGGAGGAGGCGCGCGTCTTTTTGTAGAATCAGTCACTACCGCCTGCGGTAGTACTACCGCCCCGCGGTAGCCACATTAGGCAATGAAGCACACGGATCGTGGTAGTTTAGGCAACATTCTGAGCGCCAAACATTAGCGCGTCGCGGTACCGCTAACGCCCCGCGTTAGCGAGATCTCCTTCCTTCAGCCACAATCATCTTCCAAATCTGCTCCTCAATCAACTGCAGACGGGATGTTTCCAAACGCTTCCGCCGGGCGTTAGACCTAACGCGCCGCGATAGTACATGCCAAACATAGCGACCCGTCGACATTCCTTTTTCTCCACTGTTTCCTTCTCGTCAAATGTTTCCATTTCTGCTAGCGCCAGCGATAGAGCTAACGCTTCGCGGTAGAGCACATTTCTTTTCGTCGAACAGCATCTTTGTCGAACCAGCCTTCATTTCGTCGATCGTTATTTCGTCGATCGCTAGCGCCAGCGGTAGTTCTAGCGCGCCGCGATAAAGCATGCATTTCGTCGAGCGCCGTGGTAGAGCATGCAGTTCGTCGAACACAGGTTTCATTTCGTCGAGCGCCAGTTCGTCGAACGCAGTATCCATTTCGTCGAACGTAGGTTTCCTTCTCAGCGGTTTCTTCTCAGCGGTTGTTAGCGCCAGCGGTGGGATTAACGATGCGCGGTAGTAACAAAAACATATTTCCATGGAGATTTTAAAGCACTGAATCCTGCATACTATAAACACAAAACAAGTATGATCAAATACAATAAGATTTGTTATTGTCTAACCAAGAGATGCGGAAAGCATGTTCCAACATTCATGTCCTCCACCTATCTGTTGCTTCAGAAATGGTTCACAAACAAGAATCTCAAGTCCATTCCCGGCTTCAGAAAATGTACTCGATCATAAAAGGCACCCCATTTCGGCAAACTACTTCTCCGTAATTAAATTAGTTACTACTTGTGTGGTGACCTTCGTGAGCGCATAGTCATCTATCCATTTGGTGAAGTAGTCTATCATAACCAGTATGGATCGTCGCAACCTAAGGGCCATGGGGAATAGGCCTAAGATATTCATTAACCATATCGTGAAAGGCCGTGAACTGGAGATCGCTCAAACTTGTTGTGCAGGTCGCAACTGGAGGGGTGAATGTTTGACATTCCATGCATCTTCAAGCGAAGTCTTCAGCATTTTTGCTCATCATAATCCAGTAGTACTTGTGGCACATAATACGTCTGGAGAGAGTTCGCCCAGACTCTCTTGCATTCACCTCCTGAAGAATCTAAGACACCTCAAATTCCAGCACGCACTTTGCGAACAGCACAGTGAGTGATTCTCGGTAAAGCTCGTTGTTGACCAGCGTGTGGTGTGTTGCTATGTTTCGTATTCAATCTTTTTTTCCCACCGATGGGTGGTACTTTCCTTTCAATAAGTAAATGACCAATGGGTTTATCCAACATTCAGTTCGGAGTATATTCATCACATAGCGCTCTTTGACGTTGGAGTTCTATGGATATCGCCCCGGCTATGATTACCCGTTTGGTTAGTGCATCAATGATCTCATTTTCTTCTATTGGTATGAGTCTATAGAGAATGACTTGAAAGATCCCACTTCTTTTACTTTGTTTAGATATGGCTTTAGGGTTGGTTCTTTGGCTTCGAACTGCAGGAAGATGACTTGTGAATCATTGGAAACATGCATTTTTCACCCCTAGACTTTTTGCTAACCAGATTTCCAATGATGGAGCTTTGTACTTTGTCTGGTTATTCGTCACCTCAAAAATAAACTTCACATACTACGCCTTCAGAGCTATAGAGAACGATCTCGAGTCTTTGCACATGAGACACAGATGCTCCGTCCACGAACAACTCATACATAGACCATCTCTGCCTTGTGCCTTCTTCAAAGATGAAATCTGCAAGAAAGTCAGTGAATATTAAAGTTTTAATTGCAATTATAGGCACATAACCAACTCTATGTCCATTTCACAAGCCTCCTCGACTTTTCCACCTTCAATACTTCCTTCAGAGGTTGATCGGTGACAACCTTTATGGTATGCACTTGGACATATGGCCTTGACTTGTTGATGTGATTAGTGCAAGTGCGAGGTTCTCTAGTATTGGATACCTCGCCCCGAACCTTTCATTCTTCAGTTGACATAATATATTGGTGCTTGTTTGTAGTTGTCTTTGCGAACCAAAACAGAGCTAACTGCATTTTGCTGATTCCAGGTACAGATACAGGTCTTCTCCTCGCAGCAGGCTTTGTAATAGTGTGGGCGAGGGAAGTTGCTTTTTATTTGAAGAAGGGTGAGCACTTCTCGCCAAACATTGAAAAAAACCGGTTGAGGGAAGCAATCCAACCATCAATCGTTGCAGTTCCTTGAGATTGAAGGAGCGGCAGTACTTATGTGGGTCGGAGAGCAAACTCGAATTTTACGGGCGAAATCACTCTTGACGTTTCAACTTCGAAGTTAGTTAATCTTTTGAAGAAAAATTCTCACGTGTTTTAAAAATCGATTGTAATTGCAAATTTCGGCGAGCTTAACCACAGCAATAATTTATGAATAACTATAATAAAAATAGGTTCAACGGTCGGGGCAAATTTTTGCTAATTAATTGAAACAACTAAACTAATTAATGTGAGCAAGAAAAAGGGTGAAGTTTACCCGAGCATAGGCAAATATACGAGAGGAGGAGGTCGTCTCAAACTCAGTTGCACACGAAGGCTAATGGCTGCTGCGATCGGACTCGGACTGCATCACATGTCGGAGTGGGATCCTCTGCTCTCGATGGTACAGCAAGGTGGGAGGGTGCAACTACCGAGCTCTGGAAGTGGATGATCCTAAGAAGCCTAGGTCACCGGAGTAGGCCGGCGAAGTCGACGGCGACCTGAGAGGAGGACGGTCGTCCTCGCTGGATCCAGCGACGTCGAAAGATTCTTGAGCAACGGTGTTGTAAGCTTGCGGAAGGCTGCACCGTCCACTTTGGCTGGACTCTGGAGTCGCGTCGATCGACTGGGATGAGGTTCGATAAGAGAGGCAGTAATCCTGGGGTTCCTTCACGTGGCTGGCGATGAAGAACAAGCGGCTCAGTGAGTTTTAAGGAAATGATTTTTCCTCTGAAATTGACTGGCTGCCTAGTTGAAAATGCAAAAAAAAAAGGCGCTGCTATAAGCACTGCATTTTTGTCTATTTGCACTCACCGCTATTAGCAAGCGCTGTTTTAAGTGACTGTCTATTCGCACTCAACCTGTCTATTAGCAAAGCAATATTACTATTAACACTTTTTTGTCAGTTTTTTTAACATAATAAAAATATCATTTTCACTATCGTCGCCGCCGCCAGCGCCATCGTCGACGCCGCCAACTCCAACGCCATCGTCGCCTCCGCCAACGCCATCGTCGCCGCCTCCTACTTCAACGTCATCGTCGTCTCCGTCAACGCCATCGTCGTCGCCGCCAACGCCATCGTCGTCTCCGCCAACTCCAACGCTATCGTCGTCTCCGCCAACTCCAACGTCATCGTCGCCTCCGCCAACGCCATCGTCGCCGCCACCTACACCATTGTCGCCGCCGCCAACGCCATCGCCGCCAACTCCAACGCCATCGTCGCCTCCGCCAACGCCATCGTCACCGCCGCCAACGCCATCGTCACCGCCGCCAACGCCATCGTCATCGCCGCCGACTCCAGCGGCGTCGTTTCTGCGAGAGGAGATGTGTAGGGGCATACATCTAAGGGGAAATGACTGCTTGCGGCTATTAAAAATAACACCCTAAAGTTTTAAATTTTTGAGTGCTAATAGACAAAAGTGAGTGTTAATAAGCCCTAAAATTTTAAAATTTTGAGTGTTAATAGACAAAAGTGCAGTGTTAATAGCAGCGCCCAAAAAAAATTGGGTCTGGGCCTGCCGCTGAGATGTTGCCGCGTAGCCCAACTTTAATATAGAAATTTTTTTTTGAGCTCTGAAGCTAGCTTTTTAAAAGGAGAGTAACGTTTATTTTTTATTTTAAAAATATTCTTTTAAAAAAGATCTTTTATTTATACCTGAATATCATTTATGATCTCTCGGATATTATTTATGATCTCCCGAATATCACAAAGTTAGTGCATGACAATCAAATGTGAACGCAAAATAATCAAAAATGATCGCAAGATAATAAAGAGTGGATTTATTTTTACACTAGTAGTTGCACGAAAGCTTCAACTTTGAACTGGTTATCGACGTCATCGGAAAAGTTATATATGCGCGTATAACATATAATTGCAAAGTGTGCAACATATGTTCCCAAAATAAGCATAATATACTCATCGGGATATCAATTTTTGATATCTTGAAAATTATAAATGACATCCGGGAGATCATAAATGATTTCCAATCTTGAACTGGTTGTCGACGTCGTGGGCAGAGTTATATCCGTGCGTACAACATATAATTGCAAGGTGCGCTAAATATGATACCAAAATTGGCATAATATAATCATCCGGATATCAATTTTTGATATCTTGGAAATTATAAATGATCTCTAACCTTGAACTGGTAATCGACGTCATGAGCAAAATTATATCCATGCGCACAACATACGATTGCAAAGTGTGCAAAATATGATCCCAAAATTAGAATAATATACTCACCGGGATATCATTTTTTGATATCCTAGAAATTATAAATGATATCCTGAAGATCATAAATGATATTCGGGAGATCATAAATGATATCCGGGAGATCATAAATAATTTTCGGGTGTGCATAAATGATCTTTTGGTGATCGTATAAACGTCAAATCTCCTTTTTAAAAGTTGACTTTAGAGCTCAAAAGAAAATTCTATATTAAAAGTGCGACGGTGCCCGGACCCAAAAAATTTGCCTGTTGAAAGAGCTCTTTTATGCCGTGAATTCAAGTTGATTTGTTTCCAATGGGGTAAAGGATATTAAATCTTTTCAAATACTCATTCAAAATATGATTACTTAATTTTTTTCTCTAAACAAAATCAAAATTTTTAATTATAATTATTATCTCATTAGTTGTATGGGTCCTTAATTAGTTAAATTTATCTTTTATGTCCTAGTTACTTAAATTGCTGGATCATTTATTCAGGATCTCATCAAGTGGGTAAACTGAAGAGCCAGAACTCAAAATAACATCGATGTGCGAAAAAATAAAATGACAAGAAAATAAAATAACAAATAATAAAAGATAAATGATGCATGATGATATCACGCGTCTTTGGATGCAGCGACGATTGCATTAATTCCCGTTGATAGAACTCGACCCCGACGAGAACTCGCAAAAACTGGCAGCAGAGAGATCGCGGCGGCATCGCTGCAACTCGGTGATGTTAATCCAAGAACTATCAATAATGTCTCATCTCTGCCAAGAGACCAAGTAATGTTGATACATCTCGTAACGAGTGTGAAACTCTCGTACATCATGAATCTGATTTATCTCTACAGTAGCGGGCGTCGACACTGGTGCTAAGTCAGGTGGTATGCATGGGGGCGTAATAAGTGGACTGTGCCTGGAACTAGGTTGCTCCATGCGCTTCCGAATTTAAAATGGACCAAACCTCCTTTGCAATAGTTTATGATATGTCTCCGGAATACATCTCTGCTTCCCGAAATAGGCAAACACTTAATCTTCTTCCGAAAAATATAAATCTCGGCGATAATGATTGACCGAGGTTTTATAATTTTCAAAAATTGCTAACAATTTATTAGCAATAATTTTATACAATTCTGTTAAATAATAAATATGAGCTTGCACATCAAATGAGATGCATTCATGAAATGGTAGGGGGTGGTCAAGTAGGTGGAGTCTAATGAACTCATAAACAATATTGAAAAGAGATTTATTAGTTGAGCAATTTTTAGAATTATTGAATGTGAATTCAACTTGCAAAAGTACAAAATCTTATTGCTCTAGATTTTCCTCAGTTAAACACCTAAGAATGTCCCCCAAACTACTATCAACTACCTCACAATTAGAATCCTACCTTATGTTCAATTCAGAACCCCACCTCAGGTCACACAGGACCCTACCTCTGATCCCAAATACATGATCCTACAACTCAGAGTATACAACTTCTACAGATTCAATCTTGAATCCTACCTCAGGCCTGCACAGAACCCTACCTCAAGTCACACAGAACCTTACACTCAGATCTCAGAGAGATCCTACAGAATAAGAAGAATAAGTATGTTACAACTTTTCTTAGACTCAAAGAATAGATATTGAATAATAGAGCCTTCTTGGCTAGATGATAACAACCTTCCTGGATCAGCAACAGATCTGGATATAATCTTCTTTGAAAGCTTGATCTGATCTGAATTTAAATATCAAAGAAGATGTCTTGCTCTTAAGAAATTTGAGAGTGAATAACCTGGAGCAAACTTAGGAACACTTGAGTTGATCTTTTGAGTGTCACATTTTTGATATTTTATCTGTACTTGGAGTTTGCAGTCGTTCTTCATAAAATTGTTCGATTGATTTGGAATCTTAGGATTAGGGTTTTCTCTTCACATCTCATATGTATTTATATGAGAGAGATCATTAACAGTCAAATCCGTCAGACTTTATGTCAGATATATTTTTCCTTAAAGGTCTAATTTGACTGACCCAATCTGCAGAGGCAGAGATTTGAAATCCCACAACTTTGAATTGTCTCGACGATATGCAAGATGTCTTGACGGCAATACACTTCTTTAAGACGACATTTGAGTCTACAAGCTGAAACAAACTCTTCCTGACTTGGAGTTAACTTCTAACAAAGATGTATAGCTATCAAGCAGATAAAACCTCATCTCGACGTTACTTGTGGTCTTCAAGATGATATTTGAATTCAACGTGACCACTGTCTTCAAGATGACCTTTCATCTTATCAAGATGATATCTGAATTCAACACGACCATTGCCTTCAAACTGATTGTTAAGCTTATCAGGACGACATTTCAGTTTGTCAAGATGATAAGACTTAACTCTTAGAACTGAGATTTTGTTTTGGCAACATGTGAGTCATATTTAGACGATATGGACTTCATCATTCTCAACTCAACATGCTTCTGAATTGTCGTTTGGACTTCTCAATGACATTTCATTTCATTTCGACGACAATTAAATTAGAGTAATTTCATCTTCAATGAAGGGCTTCCAAACGATATTCCCTTATCTCCACGATCTTTACTTAGCGTGAGACAGACCTTCTCTATGAAAGACTTTCAATCATCAACATGATGTGTATAAACTTCATCTCTGTCAAGACGATAACTATCTTATTGATCTTCTTCAAGACAATATTTGAATAGTTGATACTTGTCAAAGCGATATCGTCTTGAACTGTGTATTATCAAGATGATATTTGGAGCTTGAAATGCTCCTTCTTATCAAGACGATTTGAGACTTTAGCTGAGTATCTTCAAGAAGATATTGTCTTGAAGCTTAAGGGCTATCAAGCCGATATCGATACCTCTTCAAGATGATATTTGACTTGGACAAATTCTGATCTTTTGCTCCACCCAACTTTTTAGACATTTCTTCCTGTTGTTTATGAGTGAGTAACAAGTCTAACATAGTCTAGATCTTAGGTCGACATTATGTTTTGTACAATGAGGGATTACATTGGTAAAACTATGTCTGATGATACTAAGTTTAGCCCTATGCTAGGCTTGCACAATTTAATATCTGATATCAACACAACTAAACACATGCATCAAATACAAAGTGTGTTTATCCTTGATTTGAGGATTTCTTCAAATCGGGAACATTGTGGACAAAGTTTCCAACATACTCGCTAGGGGTGATAAGGTTGTAATGTAAGACATGGACTAATTGGCAGCGTGTTCATCTTCTACTTTTAATACATCCTCAGACTTGGGCTTAGGCATAAATTCGGGATGAGATTCATTATTATAAATTTCATACTCAAGCTCACGTCCATCAGTATAATCAATAATAACGACGAAGTGGCTTCGCGGACACTCAGATGATTTGTGCCCCGGTTCAACGCACCTGAAGAAATGAAATACTCCAGTATCGGGCTTAGTCCCAATAATCTCCTTACCCCGGGAGAGGTTAGTGGGTAGGGTTGGGGTCCTAGTAGATATGGGAGGGCTAGGGGAATCTAAGGTCCTAACAGTGAGGGAAGTGGCGATGCTTGATGAAGGTCTATCAGTCTACCTATGTCCAAATGTCCACTTCTATTATGAATCTACTCTATGGGCTCTACTAGAGATTTCATCTAAGTAAAGATAATAGTGCATCTTTAGTTGGAACAAGATGGAATAACTTAACCTATTTAAGTAATGAGATGCAGTCATATCTCATCACGGAGGTCTAATCGAGACTGAAAGACGATGAATTCATGAGTTTATTCATCCACTGTTGATTTCTTCTATCGTAGATTGTGGAATCTACGATATAAGGTTTGTAGATAATCATGGGCACGTGTCGCTTCCTAAGTTGTACTTTGAACTCTATTCATATAGTGATGTGGACATCCCTAAATTAAATCTTGTGCTCTCTAATTTTCCCCACCAAACAAGTGCGGGTCCCTTCAATCTAAGCATCACATACTCAACATGCCTATTTAGCGGTGTTGGAACATACGTTCTGCATCTTTCATGTTTGATAATAATAAATCCCAAGATGTATTTGACCATCGTTGTTTAGGGTATATTGTGCTGGTTTACATGTTTGGGGAAAAAGCAATATCTGTCAGTTACTGTCGGCTTTAGTGATACCGTCAGGCGCTAGCACCTTTATATCCAGAGCATGCTTATCTTCTCCTCCGGCTCACTTGGCCAACTTTGCTATGAAAGTGTTGTTGGTGTCCTCTCCCTTGATCTCCCACCCCGCTCGCTTGATTAGTTCCTCATTGGATAGAGTGGGATCCCGAGCAAGTCCCATCTTGAACAACCCTTGCCGCAATCCAAGGGTGAAGGAAAGTTGTAAGGTGTGCCCTGGCACCTCATGGACCGGGAGAACCTCATCCTGGAATCAGTCCATGTTGCTCCCTAATGACTCCTCGGCCCTCTACTAGATTAGTTACAGATCCTCGACGCCCTTCTTCCTCTTCTTCAATGTGGCGAATCGCAATAGAAAACTCTAACACAGATCCTTGAAGTTGTAGATGGTCCCGGAGGGGAGCTGATGGAACCAATCCATCGCCTTTCCCTTAAAAGAGATGACAAACAACTTGCACTTGAAGGCGTCTGTCATTTTCCTGATGGAGACGATGTCCTCGAACCATTGATAATGTTAGAGGGGATCATCCTTGCCCGTGTAGTAGGACATGACGAGCTCCATAAATCCTTTTGGAACTGGAGCTGAGAGAATCAACTTTCAGAATGGGCTTCCTAACCCTAACTGGCGAGCAGAAGGTGCTCGCCCGGTCTCCTCGCATGGGTAGTAAGTGTCTGGCGGGCTGGGAAATAACACATCTGCATGGAGGGCTCGCTTGTCCTCTCCCTCATGCACCTCCTTCCCAGGTTTTCTGCACGGCGCTTCCTCGCCCAAGGCCTGTAAGGCAAGCACGGGGTCCGCGGGAGTTGAGCACTCGCCCGACGGCGTGAGGGCGATGCATAGAGTCTCCAAAATTGACTTCTTGAACTCATCGAAGTCGCTCTTCCTAACGAACTCGCCTAAAGGGGGCGAGCTCCCAAGGTCGCCTCCTTTCCCATCACTTTCGTCCATGAGATTTTACTCAGGATTTTCCGAAGAAGCTACGGTCCACGCTCATCGCACCAAAAATGTTGAACCCAGAAACCACAGTTCAACCTTTGAATCCAGAAACCACGGTTTGAGAGGAGTTCGAACTGGTGTAACTTGCTTTTACTTCTCCTGAGTTAAATTACGTGGCCAGGCACTCAGTGTAAGACCCCCCCCCCCCCACGCCCCTAACTGCAACCAGATCGGGGCGGAGACGGGCCTTACCGCCCAAGATAGCCACCCTATGCTTTTTGAGTGGCAACTGTAAGATTCCTCTCCTCCTTACCGGAGAGTTCCCGGATCTTATGCCCAAAACAGCCGTCTTACGGTGACCCCAATTCACAGGTTGGCTGCCACCGCTCGATGCCGATCCTGTCGGCTAATACGATCATGCCACATGCCAATTTGCAAGAAGTAATACTACAATTATGACAAGTCCACAATCACAACATATATATATATATAAAGAAGAGTGCAAATAGTCCACAATGAGTACAAAACTAAAAGAGTGCAAGGGTTTAAGCCTGGTACAGATCCAAAAGGAAATACTAATGACATAACACTCTTTCACTCTACACAATGCGGAAGCAACATAAAATACTCTCCAACCCATCGCCGTGTGGAAGTATTGATGTGCGACATCTGCTCCTCAGGGTCTGTCGTCACATCCTGCCTGACGTACTGCGGCTCCTGCTCCTCGATCTCCTGGTGTTATGGCCACATCCGACTGTTAGTCAAAAAACTAAGCCATTTTGTCCTGGCCTCCCCCACAACTCCTAGGTACCGAGCGGGAGGACGAAGCAAAGGACAACAAGGGATAAAAGAAGGTACATGTGACAAGGATTATACTAATAATATAATGAATGAGCGAGCAGTAAGTATAACAACAATAGGTAATATATGAACAAAAAATATGACAGCAGTAGGTAGTAAACGAGCCGTAAGTAAATATAGCGCAATTAAAGTAATAAGAAAACTATCATACAATCATCTAGAGTACCTTAACTTATATGAATGCCCATGCAAACTTATAAGTTAAGATTTCCGGAATTATTACTTATCATATAAAAGAGATCATACTAATTTATATGATAAGGGTCTGCAAATGTATATGTCTATAAGATGTATGAATATTATGTTATGCATGTTCATACAGTGCAACTCACTCACACGACTCTGCGTGCACAGACCTTTAGTTCCCGCTTTTCGGAGGTAGCAAGCCTCTCAGGTACTTCCGCCGTGGCGACGGAATCAGTGGATCGGGCACTCCACTTCTAGGTGGGTATACACACTACTAAACCTAGACCTTACGTACGTTGTAGTACACGTCTTAGGTGTGCTTCCGTGAGCCCTTGCGTACTCTTGCTGGCATCCTACCAGTCTTGGATGGTCGGGGGTGGGTTACTAGGGTTTGTCTGATAGACCGCAGTAAAGTACCTTACTGGCCCTCTAACTCACCACACCCTGCCAAAGACAACGTATTACTATTGGTGTGACAAATGGACCCGTACCGAAGACCCGCCACTAGTTTATGCACATGCAAGGTTTATCACACTACCCAAGCCTCCAACTCGCAACACTAACTTCTCTTGGACCATTCCGTCCTCTCTAATAGGTCGAGGTTTACTTTTCTCAACTTATCTCATTTAGGGTTACTCTTGTTTTGTCACTTAGGCTATCTTAGTAATTTAAGGTGAATTCTGGACTTCTCGAGGTCTACCCGGTGAAGGGCTCGCAGTGGTACTAGATGGTATTCTGGGATGACATCCCAGGCCTTCCTTTCTCAGAATGCTTACTTTTATTGGTAACTACCCATTGTTAAGGTTATCCTCATGGTTGCTCTAGATTACTTAAAGATGACTTAGATGTCTTTTAAGCAACTTAACGACCTCTTTACGGTGCGTGGTGCAAACTCTTATATATTCCTTTATATGTCTAACTCTAACCTTGTGTAACATCCCCCAAACAGATAGACCCCTAGAGTGGTTTTGTCATGACTAGGTTATGACAAAACCCTAGGAAGCTTGAAGAGATCACTTGGCCTTAGGCTTGAAGGAGAAGAGCACCTTGGTCTGCAAATAGCAATTTCCAGTTACCAAGCTTAGGGTTGGACTTTAGGGCCTCACCTTGACCCTTTTACCCCACCATGGCACACCTAACCCTTTGGAGGGTCCCTTAGAGCATCTAGGACCCATTGGGGTCAACCAAAGAGGCCAAATTTGACCAAAGTCAACCCTAACCTTAAATTGGTCAAAGTAGCCTAATTAGGGTCAATTGACCTCCACCTTGACAAATTGACCCAACCTAGACCTTCCTAACCCTTAAGAGAGACCAATAGGTCACTACCCACCCATTGGGGTCAACCCAAATGGTCAAATTGACCAAAGTCAACTCTAGCCCTATTTTGGTCAAACCAACACCTTTTGGATTAATTGGCCCAATTGGGGCACCACCATGACTCAACCAACTTTGGGTGGTGTCAAGGGACTCAAGACACACCACTTGGACCACTCAACCCATCAGCTGACCAAGTCAACACCTCAAGTCAACACTTGGTCAACCTTGCCCAAAAAGAGGGGAAAAGGCTAACTCAAGCCCAATCCACTTGGGCTAGGCCTAATTGGAGTAGCCCATTAGCTTAGGAGGCTGATAACTACCAGGAGTTACCACTCAATTTCTGGAAATGATGAGTAGGAGAGAGAAAGTGCAATTTCCCCCTTAATGAAGAGAGAGAAAGAGGTAAAAAGAAGGAAAGTTAATGGTGGGAGGCCATGGGTCACTCCATTCATCTCCCCAAGCCCATCCATTCATCTTCCATGATGCTTGGGAGGAGTTTCCTCATAAATTCCAGCCAGCCACCATCAATGGAGGAGCCCAACCATCATGGCCGAAATCTATTCTCCTCAAATTCCCACTATACAGCCCCCATTCTCAAATCTAACTCCACCATTAGCTTCAAAAGGTGGATGGCAGTCGAAATCATATATTGGATCGAATGTTTTGGTGGAGAATGGAGAGATCGGGCAAGCTCGCCGGAGAAGGGAAAAGCCATGGCCGAACATCGCCGCCATCGTCATCGGGCTCCAAGAAGGTCTGGTTCTTCTCCTCTTCTCTAGTGGATAGATCTACATTCATTGCTTGCAAGCTTTAAGGCCAATTGGCCCTAGATCGTGTGAGCTGAAAACTCCATTTTTTGGAGCTTTTTCCTCTTGTCTAAACCCCCATTTCCGGCCACCACCGGCCGGCCAAGACCTCCCATCGCCGGCCACCACCTCAAGGAAGGTGGTGGTGGCATTGGTCGGCCGGGGAGGGGCGTGGGTGGCCGGGAAAACCACTTCCAAAACTGCCCAGGTCGGAGAAATCTCAGCCGTCGGATGGAGGAGGAAGACAACCCGATGCCCTCCATTTCTGCTTTAAGATTCGTGCAGCAGTTTTTATATTAATGCATTATTATTCCTATATTTCTGTCCCTTTACTGACAGCAGTTAGAATTAATTATTAAAAATACTTAGGCCCCTCTACAGAAAAAGTGGTCAACACCAAAGTTGTAGCCCTTTGAGTCTAATTTATTTTAAAATTAATTTCACCCCGAAAGGAGTTCTGTAGCTCCCTGTAGGTCCATTTTGGTGGGGCTGGTCCCTAGTGTAGGACAGCCACCTTTTCTTGAATAACTTTTGATTGGGAAATGATATGGACTTGAGATTTGAAACATAGTTTACTTGTACCTACACACACATCATATCCAAAGATGGGAATTTTAGGAGAACATTTTTCTAAGGTTTTTGTAATAATTTCATAAATCATATATTAATTAATTATTGGGTCAAATGACCTCCAATGCCCTCCAAATTTCGGTGGGTACTTCTTAGGGTTATCACATGACCCTGGTAAAAATTTCAGCCCAATTGAGACTGATTTAGTTTAGAAATTGGTTAACCTAAGTTGGGTCTAATTAGGTCAAAGTTAGGGTATGGTGCTTACCTTGGGGTATGGTGGTCAAAACTCATCACCATGTAGTGAAACCTTGGTAACTGGTTTAGGATCCTCTAAAACACCTTCATGAGTAATATGGGGTGGTGTAGAGGTGGATATGCCTTAGAACCCTAGTTTTACCCCTTGGGGTGCATATAGAGCTTTGTGAAGGATATGTGGTCAAAAGATATAAAATGGCCATGAAACCTAGGATATAGGTTCATAGGGTGTAAATAGGCACTGAGTAATTTTGTAAGAATTTTAGGAACAATTATTCCCTTTTAATTAGGTCATAATTCCTTTAGAGAAATTTCTTATAAGAGATGATTACAGGATCAAAAGGTCTTGGATGATGATGAAACTTTGGTAGTGACCTTATAATCATGGTTTAGACCTCTGGTAATTTTTGTGTAATTTATTGAATTATTTAATCAGTACTTCTTTCACAAGGCACTTGTTTTGATTTACACTTAAGAAAAATATTTGAGGGTGCAAAACTCTTTGTTAAATTGTGAAAATTGGTGATAGGACATCTCAGAGCATTAAGAATCTCTGTGAATTTTTATATAAGTTTTGGAGACTTAAATCAGTAGCTACTTCATAATTCATTTAATTTGAGGTTTTCCTAAAGTATTTAATTTAGTGAGAAAATAATTTCCTTAAATCCTGAAACTTAGTCAGTAGCCTTTTATGGTGAATACAAGAGTTTGGTAAATTTCCCATAATTTTAGTGTTGATCATTTTGGTGGTTCCTTCATAAAACTACTATTTTGGATAGGTGGTAAATAATTAAATTAGAGGAAAATTTCTTACTGTAAAAATATGATATGTTGTTTCTGATGTTATTTGATCATCATAGATTTATCATAATTTTTGGAGATCCATATCATAAGGTTTACTTACACTTCATGATCATTTTCATACTTGGCAAATATTTGGAGAAATTAAAATAAATATTAATTAATTAGGGAAAAATATGATTCTCTGGAATTAGTCTTATAACATCATGATAGACCTCCAGTAAATAGCTTGGGTCAGTTGGATGAATATTTAGAGTACCTCTAGTTGTGAGCTTCATATAGTTAGTTTGGTCTGCGTTTAGTAAAACTGTGGAACTTGGGTAACTAGTGGCCTACTAAGTGGGAATGGCATGTAGTTGGTGTACATGGTCAGGATGAAGAGATTTAGGTCACCAAAAAGGAGTTATATATTAAGAGTGCTTGGTGAGTTAAGGGTAAGGTAGTGCTTGGGATTGACGAATGATCGTCTTTTCCCTAGCGTGTCATAAAGCACTTAGGTTTAACTCAAGTGAAATGATAAGAGGGGTGTTATTATGGGTAGATACCAATAACACTAAGTGTCTTGAGAAAGGGAACTTTGGGGTGTCATCTCATTATAGTTCCTGGTACCGTAGTAAGCCCCTTACAGGGTAATCCTCGGAAAGTCCAAGATTAACCATAAATTGTAGGGATAAGTTGATGTACAAGATGAACTTAATAACGCACACACTCACACCCTGTAGTTACGGGAGGTTAGTTGGTTTGGTTGTACGAGCGGTAGGCTCGGTGGTTATATCAGTAGATTAACTAGTCTGGTGAGCTTGTGATTTAGTAAGGTTTGTTGGTACGGACGGGTTGGTCCGGCGTGCCGGTGGATTGGAAGGTTATGGTCACGGGCGGGTTAGCCCGGGGATTGTATGGCTCGGGATATAGTAGAACATGTTGCATGTGCATGAAGGTGGTGGGTCTTCGGTATTGGACGGTCGTTCACACCGATGTCAATACGTTGACTCAGTAAGTGTGGAATTTGCACTTAGCCTTGAAAGTCTGGTGGTCCAGCCAGTAAGAGTACCCAGATGCTCTGCGGTTTTGCATTGAGGCGTATGATAGGTCTAGGTAGGGTAGTGTGAATACCAACCTAGAGGTGGGCGAGGCCCAACCCACCGCTTCCGTTTGCCACTACGGGAGTATCCTGGGAGTCTAGCTCGCTCCAAAAAGGGGGAACTAAAGGTCTATGTGCATAGAGTCGAAGTGGGTGAGTTGCACTTGTATGAACATAACATAACTTCATACCTTGCCTGTCATAGCATAAACATTGCATTTCAACCCCTACCCCTATCGTATAAGTCGGTTATAGGAGTTCTTATACGATAGGCCTTGCTAAACGACCCCTTGGTCTATAGGTTTGTATGGGTATTCCTATAAATCAATGGTTACTTTTCTATTATATCTGTCTTTACTTACTGCACTTTACTTACTCTTTACCTGCTCTTACTATGCTCTTTACTGCTTAGATTACTTATGTACACATGTGTAGTGTAGAAACATTTCATGTACCACTGTCACCTGCTCTTTGTTATATCCCTTGCTATCCTCCGCTTCATCCTCCCGTATGGTGCCTATGAGCCATTGGGGGTGGGGTGGAGAACATAAGGCTTAGTCTTTTTGACTAACGGTCGGTGGACCATATCATTTTAAGAGATCGAGGAGACGCAACAACACCAGAGGCCGGTGCAGACGGAGGCGGGTCAGCCTATTACAGGAGCACTAGATTCAGGATCAGTGAGTGATTAGTAGTTAGCTTCCGCGAGTGATCTTGTAGTGAGGACATGATGTACAGGGCATGCGCCTTTTATTATTGTAACAATCTTTTATTCAGTTATTATCTATGGACATTACCTTTATGGTTTTATATTTCATGTTGATTCTGTGGACTTGTCTTCTTTAATGCACTTATCTTTGTGATCGATCTGGCCGGCAGGATCGGTGTTTTGTAGTGGTGACCTTCCCGAGTGAAGGTGTCACTGCATAGCTGCGGTTCTGGGCCTAAGACCCGGTGTTTGAAAAGAAAAAAAAATGGGGTCTTACACCTTGAATGCATCATGATCATATTAACACTCTAAATATCACCATAAGTGTCTAGGGTTTAAAACTCCCCAAGTACCTCAATTGTTCATCGAGACTTACCTCTAGTTTACTAATCTCTATGGGGCATAAGTCCTCCAATAAGGCTATGACTTATATGCGTTGAAGTTATGTATGCCCTAATCTTGTGTTCCAAATTTCATCCCATTCCTACTTGTTATGGCTAGTCTATTAAACACTATCTCAAGTTTTTGTTATTCGCAATCCAACTCAACATTGAACTAGGTTGGTCTCTATGATGTGAACTTCACTATAAATTGGCCAAATGCCCTAAAATTTTTACCATAGGTTAATCATGACCCAATTAAGTGATGGTCAGAAATTCATAATTTTCCCAATTATTTTGGTCATTTATAAAAATACTTAACTGATAATGTACACCTCACTTTACACATGGAGTATAACTTCCAGAATTCAAAGTGCTCCCAATATTTTATCAGTGAAGTGAAATGAAGAAAATATCGTTACTGACTGTTTTTTGTAATTTTCAATAGTATATATCACCATTATTTAAATATTTAAACATTTATGTAAATTAGTCATATTACACAGCAAGTGCCAAAATAACTGATTCAAAAATTCTAGAAAAATTAAGATAGACCTATAATGCTCCAAAAAAAGTCCAGCCAAATTTTCAAAATTTTCCAGATAATATTAACCATAAAAATTTCATTAATACATAAGTGTGACAAATGACATTTTTGGTAAATAACATTTTAAATGACTTCCAAAAATCCTACCAAAATTCACAGAGGTATATTTCAATGTAAAACATCATGTGGAAGAATATTGGATTTTTCTCTAAATCTTAGATGATGTTCATTTCAAATATACACATTGTGACAAAATCAATTATTCTCAAATGACTAAGAAAATTAACTCCAAAAATCCCAATAAAATTTCCAGAGATATGTATCATCCTAAACCATCATGTGACAGAAAACCAGATTTATCCTAAGTTATTTGATCACTTTTATTTGATTAACACATTTATGTGATAATAATGTTATTACTCAAATACTTATAATTTTTCTTTCCGAAAATCCTAATATTTCTATCGATGATACCCTCCTTCATACTAGGTGTATTGCCCAAATATCATGAGCATACAACAAGCCATAAGTGATGGATTCACAAAATACTCAAAGGTGTTATATGCACACCACCCTCCCATACATCTCATCCCTATGTACGTGGAATATAATGTACTACAGTGGTCCAAATGATCTCAATTTTAGCATGTGACTATCCATGATCTAAAAATTATGCCACCCAAAATTTGGGGCAATTTGAGTTTATTTAACCTCATTTATTTCATTAATATGAAAAATCATAGTTTACACAACCTTACAAAAATGTTGCCCATAACTTATGATTTTTGGGCAGAGGATGTATCTATGTCATTTGCAATTATGTCCAAATAATTAGACTACTCCAAGCTACTATGTGGGCTAGATCTAAAAAATAAGGTCTGGTCATCCTTTAGGGCACACCTCAGAAGAATGGCCCTACAAAAAGTTGTAGGCCACCAAATTTGGTGATTCAAAGCCCTATATGTATAAGCCGTAATTCATCGAGGTCAAGGAGGATCGAGTGCGGCTTAAAAGATCTCGCCCACCTGGGGCGAGTAGGGAAGATCTCGTAGGATGCTGGCTTGACAAAGTCCCAGGTTGCCGTCTCAGCAGGGCCCTAGAAGCGGGCAAGGGCTCACCGCATCACGACAAGCGAGCCGCTAGGGCGAAGCCGGAAACAAGGGCTCACCACCTTGCGGTGAGCGGGCCGTGAGGGGGAGGCGAGCCAGGCTGATATCCGTACGAGTATAAGGCGAGAGCGAAGCAGGTGTGGGCTCGGCGCTTCGGAGGGTGCATTTGGCAGTGGCGAGGAGAATGAGGGCTCGCAGGCGAGTGCCGACAAACCAGGCTGGTGTTTATGACGCCAGTGGGCTAGCGAGCGGTGCCCTCATGAGCCGCTCGCAGAAAGGGATCTCGCGAGCCTCGCTCGCAGAAGGACTAGCGAGTGGTGTCTTCATGAGCCACTCGCCCAGTAAGGGTCCGGTGGCAAATTTACCCAAAAGCCCTCGGTGGGCTGCCGATAGCTCTTCAGAACAGCAGAGTTTGGCTGTTAGCAGACCAGTTTGGGGGTGCGGTTAGTAAAACCAAAAGGCGGAATCACGCTATTAGCAGACCAGAAGGAAAAAACTATATATAGACCCTAAGGGCACCTTTGGAGAGGGCACTTCTTTGGCTTCTTCCTCCTTAGGTCGTTTTGGTTAGCTCCTTAGGCTCTCCAAGGTGCCCAACTTCAACTTTGGCTTGGGAGGGGGAGCGCTCTAAAGATCTTCCGGGTGTGTGGTGGGACCTCCGCGTTGTAGCCAAGGGTCAATGCATATTCTCAAAACCTCGGTCAAGTTATCCCTTTGGATAAGTGCAAGCTGCACCCTTCACGAGGGTCCGAACTCCTCGTTGGGCCGAGTCTCGGTTTCAACACTATAGATAGTAGACCTCAAGGGATACAAAAGTTGTCTCAGGCACTTTTGTCTAAAAAGGCCGCTAAGAATCCTAAACAATTAATCTAAATTTTAGCATATAATGTGACATAATAATTTCATTTCATGAATAGGGTTTGCGCATAGAGATGTACTCCGAATCCGACGGCTCTGGTTCATCATCCCCGATAGGCTGACGACCAGATTTCATCCTCCTGAAGCAGTTTTCTCCTGCGATTCCCATCCACCTGAGGGCCACCACTGCTGGCCACCACCACCACCAGCTCCGTTGAGGTGGTGGGTATCGATTGGCTGCGACACGACCACCAGAGGAGGTGTCTCCGGCGATCCCGAGCAGGGTAAAGAGCTCGGCAAAATCACACTTAGCTCACATGGATCGTGGCTCAATTGTGCCCGATTTCTCGGCCTAATGAGCTAGAAAGTTAGCACATAGGGAGAGGAGGAGAAACAGACCTCAATAGTGGCTCGGCGGCAGGTGCTCCGACGGGTGGCCATGGATCTCTCCGTCTCCGGGGATCTTGCTCGAATTGTGGATTTTCCACCAATTGCTCTACTCCAATAGGCTGGCTTGACTGCTAAGGACCCTCTGAAGCTAATGGAATGGTCAAATGGAAGTGGTGATGGATGCATAGGGAGGATGGTGTGGGGTGTTGATGCGCAAATCCTGCACACCGCTATAGGCGGTAGCGAGACTGCGATCCGAACGGCAGTGAACCGGTCGTTGTCAAGTAATAATATGAGGAAGTAAATCCCCAAGTATCGAATCTCTCAAGGAACACAGTAAGGTGGAGTTAACGTTCGAGGAAGGACTTGAGATCGAAGTCCTTTGGGTCGGATGAATTGCGGACACGGGGGTTGATTTGGTTTGTGGAAAATAAAGAGAAAAAGCTACAACTACTCCTATGCAATGCCGCTATGCAATGCTTCGCTCGGCGGGATGGAAGACTACGTAGGCCTTGAACGCGCTACTTCGTAAGGGCGGATGGACGAGTAGGCAAGCGGATCGAACTATGCAGGCCTTGAGCGCGCTGCTTCGTTAGGCGGGATGGAGTACGGGCCGCGATGCCACACTTCAGTAGGCGGATGGGCGAGTAGGCTAACGGAATGAGGGTCGTAAGCACCTCTTCGCAAAGCACACCACTAACAATTGTTAGGGCGGCACAACACAACGAACAATCCACACCACGGGTCACACCTCAAATGAAAATATAACAAGATTACTCAATCACATAGACATGATTTCATACTAATGTTAACAAGTAAAAATATACTTCATCAAAATATTGGTTCTAGCTACATACACATCAATAAGAGAAGAATAAGGCAAGAAATCGACCGAATCCGAAGTCTCGTTGTAGATTCACGGTTGGAATCGCCGGGTTGTCAATCCGTGTCCAAGCTCGGTCCGCAACTACGTCCGGGGTAGAGAGAGCTGTCACTACTCTCCAATGAGCCCGTCTTCTTCGTGTCACGATCCGGTAGAGGTTGCAAACTTCCTCTTGCTTGATGGCGATGGCGGCTAAACCTTCCTTGGAGCACTTGGATGAAGGAGGAGGCTGAGAGGAAGCTCCGACTCAAGATTGGCGTGAAGAACAAGCCCGGAGCACCTCCATATGGTGGGCAGCGGTGGAGGGGCGAAATCGGAGCCCTGGAGCGAGAAAACGGCGGCAGAAAATCGGGGTTTTCTTGACCTAATTCGCGAGCAGGTCGTTTTATAGGCGCTGGAATAAACAGTGCGCACGGTCATTGGCGCACGACCAGTGGTCGTGCGCACTAGAATCCTGTGATCGTGCGCTTGACTGGACGGAGCCTGCAAGGGAAGAAAATTATAAAATACAAAGTTCGCATGATCAGGGGCGCACGACCAGTGGTCGTGCGCACTGTCGTAAATGGTCGTGCGATAAGCCAGACAGAACTCATGAAATGGGCGTTAAGTGTGCACGAGCAGAGGCGCACGACCAGTGGTCGTGCGCGAAGGAGCCAGTGATCGTGCGCAGTGTTCCTGTACAGAATTGTACCGGGAACACCTGCACGACTCCTGTTCCAGCATACGACACCAGTCTGGCCACCGAAGGTGGCACTTAACGATGCATGAAAACTACTAGAGATGAAAAACAAGAAACAACACCAAAAACGGGCCTAGAGGTGCACTTAGCAAGGAGTATCAAATATGAGTGAAAACAAGTCTAAAGTGAAGTGCATAAACTAGAAAATCGGCCCAGATGAGTCCATAAATGTGTATATATTTGGGACTCATCACACCCCCAGACTTAACTGTTTGCGCGTCCCGAGCAAACAAATCCGGTGGAGTGTGAAAATGGTCGTTAGCAAAGAAAATTACGCAAGGGAGTACAATGCGAAGTAACAAAAGCATGCAAATAAAAATTTCGTAAAAAGAGATTCTAACTATGCTAACTAATTTATGAAAGTACTAGAGCGTAAATAAAGACTTATCAATACTCAGTTGGTGAATTGTAAAGAATTTGACGATCATGCCCGGTGTGAAAGTAATAAGCCACTAAGGAGGGTGTTGCAAAAGATCGGGGTTTGGGAATAACTCCGCTGAAATCCATCAACGTCGGGAACCATACGCTTGCCCGGTCACACTCTCACCACGACGCTAGCAACTCGCGAGATAAATCAATAGGACTTTTAGGATTATATTGGGGCTTAGGTTGCGGTATGATAATCAAGGGTAAAAACGAAGGCTACGCAACCAACATGAGTCAACGGAACGCTGCACCAAGCAAAAACAAAAGCAAAGCACGTGTGACACACCCCCAGACTTATTATGAAAACTAGGTGTGCACACGGCCCACTCCACAAATACCAACAGATTTTTTTTAAAACGCTCGGGAGGATAACTTTTCAATACACATTTTTTTAGATTTTTACTTCAATACCATATTTTTCTTTTTCTTTTTCTTATCCTCCGGTTGGTTCAAAATCAGCAAATAGAGTTTACTTCTCCTTCACAACACGACGATTCCAAACATCACACAAAATCTAGAACATAAGTGCATATAACATATGCTTGGTTGCGACAGTGGGATAAGCTTCAGGCCTTGGTGAATGGAGGAGGAGCTGAACAAAGGGAGTGGTAGGCACAAGTGTTGGGTAGCAAAGGTGAGCGAATAGGATATGGAAAGCAAAGGCTCAAACTAGCCAAAAGGTGGCCTATATCACATTTATCTCCACGAATCGCCCGCACCCATGCTTCAAGAGTCGCTTGGGGCAGGTTCTTAGCCCACGAGAAAGGTAAACCTTCCTCCCGACTCGAGCAACACACAACTAGTGCTCGTAAACACACAACACCGGGCTATCACCAATTTCATTCACGTTCACCACTTGAGTAGAATAAATCTAAAGCTACGCACAAATACTAATCATAAATTAAATGCATAGAAATAATCTAATTTTACTCAAATTCTATTGTAGCATGCGGATGCGACTAGAACACTGCTCGAGTCAACATCGCGCTCCCAATAGTAATTCCTAAGCTAACATCCAAATTCACATTCCTAACCAAGATAGTTTGTTCAGAGCTAAACAAATAGATAAGCACACGCTCATGTGGATGCAAAGGTGTGCAATGAAAATAAACAAAACATTTTAAATGAAAGTTTCTAGTATGCAGTGCAATAGTGCACGTGAGCGGGTAAACAAACTACTCTCCCCCAGACTTAAACTAAACAATCCGCATAATATATGACAGGAAAATCAAAATAGGGCTAGGGAAAGAGAGTACCCAATGCTCAGCAAGTGAGCATACCAGAAGACGCGTGCAAACTAAGACAACGCTGCAGCATCCGCCATCCAGAAAAAGATACCTGCAGGGGTCAGCTCCGCAAAAACAAAGGAAAATAGAAACGCTGAAATAAAATAAACTAACTACACAGGATTAGATAAATTAAAAAAATGCGAGAAAAAGAAGATAACTACTGGGGTTATTGTCATCCCAGCACGACTTATTCAAAACTAATACGGTTCTAGCTAATGGGAGTATGGAATGAGAAGTGGACAGGTAACTGGCCTATTATCCGTGTCGGTAGCGGGTACCGATACGGTGATAGAACAGTCACGCCTCTACCCGAATATAAATAATACCTGCTCGTCACAGGTAGAGGGAATAAAAAGTAAGAAGAGGCAGAGGCCTGGTCCTCACTCATCTCACCAAAACTACCCTTGCCCAGCAAGGTATCGTCCACAGCAGGTCCGCAGGAGGAGAAGGCAATGAGCGGAGCTTCCTCTACGGAGGGGGAATGAACCTCCTCACATGAGAGGATGCTCTCATCATTGACTTGAGCAAAAAGCTCCAAGTCCTCCTGAAGTGCCTGCGAAGATTCGACCTGCACAGGCTCGGATGAAGAGGGGGGATCGAGAAATAAACAAGATGAAGAACATAAATAATCATCAATCGGGGGAGTGATCCCGGTCTCACTCCCATCAGGCTGGGGAAGTAAAATAATGTTTGCATTGTCATCAATGCTACAAGATTCGGCAGGATCAACGGTGGCCAAGCTTAGGATTTGGATTTCCTCCACCGGTGCTGAGGAAAATTCCACTTCACCTAGAAGGTTGTCCTCCTCCATAAGAGTAAGCACAATACTAAGATCAACCACCTCCTCCTGCGACACATCATCAACAATGTCGTCGGAGACGAGTATAGTATGCACAACAGGGGGAGGAGTAGTGCTCGGATAAAAGTCGAGCACCGATTCCTCACAAAGAATCGAATCCTCTAGAGGTGGTGGATGCACTGGGAGAATGGGCTCAGCAATGTCGGTGCCCAGATCAGCCACACATCCGGTGACCGTATCCATGCCATACCCTTCAAGATGTGAAGGTGACAAAGACACATAACCGGATGTTGAAGGTGTGCCGCCAGAGTTAGGAGTTGGGACGATCCGGATGTCCGGCTCGTCATCCTCGTCCAATTGGCGAAAATACTCGGCACAGTCCTTCAAGACATGATCAGTGCTCTGACAAAACCGGCACTGCCTAGCAGGCTTCTTTGGCACAGCGGGTGCTGAAGCCGAAAAGAAGTATGACGGTAAAGGCTCAGCAGAGTAGCCATAAGACTTACGCGCACCATATGGAATACCAGACGAAGTCGGTGCTCCATATGCTGGGCTATAAGAATTATGCCTACTATTCTCCGTAGGGCATTCATCACTAGAGTGGGAAGTAGCTCCACACCAACGGCAACGGATATTTAGATGTGCCCACATAGTGCGAAGATAAAACGATTCAAAACGAAGGACACTATTATGCAAAATACTACACCTAACAAAAATTACTAAAGCAACTTAATTAAAGCAGGAAAAAGGAATAAAAAGAAATAAAACAAAGAAATGCAATTTACAAATGGAAGGGCTTCTCTCTCAGGTTCTCCCTCTCCAGAAAACTCACACGACTGTGTTCCCCGGCAACGGCGCCAAAAACTTGATGCGCAAATCCTGCACACCGCTATAGGCGGTAGCGAGACTGCGATCCGAACGGCAGTGAACCGTTCGTTGTCAAGTAATAATATGAGAAAGTAAATCCCCAAGTATCGAATCTCTCAAGGAACACAGTAAGGTGGAGTTAACGTTCGAGGAAGGACTTGAGATCGAAGTCCTTTGGGTCGGATGAATTGCGGACACGGGGGTTGATTTGGTTTGTGGAAAATAAAGAGAAAAAGCTACAACTACTCCTATGCAATGCCGCTATGCAATGCTTCGCTCGGCGGGATGGAAGACTACGTAGGCCTTGAACGCGCTACTTCGTAAGGGCGGATGGACGAGTAGGCAAGCAGATCGAACTATGCAGGCCTTGAGCGCGCTGCTTCGTTAGGCGGGATGGAGTACGGGCCGCGATGCCACGCTTCGGTAGGCGGATGGGCGGGTAGGCTAACGGAATGAGGGTCGCAAGCACCTCTTCGACAAACACGCCACTAGCAATTGCTAGTGCGGCACACGAACGCGGCGGCGGAATGGAAATGGACGGCGGCGCACCTCAAGCAACTCAAATAGATAAATTACACAATCGCATAGACATGAAATATATATGTAAATATAACTAATTCAAGTGCCACTTTATCATCATGATTAGATCTAGCAAAACACGCATCAATAAGAAAAGAACAAAGCAAGAAATTGACCGAATCCGAAGGCTCGTTGTAGATTCTCGGTTGGAATCACCGGGTTGTCAATCCGTGTCCAAGCTCGGTCCGCAACTACGTCCGGGGTAGAGAGAGCTGTCACTACTCTCCAATGAGCCCGTCTTCTTCGTGTCACGATCCGGTAGAGGTTGCAAACTTCCTCTTGCTTGATGGCGATGGCGGCTAAACCTTTCTTGAAGCACTCGGATGAAGGAGGAGGCCGAGAGGAAACTCCGGCTCAAGATTGGCGTGAAGAACAAGCCCGGAGCACCTCCATATGGTGGGCGACGGTGGAGGGGCGAAATCGAAGCCCTGGAGCGAGAAAACGGCGGAACAAAATCGGGATCCCGACCTAATTCGCGAGCAGGTCGTTTTATAGGCGCTGGAATAAACAGTGCGCACGGTCATTGGCGCACGACCAGTGGTCGTGCGCACTAGAATCCTGTGATCGTGCGCCTGACTGGACGGAGCCTGCAAGGGAAGAAAATTATAAAATACAAAGTTCGCACGATTAGGGGCGCACGACCAGTGGTCGTGCGCACTGTCGTAAGTGGTCGTGCGATAAGCCAGACAGAACTCATGAAATGGGCGTTAAGTGCGCACGAGCAAAGGCGCACGACCAGTGGTCGTGCGCAAAGGAGCCAGTGATCGTGCGCAGTGTTCCTGTACAGAATTGTATCGGGAACACCTGCACGACTCCTGTTCCAGCATACGACACCAGTCTGGCCACCGAAGGTGGCACTTAATGATGCATGAAAACTACTAGAGATGAAAAACAAGAAACAACACCAAAAACGGGCCTAGAGGTGCACTTAGCAAGGAGTATCAAATATGAGTGAAAATAAGTCTAAAGTGAAGTGCATAAACTAGAAAATCGGCCCAGATGAGTCCATAAATGTGTATATATTTGGGACTCATCAGGTGTCTCGGCCATGGTTGTACAACCTCCCCTTTGCTGTTGAGTGGTTGCTATGCCCTGAAAAGACTATTCACTGCCTGAGGGGGCCGACTATAGCCTTGGGCAAGGAGGTAAGGGTCATGGAAGATCTCTCAATAAAAGGTACCTTTCTACAAGGTGAAATACCATTTTGTCCCTAAGCTCACCCTCTCTCTCCAAATTCAAATGTGGGGTGCCAATTAGCTTGTGGCATGCTGGTTAGGCTTGGGGTGGGGCCTTGGTTCAATTGGATATCATTTGGTCTTCTATTTCTCCCCTTAAGGCTTTATGTTGACCATGATTGACTTTTGGGTTGACTTGGTCAAATTGATGGGTGGGTTAGTCCAACTTGATGTTCA
The DNA here is from genome assembly GCA_033032865.1 of Dactylorhiza incarnata. Lineage (NCBI taxonomy): Eukaryota > Viridiplantae > Streptophyta > Magnoliopsida > Asparagales > Orchidaceae > Dactylorhiza > Dactylorhiza incarnata. The sequence goes on along the minus strand of JAWHQI010000187.1, from coordinate 5,426,271 downwards.
TGGGTCATATGACCTTACCCAAAGTGTATTGGACCCAAATTAGCCTAAGTTTGACTTTTGTTAAATTGGAAGGATTGGTTGATCACTTGATGGGGATTTTGGGTCCAATAGATCCCTAATGTGGTTAGGAGGTTATGGTGAAGCCAATTTGACCAATTGAAGGCCAATTGGTCCTTGATTGAGTTGATTTGGGTATGTTGACCAAAAGTTGAGTTTAGTCAATAACTTGAAATTGAGTGAATTTAATTAATGATTATTGACTTAATGAACTTCTTTAGTGGTTAGGGGAACATAGGTAAGGTCAATTTGAGGTATTGAAGGTCAACTGAGTCTATTTGTGTTGAATAGGGTTATGTAGACCTAAGCTTGACTTTAGTCAATTTGGTATATTTGGTTGACCAATTGTTGGGGTTCTTGGTCAAATGAGTCTGGGTTAGTATCATAATGGTGAGGTCAATTAAGGTTTGTGAGTTCAATTTGGGTAATTTGACCCAAGTTGACTTGTGCTCACTAGTGAGCACCATGTGAGCTCAGCCCCACTTAGTGAAACCTAAGGTAATCCCCTTGCCTCCACTCACCCTTCTCCCCTCATGTTATGTCCTAACACCTCTATGCGGTCTAGTATGATTAGGGATGTTACAGCAACAACCCACTCTCCAAGCTTAGAATGATCGCCTTGTCAGGCTATGGAACTCATCACATCAGATCACAACGAAAGTAATTCAGAAACCAATATATATATATATATAACAAAGGCCGTAGTCATAAGTTTATACATGCGACCCATTGAGCTAAAGAAAACCACAACACCCTCTCTCTACTTCTACCAAGCTAAGGGCTCACATCTCTAAGGACCAGAGATAGGATTGGTGCGTCTGCTCGTGCGGGCTCTAAGGCAGGTATACTCTCATGCGCTAATTGAACTTTGCGCTGCTTCATCTCCTGTGAATGGTTATTCAATAATCGTTAGTCATAAACTAAGTGGATTCACACCTCCTCCCCAAGATCCCTGAACTTGGGGATGAGAGTGAACCTCAATACTAGCAACAATATCCAAAATAAAAGAGAATTAGCATTAACATATTTATATATTTGCATTTTCAAGAAATAAAGCTGAGAGCATTAGGCTGAACAAACGCAATAATATATAACTGGAAAATTATAGTATAAACATCAGTTATCCCATAAGAGCTCAAGTAACATTTACACAATCACGCAGGGGTTCATAACCTGCAACCACACTGCAGGTGTTCAGAACCTGCCATTACACCCTATGTCGACATAGTTTGGACCGCTTCTCTTCCAGCAGGTAGCAAATCCCACGGGCCTCACTGATGTGGCCGTTAATGATAGTGACCAGTACTGTTACTTCTAGGTGTGGATGTAACACACTACCCAGGCCCTAACGTACAACCCCATATATTCTTGGACGTAGGAGACGTCCGGTAAAAACTAAATTTGGCCAAATTGCGGAGGGACCCAGCGGGACATATAAGACACAACCGAGCTCCTGAGGTGCACATCTCCCTGTCACCTAGAGTTGTCAACCTTCCCGCACCGGTATAAATAGTCTGCGAGCATGACTGACCCCCTACTTTTTAACGCATACAATTTACAATGCAATCATTTTATAAGTCAGATGATAGTCACTCACAGGCCCGCGATGACTTGCCTTACTCGACATGAAACTATTCGGGTAGGCGACTGCACAGTATCTGTGTGCAGCTCAACTTTAGACCAGGAGCACGACAAGTGCGTGTGTACATTATTTGGGGCTAACTCGGGAGGATTAACTCGATTTGCGACTATCCCCAACTAACGCACCACTAGAATGTCAAACGCTCATTAGAGCAGGACCCGAACTTTAAAGATGCAGAAAGGGTAAATTGCAATAAATAAGTGCGTTAAGAGAATGCTGCTAAATAAACTGCAAAATTGAAGTACTGAAATAAGGTACTGGAACAAACTGCAGTAAGTAAATGCTGAACTGAAATGCTGGAATGAAGTGCTGAAAATAACTGGACTAGTACTGATCTGGAATAAAAGAAATACTGAGGGAAAGTGCAAAATCTGGAATAAAAGAAAATAAGAAAGTTAACAGTCCTTTAGTTCCATCTCCATCACAGGAGGCAAGTTTAGTTCTCCTCCCCGTTCTAAGGAAACTTCTCCGTTCCAAGGATGCTTCTTCATTCCAAGGAGGATTCTCCATTCCAATGAGGCAAGTTCACAATTCTGCGGCGAATTCTTAGCATGTCACCATGTTAGGGTCTGCCAGATTATTTGAATCCGATAGTTACTTTAGTTGCACCTGTTAAGGTAATTTATCGGATTTGCGTTGATATGTAAAAGTTTCATTATAATTTCAAGTCTTCTAGATATAATCACTTGATTTAATTAACGAGACTTCAATTCTTCGCAAGAGGTCTAACACGAAATCTTTTAACTTCAATTGCTTGCACCAGGGCGAATCAAGTTCTTGTATTACGACCGATATTAATCCTTCCGATTTAAACCTCTTTTATTCAATAAACACCAAAAAGATCCGAAAAATTATAACTCTTGAACCAAATGTAGGATTTGCCCTAACTTAGTCCGCATAATATTCTCAAACCATTTTGAACTTGTTTTGGGCTCGGACAAATTATGCGCCTCGAATAAACCCTTGCATTAAATATCAAAAATATTTTTGCTAATCCAAAAATTCTCAAATTTTGATTGAGGGTTTATACTATCATAAAGAGGCATTCATAATTTCACCTGGCTTATTTTACCAAGTAGGAGTTCTCTAGAATATTTTAAAAGAATGTAGAAATCACAAATTAATTTATCAAAAATAGATAACCATTCGTTAAATCACCAAAATTTTCAGTGGGTAAACACTAGACCTACTATCATTCAACGATTTTCTCAGATTTTTAATACCAAGTAAAATGCATTTGATATTATTAAACCAACAATTTCTACCTCATTTAAATCTGTAAAAATATCAGGAATATATAATAAAATCTGATTTTTTTTCAAAAGCTATGTCATCCTCTAATAATCATCATATAAAAATTACAGTAGTTTTAATCGAGCGGATATTCCCCTGGAATTTTTAAAATGAAGGGGATTATATTAATTAAATCACCAAAATGCAACATAATTGTTAAAACTCTCAAATAATTATAGATGGCAAAATTAAGTCGTGGTCATCACCTCAAATTTTCCAGAATTGTTTTTTTTTAAATTACGAGTCTCTGTTAATTCAAAAACCTCAATATCATTGTATTTTAATTATTAAAAATACTAAATTATGACATAAGAATCTCAAAATTGTTTTGGAGATTCTCCTCACTAACATGCACAACTTTGATGTTCGACATTTTTGTGTTTGGGCTTCCTATAAGACCCAGAAAAATAAAATTCTATAATAAATAAAAGATAAAATATAAAAAAAATCAAATCTTTTCCTGTACGCGTCGTCCCCCTTTTGAGCTCTTGCCGCCGGTGGCTGGCCACCGGCCGGCCGTGGCTCCTCCCCCGTCCGACTCAAAGGGGGGCGGGCGCTCCCTCCGACGGTGGTCCGTAGGAGCTTTCTTTTGAATCTGAATGGAGAGCGGGTTTACGGTGGCGGCACTCCGGCGACCGGAGTACACATGCGACGCGTCCAAAAGGTAGGGAGGAAGAAGAGGATGAGGACCTATCTGGTTTGGATGACTCTGAGAGCTCTCCGGCTAATCCTCCATTAGAGGCGGCGAGGTGGTGGAACTCGGGTTGGTTCTCTCCGTCAGGGTGGATCTCCGACAGAGGTAGGGCTGGGGTCGGTTTGAGCTGGGCAGAGGGGTGGTGTAGATGTTGTGGGAGGAGGTGGTCATATATAGAGGGAGTGGAGAGCCCCTCCCTCCTCTCTTCCTTCTGGGCAAAGAAAAAACCATGGTTTATCCAACCATAGTTTGATCTAGGGGGAGCTGGCAGAGCCTGAGAGGTTGACAATACTTTGTTGGATCTTGAGGCGCCCTTAGAGGGGGGGGGGGGTGAATAAGGGTTTTAGAAACTATAAACTTTTATAGAACATTTTTGATATTTTGGTCGAAGTAAGTTAAATCAAAAGTAAAGAGATAATGCAATTAGAAATGAAATCAATTTTATTAAACAAGAAAAGACATGATTATCATTTATAAAATTGATTACAAAATCTGATTTCTATGACGTTAGAAATCGAAGCGAATAATATGAAAACTCTTTTTGTTTTCTATACCGACTCGTATCCCCACAAACCGGTTGACTTTAGCCGATCTCTCCCCAAATACATCCACAAGCCGCTCTAGCCAATCTATCACCAGAAAGGCCTCGAACACTCCCTAGATCTACTCCGTAGACCCAGTCGCCAACACGAGGCGAATTCCTCCCTAAGTCCTAACTAGACCTAGTCGCCAACACGAGGCAAATTCACGAACCGATTACAAAGATTAAAATAAAAGACAAATACAAAAGATAAATATTAAACTCCCTATGAGGTAATTCGAAGAAGAAGCCGAAGAATCGCTTAAGATCGTTGAAGTCGAAGCGTGCGTTCTTCGCGTTGAGTTAGCATGTTGATCCAAGCCTCCTTTGATTCCTCCTTTTGAAATATGAGCGGGAGATGTGTTGGTCTGGAAATACGGCCCTCACAAAGTTTCTGAAGCGCTGGAATAGGGCTCTTGGCAATCAGTAGTTCGAGACATCGAAATCATCCAATTTATAGACTTTGAGCCAACGCCTGCGTAAGTGCTAATGCCGGGCGTTGACAATGTATAACAACATATTGATGGCTCGCATCTTCAGAAGAGGAAGGAGATTATGCACTTTAGGAAATGTTTTATTTTATGCAATACTAACGCGGGCGTTAAGGCTAACGCGGGCGTTGGGCAAATCATTCCTAAAATTCCTCCTGTAATCACGATTGATTTCTCCTTGCCAAATTCGTCTAACGGATAGCGCCCAGCGTTAAGACTTAACGTCTGGCGTTGAGTTTCTTTCTCCTTTTAACCAGCTGGTACGCCATTTTGTCAAACTGCATTTTCGTCGAACGATATCTCATTTTGCCGAACGACATCTCATTTCGTCGAACGCAATTTCGTCGAACGACATCTCATTTCGTCGAACGCCATCTCATTTCATCGAACGCAATTTCATCGAATGACATCTCATTTCGTCGAACGCCATTTTGTCGAACGGCATCTCATTTTGTCGAACGACATCTTATTTCGTCGAACGCAATGTCGTCGAACGACATCTCATTTCGTCGAATCGCTAGCGCCCATCGTTAAAACCTAATGCCTGGCGTTAGACAACTTTCAATCCTTCTGCTTGTGGTTAGTGCCAGACCATTGTTGCAGCAACCTGATGCCATATCTTGCCAAGCCTGCATGCTAAAAACACAATGACAAACAAGATCAAATACAAGTAGGATTTGTTATTCTCAAATCAAAGGAATGCGGAAAATCATGTTCCAACAATCTCCCCCTTTTTATAATAAAAAATCCAATAGAGATAAATCAGATTCATAGATAAAGAGTTTGTGTTTTTATAAAGATATATGACACTAAGCAATTATAAGATAATGATAAGAATTATAGATCGTTTAAAAGTGCTCCCCCTACAAAAGTGCTCCCCCTTTGTGTATGCACCCATGTACTAGATTCATGCTCCCCCTTAATCTAGTGAATCCTACTCCATTAATCATTACGATTTATCATTTTATTCTCCTCCTTTGTTATTAACAAAAGAGGGTGGAGTGAAACAAAACTAGAATAATGAAGAAAAAAGATGGGAGATAATTAAGAGAGGATTAAGAGTTTTGTGTAAACATAAAGTAAGTCATGATCGAGCTAAGGGAGAGAGTAGCACAACGGAAAAAATATATGATAAGCGTGAAAGAACAACATTCCATGATTTTACCAAAGGAATTCTACCACTTGCTTTTCAAATTAATTTTTAAGGAAGAATATTACTTGTTGAAAGAGATGCAATAGTGTTTGACAAGCACAAGTGAAGAAAGACCCAAGAAGTGGACATGATAAACCATGGTAAACGAAGTACATTACCAAAAGAGAAATGCGGAAAACAAAAAGAAAACAAATAAGAGTAGTATTTTTGTTATAGTTTGACCATTCCAACAATATGTCTAGACTCTTCACATTTGAGCATTTTAACTTTGAAGAATTTTCATAACAAATAGGCAAACATGAAACAACATATTCAAAAAGATAATAGCTACAATGTAACCAATTCGTATTTAAAGTAAAGAAAACATTGTAGAAATCATGCATTGCAATCTAGTGCTTTTACTTAAGTTTTTAGAGAATTATGTAATGTTTGCATTAGGATCCAATTCTCAAGAGTGGAAGCTTTATGAAAAACAATGATGTGTGCATAAGGTGTTTTGATAAAAGTATACAAGTGAAATAATCAAAACACATGACATATATAATGAAATAGTGACAACAATATTAAGGATGCAATCTTATAATTACTTTCACACATCAAATCTAGAATAAAGTTTCAAGGCACAAATAATGAGTACAACAACCAAGGTGCTTCGCCCACATAATGCTCATTAAGACTTATCAGGGAGCGATGTACTGCTTGGGGGATCACATAAGCAATTTTATTGATTTTTTATTTTTAGTGATCCAGTGTACAAATAGAAGTGATAAAAGATGTATGTGTTTGCACAAGACACTTTACAATTCTTTCCAAGGTGCTCAACCTCACAATGCTCATTAAGACTTATCAGGAGGCTGAGTAGTGCTTGGTTGAGTTATCTTTGGCATTTTATTTCATATTATTGTAATAGCGGGCCAAAGGTCTCTGAATTCACTTGTTGTTGCAAACACTAACAATCTTGAAATAACACTTCTATGTGTGCAAGAAGTTTATTGTTTGAATGAAGGTGTAGGTAATTTAGACATACAACTTAATATGTTAAGACTATTACACCACACAATCATGCAAGAATAAGATTACGAGCACATGTAGATTACCAAAATAGTGAGTGAATGAATCATTGATTAGCATAAAACATTACTCACGCTTAGAGGCATGCTAGGCAATCATTCACAATTTTCTATAGACTATTTCATTGCACATAATCAGATTAAGGTCAAGGCATGAAGATAAAACACTGTTTAGGAAATTTGAAATTAAAATTAGACATTGAAGAAAATCCTTGTGAGCATGCCAAAATCAATTTTGACCATTGGAAACGAAATAACAAAGATGTTTACTCTTGTGAAGTTTTATAGTCAAACCATAATTTTGTAAAGAGTTAAAGCAAAACAAATAACAAAAGCATATTTTTGATCATTTTGAATTATTTGATTTTTTTTTGTATTTTGGAATAAAAACAACAAAATTAGTAACAAAATAATTTGAAATCAGACAAAATAAACTGAGAAAAATCATTAGAAAAATATTAGAAATAGTTTAGAGAAAGCAGAATTTTGATCTAAAAAAAGGCTTACGCCTGGCGTTAACTAGTTAATGCCGAGACAGAACGCAATTTTTGAGATTCTTAAAAAAACTTTTCTTTGACATAGATAGTATGTATATAGATCTTCTTAGTGTAGAAATTTCAGAGAAGTTGAAAATGGTTAGAAGGCTATTTAAGCATGTTTTATTTGTTCAAAAATGGTTTTTATATTTTTATTTGGTTTTCATATATTTGTGTTTTACATGATCATTAAAGCTCAAAAATGATGAAATATGCAAAACATAAGATAAGCATGTTCGATCAATATAAGACTGCATGAATAATATAATCATAAAGAGTGTATGCAATATGTATATGATATAGGTATGTCCTAGATTATAATTCCCTAACTATATATCTACACGCTAGCCCCGTACTATGTGACGGATGGGCATGAGGAGCTGCACACGTGCCGTAGGTTGGGGTGTTAATCCCATATGCACACACTAGAGAATGCTCAACCTAGCACTCTTTCCCCCCAGTGCCTCGCAGGGCCCCACTGGAACCCTCCCTGGTTAAGGACAAGACATGACATAGAGGTTAGGTCTTCTAATGCATAAAATCCTACGCCTTCGCTATTGTGAGACACATAATGTGGGTGAACGATCATGGACATCCAAAGCATTTTGTCCTATGGATTGACTCATAAACTTTGGCTTATATTTAGGAATTTTAGAATAGTCATTGTAGTTAAGATAGATGATTTCATTGATTTTAAAGTCAAGTAATTTTCATGTTTCTTAAAATTTCATTATTCAAATTTTACCTTACCACATCATGGCATGATATAACCAGCCTAGGAATTTATTTCTACCTATAGTACAAGATGGTGCTAGAATGATTAGTTTGAATGCCATATAATTAATAGTGATGATGTTGCATGTATTCAATAAATAGAATTTTAATTTATAGACCTAGAATGAGGTGATGATTCAATTTGAATTATTCTTATTGCTACAAAGTTGGTTCTAGGGTCTACATAGAGATGAGATACATGCACGCGTATTAACTAATTCATTCATATAATGATAATGATCATAACCATATGTTGGAGGCAATATAATCTTTTGTAGTTATGTTTAATATTTGAATTTAAAAGATCTTTTGATTTGCATGATTATTTTAAGCGATCATTAGTTTAAACACATAAAAATTTAGGTACTCATATTTTTATTCATAATGATGTAAGTATTTAAAATAAAACAATTCATATTCATCCATTTCAACATATTAAGGAGAAAGATTGTATGGTGAAAATGAATATAGTGAGAAACTATTTTTGGTTATTTTTGAATGGTTTTATAAATTTTCTCTTTGGTTTTTGAATAAAAACATATATATATAATTTCCTTGACTTTTAATTTTTATTATTCTATTTTTCTTTCACATAACATGGCATGATACAACTAGCATAGACATTTTATAGTGAGTGATGATGCTAGATGAAAAGTTATGATAACAAGGTGCAATATTATGTGAAGCATATAATAGACTTGCATATATTCAACATGAAGTTTCAACCTAACTATTTATAGACCTAGAAGGATGTGATTTAACCTTGTGAGTTATTTTCAATAGGTATAAGTTTGATTCTAAGGTCATTGGAATGGTACTTAGGAGCATGTGATGTACAATCCTTTAAAAAAATTGCCGAAAAAGGAAAAACTGAGTTAACTTCTAAACGGAGTTGAGTTTTGGCAGTTTTGAGGGTCGAAATGAACTCAAACGAGAAAAGCTCGATTGCCATTGCATAGATCTTCTCGTCCTCGTTCCAAAAAGTTATTATGGGTGAAAATTGGACAAGCGGATCAAAAATTATGATCGTTTGAAGTTTGCGTCAAAATCTCGTATATTTTTGTAAATTTAATTTTGGTTTTCGTTAAAAAACATATGGTTTTTGCAATTTTTCAATTCTGATTTTTCATAATTATGATTAAACATATTAGAGGCTATCAAATGACACAAGGATATTAAATAAGTAATCAATCACTTGTGCATTTTATACATTTAGCCAAAGACCCCATAATCTTTCTTTAAATCCCTTTTTGACAATTATTTTATTAGTCTTGATATAAGCATTTAGCATTTAATTTATAATGATGATATAAGACATTTAAAGGTAATGGATTTAGAAGTATAAAAATAAAAGGATAGATAGGTCACTTGAGAGATGATATGACTTTTATTCAATTTGATTCATTAATGAATTTGTGGCTTAATGTGTGAAAATCATATCACATGTTATACAAAATGACCATAGCATGATGGTTTAAAAAAAGAAAATAAACAAAAAGTTTAAGCATATCATGAAGTAGAGTTGATGATATTTCAAATTTAATTATTTCTACTTCATGCATTTGTATGATACCTAATGAATAAGAGATTTAGGTATCCAAAGGGGACCAAGTGGGATGGTTCCTTTGGGTACCCAAATACATCGTGTTTTCTTTTGGGGAGATGGAAATGAATGAGCCCTTTTGAGTAGAGTTTGTGTTTCATCTTTAACTTTGGGTCTCCATTCAAACTTTGGTTTAATATTATTTTTATGCATCAAATTTCCATTATGATTGTCTTTATTTTGAAGAGTATAATTGTAATGATGATTGAAAGTATTTTTCATAGGAAATTTGTGAACATTTAATTTTATGTTGGGAGAAGATTGATGTTGTAAATGATAATGATGATTGTATTTTGGAATTTCATTTTCAATCTTTTGAAGTTTTTTATTTCCATTGTTTGACTTATTCAATTTTTGAGAAATCATATTCAACTTGCTTTTGGATTTTGCTTTATATTGGGAATGTATGTTTTGAGAATTTTTCTTTATGATTTCCTTAAGAAAGTTGATTTTAGTTTCTAATTCATTATTCTTAATTTTTAAATTATGTCTAGCTTTATTATAAGCTATTGTGCTATTTTTAAGAGTGAAAATAATTGAATCAATATGATTTTGATAGTTATTTCCATATTCATCAAATGTTTCATCCATCTTTTTAATTTCAATTTTATAGTCTTTACACTTAGCACAATCATTTTTCAAAGATGAATTTTCTAAACATAATCTTTCATTTTGTTCTTTTACAAAAATAAACTCCTTTTCAAGTTTCTTGTGTTTTTCTTTTAATTCATTATATTCTACACAAGGTGTAATGTTTTCAACTAAGGAGCCATGGGTAGACCGAGATAACTCAAAACTTGATTCTTCATTAACTTTTTCCTTTAAATCTTTATTTTCTAAGCGCAATTTGCAATTAGCATTTTTTAATTTCTTAATTTTGCGCTTTGTAATTTGTAGCAATTGTAATGAAGAAATAGAATTACACACAATAAGAGATTTTGATTTCCATACAGCGCTTGTGGATGAGGGGAGATTGGAACATATTGTTCCTTTGTCTTCTTCGTCTTCCTCTTCCAAATAAGAGTTTCCATCATCCTTTCCGCTTGATGAGCATTCTATGGATCCATCATTTGAGTAGCTTTCTTGAATAGTTGTGCACGCTTGTATGTTCTCCAATAATTGTGTTTGTTCCATACCTACAGAAGGAGAATCATAAGTTCTTTCAAGAAAATTCCAAATCTCATAAGTGGTAGGTAAAGTATAAATAAGTTTGAAAATATTTTGGTCTATCGCACAAAAAAGATTATTCATAGATTTTGCATTTAAAAACATTTCATTTCTATTTAATACGCTATGTGGTTTTTCAATAGTAATGTTCCAAACATCTATGCCTAAGGACTTGAGAAATTTTTCCATTAAATTTTTTCACCTTTTATAAATTTTCCCTTCGAATAAAGGTGGTGCTAGTGATTTTTCATTTACATAAAATTTTCCCCACTAGTAGAAGCGAGATCATGATTAAGAGACGCCATTATTCCCGGTGGTGAAACCGTTTTGGAATAACCTAGCTCTGATACCACTTGTTGGATCTTGATGCGCCCTTAGAGGGGGGGGGGTGAATAAGGGTTTTAAAAACTTTATACTTTTATAGAACACTTTTGATATTTTGGTCGAAGTAAGTTAAATCAAAAGTAAAGAGATAATGAAATTAGAAATGAAATCAATTTTATTAAACAAGAAAAGACATGATTATCATTTATAAAATTGATTACAAAATCTGATTTCTATGACGCTAGAAATCGAAGCGAATAATATGAAAACTCTTTTTGTTTTCTATACCGGCTCGTATCACCACGAACCGGTTGGCTTTAGCCGATCTCTCCCCAGATACGGCCTCAAGCCGCTCTAGCCAATCTATCACCAAAAAGGCCTCGAGCACCCCTAAATCTACTCCCTAGACCCAGTCCTCCCTAAGTCCTACCTAGACCTAGTCGCCAACACGAGGCGAATTCACGAACCGATTACAAAGATTAAATTAAAAGACAAATACAAAAGATAAATATAAAACTCGCTATGAGGTAATCTGAAGGAGACGCCGAAGAATCGCTGAAGATCGTTGAAGTCCAAGCATGCGTTCTTCGCGTTGAGTTAGCATGTTGATCCAAGCCTCCTTTGATTCCTCCTTTTGAAATATGAGGGGGAGATGTGTTGGTCTGGAAATACGGCCCTCACAAAGTTTCTGAAGTGTTGGAATAGGGCTCTTGGCAATCAGTAGTTGGAGACATCGAAATCATCCAATTTATAGACTTTGAGCTAACGCCTGCGTTAAGTGCTAACGCCGGGCGTTGACCATGTATAACAACATATTGATGGCTCGGATCTTCAGAAGAGGAAGGAGATTCTGCACTTTAGGAAATGTTTTTATTTTAGGCAATACTAACGCCGACGTTAAGGCTAACACGGGCGTTGGGCAAATCATTCCTAAAGTTCCTCCTGCAATCACGGTTGCTTTCTCCTTGCCAAATTCGTCGAACGGATAGCGCCCAACGTTAAGACCTAACGCCTGGCGTTGAGTTTCTTTCTCCTTTTGACTAGTTGGTACGCCATTTTGTCGAACTGCATTTTCGTCGAATGACATCTCATTTCGTCGAACGCAATTTCGTCGAATGACATCTCATTTCGTCGAACACCATCTCATTTCGTCGAACGCAATTTCGTCGAACGACATCTCATTTCATCGAACGCCATTTCGTCAAACGACATCTCATTTCGTCGAACGACATCTTATTTCGTCGAACGCAATGTCATCGAACGACATCTCATTTCATTGAACTACTAGCGCCCAGTGTTAAGATCTAACGCCTGGCGTTAGACAACTTTCAATCCTTCTGCTTGTGGTTAGTGCCAGACCATTGTTGCAGCAACTTGGTGTCATATCTTGCCAAACCTGCATGCTAAAAACACAATGGCAAACAAGATCAAATACAAGTAGGATTTATTATTCTCAAATCAAAGGAATGCGAAAAACCATGTTCCAACATACTTGCCAGGGTTAGCCAATCAGAGCTCACCCTTTGGATTGTGTTTTTCTTGGTTTGAGTGGGGGATGAGGGAGGAGGCCTTTGGCTAAGCTTGGGTTAGCCTTTATCGTAACACTCCCTCTGCCTAGGGATGAGTGCATGGCTACTGATCAGCCAATTAGGAAGGAGCATGTGGATTGTGGTCTTATGAGTGGGGAAACGAGTGGCTTAAGTGGAAATCTTAAAATTCCAATTTTAGGTGCGTTGACCAAATTCAACCCAAAGTGGGTCCCCTGTGCATGTCAAAGTCAACATGGGTCTGCGCCGTCGAGTGTCGGGTCATTATTGATGTGATGAGGTTGAAATCAAGCATTCACGTATCTCAAAACTTCGGATAATTTTACGAGCATTATTTTTATTTACTTGACTAAACGATGTTGGAAATGAGCAAAACGAATTCCATTGCTCTCGTATCAGCTATATGAGTCTAATGCAACTGACAGAATTATATTTGAAGCAAATTTGCTCACTAAGCTATTTTGGCGCTGCGACGCTCGGCGTTACACAAAATAGTCATTTTCTCCAAATGACCTCTGATTGGAAAGAAAATAAATATGTTGCTCTCGTATCGACCATACAAGTCTAACACAATTGATGGAAGTCGATTCAGAGCAAGTATGCTCAATATACTAAAACAACGTCGTTGTGATGCGCTACGGTACTCAAAATGGTCACTTTCATGAAATGACCTCGGATTGGAACGAAATAAGTTCCATTGCACTCATATCGACCATACGAGTCTAACGCAGCTGACGGAAGTCGATTCGGAGCATGTATGCTCAATATACTAAAACAACATCGTTGTGATGCGCTACGGTACTCAAAATGGTCACTTTCACCAAATGACCTCAGATTGGAACATAACTAGTTCCATTTCACCCATATCAACTATACGAGTCTAATGCAACTAATGGAAGTTGATTCAGAGCATGTATGCTCAATATTCTAAAACAACGTCGTCGCGACAGTACATCACTCAAAAAGGTCACTTTCACCAAATGAACTCAGATTGGAATGAAACGAGTTCCATTGCACTCGTATCAACTATACGAGTCTAATGCAACTGATGGAAGTCGGTTCGGAGCATGTATGCCCAATATATTATAGGGGTCACCGACTAATTTCTAGGGTACCCTACAGGGGATCTGGTCAGTTTTATTGGGTCATCTAGGGTCCTAGTGGTCCAATAAAAGTCGGGATGTTACAATCCAATAAAAATAAAAAGATTTTTGTCCCCAAAAATTGCTTAAAGTAGGGGGAGTTTGGAAATGTAACATACCTGGGGGGATTATGATTTTTTTCTTCTGACGAGTCTCCCTGCTTCCCAAGTGTATTCATCACAACCGTAATTTGAACATAATATCTTAACAATGGTTATGGCTTTATTCCACATATTCTTGATTTTTGAGTTAACAATTTACATGGGCTCTAACTACAGAGATATGCCGGACTACACGAGTACTGAAGGTGTAGGAAGATATTATTTGGGTTATTGAAGGACATGTCGTAATGACGAGACACGGAAGAAGTCACGAAGATTTCCCAATTCTGGTGGTAGTGGGGTAATCGATATGCAATGGGGCTGACTCATTCTATGATTAGGTAAGGGCCCAAATAGTTTGATTCCAGCTTCTTTTATCCTAGAGATACCATGCATATGCTTGATCTTTAAGAATAACATATCTCCTACGCTAAGCTCTACCGGTTGATGATGGCATCATGATATTTGGCATGTATGCTCTATGCTTCCAACATCCGATCTCGGATAAATCTTATTGTTGTAGTGGGGTCATCAATGTATGTCACACTTAATGCTTCAAGATCTTCATCCTGTGCCCAAGAAAGAGGAGTTCGACAGTGTCTCCCGTAGAGAGCTTTATACAACGCTATTTTGTTGCTGGCTTGGAAGTAATATTATTAGAAGATTCCATATGTGGTAGAAGTTACTCCCAATGCTCGTTACGTTCTATTATATATAGAAGAAAAAGATCTTCCATGGTTTGATTTGTTCTCCCCGTCTGACCGTCAGTTTGGGGTGAAAGGCGGTGTAAAGGCTAATTTAGTGTCTAGGTAAGCTTGCACTATTCTCTACTATTTGGAAGTAAAACGTCTGTCACGGTCAGAGACGCTCGTTTTGGGCACTCCATGGAAACAGACTACTTGCTCTATAAAAGTCTGGCTAATACATCAACGCCATTGCCTTGCCGATTAGGTATAAATCGATTCATATTGGTGAGGTGATCTACTACGACCTATATAGGGTCATTTCCTGCACGTGATCGAGGTAGATCATGGACAAAATCCATCGAAATATCTTCAAATTTCTATTCGGGTATTAGTAGAGGTTGCATCAAACCTCATGGACTTCGACATTCTTCCTTGACCATCTGGTAGGTTTGGCAATGTGCCACATAATCCGCGACGTCTTTCTTCATTCCGGGCCAATACAAGGTATGACGTAGGTCAGTACATATTTTAACTACTCTAGGGTGAATAGAATACCTGGATTGGTGAGCTTTTCAGAGTATCCCCCTTCGGATTATGGAGGGAACAAAGAATCGGTGTTATACTACATGATGTCATCATATAGATTGAAGTCTTCTTGCGCATCATCTTTGTAGTGATTGGATGATCGGAGCCGCCTCTGGGTCAATCTTCTGAGCTTCGCGAATTCAGTCCTGAATATCACATTGAATTTCCATCCAATACATCTGAGCTTGATATTCCATCGTGTCCCTACAAGTAATGAGGGTGATTCCCATGTCTGCTAACGATCAGAGCAATTCTTCATTTATTGACTCCATCCAATTTCCATATGCTGTCGGTTGGCGACTTAACGCATCGACAACCTTTTTTTGGCCCTGCCAGGGTGGTATCAAAGAAATTCTAGCCACTGACATTGTTAGAGGTTTAGTTCCTTCTAGGTGAAGACGTACTTAAGGCTCTCGTGGTCGGAGAAGATTTCACATCTAACGCCATATAAGTAATGTATTCAGATTTTAAGGGTGAAACTACCGCTCCCAACTCTAATTCATGGTCCAGGTAGTTATGCTCGTGAGACATTAACTGTCGATAATCATACACTATTACTTTGTCGTGTTGCATGGGTATGACTCCCAGTCCCCTTAATGATGCATCGGTGCAAATCTGGAACCCTTTGGTTTTGGAAGGAATAGTAAGAACCAGGGCCGAGGTCAAGCGCTCCTTCAGTTCGTTGAATGCTCCCTCGCATTTAGAAGTCCACTTGAATATTGTTTCCTTCTATGTGAGCGTGGTGAGGGGTAATGCAATCTTGGAGAAGAAGGAAGCACCTTGTTGTTGATCGAATAACTCGTCAATTCTTTGTATGGGACAAGTATTCTGAACAGTAAGTCAATTTAACTCTCTGTCTAACTGTCCGGTGGTCCATGCAGAAATTAAAGTTATATGTGAGGCAGAGGGAATACCTTTCAGCATGACAGGCTGTCTGTTCGAGTTTTGTAGATTGATCTACCTGGTCGTCTAATTATTTTGGGACTTGTGCTCGACCAGCCAGTCCATCCTCAGAGTGATGTCAAAACCAATTATTACTAATATGTTTGCATAAATTTTTAATTCCATGTTTCCTAGTAGAGCATGGAATGAACACTTCTATGTAAAGGTTATATCTGTTCCATCTGGAAGTCGAATACGTATTGACATTTCGGTCGTTGGTTTTCGAAGAAACAAAGTCTTGTGATACAAATGAGTGCGTGGTTCTTGTATCAAATAGGATTTTGGCAGGTTGAACTTCTAGCATAAGTAATCAAGGAAAGAGTTATTTATCTTTTAACATCGTTTATAACAACCGAGATTACATCAAGCTAAAAGATAAGCACCACCGAGAAAACTATATACCGATAGCTATATCTGGATCTGTTCCTTGTTGTAAGCCCAAAGCATAAGCCTCCAGAT
Source organism: Dactylorhiza incarnata (assembly GCA_033032865.1). Classification (NCBI taxonomy): domain Eukaryota; kingdom Viridiplantae; phylum Streptophyta; class Magnoliopsida; order Asparagales; family Orchidaceae; genus Dactylorhiza; species Dactylorhiza incarnata. The sequence continues at coordinate 5,409,425 of JAWHQI010000187.1, read as the reverse complement.
GTTCAGCTCTGACATTCCTTTGCGGCTCCCATCCTCAATTTGCATCTCCCTAAACAATTCCTAGACCAGGCCTCTATGAGGCCTGCAGGCAAAAAGCTCGGATGTGTCCGAGATGATGGCACAGAAAGTAGTTCTCTGCGAAGGGTACATCTTGTTGCACTACTGGTGCTGGCTGGGGGTGCTGGCCGGTATGGTTGATGGAGGCAACGCTGTCTACTATCTCAAAATTATCGTCGAGGAGCCACTACCCTATCCTCGTGGTGCAATCGATGACTCTATTGGTCTCCTCCACCATTGGGCAACCGTAATCTGGTCCATCTCTAGTGCAACTACGTAGGTAGCAATATTGTGGAATGAAGTCTGTGCTACCATAATCAGGGCCTAATGGAGGTCATCGCGTAGACCTTGGTAGAACCTAGCAACTCTGTCTCTGTCTGCCATCGCCAGTATCCCCGCAAAATGGGATAAGTGGATAAACTCTCTCTGGTATTTTGGTATCGTCAAATCTCCTTGACGAATCTGCAGAAATCATTTCTGCAGCTCAGCTTGGTTGGCATCGGGTAGGAAGTGTTCTAAAAATACCTCCTAAAATTCTCCCCACAGAATAGTGCTAAGTGGGTGTCCTATGAAGGTGCAACGAGTAATTGCCCGCAACCAGTCGCGGGCATAACCCTCATGTATGGATACCACCAAGTAAACTGCAAAAATTTCTGAGCATCTCATTCCCACTGCCAGTTCCTCGACTCTTTCTATCCATTATTTCGTCTTCATAGTAGTATCGGTACCTCGGTAAGTAGGAGGTCTCAATCCTCGAAAGGTCGTTAACATGTCATTCTTGTGAACGAACTGTTGCTGTTGCTGAGCAATGACGGCCTGGAATGTGCCTAGCATGGCTATGAGGGTCTGACCCAGCTCCGTCTCTGTAAATGGAGTAGTAGGATCAGGTGGTGGAGTCACAGAGTGTTACTAGTCACTCGAGGAAGATCTCCCGTTACTCGACTCTGGTATCTGGAGAAGTAACAGGGAAAGAGTCAGAAGTTTACAAAGAAGGGAATTTGCAAAATTGTCTAAGTTGGAAATGAAGTGTGTACAGGTGTGCGACCTAGAATCCTTAACTCTATCCTTAAAGGTCCACCAGGCTTCCGCTGCATGGTTCATCCCGAACTAAGGAACAAAGCGAGGGACAGATGGATTCTGAGACTACCCACACGGGCGAATCGTGAATGCTCTGATCCAATTGTAAGAACCCCTCCCCTAACCGCAACCGGGTCTGGTCAGAGACGGGCCTTACCGCCCAAGATGGCCACCCTATGCTTTCTAAGTGGCAACAACCATCTCTCCAAGCATAGAATGATCGCCTTTTCAGGCTATGGAACTCATCACATCACTTCAGATCACATCGAAAGTAATTCAGAAACTAATATATATATATATATATATATTTATATATATATATTTATATATATATATATATATATATATATATATATATATATATATATATATACGAGTGACAGGCACGGGCCTCCGGCCCTATGTGAGGTCAATCGGCGAGGACATTGCCCGCCCACCGCGGTGGGCTTCGCCCGCCCCTCAGCCGCCCGTTTAATTTTTATTAAGTATATATATATCTATAACCCTTCCCCGCGGCCAGGAGTAATCACTCCTGCCTTCGTCGAATGGTGGCCCTGACCGTTCGTCGAACGCAGGAGTGTCGCCGTTCGTCGAACGGCGAACCTGCATTCAACGAATGGCGACACTCCTGCGCTTGACGAACGGCGGAAGGTTCGTCGTTCGTCGAACGCAGGAGCGCCTGCGTTCGTCGAATGCAGGAGTGCCACCCTTCGTCGAACGCAGGTTCGTCGTTCGACGAACGACGACACTCCAGCGTTCGACGAACGTAGGCGCTCTTGCGTTCGACGAACGCAGGCGCTCCTGCGTTCTACGAACGGTCATGGCCACCGTTCGTCGAATGCAGGAGTGCCGCCGTTTGTCGAACGGCGAACCTGCGTTCGACGAACGGCGGAACTCTGCGTTTGACGAACGGCGGCGCCACAGCCGTCGTTGTCCCTGTCGGAGCCCCGCCGAAGTACCATCGGCAGGTTCGCCAGAGACTGGCGAACCTGCCGGTGGCCTCACGCTGGCCAGCCGGCGGCTCCGCCGCCGCCGGCAGACAAAAAGGGGGCCAGAAGGATGGGAGGGAGGGGGCACGAGATTTCGCTGGGTTGGAGGGATTGGGTTTTTGGAAAATTGGCTATTCGCAAGCCTTTTTTCTTATTTGATTTGAGATCCAATGGCTGTGATCTGATTTTGTCTCAATTTCTTTGCCATGGAGTTTCTATTTACCTTGCCATGGACACAAAAACGATATTTCTTTATAATATAGTATAGATATATATAACAAAGGCCATAGCCATAAGTTTATACATTCTTCCCATTGGGCTAAAGAAAACTACAATACTCTCTCTACTTCTACCAAGCTAAGAGATCACATCTCTAAGGATCGGAGATGAGACTGGCGTGTGTGCTCTTGCGGGATCTAAAGAAGGTATGCTCTCACGCGCTAACTGAACTTCGCTCTGCCCCATCTCCTGTGAATGGTTATTGAATAACTGTTAGTCACACACTAAGTAAATTCACACCTCCTCTCCATGATCCATGAACATGGGGACGAGATTGAACCTCAATACTAGTAACAATAGCCGAAGCAGAAGAAAGTTAGTAGTAGCATATTTATATATTTTCATTTTTAAGAAATAAAGCTAGGAGCAATAGGCTAAACAAATGCAACAATATATAACTAGAAAGTTGTAGTATAAACATCAGTTATCCCACAAGAACTCAACTAGCATTTACACAATCACGTAGGGGTTCATAACCTGCAACCACACCACATGTGTTCATAACCTGTCATCACATCCAATGTCGACATAGTTTAGACCTCTTCTCTTCTAGCAGGGTAGTGAACCCCGCGAGCCTCACCGATGTGGCCGTCGGTGACAGTGGACAATCCTGCCATTTTTGGGTGTGGACGTACTGCATTGCCCAGGCTCCAACATACAAACCCGTGTACTCTTGGACGTAGGAGACGTCCGGTAAAAACTAAATTTGGCCAACCAGCGGAGGGACCCAATGTAAGACCCCATTTTTTTTCTTTTTGAAAACCCGGGTCTTATGCCCAGAACCACCGCTTTGCGGTGACACCCTCATTCAGGAAGGTCTCCACTACAAAACACCGATCCTGCCGGCCATATCGATCACAAAAGAAGTAAGCATAGACAAACTTATAGAAGTTCAAGTCCACATCACAGAGAAAGTAAAATCATCATAAAGAGATGTTCACAGCTAGAAACTGAATAGAAGATAGTAATAAAAAGGGGCTCCTGCCCGATACATCAATTCCACACTACAAATTCTCTCGCGGAAGCAGAACTAATAGAAAACTCATGGATCCTGTCATTGGTGCTCCCATGCTAGACAGTCCTGCCTCCATCTGCACCAGCCTCTGGTGCTGCCGCGTCTCCTTGGTCCCCTAAAATGATAAGTTCCACCGACCGTTAGTCAAAAGACTAAGCCAATCCCCCCATCCCTCCCCCGGTGGCTCCTAGGCACCGTGCGGGAAGGATGAAGCAGAGGACATCGAGGGGTATAAACAATAGCAGGTGACAGTGAATCTAACTACGGAAAGGTCTATCACTATGCAACATATAGTACAGTGAGTAAAGCAGTAAGAGGTAAAATAATAACAAGTTAGCAGTAGTAATAAGTAAAGCAATACTAAGCATAGCAGTAATAAGGAAATAATATTATAGAAGTGTAACCTTAATTTATAGGAATGCCCATATAACCTTATAGACCAAGGGATCGTTTAGCAGGGCATATCGTATAAAAAGTCCCATAACCGATTTATGCGCACAGACCTTTAATTCCCCCCTTTTGGAGCTAGGAAAACTCCCAAGATACTCCCGTAGTGGCAAACGGAAGCGGTGGGTTGGGCCTCGCCCACCTCTAGGTTGGTATCTGCATAAACTAACTTAGACCTATCGTACGCCTCAATGCTAAGAACACAACATCGGAGCTCTTGCGTACTCTTACTGGCTAGTCCACCAAACTTTTCTTTAGCAAAGTGTTAACCACACTTACAGAGCTAAAGTATCGACGTCAGTGCGACGACCGTCAATACTAATGACCCACCACCTTTTTATGCACATACAATATGATTACCATCTATCTCCGAGCCATAAGCTCCCCGGGCTAACCTACCCGTCACCATAACCTTCCGAGCCACCGGCTCGCCGGACCAACCCGTCCATACCAACAAGCATTACTAAGTCATAAGCTCATCGGACTAACTAGTTCGCTACTACAACCACCGAGCCTACCGCTCATAAAACCAAACCAACTAACCTCCCATAAGCACGGGGTGTGGGTGTGTGTATTATTAAGTTAATCTTGTACAACATCTTACTCATACAATTTATAGTTAATCTTGGACTTCCCGAGGTCAACCCTGTGAGGGGCTCGCAGCGGTACTAGGAGCTATGATGAGATGATAGCCCAAAGCTCCATTTCTCAAGACATTTAGTGTTATTGGTATCTACCCATAACATTACCCCTCTTAACATTTCACTTGATTTATCCCCTTAAGTGTTTTCTTACTCCCCACGGGAAAGACGATCTTTCGTCAATCCCGAGCACAACTTTACCCTTAACTCACCAAGCACACTCTCATCATATAAACTCCTTTTGGTGACCTCCAGTCTCTTTAACCAGGCTAGGTACACCAACTACCTTCCATTCCCACCTAATGATCCACATGTTACTTAAATTTTATAGTTTTACTATACGCAGACCAAATGAGTTATATGAGTTGTATGAGAAGAGGTACTCCAAATATTCATCCACATGACTCAAGATATTTATTGGAGGTATATCATGATATTTTAAGACTAAATCCAGAGAATTATATTTTCCTTATTTAATTGGCATTATTATAATTTCTCCAACATTGGCCAAGTATGAAATTGAACATGAAGTGTAAGATCTTCTTATAATTTGGCCTCCACAAAATTATGGAAAATCTATGATATCAAAATAACAATAAATATAGAATTTCACAAATTTACAGTAAGGTATTGGCCTCTAATTATATTATTGAATAATTATCCAAAGTTAGATATTAAAGAAGGAACCACCAAAAATACTTGTCCAAATATTATGGCAAAAATTACAAGACCTCTCTAATGATCAGAAAAGTTTATTGACAGAGTTTCATAATTTATAAAAACCATCAAGTTACATAAATAAATATGTCAAGTAAATCCAAACTAGGGAACATTGTGATGTAACCTACTGATAAATAATTCCAAAAATTATACAGAAATTCACAGAGCTTTCTAATATCCTAAAATGTCCTATCACTAAGTTTCACAATTTTTCAAAGAATATTTGGCCCTCATTTACTTATCATAATCTTAAGACAAAACAAATGACTTGTGAATGAAGTACTAATTAAATCTATCCAAAAATTATACAAAAATTACCAAAGGTTTATATCATGATTATATGAGCACCACCAAACTTTCATCAAAATCCAGGATAAATTGAGCATGTAAATTCTTCTTATAAGAAAGTGCCCTAAAAAGGTTATAACCTAATTCAGATGGAACAACTGATCCTAAAATCCTCATAAAATTACCTAGGGCATATTTACACCATATGAACTCATCTACCAAGTTCCATGACCATTAAAGGACATATGACCCTATGTCTTTCATAAGGCTCAAATTGCAACCTAAGGGTTTGAACTAGGGTCCTAGGGCATATCCACTCCAAATCACCCCAAATCACTCATGGGGGTGTTTTATGTGATCCTAAACCAGTGGCCAAAGTTTCACATCATTTTGATGAGATTTGACCACCTAACCCCAATAAGTGCACCTTTGACCTAATTTAACCTAGTTTGACCAAACTTGGGTTAACTAATTACCCAACCAATTCAATCTCAAATGGGATGAAATTTTTACCAGGGTCATATCATGCCCCTAAGGACCACCCAACAAAATTTGGAGGGCTTTGGAGGTCATTAGACCATAAAATTAATTTATATATGAATTATTAAATTTTTACAAAAACCTTAGAAAAAGTTTATCCAAAAATTCCCATTTGTGGATATGATTAGGGGGTGGGTAAAATTAGACTATGCTCAGAATTTCAGGCCATTTGGATGGCTAGTTTAGTGTGGGCACACAGATCAAGGTCTGGTCAACCCTTTGGACATGTTGCACCATTTTGGGTGCTGTGGTCAGACCACTAATTCTATTGGGCTGAAATTAATTTTAAATTAAAGTACACTCCAGGTGCTACAACTTTGGTGTTGGCCACTTTTTCATCAGAAGGGCCTAAGTATTTTCTATAATTACAACAAGGCACTGCATAATATGTGACAAAATAATATAAAACATAACATTAAAATAAAGATCTTGCATAGATCTTGAAGCAGGGACAGACAACATCGAGCTGTCTTCTTCCTCCAGCCGACGGCTGGGATAGCCCCGTCCTGGGCCACCTTCAACCTTGTTTTCCCGGCCACCTGAGCGCCGCCCCGGCCGGCCAATGCCACCACCACCTCCGTTGAGGTGGTGGCCGACGATTAAAGGCGGTTGGCTAGCCAGAGGTGGCCAAAACGATGTGATCTAGCGGGGGAAAAAGGCTCGAAATGAGCCTTTTTGAGAGCTTGATTCGAGCCCGATTTGGCTCGAATCAAGCCCCGAATTGGATAGGGATCTAGCACTAAGGGAGGAAGGGAGGATCGGACCTGTGTGGTGGCCTGAGGCCGCACATTCCGACGAGTTGCCATGGCCAGAGCTTGAGCTTTTGGTGTCATGCCTCTTTTGCACTTGGAGAGCTCGATTTCTTCAGAAAAGTGGGTGGTTTCACTCCTCTCCGACCTCTGAAGGTGTTAAAGGGGTGAATTGGAGAAGGGGAGGGGTCAATCCATCAATTGCCATTATCACCATTAATGGTGATTTTCGGCCACCTTGATTTACCCTTGATTCAGCCCCTATGTGAGCTGGAAAATGCTCCAAATTCTTTATAACTGCTAGAGGAGGTGAATCCCCATCAATGAGGAAATCAATTGGCCTCCTTTGGCCATGAATGCCATTAACCCCCTTTCTCCCTCTCCGCCATTTTTGGGGGAAATGGAGCTTTCTCTCTCCTGGCCGAATTCCCTGAAATTGAATGGTCAATTCAGTAGCACCCAACCCCCATTAGGTGGTGGACCACCTTAATTGAGTCTAGCCCAAGTGGATTGGGCTTGATTAGGTCAAAATAGGTCATTTTGACCTAAATTTAGGGTAGAGTTGAGTTTGATCGAATTGACCATTTGGGTTGACCACAATGGGTGGGTAGTGACCCATTGTCTTCCCTTAAGGGTTAGGAAGGTCTAGGTAGTGTCAATTTGTCAAGGTGAGGTCAATTGACCCTTAATAGACCACTTTTGACCAAAATAGGGCTAGGGTTGACTTTGGTCAAATTGGCCAAATTGGGGGCTCCATGATGGTGCTTTTTGGTCCATTGGGCCCCTAATATCATTATAAGGGTAGGGGCAATGTCAATTTGGCATGGTGGAGGCCAATTCGCCCTAATTAGGCTTCTTTGACCAATTTAGGGTTAGGGTTGACTTTGGTCAAATTGGCCTCTTTGGTTGACCCCAATGGGTCCTTGGTGCTCCAAAGGGACCCTTAATGGCTTAGGTATGCTATGGTGGTGTCAAATGATCAAGGCGAGGCCCTAAAGTCCAACCCTAGGCTTGCTAACTAGAAATTGCTATTTGCAGACCACTGTGGTTTTCCTCCTTGCCTAAGTTCACATGGTCTTTTGTACTTCCTATGGTTTTGAAATGACCTAGTCATGACAAAACCATCTTAGGGGTATAGTTGTTTAAGGGATGTTACACCCCGCGGGGCATATAAGACACAACCGAGCTCCCGGGGGTGCACATCTCCTTGTCGCCTAAAGTCATCAACCTTCCCGCACTGGTACGTATGATCTGTGGGCATGACTGACCCACCACTTTTTACCGCATGCAATTTATAATACAAGGATTTTTTAAGTCAGATGATAGTCATTCTCAGGTCCGCGGTGGCTTGCCTTACTCGACATGAAACTATTCGGGCAGGCGACCGCACAATGTCCGCATGCAGCTAAACTTTAGACCAGGAGCGCGACAAGCACGTGAGTACATCATTTGGGGCTAAATCGGGATGATTAACTCAACTCACGACTATCCCCAACTAACGTACTGATAGAATGGAAAACGCTCGCTAGAGCAGGACCCGAGCTTTAAAGATGCAAAAAGAGTAAATTGCAAAAAATAAGTACGGTAAGAGAATGCTGCTAAATAAACAACAAAATTGAAGTACTGAAATAAGGTACTAGAACAAACTGTAGTAAGTAAATGTTGAACTAAAATCCTAGAATGAAGTGTTGAAAGGAACTAGACCAGTACTGAACTGGAATAAAATAAATACTGAAGGAAAGTGCGAAATATAAAATAAAAGAAAATAAGAAAGTTAGTAGTCCTTCAATTCCATCTCCATCACAGAAGTCAAGTTCAGTTCTCCTCCCCATTCTAAGGAGACTTCTCGGTTCCAAGGAGGCAACTTCACAATTCTGCGATGAATTCTTAGTATGTCACCGTGTTAGGGTCTGCCAAATTATTTGAATCTGATAGTTACTTTAGTTGAACATGTTAAGACAATTTATCGGATTTGCGTTGATCTGTAGGAACTTCATTATAATTTCACGTCTTCTGGTTATAATCACTCGATTTAATTAATGAGACTTCAATTATCCACAAGAGGTCTAACACGAGATCTTTTAACCTCAATTGCTTGCACCGTGGCGAATCAAGTTCTTGTATTATGACGGATATTAATCCTTCCGATTTAAACCTCTTTTATTCAATACACACCAAAAGAGTCGGAAAATTATAAATCTTGAACCAAAGGTGGGATTTGCCATAACGTAGTCCCCATAATATTCTCAAACCATTTTGAACTTGTTTTGGGCTCTGACAAATTATTCGCCTCGAATAAATCCTTACATTAAATATCAAAATTACTTTCGCTAATCCAAAAATTCCCAAATTTTGATTGAGGGTTTTTACTATCATAAAGAAGCTTTTATAATTTCACCAGACTTATTTCACCAAGTAGGAGCTCTCTGGAATATTTTAAAAGAATGAGGAAATTAATTTCTCAAATGTACAACCCCGATATTTGCCAGGCGAGGAGGCGCGGTTAAAGGAGGCAACAAGATGAAGTAATAAGAGAGGAAGGCCTTAGGGCCAAAGACCTCACGAGAGAGATCTGGGAGAAATCTCTCTCGGAGGGCTCGCTGAGAGGCGAGTGAGAAGGATAGACGAGTTAAACCCCCGAAGGCAATTTAAAGAAGTTTACTGAGTTCGACGAAAGGAGTACTGCGTTCGACAAACTCTCCCAAGTTCGCCGAGCCCACCTGTGGTCGCCGAGCTTGCCCCTGTTCGGCGAAATCATCGGCAGTCGACGAAATGTTCTATGCTCATTAAAGCGAAAGGGACGGTCTCGCAAGAGGAGTCGCGAGATCCGGACCTCGACAGATATCTTCAAAGGACTGGGCCAAGCGAGGGCGGGCAAGCCAATACCTCGCAGGCCGCTGGCAGAAGAGACACTTTGTTCAGTAAAGAGGTGTTCGACGAAACGTGTTCAGTGCGCGGCAAAGTTAGTAGGCGATCTCGCAGGAAGGCTCGCGAGTTTAGAGCCTCAACGTCCAGCGAGCTCAATTCTGCGCTCGACAAATGTCGAACGGAGCTCAGCATTCGTCGGACGGCGCCCGACGAACAAAATATATTCTTTTACAGCGCTAGACAAATTACAGCTGGGAAGCAGCGGTCGGCGAACGGCCCGTCTCAGCAGACAGCGAACAACTTAACGTTCGGTATTCGTCGAGCTCGTCTATGATCGGCTAAGTGCCCTGCGTTCGATGAAAGGTGTGTGGTCCTCGCAGGCCAATCGCCTAGGAGAGGCATCGCGAGCAGGACTCGCGAGATGGCCCGCGAGAGCTTCAGCAGTAATGTTCTCGCAGTTCCATGCCCATAGGTTGATAGGGCCAAATTACCTCTTTTACCGTTGGTGGTCTGCCTCTAGCCTCTCCAAACAACGGAGTTTGGCTGTTAGCAGACAAATTTGGGGTGCGGATAGTAAAATCAAAAGGCGGAATCCTGCTATCTGCAGACCAGATCAGAAAACCTATAAATAAGACCTCAAGGGCACCTTTGGAGAGGACGGGACTTCAACTTATCTCTCCTCAGGCTTTCTTTGGTTAGCATTTCCAGAGCTCTCCAAGGTGCCCGAGTCTCAGCTTTGGCTTGGGAGGTGAAGCGCTCAACGATCTTCCGGGTTAGTGGAGGGACCTCCTCGCTGTGACTGAGGTCTTAGTCATCTTCCTTGTCTTCAGTCTACCTTCTCCGAGGGATCAGTAAGGGCTAGCTACCCCTCATTTCGGTGAGGGCCCCGAGCTCCACAAGAGGCCGAGAAATCGGTTTCAACATTTTGTTGCGGTGAGCGTGGAGCGTGGCTGGTCCAAGAAAATTCCGAGGAGAGGATGACAGGAGGCGAGGATCAAGGCGAGGAGTTCAGCGAGTCACCGCAGGTCGTGACGCCGAGGATGTTCGCGGATTTCAGGAGGGAGGTGCTTGACACTTTCGGGCTGACGGTCGCAGTGCTACGGAGTGAGTTCGCGACCCCGACACCTCAGGTGACCCTTCCCCCAGTAGCGGTTGGCGAGAACGCCCCCGGGGGGGGGGGGGAGGGATGGAAAGGAAATCGCAGGAAGTTCAGTTCAAGACTTGGAGGGGCGAGTGCTGTTCGCCAGCCCGGCGAGCTTCGTGCCGGCGAGCTCTTTGCCGACAAGCTTTGTGCCGGCGAGCGCAGCGCAGGCGAGCGCGCGCCCAGAGGATGTAGCGACTGTGGGAGTGGTCCAGGCGAACACCGTTCTTGCGAGCGTAGTCCCCGCGAGCCCGAGTCTGGCGAGAGAGCTCGTGGGGCATGTGGAGCGAGAAAGGGCGGCAGAAGGGGGAAGTCCCTTCCGCGAGTTGGTACTTTCTGCACCTGTCCCGGTAGGGTTCGGAGAGTGGGACAGGGTGTACTACAATGGCAGGGATGACCCTGTCCAACATCTCCAGTTCTTTGAGGACTCGGTCTCTATCAGGCCAATGTCAGATGCTTTCAAGTGTCGGCTCTTCGCCGTCACCCTTAAAGAAAAGGCCAGGGACTGGTTCCATCAGCTCCCTACAGGGTCAATCTACGCCTTTGAAGATTTGCGCCGAAGTTTTCTGTTGCGATTCTTGACTTCGAAGAAAAGGAAGAAGGACGCCGAGTCCCTCTTCAAAGTGAAGCAGGAGCCGAAGGAGTCGTTGGCCCGCTACGTGGATCGGTTCTAGGAAGAATTGCTGCTCACTTAGGAGATGCCTGGGTTTGCACTCCAGCTCGCCTTCATGGTCGGGCTGAGGGAAAGTTTCTTCAAAATGGCTCTGAAGAGGAAGGCCCCCGTCTCCTACGAGGAGTAAATGGAGAGGGTGGCGGAGGAAATCGAGAGTGAAGATGCCAACCCGGAACTCACTAAGAGGCTAGCAAAGCTCAGTGAGCCGGAGGTCAGGCAACAAGAGGTGAGGAGAAGGGAAGAGCCCAGGGCCCCGGAGGGGGAGTGGAGGCATCATGGCGGAGGAATGCAAGGCCAGGGAAGAGGTTACGCCCCGGGGAGGGGGAATTTCAATGGGGGTCAAGGAAGACCCCATCAGTTGGGATGGAGGCAGGGTCCGAGGCCGATTCCTCCTCCACCACAGCAGGCCATGGCAATCAGGCAGGGAAGAGGAGGAAGAGGAAGGAGAGAAGAGGCGAGAGAAGAAGCGGGAGCAGGAAGAAGAAGAAGGAATAGGATGACGGAGGGCGAAGCGGGAGAGGTGACGCTGCCGTATTATGACTTCCATGATGAGGAAGGTCACGCGACGGCCACCTGCCCAGAGTTCCTAGAGACAAAGAGGGTCCAAGTGCCCGGGCCACGACAACAGCAACTGCTAAAGATCGAGGAGGTCGAGCCTCGAGAGGAGGAAGAAAGGTGTGAAGACAGAGTTGATGTGGGGAGTAGAGGAGGGATCGGGGTGATCCATGGGGGGGGGGGGGGGGGGGGGGGGGTAGGGGTGGAGGCAACCTGCAAGGCTAGCCTCCATACCATCTATCGGTGGAGCGTGGCCTCAACATCCACTGCTCCACCCCCAGCGGAGAAAATTACTTTCTCCCAGAAGGACATGCCAGGACATGAAGATCCGTTCTGCGATGCGCTGGTCATCCAGACCACCATCGAGAACTTCACCGTATCGCGGATTTTAGCCGATAACGGGAGTTCAGTCAACGTCGTCTTCAAGAAGGCGTTTGACGAGATGAAGGTGGAGGCCCGGAGGGTGTTGGCCTCGGATGGTCCCTTATTTGGTTTTTCGGGAGAAAGGAAGGAGGTAGAGGGTGGAGTGGGGCTCCATGTGACTCTCGGAGGACAGTCCCGGAACTGCCGCTTCGTGATAGTGGATGCCCCGAGCAGCTACAGCGCCATCTTCGGACGGCCTCTCATTAGCGCGTTTCGATGCGTCCCTTCCACCGTCCACCAGTGCCTTAAGTTCAACACGGGTGGAATCCAGGTCCGGGTCCGGGGAGACCCCAAAGTTGCGAGACAGTGCTATGTGATGGCTATCAACACCATAGCCTAGATGGGAGAAGCAGAGGAGCGGGACAAAGTGATGGAGGAAGCGGAAGAGGCCAGAGGCGAGGAGGAAGAAGAGGAGAGGATGGAGGAAGAGGAAATTCATGCTCAGGAAGGGGTCGCAGAAGGACCCAGGACGGAGGGAGGAGGAGAAGAGGAGAAAGAAGAGGGTGCCTAGGAAGGAGGGGTGGAGGAGTTGATGTTGGTAGGGGAGGTAGAGACGGAGGAGAGAGCCGAAGCGCTCTCTTGCGACAGAGAGAAGGAAAATGCTTGGAGAGAGCAATCTAGGCTGGAGGCCGTGGAGGAGGTCGTGGAGCTTGAGGTCACCACTCGGCTTGGGGTGGTGGAGAAGGTCCGGATCAGCGGAGAGCTTAGTTCAGAGGAGCAGGCTGAGATCCTAGTCTGCGTACAAAAGAATGTGGATGTCTTCGCTTGGAGCACCACGGAGATGCCCGGGATCGATGCGGATGTGGCTTGCCACCGACTCAACCTCGACTCTGGTACCCGCCCCATCCGCCAAAAGAAGAGGGCCACAACGGACAAGCTGGAGGGACCGATCCGCGAGGAGGTGAAAAAGCTCCTACAAGCAGGTTTTGTGTCGGAGATCCAGTATCCAGGCTGGGTCTCCAATGTAGTCATGGTAAAGAAGGGGGAGGTAAGTGGCGCATGTGAATCGACTTTTCATTACTTAATAAATCATGCCCGAAAGATTACTACCCCCTGCCTAGAATCGACGCGCTGGTTGACTCAGCCGTCGGTTTTCCTGTAATGTCTTTCTTAGATGCTTTTTCAGGTTATCATCAAATCCGCATGCACCCCCCGGACATCAAAGATGTCTCCTTCATCACGGGGGACGGATGCTACTGTTATAAGATGATGCCCTTCGGGCTCAAGAATACAGGTGCCACATATCAAAGGATGATGGATCGGGTCTTTCGCGAACAAAGGGGAAGAAACTTAGAGGTCTATGTTGATGATCTCTTGTTAAAAAACCGGGACCTTGGGTCTCACCTCCAAGACCTTGAGGAGACGTTTGGGACCCTGCGAAAGTATAAGATGAAACTCAACCCCTTAAAGTGTGTCTTCGGGGCTAGCCGAGGGAAATTACAGGGTCACTTGCTCACCCCGGCTGGGCTGGAGCCTAACCCAGACAAGGTCAAGGCGATAATAGAGTTGGGGTCGCCAAGAAACCCGAAGGAGGTTCAGAGCCTCACGGGGAATCTGGCCGAACTTAGCAGGTCCCTCTCCAAGGCGGGTGAGAAGTGTGCGCCTTTCTTCAAGGTACCGAGGGGCAATAAAAAATTCAAATGGACCCCAGAGTGTGAGGAAGCTTTTCAGGCTTTGAAAGGGCAACTCACCCAAACCCCCCTACTTCAAGGGCCGAGACCGGGAGAAGACCTATCCCTGTACCTGGGAGTAGGATCTGAGGCGGTAAGTTCAGTACTGATCCGGGAGGAGGGAAGAAAGCAATTCCCTATCTACCATGTCAGCCGAGTACTGAAGAAGGCGGAGCTCCGGTACCCAATTTTGGAGAAGTTGGCTTTCACATTGGTGGTGGCGGCTCGGAGGCTCCGGCCCTACTTTCAGGAACATTCAATCAAAGTGGTAACAGATCACCCGCTTCGCAAAGTCATGGAAGGGGTGGAACACTCGGGAAGATTTGCAAAGTGGTCCGTTGAGCTGAGTGAGTTCAACGTTACGTTCGTCCCTAGGGCGTCAATCAAGGCCCAAGCAGTGGCAGACTTCATGGCTGACTACACATCCGAAGTGGGGGAAGATGAACCGCCTCCCCCAGTGGCGTGGAAGATGTTGGTGGATGGTGCGTCAGGAAGGCACTCCTATGGATGGGGAATCATCCTGGTAAGCCCTCAAGGTACAAAGATCGAACAAGCTCTGAACATCCATTTCCCGATTACCAATAACCAAGCTGAGTACGAGGCGGTGATAGCGGGCCTCCGGCTGGCCCAAGAACTGGGAGTGCAAGATGTGGAGGTCTCGACGGACTCCATGGTGGTGGCATGCCAAATCCGGGGAGAGTTTGAAGCGAAGGATCCGACTCTCCAGCGGTACCTGGAGAAGGTCAAGGGAGTCATCGGGCAATTTCACACTTTCTCCATTAGACACGTGCCGAGGGAGGAGAGCACCCCCGCGGACCTCCTAGCCATGTTCGGTCCCCGAGCAGGCGGAACGGTTTCGGAACTCTTCCGACCCACCATCGATGAAGGAGAACTGATGGAGGTAGATCAGCGGACCTCGTGGATGGATCCTTTCATCACCTTCCTATCATCAGGGAAGTTACCTGAAGGAGACATAGACAGGCGACGCTTCAGGTATAAGTCAGCTATTATTCCTTGCATGCAGGAGGGCTATATAGGAAAACTCTCTCGGGACTCCTGCCCGCTGTGTTTCTGAGGAGGAGGTCCCAATAGTCCTGGAGGAAATTCACTCCGGGGAGTGTGGCAGTCATTTCGGGAGCCGAACCCTGGAGGGGAGGGTGTTGAGGCAAGGCTATTTCTGGCCCACCCTCATCAAAGATGGGGCCGAGTTCGTAAGGAGGTGTTCAAAGTGCCAACTCTATGCTCCACTCCAACTCCTCCCAGCCCAGGGACTTCGGACCATCACAGCTCCCTGGCCTTTTGCCATATGGGGGTTGGACCTAGTTGGCCCTTTCCCTCAAGCTAGCGGCCAAAGAAGGTTCTTGCTGGCCATGATCGATTATTTTTCCAAGTGGGTAGAAGTGAAGGCGCTCGCCAAGGTAACATCTCAAGTTGTAAGAAATTTTGTGTCGGGTGAGAAAATTTGTAGGCACGGGCTCCCTCTGGCCATAGTGACGGACAATGAGCCACAGTTTGCTAGCGAAGAGTTTGTTAGCTTCTGCACCCAGCTTGGCATCGACCTCAGGTTCGCATCGGTTCATCACCCGAGAAGCAACGACCAAGTGGAGATGGCAAACAAAATAATCGTCAACCTGCTGAAGAATAAGGTGGAGAACCTCCGGGGAAACTGGGTAGAGCAGCTACCATCCGTTCTCTGGGCCCTGAGGACTACCCCTAACACCGCCACCGGAGAGACAACGTTCAAACTTTCTCATGGTTCCGAAGCAGTCCTTCCCATAAAGTTCGAAGTAAAGACCCCCAGGGTGATCGCCGCAGGTGAAGGGAATGAAGAATGGCTAGTGGCCAATGACGAGGAACAAAGGCTATCATTGGGCCTGGTGGAGGAACTCCGGGACCAGGCCACCATCAGGTAGGAGGAAATCAAGCGACGAATGGCCCGATATTTTCACAAGCACATCCGAGTAAAGCACTTTCAGAAAGGATATCTGGTCTTGAAAAAGGTCGACGCGGCCGGAAGAGGGGCCGCGGTAAGTAAGCTCAACCCCAATTGGGAGGGTCCATACATTGTAAGCGAAGTGCTCAAGTCGGGGGGGGGGGGGGGGGGGGGGGGGGGGAGGGGTATCACCTCCGAGATGTGGAAGGGGTACCTCTCGGCCGAGCCAGAAGTGGAGACGATTTGAAGCGATTCTACCCTTCAAATTTTTATTATGATATTAGTTGAATACTTTACTTCTTCACTTGATAGTTATAATTGTTATGCGAAGGTAGGCAAGGTGACAAGTTTTTATGCTGCAATGCCCCAGATCGATTCCGCTCCCGGGATCTCACTAGACGGGGGGTTTCAGGTTGATCTCTGGAGAGGCAGGCAAGGTGACAAGTTTTTATGCTGGAATGCCCCAGATCAATTCCGCTCCCGGGCTCTCACTAGACGGGGGGTTTCAGGTTGATCTCTGGAGAAGCTGGCAAGGTGACAAGTTTTTATGCTGGAATGCCCTAGATCGATTCCGCTCTCGGGCTCTCACTAGACGGGGGGTTTCAGGTTGATCTCTGGAGAGGCTGGCAAGGTGACAAGTTTTTATGCTGGAATGCCCCAGATCGATTCCGCTCCCGGGCTCTCACTAGACGGGGGTTTCAGGTTGATCTCTGGAGAGGCTGGCAAGGTGACAAGTTTTTATGCTGGAATACCCCATATCGATTCCGCTCCCGGGCTCTCACTAGACGAGGGATTTCAGGTTGATCTCTGGAGAGGCTGGCAAGGTGACGAGTTTTTATGCTGGAATGCCCCAGATCGATTCCGCTCCTGGGCTCTCGCTAGATGGGGGGTTTCAGGTTGATCTCTGGAGAGGCTGGCAAGGTGACAAGCATTGGTGCTGGAATGCCCCAGATCGATTCCTCTCCCGGGCTCTCACTAGACGGGGGGGGGGGGGGGGGGGGGGGGGGGGTTCAGGTTGATCTCTGGAGAGGCAGGCAAGGTAACAAATATCGATGCTGGAATGCATCAGGTCCATTCCGCTCCCGGGCTCTCACTAGACGGGAGATGAAAGTTGATCACTGGGGAAGTTGGCAAGGAGATGAGTTCTTCATAAGGTCAAGATGATATGCCTCAGGTTGGCGAGCCGTCGGCGCTGACCCGGGCCTTCTCGCTCGGCGAGCCTGTTCGCTCGGCGAGAAGAAAGATTTCACATGATAGTATGCGAGTGACGAGAATCAACCCTAAGCACTCCGGGGTATCCGGTGCTCGGCAGAGAGGTCGCCGGCACAGGGTGGGAGGCGAGCTCTCGCCGAAAAGGAAAGTATCTAGCGAAACCTAAAGGAAGATGCATACCTAAAGGGTAATGATTCTAAGGCAAACGACGAAGGGCCGGAGCAGCCGGAAACGTCCTATGCCTATCTATTCAATAACATAATATGCGAGAACGAACATCGCGAGAATAACTTTCGCGAAGACGAATATCGAGGTAAGCGAGAACGGGATATCAACACACGAAAATAACAAAACAGAAAAGGCAAGCACAATGAACAAAGCAAAATCTGCATTTACATTCCACAGTTCGGTTACAATTCACGCCGATCTCGCCGATCTCGCCGATCAAAAGTTACAAAAACGGGAATGGCGGCGAGCTTCAGGAATCGCTTGCGAACCCTTCCTCGTCATCGCTGCTCTTCACTGGCGGAAGCGGGATAAAGAGCTCCGGGACGATGTCTTCCACGGGCATGTCGGTCGCGTCGTCGGCTAGGAGGCTGGCCTCCTTCATCGTCTGGAAGATGTAGCGAGCTGACACGGTGGACTCCAAGCGAATTTCCTCGTCTCGCGTTCGCCGCTCTTCCTTCAGACGATGAGGAGAAGGGGGAACGACGGCATGGGCGAGCTCACAATTTCGGGATTTTAGCCCAGCCACCTCGCCCTCCAATTCCTGGATGCGAGTGTCGGCTCTTCCGGCGGCCTCGACAACCTGCAAGAAAGATAAATTTAGGGAACGAAATGGCTGAAGAAAAGGAGGGTGGCGAGGTCTAGGTAACTCACCACACAACCCTCCACAGCGAGCAGCTTTTCCTTCAGCTGCGCGTTCTCGGCAAGAAGCCCCTGATAGGCCCTCGCGAGCTCCACGTTCTGAAGCTCCAGTTGCAGGCAGCTCCTCCCCGTCATGTGGGCGAGCTCGGCAGAGCGCAACTGGGACCTCACGCTCTCAAAAGCGAGGGTACTCGCCGTCTCGTCTTTATAAGCCCCCGCGTCCTCGTGTCCATAGAGGACGAACGTGAAGTCAAAGGCGCGGCCGCTGACGGTCTCCTTCTCCACCCAGGTAGGGAGGATGGTGGAGATGTCCGCCCGGTTCGTCTCCGGCTTCCAGTTCACCAAGAGCTCGCCGGTCTCGTCTCGGCGCCTCTGGCCGAGACCGAAGTTATAATGGTTGATGGGGATGGGCGGAGCAGAGGTTCTGGCAGCCTCCTGGCTGGGCTCGTCGTCCTCACCTCCCGCGGAGAGGCCGGTGAGGTCGAACTCATCTAAAGCGGCCTCGCGAGGCTCCTTCCCCTTCGAGGAGGCGAGCGAGACCTTGCTCTTTTTAATCTTTTTCTTCGGCGGGGATTTTGGGGGAAGGGCATGGCTACTAGAAGCCCCCGGTCTCTTGTGAGAGGAGGGCTCACCTGGTGTGACGGCACATCGGCAAGCATCCGCCCCCATGGTAGCGAGAGCAAGGGTAGCGTCGGTCTTCCGATTGCTTGCGTAGGGGGGATTGACGGGAAGTTCCCGCTCTCCTAAAAAAGGGATGAAATTTCAATAAATACGGACTTACTGGGAATAAAGTTGTAGTTATTAAGCGAGATCTTTACCTTCCCCAGCGAGCACTGGAGGCAGCGAGTCGAGGTTGCGGCGGAGATGAACAACCTCAAAGTTCTTCTTACAGAAGAACTGATAAAGGAGGGCGTCATGTCCTCCGAGGGCAGTTGGCCGGTAGGTGGTCTCGCCGTGCTGGACTGGCGAGATCGGGATATTGCCGAAGTTCCCCTTGACGAAGAGGAATTTCTGGGCCCAGAAGTGGGCCTTGTTGACGGTCTCGTCGACCTTTGGACCTGAGCCCACGAAGTAGGCCGTCTCGTCCTTATAGGCGCGGAAGGAGAACAGCTTATGAAAGGCCGGAAGACTGATCTCGATGCGCTCCTCGCGTAGGTAGCAGGCGAAGGCTGTGATCACCGCGATGGCGTTAGGTGTAAGCTGATCCGGAACAACGCCGTAATGCTTGAGCACCTAGAGAGCAGCAAGAAGACTAGGATTAGTTCACATAATGAGCGAGACTTGACCTGCAGAAAATAAGAAGCGAGCGAGAGCGATTATTATCTTGAGAACTTCCGGCCACAAGGGGAGACGCAAGCCGACCTCGAAATGAGCGGTGGGGATGGCCAACTCGTCGACAAGCGAAGAGTTGATCACGTCATTCTCGCTAGGACGGCGCGCCTCGAACTGAGGGGTAATGTAGTCGGCGACCGCGGTGAAGTACTCCTCGTCCGTCAGGTTGTAGTGAAAGAAGCTATGCTCGGCGAAAGCCTTAGCAATCTTTCGCCGACCCTCCGACTCGTTAGCGTCGCCACCCATTTCAATAACCTGCGAGAAAGGAATTAGAACGAAAACGGGAAGGAGCGAGAGCTCTGAAACGGAGGAGGAAGAAGGTTGGCAGTAAATGCGGTGGTTGACTCAGCTATAACAACCTATTTATAGCAAAAGCAAAAGGGCGGGAAGAAGCCCAAGCGCCGGTGGGCGTGGTTAGCCAAAACATCACATCACGGCCGCTGGCGAGAAAGGCCCGCGGGGTAAGTACAAGCAACATTTTCTTAAGATACATCTAGCGAAAACAGAGGGTCCTCGCGAGCACAACATCACATGAGAATGAAATGGACTTATTAGCAGCGAGCGAGAACTAATGAAAAGCTAGTAATAATTATTATAAACGATACAAAGCCAATATATGAGTGGCAAATATACGAGTTGCAAGCTACTACGAGATCGTCTAGAATAACGGCACTCATTAACAAGTAATAATAGTTCGCGACAACGTCAAAGTTAGCGAGGATCATGGGGCAACCATTTCCACCTACCCCCACCTCGTGACCCGGAACGCGGTGGTACCCTAGAATTATAGTAATCCTCGGCCGCGCGGCCCTCCAGGTCAATGAGGAAGGCGTAATCCCTCATCCTCGCTATATGCACCTCCGGCGTCGTGACGTTCTCATCGTGATCGCGTTGTCTCGCGGCCCGGAGCCTCGCACATTCTTCCATCAATACGGCATGCCTATCCTCGGCGGCTTCTCTGTCCCGTTGCATGTTGAGGTCCATCAGCATCCGACCATGTTTTCTCAGCAACTCTGCGGCTCGTTGTTTCATCATCTCCGGATCTCGCGGATCCCCTAAGAAGTCTTCCACTTGGTCAGGAAGGGGGGACATCTCGTCGTCGCCCAACTCGGAATCGGTAGGTGGATTTTCAGAATTCTCTGCGAAGTATTACGGAAAGGTTAGATAGCGCGCTTGAGTTCGCGCAGGGCAAGGGGCCGTCGGAATGCTTACCCTGAGGGGGGCGAGAAGTCCCAGGGCGGCCCTGGAAGAGGTTACCATAGTGGGGGTAGAGAGATTTACCCAGACCAGGAGGGTAGGCAGTGCTGTTGATAGGAGGGATCTTTGGCGGCACAGGACCGCCGGTCTCCTCGCTCGTCAGAAGTTGGAACCCTGACCTATCTATAGTTTTGTCAGGAGGAGGCGGAGATGGAGGCCGCAATGTCTGGCGAGCCAGGGACTTCCGGGGCGAGACTGTAAGAAGCAGAGAATGAAGGTCAGATAGTTGACAAAAGAAAGTCAATATGCGAGATTAAGGGCATACCCGCGACATTCTTGCCAGCGAGATCCGTGACCACTGGCGGACTTTTGCGAGACCCACCAGCAGGTTCGCCAGCGTCCTCGCTCGGCAAAGCACCCTGCAAATAGGCATGAATCACGGGCAAACTTATTGACTCAATCTAGAGGGGTAGCTCATACCTTCTCGTGGAGACGGCTATCCGGGGAGGAGTCCAGCAGCACCGAGCCATCCCCGGTTCGGCAAGCCGCCTTCGCCTTCTTGGTCTTCGGCAATTGAGCGGGAGGCGGCCGATTCATCCAGGCGGGGAACTTGGTCGTAGAAGGTAGCCCGCCGGCTCTCACAGCCCTCAGGCGAGCCTCAGCTTCTTCAGAAAGCGGCATCTCCTGGCAGCTATAGTACGGGGCAAAAAGAAAGAAAAGGAAGTGACGGCGCACACCACTAAGGACTCGGGATGATATTTATAGCCCTCAGGGTGGGCCCTACCAAAGATTCCTGACAAATCATCAAGGGGCTGGCGAATACCAAGGGTTGGATGTTTCTTCGCGAGCCTAAATAGCCTCGCGAAGAGCGGGGATTGTGTACAACCCTAATATTCGCCAGGCGCGGTTAAAGGAGGCAACAAGATGAAGTAATAAGAGAGGAAGGCCTTAGGGTCAAAGACCTCACGAGAGAGATCTGGGAGAAATCTCTCTCGGAGGGCTCGCTGAGAGGCGAGCGAGAAGGGTAGGCGAGGTAAACCCCCGCAGGCAATTTAAAGAAGTTTCCTTAGTTCGACGAAAGGAGTACTGCGTTCGACAAACTCTCCCGAGTTCGCTGAGCCCACCTATGGTCGCCGAGCTCGCCCCTGTTCAGCGAAATCATCGGCAGTCGACGAAATGTTCTATGCTCTTTAAATCCAAAGGGACGGTCTCGCAAGAGGAGTCGCGAGATCCAGAGCTCGGCAGATATCTTCAAAGGACTGGGCCAAGCGAG
The DNA here is from genome assembly GCA_033032865.1 of Dactylorhiza incarnata. NCBI lineage: Eukaryota > Viridiplantae > Streptophyta > Magnoliopsida > Asparagales > Orchidaceae > Dactylorhiza > Dactylorhiza incarnata. Next base: position 5,387,479 of record JAWHQI010000187.1, on the reverse strand, counting down.
GGTGGGCAAGCCAATACCTCGTAGGCCGCTGGCGAAGAGACCCTTTGTTCAGTAAAGAGGTGTTCGGCAAAACGTGTTCAGTGCGTGGCAAAGTTAGTAGGCGATCTCGCAGGAAGGCTCGCGAGTTTAGAGCCTTAGCGTCCATCGAGCTCAATTCTACGCTCGACAAATGTCGAACGGAGCTCAGCATTCCTCGGACGGCGCCCGACGAACAAAATATATTCTTTTGCAGCGCTCGACAAATTACAGCAGGGAAGCAGCGGTCGGCGAACAGCCCATCTCAGCAGACAGCGAACAACTTAACGTTCGGCATTTCGTCGAGCTCGTCTGTGATCGGTGAAGTGCCCTGCATTCGACGAAAGGTGTGTTGAGCTCGACGAAGCCAGGAGGTGGTCTCGCAGGAAGACTCGCGAGACTGGACCTCGGCAGATACTGCCAGAATAGGCCAGCGAGATCCTCGCAGGGCGATCGCCTAGGAGAGGTATCGCGAGCAGGACTCGTGAGAAGGCCCGCGAGAGCTTCAGCAGTAATGTTCTCGCAGTTCCATGCCCATAGGTTGATAGGGCCAAATTACCTCTTTTACCCTTGGTGGTCTGCCTCTAGCCTCTCCAAACAGCAGAGTTTGGCTGTTAGCAGACCAATTTGGGGTGCGGATAGTAAAATCAAAAGGCGGAATCCTGCTATCTGCAGGCCAGATCAGAAAACCTATAAATAAGACCTCAAGGGCACCTTTGGAGAAGACGGGACTTCAGCTTCTCTCTCCTCAGGCTTTCTTTGGTTAGCATTTCCAGAGCTCTCCAAGGTGCCCGAGTCTCAGCTTTGGCTTGGGAGGGAAAGCGCTCAACGATCTTCCGGGTTAGTGGAGGGACCTCCTCGCTGTGACTGAGGTCTTAGTCATCTTCCTTGTCTTCAGTCTACCTTCTCCGAGGGATCAATAAGGGTTAGCTGCCCCTCATTTCGGTGAGGGCCCCGAGCTCCACAAGAGGCCGAGAAATCGGTTTCAACATCAAAAATAGATAATCTTTCAGTAAATCACCAAACTTTTTCAGTGGGCGAATGCCATACCCACTATCATTCAAGGATTTTCTCATATTTTTGTAATACTAAGTAAAAAGCCTCTGATATTACTCATTTAAATATTGTAAAATATCAGTAATACATAATAAAATATGATTATTTTTCAGGGGTGATGTCATCCTCTAATAATCACCATATTAAAATTACAACAGTTTTAATCGAGCAGATATTGCCCTGGAATTTTTATAAAGAAGGGGACTATATTAATTAAATCACCAAAATGCAAGATGATTGTTAAAAACTCTTAAATAATTACAGAGGGTAAAATTAAGCCCTGGTTATCACCTCAAATTTTCCAGAATTGTTTTCTTAGAATTAAGAGTCTAAGTAAATTCAAAAACCTCAAATATCACTAACATTCACAATCATCTTGGAGATGCTAAATTATGGCATAAAAATCTCAAAAAAAAATCTGGAGATGCTCCTCACTACCATTCACAACTCTTATGTTCAACAATTTTGTATTTGGGCTTCCTATAAGGCCCCCAAAAATAAAAATCTATAATAAATAAAAGTTATAAATATTAAAAAAAACCAAAATTTTCTGTACACGCTGCCCCCTTGACGTCGGACGGTCGTGACTCCTCCCCTGGACAACTTTAAGGGGCATGCGCTCCCTTCGGCGGTGGGCCGGTTGCCTGCCGCTGTCAATCACCGCCAGAGCTATTCTTTTTGAATCTGAATGGAGAGCGGATTGACGGTGGCGGCGCTCCGGCGACCAGAGTACACATGCGACACGTACAAAAGGTGGGAGGAAGGAGAGGAGGAGGTCCCACCTGGTTGGTGGCCTCCGGGAGCTCTCTGGCTAATCCGCCATTAGAGGTGGCGAGGTGGTGTAAGTCGGGTTGGTTCTCTCTGACATGGTGAAGCTCCGTCAGAGGTGGGGCTGGGGTCGGTTTGAGCTGGGAAGAGGGGTGGGCAGAGGGGTGGTGTATATGGTGTGGGGGGAGGTGGTCATATATATAGGAAGGGGAGAGCCCCTCCCTCCTCTCTTCCTTCTGGGCTAAGCAAAAACCATGGTTTATCCAACCATGGTTTGATCAAGGGGGAGCTGGCAGAGCCTTAGAGGTTGATCGTACTTACCTAGGTTAGCCAATGAGAGCTCACCCCTTGGATTGTGTTTTTCTTGGTTTGAGTGGGAGATGAGGGTGGAGGGTTTTGGCTATGCTTGTGTTAGCCTTGATCCTAACCCTCCCTTTGCCTAAGGATGAGTGCATGGCTGCTGATCAGCCAATTAGGAAGGAGCATGGGGATTGTGGTCTTGATGAGTGAGGAAATGAGTGGCATAAGTTGAAATATTAAAATCCCACTTTTAAGGTGCTTTGACCAAAGTCAACTCGAACTGGGTCCCCCGTGCATGTCAAAGTCAACATTGGTCTGCGCCGTCGAGTGTCGGGTCATCATTGATGTGATGGGGTTGAAATCAAAAGTTCACGTATCTCGAAGCTTCGGATACTTTTACGAGCATTATTTTTATTTACTTGACTAAACGATATTAGAAATGAGCGAAATGAATTCCGTTGCACTTGTATCGAATATACGAGTCTAATGTAACTGTCAGAATTCAATTCGTAGCTCATTTGCTCATTGGGCTATTTTGGCATTGTTGCGACGCTTGGTGTTACTCAAAATAGTCATTTTCTACAAACGACCTCGGATTGGAACAAAATGAATTCTGTTGCACTCGTATCGACCATAAGAGTCTAACGCAACTGACGGAAGTCGATTCAGAGCTCATATGCTCAATATAATAAAACAGGATACGCGGTACAATACTCAAAATGGGCACTTTCACCAAATAACCTCGGATTGGAATGAAATGAGTTCCATTGCAATCATATCGACCATACGAGTCTAACGCAACTGATGGAAGTCAATTCGGAGCACGTATGCTCAATATACTAAAACAACGTCGTCGTAATGCGTTGTAGTACTCAAAATGGTCACTTTCACCAAATGAGCTCGGATTGGAACGAAACGAGTTAAATTTCACTTGTATCTACTATACGAGTCTAATGCAACTGATGGAAGTCAATTCGGAGCACGTATGCTCAATATACATAAACAGTGTTGCCGTGATGTGCTCAACACTAAAAATGGATGTTGGATCGATAGGCGTCCTTAGAGGGGGGGGGGGGGGGTGAATAAGGGTTTTAAAAACTTATATTATATCTTAGAATACTTGAAATAATACGTGATTAAGAAGGTGAGAAATCAAACGAACCAAGTGAAATAAAGTAGAGACATGCTTTATTAATATGAAATATAGTTTTACAAAAATTAATTTCTATAACGCTAGAAATCGGTGGCGAATAATAATAAACTCTTTTTGTTTTCTATCCCGACTCGCATCCCCACGAACCGGTGGCCCTAGCCTATCCTTCCTCGGACTCGGCCTCAAGCCGCTCTAGCCAATCCAACCTGGATATGGTCTTGAGCACCCCCTAGACCTAACCTAGATCTAGTCGCCAATACGAGGCGAATTTCAGCCCTAAGTCCTACCCTGACCTAGTCGCCAACACGAGGCGAATTCTCTAACGGTTTACAAGGAATATGAAATGATAATAATAAAAACTCCCTCTTGAAGAACTTCTGAAGTTGGAGATGATGATCCGCTGTAGGATAAGCGTTGTTGAAGCTGACGTCGTTTGGATTCGGCGTGAAGAAGTCCTCCTTCAGTAATTCGCAGAGCTTTAGTGGGAGATCAACTTTCAGCCAAATCAGGCTCTAGAAATCTAGCACCCAACCTCTCTCTCTCTAATGGGATGTCTGAAATGAGAGAAGAGGGGTCCAATTTATAGCCTCAACGCTACCGCTACCGTCGGCGATATCCCATATTAGGACATATTCGGCGCGGGAGAATCTTCAATCCGAGGAAACATTTTCATCTTGCCTTCTTTGCTCCGCTCTACCGCCTGCGCTATCTGTTACCGCCTGGCGTTAGCGCCTTCTAAATGTACTCCCAGGATTGCGCTAATCATCGCTAGCATCGGGCGCTAGGTGATACCGCCGGTGCAAGTGGGCATGTTGGAATTATTGGCCCAATTTTGGGGGCAACCTTCTTATGTCATCCTTGAGTCAGATGGGCTTTGTTTCCTACACAGTTAAACACACAAGATCAAATACACATAGGATTTATTATTCTCAAACCTAGGAGATGCGGAAGACTATGTTCCAACAAACTCACCATTTTGATAATAACAAATCCATTAATGATAAATCATAACATTAATATATAAACATGATGAAACCTACTTGTGTGTGTGAGAGAGTGATGACTTAGGATAATTATCGATTTTAGTATTTATAATTTCTCCCCCTAAATACATGCTCCCCCTAAGTGAATGCTCCCCTAATATGTAAGCTATTATCTTAAGTAATCATGTTAGTTTTCATTTTGATAGTGGATTTTATTTATCATGTTAGTTCTCCCCCTTTTGTTATTAGCAAAAGTGGGTAAAGTTGCAAAAACACATAAAAGTTTTAATAATAAGATAAATGCATGATCGAGCTTTGAGAGAGAAGGAAATGATAAAGAGTGTTAGAATAATTTTCATAGAAATAAATCAAAGTTTTTAGCTTTAAAAGGAATAATATAACATTTACCATGCAAGTCTACCATTTTGACAAATTTGAGTTGGAAAACCTTGAGATAAGCATGAAAAGAACACAAGGTAACCGTAATATTGCGGAAGACTTATATAAAATTACAACAAACATCTTTTTGTAAGACATGATGAGTCATAAAATGAAAAAGATGTTTTTGTAAATCATTTTCTTTGAAAAGATTATCATGAGGTAACTAAGCATGAAAGAGATGTATGAAAAAGACACTACTACAATGTTATTTTAATTCATAAAGTCAAAACATACCAAACATTGTAGAGAGCATGCTAGGTTATCTAGTGCATTTAGATATAAAAAGTATTATAGAATTAGCATTAGAATCCAATACTCATGAGAAGAAGAGTTATGGAAGATAATGATGTGCACATAAGTGTATTTTGAAAAGAGTAAACAAATGTTATAATCAAAAATACAAGACAAATGTAGAGTAAAGTGCACAATAAAACACAAATAAGAATACTTCCACACACTTTTTATGCACAAAAAAAATGTACAACTACCAAGGTACTTTGCACACAAAATGCTCATTAAGACTTATCAGGGTGCAAAGTTGTGCTTGGGGGATCACACAATTTATTTTTCAGTTTTGTTTTTGATCCGGTGTACATAAGAATAAGTGGTGTAAAAAGAAAAAAGGTTTGCACAAGACACTTTACTAATCTTTCCAAGGTGCTCAACCTCACAACGCTTATTAAGACTTATCAGGAGGTTCAAGTAGTGCTTGGTGGAGTTAACTTTGTCAATTTATTTCATGTTTTTTGTTTTGTACAAAGTTCTCCGATTACACTTGCTTTGCAAACCAATTAGATTTTGAAAGTACAACCACTTTTCTTTATATTTAATAGTGCAAATAAATATAGTGTAGGTAAGATACTTGTGCAATTTTTAATTTATTGTACAATTACAATACACTAGCAAGCATCTTTAGATTAAAAAAACATGTAGACTTAGCCAAAAAGGTGAGTGAAGAGATAACATTATCATCCATAAAATATTTACTCATACTTAGAGGCATGCTAAACTTGGCTCTACACTACTTTTATAATATAATTGATGCACATATTAATAGATATATCAAAGCATGATAAGAATAATGTTCAAAGTAGTTTGAGAAGATAAATTGGAACATTGCAGAAGTTCTAAAGATAGTTTAAAACATGCTTGATTTTCATAATAAATTTCCTACAGTTTTTTTGTTTTATATTTTTGTATTTGATTTGTGCATTTAGAAATAGAATTTAAACAAATGAACAAAGAAAAAGGAGTAAAAGAAATATTTTTGTAATTTTGGCTTTGTAATTTTTTTATTTTAATTTTTCAAAAATCAATTCAAAACAGAACTGCAAAATATGTAGTTCACATACTAGAGCATAATTTTAGGTATTTTATAAAATTTTAAAAATACATAAAAATAGACAGGTGCGCTAGCGCGGAAAATAGTACACAATCTTTTAGGATTTTTTATTTTTTATTTTTGATATTGATTGTGTCCAAAGATTAGTTTTATGCAGAAATTTTAGAGGATGTGAAGGTGTTTATATATGAAAAAATTGCATAAAACTATTGCGTTTTAACCCGAAAGATCTAGGACACCTAATCCAAGTCGTAATAATCAAAATCTTGCATCGGGGAGAGGTTTAGTGAATATGTCAGCAAGTTGGGAGTCCGTACCAATGAAACTTACTTTTACATGTTCTTTCTTAATATGATCCCTAATGAAATGATGGCGAACATCTATATGTTTGGATCTAGAGTGGTGTACAGGATTATTTGTATGGTCTATCGCACTTTTGTTGTCACATTTAAGATCAATGTTTTTGAGAGGAAAACCAAAATCCTCTAGAATTTGGCTCATCCATAACGCTTGTGCACAATAACTACCAAGTGCGATGTATTCGGCCTCCGTGGTGGAGAGTGCAACCGAAGATTGTTTCCTACTAGACCATGCAACTAATGAGCGTCCTAAAAAGTGACAAGTACTGCTAGTGCTTTTTCGATCTAGTGAACAACCAGCATAATCCAAATCGGAATAGCCATGAAGTGTAAATGAATCATTATCTGGGTACCATAATCCTAATTTAGATGCACCTAATAAATAACGAAAAATATGTTTTACCGCTTTTAAATGAGATTCTTTTGGATTGGCTTGAAAGCGAGCACATTGACATACGACAAACATTATATCTGGTCTAGATGCACTTAAGTAAAGGAGAGATCCTATCATTCCTCTATATAAAGTTTGATCAATGGAAATTCCAGATTCATCTTTTCCTAGTTTTAAAGAAGCACTCATAGGAGTAGAAGCTTGTTTAAGGTTTTCAAATCCGAATTGTTTAAGCATATCATGGACATATTTTGTTTGGAAAATAAAGATACCGTCATTTTGTTGTGAAATTTGAAAACCAAGAAAATACGATAGTTCTCCTACAAGACTCATTTCAAATTCATTTTTCATTACTAAGACTACATTACACAACTCTTCATTAGTGGCTCTAAAAATTATATCATCAACATATATTTGTAAGATAATTAAATCATTATTATTATGCTTAATGAAGAGTGTGTTGTCAGCACTTCCCATAACATAACTGTGCTTTAACAAAAATGATGTAAGTCTATCATACCAAGCACGGGGCGTTTGCTTTAAACCATAAAGCGCTTTTTCTAATTTATATACATGAATTGGAAAATTTTCATTTATAAAACCGGGGGGGGGGGGGGTTGTTCTACGTAAACTTCTTCTTTTATAAACCCGTTTAAGAAATTAAAGCACTTTTAACATCCATTTGAAATAATTTTATCTTTTTAAAACTCGCAAATGCCAAAAATATTCGTATAGATTCTAAGAGAGCAACGAGTGCAAAAGTTTCTTCAAAATCTACCCCCTCAATTTGAGAAAAACCTTGAGCGACTAAGTGAGCTTTATTTCTTGTAATCCTAGATTCACCATCTAATTTATTTTTAAAGATCCATTTTACACCAACAACAGGATGATTAGATGGGCGTTCTACTGGGTTCCAAACTTTTTTTTCTTTCAAATTGATCTAGCTCTTCATTCACAGCCAGAAACCAAAATTCATCATTTAAAGCGGTTGAAATGATTTTAGGTTCAATTTCGGAAATGAAGCAAATATTTGAAAACGTTTCATGAAGAGAATATCGAGTTCTTACCCCAATAGATGGTTCCCCATTGACTAGCTCCATTGGATGATTTTTTGAGAAGTTCAAGACGCTTGGCGGCACATATTCATCTTCCTTGGCCTTCTCCTCCTCTTCTTTGGAAGGGTCCTCTTCGTCGTGCTCCAAAGATGGCAAGGGTTCATCATTTGTACCTGTAGGAAGTTTTTCTACAGAAGGAATAAATTCATCAAATTTTACATTAATAGACTCTTCAACCTTACTTGTTCTTTTGTTAAATATTATATAGGCTTTACTAGTTGAAGAGTATCCAAGAAATATTCCTTCATCACATTTTTCATCAAATTTTCCTAAAGAATCTTTTGTATTTAGAATAAAACATTTACAACCAAATACTTTAAAATATGATACGTTAGGTTTCTTTTGATAGTATAGTTCATATGGTGTGAGATTTAAAGATGGAGGAAGCATGACTCTATTTATTACATAACATGATGTGCTTACGGCTTCGGCCCAAAACGACTTAGGTAATTTATATTCAGAGAGCATAGTACGTGCTAGTTCTTGGATTGTACTATTCTTTCTTTCTACAACACCGTTTTGTTGAGGCGTGCGTGGAGCGGAGAACTCATGCTTAATAACTAACATTTCACAAAAAACTTAAATTTTTCATTTTCAAATTCTCCTCCATGATCTGAGCGAATGCATTTTATTTTTAAATCTAGTTCATTTTGAATACGAGTACATAATTTTGAGAATTCGCAAAACGCATCAGATTTGGAAGAGAGAAATAAAGTCCAACAATATCTAGAGAAATCATCTATTAGAACGAAAGTATATATTCTACCACCAAGACTTGCGGTGCTAACGGGACCAAAGAGATCCATATGAATTAATTGCAATGGTTTTGAAGTAGAGATTTCATTTTTGCTTTTAAAAGATGATTTTATAAATTTTCCTTTTTGACATGGAGAACATAGTGAAGACAAGTTTCCATTCAATTTAGGCAATCCTCTAATCAATTCCTTTTTGGCTAGTTTTCAAATGAGCTTTGTACTAGCGTGACCTAAACGTCTATGCCATAGTTCTAACTCGTCATTTTTAGTTATAAAATATTTTATAGATGATTTGGAAAGATCATGAAAAGAAACTATATAAACGTTGTGAATTCTAGGTGGAGTTAGTAAAACGTCTTTTGTGTTAGGATTAAATATTTTGCAAAGATTAGTGGATGATTCAAATAATACATCTAATCCTGTATCACACAATTGGCTTATAGATATTAAGTTATGTTTTAATCCTTTTACATAAAGAACATTTGAGATAAGAAAGGATTCGTTACCCACTATACCTACTCCCATGATCCTTCCTTTACCGTTATCACCAAACGTTACGATCCCTCCTTTCTTCTTTTCTAGGCTAAAGAACTTTGCTTTGTTGCCCGTCATGTGCTTGGAGCAGCCTGAGTCCAAGTACCACACGTCCTCTGTTTCCTTAGCCTTCCTACAAATCTAGAAAGAAGATGAGAGTAAAGATCCGGATACCCAAGAGGTACCACCCATGGAGTAAGTGGATTTCTTAGGTACCCAGATTTTTTTTAAAGATCGTTGTTTTATATTCCTGCAAGAGCTAGACGTGTGTCCAAACTTAAGACAATTAGCACATGAAATAAAGGGGGTTAAGACCCTTTTCTGAATTTCTACATTGCTCTTGCTGGATGATATTTGAACATTAGAAAAACAGGAGATTTTTTATCTGTTGAGCTACCGCTGGTGTTTGTGGCTAGTGCTGGCGGTAGGGCTCACTTTGATATCTGAGCCCAAACTTTCCAGAACCATAACATTGGTTTCCCAAAATCATATCCAGGGATTTTTGACCTATCCCGAATTTTTGTATGGCCATATTGAGATCATGATTTTGTTTTTTAAGAGATGTATTTTCTTGTACAATCATAACACATTTATTTTCAAAGCCCTTTTTGTTATTTTCAATTTGTAAGAGAGAGGTTTTTAGTTTTCTCTCTAAGTCCCCCTTTTCTTTTGTAATAGTTTTGATTTGTGAGAGAGCCTTAGAAAGAGAAACTTCAAGTTCTTTTGCCTTACATAAGGAGTGCTCACACTCTTGACATGAAACCTTTCTCTTTTCAAGGGAAATTAATTTTTTAGTAAGCTTATGATTTTCTTTGATGATAGATCCATTTTCACAATTTAAAATAATATTATCTTATACACTTTTATCATAGGATTTGCATGTTTAAACAAATTCATCATAGAGTTCTTCGAAGGTGGGAGGAGATACCTCAGTGTCACTAAGAACACTGGTGTCGTCATCGTTGTTTTTTGCCATTAAGCATAAGTTTGCTTCCTCCTCGCTGCTTGACTCAGATCTGCTTGATTCTTCAGATGAAGAGTCATCCCAAGTTACGGCTTTCGATACTTTCTTTTTCTCCTTCGCTTTGTATTGTTCTTTTTGCTCCTTTTGATACTTTGGGCACTGGCTCCGAATGTGTCCGGTCTTTCTGCAGTGGTAGCACTCCAGTGGTGGTCTTTCTTCTTCGTCTTCACTTCCTTTTTCTTTCTTTGATGAAGAGGAAGATCCTTTTCGTCGAGCATCCTTTTGGAAGTATTTCGGGAAGGTGTTCCTTCTCTCCGGAATCCTAATGAACTTCATGAAGTACTTCACCATGAGACCTTCTTCATCATCATCATCGATGATCTCCTTCTTTGATTTTAGTGCCACCGCCTTTTTCTTTGGCTCTTTGTTGTATTCATCGTGTTGAATCTGGAGTTCTACCTCATGGGTTTTGAGATTCCCAATAAGGTTCTCGATCTGGAGCGTTCTTAGGTTGTGCGACTCCGAGATGGCCGTCACCTTTGGATTGAACCTTGGAGGTAGAGAGCGAAGAATTTTCCTGACCAAGTCCCCGTCCGAGTAGATCTTTCCAAGTGCTTTTGAAGCATTGACGATCTTGGTGAAGCGAGTGTACATCGAGTTGATGTCCTCTTCGATATCCATCCTGAATTTTTCATATTCAGACTCCAGTTAGAATAGCTTTGCATCTTTTACCGGTGATGTACCTTCATGAGTAACTTCCAATTGATTCCAAATATCATAAGCAGTTACACATGCAGAAATTCTATTAAACTAATTTCTATTTAAAGCGCAATATAAAGCGTTCATCGCCTTAGTGTACAATCCTGTATTCGCCAAGTGCGTCCCCGTGGCTCAAGATGTCTTTAGGCCCAGTATTTTCGAAAGGCACTGCCCCAGGCAAGAGGGGAGGGTGAGCATTCGGAGAAGCTCAACTCCGAGAAGCGCAGTCCCAGTATATTCCAAATAGGGGGGGGGGGGAGAGCCAAGTAGGAAGCCGTCCTCCCGCTCGCCCAGCCCAAGGTTCAGCGTTCCGAGGGTTCTGGCTCGTTGAGGGTTCTGGCTCATCGAGGGTTCTGGCTCATCGAGGGTTCTGGCTCATCGAGGGTTCTGGCTCGTCGAGGGTTCTGGCTCGTCGAGGGTTCTGGCTCATCGAGGGTTCTGGCTCGTCGAGGTTCTGGATCGTCGAGGGTTCTGGATCGTCGAGGGTTCTGGGTCATCGAGGGTTCTGGCTCGTCGAGGGTTCTGGCTCGTCGAGGGTGCTGGTTCGTCGAGGGTTCTGGCTCGTCGAGGTTATGGCTCGTCGAGGGTTCTGGCTCGTCGAGGGTTCTGGCTCCTCGAGGGTTCTGGCTCCTCGAGGGTTCTGGGTCGTCGATGGTTCTGGCTCGTCGAGGGTTCTGGCTCATCGAGGATTCTGGCTCGTCGAGGGTTCTGGCTCGTCAAGGTTTCTGGCTCGTCGAGGGTTCTGGCTCGTCGAAGGCTCTGGCTCGTCGAGGGCTCTGGCTCGTCGAGGGTTCTGGCTCGTCGAGGGCTCTGGCTCGTCGAGGGTTCTGGCTCGTCGAGGGTTCTGGCTCGTCGAGGGTGCTGGCTCGTCGAGGGTTCTGGCTCGTCGAGGTTATGGCTTGTCGAGGGTTCTGGCTCGTCGAGGGTTCTGGCTCCTCGAGGGTTCTGGGTCGTCGATGGTTCTGGCTCGTCGAGGGTTCTGGCTCGTCGAGGATTCTGGCTCATCGAGGGTTCTGGCTCGTCAAGGTTTCTGGCTCGTCGAGGGTTCTGGCTCGTCGAGGGCTCTGGCTCATCGAGGGCTCTGGCTCGTCGAGGGCTCTGGCTCGTCGAGGGTTCTGGCTCGTCGAGGTTCTGGCTCATCGCGGGTTCTAGCTCGTCGAGGGTTCTGGCTCGTCGAGGGTTCTGGCTCGTCGAGGGTTCTGGCTCGTCGAGGTTCTAGCTCGTCGAGGGTTCTGGCTCGTCGAGGGTTCTGGCTCGTCGAGGGTTCTGGCTCGTCGAGGGTTCTGGCTCGTCAAGGGTTCTGGCTCGTCGGGGTTCCCAGGGCCCGCGTTTAGCCTGTTCAAACAACGGGATTTGGCTATCAGCAGGCCAATCCTGGGGGCATTTTCGTAATCTCGTAGGCCAGAATCTGGCTATTGGCAGACCAAGTTCAAAATCCTATAAATAGGGCCAAGGGGGCACCATTTGGAGGGATCTCTCTTTTGGCCTCCTCTCCCCTAAGTTCCTTTGTTGGGTGGAGAGAGCCTCTAAAGGTGGCCAAGCTTAACATTGGCTTGGGAGGGGAAGCGCTCTAAGATCTTCCGAGTGTGTGGTGGGACCTCCTCGCTAAGCCCTTGGCCTTGTTCCTAGTTCCTTAGCCTCTTAGTCTAGGACTCTCCCTTGGGAGGCGTAAGTGTTGGTCACCCCTCAACTTGTTGAGGGCCCGAACTCCTCGAGAGACCAAGAAATTGTTTCAACATTATGGTACGGTGAGCGTGGAGAGGACCAACACAAGAAACTCTCAAGCTGAGCTCCATTGCTGGAGGTGGAGGAAGATCTGACCCAGGCCACTCGCAGCCCCCGGTGGGTGGAGTGACGTTAGAGATGTTTTAAAATTTCAAGCGGGAGGTCCTGCAGACCTTGCAGACCTTGCAGATAGCTTTCGCCATGATAGGCGAAGACAAGAGAGGAGGTGGTCCGGAGGTCCCGCCTTAGTAGGTGGGCGAGAGCACTCCCGACCCGCAACCGAGGAAGGTGGTACCAGTGGGGAGGAGTGGGGAGGCATTCGTCCCCCACTCGTCCGGTCTCCAAGGAGGGGGTGAGTGGGGAGGTGCCATGTCCCCACTCACCCGGCCCCAGGGAGGGGGAGAGTGGGGAGGTTCCATGCACCCACTCGCCCGACCCCAAGGAGGGGGCGAGTGGGGAGGTGCCATGCCCCCACTCGCCCGGCTCCAGGGAGGGAGTGAGTGGGGAGGTGGCATGCCACCACTCGCCCTGCCCCAAGGAGGGGCGAGCGGGGAGACGGTCTGCTCCCACTCACCCATCCCTAATGGGGAGCGAGCGGTGAGGCATTCTGCCCCCACTCTGTAACACACTCCATGTTACATAGAATGTAGCAGTAGGTCCGGCCGGGACCCCACGCCATATTAAACGAACAAAAGAGCGTGTTACTGAATTAGCATTAAACAGTTAATAACATAACCATCTCAGCACACAGAGTCGTACAATGGAAGCATTTAATTTCATTTAAAACCAGTTTATACTGTCCACAATAATTACGAGGAATGAAATACATTACAAGTTCTTCACAAGGTTTGTTTTCATAATAAAGGTGGCTTCCAAACATCGGCACACAGGCCGACCACACATGAAAAATAGTAAACAAAAGCTTTGGCCTTCGAGGGCCAGTACAACACAGCAGCTGGGGCTTCAGCCCGTTATTTCCCGCTAGTCTCGCTAGGACCTGTACAAATAAATCCACCAAGCGGTGGGAAAACAAGTAACCGGTCAGCTTTAGCTGACCCAGATTTATAACGACCCCACCCCATGCTCGGGGCGGCGGTGCTCCTTCCCTGCAGGCAAGCAATAGCAGTACATATATCACAGGTGCATCTCAGCACCGCATAGAAGCATTCATTTTCATTGAGAGCGATGCATTAATCAACAAGTACTTTTTCAACTCGGATTTAGGCTTACACGCTTTGTCCACTCTCGACACGCAATCGACAAGTACTTTTTCAACTCGGATTCTCACTATGAGCTGACTCTCATCAAGGATGGCCGGCCTTGAAGAGTCTCATCCCAAACGGCATATCGTGACCCGAGGTTGCAATCCTCATCACAAGATAGCTAAGGGTGGGGTTTCGGTTCTGCCAGATGTCCGCGCTCATAATATTAGGGATAACATCCACCTAAAATGGGTACGACTTTCCCTAGCCCACTCTCGACCTGTAAGGTCATTGAAGCAAGGTACGCGGTCCTTCAGCTTCTGCTGCTCAACCTATTTCATGCACATAGGCTTCACAGGCTTAACACAACTCACTGGGAGCTACCGCCGACATTAGCACTAACGCCCGACGTTAGTGACAGAACCCAGTTCTGCTACTCTTTTCCAGGTATTTTCTGGGAAACACCTCCAGATCTCTTTTGCAGTACAAAACAGTACACAACACCCAAAAACATAGCATAGATCACGGAGTCTTCTCGGGAGTGCAATAGCATATCAACATCACCAATCCAGACTAACCTGTCCAGATGGGCTTCACACAGCATGCCTATGCCCGTACTTCGATTCCGGACTCTATATGCAATTTCTACGGGGATAACATCGACTCGTCGGTAGAAATCTATCCACTCACTAGTGGAAATCTGCCTACTACTATGCAAATCAATGGACGAACGTGTCCAAAGACTAGGGAGGAGAATCGTTACCCTCGACGCTCGTTTCGGTGCCATAGATTTGAGAGGAACTCGGCTGGACTCTCTTAAGAAACAGCTTTCTCCAACGATGGCACAAGCACTCAAGCAATCTCCTTCACGGATTTGCCCTCAACACAACACACGGCTAGCCAAAACCGACCTCCTTCCTTCAGGATCCCACGTTTCTCTGCCTTACACGAGCTTGGAATCAGAAAATAAGAAGGGAAACTAAATTTGGCTGCCTTATGAATTTTCCTAGCTAACGTCGGCGATAGCACCTAACGCCGGGCATTATCCCTTAAGGCGGTGGCTGCGCTTATCCACAGCCGCTTAAAGCCCGACAACGTTCGACGATCGGCCTGGAGTTCATCGAACGGCGTTCGACGAATGACCTGGAGTTGTCGAACGGCGTTCGACGAATCTACTCTGCAGCCTGCGTTCGACGAACGACCTGAAGTTCGTCGAGCGGCGTTCGACGAATACTCTGCAGCCTGCGTTCGACGAACGACCTGAAGTTCATCGAGCGGCATTCGACAAACACGCTGCAGTCTGCGTTCGACGAACTGCCCGAAACCTGCGTTCGACGAACGGCTAGCTGCGTTCGACGAATGGCCTAGGCTAACGCCGGGCGTTAGTTTTAACGCTGGCGTTAGTTCTAAGACCACATCTTGCTGATTTCAGTGCACTGGAAATTGAGGTATTACAAATCTTCCCTCCTTTAAGAAATTTCGTCCCGAAATTTTAACAGTGCAAGGAAACAAAAAGATACAAAACATAACTTGTACCTCAACGGAACAATTCGGGGAACTCATCTCGCATGGTTTGCTCACGTTCCCATGAAAGCTCCTCCCGACCGCAATTGTTCCAACGGACTTTGACCATTCAGATCATTTTATTCCGCAACTGCCTGACATCAGTGTCTTCGATGCAAATAGGTGTGACCAACGTCTTCAACTCATCATCGTCCGACACCTGATTCTTTAACAGGACCTGGCTAGGCTCTGGCACAGCTTTCCTCGGCACAGAGATGTGAAACACATCATGCAGTCCGCTCAACTCTGTCGAAAGAGCGAGCCGATAGGCAGCTTCACCAACACGCTCCAGAATTTCAAACGGTCCAAGATACCTCGGACTCAGCTTTTTCAAGCGTTGAATCCTGGACACACCCTAGAAAGGTTTGATCTTTAGGTAAACCCAGTCGCCCACGGCGAACTCGACGTTTCTGTGCTTGGCATTGTAGTACTTTGCCTGCCTATCTTGCGCAATCAACAATCTCTCCTGAATTGTTTGAATAGCCGAATTTGCATCTTCGACTTCCTTTCGCTTAAACAGCTTTGTATCACCTGTTTCTGCCCACGCTAAGGGAGTGCGGCAAGCTCTACCATAGAGGGCCTCGAAGGGCGCCATCTTTATACTTGCCTGATAGTTGTTATTATAAGCGAACTCGATCATGAAAAGATGATCTTCCCACTTCTTACCGAAATCCAGGACACACATACGGAGCATATCCTCCAGAGTTCTATTCGTACGTTCAGTCTGTCCATCCGTTTGAGGGTGGAAGGCAGTACTAAACTTCAACTTTGTACCCAACAACTGGTGGATTAGCCTCCAATCTTTCGAAGTAAAGCGCTCATCTCGGTCACTGACGATGCTACGGGGCACACCGTGCAATCGTACAATGCTATCAACATATAGCTTTGCCAACCTTTCAACTGAATCATCCCTACGGTTTGGAATAAAGTGGGCTACCTTCGTCAAGCGATCCACAATCACCCAAACGACATCATTCCCACTCTGAGATCTCGGCAAACCGTGCACGAAATCCATAGAAATATCGTCAAATTTACATTCCGGTACTGGCAATGACTTCAGGAACCCACCAGGTTTCTGACATTCCGCCTTCACAAGTGCGCAAGTTTTGCATTTTGCCACGTACAAGGCGATGTCTTTCTTCAGACCTGGCCACCAAAACAACTTTTTCATGTCTTGGTACATCTTTGTGCTCCCCGGGTGAATTGAGTACTTTGTAATGTACGCTTCGTACATCAATTCTTCTCGCAGCTTACCCACATTTGGGACGCACAACCGACCGTCTTTCCACATCAGACCGTCGTCTAACACAAACTCTGCAGCAGTTCCAACTTCAGACTCCGCCAAATAGCGCTGCATGCTCGAATCAAGCTCTAGGGCCCATCGTATTCTGTCCGCATGGTCGTATTGCACCTCCGTCCAGTTCAAGCACGCACTTGCACTAGAACTCCTCTCCACATAGGAGATCTCCAAGGCTTCCAAGTCACTGATCAGACGTGGATCATACATCTGAATCCAGTTGGCCTGCGCAGAAGACCTCCGACTCAAAGCATCTGCGACGACATTTCCCTTCCCGGGAGTATAGTGTATCTCGAAAGTGTAGTCCCCCAGGAACTCCATCCACCTTCGTTGTCGCATGTTGAGCTCCTTCTGATTTAGCAGATACTTGGGCCTCTTATGGTCCGTAAAGATGTCAACCTTCACACCATACAAGTAGTGTCGCCACAATTTCAGAGCGAAGATCACGGCCGCCAAGTCCAAGTCGTGGACCGGGTAATTCCGCTCATGCACTTTCAACTGGAGAGAGCCATAAGCTATCAATTGACCATGCTGAAGAAGTACGCAACCTAAGCCACTCCTTGACGCATCGCTGTAAATTTCATAGCCGTCCGTACCACATGGCAAACACAAGATCGGTGCCGTGGTCAGACGACTCTTAAGTTCCTCAAAAGCTCGCTCAAACTCCGGTGACCAAACGAACTTCCGATCCTTCCTTGTCAAGGTGGTGAGAGGTAGAGCAAGTCCAAGGAAACTCCTGACCTCCGTTACTGTTGTCAAAATGGGCCACTTCTGGATTGCATTGATCTTTGCCGGATCCACTACGATACCCTCGCCACTAACAACATGACCAAGGAACGCTACTGAAGCTAGCCAAAACTCGCACTTGGAGAACTTGGCATACAGCTGACTTCGTCGCAGGGTCTCCAAAACTTCTCGCAAATGAATTGCGTGTTCTTCTTCAGACTGAGAGTACACCAAGATATCATCGATGAAGACGATGACAAATCGATCCAGGTACTCTCGAAAGGTCCTATTCATCAGATCCATAAATACTGACGGCGCATTCATTAATCCAAACGGCATCACTGTAAACTCGTAGTGCCCGTAGCGGGTACTGAATGTCGTCGTGGGGATATCACAATCCCGAATTTGCAACTGTTAGTAGCCAGATTTGAGATCCAACTTTGAATACACCGACGAACCCACTAGCTGATCAAATAAGTCATCGATTCGAGGAATCAGATACTTGTTCTTCCCAGTCAGCTTGTTCAATTCACGGTAGTCGATGCATAGACGCAGGCATATCGTGAACCGAAACCCCACACTTAGCTATCTTGTGATGAGGATGGCCGGACTTGATGAGTCTCGTCCCAAACGGCATATCGTGACCCGAGGTTGCAATCCTCATCACAAGATAGCTAAGTGTGGGGTTTCGATTCTACCAGATGCCCGCGCTCATAATAATAGGGATAACATCCACCTAAAACGGGTACAGCTTTCCCTAGCCCGCTCTCGACCTGTAAGGTCACTGAAGCAAGGTACGCGGTCCTTCAGCTTCTGATGCTCAACCTAGTTCATGCACCTAGGCTTCACAGGATTAACACAGCTCACTGGGAGCTACCGCCGGCATTAGCACTAATGCCCGATGTTAGTGACAGAACCCAGTTCTGCTACTCTTTTCCGGGTATTTTCTGGGAAACACCTCCAGATCTCTTTTGCAGTACGAAACAGTACACAACACCCGAAAACACGGCATAGATCACGGATTCTTCTACGGAGTGCAATAGCATATCAACATCACCAATCCAGACCAACCTGTCCAGATGGGCTTCACACAGCATGCCTATGCTCGTACTTCGATTCCAGACTCTATATGCAATTTCTACGGGGATAACATCGACTCGTCGGCATAAATCTATCCACTCACTAGTGGAAATCTACCTACTACTGTGCAAATCAAAGGACGAACGTGTCCAAAGACTAGGGAGGAGAATTGTTACCCTTGGCGCTCGTTTCGGTGCCATAGATTTGAGAGGAACTCGGCTGGACTCTCTTAAAAAACAGCTTTCTCCAACGATGGCACAAGCACTCAAGCAATCTCCTTCACGGATTTGCCCTCAATACAACTCACGGCTAGCCAAAACCGACCTCCTTCCTTCAGGATCCCACGTTTCTCTGCCTCACACGAGCTTGAAATCAGAAAATAAGAAGGGAAATAGAATTTGGCTGCCTTATGAATTTTCCTAGCTAACGCCGGCGATAGCACCTAACGCCAGGCGTTATCCCTTAAGGTGGTGGCTGCGCTTATCCACTGCCGCTTAAAGCCCGACGACGTTCGACGATCGGCCTGGAGTTCGTCGAACGGCGTTCGACGAACGACCTGGAGTTGTCGAACGACGTTCGATGAATCTACTCTGCAGCCTGCGTTCGACGAACGACCTGAAGTTCGTCGAGCGGCGTTCGACGAATACTCTGCAGCATGCGTTCGACGAACGACCTGAAGTTCGTCGAGCGGCGTTCCACAAACATGCTGTAGTCTGCGTTCGATGAACTGCCCGAAACCTGTGTTCGATGAACGGCTAGCTGCGTTCGACGAACGGTCTGGGCTAACGTCGGGCGTTAGTCTTAACACTGGCTTTAGTTCTAAGACCACATCTTACTGATTTCAGTGCACTAGAAAATTGAGGTATTACACACTCACCCTGCCCCAAAAGTGGTCGAGCAGAGGCGCATTGGCGAGACCTCCCCGGGCGTCAGCTGTTCGGAAGTCCGGCAAGTGTAGAGGTCAACCCAGAGTTCGTAAAAAGGTTGGCCAAGCTGAGCGAATCGGAGGCACGGCAGAACGGAGGGAGTGTGAAAGATCCAAGAAGGAAGTTTGACCAAGGAAAGGGTAACTTCCAGGGGGAGAGGTCTGACCCCCCAAGGTGGAGGCAGGGACAGAAGGCACCCCCTCCAGCACCTCTGCAGGCCATGGCAATTGGCGGTAGAAGAAGGAGGAGAGCCAGGAAAGCAGGAAGGAGAGGAAGAGGGGATAGGGTGGTGTTACCATACTGTGACTTCCACGAGGATGAAGGTCACGTGACGGATGCCTGCCCTGAGTTTTTGGGAGTGATGGAGGCAAGGGATCAGATACAGCAGTAACAACAACCAGAGGGGTCGAGGAAGACGATGCCTGGGAGTAGGAGTCCGAGTCCGAGTCCCGATCTCCATGCTTAGATTTTTCTTTAAGTCCATGTAGTATGATAGTTTATTTCCATACTTAGTTTTTCTTGCATGTAATAGGATAACCAGTATAATGAAAATTTTCCAAAGTACTTAGCCCCGATGCTGGCCCGCTGACCAGGCTCCCATCAAGCTGGCAGGGTCGGGAACCGCTCGGTGGCCAGAAGCTTTTCATGCTGGATTGCCCCAGATGATTCCACTGCCGGGCTCTCGCTAGCCGGTGGGTCAGGTTTATCTCACATAGAGGATGGCAAGGTAACAAGGGTTGGTGCTGGAATGCCCCGGATGATTTCGCTGCTGAGCTCTCGCTAGCCGGTGGGTCAGGTTGATCTCATGGAGAGGCTGGCAAGGTAACAAAGGTTGGTGCTGGATTGCCCCGGATGATTCCGCTGCCGGGCTCTCGCTAGCCGGTGGGTCAGGTTGATCTCACGGAGAGCCTGGCAAGGTAACAAAGGTTGGTGCTAGATTGTCCCGGATGATTCCGCTGCCGGCTCTCGCTAGTTGGTGGGTCAGGTTGATCTCACGGAGAGGCTGGCAAGGTAACAAAGGTTGGTGCTGGATGCCCCGGATGATTCTGCTGTCGGGCTCTCGCTAGCCGGTGGGTCAGGTTGATCTCACAGAGAGGTTGGCAAGGTAACAAATGTTGGTGCTGGATTGCCCCGGATGATTCCGCTGCTGGGCTCTCGCTAGTCGGTGGGTCATGTTGATCTCACACAGATGCTGGCAAGGTAACAAAGGTTGGTGCTGGATTGCCTGGGATGATTCCGCTGAAGGGCTCTCGCTAGCCGGTGGGTCAGGTCGATCTCACGGAGAGGCTGGCAAGGTAACAAAGGTTGGTGCTGGATTGGCCCAGATGATTTCGCTGCCGGGATCTCGCTAGCTGGCGAGGTGGGGAGGCCACCCGGGGAGGCTAAGTGTTTTCCCCCGAGGTGGCTCCGTTAGCTAGGCTCTCGCTAGCCAGCTAGGTGGGGAGGCCTCTCGGGGGAGGCTAAGTGTTTTTCCCCCAGGTGGCTCCGCTAGCCGGGCTCTCGCTAGCCGGCGAGGTGGGGAGGCCACCCAGGGAGGCTAAGTGTTTTCCCCCAGGTGGCCCCGTTAGTCGGGCTCTCGCTAGCCGGTGAGGTGGGGAGGCCACCCGGGGAGGCTAAGTGTTTTTCCCCCGAGGTGGTTCCGCTAGCCTGGCTCTTGCTAGCCGGCTAGGTGGGAAGTGTTGGATCTGTAGGCGCCCTTAGAGGGGGGGGGGGGGGGGAGGTGAATACGGGTTTTAAACTTTTTATGATTATTAAAGAAAATTATTCTATGTTGCTACCGCCAGCGGTAGTGTTATCGCTCGACGTTAGTGACAGAGAAAATACCTTTAGGTTAAACCAATGAAAATCAGAGAGCACGAATCAGAGATGAAGAAACAAACGTATTTTCATTAATATTAAATTTAATAGTTATGATTACAAAAACTTTTGCCAATGACGCTTGGAAAGTGGCGACCAATGAAAACTCTTTTGGTTTTCTATACCGACCCTTCTCCCAAGGACCGGTTGGCTTTAGCCTATCTCTCCCCAGATAAGGCCTCAAGCCGCTCTAGCCCTTCCCTCACTAGAAAGACCCTGAGCACTCCCTAGATCTACACCCGAGACCTAGTCGCCAACGCGAGGTGATTTTCCCCTAGTCCTCGCAAGGCCCTAGTGGCCGTGTGGTGAATTCCTCTACCGAACAAAAGATATAAAAGTTACAATTTGAAACAAACAAAACACAAACTAAAAACTCCCTCAAAAAAAGAACTTGATGTCGATGTAGATGCGATCGGATCGGTCTTCAAGTTATTCGCGTTCATGAACATTGACGGAGTTCTTCGGGCTGCTTGGGGAAGGCTCTCACGAGTACTCTGAATATATGGCTTCAATTCCTTCTGTAACAACAAGCCACAACAGAGGAAGCGCGCATCTTTAAATAGAGTTAGCCGCTACCGCCTGCGGTAGTACTACCGCTTCGTGGTAGACACATTAGGCAATGATCAAGCACACAGATCGTGGCATCTTAGGAAACTTTTGAGCGCCAAACTTTGAGCTCCGACTAGCGCGCCGCGGTAACGCTAACGCTACCGCCGGGCGTTAGCCTTGACGCGCCGCGATAGTACTTGCCAAAATAGCGTCCTGTCGACATTCCTTTTTCTCCACTGTTTCCTTCCCGCCAATTGTTTGCATTTATGCTAGCGCCAGCGATAGTGCTAATGCTCCGCGGTAGAGCACATCTCATTTCGTCGACCGCATCGTCGTCGAACGGCCTCACATTTCGTCGAACGCTGCTTTCATTTCGTCGAACTCAATTTCGTCGAACACCAGTTCGTCGAACGACATCTATTTTTGCCGAACACCATTTCGTCGATTCGCTAGCGCCAGCGGTAGTGCTAATGCTCCGCGGTAGAGCACATCTCTTTTCGTCGAACGCATCTTCGTTGAACGGCTTCACATTTCGTCGAACGCTGTTTTCATTTCGTCGAACGCATATTATTTCGTCAAAATGCTAGCGCCAGCGGTAGTGTTACCGCGCCGCGGTATCAACAGAAAATCATCCTGATGTCGCTTCAATGTATTTCTTTTTCACACTCCTTTGGGGATTGAATGTTGAAGATCCTGCACACTATAAACACAATGCAAGTATGATCAAATACAATAGGATTTGTTATTGTCAAACCAAGAGATGCGGAAAGCATGTTCCAACAAACTCCCCCTTTTGATAATAACAAATTCCTTTAGAAAGAAATAGTTCAAAAGATAGGAATTGTGTTTATTAAAAAAGATAAGCATAAAATTTAAGACATGTGCAAATGTTCCCCCTAAATTAATGCTCCCCCTAAGTGAATGCCCCCCTACAACAAAACTTCCTATGAACTTGACTTCCCCAAACATGTGAATTTCTTTCAAATTTGTTCCCCCCCTTTTGGTATTATCAAAAGAGGGTGGAGAGAAAGTCAAACGTTAATGTGTGCAATAAATGTGTAGAGAGGGAATGAACATGATAAAGAGTTAAACGCTTAGGAAAAAATACAATATATATGAGTGAAAAAGGGAATGTGAAGAAATTGTCATAAGGAAACCACTTGTTGGAAAAATGTATTCATGATCGAGCGTACAAGTAGTAAAGAGGTGGAAAGCATGAAGAAATATATTTTTGAAGTGAACATCTATTTAGGAATGGTGAAGCATAGTAGATGGTTAAGAGTTTTAGGCAAAAAATAGATGTTGTAGCAATTTAAGTACACAAAATGATTTCAGTTGCAACATAACCATACACTTGTTTTGAAAGGTAAGCAATAAAGAGTACACATGGCGTAGCGGAAAAATAATGTAAGCATGATACAACATATCAAGTCAAGATAGAAGAATACAATGTCTTAAATTGAGAAATCAAGTACACTTATACATTGTATTGATCATGCAAAGCTATCTAGTGCATTTACTTAAGAATTTAGGGAATACATGTAGATATGCAATAGACTCCAATTCTCATGAGTAGAAGGCTTACAGGTGATAATGATGTGTACAAAATAGTGTTTTTGATAAAAGTATACATATGAGTTAATCAAAACACATGACATGTATAATGGAATAAATACAACATTATTGAAAATGCGTTTTTAGAGTTACTTCTACCCACAAAGCTATATAAATTTTTCAATGCACATAGAAAAGTAGTACAACTACCAAGGTGCTCTGCACACACAATGCTTATTAAGACTTATCAGGGTGCAAAGTAGTGCTTGGGGAATCACAATTATTATTTTGAATTTTAGTTATTTGTGATCCGGTGTACAAGAAGTAGTAAAAAAGGTGTTTGCAACAAGGAACTTTACAATTCTCTCCAAGGTGCTCAACCTCACAATGCTCATTAAGACTTATCAGGAGGGTGAGTAGTGCTTGGTGGAGTTATCTTTATTAGTTATTCATTTGAATTTTTGCTTAACGACAAAGGTCTCCGAATTCACTTGTATGTGCAAACAAATTTGTTTGGAAAAGACCCGCTTCTTCAAAAATAGGTGCATGAAAAAGATTCTCAATTGTGGTGTAGGTAAAACTAAGCATGCATAACAATAATATTAGTTTGTTACACTACCCAATCATGTAAGAGTAGATTAAATTCATATGTAGTTTATAAAAAAAATGTGAGTGAATAAATCATTATCAAATATAAACCATTTACTCATACATAGAGACATGCCATGTAATACTACACATGATTTCTATAATCAATTTCAAAGCACACATAAGATAATGATCAAGGCATGATACAAAACAATGTTATTAAGATACTTGAAATAGAGAATGAAACATTGTATTCTAAACTTGGCAAGATAAACCATATCATCCTTGAAACATTGAAAATTACATCAGTTTTTATAAATGTTAAGTTTTTCAAAAAACAAAAAATAAAACAAATAAAAAGCATGTTTTTGTTGTTTTAATTGGTTTTTCAATTGTGTAGTTGTTTTTGATATATAGAAACACAAAACATGTTTTTGGATGGATTTTGATTTGTTTTATAGTTTTTTTTTAGAATTTTCAAAATAACAGGAACTAAAAAATAAAATATGAAAAAGAAACTGGAAATTCAGAAAATATCCACTACCGCCAGCGGTAACCAGCTATCGTCGGGCGGTAGTGACAGAGCTCGAAATTTTAGGAAAACATGAAATTTTTCAGAATTTTTCTTATGAATATAGTTGTGCAGATTAGTGACAATGTGATTCAGTACAGAAATCAGATATATGAGGTCATAAGAACACGGATTTTGCATGATTAAGTATGAATGTCCAAGACCCCTAGTTCTAGTCTAAGTAGAGCAAATCGTGAATCGGATAGAGGCTTGGTAAAGATGTCCGCAATTTGCGATTCAGTTCCAATGAAGTTTTCATGAACATGTTCCTTTTTGATGTGATCCCTAATGAACTGGTGTCTTACATCTATGTGTTTAGATCATGAGTGATGAGCGGGGTTGTTTGTTAAGTCAATAACACTCTTGTTGTCACACTTAAGTTCAATATTAGTTAAATGAACACCAAATCTTCTAAGGTTTGAGTCATCCATAATGCTTGGGCCCAACAATTTCCTAGTGCAATATATTCTGCCTCGGTGGTGGAGAGGGCAACAAAATTTTGTTTTCTACTTGACCATGCAACTAGAGAAGGACCTAAGAAATGACAGGTACCACTAGTGCTTTTCCTATCTAATGAACAACCCGCATAATCAGAATCTGAATACCCATGCAAGAGAAAAGAATCATTATTTGGATACCAAAGTCCTAATTTAGATGTGCCGATTAGATATCGAAAAAATTCATTTCACCGCTTTTAAATGAGATTCTTTTGGATTTGCTTGAAATCTAGCGCATAAGCATACGACAAACATAATATCGGGTCTAGATGCACTAAGGTATAATAGGGATCCAATCATTCCTCTATATAACGTTTGGTCAATTGAAATTCTGGCTTCATCTTTTCCTAATTTTAGTGATGCGCTAATTGGAGTACTAGCTTGTTTCAAGTTTTCAAAACCAAAACGTTTTATCATATCATGGAAATATTTGGATTGACATATAAAAATTCCATCATTTTTTGGGTTATTTGAAATCCTAAAAAATATGTTAGTTCACCCACTAGACTCATCTCAAATTTATTTTGCATCACTAGAACAACTTCATTACACAACTCTTCATTAGTGGCTCCAAAAATAATATCATCAACATATATTTATAAAATAATCAAATCATTATCAAAATGCTTAATGAAGAGTGTGTTATCGGCACTACCCATTTTATAATCGTGCTTTAATAAAAAAGATGTTAAGCGTTCATACCAAGCATGGGGCGCTTATTTTAGACCATAAAGCGCTTTTTTCTAATCTATATACATGATTTGGAAATTTTTCATCAATAAAGCCGGGGGGGTTGTTCAACATAGACTTCTTCTTTAATTATCCCATTTAAGAAAGCACTTTTGACATCCATTTGAAATAATTTAAACTTCTTATAACTCGCAAAAGCTAGAAAAATTCTAATCGATTCAAGGCGAGCAAGGTGTGCAAATGTTTCATCAAAATCTACCCCCTCGATTTGAGAGTAACCTTGTGCCACTAATTGAGCTTTGTTCCTAGTTATTCTAGACTCTCCATCTAATTTATTTTTAAATATCCATTTGACACCAATAACCGGGGAATAGATGGTCTTTCAACTAGTTTCCAAACCCTATTGCGTTCAAATTTATTCAATTTGTCATTTATAGCAATAAACCAAAATTTATCATTCAAAGCGGTGGAAACATTTTTCAGTTCTATTTCGGAAACAAAACATAAGTTTGAAAAGGATTCATTAAAATAAGAACGTGTCGTTACCCCCCTTGATGGTTCTCCAATGATTAGCTCCCTTGGATGATCTCTTGTAAATCGAAGCACACTTGGAGGCACGAACTCCTCTTGCACCGTCTCTACTCCTTTTTCTTCTCCAAGTGGTTCATCATTATCATGCTCCAATGGTGAAAGAGGTTCATCTTCATTACCTGTACAAGTAGAATCTACACAAGGCACAAGTTCATCAAACTTCACATGAATAGACTCTTCAACCTTTTTAAATTTTTTTATTACATATTCTATATGCTTTGCTAGTGGAAGAGTAACCAAGAAAAATTCCGTCATCACATTTTTCATCAAATTTAGCTAATGCATCCTTGGTGCTTAGGATAAAACGTTTACAACCAAAAACATGAAAATACGATACATTAGATTTCTTTTGAAAATACAATTCATATGGAGTTAATTTCAAAATAGGGCGAAGCATGACACGATTTATGACATACCATGATGTATTTTCGGCTTCGGCCCAACAATATCTAGGCAACCCATACTCGGATAGCATAATGCGTGTGAGTTCTTGAAGAGTTCTATTTTTCCTCTCCACCACACCGTTTTATTGGGGGGTGCGTGGAGCGGAAAATTCGTGCTTAATACCTAGATTATTACAGAAAGTGGTGAAGCTATCATTTTCAAATTCCCCTCCATGATCCGATCGTATACACTTGATTTTTAGATCTAATTCATTTTGAATACGATTGCAAAGCTTTGTAAATTCAGAAAATGCATCGGATTTGGAGGTAAGAATAAGGTCCAAGTAAATCTAGAGAAATCATCAATTAATATAAAAGTGTACTTTTTACCACCAAGACTACACGTGCTAATAGGTCCAAAAAGATCCATGTGAATTAGTTGTAAGGATCTTGAGGTGGATATTTCATGTTTACTCTTAAACGATGTTTTTGAAAATTTTCCTTTTTGGCATGGCGAGCATAAGGAAGATAGATTTCCATTTAGCATAGGCAAACCTTTAATGAGTTTATTCTTTGATAGTTTTAAGATTAACTTGGTGCTAGAGTGACCGAGACGCCTATGCCATAATTCAAGTTCTTCATTTTTTGATATAAGACATTTGAGTGACGCACGTGATAGATCAAGAAAGGCAATTAGATATGCATTGTGAATTCGTGGTGCAGTGAGTATTATACTATTAGTTTTAGGATCTATAATTTTACATAAATCAGTAGAAGACTCAAATAAGACATTTAGACCTTTATCGCAAAGTTGACTGATAGAAATCAAGTTATGTTTCAAACCTTCTACATATAAGACATTAGTAATAGAGAAAAAATTGTTACCCACAGTACCGGTGCCTAAAATCCTTCCCTTTCCATTGTCCCCAAATGTCACCATTCCTCCTTTCTTCTTAGTGAGGCTAAGGAATTTTGCTTTATCGCCCGTCATGTGTTTGGAGCACCCTGAGTCCAAGTACCACATATCTTCCTTTTCCTTAGCCTGCCAACATACCTAATAAGAAGATGAGAGTAAAGATCTGGATACCTGATAAGTAATAAAATATATGTATTTTTGGTATAAGTATTAGTATAGTTTTAATTAATATTGTGAATTTTCTATGTAAATTAATGAATAAATTGCTTCTTTATTATTTCTGGTTTCTAACTTAGTTTTATTTTTGTTTTTGCAATTTTTTGCAAAATTTTCACAGGTCACGCCCTCAGACACGCCCGTGACCAAGGGCGTGTAATTTTAAAGATCAAATATCAATGGGACGGCTCAATTCAGATCAAATCCCGACAAATCGCTCAAGTCACGCCCGAGGTCACGCCCGTGACCAAGGGCGTGTAATTTTAAAAGCCAAATTTCCAGCTGGCAGCCGTTTTCAGGTGAAATCTCGAAGAGTTGATCAAGTCACGCCCGTGACTCTATAAGTCACGCCCGTGTTCCAGCAAAGTCACGCCCGTGTTCCAGCAGAGTCACGCCCGTGAGCCGCCAGCGCGTCACGTCTCGAAGCCGCACCCATGCTGCCGACATCAGCCACCCATAGTCACGCCCGTGACTCACCAAGTCACGCCCGTGACATACCAAGTCACGCCCGTGTGCAGCCATGTTTGACGGCCAGACCTTCCAGAAGGCGGCGAATACAGCCGAGCAAATGTCACGCCCTAAGTCACGGCCGTGACATTCAAGTCACGCCCGTGACCTAGGGCGTGTAAAACTCAAATTTTCCCTATAAATAGAGGGGCTCGGCTGAAGTAATTTTCATCCAAATTTTGAGTGGTTTTTGTTGTATTGTGAGTTCTTTTGAGTGATTGTGAGCTTCTCTTCTGCATTTCAGTTTAAGTTCGTTTGTAGTTTTTTTTCGTCTTCCTAGTCTAGTTGTAATGCTGATTTCAGAAATAAAATGATGTTTTTCTCATTTGGATCATCTTCTTTTTATTAATGTTAGTGTGTGTGCGTGTATGAGTTTAGCTTTATTGCTTTCATAATTTAGTTTTATTGCTTTTATAGTTAGTTTTATTGCTTTCATAATCTAGGTTTACTGTTTTCATAGCTTAGATTTACAAGCTTTCATAAAATAGTTTTATCGTTTTCTTTTTCGCCTTATTTTATCGCTTTCATTTTAAACGCTTTCTTTTTCAGTTTCTTTTAGAGTGTGTGCGTGTATGAGATAGTATTTTCCTTTTTTGTAGCTTAGTTTTTATTTCAGTCTTTATATAACTGCTATATACCACCCCCTTCTCAAATAAGAGGCTAATTTACTTTAGCACTTATTTAAGTCGGTTGGGACGGATATTATTTCTGCACCTTTATAAGTCTTTTCATTTCTATACCACCCCCTTCTTAAATAAGAGGCTAAGAACTTTTTAGCACTTGTTTAAGGTGGTTGGGACGGATATTATTACTGTTTTTATATAAGTCTTTTTATTTCCTTTTTATCCGCTTATATCCGCTTTAATTATCAAACATGTATTTTTCAACCGATAATGCCGTCTCCATTCCGATGAGTGGCTAATTTCCTTTAGCGCACGACGTCGAAGAGCATTGGGACACAAAAATAGTTTTTCTATAAAAATTAAAACATCTCTTTCTAAAATAACTAACGCTTAAGGTTTACCCGAGAATCACGTTGAGTGGAGCCACATAATCGATGTGTGGTTTTCATTTCCGTTTTCGTACCTAGTTAGCCGAGAGGCTCGTGTGTACGGACTGATCACTCACGGGTAAAGAGAAGTGCGCTCTACCCTCGAGAGAGGACGAGGTAACTCTCCCGAATTGGAAATAAAAACCCAATAGCGGGGTTCGCAACATAAAGCGAGTATTAAGAACATTCGATTGTAGAACGAGAGTTCGGTCGAATATTCATAATCTCAGGTGGGCGTACCCTCGAGAGAGGAGCGTTCATAATTATGGAACCTCCACGGCCAAGTCATCTTAATATTTTGAAAAGTCATCACTTTTAATTCTACGAAAAATCTATTTTCGTCTCAAGGTAATTCGACGTCGCGCGCTATATTTCTCATCACTTAGAACTCTAGTAAATCGCTTAAATCATCTTTCGCATTTTATCATTTAGAACTCTAGTTAAATCAACTAAAAATATTATTCCGATAAAATAATAGTTCGTCCCTCGAAGTAGCATAATCAATACGACCCGCGGAAATATACGATCCCGATATTTTCTAAAAATATCCTGTATTACTTGCGATAAGGTATACTTGCCTTTATCAAATGATTAATTTGGACTAAAAATTCAAACACAGCTTTTCAAACTCATTTAGTGCAAAACTCTCCTTTTCTACTATTCAATTCAATAGAATTCGGCATTGTAGCCGAAGCGTAATTGTCAATATTCCGAAAGAAGAAAAAGATCGTTACTTCTATCCTTCGATAGGATAACGGTTAATTTCTCAAAGTAGGAGTACTTGCGAGACTCTTCGAAAATATCCGCCAATTCTAAACTCTTAATATAAAGGTTATCTTTTATTTATAAAACAAAAAGAAGAAGCCCAAGTAATCATCAATACCCAAGTGGTTCCTCCCATAGAATAGATGGAAACCTTAGGCACCCAGATTTGCTTGACAGTACATCGACCTTTCATCCTGCAAGTGTCCAAGGTATGCCCGAAGTGATGACACTTGGAACATAACACAAAAGGGGTTGAGACCTTTTTCAGTTTTTGTTGTGGACTCTTGCTGGAGGATGGGGAATCAGCAGAAAAAATTCCAGATTTATGATTATTACATGAATTATGAGTTTTGTTACTACCGTCAGCGTTAACTGTTACCGCAGGGCGGTAGTTAGCAGAGACATAACCTAGCCCAGTTTTTGCACTACCATGCCTTTGGTTGGCCAAAATCATATCAAGACTTTTCTGGTCAACACCAAATTTTTTTATGGCTAAGTTAAGGTCATGGATTTGAGCTTTTAATGCAAAATTTTCACTAACTAAATTTCCACATCTATTTGCAAAGTTTTTCTTTTCATTTTCAACATTAGAAAGTGAGAGTTTCAAATTTCTTTCTAAGTCTCTCTTTTGTTTCGAGAGTGATTCGATATTGGAGAGAGCGTTAGAAAGGTCAATTTCAAGTTCGATAATCCTTGCCAAGCGATCATCATTCCTTTGGCAAGACTCCTTCTCCTTTCCCAAGGCAATTACTTCCTTATTTAATTTTTGATTTTGTTTTAAAAGGATTTTATTTTCAGTTTTAAGTAGATCAAGATCTTTTAAAGTTTTGCCAAAAGATTTACAAGTTTTTAAGTATTCGGAATAAAGATCATCATAGTTAGGAGGGATTACCTCAATGTCGCTTTGGACACTGCACTTGTTGTCGGTTGATTCATTGCTTTTCCCCATAAGGCACAAGTTTGCCTCATCATCATCCCTTGAGCTTGATTTACATGAGCACCCGGAGGAAGAGTCATCCCATGTTGCAGCTTTTAAGACCTTCTTCTTCTCCTTTCCTTTAAGCCGTTTTTCTTTTTGCTCCTTAAGAATTTTGGGCATTGACTTCTAATATGCCCGGTCTTCCTACAGTGCAAGCACTCGGGAGGTGGCCGCTCTTCGTCGTCGTCGCTAGACTTCTCCTTCTTCTCTCTTTTGGATGAGGAGCCCTTTCGGAAAAAATTTCCGGAAGGTGTTCCTTCTTTCTGGATTCTTCATGAACTTAGTGAAGTTCTTCACAAAGAGACTCTCCTCATCATCTTCCTCGTCGTCATCTTCTTTTCTTGACTTCAGTTCCAAGGCTTTCTTCTTTGGCTCCTTGTTGAACTCTTCTTCTTGAATCTTGAGTTCTACCTTATGGGTTTTGAGGTTCCCAATGAGGCTCTCAATTTGGAGCCGCCTAAGATCATGCAATTCGGAAATCGCCGGCACCTTTGGATTGAACTTTGGTGGGAGTGATCGAAGAAGCTTTCTCACCAAGTCGTATTTGAAAAAGTTTTTCCAAGAATTTTTGAGGCATTGACGATCTTGGTGAATCGAGTGTACATGACGTCGACGTCCTCATTCGGATCCATCTTGAACCTCTCAAATTCAGATTCCAGTTGGAATAGTTTTGAATCTTTGACCTGCGAGGTACCTTCATGCGTTATTTCTAATAAGTTCCAAATATCATAAGCAGTTTCACATGCACTTACTCTATTAAATTCAGTCCTATCAAGAGCACAGAACAAAGCATTCATCGCTTTCGCATTATTCTTACACCTAGCCTTATCTCCATCATCACATTTATCCCTAGGTTTTTCCATGGTTACTTCTCCAACAATATATGTAGGAGAAGTGTATGGAGTTTCAACACATGCCCATACATCTAGATCTAAGTTTATCAAAAAGCAATGCATATGCATTCTCCAGTAATTAAAATCAGTTCCGGTAAACAACGGAGGTCTACTTATTCCCTGCACCTCATAGAAAGCGAGGTCACGGAGCGCCATTATTCCCGATTGTTAGACCAAATTGGAATAACCTGGCTCTGATACCACTTGTTGGATCTATAGGCGCCCTTAGAGGGGGGGGGGGGGGGTGAATAAGGGTTTTAAACTTTTTATGATTATTAAATAAAATTATTCTCTGTTGCTACCGCCAGCGGTAGTGTTATCGCCCGGCGATAGTGACAGAGAAAATATGTTTAGGTTAAACCAATGAAAATCAAAGAGCACGAATCAGAGATGAAGAAACAAACATATTTTCATTAATATTAAATTGAAATGCTTATGATTACAAAAACTTTTCCCAATGACGCTTGGAAAGTGGCGACCAATGAAAACTCTTTTGGTTTTCTATATCGACCCTTCTCCCAAGGACCGGTTGGTTTTAGCCTATCTCTCCCCAGATAATGCCTCAAGCCGCTCTAGCCCTTCCCTCACCGAAAAGACCTCGAGCACTCCCTAGATCAACACCCTAGACATAGTCGCCAACATGAGGCGAATTTCCCCTAGTCCTCGCAAGGCCCTAGTCTCCGTGTGGCGAATTCCCCTACCGAACAAAAGATATAAAAGTTACAATTTGAAACAAACAAAACACAAACTAAAAACTCCCTCAAAAGAAGAACTTGATGTCGATGTAGATACGATCGGATCGGTCTTCAAGTTCTTTGCTTTCACGAACGTTGACGGAGTTCTTCGGGTTGCTTGGGGAAGGCTCTCACTAGTGCTCTGAATATATGGCTTCAATTCCTTCTATAACAGCAAGCCACAATGGAGGAAGCGCGCGTCTTTAAATAGAGTCAGCCGCTACCACCTGCGGTAGTACTGCCGCCCCGTGGTAGCCATATTAGGCAATGATCAAGCACACGAATCATGGTATCTTAGGCAACTTTTAAGCGCCAAACTTTGAGCTCCGACTAGCGCACCGTGGTAACGCTAACGCTCCGCGATAGCGAGATAACCTTCCTTCAGCCAATATCTCCTTCCATATTTGCTCCTCAATCACATGTAGACGGGAGGATTCCAAAAGCTACCACCAGGCGTTAGCCTTAACGCGCACGATAATATTTGCCAAAATAGCGTCCCGTCGACATTCCTTTTTCTCCATTGTTTCCTTCCCATCAATTGTTTCCATTTATTCTAGCGCCAGCGATAGTGCTAACGCTCCGTGGTAGCTGCTTTCATTTCGTCGAACTCAATTTCGTCGAACACCAGTTCAGCGAACGACATCTATTTTCGCCGAACACCATTTTGTCGATTCGCTAGCGCCAGCGGTAGTGCTAACGCTCCGCGGTAGAGCACATCTCTTTTCGTCGAACGCATCTTCGTCGAACGGCTTCACATTTCATCGAACGCTGTTTTCATTTCGTCGAACCGCTAGGGCCAGGGTAGTGTTACCGCGCCGCGGTATCAACAGACAATCATCCTGATGTCTCTTCGACGTCTTTCTTTTTCACACTCCTTTGGGGATTGAATGTTGAAGATCCTGCACACTATAAACACAATGCAAGTATGATCAAATACAATAGGATTTGTTATTGTCAAACCAAGAGATGCGGAAAGCATGTTCCAACAGGGAGGCCTCTCGGGGGGGGGGGGGGGGGGGGGGGGGGGGGGCTAAGTGTTTTTCCCGCAGGTGGTTCCGCTAGCCGGGCTCTCGCTAGCCGGCGAAGCGGGGAGGCCACCCGGGGAGGCTAAGTGTTTCCCCCCCACCAAGGTGGCTCCGCTAGCCGGGCTCTCGCTAGCCGGCGAGGTGAGGAGGCCACCCAGAGAGGCTAAGTGTTTTTCCCCCGAGGTGGCTCCGCTAGCCGGCGAGGTGAGGAGGCCACCCGGGGAGGCTAAGTGTTTTTCCCCTGAGGTGGCTCCGCTAGCCGGCTAGGTGGGGAGGCCTATCGGGGAGGCTAAGTGTTCACCCCCACCAGGTGGCTCCGCTAACCGATTTCTCGCTAGCCGACGAGGTGGGGAGGCTAAGTGGTTTTCCCCCGAGGTGGCTCCGCTAGCCGGGCTCTCGCTAACCGGCTAGGTGGGGAGGCCTCTCGGCAATGGGGGGGGGGGGGGGGGGGGGGCTAAGTGTTTTTTCCCCAGGTGGCTCCGCTAGCCGGGCTCTCGCTAGTCAGCGAGGTGGGGAGGCCACCCGTGGAGGCTAAGTGTTTTTCCCCCGAGGTGGCTCCGCTAGGCAGGCTCTCGCTAGCCGGCTAGGTGGGGAGGCCTCTCAGGGAGGCTAAGTGTTTTTTTCCCGAGGTGGCTCCGCTAGCCAGGCTCTCGCTAGTCGGCTGGCTGAGGAGGCCTCTCGGTGAGGCTAAGTGTTTTTCCCCCGAGGTGGCTCCGCAAGCCGGTCTCTCCCTAGCCGGCGAGGTGGGGAGGCCTCTCGGGGAGGCTAAGTGTTTTTCCCCCAAGGTGGCTCCGCTAGCCGGGCTCTCGCTAGCCGGCGAGGTGGGGAGGCCTCTCGGGGAGGCTAAGTGTTTTTCCCCCGAGGTGGCTCCGCTAGCCGGCAAGGTGGGGAGGCCTCTCGGGGAGGATAAGTGTTTTTCCCCCGAGGTGGCTCCGCTAGCCGGGCTCTCGCTAGCCGGCATGGTAGGAAGGCCTCTCGGGGAGGCTAAGTATTTTTCCTTCGAGGTGGTTTCGTTGTCCAGGCTCTCAGTAGCCGGCAAGGCAGGTTGGCCGCTCTGGACGGCTAAGTAAAAGATTCCCGAGATGGTGTGGAGATTTCTCAACTCTACTCAGCGGCACTTGCCGAATATACAGGGTTGAACTTTTCTTTCCGAGCGTGTGCCCCGCTCGAAAAGAGCGGGGATTGTGTATAACCATGTATTCGCCAAGTGCGTCCCCAAGGCTCAAGATGTCTTTAGGCCCAATATTTTCAAAAGGCACTGCCCCAGGCAAGAGGGGAGGGTGAGCATTCGGAGAAGCTCAAGTCCGCGAAGCGCAGCCCCAGGATATTCCAAGGAGGGGGGGGGGGGGGGGGGGGGGGGCGAGCCAGGTAGGCAGTTGGCCTCCCGCTCGCCCAGCCCAAGGTTCAGGGTTCTGAGGGTTCTGGCTCGTCGAGGGTTCTGGCTCATCGAGGGTTCTGGCTCGTGGAGGGTTCTGGCTCATCGAGGGTTCTGGCTCGTGGAGGGTTCTGGCTCATCGAGGTTCTGGCTCGTCGAGGATTCTGGCTCGTCAAGGGTTCTGGCTCGTGGAGGGTTCTGGCTTGTCGAGGGTTCTGGCTTGTCGAGGGTTCTGGCTCATCGAGGTTCTGGCTCATCGAGGGTTCTGGCTCATCGAGGTTCTGGCTCATCGAGGGTTTTGGCTCATCGAGGTTCTGGCTCATCGAGGTTCTGGCTCATCTAGGGTTCTGGCTCGTCGAGGGTTCAGGCTCGTCGAGGGTTCTGACTCGTCGAGGGTTCTGGCTCATCGAGGGTTCTGGCTCGTCGAGGTTTCTGGCTCATCGAGGGTTCTGGCTCGTCGAGGGTTCTAGCTCGTCGGGGTTCTGGCTCGTCAAGGGTTCTGGCTCGTCGAGGTTCTGGCTCGTCGAGGGTTTTGGCTCGTCGAGGGTTCTGGCTCGTCGAGGGCTCTATCTCGTCGTGGTTCTGGCTCGTCGAGGGTTTTGGCTCGTCGAGGGTTCTGGCTCGTCGAGGGTTCTGGCTCGTCGAGGGTTTTGGCTCGTCGGGGTTCCCAGGGACAGCGTCTAACCTGTTCAAACAGCGGTATTTGGCTATCAGCAGGCCAATCTTGGGGGCATTTTCGTAATCTCATAGGCCAGCATCTAGCTATTGGCAGACAAGGTTCAAAATCCTATAAATAGGGCCAAGGGGGCACCATTTGGAGGGATCTCTCTTTAGGCCTCCTCTCCCCCTAAGTTCCTTTGTTGGGTGGAGAGAGCCTCCAAAGGTGCCCAAGCTTAGCATTGGCTTGGGAGGGGAAGCGCTCTAAGATCTTCCGGGTGTGTGGTGGGACCTCATCGCTAAGCTCTTGGCCTTATTCCTAGTTCCTTAGCTTCTTAGCTTAGGACTCTCCTTTAGGAGGAGTAAGTGTTGGTCACCCCTCAACTTGTTGAGTGCCCGAACTCCTCGAGAGACCAAGAAATTGGTTTCAACACTTAACATTATTTTTGCACCTTAGTTTATCATTATCATCCCATTTATCCTTAGGTTTAAGTAGCGTTGCCTCTCCCACAATAATTGTAGGAGGAGAGTACTGAACTTCTACCATGTTCCATACTTCCACATCCATGGCCATAAGAAAACACATCATTCGATTTTTCCAGTAGTTGAAATCTGACCCAGAAAAAAGAGGTGGTCGACTAACACCCTGACCCTCCGGAAAAGCGAGATCATGAGCCGCCATTATTCCCGGTTGTTAAGCCGATTGGAATAAAACCTAGCTCTGATACCACTTGTTGGATCAATTGGCACAATTAGAGGGGGGGGGGGTGAATAAGGGTTTTAAGAACTTATATTATATTTTGGAATACTTGAAATAATACGTGATTAAGAAGGTGAGAAATTAAACAAACCAAGTGAAATAAAGTAGAGACATGCTTTATTAATATAAAATATAGTTTTACAAAAATTGATTTCTATAACGCTAGAAATCAGTGGCGAATAATAATAATAATTTTTTGTTTTCTCTCCCGACTCGCATCCCCGCGAAACGGTGGCCCTAGCCTATCCTTCCCCGGATTCGGCCTCAAGCCGCTCTAGCCAATTCAACCCCGGATATGGCCTTGAGCACCCTTATACCCAACCTAGATCTAGTCGCCAACACGAGGCAAATTTCAGCCCTAAGTCTTACCCAGACCTAGTCGCCAACACGAGGCGAATTATCTAACGGTTTACAAGGAATTTGAAATGATAATAATAAAAACTCCGTCTTGAAGAACTTCTTAAGTTGGAGACGATGATTCGCTGTAGGTAAGCGTTATTGAAGTGGACATGGTTTGGATTCGGCGTGAAGAAGTCCTCGTTCAGAAATTTACAGAGCTTTGGTGGGAGATCAACTTTCAGCCAAACCAAGCTCTGGAATTCTAGCACTCAACCTCTCTCTCTAATGGGATGTCTGAAACGAGAGAAGAGGGGTCCAATTTATAGCCTCAGCGCTAGCGCTAGCGCTACCGCTACCGCTGACGCTATCCCATATTAGGACATATTCGGCGCGGGGGAATCTTCAATCCGAGGAAACATCTTCATCTTGCCTTTTATGCTCCGAACTACCGCTGCGCTATCCGCCACCGCCTGGCGCTAGTGCCTTCTAAATGCACTCCCGGGATTGCGCTAATCATCGCTAGCGTCGGGCGCTAGGTGCTACCGCCGATGCTAGTGGGCATGTTGGAATTATTGGCCCAATTTTGGGGGCAACCTTCTTATGTCATCCTTGAGTCATATGTGTACAACCCTCATTCTCCAAGGGTAGGGCCCAACCAAAGCCACGTAGGCAGAAGTCAAAGTCAAAAGGTCAAACACAGAGGTCAGCAGTCCAAGACACAAGACAGCTCAGCCAGCAGGAGCAGAAGAAGGCCTGGGCGAGTATGGGTGGACTCGCGCGAGTAGCCATGATACTCGCCAAAAGGTGGGCGACCATTGCTGATACTCGCCCCTCTTCAAGCGAGGTCGCATCAATGTCGCCTAGTCTCCGAGTTGGGTGGGGTATAAAAGACCCTCCCCCTCCCTTTGGTTTTCCTATAAATAGGACCCCAGGGGTACATGGATTGGCACCTGAACTTGAGCTTTTGGAACCTCCTTCGTTCAAATTCTCGAACCCGTCATCTTTGGTAGTCACTCCCGATACTAGCCAAGTCGGTGCCTTCCTCATACCCTGCTCGGCCATTTCTTGGTTTTGGAGGGGAAGTCTCTTCTGAGCTTCCGGGTACATGGTGGGACCTCCCTACCGCAGCACCTAGGGTCCTGTTTGTTGCTCTTATAGATTCTTCATCGTTGCCAGCCAAGTCATCTCGTTGGACTGCTGGGCGAGTAGCCTCCAACTGCATTGGTCCGAATTTTGGAGCCTAGGATTTTCCTGGCTTCAACACTTTGGTGCGGTGAGCGTGGATCGTAGCCAGAAGAGGAAAGTTTGGTAGAAAGGGGAGATGGTTGTAGTTAGCGACCATGCAGAGGTAGTCGGGAACTCGGCCGGCGGTGGCGAGTTTGTGACTTTGGCGATCTTCGAAGAATTTGCTCGGCGAATAGAGGGGTCCATGCGAGCAGCTCTCCAACCTCGCGCGGAAGGAACATCGACCTCGCCTCATCGCCCGATTCTGACCGAAGAAGGTGCTCACCCTTGGCGAGCAGGGAAGGAGCACGAAGAGGAGCTGGAGCGACTAAGGAGGTCACAGTTCCACCCGCAGGTTTCGCAGGGAGCTGGCGGAATCTGATTCAGCGAGGAGGAGGAGCAGGCGAGGCACTTCGGTACTCGCCAGGTTAGCGAGTATGGGGGCGATACTCGCCAGGCAGAGGGTCATCGTCAGCTCGGTGGGAGGAGCCCATTCTGTGAGGAGATCGTTGTTGCGCCAGTGCCGGAAGGGTTCAGAGATCCCGCGATGAATTACTACTCGAGGAAGGATGACCCTATCCGACACATCCAGTGGTTCGAGGATATAGCCTCCATCCGAACCATGTCTGACGCGTTCAAGTGTAGGCTGTTTGCAATCACCTCCCGGGGGAAGTCCAGGGACTGGTTCCACCAGTTGCCAGCAGGTTCCATCTACTGCTTTGAGGACTTGTGCCGGGGCCTGACCATGCGGTTCTCCATGACCAAGAAGCTGAAGAAGGAGTCCACGACCCTTTTCCATCTGGTGCAAGGAGCAAAGGAAACATTGGGGCACTATATAGATCGTTTTCAGGAGGAGGTGTTGGACATCCAGGAGGTGGACGGTGCCACCTTGCAGCTGGCCCTAACATTCGGCCTTCGCGAAGGTCTCTTCAAGTTGGAGCTCGGCAGGAATCCTCCTTATTCCTACGAAAACCTCATCGAGAGGGCCAACAAGTTCGTCCAGGGTAAGGCTTCTAACAACGGCTTCCTAGCCAGGCTCACCCGAGTGACCAGAGAGGATAAGGAGGAAGAAGAGAAGACCCCCGGGAGGAAGAAGAAAGAAGAGCCTAGGAGGGAAGAGAAGCGGAAGCCAGAAGGAAGGAGCAGGGAAGAGAGAAGGAGAAAGGAGCCCAGGAAGGAGGAGCCTAGAAGAAACGATGAGAGGAGGCTCATCGTATCCCCAGAGCATCGGGAGGAGGAGAGGCACTACCAAGTCCCCGTTAACCGACCACCTTGGAGGCCGGCCAGAGGACCTCAGCGTCAGGACCGGTGAAGGAGATCCCCGGAGAGATGACACTTCGATCAGCCAGAGAGGCATCAGGAAAGGAGAAGGGAGGAAGCGATGGCAGTTGCCCGGCGCGGCAATCGATAAGGTTGGAAGAATCGGAAGCAGAGGAGGCCACAGGCAGAGGAGATTCCCCTCTATTGTGATCTCCGTCAGGTGGAGGGGCATGGGACGATGGCTTGCCCAGATTTTTGGGAAGCTCGTAGAAGGTTGGCAGCCGGAGAAACACGAGGAGAGAAGCGGAGAATTGAAGCCCCTGTCGAGCCACCGGCAGCTCAGGCCGTCGGTCAAAGGAGGAATGAAGACCGTCTCGACCATGGAGGTCGAGAATACCTCGTCCAGGGAGGCAGAGGAGTTGGAGTGATCCACGGGGGAGCAGGGATGGGAGCTTCCCGCAAGGGGAGTCTCCGTCAGATTTATCGAAGGAGTGTCGCTTCGACTTCGTAGGCACCGCCCCGTTGGAGGAGATCACCTTCTCAGAGGAGGACATGCTAGGGAATGAGAATCCCTTCCATGATGCCCTCGTGATCTAGGCTGCGATGGAGGACTTCACCGTTGATCAGATTCTGATCGATAATGGTAGTTCCGTGAACGTCGTCTTTAAGGAGACGTTCGACGGGCTGGGCGTCGGAGCGGTAAGAGTCCGGGCGCCGGATGGCCCCCTCTTTGGCTTATCCAGAGAGAAGAAAGAGGTGGAGGGAGGAGTAGATCTCCTTGTAACTCTCGGTGGCACCTCTCTCCAGTGTCGTTTCGTCATCGTCGATGCCCCGAGTTGCTACAAGGTCATCTTTGGAAGGCCGCTTCTCAATACCTTCAAGGCCGTTCCATCCTCTTACCATCAGTGCCTCAAGTAATGCCAGGGGGATGTTCAGGTGAGGATCAGGAGCGATCCAAGAGCCCCCCGCGAGTGCTACCTTAGCTCGGTCAGCACTATTAGCTGGATGGCTGACGCGGAGGAGTTCAAAAGGGTGACAGGAGGCACCGCCTGGCTGGAAGCGTCTGAA
Source organism: Dactylorhiza incarnata (assembly GCA_033032865.1). Classification (NCBI taxonomy): domain Eukaryota; kingdom Viridiplantae; phylum Streptophyta; class Magnoliopsida; order Asparagales; family Orchidaceae; genus Dactylorhiza; species Dactylorhiza incarnata. Next base: position 5,346,976 of record JAWHQI010000187.1, on the reverse strand, counting down.
GAGGTTGAAGAAATCGAGGTACTCTCCGCGGCAGGAGTACCTGGGTTACTGAAGATTGGAGGAGCGCTGAAGGCCAGCGAGAAGATAGAGATGGCGACGTGCCTACAAAAGAACGTCGACATCTTTGCTTGGAATGCTGCCGAGATGCCCGGGATTGATCCTGAGGTGGCCTTCCACCATCTCAACCTTGACCCTGCAGTCAAGCCCGTCCGCCAGAAGAAAAGATCAAGTGCTATCATGTTGGCCGGACCTATCCGCGAGGAAGTGAAAAAGCTGCTAGATGCAGGCTTTGCGTCAGAGATCCAGTATCCAGGCTGGGTCTCGAATGTTGTAATGGTCAAGAAAGTTGGGGTAGCTGGAGGATGTGTGTAGATTTCTCTTTAATGAATAAAAGCTGCCCGAAGGATTGTTATCCCTTGCCTCGAATCGACGCACTGGTTGATTCAGCCGTCGGTTTTTTCTGTAATGAGCTTCCTTGATGCGTTTTCAGGATACCATCAGATCTGGATGTATCCACCCGATTGTCACGATGTTTCCTTCATCATTGGCGATGGCTGCTACAACTACAAGATGATGCCATTCGGCTTGAAGAACACGGGGGGCCACTTACCAGTGGATGATGGACCACGTGTTCAAGGAGAAGAAGGGGAGGAACCTGGAGGTATTTGTGGACGACCTCTTGATCAAAAGCAAGAACATCCGGGAGCATGTAGCTGATCTGGTGGAGACCTTCGCGATGCTAAGGAAGTTCAAGATGAGACTCAATCTGGCAAAGTGCGTGTTCGGAGCCGGAAGGGGGAAGTTTCTGGGACATCTCATCACCCCGGGAGGGGTAGAGCCGAACCTTGACAAGGTTAGGGCAATCCTGGAGATGACCTCGCCGAAGACGATAAAAGAAGTTCAAAGGCTGACAGGAAGGTTGGCGGGTCTTAACCGCTTTCTGTCAAAGGCAGGGGAGAAGTGCTCTCCATTTTTCAAGACGCTCCGGAAAAGCGATGGCTTCGTTTGGTCCGACGACTGTGAGAAGGCGTTCGGCAGGCCGAAGGAGCAGTTGACTCAGACACCTCTCCTTCACAGCCCGTAAGAAGGCGAAGACCTACTCATCTACTTAGGAGTAGGAGTGGAGGGAGTAAGCTCGGTGCTGTTCCGGGAAGAAGGAAAGAAGCAGCTCCCTATTTACTATGTTAGTCAGGTCCTCAAGAAGGCGGATCTAAAGTATCCAATCTTGGAGAAGCTTCCCTTTGCCTTGGTGGTGTCGGCGCGAAAGCTCCGGCCTTATTTTCAAGCACTCTATCCGAGTCATGACTGATCATCCCCTCTGAAATATCCTAGAAGGGGTGGAGCATTTAGGAAGGCTGGCGAAATGGTCGGTAGAACTCAGCGAGTTCGATATTTCCTTCTCACCCCGGGTGGCGATCAAGCCCAGGCAGTAGCAGATTTCTTTGCCGACTTCTCAGTAGAGGCGGAGCCGGGAGAGGAGACTTCTACTCCCATCCCTTGGAGGATGTTCGTGGATGGAGCTTCGGGCAAGAACTCTGTGGGAGTTGGCATCGTTCTTGTCAGCCCACAAGGAACTAGGATCGAGCAGGCAGTCGAAATCCTCTTCCCCGTCACGAATAATCAGGCAGAGTATGAGACCATAGTAGCAGGCTTGCGCCTCGCAAAGGAGCTGGGCATCCAAGATATCAGGGCTTTCATTGATTCAATGGTGGCCGCATCGCAGATTGGGGGAGAGTTTGAAGTGCGCGACACCATTCTGCAAAAGTATCTTGTCAAGGTAAAAGGATTGATTGGCGGCTTTCAATCCTTCTTCGTTGAGCATGTACCGAGAGAGGAGAACTTGGTAGCGGATCGTCTGGCCAAGTATGGGCCAAGGACTGGAGGGATCGTCACTGAATTGTTCCGACCGTCCATCGAGGAAGAAGAGATGATGGAGATCGAGCAGCGCCCCTCGTGGATGGATCCGTTTGCAGCGTTTCTATCTACCGGGTAGCTCCCCGCGAAGGATGGGGATCAAAGGAAGTTTCGATACAAAGCGGCGTATTATTTGTTGCAGGACGGGGAGCTATATCGCAAGACCATCTCGGGCCCTCTGGCTAGATGTGTCTCTGAAGACGAAGTACCTCAAGTGTCGGAAGAGATCCACTCGGGAGAGTGCGGAAGTCATTCTGGGACTCGCACTTTAGAGCAGGGAATCTTGAGGCACGGCTACTTCTGGCCTACTATCCGCAAGGATGCGGAGGACTTCTCAAAGAAATGTCAAAAGTGCCAGCTATTTTCCCTCATCCAGTTGCATCCGTCCCAGCAGCTTCGCTCGATCACCGCCCCGTGGACATTCTCTATCTAGGGAATGGATTTGATAGGTCCCTTTCCCGCAGCTAGTGTCCAGAGGAAGTTTGTTCTCATCATGATCGACTACTTCTCCAAGTGGATCGAAGTCAAAGCTCTAGCCAAGACCACCTCTCAAGTCGTAAAGAACTTCATCTGGGGGGAGATCGTCTGCAGATTCGGGATCCCCCTCGCCATCGTCACCGACAACGGTCCTCAATTCGCCAGCTTGGAGCTGGAAGATTTTTGCAGGCAACTCGGAACTGATCTTCAGTTTGCGTCAATACATCATCCAAGGAGAAACAGACAAGTGGAGGCCGCCAACAAGCTGATCATCAACCTGCTGAAGAAGAAAGGCGAGAACCTGAGAGGTAATTGGGCAGAACATCTCCCCTCGGTGTTGTGGGCTTTGAGAACCACTCCTAGCTCAGCCACAGGGGAAACCCCATTCAAACTCTCTCATGGGTCAGAAGCTCTCATTCCAATAGAGTTCGAGGTCAGAAGTCCGAGGGTGATCACAGCTGAAAACAGAGAGGAAGAATGGCGTCTGGAGAATGAGGAATCTCAGAAGCTATTCCTCGACTACATTGAAGAACTCTGAGACTTAGCCTCAACCCGGCAAGAGGAGATCAAGCGTCGAATGGCGAAGCACTTCGACAAACACGTTCGCCTCAAGCACTTCCAAGCAGGTGATCTAGTCTTAAAGAAGGTGGACGCGGCAGGAAGATCAACAACCGTCGGAAAGCTCAACCCGAATTGGGAGGGACCTTTCATCATCCACGAATCACTTACAACAGGAGGATATTGCCTGCAAAATCACGAAGGGGAGCTATTAGGGAATACCTGGAACGGCGATGACCTGAAAAGGTTTTATCCCTAAGCAGGGACGTCTATATCCCTCTCCTATAAATTGTTTGTTTATAAATAAATTCCTCACCTCCCTGAAACACGGGATGGTGAGAGATTCTCACTCCTATCACAACAACAACTATCGTAAAGAAAGGAAGGAAAACATGTGAAGTCGACCTCCACGTCAGGTTGGGAAACGAGCATCCGACTTGATTCTCGTAAGATCCAGAACGGATGATGGGACGGTGCCTCGGTAGTGCGTTCCCCTAAGACCAAGCCTCTGCATTAACGGTCGAGATCAGTTCCCCCCTTGCATGTGGGCCGTGGTTCCCTTCGACCGCATCTCTCATCCGACTTGAGAGATTATCAGGAAGAAGTCATGATGCCGACCTCCTATCTCGACGATAGGATGGTCAACTTAACCTCTTAAGAGACCCTTGAATAAAGGAGTCGCAAATTCTCAAAGAGTAAAAGGCTCGCAGCATAGCATTTCGTTTCTAATGACCCTGTCCAATCATTTGAGTTGGTGTGTTTAATCCCCTGTGATTGTTGAGTATGCCAGGAGAAAGTTCGTCGAAACAACATCAACATCACAGTAGGATGGAGACCTCGAGATGATGTGTCTTTGGATCTCCCCGACTGTCAGTCCCTACTTGTTGATCTCTTCACCATCATCAACATCGCAGTAGGATGGAGACCTCGGGATGATGTGTCTTTGTACCTCCCCGACTGTCAGTCCCTACTTGTCAGTCTCTTCACCAACATCAACGTTATGGTAGGATGGAAACCTCGGGATGTTGTGTCCCCTAGGGCCAGCCCAATGGTTATTCTCTACTCTTCTCATCCTCGAGTCCATTATTATTACAAGCATCCTGACAGTCTTTCATTAGGTGCAAAGGAGAGCTTTAGGAGCATTTGTCCCTCAGGACCTTCTCCGAAGACCCTCCAGAGCTTGATTCCAACAAGGTTTTTCTTGAAGATGGCAAGTATGTGTGTGCGACTATACATGCACGAGTATGAAGTGCGAGTATGCAGGTGCGAGTAAGGTATGATCGTCGACCGCATCACTCAATCTCGCCCGTGCCTAGGAGCCTAGCGAGCACTCAATATCTTCGCAGCCTAAAAATACTACTCGGCATGTAAACAAGAAAACAAGAATAACAAACATCAGGCGAGCGCAAAAATTTGTATTTCATTACTTTGATAATTACATCTTCAAAAATGATGTACAGCTATCAACAAAAGATCGGCGACTAGGCATCATCATCGCCATCATCCTCACCATCCACATCGACATCTTCGTCATCATCATCCTCGTCCCCGGAATCGTCATCCTCGGAATCGCTGGATGAGGATGGAAGATCTCGCATAGGGGAGGTGGACTCTTCGGCGAGCAGCCACGGGTTGAGGTCCACCACAGTCAAGTTCATCGCCTCCGGCTTCAACAGACCCTCGAATTTTAACCTGCTCAGGACAACTTTCCCGGTCGCCCTCGCGATCTCCCAGCGGACGTGCGACATCTCGTCACCATGCATCCTTATCTGCTTTCCTCTGGAGGGGCCTGCCTCCGATGGTTGTTGCTCGGCAGGCCGACTTTCCAGCTCGACGATGCGGACTTGGGCGGCCTCCAAGGCCTGCCGAGTATCTTCCAGCTCCTTCTCAAGCTGGGATACCTTCTTCGCTACCTCGATCTCGGCAGCCTGAAAATACACGAAGACCGCGATTAGTGAATTGTTCGGCGCAAAAGGAGAGTATCCCAGAAGCCGGAAATGGGACGACCGAATACCTCATGCTCCTTCCACTTGGCAGCCTCTTGCCCCATGGCGATGAGCTTCTTCGCCCGCACCTTAATCATCTGCTCGTATTCTAGCAACCGCCTCGACGTTGCATGGCCGAGCTCAGTAGCCCGAAGGTAAGCTCGCGAGCTCTGGTTCGCCAGATACTTGGCCGAGACATATTGTAAGGCCTCGGCATCTGCGCGACCATATAGGGCGAGCATCACATCGAATGCCTCGCTACTATCTTCCCAATCCTCTGACCAGGCAGGAAGATTGGTGCTCAAAGTCACCTTGTGGGCATGCTCGGCCCAGGACACCAAAGGGCGACCATAGGCGTCCTCGCTGCAGCCACCTTCGTTGAAGAGCAGGTGACTGTGAGGCTCGCCGGCCTCCGAAAGGTTCGCCTTCGCCTTCAGGTCCCTCTTGGTGACCTCCTTTTTCTTTCTTATCGCAGGCTCCTCGGACTCGGCCTTGCCCTTCCGCTTCCTAGAAGGCCCAACATCCTCGCCGGCGACCTCCTGTTCATCGCCACCAGGCGACAGGTCGATCAGGGTAGCGGCCCTTGCCTTCGGCGCTAACGGAAGAAGCTCGCTCGGTAAGCAGCGAGTAGCTGCAACAAGACATAACAGAAGGTTTTAGTCGCCAGTTAAAAGACAAAAGGCGAGTATGCGCAATACTCGCTCAGAAGACTACCTTCTCCTGCGAACACTTCGGCGAGCCCGTCTACTCGCTTCCTCCAGACGAGGACATCCAGGCGACGACCCATGAAGCTGTCGAGTAGCTTCTCCCTCGTCTCCTCCAGGTAAGGGGTCAGAAAGGCGCTTTCCGCCAGCTGGAAGGACGAGGTGGGGATAATTTGAAAGTCGCCACTTATGACGACTAGTCACTCGCCCCAGCAATGGTTTTTATTCGCCGTGTCGGTCAGAGTGCAGACATGGCTGCACAAGAAGACAATGCCCTCGCCAGTAGCGTTGAAGTTCAATACTCACCGAAAGACAGACAGATCGAAGGCGATCTTCTGTTCTCGCAGAAAGCATAAGAACCCAATGATCATCGCCACCCCATTCAGGTTGATCTGGGCGGGGACTATCCCAAAGTAGCGGAGAATTTGACAAAACTCCATCCACAGTGGTAATCGCAGGCCGACCTCGAAGTGGAAGATGGGGAACACCAGCTCGGTCGCCAAGAATGAGTTTAGTCGCTCATCCTCGTGAGGAAGCCTGGCGACATACCCAGGCGACAGGTATTTGGCACAGAACTCCTTCAAATCCCACGGCCGAAGAATCGACTTCTTGGAGGTAGTCGCCCCAAAGCTCTTGGCGTGATTCACACGCCGAATGGTCGCCTCATCGGCCATTCTGTAACAGATAGAAAGGAAGAGTGAGTATCAAAGAGGCGAGAAGTGGAGCTATAGGAAGATACTCGCTGGGAATGCAAGAAGGTCGCCAGAAAGCGTAATAAATACATACCCACCCCTCTATTTATAGTAGTCAAAGATACTTGGCTTGTCGCGTACGCCGCCGCAAGTACGAGTGAAGGGTGGCGAGTAGCCAGGTAAGTCACCAAAAATCAGCGGCGCACGTCAGATTATCATCACTCAGCGAGCGAGTTCCTGCATCAATATACAAGGGAGCTCGCCAGACAGGCGCGACATACAACAACTACTCGCAAAAAGACCGCAAAAAAGAAGATAGTAAAAAATCAGGCATCACAGCAATCAAGCGAGCGATTAGTAAATGAAGGGCGAGTTTCATATACTCACCAATAAAATTACTTAAATTTTTAAAATTGTTCAAAAGTTACAAATCACTCGCCAAATGGCGACCATACTACAACAAACGACGAAAAGAATCTACTAAGGGCCTTGGAGGTTCACGTGGGCTTCTGGAGGTTGTGGATGTCGCCCGACCCAGCCCATGCTGCGAGCACGCTTGAAGTGCTCGAAGGCCAGAGTCATCGCATCCTCCCCCTTCCGCAGCTGGTCTTCAATCCTCGCCAGGCGGCTGATCGAGCCCATACTCGTGCGCATTCCAACAAGCTCGTCATGGTGAAGCTGCTGACGATGCTCCAACCTGGCGACCCGGCGCTCCAAGTCGTTCGCGATCTGCAGGCGAGATTCCACGCCAGTCAGCCGAGTATCGAATTCCTCCAGCCGCGATACTTGCGCCTCCAGCTCGGTCAGTCGACGATGAGGCTCGACGGCCGCCAAGCACTCAACCCGCGACTCCATATCAGTCAAGTGGCGATGAGGCTCGCATATCGCTAGGCGCTCTATCTTCGCTTCCAGGTCCAAAATAGCGCGAGTAGCCCTCTAATGGTACTCGCGAGAAGGCAGGCCGACCCCATCAATCAGAGATCCCACCAGAGTCTGAGCATGAGCTGAAAAGAAGACAAGAAGGCTAGAGACTTTAAATAGCGAGTATCAAAAGGTATATCCCGCAGAGTCTGCAGACCAGCGACTAAAGTTACCAGGATGGCGAATATCATTCCTCGAGCCGCAAGGAGGACTGCGAGATCGCCGAGAAGGGGGCTCCTTCCTCGGTGAGGGGAGGTGCTATGATGCCCAACACCTCGCCGGGTGGAATGAGTCGAGGTGGTGGAATGAGTCCCACCAGTTTGCTCCCTGCTGCGAGGAACGTCCCCTCGGCCGCGACCATCTACTGGTCGCCCTCCTCCCCTTGGAGCGAACAAGCCCGAATATCCCCCAGCCCCTCCACGGAGGGAGGATTCTCCCAGATTTGTTGACGGAGCAGCAGAAGACGTAGGACGCTGATCGCCCTGAATATCGGTAGGAGGAGGGAACGAAGGAGGTGGTGGAAGCCCACCAATAGGCAGCTGCGAGATGCTCGCCAGCTCCGATTCTTGAGAAGGCGGTGGTGGTGGAGGCACGCTACTCGCCGAAGGGGCCCTCTGCTTGAATGAAGGCCGCTTCTCCAACAAGGAGCTGTGAAGGATCCGAACCGAGCGACTATCACGCGACCCTTCTCCAGCATCAAGCGAGATCATCGGGGATGATCGCAAAGGAGGTATGGCCAAGGGCTCCTCCTGAGCATTAATGGCCGACGAATCTACGAGTATAAAGAAAAACGTCAGCATCTCGCCAGCATAAATGAAATCAGCGAACTAACCAAAAAGGTGGCGAGTATGTAGCTCCCACCTCGCGTAGGAGCGACATCAGTTTTATCCTGAGCCGAGGTCTTAGCCGTACTCGCCTCCAAAACTATGTTCGGTGCGGGAGGATCAGTTGTAGGCGAGTCGCCCTCGTGAGAAAGACACAGATCGTCAAGCAGTTGCTGACGTCGGTCGATTGGAGGATCGATGACATCCTCCAAAGAAGTCGTCCTCCTCTTTTTCTCCTTTTTCTTCTTCTTCTTGTCAAGACGCTTCCTCTTCTTAGAGGCGAGGAAGTCTTCATGGTCGACATCTATGCGAGGAGGTAGCAGAGGAGCATCAAACATGCTCACAAGGCTGGCCATGGCAGCAGCAGCTTCCTCGGCATAATTGTGCGACATTGTAAGCGAGATCAGAAAGGCAGTTCCGCTCAGAGACCCACCCCCTCTATATATAGAGTCCAGACGTCGGCCAGCGAGATGCCGACTATAGACCAGTACTCGCTAGAAGGATAAAACGTCGAATGAAGGTTGGATGATTCTTTCCGAGCAACTACGTTACTCGCAAAAAGCGGGGATTGTGTACAACCCTCATTCTCCGAGGGCAGGGCCCACCCAAAGCCACGTAGGCATAAGTCAAAGTAAAAAGGTCAAATACAGAGGTCAGCAGTCCAAGTCACAAGACAGCTCAGCCAGCAGGAGCAGAAGAAGGCCTGGGCGAGTATGGGTGGACTCGCGTGAGTAGCCCTGATACTCGCCAAAAGGTGGGCGACCATAGGTGATACTTGCCCCTCTTCAAGCGAGGTCGCCTCAATGTCTCCTAGTCGCCGAGTTGGGTGGGTATAAAAGACCCTCCCCCTCCCTTTGGTTTTCCTATAAATAGGACCCTAGGGGTACTTGGATTGACACCTGAACTTGAGCTTTTAGAACCTCCTTCGTTCAAATTCTCGGACCCGTCATCCTTGGTAGTCACTCCCGGTACTAGCCAAGTCGGTGCCTTCCTCGTACCCTGCTCGGCCATTTCTTGGTTTTGGAGGGGAAGTCTCTTATGAGCTTCCGGGTACATGGTGGGACCTCCCTACCGCAGCACCTGGGGTCCTGTTTGTTGCTCTTCTATCTTCTTCGTCGTTGCCAGCCAAGTCATCTCGTTGGACTATTGGGCGAGTAGCCTCCGGCTGCATTGGTCCAAATTTTGGAGCCTAGGATTTTCCTGGTTTCAACAATATGGACTTTGTTTCCTGCACACTTAAACACACAAGATCAAATACACATAGGATTTGTTATTCTCAAACCTAGGAGATGCAGAAGACCATGTTCCAACAATGGATACTTTCACTAAATGACCTTGGATTGGAACGAAATGAGTTCCATTACACTTGAATCAACTATACGAGTCTAATGCAACTGATGAAAGTCCATTTGGAGCACGTGTGCTCAATATACTACATGGGTTATCCACTAGCTTCTCGAGTACCCTATAGGGGGTCGAGTCACTTTTACTGGGTCATCTAGGGTTCTAGTGACCTAATAAAAGTCGGGATGTTACACTTAGAGCAAAGAACCTCACTCATAAAAGATGGAAAACTAGAACAGACCCAACAAGCTGCAGCGAGGAGGTCCCACTACAAATCCGGAAGATCTAAGAGAGTTCCCCTCCCAAACCAAAGCTGAGTCTGGCACCCTGGAGGGTATTGGAGTATATCAAACTGTCAGCCCGATAAACCCTGACTAACAGAGTTCTGAAGCTCTCCAAAACAGCCTAAGGAGAGAGAAAGCCAAGAAAACCTCCTCTCCAAAGGTGCCCTTGGGGGTCTATTTATAACTTTCTCAAAATAGCCTACGGATAGCGGAATCCCGCCTTTTGGTTTTACTAAACGCAACCCAAATTGGTCTGCCAACAATGGAATCCTGCTGTTTGGAAGGGTTAATTGCATGCCACAATGTATTTCCTGGAAAAACTGGGGCCCCCCTAAGGAGCGAATCCACGCAACTCGAGGCGTGCTCGCCTGGGGGTGGCGAGTACCCGATGTGACTGGGTGCTCGCCGCTCACCCCGAACTAGGGACGGACGCTTGCTGTCGAGCTCACACTCGCATATTCGGCTAGACATCTAGCTGATCGGCTAGAGGTCTAGTCGAATGGCGAGAAGCAGATAAAACTATTTATCCGCTGAACATCTAGCCGATCGACCAGAGGTGATTCGACTACCCTGGTGAGGACCGAGTGGGAGCTACCCTGGGAGTGCTCGTCCCTCTTCTTTAATGCCGACCATTGCACTCCATGTTGGTCCACTCGACAAATACATGGTTGTACATATACAATGGCGGACCTACGATTTTCGTCCGACCCGGTCACATGGTAAAAGATTTAAATTTTTGATAATTTTTTAATTCAAAATTTGAAAATATTATTGCAACGGAGAAAAAATGAAAGAAAAACAACAATTACTAGCTTAGTTTCTAGTTTTCAATCCCTATTTTCATTAGGAGTATCATTGACACTTATGTTGCATTGACCATTATCAAAGTGTGAGTAAGATTTTCAATACATTTGCTATCTCACCACTGCAATTGTGTTTGGTGTTCCATCTCTAGAAGTCCAATAATCATTTGGTAGATGGACTTTGTTTAAGCAAATTTCAATCATAAATTCTAATCCAACTAAATTTGGTACTAAATTGATTAATTTGATAGTCTTGCTTAGACCTATTAAGGTAAGTACTAAGCCTATTCTACATACTTGGGATATTCATAGTAAGTGCTTGGATAAAACTTCTTGAAATCAAAACAAATTTTATACTAATATCTACTAAATAGAGAAATGAAATTTTGAAACTATTAAATTCAAGAAAAAAGCTAGTGAAACTTCTTCAACATTTCATGGCATTCCATCAAACAACTGGTGGGAAACACAATTTTCTTGGTTAAGAATCAGAGCATAAATTCATGCATAAAAAAAGACATCATGACTAAGATCACATGAAACTGGAATAAAGAAAATAAAAAATGACATGAATCAAAAACTAAGCCCTACATAAAACTGAAATCTAAAATGGATTTGGAAACTTGGGATGGAACCTAGAGAAGCATGCTCAGGTACTCAAGATTTTTATTTTCTTTGCAGGAACAATAGCAAAAATAGATGAACATCATGAAGGGCATTAGCAATTAGCAAAAAATTGGATTCATTAATGGAAGTATTGGCAGATCCAGCAGGATTTTTCAGTGGGGGCATTCAATAAAATAATGACACAAAATATTATACATACAATAGAAAATAACTAAAAGTTTACAAAAAATATCTAAATAAGGATATTTTTAATTAATAAAATAAGATTTCTTACATGCTTACATTAAGAATTGATCATTTATTTAAGATCGTACTGAGTAATCAACATTACAAAATGAAGTATTGAACAACATAAAAATCAAAGAAATATTATATATTGCTCAATAACAACTAACTTGAAGCTTGCCAAATGCCAAACAAATAAAATATAGGCGGGCTGCTAACCGCTGGTTAAATACTCATATCAATGAATACTCACCTCAATCAACAATGTATAAATCAGTTACAAAATGTAGGGGACGGCTGCCAGCTGAATCAAACAATCAAGGATTGGAACATGTAAAGGGCAAAAAAATTGAAGAAATCCAGAGAATAAGTGAGTTGTGAGAAGTTAACCTGAACAAAAGTCTGAAACGTGCTTGTTAGCCTCGGCCAGTCGGGTTCCTTGATTCCTTTTCGTGGAGAAGAGCAGAGATTGAGAGATGGGTGTGAAACTGTGCAAGGAAGTAAGGGATAAAAGAACCATAAATTGAATCCATGATTTCAATGAGAACTAGGGCGGAATTGAAAAAAAACCTTTAAGTGAAAGAATCAAAGAACCATAACCTCGACTTGTCAGCGTTGTCGTTGAAGAGTAGATCCGTAGTGCACTACTGGTCCATGATCGTCATCGTCAATCGACAGCACAGCAGCGACTGCAGGCTCGTCATCGTCTCGGCAGTGGCTCGACGACGGCTCGACGCTGAAGAGGCGAGCAGAGGGCTCATCGCTGAAGAGGCATCATGCGCTTGGAATGAAGACTAAACCTAGAGAGAGGGGTTCGCGGGATCGTAAGGCGGAGACAGGATGCGGGGATCGTAAAAATTATGGGAATACCAAGCCAAAAGCCAAGAAATAAGCCTATTAAATTTTTTTAAATTTTTTTTAGGGTGGCCGCCCAGACTGGGCCTATGTTAGGTTCGCCCATGAATGAAAGAACCTATAAAAACAGTAGCAGACTTGCTAGATTGGTGGTTCCATTAGAACAATATGCAAATTGCCAAAATCATTTTAATGTTGAAAAAAATAGCAGCTACTCAACAAAAAAAAAACTAGGGGAGCCAGGAGTTCATACCTGACACATGAAAAAAGAAATTGATTGGTCAAATAGAGCTGAGATCGAAAGCAGTGACGGAAGAGCCAGATTCGCAATGGAGGAAGCGATAATTTGAAGCAGGCTTGTTGCGTGCGGATGGAGCCTGAGGTCGCTCGACACTTATAGTCCTCACTTGCCGCCGTCACTTAAATAACTTATTAGGGCTCAATATAGCGAAGGCGAACTGTGGACAGGCCCGACAATATGGCGAAGGCGAGCTCTACTCGAAGGTGTTTTCCGAAATTCATACTCGGGCACGTGCCCCGGTATGCCTTAACATGGGTCTGCCTCTCTCTCTCTATATATATAGAATGCCCTAATTCTCTCCACTAGAAACAAATATATATTTTTATATAAGAGTATTTGCCCTAATTCTCTTCACTGGAAACTGAGAAAGGCCCGCTCGCCGCAGAAGTCAAAACGTCCTCTGACTTGCTCTCCTTAGTCCTCACGCTTGCCGTAGAATGCCGTCCGGCCCCTGCCAATCACAATTCACTCTCTTCTGTTGCCATAGTCCGTAGAACGCCGCCATTTCTCCGAAATCCGGATCTGATTCGCCCCCTTCCCTTCCTCCTCGATCCCGGTTTGCTTTACTTTAATTTCTTCCTTGGCATCTGGCTATAAGTTTAGTATCTTCTTCTATTCCTTGGCATCTCGAATACCCAAATGATCATTATTATCCATTTGTGACCGGTGATTGTGTATTAGAAATTTGAATGCTGATTGTGTATTGCAAGTTCCAAAAAGGGGAGCACTTATGATAGTTTATTCTGTTGTTTCAGTATATATTCTTTAATGGTCTAATTAATTAAAGAATAAATTATTTAGGGCTTTTATGCATAAGTGCAGAGGAATATAAATAGATTTTATTTTCAAAATTTAAACACTTCTGATCATTCTCACTCTCACACTCAATCAGAAAAGAGAAAAAATGCTCAACAAGAAGACTTCATTGTTGTGCTGCGAAGATAGACTCTTCTTCCCTGGTTGAAAAATTCATCTGATATTTTCTGAAGAAGATTCCCAAGAAAAGTTATTCAAAATTTCTCCGAGCTTACATTTGCAAGAAGAAGAAGAAGATCTTTCATTCAAAATCTTTTATCTTGAAGCCTTCTCTTCTGTAATAGAAAAACATCTTTCTTATTCTATAGAGTTCTGTGTGAGCCTGAGTTTGGTAGGGTTCTGTGTGAGCTTGAGTTTGGTAGGATCTTGGTATAGATCTAAGTGCTTGGTAGGACTTGTAAAGTCTGAGTAATTACTATAGGGTTTGTGTAACCTGAGTGCAAGCCTTTCTATGTGAGGGCTGATGTAGGATCCTTTGTGATCTGAGTTGTAAGATCTGTTATATAGTGGAAGAGATCTGAGTTTTGGAGAATTTGCTTAGTCTAGCACATAACTAGATAGGTGGGAAGGACAATGGACTACCTCTTGAGACATTGTCTTGAAGGGAACCACTATAAATCCTATGTGTTTTTTGGTTTGCTTGTGTGCTGTGTTGAATAATTTTAAAGTAGCAATTAACATTAAAAACACCTAATCACCCCCTCTAGGTGTATTATAGACAACCTAAATCTTTCGATTTGTATCAGAGGTAGGTTGGGTTCAAAGGCCTAACAACTTAGAACAAGATCTATAAGTTATATTGGGTTGTCAGCTCAAACTATGGCTGGTGAGCATCATAAGAAAATGAGCTCAATGAAGTTGCCCATCTGCACAAATGAAATCTTCCCCATCTGGAAGCAAAGAGTGAAGTTGTACATGGAAGCTTCAGATCTTAGAGTCTATTTGGCAGTTGAAGAGGGACCCTATATTCCCATGAATATTCATGTGGACCCAACAACAGTTCCTACACCCAAAACCCTATCCCAGCTCACCAAGGATGAAGTAGCCTTGGTCACCATGAACAAAAAGTCCAAGAACATCATTGTCAATGCAATTGATGATTCAACATTTCAGAATCTGATTCATTGTAAGACATCAAATGAAATGTTGGATTCTTTAGTTGTTTACATGGAAGGAACTGAAGAGATTAGGAATGACAGAAAATCCCTTCTAAATTAGGAGTATGAGTCCTTTAGGCAAGATAAGAAGGACAACATAGATACATGCTATGAAAAATTCTTCAGGATTGTTAATGGGCTCAGAACTTATGAAAGGGAGTTCATAATTATGAGCTCAATGATAAGTTCTTGAGATCCCTGAACAAAGAATGAGACACGAAGCTTTGTGCCATCAGAGAAGTTGGCAATCTAGGAAACATGGAGCCTCAACATCTATATGGTAAACTCTTATCATATGAGCTGCAGCTGAATACCAGAAGATCTGAAGAGGAGAACTCCAAGGCTTCCAGCAGAGAAAGAGCAGTGGCCTTTAAAGCTGAAACATTAAGAAAGCACAAGGTTGTGGAGCCTGCTTGTATCTCAGAAGATGAGATCATCAACAATTTCAGCTCTGTTCTCTCAGATGGAAAACTCTCCCTATTTACAAAGTAGTTCAAAAAGCTGTTGAGAAATAGAAGAAGAGGAAATAGAAGACAGGAAGCTTCTCCCTCTAGTTCAACGAGAGAAGATAAATTTGGGAGCAGACACAAATCAGAAAGGTATGATTCTAAACCTAACAAACATATTTCTTCTAATATTATTTGTTACACCTGCAAGAAGCCTGGACACATCATAGCCGAGTGTCTATTTAAGAGAAAAGAAAAGAGTGAAGAAAGGAAGCACTCAAAGAGCAGAAAGATGGAGAAGAGCATTATAGCTAAGAAAGTCAGAACCCTCAGTGACAGTGACACCGAGTCATCATCATCAGAATCTGACAGCCACATAGCAACAATGGCTTTTTCAGATGAAGGAAGTTGTGATGAATCTCATCACAACCAGGTAATTCCTAAAGTCTCTCTTACCATATCTGACACAGATTCAGATGCCAACTCCTCTTCAACAGTAAGAGAAGATGACACTGATTATATTGAGAAATTTGGTGCCCTACTTGAATCTCTTAAGAAAGCAAAAGCTCTTTGTAAGGCACAAGCTGCAGAGATCATCTCCTTGAGTGACAAGAGAGATTAACTGCTTGAGAAAGTAACCGAGCTTGCTCAAGATAAGACCAAATTATCAATTTCTCCATTGAGCACTAACACTTTAACTGAAGTTATTAAACATAAGAATATTAGAATCAAAGAGCTACATGATAAGATTTTAGAGGAAAGAAAAATTGTGGCAAGTTATTCCAAGCCACAAACTATTCTTCCCTTAATTGATAGCTTTTCACAAATAAATAAGAAAGGTTTGGTCTATGGTCAAGGTGAAGATAATGGGTTATCTTCTCAAGGAAAAACATTATTTAGAAAAGTGATCGCACCCACTAATTCTTATGATCACTGTAGTATCTATGGGTGCAAAGAGAGCATGAAGACAGAGGGTGGTATTAAGCTCCCTTCTACTTGGGTAAGTAAAAGACAGACTTTTCTTGGGAGGAGTGCTCTATCAGCACCCAAAACTCTTTTTCCTGTGAAAGCCTTAAGAAATTCTCATGTTGGGGAAAATTTTTTAGCTTCTAAGAAAAAAGGGTTAGCTGTCAAGCAACATCCTAACTCAGTTAGACCAAGCACGACAAGAAAATCTAGATATGATAGATTTGAATGTTGGTGATGTGGTAAAGTATGGCATTTTGCCTTAGATTGTTGGTTTAATCCAACTGTGCAGAATGATCCCCACATGAGAATCAGAAAGCATGCTGCTAGTTTTGCATTTAGTTCTTTTCCTAACAAGCACTTATGACCCAAGAAAGCACGGGTTCCTAAGGAGGTGTAGCTGTCTTGCAGGTATGTCCAACATCCACCAAGACTCCTGTGTGGTATTTAGACAGTGGGTATTCCAAGCATATGACTAGAACTAGAAGCCTCTTGAAGGAGTTTACAACTATAGAAGATGGACCCAAAGTCAAAGTTGAAGGATCCGATAGAGGTGTAGTCAAAGGCTATGGAAAGATTACTAATGGTAGTATCACTATCACAAAGGGTATCTTATGTTGAAGGGTTACAACATAACTTCATTAGCATAAGTCAACTATGTGACTTGGGATATACTGTTCCCTTCCATAAGGATGAGTGCATGATCAAGAATTCTTAGAATTTTGAATCTATTCTAACAAGCACTAGGAGTGGCAATGTTTATTGCTTGAATTTTATCTGCATTAGAAAGAATGAACCTGTATATCTTGTAGCAAATGATGGAGTATCTTCTTGTGTAAAGTGGCACAAGAGACTATCCAAAATCAGAAGTGATCATGGAAATAAATTTCAGTCTGGGTCAATGACCAAATTTTGTGAAGAAGGTATCTTACAAGAGTTTTCTTCTCTCAGAACTCCCCAACATAATGGAGTGGCTGAGAGGAAAAATAGAACACTTATTGAAGCTAGCAGGATCATGCTAAATGACTCCTCACTCCCAAAATATCATTGGGATGAGGCAGTCAATACTGCACGTCATGTGCAAAGTAGCACTCATCAATGAGAACCATAATAAGAATCCTTATGAGCTGATTAAGGGTAAAAAGACAACACTAGCTTACTTCAGAATCTTTGGAAGTAAATGTTATGTGCTGAAAAACAATAAGCATTACATTACCAAGTTCTCTCCAAAGATTCATGAAGGTGTCTTTGTAGGATATAGCAAAATTAGCAAATCCTACAGAGTCTTCAATAAGAATAATGCTCTTACAATTGAGGAATATGTTCATATAGTTTTTTGATGAAAGCAACACGTTGCATAACCCTCTTTCTAGTTCATCCAATGCAGGAATTGAAGTAGGATTGGAGACCCTTAAAATCAAAGAAGAAGAAACAATTGAGAAGAAAGAACCTTCCACACGGGACTCTATTCCAGAAACAGTAGAAAAGACTACTGAAGACCAAATCTTCAGAATAAAAATCTTGAAGCAGCAACTAAAGAAGTTACTGAAATAGAAGAACCACCAAGAGTGCTGCCTACAACTGCGAGACATCTTAGAAATCATCCAGCAAATCAGACAATTGGTGAGCTTAATCATGGAGTTAGAACCAGAAGAAATGCTTTGAATGAGAGCTTGCACCTCAGTTTTCTATCACAACTGGACCCAATGAAATTTGAGGAGGCCAACCAAGACCAATTTTGGGTTATGGCCATGCAAGAATAGCTCAACCAATTCAAGTGATGTACAGTTTGGAAGCTTGTTCCAAGGCCACAAGTGCATAATGTCATTGGGACAAAGTGAGTTTACAAAAATAAAATGGATGAAACTTGAGTGATTGTAAAGAATAAAGCAAGATTGGTAGCCCAAGGTTACATGTAAGAATAATGGATAGACTTTGATCAGACATTTACTCATGTTGCTAAACTAGAGGCCATCAGGCTCTTTCTAGCTTATGCTGCATTCAAGGGATTCAAAGTCTACCAAATGGATGTTAAATTGGTATTTCTAAATGGAGACTTGAAGGAGGAGATCTATGTAGCTCAACTACTAGGTTTTATCTCTGCAACCCATCCCGACTATGTCTATTTTCTAAATAAAGCCTTGTCTGGCTTGAAACAAACGCCAAGGACTTGGTATGGGACACTGTCTACCTTTCTCCTTGAAAACAAATTCTCAAGAGGGAAAATAGATAAGACTCTTTTCTTGAGAGAGTTGAAGGGCTAGATCCTTCTGGTCCAAATATATTGATAGTTTATTTAGGATATAATTTTAGTTACCTAGAGGGGGGGGGGGGGGGGGGGGTGAATAGGTTTCTTTTATTTTAGGCTAGCTATTTTCTGATTTTAGGTTAATAAAATATCAAGCACAGAAAACACACAAAGATTTATAGATGTTCCTCAAGACAGGGTGCCTTGAGTAGTCCTCTTTCCCCCTTCACCTTTCTAACAATGAGTTAGATAAGGCCAACTTCTTCAAACTCAACTCCAAGAGCCTACAGCACAGATCCTCAGGATCTCTCAGGTTTTCCCAAACCCTACCTCAGGCACAACAGCCCTACCTCAGGCTCAATAGCCCTACCTCAGATCACACAATGATCCTACCCTCAAGCTGACCTCTCAGCTCTACAACTCAGGCCAAACAGCCCTACACCCTCAGGCAAAGATGCCCTACAAACTCAGAACAATTAAGTTCCTGATTCTTCTTGATCCTTTCCTTCAGATGATGGACTGGATTAGCTTGCTCTTTCTTAAGTTGAACAACAGGAGCAATCTCTTCTCTTCTTGCAGCCTCAGGTAATCAGGAAGAGTAAGCTTATTGGCTGCTGACAATGGAACAATAATGTTCTTCTTTTTTGTGCTGGAGAGTAAAATGTAGGAAGCAGGGTTTTACAAAGCCCTAACTTATTCTTTTATACTCCAATGATCTTCAATGGCTCTTAGTTGTCCTTCTGACAGGTATGGGAGTGATTGGTGGACCCTAAGAAGCCTTTCTGCAGCTTGAGCCAAAAGCAGAATCCGCCAGATCATTTTGAATCTGTGTCAGCGGTTGGGCTGAGTGTTAATTTTTTTGAAGTGGAAGTGGAAAGGTGCTGGGCGGTCTGCAGATTGGAGACTACAGAGACCGCACGGTTTGCTTTGGTGGTTTGGCCGGTTTTGTCTCAGGCGATCTGTTCTGGGCGGTCTCATCTGGGAGACCGCAAAGTGTCCGGGCGGCTTGCGCGGGTATTTCTGGCGACTTGTTCAAATCGGCCAGATGTTTAAGAAGGTCTGCCTTCTTGCAGTGACCGGGCGGTCTGATGACTTGTTCTAGTCGGTCTGGGTTACTGAAGAAGTGTTTTGCTTTTGCAATAAAGACCGGGCGGTCTATTTTAGGACACTGCGGTAACCGGGCTATTTGTATATAACTGTATGGTTTCATAAGGAGCTGTTAGACTTGCTGAGCTCGGGCAGTCTATCTTGTGAGACCGCTTGCGATCTGATGGGCGGTTATTGCATCCAAGTTTGTGCGGTGACGACATCCGTCTACTTGCCTATAAATATGGGTGCAGGGCCCATCATTCATAATAAGAACTGTAAGAACCAAAGTTGGCTTGATTGTGCCCGTCTCTTTCCGAGGTCGCGCGGTTTGAGTTTTGCCTGACCGGTTTCTCTGTTCACAGGTTAGCGACTTGCAGTTCACGGACAACATTCTCCCTTCTTCCAGCTTTGAATAAACCAATCTGGCAGCGGTCTGTCTGGGCGGACTGTGTTTAGGTGTTCTTGGACTGTGCAACGGACTCAGTTGATCAGGCGGTCTTAAGAGACTAGGCGGTCTTGAGTGCGGTCTGCAGCAGGAAGCAGTTTCTTCTTCAAGTGTTTGTAGCAGTTGAATAAGCAGCAGGTCGATCGGTCTGTGGTTGCGGGCTAACAGGTGCGGTTTCCTCTGTCCGCGCGGTCTCAGGGGTTAACCGCACGGCTTGTCTGTTCGCGCGGTCTGCCGATCTCAGTCTATCAGGTCATCGGCAGCTTGTAGTTTTGTGTTTTGTGCTTCTCTCCTCTGTGTTTCTTATGAATCATGTCTCGTCATGTGTACCTCGAATTATAAAGAGATAGTTAAAGCCAAAGCACTATTCAGTCTTCCCATTGTCATTGTGTTGCTACGCTTGTGGAATGTTTGTGAAGTGTTCCACATTTTTACTTCAACTCCGGACCTCAAATTTTTTAACATGGTATCAGAGGTAGGTTGCTGAGGTTGCTGAGGTTGCTGAGTAGTAGTTGTTGTTACTTCTCTCGAGTTCCTCAAGGTGGTTAGCAATCAGTGAATATCAATGGAAGGAGGATATGTTAGAGGTCTTGGTATTGAGCTCCTTACGCAGACTAACTTTAAGAAGTGGAAGTCTTGCATGGAGAGCTATCTTCTTGGTCAGGATTTGTTGGTGGTTGTAGGAGGAGAAGCAAGACAAGTTGTTATTCCTGCTGAAGGGAATGCTGAGCTCGTGAAGGCCCGGAAGAGAACAAATGCGAAGTCTCTGAGTTCACTCTCAAGAGAGCTATCATTCCGGAGCTGTTTGATCACATTATCGGATGTAGGTTAGCTACTGAAATTTGGACAGCCTTGGATGGCTTGTTCAATAAGAAGAATGTAGCTATGCTACAGTTCTTGGAGAATGTGTTGGCGAAAGCAACTCAGGGAGATTTGTCCATCTCAACGTTATTCTTGAAGATGAAGAACCTTTGCGCAGAGATATCGGCATTGGACCTGGATGAGCCTATCTCAGAAGCTAAGTTGAAGAGGCACATAATTCGCGGCTTACGAAGGGAGTATGTGGCCTTTGTTACTTCCGTTCAAGGCTGGGCCAATCAGCCATCGTTGCTGGAGCTGGAGAACTTACTTGCTTGGCAAGAGAGTTTGGCTAAGCAAATGGCAGGGATGTCAGTCTCTGGGGGAGAAGGTGAGGTTCTCTTCTCTGGAAAGAAGAAGAGATGGGACAAGAAGAAAAGAAATCTGGAGATGATGGTCCATCTACTTCATATCAGCAGGAGAGGAGCTATGCTCCTAAGCGTGATGGGAAGAAGAAGGAAGGACCTAGATGCTTCAGGTGCAATAAGCTTGGTCACTTCAGGAGAGACTGCCAAGTTAATCATCAGCCAGGGCATGCTGCAGGAAAGGAGGAGGCTGGTTCCAATTCTGCAGGTAGTTGGGGTGGTGGAGGTGCATTCATGACAGACACGTGTGCTCGGGAAATAACTTCCATTAACTATCAGGATGATTGAATAGTGGACTCTGGGTGTGGTCATCAACTCACCGGAGATGAGTCGAAGTTCTCCTCATTGCGAGCATATACAGGTAATGACGCTATCATTACGGCTGATGATACTATACATGCAGTAGAGAAGGAGGGTGTGGTTTCTTTGAACGATGATAGAGGTACTCTTACATTGAAGAGTGTCTATCATGTTTCGGTGATGAAGAAGAACCTCTTCTCAATGACCAATGCGGTGGAAGCTGGCTATCACGTTCTGTTCGGTCCAACAGAAGTGAAATTTCTCCGAAATATTTCAGCTGTGAAAGCTGAGGTCACTCATGTAGGGAGATGGGTGAAGGACTTGTTTGTTCTTTCAACAAGTTCTTATGTTCATAAGATGAGGGCTAACAACAGCGCCGCTATCTGGCACGAAAGACTTGGGCATGTTGGGATGGATAAGTTGAAGGCTATGGCGGGAAGATGCCTTGTGAAATGTCTGCCTAGCTTGTCATCTTTCGGAGATGGTCACATTTGTGCAGGTTGTCAGTTTGGTAAATCTCAACGTCTTTCATTTGACAAATCACAAAGCAGATGCAAAGCACCATTTGAGTGTATACATGGCGATCTGTTTGGACCTACCAACACTGCCAGTCTTGGAGGTAGCAGGTATATGCTAATTTTGGTTGATGACTTCACCAGATATACTTGCGTATATTTTCTGAAGGAGAAGTTGGAGGCGTTCGAGAGGTTTGTGGAGTTCAAGGAGCTGGTGGAAGGTCGGCTCAACCTGTGGGTCAAGAGGTTCAGAACAGACAATGGAGGAGAGTTCACCTCCAAGGCATTCTTTAACTTCTGCAGGAAGCATGGCATCCAAAGAGAGATTTCTTGTGCTCACACTCCACAATAGAACGGAGTTGTAGAGCAGAAGATCTGTCATCTGATGGAGACTTGCAAATGTTGGCTTCATGCCAAAAGTATCCCAAAGTCCTTCTGGGCAGAGGGAATGTCTTGTGCGGCCTATGTTATCAACCGGATGCCTCTTAGTCCCATCAATATAAAGACCCCTCATGAGTTAATGTTCAAGGAGAAGCCAAGCGTGGAACACTTTCAAGTGTTTGGTTCTACCTACTACGTGCATGTTTCGGATGCCCTTCGAACGAAGCTAGATGCAAAGATAAGGAAACTAGTCTTCGTCGGTTATGATGACCGGAAGAAAGGGTAGAGATGCATGGATCCCAAGACACGGAGATATGTGGTCCCTAGGGATGTGGTATTTGACGAGCTGACGTCATACCAAGGTAGCTCTTCTATAGAGTCACAAGGAAGCATGGTAGATGGTGGACCAGAGGAAGCTGCAAGGGAAGTTCTGGTGGAGTTGCTTGTTTCTCCAGGTGCTCCAGGTATCTCTAGCTCTGGATCAGGTTATTCAGGTTCTAGAAGCAGGGGGAGCTATGCTCCATGTTTAACTGACAGGAGAGCTAGTCCAGAAGCTGCAGTTGAAGAGGTGGTTCAAAGTCAAACTCTGAGGAGGTCCAAGAGGACCATTATTCCACCAAATCGGTATACGGGCGGGAACTTGGTGAGCATTGTATCATGTTTCTTCGCAGGTCCCCTGGATGAGAGAGAGCCATCTTGTTTTGAAAATGCCGTTGGAGTCAAGGAGTGGGAAGGAGCCATGGATGAAGAGATGGCTGCCCTCAGGAAGAATGAGACTTGGGACTTGGTGCCTAAGGCTGAGGGAGTTACTCCGGTGACTTGCAAGTGGGTTTTCAAACTAAAGAAGAAGGCCGATGGTAGTATTGAGCGGTACAAGGCTCACATTGTAACTTGAGGTTTCTCTCAGAAGTATGGGGAGGATTATGAAGAGACATTTAGCCCCGTTGCCAAGATGACTTCGGTCCGGGTGGTGATTGCATTGTCAGCTTGCCAAGGGTGGAAGATTTGGCAACTTGACGTGAAGAATGCGTTCTTATACGACGAGATTGACAAGGATATCTTCATGGATCATCCATCTGGTTATGTTTCTGAAGAGCACCCAAGATATTTTTGCAAGCTTAAAAAGGCTCTTTATGGCTTGAAGCAAGCGCCTCGGGCGTGGTATGTGAAGATCGCAGAATACCTCCAGTTCTGCGGATACTTTACTTCTGATTTTGATTCAAGCCTATTCGTAAAGAAGACGGGGGAGCTTTAGGTATTGGTGCTGCTGTACGTTGACGATATGATCGTCACAGGGAATTCTGAAGTGGAGGTAGCTAGGCTTCGTGCTGTGCTAGCTATCAGATTCGAGATGAAGGATTTGGGTGAGCTCCACCATTTCCTTGGGCTCGAAGTGGAGAGAAAAGAGAACGGTATGCTTGTTTCCCAAAAGGCTTTTCAGATCGAATCGTGAAGAGGTTCGGCATGGAAAGGGGGAGGAGCAGATCTACTCCACTAGAGGTTGGAGTTCATCTTCGACGAGATGAAGGGAAGGCTCTTACCGATCCTTTGGTGTTCCAGGCTTTGGTTGGAAGTCTGATATACTTGACGATCACGAGGCCGGATATTGCTTATGTAGTTGGCAGGGTGAGTCGGTTTATGGCAGAGCCTCAGAAGCCTCATCTTGTGGCGGCTAGGAGTATCTTGAAGTATGTCAAATCCACCTCGGATTTGGGTCTTTTCTACGGGAGAGATTTGGGCTTTTGCTTGCACGGGTACATGGATGTTGATTATGGAGGAGATTCAGATGACCGGAGGTCGACGTCTGGATATGTCGTTATGACATGCTCTACAGCTATATCATGGTGTAGCAAGATGCAGGATTCTGTGTCTGTCTCCACCACAGAAGCGGAGTACAAAGCTTCGGCTTTGGCAGCTCAGGAAGCCATCTGGCCTATGAGGCTTTCAGAGGACATTCATAGGGAGGTGCGAGGTCCTACTCTTCTACGTGGTGACAATGAGAGTGCACTCAAACTGGTGAACAATCCAGTTTGTCATGCGCGTACGAAGCACATAGAGATTCATCATCATTTTATTCGTGAGAAGGTGTTGGAGGGATCTCTGACTGTGGAGCATGTGCAGAGCAAGTATAATGTTGCTGACATATTTACTAAGCCGTTGTCAAAGGGACCATTTGGTCGGTTGCGGAGTTTGCTTGGGCTGACTTCAACTTCCCACTTCAAGGGGGAGTGTTAATTTTTTTGAAGTGGAAGTGGAAAGGTGCTGGGCAGCCTGCATATTGGAGACCGCAAAGACCTCATAGTTTGCTCTGGTGGTTTGGCCGGTTTTGTCTCAGGCGATCAGTTCTGGCGGTCTGATCTGGGAGACCGCAAAGTGTCCGGGCGGCTTGCGCGGGTTGTTCTTGAGACTTGTTCAAATCGGCCAGATGTTCAAGTAGGTTTGCCTTCTTGCAGTGACCGGGCGGTCCGGCGACTTATTCTAGTCGGTCTGGGTTACTGAAGAAGTGTTTTTCTTTTGCAATAAAGACCGGGCGGTCTGTTTTGGGAGACCGCGGTAACCGAGCGGTTTATATATAACTGTATGGTTTAATAAGGAGTTGTTTGCCTTGCTGAGCTCGGGCGGTCTATCTTGTGAGACCACTCGCGATATGATGGGCGGTTATTGTATCCCGGTTTGTGCAGTGACGACATCCATCTACTTTCCTATAAATAGGGGTGCAGGGCCCGTCATTCATAACAAGAACTGTAAGAACCAAAGTTGGCTTGATTGTGTCGGTCTCATTCTGAGGTCGCACGGTTTGAGTTTTGCCTGACTGGTTTCTCTGTTCGCAGGTAAGAGACTTGTAGTTCACGATCAACATTCTCCCTTCTTCCACCTTTGAATAAACCAGTCCGACAGCGGTCTGTCTGTGCGGACTGTGTTTAGGTGTTCTTAGACTGTGCATCAGACTCAGTTGATCAGGCGGTCTTAAGAGACTAGGTGGTCTTGAGTGCGGTCTGCAGCAGGAAGCAGTTTCTTCTTCAAGTGTTTGCAATAGTTGAATAAGCAGCAGGTCGAGCGGTCTGTTGTTGCGGGCTGACATGTGCGGTTTGCTCTGTTCGCGCAGTCTCAGGGGTTAACCGCACGGCTTGTCTGTTCGCGTGGTTTGGCGATCTCAGTCTGTCAGGTCGTCGGGAGCTTGTAGTTTTGTGTTTTGTGCTCCTCTCCTCTGTGTTTCTTATGAATCATGTCTCGCCATGTATACCTCGAATTGTAAAGAGATAGTTAATGCCAAAGCACTATTCGGTCTTCCCATTGTCATTGTGTTGCTACGCTTGTGGAAAGTTTGTGAAGTGTTCCGCATTTTTACTTCAACTCCGGACCTCAATTCTTTTAACACTGAGATTGCCTGTTGTCTCAGCGGCTACTTCTGTCCCGTCCCAGCGGATCCGCTGAGACAGACAATTGTCTCAGCAGTTTTCTTCTATCTGTAGCTCAGTAGTCCCAAACACCTTCTCAGCGGCTCCTAGCCTTGTCTCAGCAGTTCAGCTGAGACTGAGAGCTTGTCTCAGCGGTTTTGACTGTAAACCTATAGAACATACATCACACCATGGTATGACCTAACCCTGCATGGTCATGAAACATAATGGGGTTTATCAAATACAACTTGCACTTAGCATTGAGTGTGAAGCTTCTTCAAATCAAGGGAACATTGAGGGTCATTTTCCCAACATTTATGTTGATGACATTATATTTGGCTCAACTGATGGGAATCTTTTCAAAAAGTTTGCTAAACTTATGCATAGTAAATTTGAGATGAGCTGTATGAGAGAACTTAAGTATTTCTTAGGTCTCCAAGTAAAGCAATCTTAGGAAGGAATTTTCATTTCTCAGACCAAGTTTACCTTGGATATCATAAAGAAATTTGGTATGGAGAACTCTACCCCTATGAGAACTCATATGGGTTCAAATATGTCTCTAGACAAGGATGAAAAGGGGAAACCCTATAACGAGTCCATGTATAGAAGCATAATTGGCTTATTGCTCTACCTCACTTCTAATAGGCTAGACATCATATTTGTTACATGTGTCTGTGCAAGGTATCAAGTTAACCCCAAAGAATCTCATTACTCAATAGTGAAAAGAATTTTGAGATATCTGAAGGGTACTCCAAATCTAGGGCTCTGGTATCCTAATTCAGATGACTTTTAATTGTGTGGCTATTCTGATGCAGACTTTGCTGTGTGTAAAGAGGACGAAAAAAATACTTCAGGAATTTGTCAATTCTTGGGGAGAAGGCTTGTGCCCTGGAGTAGCAAAAAGCAGACCAACATTGCTATCTCCACAGCTAAGTCAGAATATATTTCTGTTGGTAGTTGTTGTGCACAACTTCTTTGGATTCAACACCAATTAGAGGATTGCAATTTGCAAATAAAGAAAACACCTCTCTATTGTGATTCCTCCAGTGTCATTTCTATTGCTAAGAATTCTGTGGCACATAGTAGAACAAAGCATATTGAAATTTGATATCATTTTATTAGGGAGCATGTAGAGGAGGACATTTTCCTTGAGTAGGTCAATACAGAAAGGCAGATAGCTGACATTTTTACTAAGACCCTTGATGAGTCAAAGTTCAATCAATTTAAAATTGAATTGGGGATGCTAAGTTTTTAAATTGGGCATGTTGAATTCCTTATGACTTGTATTAGAGGATTTGAAATATTTTGATAATGAGCTGGATCGTTCACAAGGTCCACCCTAAATTAGTCTAACAACTTTTATTTTGAAGACAGGAAAAATATAAAGCTTGGATAGGGCATAAGTAGAAAATCGTGTAGAGGAAAATAGCTTAAGCAAAGAAAATTTTCTTGAAGGTTTCGACGCATTGCTGGTATCTCGACAACAAGCTTAATGTGATCTCGACCACAGAGTTCACATGATCTCGACGACAAAACTCAGACAGCCCGACAAAATGACATCACAGGACACGCCAACGTCATAATTACGCCGCATTTACGGGTCTATCAACACGATTCTGGAAGATTTGAACAGGTACGCACCTATTACCCTTCCCAATGCATGCTAGTATATATTAGACAATGTGAAATCATAGAAATTGTGCACACACGAAATCCTAGAATCCCTATTTCATCTTCTTCCTCCTCTCGACGACATCCTGCAAGAAGCAATGACTCCAAAAATTACATATGAGAAAGTTCTTTCTGGAGGAGAGTTGGTCAAGGATGCATTCGAAGCTGCTGCTGAAGAACTTGATATGGTGATTACCCTGCTATATGCTTTTGAACTAGAGTATGTTCTTACTAAGCCTACTCGACTATACCACACAACATTGTCTGAAATGTTTGAAAATGCCCAAGTTAGAAAGGTAGGAAAAGTATTTCTCACTACTATATCTAGTGAATATATAAGGATTACTATCTTGAAAATGCCCAAGTTAGCAAGGTAGGAAAAGTATTTCTCACTACTGTATCTAGTGAATATATAAGGATTACTATCTTGGGCCTAACCAATGCCCTTAAGCTAATTGTCTTGGATGAGAATGAAGAAGAAGAAGCAGTCAATCCTGATTATTTCATGGAAGGATACAAATGGTGTGGCCTAGATGGCAAACCTTATGCAACATTCAAAAAAATAAGATGAATATGCAAGGTAAACTATTATCAGATATCATTGGAAAAGTACTGATATGCAAGGCTGGGTCACATGATGGAATCTCCAAAGAGATGTTTGAGCTGATGATCAGAGTGGTTCTTGGGAAGAAGACTGATTGGAGCAAAGTTCTGTTTGACAATATCAAAGAAAGCCTGAACAATCTGACAACTTTCAGATTCTTAAAACACTCCTTTCCTCAACACTTAGATGAAACTGAATCAACTCCCCTCCATTATCAAAAAAGAATAGATATGAAGACCATAAGCAGATGGGAGAAGAAATTTACCAAAAAGGTAGTAGGCGAACCTTCCTCCCCAAGAATTGATGTCCCTCAAAGCCCAGTACACCTCCCATAAATTACTCCAAATTTCTATGCTCATATTGAGGGGGAGCCTCTGGGAGAAGATACTGCTGTGATGGATAGTGCTTTAGTACCTCATGATGAGGTGACTCAAGAAGATGTTCTAATAATTGCTCAAGAGGTTGTGTTGAATGTGGATGTTGAGGAATCTGAGAAAATTCCAAGTGGTGGACATGTAGTTGTTGAAGAAGTAGAAGAGTCTGAAAGATCAGTGAATGAATTTCTAAATGATGACATGGGTCAAAGTACAGATGGAGAAGAATATAAGCATCCCTCTGATACCCCGACAATAATAGAGGGGGAGTCTACTGTTCAAATCACAGTGCAGACCTCACCTCCAAGGATAGAAGATGAGCAACATCCTCTAATCATCATAGTCCTCACAGCCCCATCAACTGAATTTATGTCCCAAATGGAAGCTCTACTTGATAGACAAAGAATACATTTTGAAGCATATGTAAATAATGTTGTCACAAGCTGCAAGAATGAACTATCTGGCAGGATAGAAGTCTTGCAAGAAGACATCCAACATCTAAAATCATCAAAATTCAAATGTGTATCATACTGCTGCCAATGTTGTTGCTAATACAGGAACTGCAATAGCCCATATCAATGAAGCAACTTATCTAATTGGACAACAACTGAATATTGTGTACGATAGAATGTCTGCCTTAAGAGATAATCAGCAGGTCGTCATACACAACCAGAATGAGACCTTCAATGGTTTTGAAGATGCCATCAATACCCTACTTCAAAGAATATCATCTACTGCTCAAGTCTTTCAAGAGCTAGTAGACAATGTTGGTGAAACTCTCCTTCTTCAATTTCAAGTCTCTCAAGATCAGATTTCTTCTACACTCACTCAATCTCTCAGAACTGCTCAAGGAACAATCATGGATGCAGTTGACAATCTCAATGCTCTACTCTCTAGGCAAATTCAGAACTCCCAGGCCATTCTCTCCAAAGAAATATTTTTAGAAGCCAGAAAGGGGGAGATAATGTCAAGCCATCATGCCATGTGGCTATCCAATGAAGTAAGATTCTCTATGGATCTTGAGCAAATAGACTATGGGATTGCTTATCAATATCCCATTCCATAAGCTAGCATCCCTGAAGGACCCTCAAATAAGACAATGCCAAAAGTTCTTCCAGAGCAATATCAACAACCTGAAAGCTATCAAGGATGAGCCTGTCAGTGGGACTGGCCAAGTAGTCAGAAAAGGAAAAAAGGCATCATGCTGATCATGAAGAATAGGAAGCTAAAAGGAAGAGGATCGAGGAAGTAAAGAAGAATCCAAATTTTAAACAATGGAGCCCTTGTTCAAGGGATATCATCTTAAATACTTGGAATCTATATCAGCAGAGAAAGCATGACAGAGGTAAATTCTACAGCTCAGAAGAATGACATAAATATGAGATGGGTGAAGCTGGCAGAAGGGATTATTGGAACAGAGTTAAGTTGGGAGATACTTTAGTGCCTGCTCATGCTCCTCTCAGATATCATCCTAAGCCTTATAACTATTTTGAAAGGCAAAAACATAAGTTAGCTAATGCCGAGTAATCCAAGAATGCTGGACCATCTGAGAAAGGAAAAGCTGATCAGGAGGACTGAAGAAAAAGGATTCTAGGAACATATGCAAATCTCTATGTTTTATACTTTTGTTTGATATATCTGTATGCTTGGGACATTATTTAATATATATATATATATCAAATTTTCTAAATTTTGTTTGATCTTTATTGAATATATTTGTTAGTCAAGCTTATCTATAATTATAAGTTCCAGCTTCTTCAAAAGGGGGAGATTGTTGGGTATTATGCCATCAATGTTCCTAGATTTGAAGAAAGAACACAAATATATATAAACAAAGTTGTCTTTGATATGTGTTTTAGTTCATGATGTGACAGGTATCTCAAAACTATACAAGAAGTGAAAAATTCACTAAGTCAAATATCAGCTTGAGCCTTAGTAGACATATCGTTGAGACATGAAATATATTGTCGAGACAGTCTCGATGATATCGTCTTGAAGAAGCTTTATCGCTGAGAAAGCTAAGTCAAGTTGTGTATACAACAACTTGATGATATCGTCTTGAAGAAAACTTATCCACTTGAAGATTTAATATAAGTCGTGTTGAAAGAAACATCTAGGCGATATCGTCTAGAAGAAGTCATATCGTGCAAGAGATCATATTAAATCTTGAAGAAAGGGTCATGTAGACGACATCGACTTGAAGATTTTATATATTCTAGAAGATCAAGACGATACCAACTTGAAGAATACATATCGTTTAGATTGATCAAGACAATATCGACTTGAAGGTATTTTATCGTCTTGACAGTTGCAGAGCTGCATTTAATGCACAGGTTTTCTTGGAAATTGGTATTTAGGGAATGTGCACGCCGCCTATCTTGTGCATCAATCAAGGAATAATTAATGATATATCTTCTGCAGAATATAGCCGTTTACACAACATTTAAGAAGAATATTATATATTTCTAAATATTGCAAGTTTCAAAAAGGGGAGAGCATTTATGGCAGTTTATTCTGCCGTTTCAGTCTATATTCTTTAATGGCCTAATTAATTAAAGAATAAATTATTGAGGGTCTTTATGCATAAGTGCAGAGGAATATAAATAGATTATATTTTCAAAATCTAAACACTTCTAATCATTTTCACTCTCACACTCAATCATAAAAGAGAAAAAGTGCTCAACAAGAAGACTTCATTGCTTGTGCTGTGAAGATCAAAGAAAAAGAATGAAAGAATCTTCTTCCCTGGTTGAAAAGTTCATATTTTCTGAAGAAGATTCCCAAGAAAAGTTCAGTGAATCAAAAGATCTCTGAGCTTACATTTGCAAGAAGAAGAAGACAATTCATTCAAAAGCTTTTATCTTGAAGCCCTCTCTTCTGCAACAGAAAAACATCTTTCTTATTCTGTAGGGTTCTGTGTGAGCCAGAGTTTGGTAGGATTCTGTGTGAGCCTGAGTTTGGTAGGATCTTGGTATAGATCCGAGTGCTTGGTAGGACTTGTAAAGTCTGAGTTATTACTGTAGGGTTTATGTAACCTGAGTGTAAGCCTTTTGTTGGGAAAATGATTTCTCTTAACCCCTAGAAATGAGTTAAAGAAAGAGTTTTATGAATGAATAACAAAGACAAAGTAAATATGCGTCGAATGGTATTCGACGCTACGTCGAAATAGAGTCGACGTCTTCTTCAGGATATGTCGAAGTAACTTTAGGAAGATTTCGACGTAGGTCCTGTCGACGCTACTCTGATTTCTAGTCGACGCATACAAAGAAGTCGACGCACCTTTGTCGACGCACATTCCTTATATCTCTCTCGACGTTGGGCTAAGATAAATTCGACGCTTACGTCGAATAGTAATCGACGCACGTCGATTTGTTTGACAGATTTAAATCTGCGCCAGATCTCTTTCCTTCTTTTCTGAAGATCTGATTTATATAGAATGATGTTAATATTTTATAGCCGTTCTGAATCATTCTTTCCTTCTATTTGATTCTTGGCTAAATTGATGAAATCTGTTTTGGATATTATTTGAAATCTAAATTAACATTTTCCATTTATGATTAAATCTGCTATGGAAATATTTCTCTCTACCTAAATCTCTGGCTGCTAATTGATTCCTCTCCTATAGTACTATCTTATTACACAGAGCTATAAAATAAAGAGCAAGTCGACAGGAAACAGCAGAAGAGTGATCCACCACACATTTATGATATAGAGGAAAAGCTCCCAAAAGAAAAGAGAGACATTGAGAAAAAGCTCTGCAGCAACTTCCATCCATTTCCACTACTGCTTCTGCTCACTGATCACTGCTGCAAAATCTGATTGCTCTCACTAAAAGAGAGAAAGGCTACAAATCTTCTTCTCTCTATAGAAGAAAGATTCAATTCTTAACTTGTGCTTCAAATCTTCTTGCTAGGAAGAAGATTCATTATTGGCTTTATTCCATTCTTTCTTTTTCATTCTTATTCACTATTGTAAAAGAGTTTTTAGAATCTCTCTTCAAAAAATTCAGTGTATTGGTTCTAAGAGTCTCCTTATCAAAAGACTTAGGGTGGTTCTAAGAGTCTCCTTATCAAAAGACTCAGTGCAAGTTAGTGAATTCCTACCAAGGGGGTAGAAGAGTGGACTACCCAAAGTTTGGGGAACCACTATATTTTCTTGTGTTGTGCTGTGGATTTTCTTTCTTACATTTGCTTTATTGTTTTAATTCTTGTTGGTGTGTGTGGGAAGCTCTAATCAGTGATCATACATATATATATATATTAACTTTGCACAAAATATTTCAAATCTCTATTCACCCCCCCCTCTAGAGAAATCTAGTGAGGTTAACTGTGCACTTTCAATTGGTATCAGAGCCAGGTTGATCTAAAAAGGACAACTCCTTGATCAAAAAGATCCTACCCCATATATATATATATTTTTCAAAACTATTTTTCACATGGCACAAATCAAAGATTATGCTTCCACCAGACCACCAATGTGCAATCTTGAAAAGTTTGCAATTTGGAAAACAAGAATCAGAATCTATATGAACTCCATTGACACTGACTTGTTCAATATTACTGTAACAGGTCCACCAAAGCCCTATAGAAAGGATGCAAATGGCAACATCACACAAACACTTGTTCCAAGATCTGAATGGACAGAAGATGAGAAGAAGGCAAGAACTCATGATCTAAAGGCCATGAACATACTTGTCTCAACTCTCTCAGATGATATCTTTCAAAAGGTTGTCGACTGTGAATCATCCAAGGAAATTTGGGATGCCCTCACAAAGATGGTGGAAGGAAGTGCTGATGAAAAGAAAGACAAGAAGGCCCTATTGATCTCTCAATATGAGAACTTTCAAAAGAAGGCTGAAGAAAGCATCTCTGAAATGTATGACAGATTCAGTCTGATCATCAATCAACTCAGAGACTTGGATAGAGAAATCTCTCTCACTGAGATAAATGACAAATTACTGATGAGTCTCCCTAGTTCATGGGACTCAAGAATTTGGGCAATAAGAGATACAAGAGGACAAAAAGAGATCTCAACAGATGCTCTCTTAGGAAAACTCAGATCCTATGAGCAGTTGCTGAAAACTAGAGAGGAGAAGGAGAGAAGAGAAAACACCCCAAGTTCCTCAAAAAGCAGGAACATTGCTCTAAAGGCAACAGAAGAAGGAACCCCTGTCACTGAAGAAGAATTATTCAGTTTCTTGGCCAGAAGGTTTAAGAAATGGGTCAAGAAAGATGGACCAAAAAGGAGGGAGTCAAGACCAAGGTATGACAAAACACCCACTAAAGAAATAATTTGCTATTCCTGCAGAAAACCTGGACACATTGCCCCAGAATGTCCAGAGAATGCTGAAACAGAGAAGGATCTGAAAAAGAAAGATCTGAAGAAAAAGGGAAAGAAGAAAGAAAGAGGCTTCATTGCTGAAGCTTGGAGTGAAACAAACTCTGAGGATAGTTCATCCTCTAAAAGTGACAATGAAGGATCCAGACAAGAAGACATCTGCTTGATGGCCTTTGAAAATACAAAGATTGATGATAAATCATGGAGTGAAACAGGATCAGAAGAAGATCTATCCTCTGATGATGAAAAAGAAAAGAACCTCATTCTCATTGAGGAATCTGAGAATGGGGATGAGGTAAGTATGTTTGATGATATTGACTTTCAAAGTGATAGCTTTAAAAATGATTTTATGAAAATGTACCTAGATCACCTAAAAACAAATCAAGAAATTGAGGATCTAAAAGAACAAATCATTGTAGCTAAAAATCAGAAAAACATAGAAATTAACTCCTCTAAAGATTATGAATCAATAGCTAGCAGAATAAAGAAGGAAACAGAAAGGGCTAATATAGAAAATCAGTTCCTTAAGAATAAAATATCCCAGGCAAAAGCTTTTGAAGAGTCAATAAAAATAAGAAGCCAAACTCTTAAGGAAATTACTGAAAAACAAACACTAAGACCCAAACATCTTGGGCTAGGGGCTGATCCTTCAATCAGCCTAACTTCATCCAACAAACCTGCTTGGATGAGCCCTGTAAAATTCACTAAACCTGTAAATTTGTTAAACCAAGAAAAAGACCCACAGGATAAGGGAGAAAAAGAAACCAAGGAAGTTGATGAAACATCTTACTATTCAGCTGATGATTCACATACTTCATCTGAAGAAACAATCAATCCAAGAAGAACAACACATAAAGGAGCAAAAATAGAGAAAGGCAAAATGAAAATTTGTGAAGACACAGATACGTCGACTTCATATCGACGCATGCATGATAATGCGTCGACTTATTCTCGACGTAACCTCTCGGATGCCTCGACCTCTACTCAACGCTTGAATAAAGACAAGTCTACATCAATTCGACGCAACTTTCCTCATGCGTCGACACCAGATCAACGCAATCTGAGGAATACGTCGATAACAAATCAACGCAATTATCAACATACGTCGAATAGTTATCGACGCACCAATACATTCTCTCCAAAAGTCTTTCATCCTAACCCTCATTCAGGAACCAGTCATCCTAATCATGAATTTTATCCAAATAAACATTTCAATCCCAAACAAAATATTAATCTTAACCAAAAATCCCATCTATATTCAAATCAACACCTTTATCCTAACCAAAACATTTATCATACTCTAAATTTAAATTCCCTTAATACTAGGATAATCAAGTGCTATGTATGTAACAAAGCTGGCCACACTACCAAGCAATGCTGGTACAATTAATCAAACTCTCTATAAAATCTAGTTCAAAACTATCTTAGAAAACATTAGGCCAAGAAAGAAATAAAGAGAAATAAAAATTTCTTTTGGTCACTTCTAATCGACGCACCGTCGACAACCAAAATCGATTAAAATCGACGCATACGTCGATGGAAAACCCTAAACCCGACGTCGAATTCAACTCGACGTAACGTCGACTTTATGATAAAGAGCGGCAACTTTAGAATATTTTTTGGTCACATCCACTGGAATACCGAAAAAGCCTCGAATTGAGCCCTGTCTCGACGCTTCACCTGACTTAAAAAGACTCTTCAGAAACCTCCTCTTCTCTGCATCTCTTATCCTCCGTGCTCCGTTGTCTACCCAATCCTTCTTACTTCTCTAATCTTCAATGGCTCCCAAAATCAACTCGGGTTTCGACATCGACCTCGAATCCTTCCAAGCAGCAGCAGAGAACTATAAAAGCATCATTTCTCTCTTCACTGAAGCAGGACTGAACAAGCTCATCTCCACTAGGTGCAAGCTCCTGGAAATTGAGCTCACTGAGCTCATAACTCATGTTCAGGTTTCCGAACAAGGAGAAATCCAAGGAACCCTCTATGAGACTCCAGTCTCCATTTCTGCAGACCACATTAGGGCCACCTTTGACCTCCCATCAGGTATATCCTAATGTCACCCTCATTTCAATAAAATAGGAAAAGAAAATAAGCTTTTTATAAATGACTCAACCAGTATAAAATTATTCCCCTATTAGGTGATGAATCCATTGAGCTCACACCTGATGAAGTCAAGCAATTACTCATCACCATGAAATTCTCAAAAGAAAGACCAATCCATCTGAAAAAGATAGACTTCTCTGATGAATATAGGCTGTTGGCTGATATAGTAGGGAAAGTTCTACTGTGCAAGATCTCAGCCCATGATGCAGTGCCCAAACAGCAGCTGAACATCATGGGGGCTCTTGTGCTGAAGAAGAAGGTGGATTGGGCCAGCTGTCTTCTCAAAATGATAGCCTCCAAATATTCCCACAAGGAAAATGCTTATATGAGAATCATGAGTCAGGTTCTCTTCCATTCCTTCCCTGACCTCTGCAGGTCAAAAGGAATTCCCATCCCTCCAGGAAAAAGGATGTCCATAGCCCTATTTTCTAAATGGGCCAGGCAAATCCCTAAGCCTGGTTCCATTCCTGAAAGGACTCCTTCTCCTCCTCAAACAAATCTCTCCTCTCTCCCATCATCATCCACACAAATACCACCTCAATCCCTTGCTCAGCATTTTTCTATTCCTCTACCTCCTCCAGATGATAGATTCACCTCTCCACACTCATTATCTACTCCTCCTCCATCTCCTTCACACCCTTCACACCAAGAATCATCTACATCCACTGAGGCTCTCATCACTCAGTGCATAAAATCAGCAGCTGAAAAATTCCAAGCAATGCTAGATGAGCACTGTTCCCAACTTCATTCCTCCATCCTTCACATGCACACTCAAATAGATGGGGTCAGTGCCTCTGTGCAAGTTCTAAAGTCATCTCTCTCTTCCTCTAGAGTGACTAAGTCTTTCTTAACCTCCCTAGCCAAGAAGGTCAAGAAGGGGGAGAATCTAGATGAAGAGCAACCTTCCAATCCTAAATCTCTCTCTCACAAGTCCTCTCCTCAAAATTCTGACAAGATCCTTGGGAATGAGACAGTACCTGAGCCTCTTAATTATGAACAAACAATAGAGGTACTCAGCATAGCAAGAGAGGTTGCAGAACAAGTGATAATACTACAAGGGGAGGATAACAGAGTAGAAAATGAGGCTGCAAGGAAAGATGGTGAACTTCAAGGGGAGCTGGAAGCTATACTAACTGATGAACAAACCAAGGAACTGGAAGCT
This sequence comes from Dactylorhiza incarnata, assembly GCA_033032865.1. Lineage (NCBI taxonomy): Eukaryota > Viridiplantae > Streptophyta > Magnoliopsida > Asparagales > Orchidaceae > Dactylorhiza > Dactylorhiza incarnata. The sequence goes on along the minus strand of JAWHQI010000187.1, from coordinate 5,310,224 downwards.
GAGTTTGTGAATACAGCTGCAAATGAAAAAGAGCAGCAAGAAGTTGTGTTAACTGAAGCTGGGACTCAGGGGGAGCCAACTGCTGTAACTCAGGGGGAGCTGAGAATACTAACTGCTGATGAGCAACCCACCAAGGTCTTCAAAAGAAAAAGAAAGACTCCTCCTACACCACCTGAGTAGTTTTTGAGAACAATGCTGATATATTTTATTGAAAAAGAACTGGTATAAATATGAAATTTGTCTATATGATTCTGGAATATCTGCTTATATGATCTCCCTCTCTAAATTTCACTTTTGATTAAGTGACATACTTTTCAAATTATATGCTGAGTTGATTTTATGCTAAGACAATTTCTCCTTAAAAAGGGTTAAGACAAATAGGGGGAGATTGTTGGGAAAATGATTTCTCTTAACCCCTAGAAATGAGTTAAAGAAAGAGTTTTATGAATGAATAACAAAGACAAAGTAAATATGCGTCGAATGGTATTCGACGCTACGTCGAAATAGAGTCGACGTCTTCTTCAGGATATGTCGAAGTAACTTTAGGAAGATTTCGACGTAGGTCCTGTCGACGCTACTCTGATTTCTAGTCGACGCATACAAAGAAGTCGACGCACCTTTGTCGACGCACATTCCTTATATCTCTCTCGACGTTGGGCTAAGATAAATTCGACGCTTACGTCGAATAGTAATCGACGCACGTCGATTTGTTTGACAGATTTAAATCTGCGCCAGATCTCTTTCCTTCTTTTCTGAAGATCTGATTTATATAGAATGATGTTAATATTTTATAGCCGTTCTGAATCATTCTTTCCTTCTATTTGATTCTTGGCTAAATTGATGAAATCTGTTTTGGATATTATTTGAAATCTAAATTAACATTTTCCATTTATGATTAAATCTGCTATGGAAATATTTCTCTCTACCTAAATCTCTGGCTGCTAATTGATTCCTCTCCTATAGTACTATCTTATTACACAGAGCTATAAAATAAAGAGCAAGTCGACAGGAAACAGCAGAAGAGTGATCCACCACACATTTATGATATAGAGGAAAAGCTCCCAAAAGAAAAGAGAGACATTGAGAAAAAGCTCTGCAGCAACTTCCATCCATTTCCACTACTGCTTCTGCTCACTGATCACTGCTGCAAAATCTGATTGCTCTCACTAAAAGAGAGAAAGGCTACAAATCTTCTTCTCTCTATAGAAGAAAGATTCAATTCTTAACTTGTGCTTCAAATCTTCTTGCTAGGAAGAAGATTCATTATTGGCTTTATTCCATTCTTTCTTTTTCATTCTTATTCACTATTGTAAAAGAGTTTTTAGAATCTCTCTTCAAAAAATTCAGTGTATTGGTTCTAAGAGTCTCCTTATCAAAAGACTCAGGGTGGTTCTAAGAGTCTCCTTATCAAAAGACTCAGTGCAAGTTAGTGAATTCCTACCAAGGGGGTAGAAGAGTGGACTACCCAAAGTTTGGGGAACCACTATATTTTCTTGTGTTGTGCTGTGGATTTTCTTTCTTACATTTGCTTTATTGTTTTAATTCTTGTTGGTGTGTGTGGGAAGCTCTAATCAGTGATCATACATATATATATATATTAACTTTGCACAAAATATTTCAAATCTCTATTCACCCCCCCTCTAGAGAAATCTAGTGAGGTTAACTGTGCACTTTCACCTTTCTGTGTGAGGGCTGAGGTAGGATCCTTTGTGGTCTGAGTTGTAAGATCTGCTAGTGGAATAGATCTGAGTTTTGGAGAAGTTGCCTAGTCTAGCACATAGCTAGATAGGTGGGAGGGACAATGGACTACCTCTTGACACATTGTCTTGAAGAGAACCACTATAAATCCTGTGTGTTTTCTGGTTTGCTTGTGTGCTGTGTTGAATATTTTTAAAGTAGCAATTAACATTGAAAACACCTAATCACCCCCTCTAGGTGTATTATAGACAACCTAAATCTTTTCGAGAGGTCGCCAGAGAAGCCTTACGAGATCTCCTTCTAGCCTCCGCCTTCTTCAGCTCTCGATTCAAAGGGTTTGGCCGAATATAAATGGTGGAATCTAATACCACGCTCAACATTTCAACCCTACTAAATCCTCCCAACAAAATTCTCTCCATGACATCCTTTCGACGCCGTCGTGCCATTCAGGTTTATAACTCTTCTCTGTTCTTGCCGGTTTTTAAACACCATCATATTTTCATTAAAGAACTTGCTAATAGAAATCAGTCATTTTGGAGTTAATATAAATATTGAAGTTCTTTAATTTTCTTTAATGAAATAGAAATCTTGACAAAGTCATATTTTCACGTGTCCCAAACTCTAGAATAATAAGAGGATCGTTGCATAAACATAGACTCCAACCATAAGTTATTCTCAACTCCCTTGCCCTCTTCTATTTTTTTCCAGGAACTTATTCTTCTACTACATGTCGAAAAATTTCAAATTTCAATAAACACAACAGTTGTTTGGTTTTTTATATGTTTACATGTTTTCATGTTGTATGCGTTATGCGATACCGAAAGTATAATACTACATGAGTTCATCATTTAATTAGTACATTCTTCCAGTCTACCACTTTGTGTAACGCTTGCATGTTTGTGACGTGATTATGCAGTAGGTGATGATATCTCCATGGGTGATTCATTCCGCTAAACTGTTGTTGGCGGCGAGGGATGCGAAGCAAATATCCAAAAATAATCTCACGCTCTTCTTGAAGCTCGGTGTACTATTTTAATCGTACTATTTCCTATATTTGGTTGAATTATATTTCTACATTTTGTTTGCTAAGATGGCATGTTTGAAATCATTTAATGGTATGTTTCGATGTTTGAAAATGATAGACGACATTCTCTTTTTATTTATGTTTGTGGGTAACACAGATTTCTTCGCTTTACTCTTTCTTTATAATCTATATTTATGTCTGTCAATTTTTTTTTTAATTTGAGCTGAGAAGATGCACAAATTTTGATCTTACTATACGATTTTTACTAGGAACTAGGCTGCCTCCGAAGAGGAGTAGAGCATAATCTAAAAGATTTGTTGAATCCCTGATATAAGATTTGTGCTTTTGACCTTCTCTATTTTTCCCATATTTTTTACTAATCAAGCAAATATTTCCCTTGCAAGTTATAGGTACCTGAGTGTTTCTCTTTCATAGACTACAATGTCTAACCATGATGCAACCCAATCAAAGGCTACTTTTTTTACTGAGTTTTGATGTCTTCTAATGAGCTGATTTTGATTTGTTATAGCCGTAGTTCTCAACATTTTTACCAAGGTTATTTATATGCTTATATCTTTTACTATTATCATATATTTTTAGGCTTATCCAAACACTCAGAGCTGAAAATGCATACTATAAGTTTATAATGCCAGTCAAAAAATTTACGTTATGTTTTTATGATTTAATTATGGACTTTGATGATGTTTTTGTTAATCCAAAAATGGAGAAAAATATTATTTTTGATATAATGTTCTGTTGCTCAATCTCTATATGCCCGAACTTCATGGTTTACTAACTTTCTGATAATATTGTTAATAATCTAGTTTCTTGATGGTGATAACTAAAGCGTCCTAATTTTAATCCACTCACTGTTGGGAGAGGCGCAAAAGTCTCTATTCCATTAGTTTTCTCCAAGGTATTTCATTCTGACTACGTTGCTTGATTTCAATTTCTTATTCGTTACGATAAGTATTTCCGCCAAAATCTATAGGCCATCAAGTTTTCTTCTTAATTATATGACATTGCAGAGGAAGCCAACTTCAGTTAGAACTTAGAAATGATCAAAATGATTCAGTTCTCCAAATTTAGCGCTCAAATCTCTACATCACGACTTATTGTCTGTTAGGGGTAAGGCCTAACCCGTACCGGTGGGCAATACCAGCTGCTCAAATACCGCACCACGCGAAGCGGTCCACGGCAATGATCCATAGTGGCCCCCAATCCGGAGCCCCTAACAGGGCCGCAGCCCCCACACTCCAACCCGTCTCCTCAACCAGTTTAATTGAGGCGGGTTGTTGAGGCTGAGATTCGATCCCCAGACCTCCTTGATAAGGAGCCTTCAACACGGCTCTCATCACCAACTGAGCCGCGGCTCAGTTGGTGATGAGAGCCGTGTTGAAGGCTCCTTATCAAGGAGGTCTGGGGATCGAATCTCAGCCTCAACAACCCGCCTCAATTAAACTGGTTGAGGAGACGGGTTGGAGTGTGGGGGCCGCGGCCCTGTTAGGGGCTCCGGATTGGGGGCCACTATGGATCATTGCCGTGGACCGCTTCGCGTGGTGCAGTATTTGAGCAGCTGGTATTGCCCACCGGTACGGGTTAGGCCTTACCCCTAACATAAAAGTGCACTTTTATGTTAGGGGTAAGGCTTCACCCGTACCCGTGGGCAATACCAGCTGCTCAAATACCGCACCACGCGAAGCAGTCCACGGCAATGATCCATAGTGGCCCCCAATCGGGATCCCCTAACAGGGCCGCGGCCCACACACCCCAACCCATTTCGGCACCCAGTCTAAGTGCCGCGGGATGTTGAGGTCGGGGCTTGAACCCCCGACCTCCTTGATAAGAAGACTTTAACATGTCCCTCATCACCAACTGCGCCGGCGCTGGATTCTACATCGGAGCAGGAGGATGGCCGCCGGGAAGCGGGTCGACGTTCACAGGGGGACCCCTGACGGGATCGGGAGCGGCAGAAGCCGATCCCGCCAGGATCGGCCCCGCGCCCAGCCGCACGGGCGGAAACCCAGCGGAGGGATTTGGGGGCCCCGCGGCTACCGCTGGTGGTACGGGGGAGTGCGGCCAGGCTCGCCAGGAGGCCTGGCGGCCGCCGGAGACGCCGGCGACCTGGAGCCAAGCCGCCGGCCCCTGGGCGGCCGGAATCAGCCCCCAAAGGCAGCCGGCTGCTGGTTGGAGGGGCCCAGGTCAGGGAACAGCGCCCTTTCGTCCTACGGGGGCGAATGCGGTCCCAATCGGAGGCGTGGCGGGTATCTTACCGCTACCGCGACCTCTCGGAGGGCCGCCAGGCTATGGGAATGGCAACATGGGGGCCGGAGGGCAACAAGGAGGGTACGGAATGGACCAGTTTCAGCCAGGGAACCTCATCGCTCAACAACCACCGTACCAACCAGCACCAGGGGAACACCGGCCGTATATGCAGCCCAAATTGACGAGGATGAACTTCCCTAAATTCCGGGGAGGAGATACACTTGAGTGGATTCAAAAGGCGGAACTCTTCTTTCGATACCAGGAGATACCGGCGGGACAATGGGTGCAGTTGGCGTCTTTCCATCTGGAGGATGACGCCTATCAGTGGACTCAGTGGTTCCTCAGGGGACGCAACTACGCGCCTTGGGACGAGTTTGTGGAGTCCTTCTCCGCCCGTTTTGGCCCTCTTGAATATGAAGATGTTGAAGCCATGTTGCAAAAACTTCGCCAGAAGGGGACAGTTACCGAGTACCGGACAGAGTTTGAGCGTCTGGCAAACCGGGTTAACTGGGAAGAGAAGACGATGTTGAGTTGTTTCGTCTCCGGTTTGAAGGACCATTTGAGGGACGAGGTCCATGCATACATGCCCCGCAGCTTGAGCCACGCCATCAGCCTAGCGAGGATTCAAGAGGAAAGGTTCAACCGGCAGCGTACCAGAGCGGTCATCCGGACCAATCCGACAACTGAAGCACCCCGCCGTGAACAACCAGCGGGGAATCGACCCACGGTGACGAGATTGACATGGCAAGAGCTGCAGGCCAGGAAGGACAAGGGTCTTTGTTTCAAATGTGATGAGAAGTTCACCCCGGGGCATAGATGTCAGAAGGTCCAAGTCTTCATGTTACGTGAGGAGGATGAGGAAGAGGACACTACTATTCTGGAGGATGACCTCGATCTAACGGAGTTTGGTATATCCCTACAGGCGATGGCCGGATGCACGGCACCACTGACTTTGAGGATCGCCGGTATGGTGGGCCCGGAGAAGGTGACGATACTTGTCGACAGTGGGAGCACCCACAATTTCATCAACCCCGATGTGGCCCTAAAGGCCGGGCTCCAAGTCGATCGCGAGGCCGCTTTCCAGGTCATGGTGGCGGATGGGAGCAAGTTGAGATGTGAAGGGGTACTCAAGGGGGCTGAGTTGCGGATGCAGGGGTACTGCTGCCACACCGACATCTACCTTCTCCCTATACGGGGCTCAGATATGGTTTTGGGAGTGCAGTGGCTTCGGCAGTTACGCCGGGTGACCACGGATTGGGACCGAATGACACTGGAGTTTTCCCAACAAGGGAGGGAGCACTGTTTGCAGGGCATCAGGACATCGCCTCTTAAGGAGGTGTCACTCAGGAGCCTACAGAGGCTGGAGGAGCAAGGTGGGGAGGTGACTATGATTGTTGACATGTCCGCTATGGGGTTGGAGACGAATGTAGAGCCAGAGCAGATCAGGGCACTCCTGGATCAGTACGGAGATGTTTTTCAGGAGCCAAGCACACTGCCCCCGCCCCGTTTCCGCGATCACCAGATTCAGCTTAAGGAGGGCACGGACCCCACCAATATCAGACCATACCGCTACCCGCACATTCAAAAGGCTGAGATAGAGCGCAGCGTGCGCGAGATGCTATCCTCTGGTATTATACGCCCCAGCACGAGCGCTTTTTCCTCACCGATCATATTGGTGAAGAAAAAGGACGGGTCTTGGAGGTTTTGCGTCGATTACAGGGGGCTTAACAGCTCCACCATCAAGGACAAATTCCCCATCCCGATGATTGAGGAACTTCTGGATGAGCTTCATGGCGCGCGCTTGTTTACCAAGCTGGACCTGCGATCCGGCTACCATCAGATCCGCATGAAGGAGGAAGACATTCATAAAACGGCCTTCCGCACACATGATGGCCACTATGAGTTTTTGGTGATGCCATTTGGGTTGGCTAATGCACCTTCCACCTTCCAGGCGGTGATGAATGAGATCTTCCGCCCCCTCCTCCGAAGGTACGTGCTCGTGTTCTTTGATGATATACTTATTTATAGCAGGAGCTGGGAGGAGCATTTGGAGCATGTTCGAGTCGTTCTGACGCTTCTACGGGAGCATCTGTTGTACACCAAGCGATCCAAATGCTCTTTTGGGCAGGAGGAGGTTGAGTACTTGGGACATTTGGTGTCAGGCCACGGAGTTCAGGCCGACCCAAAGAAGATCGCGAGCATGGTGGAGTGGCCGGCCCCCTCGACGATTCGAGCACTACGGGGGTTCCTCGGCCTGACAGGTTATTACCGGCGTTTCGTGAAAGACTACGGGAAGATAGCCCGTCCTCTGACCCAGCTGCTACAAAAGGACGCCTTCCAGTGGAGTGTCGAGGCGGAGGACGCCTTCCAGGCCCTTAAGAGGGCCATGACTTCTACCCCGGTGCTCGCATTACCAGATTTCGCCAAGGAGTTCGTCATCGAGACGGATGCCTCCGGGGTCGGAATCGGAGCGGTCTTAATGCAGGAGGGCAGGCCGTTAGCCTACTTCAGCAAGGCGTTGGCACCAAAGACCTTGGGTCTCTCTACATATGAAAAGGAGATGTTGGCGATCCTGCACGCGGTCGCCATGTGGCGACCTTACTTGTTGGGGCATCACTTCCAGATTCGCACGGATCATCAGAGTCTGAAGCACTTCCTTGACCAGCGGTTGGCCTCTCCGTTGCAGCAGAAGTGGCTTACCAAACTGTTGGGATACGACTATGACATCGTGTATAAGCAGGGGAAGGAGAACGTGGTAGCGGATGCACTCTCCCGCATACCAGAAGGGTCTGCGTGCCACATTTCGGGGCCGGTGATTGAAGCTTTGGGGGAAATACATGCAGAGGTTCAGTTGGACTCGGCGTTGCGGCCCATCATGGAGACACTGCGACGGGGGGAGCCGGCCGAGGCCGGCTATCATTTGCACGGCGACCAGCTTCACTATCATGGCCGAATAGTCATTCCGGCCAACTCGACGTGGCGGACAGTTATGATGCGGGAGTTCCATGCTTCACCCACGGGGGGTCACGCCGGGGTTCTTCGCACCCTCCAGCGGGTCCGGGCAAATGTTTTTTGGAAGGGCATGCGCAAGGACGTTCAGCAGTTTGTTCGCGAATGTGATGTTTGCCAGAGGCAAAAGTACGAGACCACCTCCCCAGCAGGGCTGCTGACCCCGCTTGAGATTCCTCGACAGATCTGGGAAACTGTATCCATGGACTTTATTGACGGCTTGCCCAAATCTCAAGGTAAGTCGGTCATTTTGGTGGTGGTGGACAAATTGTCCAAATATGGGCACTTCTTGGCTTTAAGCCATCCGTACACGGGCGAGACGGTGGCTGACTTGTTTGCGAAAGAGATTGTTCGACTCCATGGACTCCCCAGGGCCATCATTTCAGATAGGGACCCTGTTTTCATCAGTCAGTTTTGGCAGGAGTTGTTTCGCCTACAGGGGACTTCCCTACGCATGAGCACCGCCCACCACCCTCAGACCGATGGGCAGACGGAGGTCCTCAACCGGGGGGTTGAAACTTACTTGCGATGTTTTGTCATGGATGAGCCCCGCACGTGGACGAGGTGGCTCCACTGGGCGGAGTATTGCTATAACACTTCCTTCCACACCGCCAGCAAGCTTACCCCTTTCGAGGTAGTCTACGGGCGTCCTCCTCCTACTTTGAGCTCGTATGAACCAGCCAGCGCCGCCCTGCCCGCGGTCGCCCGGACACTTTCAGATAGAGATCGGACGCTGTCGCTGCTACGGGATAATTTACGGATCGCCCAAGATCGCATGAAACTCCAGGCCGATAAACACCGGACGGAACGGGAGTTTGCGGTGGGAGATGAGGTGTTCTTGAAGCTACAGCCATATCGGCAACTTTCGGTCTCTCGGCGGGCAAATCAGAAGCTCGCACCTCGATACTATGGCCCCTTCCGCATTCTCCATCGGGTGGGACCCGTGGCTTACACCCTGGCCCTCCCGGAAGGGTCGCGCATTCATCCCACATTTCATGTGTCCTTGTTGAAGAAAAAGCTCGGCAGTTCGAAGACGATTCTTCCCACCCTACCTGCAACTACGACCAATGGTGAACTACGGCCCTCTCCAGAGTCCATTCTGTTGACCAAATGGAAGCGTCGGGGAAGCGAGTACCGATTGGAAGTGCTCGTTAAGTGGAAGCAGATGTCAGCAGTACACAACTCTTGGGTTGATTACTTGGAGTTCAAAGAAAGGTTTCCAGAATTCCAGCTTGAGGACAAGTCTGTGCTTGAAGAGCTGGGGAATGTTACGTCCTCGCACCCACTGCAATACCAAGGTCGGACGTACTCTAAACGACCTAAGGAGCGGGAGCTAAACAACGGGGCTGAACCATCCGGTTCAGCCCCCAACCAATGAAGTGAACCAAGGGGGGACTGAACCACTTGGTTCAGTCCCCATATGGGGGCCGGCCGGCCCCCTCATGAACCCCGGGTATTAATAGGCCCGGGGTTCCCTCATGATGGGCATGCAATCTATTACCAAGGTATTACTCTCTTCCCTCACCCTAACCCTAATTCTTCTCTTATTCTCCCTTCCTTCTCTAGTTCTCCCTTTCCCTTAGCAAAAACCCTAACATTGTCATTCTGGGGATGCAGAGGAAGCTTTATCGATGAGAAGGTTTGAGTTTCAACTGTATGGATTGCATTCAAATGAGTTCGCTCTATTCATTATGATGAAAGTTGCAGAATTTGTTCAAAATCAGTCATTTTGGAGTTAGAAATTTTACAATTTAACTATTCCCAATAACTAATTTTAATTATTGACGTATCATACTTTATTGCAGGTCCCTACAAGTAGCTTGGAATTCCCAATTTATGTCCAAGAATGATGCTCTCCCCCCCCGACCTCCCTCTTTGAGGATACAAAGTAGGTTCGTTCTTTTACACTCGACCAATTTTTGATCTTCGACCATTGTTTGGGCCGTTGTTGAACTGTGTTACCTTTTATCTTCGGTTGTGTAGATTGTTTCGATTTCCACATTCATGAAGGCTATTGACCATCCGATACTGTGTTGAACAAGCAAATTAGGCAAATCAGGCTTTTTTACAACGTGAGACTGTGCTGGCCAAGTTATTGATCATCGGATAATACACCAATGATACTGCTGCAGCTGCCAAGGTAATCTAAAATACTTGAAATCATTTCGTATGTGAATGCTTTCATCACTGATCTAGTTTTGTTTTCGAAATTTACGACAGCGAGGGTTTGGTATGTCATGAGTTTTAGTTGATAACTATGAATACTTTTGTCTTACTTAAAAGTTGTCCTCAGAATAAGAGCGGCGAAGTGTGATATGAAAATAGTAACTACCATACTTCTTAGGCTTGAATGTGTACATTTGCATTAACTTAATTTGTGTTAATTAAGCTTTCATCAAGCATCTTTAAAAGTTTGTAGATGACATTAGGCTTAGGCTTGGCCTTTTGGCTTAAGATTTGGCACTATGTGCAAAGTTTTTTACTTATTTGGCTTGAGATTTGGCCATCTGAATTTTGTAGTTAGAAAGCAATGAATTGAGATGCACCAACACAGTTTTAATTCGTAATATTGATTGGTTGCAAAATTGTTGTCAGATAAATTAGATTTTTCATTATCTAACAAATTTTCGCAGGGTTTAGTGTTAGAGCAAAACATAGTATGGCAAAAATAATCACAAAAACAAACACATAATTTATGTGTCTCTATAAAAAATGACCTATGTTCATATGAGATAGATGAATTTCACAACAACTAGAGGAAGCTGATACAATAAAATTATCTCTGGCCTTTACAAGAGCAAAGATTTTCATTGAAAACTCCATATGAGTGCCATTTGACCCGCGGTCTGATTTAACTAAGGCTTCGTTTGGGGAGACTTATTTTCATCGGTCAAGCGGTCACGACCGCATGAACCGGACCTTAATTAAAGTCCGGTTCATGCGGTCATGACCGCTTGACCGGTGAAAATAAGTCCCCCCCCCCCCCCCCCCTAACGAAGCCTAAGTGTTATTTTGTCACCTCAACTCTTTCGCTTTCAATTTGTACAATACACCACCATAATTTATGCATTCTCCAAATTTATGTACCTTCCCCTATCCTGCACCTTTCCCCTAATCTGCACCATTCTTCTCAGGTTCATCTCAGATTCTCAAACTTTATTAATCCAGGAATTCCCGCTTACAACCATGTCTCTGAGCACTTCTAATCAACTGCTAATTATTGGGCAGATAAAAAAAGTGCATACATATAATGCAATGATTCGGGGATACATAAAATGTGTCTTATCGTTAAGATCAGATAATTTGTAACATGTAGCCTTTGCGATAAATGTCACCTCCACGATAAATGTCATCCTCCACGTCAAATGTCGTTCCCCACGATAAATGTCCCCCCTCCCCCCCGATAAATGTCGCCCCCACGACAAATATCGCCCCCCCCCCCAACAAATAATGCCCCCACAATAAATGTCACCCGCATGACATGAACGTTATAATCGTTGGTAGGTCCTGATGATCTATAGATCTGGCCATGCACTAATCTTATGAAATATATATATTTCATAAGATTAGTGCATGGCCCGATCTATAGATCATCAGGACCTACCAACAATTATAACGTTCATGTTAAAGATTTGGTTACCGCGATTCTGAATTCCGAAGCATGTGCCTGTCAATTCTCGTCTCCTTGTATTTTCTTTAAGCAATGCTGATTAAGGCTGCAGTGGTAGTGCAATAATATATTTGAATAATAGCATGCACTTGGAGAATAAAGCCAACCGCTTCTAGCTGTTCATGCAGCTTAAATGCTCCAAACCATGTAGGACATCACCACTACAATAATTCCAGACCGTCTTTGCTCTTCACGCAACATCTGTATCCATTTCCGGCAGCAGTTTCTTATATTTACCGTACACAAAAATCGGTTGAGGGCATCGAGGGTAAATGGGGCAGTAAAGTACGGGTGATGCATTTTTCCGTAAAGTGCAGGCATCCAAAAGTTCGCATAGATACCCGTACACATCTCAAAGCGCTTTGAGATGTGTCCGCTTTGAGATTGTGGGCATCCACGCGAACCGTTGGATGCCCGCATTTTACTATAAAGTGCACCCCGCACTTTACTGCCCCATTACCCGGGCATCGAGCTATGGGGATATTGTCATTGTCGTTAATCTAGAGGAATATTATTAAATAAATAATAAATAAATTGTTAAAAAAAATTTATTATTGTTTACTAAAAAATAGTTCGTCAAGAAAAATTATAATTATCTTTTTTAATTAAAGAGATCCTGATTTGCTTTTGAATAAATTTCAGAGGTATAATTTAATTGAACCGGAATCAAATTGGAATCCTAATCAAGATCCTCCAATGCTCTTTTTTTTACTAACCTTAACCATGAAATCATTCATAGGAGATTCCGTTAGGAATTTATAATTTGTCCATCTAACGTGGCCAGGTGGGAGGAATTTTTTGGAATAGGATCCTCTCCATTTGAAGTAAAATTGATATTATTCATTAATCTCATCCTTTTATATTTTTGTAATAAAAAAATTTTGCACCACTCATCAAGTGGGAAAGGCCCCACGGTATAAAATGGACCTCCAAATGGAGAGAATTCTCGTCTGAATTCCTTAGGGTGCTATCTGCACCCCAAAATTTTAAAATATCACGTATTTTTTCTTCCTGGCTTTCATTAATCACAACACGAAAGCTTGCCGCACTCTTCATGAATCCCGACTAAAGCCATAGCCGCACTCGTTCTCGTCCCAGACACCAGAAGCTGCAATTATTCCCATCGCTGATGCAAGAATGTTTTTTCGTTGCCGTCTCCGACACCAAATATGGGCTCCTTCTTGTCGCCGACATCAGAACCTGCGTTCCGGTCTCTTTACTGTGATTGTTCAATTCCCTCTTTTCTGGTGTGGCAGCATTACCGACGAGATGTTATTCTTCATGTGATGATTACAGTATTTGGATTCTAGTTGTCAAATGGTTTGCTTGGTAATCGTCATCTTCTTTTATGGCTAATTATATTCTTAGAAGCTTTGATGTAGCTGTGATTAGGAATTGATTGAAGGTGATTATGCATAGTTTCAAGACCTAAGTATTTCGAAATTTTATTTCTCTAATATTTGATTGCCATATAGTTGAGATATGTTCATTCTATTAACCTCTAACTATCTCTAGATCTTCTCTTCCTTCAATGATTTCTAGTAACCATAAATTATTCGAGTTCATTATCTTTAGAGCTGTTACGATTCTGATTCAGTTCCGATTCTATTAAAATTGTGAACCGAACAGTTGCAACATCCCCATCTTTTTGGGTACCCTGGAAGATTTCGGGCACCTCTAATGCCCTAGTGAGCCCTAGGTTGGCCAAGTGGACTTTGAGTGGTGCCATAGAGACCCAAGGATGCCCTAGTGCTTGTGTTCACCTAGGACTGAACTTAGGCTCACCCTAGGGGATGCTAATGACATAATTACCATATTGGTCCCATATTAGGTAAACCTAGACCTAGTAGGCACCAACATAGCCTAGTGGTCACATCGGTGTAACCCTAGGGGTCTGACTAGCTCAGGCTCAACCCTAGGAGGTCCCTCTTGCCCCAAGAGGTTGAGTTAAGTCTGTGTGGACCCAAGGTGACCAAGTATAGTCCACCTCACCATGTTGAGCAGTCAAGTCACCCAGAGGTTGACTTGGTCAACCTAGCCCCGAGGCTTGACCCATGGAGGCCCTTAGATTTAAATTATCTTAGAAGACTGTTTGTTTTGATAGGATTCATACCTATCCTCCTTGGACTTATGCCTTTACCTATCTTTGTTGTAACCTGACTTTGAGTTTGAGTGGGAAGAAGGTTTGTTCTTTCCTTGCCTTCTGCCTAAAGAATATAGAAAGTTCTCCATCAGTCAGTTCAGAGCCTGAGGTGCTAGCTTCAGTCTCCTCATATTCTGCAGATCATTCTTGACGGATGGGAGAGTCATCTCTGCTTCTCCTTGAGATCTCAGCCTTGAAGGCTACAAAATTCTCCTTGGGATAGGATTTGTTGCCTTCTTCTTCAACTTTTCACGTATTCAACTAAAGCTCATGGGATAACAGTTCCCAAATAGATTTTGAGGTTGGATATTTGTCAGGTTCCCCATCTACCTGATGGCACAGACCTTGATATAACATTCCTTATTCAGAGATCTCAAGAACTTGTCATTTATATCACAGTTGGAGAACTCCATACCATATGTTCTCAGCCAATTTACAATCTTGAAGTACTTTTCATATCATTCAGAGATAGAATCTTTCTTGTTCTGTCTGAAGGCTTCATATTTTTGATTTAACAATGACTTCCTATCATCCCTTACTTCTTTAGTGCCTTCCATGAATATAATGAGTAAATCCCACATTTCTTTGGTAGTCTTGCATTGAATAAACTTTGAAATGTAGAGTCATCTATCACACTGACCAAAATGTTCTTTACTCTCTTGTCCATGGTGACTAAGGTGATCTCATCCTTAATCATATCAACATATTTCTTACAGATTATTTTACTATTGCCAATTGTAGAAGGAGTTGTAGGAATATAGTGGCCTTCTTCTATAGTGATGAAGATTATGGGATTTGATGCTTCCATAAACAGCTTGACTTTTTTTCTTCTAGATAGGAAAGTTCTCTTTGGTGCAAATTGGAAGCTTCATTGAACTGAGTTCCTTGTAGTTCTCCCTGGCATGCATGATGTATATTTTTAATTTCCCAAAGTAGATCTTGTTCAAGCGGTTAAAATTTTAACGAAGAACCTAGGTCTGATACCAATTGTAAGTTTGGGAATGTTTAAATCACACCTAGATGGGGGGGGGGGGGGGGGGGGGGGAATTGATGATGTCCTCTTTTTATTTTACCAGCAGAATTATTAAAGCGAGAGAAGAGATAAATAAAAAGCAGAACCCAAACACACAAATTTATAGCAGTTTCTTGATTTGGGTAGTCCACTTTACCCCTTTGCCTATCTAGCAACGTGCTAGCCTCGACAACTCCACCTTAACACAGATCAACAAATGATCTTACACTCAAAGACAATTCTCCTACCTCAGGAACACTAGCTTGTTTCCTACCTCAGATTCCATAGTGGAATCCTACCTCAGATTCACAGAAGAACCCTACCTCGAATTTCAAAGAAATTCTACCTCCGATTTCAAAAAGAAATTCTACAATATTCTTATATAAGTATGTTTACAAAACTTTCATAGGCTCAAAAACAAAGAACTTGAGAGTTGAGTCTTCTTGAAGCATGAAATGTTGAGTTGAAAATAGCTCTGTCTTGATAAAAGATTTTAGATCTGGAAAACTTTCTCCTCTAATAGATTGGCTTCTTAGTGAGAAAGAGGAGAATCTTTTACTTGTACAAATATAGATCTGATCTTGATTCTTCTTTCCAGAGAACTTACTTTGCTCCAAGAAAATGATTTGATTCAAAACTTTTGAGCGAAACTTGAGCAGATGAGCGATTGAAATTGAGGTCGATGGCTATTTTTATTATCTGAATTCTCGATTATGGTTTCTAATTTCTCAGCTTAGGATTCACGTGACTGGTTAGGGTTTGGCCATGCGAATTGGTTCCATATTTATACAAGATGAGACCAACGACTATTTCAAAATCTTTAATGACTAGGACATGCGTCATTTGATAGCTGTAATGATTGGCATAATCAGCGGCACACGATGAATTGAATTTCAGAGAATTGGGTCTATCAAGTCGATATGAACTCTTCTAGTCGATATGGACTTGTCTAGTCGACAAGCACTGTTCACTATTCTGAAAGCTTCTAGTCGACATCAACATTCCAGTGGATAACGTTGTTCAATATGAATTGGCCTTTATGTTGGAGCTTGAGTTCCACATCTCTTGGTTTGAGAAAAACAAATTCCACAATGCACTTGATCTTGCATATCGTGTGTTTATGGTGCACATGAACTATACTCCTAAAAAGATCATTGTAGAATGATCACGAAGCTCAGAATTTAGAGCTACCACGGAGAGGTAAATCCTACTACTGGCGGTAGATGAGATGACATCTGAAGACTGACGGTAGACGGTTTCTTGACGATGAAATGATGGAAGTTAATGCGGCGTATTAGATCTTACCGTGGTGCGGCAGGTCCATGATCTGTTGCGGTTAGCACGATCTCCACGAAGGCGGACACATTGCAGCACGATAGTGGGCACGATGCTAGCGCGGCGCAGTAGTCCTACCGCAGGAGGTAGTTTCTGTTGCCTATATACAAGATAAATCTCTCTCTTTCATGGTTACACAAAAAAAGCCACAAATCCATCCTTTCGTGAGAGCCTTCATCCCTGAGTTCCATAACATTCCAAACTCTATCATTGAAGAACAAGCGTGAGAAGGAGATTTCAACACGGTCATACTTGAAGAAGGACACACACTTCAACTTCAATGACGTTCATGGCGATCCTTCATCTCCTTCAGAGCTTTTCTAAATAGGGAGTGTTTTTACTTTGTATTTCTTCTCTTTATTTTTGAAACGGTAGTGAATTCTCCGCAGGGGTTGGATACTAGGCCTTGCGAGATTTAGGGGGAATTCGCCACGGTGTGTGTGTGGCGACTAGGTCTAGGTGTAGATCTAGGGGGAAGGCTAGAGGTCATATCTTGGGGAAGATAGGCTATAGCCAACCGGCCCTTGGGAGAAGGATCGTTGAAGAATCAAAAAGGGTTTTTATTCTATTGCCTCAGTTTCAAGCGCTACTGAATGTAATACTCTTATAGTTATCTTTTGAAATAAAATCAACTTTAATCTTACCTGATTTTCTAAGATTTTATTTCGTTCAAGAGTTTGTAAGAAAAATCACTTTGGCATAATTTTTGAAGAAGTTCTAAATTTCTGGAGCGCTACCGCGGGCATTAACTACTTACCACAGGCGGTACTGACAGAACTCATTTTACACCTTTTTATTCAAAAATTGAAAAGCCCCTATTCACCCCCTCTAAGGGCGCTTACCGATCCAACACTTAGTATCAGAGCTAGGTTATTCCAAAATGGTTTCACAATCAGGAATAATGGCGCATCATGATCATGCTTTTTATGAAGGTCAAGGGATTAGTAGACCTCCTCTATTTACTAGTACCGATTACAATTATTGGAAAATAAGAATGCTTTGTTTTTGACTGCCATAGATAATGACGTTTGGGGTATGGTAGAAAAATGCTACTCTCCACCAACATTTGTTGTTGGAGAAGTTACTATGGAGAAACTTAAGGATAAATGGGATGATAACGATAAGTTGAGATGCAAGAATAACCCTAAAGCTATGAATGCTTTATTTTGTGCTTTGGATAGAACGGAATTTAATAGAACTTATGCTTACAAAACTGCTTATGATATATCGAATTTATTAGAAATTACTCATGAGGGTACTTCGCAGGTCAAGGATTCAAAGCTCTTCCAACTAGAATCTGAATACGAGAAATTCCGGATGGAGGCGGATGAAGACATAGATTCAATGTACATAAGGTTCACCAAGATCGTCAATGACTCAAAAGTGCTTGGGAAGAAGTTCTCCAATGGTGAATTGGTGAGAAAAATTCTTAGGTCTCTCCCTCCAAAGTTCAATCCAAAGGCGACGGCCATCTTAGAGTCGCACGATCTAAAGAAGCTTCAAATCGAGAGCCTCATTGGAAATCTCAAAACCCATGAGGTTGGACTGAAAATTCAACAATAAGAGTACAACATGGAACCAAAGAAGAAGGCTTTGGCATTAAAATCAAAGATGGAGGCCAATGGAGAAGATGGTGATGAAGAGGACGAGGAGAGCCTGTTTGTGAAGAAGTTTAAGAGATTCATGAAGAATTCGGAAATGAGAAACATCTTTCGGAAATATTTCATCAACAAGGGATCCTCCTCGAAGAAAGGTAAAGGTAGCAACGATGACGATGATGAGCGGCCACCACCGGAGTGCTACCATTGCAGAAGAACCGGACACATCTGGATCCAGTGCCCAAAATATCTGAAAGAGCTAGAAGAAAAGAGGCACAAGGGCAAGGAGAAAAAGAAGATACTAAAAGCAACTACTTGGGATGACTCTTCCTCGGAGGAATCGAGCGAATCATCCTCTAGCTGTGAAGAAGAGGCCAACATGTGCCTCATGACAAGGAGCAATACACTATATGATGGTGAATGCAGTGTCCATAGCGCCACTAATGTACCTCCTCCTACTTTTGATGATTTATATTCTGAGTATTTATAAACTTGCAAATATTTTGATTAAAGTTTACAAGATATCGATTTTCTAAAAACTCAAAATTAACTTTTGTTAAGGAAAAACAAAAATTATCTAAAGTAGCTCAATTATTAGGGAAAGAGAAGGTAGCTTGCCAAGAGTGCAATCACTCTTTGGCAAGAATGAAAGATCTTGAAGAAGCTCTTTCTAAGTCCCACTCAACTATCGAATTACTTACTAAGGAAAAAAGGAGACTTAGAAAGAACTTTAAAAACCTCTTTTTCTCAAATAGAAGAAGGAACGAAATCTTTTGTGAATCGGTGCTTTATGTTAGTAACGGAAAACACCGCTCTTAAAGCCCGAATTCATGATTTAAACATGGCCATTGAAAAATTTGGTGTTGGTCAAAGGTCTATTGACATGATCTTGGCCAACCAATGTCATGGTAGTGCAAAATATGAGCTTGGTTATGTTACTGTGAGTTATCGCCCAGTGGTAACTCTTACCGCCGGCGGTAGCAGTAAATCCAGAAATCATAATTCTTGTAATAAAAAATCATTTCAAAATTTAGATGTAACCTTATTTTCCTAAGAGTGTTTACACAGAACTCCGAAAAGGGTCTCAACCCCCATTATTTCGTGTGTCAAATATTATATATTTGGACACACCTCAGACTCATGTAGGAAAAAGGGTTGTAGTACTTTAAAACAAATATGGGTGCCTAAGGTTTCCACCTATTCTATGGGGTGAACCTTTTGGGTATCCAGATCCTTACACTCATCTCCTTTTTAGGTATGTTGGCTGGTTAAGGATAAAGAAGACGTGTGGTACTTGGACTTGGGATGCTCCAAACACATGACAGACAACAAAGCAAAGTTCCTTAGCCTTGAGATGAAGAATGGAGGGATGGTAACATTTAGAGACAACAGAAAAAGGAAGGATCGCGGGAATCGGCACAGTGGGTAACGAATTATTTTCAATTTCTAATGTTTTATTTGTAGAAGGTTTGGAGCGAATTTAATTTCAATTAGTCAATTATGTGATAAAGGTTTTAATGTATTATTATTTGAATTTTCTACAAATGTTTGCAAAATCTTAAATTATAAAACAAATGAAGTCATACCCAGTGCACCTAGGATGCATAATATTTATATGATTGTCTTTAATGATCTTTCAAATTCTTCTTTAAAATGCTTATTTCTAAAAATCAAGAATTAGAACTTTGGCATAGGTGCTTTGGTAACTCTAGCACCACGCTAATTTTGAAATTATCAAAAAATTAATTAATTATGGGATTACCTATGCTTAATGAGAATTTATCTTCTTTTTGCATGCCTTACCAAAAAGGAAAATTTTCAAAAAGTTCTTTTAAAAGCAAAAAATGTAATTTCTACTACTAGACCACTTCAATTAATTCACATGGATTTATTTGGATCGGTTAGCACTTCTAGTCTAGGAGGTAGAAAATACAATTTTGTATTAATTGATGATTGTTATAGATTTTGTTGGACTATATTTCTATCTTCTAAATCCGATGCATTTCTTGAATTTACTAAACTATGCATTCACATTCAAAACGAACTTGATTTAAAATTGAAATGCATACGATCGGATCATGGAGGAGAATTTGAAAATGATAAATTTTCTTTTTTGTTTGTAATGATCAAGGAATTAAGCATGAATTTTTCGCTCCACGCACCCCACAACAAAATGGTGTAGTGGAGAGGAAAAATAAAACCATTCAAGAACTAGCACATACTATGCTTTCCGAATATGGGTTTCCCAAATCATTTTGGGCAGAAGCTGTTAATACTTCATGTTATGTTATTAATCGTGTCATGCTTCGCCCAATCATAAAATTAACACCTTATGAGCTATATTTTTAAAAGAAACCTAATGTATCTTATTTTCATATTTTTGGTTGCAAATGTTTTATTTTAAACACTAGAGATGCATTAGGAAAATTTGATGAAAAATGTGATGAGGGAATTTTCGTTCGCTACTCTTCAACTAGTAAGGCTTATAGAATATATAACAAAAGAACTAAAATAGTTGAAGAGTCTATTCATGTAATATTTGATGAGTTTGTTCCTTGTGTAGATTTTAATCCTACAGAAAACGAAGAGTAGCCCCTTTCCCCTTTGGAGCATGATGATGGTGAATCACTTGGAGAAAAAGAAGTAGAAAAAGTGGAGAAAGAAGAAGAAAAAGAAGAATATGTTCCTCCAAGTGTTCTAAAGTTTTCAAAGGACCATCCAAGGTAGCTTGCCATTGGAGAACCATCAAAAGGGGTAACTACTCGTTCTACTTTACATGAGTCACTTTCAAACTTTTGTTTGTATCCGAAATAGAACCAAAAAATATTTTAACTGCTTTAAATGATAATTTTTGGTTTTTAGCTATGAATGAAGAACAAAATCAATTTGAACGTAATAAGGTTTGGAATCTTGTAGAAAGGCCATCTAATCATCCGGTTATGGGTGTTAAATGGATATTTAAGAATAAATTAGATGGTGACTCTAAAATTATAAGGAATAAAGCTAGACTAGTTGCACAAGGATATTCTCAAATCGAAGGGGTACATTTTGATGAAACTTTTGCACCCGTTGCTCGCCTATAATCAATTAGAAGTTTTCTTGCATTTGCGAGTTTTAAAAAGTTTAAATTATTTCAAATGGATGTTAAAAGTGCATTTTTAAACGAGATTATAAAATAAAAAGTATATGTTGAACAACCCCGCAATTTTATTAATGAAAAATTTCCTAATCATGTGTATAAATTAGAAATGCGCTTTATGGTTTGAAACAAGCACCACATGCTTGGTATGAAAGATTAACATCATTTTTGTTGAAGTACGGATACACTATGAGAAGTGCGGATAACACACTCTTCATTAAGCATGCTAATAATGATTTAATTATATTACAAATTTATGTAGATGATATATCTTTGGATCCACTAATGAAGAGTTGTGTAATGAAGTAGTTTTAGTGATGAAAAATGAATTTGTAATGAGCTTGGTGTACAACCCATATTCGACGAGTAGGTAGACGCACCCGTGCGAGTCGGCGAGCGGCTTCGGGCGAGTAGACCCAAGGACGGTCCTACTCGCCCAGAGTAGAGCACGGCGAGTAACCTTCACCCAACCAGGATTTCGTATCGGCGTGGTCTCGTCCCAACGATAAAATTCCTTCTCGCCCGGGGAGAGGCGAGTGGACCAGACCCCGGGGCGAGTTCGCTCCAAGAAAGCTTACTACTGGTGAGTAGGACGGGACCTAGTCGCCCTACTCGTCGTCTCAAGTTAGGGGCGAGGCGAGTAAGATCAGCCCGATCCCTCGGTCCCCCCCCCCCCCCCCCCACTGCCCGCAGACCAGCATGGGGTGCGGCTAGTAATGTAAAAAGGTGCGAGGAGCTGTTCGCAAACCACTTTGGTCTGCGTATAGTAATTTGGTTAAGGCGGAGGAAGCTATTCGCAGGCCTTTTGGACCATTTTACCCCTTGAAGAATTTGCTTATAAATAGGACCCATTAAGTCTCAGATTGGCATAGATCCCCCTAGAGAGAGCCTGTGCTTTCTTCCTTGTGCCATTTGAGACAGGCTCAGCCTCTGGTTTTTGGGAGGGGAAGTCTAGTTAGATTTCCGGGTTAGTGGCGGGACCTCCTCGCTGCAGCCTTGGGTCCTTTCTCAAAGCGTCTACCACCCTTCAGTGAGGGCCAATTCTTAGCTCGAAAATACATAGACCTAGGGATCCGACGAAGAGAGAAGTAACTCAAGCTACTCCCCAAGTCTCGAACATAGTTGGACCGGTATCCGGGTTCCAACAGTTTTGGTGCGGTGAGCGTGGACTGTAGCGAGAGAAGAAAATCTCATCCGACGATCCCATGGCTGAACATAGCGAGGCGGGGGCCGGTCAGGGGAACTCGCTGCCTTTGAGCGAGTTCATCACCAAGAGCGATTTTGAGCAGTTCAGGAGGTCGATGGAGGACTCCGTCAGGGGGCTGTTCGCATCCTACATCAGGGCTGGAACTCCTCCCCCGGTGGTGGTCGCCTCGCCCACCGAGGCCGGACCGAGCCAGCGCCCTAGCAAGGAAGGGTTCGCTGAGGATGGGGACCAGCCGCTCCGCGCGCGGGTACTCTTCGCGAGTCCGGCCGAGACCCCCACCCCGAGGGCGAGTACAACCCAACTCGCCCAGCCCGCCTACTCGTGCCCGCCAGCCCTTTATGCGAGTTGGTGCTGACCGCTCCCATTCCCGTAGGGTTCACCGAACCTGCCATGAGTTTCTATGCTGGGAGAGACGACCCCATCAAGCATCTACAATGGTTCGAGGATATGGTCTCCATCAAGCAGATGATGGACGCATTCATGTGCCGGCTGTTCGCCATAACCTTCCAAGATAAGGCACGTGACTGGTTCCACCAGATGCCGGCAGGAAGCATCTATTGCTTCGAGGACTTGCGCAGAAGTTTTCTGCTTCGTTTCTCTACGACGAAAAAGAGAAAGAAGGGTTCGGAGGACCTTTTTCTCATCAAGAAAAGACCCCGGGAGTTGCTGAGATCGTACCTCGATCGCTTCTAAGAGAGGTCCTCCTAGTCCAGGAAGTCCTAGGGCACACCCTGACTTTGGATTTCAAACTGGGGCTGCAACCAGGTTTCTTCAAGATGGAGATCACTCGCGATCCCCCACTGTCATTTGAAGAGCTTATCAATCGGGCCGCGAGGCAGATCGTAGGAGAGGCTACTAGCCTAGAGTTCGTGGCCAAGCTGGCCCGACTGGAAGGAGGAGAAGAGGAAGAAGCCGGGGGAAGCATGAGGGAGGTCAAGAGGAGAGAAGAGCCGAGGAAGCGAGAAGGAAGGGAGTTCCGGGAGAACAGGGGTCAACGAGACCAGGAGAGGAGGTTCCAGGTCCTACCAAATCGGTCGGCCTGGATACCTGCAGGAGGAGGATATCAGGAGAGGCATGGAAGAAGATTCTCCCTCGAGCGTCGAGATCGTTGTCATTCCCCCGACCGAAGGCAAGGATAATGGAGGCAGAACCAGGCACCGCACCGAGAGGCGTATGCCATCAGGAGGGGACGAGGATGCGGCCGGGGAGGAAGACACTGACAGCCTCGAGGTGAGGAAGAGCGTCGGGCGATGCCTTACTGCGATTTCCATCGGGTAGAGGGCCACGCCACGACTACGTGTCCGGAGTTCTAGGAGATAAGAAGAGGAGCGGAGAAGGCCCAGGAGGGGCGGCAAGAGAGAGAAGGAGGAGGAGTGCAGAGGATCGAAGGAGGAGGAGCCCCCGCCCCAAGGAGGTGTGAGTACCGGGGAGATCTGGGAGCTCACGGAGGAATAAGCATCATCCACGGGGGAGTAGGGTTGGAGTCAACCCGGAAGGGGAGTCTCAATGTCGTGTACTGGAGGAGCATGGCGTCAACCACACAGGTTTCACCACCGATGGGAGAGATCACATTTTCGGAGGAGGATATGCTGGGCAACGAAAACCCTTTCCACGACGCTGTAGTGATCAAAGCCGCGGTAGAGAACTATACAGTCTCTCGCATCCTGGTGGATAACGGGAGCTCCGTCAATGTCATATTCAAAAAAACATTTGATGTCATGAAGGTGGAAGAGAAGAGGGTTATCTCGATGGAAGGGCCGCTCTTTGGATTTGCGGGAGAAAGAAAGGAAGTAGAGGGAGGTGTGGAGTTGATGGCGACGTTGGGAGGGACCACCAAGTGTTGCAGGTTTGTCATTGTGGACGCCCCTAGCAGTTACAATGCCATCTTTGGCAGGCCACTCATCAGTGCCTACAAGTGTGTGCCCTCCTCCTACCACCAGTGCCTGAAGTATAACCAGGGAGGTGTGCAGATCCGGATCCGGAGCGATCCCAAGGTGGCGAGGCAGTGTTATCTTAATGTTGTCAACATGATCAGCTAGAAGGAGGAGGCAGAGGCAGTAGACCTGGTGATGGAAGAAGTGTCAAGACTAGAGGCTGTCGAGGGAGTGGAGGAGAAGGAGATCCTATCTGAAGGTGGGAGGCCAGGAAAAGTGAAGATCAGCGGGGAGCTAGAAGAATAAGATAAGGAGAAGATTATGTCCTGCATCCAGAGGAATGCATACATCTTCGCGTGGAGTGCAGCCGATATGCCAAGCGTCGACGCGGACGACGCATGCCATCATCTCAACTTGGATAAGGGAGTCCACCCCATCCAACATAAGAAGAGGGAAACCGCCACCACCCTGGCCGAGCCCATCAGAGAGGAGGTCAGGAAGCTGCTGGAGGCGGGGTTTGTGTCGGTGATCCAGTATCCAGGCTGGGTCTCCAATGTTGTAATGGTGAAGAAGGGGGAGGGGAAATGGCGTATATGTATCGACTTTTCTATCCTTAATAATGCTTGCCCCAAGGATTGTTACCCTTTTCCTAGAATCGATGAGCCAGTAGATTCGGCCGTCGGATTCCCTGTCATGAGTTTTTTAGATGCTTTTTCTGGTTACCATCAAATCCGCATGAATCCACCCGACATAAAGCACGTATCCTTCATTACCAACGATGGATGCTATTGTTATAAAATGATATCATTCGGACTTAAAAACGCAGGAGCGACCTACCAGCGCATGATGGACATAGTGTTCAAAGAGCAGAAGGGGCGAAACATGGAAGTCTACGTCGACGATCTTATGGTGAAAAGCAAGAGCGTCGAGGAGCACCTCCGTGACTTGGAGGAGACCTTCGCCACGCTGCGAAAGTATAAGATGAGACTGAATCCGGCCAAGTGCGTGTTCGGGGCTGGAAAAGGGAAGTTCTTGGGGCACCTCTTGACTCCGGCCGGAGTAGAACCAAACCCAGACAAGGTAAAGGCGATCATGGAGATGGAAGCACCCAGGAATGTCAAGGAAGTTTAGCGGCTGACAAGTCGCCTAGCAGGGCTGAGTAGCTTCCTCTCTAGGGCAGGGGAGAAGTGCTCACCTTTCTTCAAAACCCTCTGAGACAATAA
Source organism: Dactylorhiza incarnata (assembly GCA_033032865.1). Lineage (NCBI taxonomy): Eukaryota > Viridiplantae > Streptophyta > Magnoliopsida > Asparagales > Orchidaceae > Dactylorhiza > Dactylorhiza incarnata. Next base: position 5,285,027 of record JAWHQI010000187.1, on the reverse strand, counting down.
GAAGTTTGAATGGTCGGCAGAGTGTTAGGGGGCCTTCGAAAGCCTGAAACTCCAGTTGGCCCAGGTACCCCTGTTGCAAGGGCCTAGAGAGGTGGAAGACCTCTTCCTATACGTAGGGGTGGGGTCGGAAGCTGTAAGCTCAGTCTTGGTCCGCGAGGAGGGGAAGCACCAACTCCCCATTTACAACGTAAGTCGGGTCCTGCGGAAGGCAGAAATACGGTACCCCATCCTGGAAAAATTGGCGTTTGCCTTGATTGTCTCGGCGCGGAGACTCCGACCTTACTTTCATGCCCACCCAATCAAGGTAGTGACCGACCACCCTCTCCGCAGTGTCCTAGAAGGAGTAGAGCATTCTGGAAGGTTGACGAAATGGTCAGTAGAACTTAGCGAGTTCAACATCGCATATGTGCCCCGACTAGCCATGAAGGCCCAAGCGGTGGCAGATTTTCTAGCCGACTACACCGTGGAAGTAGGCGAGGAGGAGACACCCCAGCAGGTAGCTTGGGAAGTGTTCGTGGATGGAGCATCGGGGAAGAATTCATGTAGAGGAGGCATCATCCTGATCATCCCTCAGGGCACCAGAATTGAGCAGGTCGTCAGCATTCACTTCCCCGTTACCAACAATCAGGCAGAATATGAGGCCGTAATCGCAGGACTACGCCTAGCCCAAGAGCTGGGAATCCATGACATCAGAGTCCACTCCGACTCACTGGTGGTCACCTCCCAGATCCGAGGAGAGTTTGAAGCAAGAGAGTCGGTACTGCAACGCTACCTGGTAAAAGTCAAAGACTTGGTTGGCGCCTTCAAGTCTTTCTCCATACAACACATGCCAAGGGAGGAGAACGCCCGAGCAGACCGACTGCCAAGTATGGTCACCTAGTCGGGGGAACAACCACCGAGTTGTTTCGGCCCTCGATCGAGGAGGGAGAGGTGATGGACATCGACCAACCCGCTTCGTGGATGGATCCCCTGGTCACCTTCTTGACCACATGGGGCTTGCCCTCGGAGGTCCAGGACAAACGTCGGTTCAGGTACAGGTCAGCTTACTATTTATTAAATGACGGGGTACTCTACAGGAAAACTCTGTCGGGCCCCCTCGCAAGGTGTCTGTCCGAGGAGGAGGCCTCCCAAGTCCTGGAAGACATTCACGCGGGAGAATGCGGAAGCCATTCGGGGAGCCGAACCTTGGAGAAAGGGGTGTTGAGGGCGGGATACTTTTGGCCCACCATAAGAAAGGATGCGGACGAGTTCGCGAAGAGATGCTCAAAATGGCAACTCTATGCTCCGCTCCAGCTGCAACCAGCTTAGCGCCTTCGATCAATCACTACCCCCTGGCCCTTCATCATTTGGGGAATGGACCTGGTAAGACCATTCCCTCCAGCAAGTGGACAAAGGAAATACCTTCTGGTAATGATCGACTACTTCTCAAAGTGGATGGAAGTTAAGGCCCTGGCCAAGACGACCTCCCTAATAGTGAAGAACTTCATTTGGGGAGAGATCATATGTAGACACAGTCTACCCCTCGCCGTCGTCACCGACAACGGACTGCAGTTCGCCAGCCTCGAGCTCACAAACTTCTGCAGCCAGCTTGGCATCGACCTCCGCTTCACCTCGGTCCATCATCCAAGGAGCAACAACCAAGTGGAGGTGGCTAACAAAATCATCGTCAACCTGCTCAAAAAGAAGGTAGAAAACCTGAAGGGGAACTGGGTAGAACAACTTCCCTCAGTCCTCTGGGCTTTGAGGACTACTCCCACCGCAGCGACCGACGAAACTCCCTTCAAGTTATCTCATGGCTTGGAGGCCTTCATCCCGGTGGAGTTCGAGGTCCAAAGTCCCAGGGTGGTGGCAGCGGAAGACGGAGATGAAGGGTGGAGGCTCGAGAACGAGGAGGGGCAACTACTCGCCCTAAATTTTGTGGAAGAACTTCGCAACCAGGCCACGATCCGTCAGGAGGAGATCAAGCGGAGGATGGCGAGGCACTTTGACAAACATCTTCGGATCAAGCAGTTTAACAAGGGCGACCTGGTCCTCAAGAAAGTAGACACAGCAGGAAGGTCCGCCGCTGAAGGAAAGCTCCACCCCAATTGGGAAGGTCCCTACATAGTTTTCGAGGTGTTGAAAACAGGCGGATACGGCGTGCAAAACGCCGGGAGGGGGGAACTCCTAGGAAACACCTGGAGCGGGGACGACTTGAAGCATTTCTATTCATAGGAACGATATAATACCTTGTATGTTTCTCTTTACTAGTATACCGAAATAAAGATAATGCTTTTTTTTGCAAATGTGTAGCGCTCCGCCATCCGGGCAATAAATACCAAGTCATCAGACCCCACTAAGTCCTCGAGCAGAGTGTTGTCGTAGACCAGGCCGTAGCACTGGGCTCCTCCCTTGTAGGCTGGCTACTTGCCCCCTCGAGTGAGTTCTAAGTCCTCGAGCAGAGTGTTACCGTTGACCAGGTCGTAGCACTGGGCTCCTCCCCTGCAGGCTGGCTACTTGCCCCCTCGAGTGAGTTCTAAGTCCTTGAGCAGAGTGTTGCCGTAGACCAGGCCGTAGCACTGGGCTCCTCCCCTACAGGCTAGCTACTTGCCCCCTCGAGTGAGTTCTAAGTCCTCGAGCAGAGTGTTGTCGTAGACCAGACCGTAGCACTGGGCTCCTCCCCTGCAGGCTGGCTACTTGCCCCCTCGAGTTAGTTCTAAGTCCTCGAGCAGAGTGTTGCCGTAGACAAGGCCGTAGCACTGGGCTCCTCCCTTGCAGGCTGGCTACTTGCCCCCTCGAGTGAGTTCTAAGTCCTCGAGCAGAGTGTTGTCATAGACCAGGCCGTACCACTGGACTCCTCCCCTGCAGGCTGGCTACTTGCCCCCTCGAGTGAGTTCTAAGTCCTCGAGCAGAGTGTTGCCGTAGACCAGGACGTAGCACTGGGCTCCTCCCCTACAGGCTGGCTACTTGCCCCCATTGAGTAGGTTCTATGTCCTCGAGCAGAGTGTTGTCGTAGACTAGACCGTTGCACTGGGCTCCTCCCCTGCAGGCTGGCTACTCGCCCCCTCGAGTGAGTTCTGTGCCGTAAAGTGTACTAAAATCCTGTTACGACCTCAGGAGAGGATGAAAAGGTGGGCGAGACGAATGCCATCAGCATCCCTCCAAAGCGAGCTCGACACAGTCGCTATCTCATCGCCTCGCAGTAAGTCCCAGTGCGAGTACGTGAGCACCCAGCACAGTGAGTCTTCCGCCAACCCCTTCGCGTCAGTGGCGAGAGAGGGAGGCCAGGGCGCTAGACCTACAAAAGAACCCTCTTGTGCGAATCACAATAAGGGGCGAGTACACCCTAAGGGCGAGTATAGAAAATGCATGTGCATGAAAACTAATCCAAGATATGAGCAGCATAACCATGGAATAAAATAAGGCGAAATATATTTATGCGAATACAAGGAGGGGGCGGGTACACCCTGATGGATAAAATTTAGGATACAAATAATTTTCTCCAAATTCTACGAACTGTAGGCAAGAGCACCTATCGTTCATAGCATAGGATATTTAAAACAACTAAATATCAAGTGTCGTATTCCACGGGTCTGTTGATTACTTCTACTCACGCAAATTATTATTATTTTATCAAAAATAAAATAGAGTTTTGAAAATAATTTAAAGAAGAGTAACATTTGATCGAGAATCCTTCTTAAGTAAAATATTTCGTAAATCTAGAATTCATAAGAAATTTATTTAGACAAAACTTGACCGTGGAGGTTCCCAAAATATGATAGAGCCTCTCTCGAGAGAACTACCACCTAACCTTAGGTTGATCGATTAAGACCCCTCGGCCAGTTGAAACCCCTAAGCTTGCTTTTTGCGGTGAGCCCCACTATTGGATTTGACTCCAATCCGAAAGACTTGTGTCACCCTCTCTCGAGGAATGCATACAACTCTTTCTACCAATGAGCGATCTACCCGTATTTACGGATCTCTCGATACACTAAAATACGGATCAAACTTGATTATCATACCCTAGAAATAAGAAACCAATAATTGCAAATCAACGGTAAATCTTAGTTTCCAAATCCAAACTATGAATAAAAGCTTACGAAATACAAAAGCTTAGGAAATCATCCGATCAAATGCTATAAAATTAGTTAAACATGATTAACAATTTTATTTCTAAGAAAAGAAATAACACTTACAAGAAATAAAATTCTAATCTAGGAATTAAAAAGTACAAGACAAAAAGTAAACTGCATAAATAAAATTACACTAATGAAATGCAGGAAAACTAAGCTAAGAATGATCCAATCGAAACATGGACTGGATGCCCATCACTTTGGCAGCAACTGGCTTTTATAGGCAGAAAATTGGTGAGTCACGCCCTTGGTCAAACCCATGACCAAGGACGTGTAAGCTACGTAACTGCGTCATGAAAGCCCGGGAACGTTGGGGGAGAAAAACCGCCAAAATTGATCATCTCAACGGGTCACGACCTAGGTCACGCCCGTGACCTAGGGCGTGTCTTGACCGAGTCAGGAAACGGCGGGAAATGACGCGATCTGGAGTTAATCTGGCAGTTGCGGGAGAGGTCACGCCTCTTGGTCACGCCCGTGACCAAGGGCGTGTAAGCTGGAACGGCTCGGCGGCGAAAACTGCTTGTATTGAATGCTTGTTGGGCGAGTCACGCCCGTGACCTGAAGGTCACGCCCCAGGTCACGCCCGTGATCTGGGGCGTGTAATCATAAACCGACGTGGCACTTTCATCCGGGAGCTGAATGCGGAGCACGGCCGTGACCATGGTCACGCCCCGAGGTCACACCCGTGACCTGGGCGTGTACTTAGGATTTTTTGTAGATTTGTTCTGGAATTTCCCCTGAACATGGGTGTGGGCTTGAATTTTCTATTAGCAGCCTCAGATTACCTGAAAACACAAAATAAAGTAAATTAGATATATATTAAACTAAAATTATATAAAAATAATTAATTACTACTAAAATATTATATAAAAATAACTATAAATAATGCACTATCACACCCAAAATAAGCATGCAGAGAAATGTTTATGATTGCAGATCAAAAAGCTTTAAACATCCGGACCCTCTTCTTCTGACCCGCTGGAGGAGTCCTCATCTTGGGCCTCGGTGGGAGCAGGATTCACCACCTCGCGGTATAGCTCTGGAAGAAGGGTGGCGAGACCGACCTGAGCCCCATCGGCAGTGAGCATGAAGCGGCGCCAGAGACGCTCCCGCACGAACACCGCGGTTGCGATCGCCAGCTTCCGGCGCATCTCAGTGACTTGAGCGGGTGTGAATTGGAGGAGGGTTGGCGCGTTCGACGACTCCGCCCGGCTTTGGTGGCGAAATTCCTCTATTTCTGACTCGGCTTCGGCGAGGCGATTACCGAGATACTTGACCTGACGCTGCGAGGCGACGAGCTGCTCCTCCAGTTCGGATATCTGTGTCACTAGCGCCACTGCGGCCTCCTGGGAAATGAGACATTAGCTAACTCCAAGTTAGGCAAGAGGGACGGAGGCGAGCTGGGCTAAATACCTCGGGAGGGGGAGCCTCCTTGGCCTGGAGCTCGGCTATCTCCCTATCTTTCTCAATCATCTTCTCCCCCAACTCCGTGTGGGCGACGCCCAGGTCGCGGAGCCGCCTGTTTGACTGAATCCCCCGCCGCGCTGTCTAGTGAATCAGCTCGGATGTCCGGAGGGAGGAGAGGCAACTAAGGTTGGCCAACTCGCGGATAGGAACCTCCGCGAGTACCTCGGTGTCATCTCGCCCGTACAACCCAAAGATCAAGTTAAACGCATGATCGCCGACCTCCTCAAAATCCTCCCAGGAGGGGAGGAGGAGCGAACTCACTGAAACCCGGTTCGTCTCGTGGTCCCATATCATGAGGGGCCGCCCCGGGAGTCCTTACTCCGCATCCCCAGTCCATAATGCGGGTGAGTAGATGAGTCGGGAGACGGAATCGCCGGAAGGCGAGAGGTAGAACTCCCTATCCTCCGCTTTGTTGGCCTCGGCTCGCTTGCCGAGGTGACTTCGGGATCTGCCCGCCCCTTGCCCTCATCCACCGGCGAGGCCGAATCGCTGTCCATTGTGACCACCACCCCTGCAAGGGACCCCTCCCTGGAAGGCTCACTTGACCGTTGTCGAGAAGCATGATGAGGGGGTAGGAGGGGGACGACGCACTCTCCTGCATTTAAACACGAGGCAGTTAGTAACCACCCCCACCAGGAACATATAACCAACACCGCGAGGTGGGTAAGATTTACCCGCTCCCGGATTAACGAAGGCGAGTTGATCCACGCCCTGCCGCAAGAAAATGACGTCCAAGACCTTGTCCTTCAGAGAACGGTAAAGTTCGAGCGCGTCCCCCTTCAGGCGAGGCGGTCGGTACTCTGCCTCCGTCTTCTGGATGGGAGCAAAGGGAATGTTACCGTAGTCACTTCGCACCAGGACAAATTTGTCAGTCCAATGGTGGACCTTGTTGAAGGTCTCGGCGACCTTGACGCACACGCTGGTGAAAAATAAGGTGTCGTCGCTGGTCTCCTTCAGGGTCATCACTTTGCGGAAGGTGGAGAGGTTGAACTCTATTTTCTCCCCGCGGAGGTAGCAGGCCTAAGAGACCAGAACGCTGATTGTGTTAGGGTTGACCTGTGCGGGGATCATCCCGAAGTACCGAAAGACTTGACGAACCTCAGGCCACAGGGGCAGCCTCAACCCCACCTGGAAGTGGGCCAAGGGGATGGCGAGCTCTCTGATGGCGCAAATCTCACACACCGCTATAGGCGGTGGCTAGACTGCGACACGAAACGGCAGTGTACCGATCGTTCAAGTAATAAATTTTGGGAATAAATCCCCGAGTGTCGGTCTCTTGAGGAACACAGTAAGGTGGAGTTAGGTTTCGAGGAAGGACTTGAGATTGAAGTCCTTAACGTGGATGGAATGCGGAGGAGTTGGGTTGGCTTTTGGAAAACAAAATAAAAGCTATCAACTACTCCTATGCAATGCCGCTATGCAAAGCTTCGCTTGGCGGGATGGAGACTAGGCAGGCCTTGAGCGCGCTGCGTCGAAAGGGCGGATGGACGAGTAGGCTAACGGAGTCGAACTATGCAGGCCTTGAGCGCGCTGCTTCGTTAGGCGAATGGAATACGGGCCGCGATGCCACGCTTCGGTAGGCGGATGGGCGAGTAGGCTAGTGGAATGAGGGTCGCACGCACCTCTTCGACAAGCACACCACTAACAATTGTTAGGGCGGCACAACACAACCAACAATCCACACCACAAGGCACACCTCAAAATAATAAGCAAGAATACTCAAATCACATAGACATAATCAAGTAAAAATGCTAATAATCAAGCACGCTTCATCATAATGTTAGATCTAGCTACATACACATCAATAAGAAGAGAACAAGGCAAGAAATCGACCGAATCCGAAGGCTCGTTGAAGATTCACGGTTGGAATCGCCGGGTTGTCAATCCGCGTCCAAGCTCGGTCCACAACTACGTCCGGGGTAGAGAGAGCTGTCACGACTCTCCAATGGACCCGTCTTCTTCGTGTCACGATCCGGTGGAGGTTGCCAACTTCCTCTTGCTCGATGGAGATAGCGGCTAGGTCTTCCTTTGGAGCTCTTGGATGAAGGAGGAGGCCGAGAGGAAACTCCGGCTCAAGATAGGCGTGAAGAGCAAGCCCGGAGCACCTCTATATGGTGGGCGACGGTGGAGGAGCGAAATCGGGCGGAACCGGGCGGAAAACGGCGCTGAAAATCGGGATGATGACCTAAAATCGCGAGCAGGGAATTTATAGGCGCTGGAATTAAACAGTGCGCACGGTCAGTGGCGCACGACCGGTGGTCGTGCGCACTAGAATCCTGTGATCGTGCGCTCTGCCTGGACAGAACCTGCAAAGACAGAAATTACAAAATAACATGTTCGCACAACCAGTGGCGCACGACCGATGGTCGTGCGCACTAGCGTCAGTGGTCGTGCGCAATAGATGAAACAGAACTTAAAGATTAATGGTCAGTGCGCACGAGCAGTGGAGCACGATCGGTGGTCGTGCGCACTGGTGTTGGTGGTCGTGCGCACTACACCAAACAGAACTCGTGAAAAAGGGTCAAGTGCACACGATCAGTGGCGCACGACCAGTGGTCGTGCGCAATAGAACCGGTGATCGTGCGCAGTATTCCTGTGCAGAATTGCACCGGGAATACATGCACGACTCCTGTTCCAGCATACGATACCAGTCTCGCCACTGAAAGTGGAACTTAACAGTACATGAAAACTACTAATGAAGATGAGCATGAAATGACACCAAAATGGGCCTAGAGGTGCACCTAGCATGGAATGATCGATATGAACTATAACAGGGCTAAAGTGCGGTGAAATGACTAAATAAATGGCCCAGATGAGTCCGTAAAAGTGTATATGATCAGGACTCATCACACCCCCAGACTTAACTGTTTGCGCGTCCCGAGCAAACAAATTCTAAGCGAACGGGGAAAGAAAAGTAGATGGCTTAAAACTACAATATAGAGTACCATGCGAAGTCGCATGCTCACGTGCATAAGAAGAATAGTAGAGAAGATTTCTGATTATATAAACAGTCTATATATTTCTAAAAGAGTAAAAGCATATTACAACTACTCAAAATGGTGAACAACGGTGAATCATTTAGTCTTGCACACGGAGAAAGTAAACTAAACGCTGAGATGAGCATTGCTCAAGATCGGGGTACGGGACAAACTCCACTGAAATCCATCAGTGTCGGTGACCATAAGCTTGCCCGGTCACATTCTCTCCACGACACTAGATTGGTTCATAGCGTGAGTCAGTAGGACTTTAGGTTAGAGATGGGGCTTGGGTTACGGTGAGGTAAACAATGATAAACAGGACGGCTTAAAACACCTAACCCAAATGAGCTTTAAGAATAACTACCCGTGCACCCAAAATCGAATGCAAGTGCACCACACCCCCAGACTTGGACTTTTGCAACATAGGTGTGTGCACCGCCTACTCCCAATACATAATTTTTCTACAAGATTTTCAATAAAACACACCTTTCTTTTTCTCTTTTTCTTTTCATTTTTTTTTCTTTAAATCTTCTTTTTCTTGTCTTTTTCTTTCAGCAAATTTTCAATTGAGCATATCCACAGGTTCACATAATAAACACCACAATCAACACCCCCCAAAATGTAAATGAAACTACAACTAAAGCTCAGATTTGGGTGTGCGACTAGGTTAGGCTTTTAGGCTTTGGCGAGAAAGATGTGGAGCTGAATCAAGAAAAGGATAGGCACAAAGGGGCTAGCAAGGGTAAACAATAGGCATGAAATAAAAAGTTCAACCGGGCCAAAATAATGGCCTACGTCATTCTCACGCACTAGAACTATCCTATGCCAATGCTTCAAGAATCGCTTGGGGCAAGTTCTAGCCACCGAGAAAGATTCTCCTTTCTCACGACTCAAGCAATACGAGTCTAACGATCGTTTACACACATCCCTATGCTACCGTTTGATTCACACCGGATTCACCATTTGAGTAGAGTAAACAACATTTACACTAATAAGAAAAATATAAAACCATAGCATAAAAAGAAATCTACTCTACACAAAATTCTATGCAACCGAGCACTCGACTAGGAGCACTACTAGAGTCAACATTTTACTCTGCTACATAATCCTAAGCCATCACCTAGATTTTCCCAAATAAGCAAAAGAATTAAATTCACAACAGAGCAAGCAAACAGATGAGTGCGCGCTCAAGTGGGTGAAGTGGTGTATAATGATAAAAATATACTTCTGATATGCAAAAACGTGTACACGTGTAGTGAACACTCGGTACACTCCCCCCCAGACTTAAACTAAACAATATGCGCAAAATGCAGCCATAAAATTCAGAATAATGCTAGGGAAAGAGAGTACCCAGTGCTCAGAAATGAGCACACCAGAAGATTGGCGTGTAAACCTGGACTAAGCTGCAGCGTCCGTCATCCAGAAGAGATACCTGCAGGGGGTCAGCTCCGCAAAAACAGAAGAAAGTAGGAAACTGAAAAGAAAATACTACTGACTAAACATGATTAGATAAAAATAAAAATTGCAGGAAAGGAAGATAACTACTGGGGTTATTGTCATCCCAGCACGACTTATTTGGCATTTGTACAGTTCTAGCTAATGGGCCTATGAAAAGAAAAGTGGACAGGTAACTGTTCTAATATGCGTGTCGGTAGTGGGTACCGATACGGCGAAAGAACAGTCACGCCTCTACCCAAATATAAATAATACCTGCTTGACACAGGTAGAGGGAAAAGAAAGTAAGAAGAGGAGGAGGCCTGGTCCTCACTCATCTCACAAAACACCTCCTTGCCTAGCAAGGTATCGTCAACAGGGGGGCAGCAGGAGGCAAAGGCAATGAGTGGGGCTTCCTCTACGGAGGGAGGATCAACCTCCTCACATGAGAGGATGCTCTCATCATTGACTTGAGCATCATGCTCCAAGTCCTCCTGATGTACCTGTGAAGACTCAACCTGCACAGGCTCAGATGAAGAAGGGGGGTCAGGAAATAAAAAGGAAGAATGACATAAATAATCAACAATCGGGGGAGTGGTCCCGGTCTCACTCCCATTAGGCTGGGGAAGTAAAATAATGTTTGCATTGTCATCAATGCTACAAGATTCGGCGGGATCAACGGTGGCCAAGCTTAGGATTTGGACTTCCTCCACCGGTGCTGAGGAAAACTCCTCTTCACCTAGAAGGTTGTCCTCCTCCATAGGAGTAGGCACAACACTCAGATCAACCGCCTCCTCCTGCGACACATCATCAACAATGTCGTCTGAGACGAGTGTAGTATGCACAACAGGGAGAGGAATAGTGCTCGGATAAAAGTCGAGCACCGATTCCTCACAAAGAATCGAATCCACTAGAGGTGGTGGAGGCACATGGAGAATTGGCTCAGCAATGTCGGTGCATAGATCAGCCGCACATCCGGTGACCGTATCCATGCCATACCCTTCAAAATGTGAAGGTGACAAAGACACATAGCCGGATGTTGAAGGTGTGCCGCCAGAGCTAGGAGTTGGGACGATCCGAATATCCGGCTCGTCATCCTCATCCAATTGGCGAAGATAAGCAACACAATCCTTCAGGGCATGATCTGTGCCCCGACAAAACTGGCACTGCCTAGCAGGCTTCTTTGGCACAGCGGGGGCTGGAGCCGAAAAGAAGTATGACGGTAATGGATCAGCAGAGTAGCCATAAGACTTACGCGCACCATATGGAGTATCAGACGGAGTCGATGCTCTATATGCTGGGCGAGAGGAATTATGCCTACTATTCTCCGTAGGGCATTCAACACTAGAGTGGGAAGTAGCTCCACACCAACGGCAACGAAAATTTAGATGTGCCCACATAGTGTGAAGATAAAACGATTCAAAAAGACAAACACTATTGTGCGAAATACTACACCTAACAAAAAATTTACTAAAGCAACCTACTATAAAACAAGAAAATGGAATAAAAAGAACAGAAATAAAATAACAGAAAATGCAATTTACAAATGGAAGGGCTTTTCTCTCAGGTTCTCCCTCTCCAGAAAACTCACACGACTGTGTTCCCCGGCAACGGCGCCAAAAACTTGATGGCGCAAATCTCACACACCGCTATAGGCGGTGGCTAGACTGCGACACGAAACGGCAGTGTACCGATCGTTCAAGTAATAAATTTTGGGAATAAATCCCCGAGTGTCGGTCTCTTGAGGAACACAGTAAGGTGGAGTTAGGTTTCGAGGAAGGACTTGAGATTGAAGTCCTTAACGTGGATGGAATGCGGAGGAGTTGGGTTGGCTTTTGGAAAACAAAATAAAAGCTATCAACTACTCCTATGCAATGCCGCTATGCAAAGCTTCGCTTGGCGGGATGGAGACTAGGCAGGCCTTGAGCGCGCTGCGTCGAAAGGGCGGATGGACGAGTAGGCTAACGGAGTCGAACTATGCAGGCCTTGAGCGCGCTGCTTCGTTAGGCGAATGGAATACGGGCCGCGATGCCACGCTTCGGTAGGCGGATGGGCGAGTAGGCTAGTGGAATGAGGGTCGCACGCACCTCTTCGACAAGCACACCACTAACAATTGTTAGGGCGGCACAACACAACCAACAATCCACACCACAAGGCACACCTCAAAATAATAAGCAAGAATACTCAAATCACATAGACATAATCAAGTAAAAATGCTAATAATCAAGCACGCTTCATCATAATGTTAGATCTAGCTACATACACATCAATAAGAAGAGAACAAGGCAAGAAATCGACCGAATCCGAAGGCTCGTTGAAGATTCACGGTTGGAATCGCCGGGTTGTCAATCCGCGTCCAAGCTCGGTCCACAACTACGTCCGGGGTAGAGAGAGCTGTCACGACTCTCCAATGGACCCGTCTTCTTCGTGTCACGATCCGGTGGAGGTTGCCAACTTCCTCTTGCTCGATGGAGATAGCGGCTAGGTCTTCCTTTGGAGCTCTTGGATGAAGGAGGAGGCCGAGAGGAAACTCCGGCTCAAGATAGGCGTGAAGAGCAAGCCCGGAGCACCTCTATATGGTGGGCGACGGTGGAGGAGCGAAATCGGGCGGAACCGGGCGGAAAACGGCGCTGAAAATCGGGATGATGACCTAAAATCGCGAGCAGGGAATTTATAGGCGCTGGAATTAAACAGTGCGCACGGTCAGTGGCGCACGACCGGTGGTCGTGCGCACTAGAATCCTGTGATCGTGCGCTCTGCCTGGACAGAACCTGCAAAGACAGAAATTACAAAATAACATGTTCGCACAACCAGTGGCGCACGACCGATGGTCGTGCGCACTAGCGTCAGTGGTCGTGCGCAATAGATGAAACAGAACTTAAAGATTAATGGTCAGTGCGCACGAGCAGTGGCGCACGATCGGTGGTCGTGCGCACTGGTGTTGGTGGTCGTGCGCACTACACCAAACAGAACTCGTGAAAAAGGGTCAAGTGCACACGATCAGTGGCGCACGACCAGTGGTCGTGCGCAATAGAACCGGTGATCGTGCGCAGTATTCCTGTGCAGAATTGCACCGGGAATACCTGCACGACTCCTGTTCCAGCATACGATACCAGTCTCGCCACTGAAAGTGGAACTTAACAGTACATGAAAACTACTAATGAAGATGAGCATGAAATGACACCAAAATGGGCCTAGAGGTGCACCTAGCATGGAATGATCGATATGAACTATAACAGGGCTAAAGTGCGGTGAAATGACTAAATAAATGGCCCAGATGAGTCCGTAAAAGTGTATATGATCAGGACTCATCACTCTCCACTGTAGAGCGAGTTGAGAAGCTCGCCCGGCCCTGGTCGCCTCGCGGTATAGCTCGGAGGCAAGTATCGCTTCTCGACATCCACTAACTCCTCGCCGAGGGTCTGCGAGATGGGGAAGTTGTGCGCCTGAAAATTGCAGACGCAGAAGGCACGCCCCTCCTCGGATGGTTCTTTCACCATAGCGGGCTGCGAGTAGGAGTAGGAGAGTTTGGCGGGGAAGGTTCGGAGAACAGGTGCCTGGGAGGGGTAGGGGAGCGTATCGTCCAGCGCAAGAGGACCCTCTATTTATAAACTTTGCCCCCCCCCCCCCCCCCCCCCCCCCCGGTCTAGCCGTGCGCGAGTAGATCACTTAACGAGGCGAGTAGGCCCTAAGCAGTGAATTGATAAAAATAGAATGCATGCCCGCACGAAAAAGGAGAAACAACGAACAAAGAAAGCGCACAATGCGAGCAAAAAAAGAACATATGTAAATATGTCAGAAATTCTCGGGGCACCAAGCGCGAGTACAAGCAAGGAAACATAAAATGACGCCTGAGGATTACGAAGCCCCGTAGGTCGCGAGTTAGACTGCTAAACAGGCTCTCAAAAAATCAAAAATAGGGACTATCCCCGAGGATCTCAACCACGATGGACCGGGCCATGGCCTCGGCGGCGAGGATATTGAGGGTGGCGAGCTCTCCAGGCGATGCCTTGAGCCGAACGCAAGTCTTCGTGAGCCCTCTCCAGGATCACTTCGCTTTGGCGGATGTGGTCCTCGCCTCGCCTAATATGCTCCTCCAAAAGGGAGGCCACCCCCACGGTGCCCGCCACCTGAGCAAAGCGGTGTATGTCATCCTCGGCGGCCTTTTGGCGAATTACCACCTCGTATAATCACGCCTCCGCATCAGTCATCCGGCCAAGTAGGCCCTCTTCGCCCTGCAGGTTGTCATGAAACCCCTCCACCTCGGCGAGGCGGTCACCAAGATTGACCAATTGGGCATTCACCTCGGCTGGCGGCATAGCCATCAAGAAGGAGTCATAGGCCCAAAGGACGGACATCAGGCGAACCCACGACTCCTCGTTGAAGGCAGGGGGTCCGCGATAAACTCCCTCAAGGGAGTGGACGCCGCAGGCGGTGGCGACCCCGGTATCGAATTAGAAGATGGTGGATGGCTAGACGGGGCGGACCCGTGGCTACCTAGAAGCAAGTAGTCGGGCAAGAATGGTGAAAGACAGAAAGAGAAACAGACATGGGGTAAGCGAGGCGAGTACCCTCCGGCGCGTTGTCCTCCCCTGGAAGCCGAGGCAGATCTGTCCGCAGCCCCCGGTAGAGGCGGATGGGCGAAGAATCACACCAGTCCCCCCCCCCCCCCCCCGACAAGGAGCCCATCCTCAGCGATTTCCCTCCAGAGGTTGGGCGGGCAGGCTGACCTATCCCAGACTGAGGCAGGGGGTATTGCAAGGGAGGAGACGTAGTCGAATTAGCTCGCCCCAAAACTGAAGACGACGCGGTCGCTAAACCCGTTGGGAACGCCGCGACGCATTGCCCTTGCGAGGAGGGGCGAGTAAAGAGCGCTGCGCATAACAGGGAGTCAAGGCTTGTTCGATATAATCAGAAGGGAACAGTAGCCTTACCCAATGTCAGGACGGTAGGAGCAGGAGGGAGCAGTGGGCCACCTGTATGGGTAGGAGGCATTCTCACGTCCTCAATCCCACCAATTGTAACTTTGACCCCACCTTCGTTCTCTCGGAGAGGAAGGTCAAAGTGGGGCTCTTCAGGGATCGGCGAAGCGGTGGACCTCCTAAGCGAGAGGTCACATCGAGCCGTAGACTTGGGATCGGTAGAGGACTTCTCGCGTAGCTCGGGTTCCACCCTCTTCTTCTTATGCTTCCTCTTTCTCGCAGAGCCGAGAGGGCAAGGCGTCGAGAACTCACCCAGGATGTCTAGGACCGCGACCGCCTCAGGTTCGTCATCCGTGAGAACCCGGTTGTCAGCCCGAGAAGAACCAGCTCCAGAAGGCATCTTAGAATGAGGAGATCATGGTACACCCTCACCCTATTTATAGAAGAGGGCACGGTCAGCGCGCAGGCCCGCCGAATAGGAGTTGAACTTTTCTTTCCGACCTCTCGCAAGCTCGCAAAGAGCGGGGATTGTGTACAACCCATATTCGGCGAGTAGGTAGACGCCCCCCTGCGAGTCGGCGAGCGGCTTCGGGCGAGTAGACCCAAGGACGGTCCTACTCGCCCAGAGTAGAGCACGGCGAGTAACCTTCACCCAACCAGGATCTCGTATCGGTATGGTCTCATCCCAACGATAAAATTCCTTCTCGCTCGGGGAGAGGCGAGTGGACCAGACCCCGGGGCGAGTTCGCTCCAAGAAAGCTTACTACTGGCGAGTAGGACGGGACCTAGTCGCCCTACTCTCTGTCTCAAGTTAGGGGCAAGGCGAGTAGGATCAGCCCGATCCCTCGGTCCCCCCCCCCTACCCGCAGACCAGCATGGGGAGCGGCTAGTAATGTAAGAAGGCGCGAGGAACTGTTCGCAGACCACTTTGGTCTGCGTATAGTAATTTGGTTAAGGCGGAGGAAGCTATTCGCAGGCCTTTTGGACCATTTTACCCCTGGAAGAATTTGCCTATAAATAGGACCCATTAAGTCTCAGATTGGTACAGATCCCCCCTAGAGAGAGCCTGTGCTTTCTTCCTTGTGCCATCTGAGACAGGCTCAGCCTCTGGCGGGACCTCCTCGCTGCAGCCTTGGGCCCTTTCTCAAAGCGTCTACCACCCTTCAGTGAGGGCTGATTCTCAGCTCGAAAATACTTAACCTAGGGATCCGACAAAGAGAGAAGTAACTCAAGCTACTCCCCAAGTCTCGAACATAGTTGGACCGGTATCCGGGTTCCAACACTTGGTAGGAGCACTCACATATTTTCTAGGATTTCAAATCACATAAGGACATGATGGTATTTTTATTTGTCAATCTAAATATGTCCATGATATTCTCAAAAGATTTCATTTGAAAGCCTAAAACAAGTCAATACTCTAATGAGTGAATCACTAAAGTTAGGAAAAGATGAAGCCAGTATTTCTATTGATCAAACATTATATAGAGAAATGATTGGATCATTATTATATTTGAGTGCATCTAGACCCGATATTATGTTTTCCGTTTGTCAAGCGAACACCAAAGAATCACATTTAAAAGAAGTTAAACATATTTTTAAATATCTACTCGAAACATCTGGATTAGGCTTATGATATCCTCAAAATGATTCATTTATTTTACATGGTAT
Organism: Dactylorhiza incarnata; assembly: GCA_033032865.1. NCBI lineage: Eukaryota > Viridiplantae > Streptophyta > Magnoliopsida > Asparagales > Orchidaceae > Dactylorhiza > Dactylorhiza incarnata. The sequence goes on along the minus strand of JAWHQI010000187.1, from coordinate 5,268,446 downwards.
TTCTGATTCAGAATGCGGGATGTTCATTATATCGTAAGAGCACCAGTGGAACATATCATTTTATAGGTCCTTCACTTGTATCTTGGTCGAGTAGGAAATAGAATTGTGTTGCCCTCTCCACCACCATGGCTGAATATATTGTACTAGGTAGTTGTTGTGCATAAGCTTTATGGATGACTCAAACTTTAGAAAACTTTAGAGTTCATCTAAATAACATTGAATTAAAATATGACAACAAGGGAGATATTGACCTAACAAACACTCATGTACATCACTCTAGATCTAAACATATTGATGTCCGACATCATTTTATTAGGGATCATATTAAAAAGGACCATATAAGAATCATTTTTATCGGAATTAAATATCAGCTTTGTATAACCCGTAATTCGTCGAGATCAGAAAGGCCTAAGAAGATGCCTATTCGCAGACCTAGCTGGGCGAGCAAGGCGCGAGTTGGGCGAGCAAGGCGCGAGTTGGGCGAGCAAGGCGCGAGCTGGGCGAGCAAGGCGCGAGCTGGGCGAGCAAGGCGCGAGCTGGGCGAGCAAGGCGCGAGCTGGGCGAGCAAGGCGCGAGCTGGGCGAGCAAGGCGCGAGCTGGGCGAGCAAGGCGCGAGCTGGGCGAGCAAGGCGCGAGCTGGGCGAGCAAGGCGCGAGCTGAGCGAGCAAGGCGCGAGCTGGGCGAGCAAGGCGCGAGCTGGGCGAGCAAGGCGCGAGCTGGGCGAGCAAGGCGCGAGCTGGGCGAGCAAGGCGCGAGCTGGGCGAGCAAGGCGCGAGCTGGGCGAGCAAGGCGCGAGCTGGCCGAGCAGAGGGCGAGTTGGGCGAGCAGAGGCGAGTATGGGCGAGTATGGCCAGGTAACTACCCCCCCCCCCCCCCCCCCCCAAGATTTGTCTATAAATAGACCCCCAGGGGTACAATAAAGAAAACCTTTTTGGACGAGGTTGACCCCCTCAGGCGAGATACTCGCCAGGTCCCTGCCTTCCTTGTACCAAGCTCGGCCATTTTTGGTTTTGGAGGGGAAGACTCCCTTGAGCTTCCGGGTACGTGGTGGGACCTCCCTGCCGCAGCACCTGGGGTCCTGTTTGTTGCTCTTCTAGCTTCTTCATCGTTGCCAGCCAAGTCATCTCGTTGGACTACTGGGCGAGTAGCCTCCGGCTGCATTGATCCGAATTTTGGAGCCGGGATTTTCCAGGCTTCAACAAGCTTGCTGATATCTTTACTAAACCTCTCCCCGATGCTAGATTCAACATGCTTAGATTAGAATTGGGACTGTTAGATATTCTGGCTTAAAATGTTTAATCCACAATTTCACCTTTTTCTTGTTGTATCTTATAGCCCACATAATGTCAAATTATATTCAAGCGAAAAATCTCAAAAAATATGAGTTTTACTTGAAAATCAAAGTTTTGTTACTATCACCGGGCGGTAGTTGTTACCGCAGGCATTAGCCCGGTTCTTAATTTATCTGATCCCTCTCCGATTTTTACCTTTCTAAAAAATTTATTATACTGAAATTTCACTGGTTTCAGAAAGTTTCATGTATTTTAATTTTGATATAACTTCAAAACAATTCCAAAAAAATACAAAGATAAAAATCAAAACAATTCCAAAAATATAAATAAAAACTTCAAAACAATTCAAAAAATACAAAAATATGCTTTTGTTTTATATTACATTTGTTTTTTTGTTTCTAATTTTGTTTCTAAGAATTTAAAACAAAAAACGGCTTAACGCTTCATTGCTTAAAATCAAGGATGATTATATTTATTACTTAAAGATGATTTACAATGTATAATTTTAATTTCAAGTTTCTTTATAACATTGTTCTTGAATATGTCATGCCTTGAGTATTATCTTAAAATGTGCAATGAATTTTGGTTGTAGAATACATGTGTAGAATTGGTTTTGCATGCCTCTAAGTATGAGTGAATATTTGATAATGATTATCTCACATACACCTTTCTGATAATCTACAGGTGTTTTTTTAATCCTATTCTTGCATGATTGTGTAGTGTAAGAACTTAATATATTGAATTGCATAAATAGATTACCTACACTACATTGAATTCTATCTTAAAATTCTTTGTTTTCCATGCACTTGTGATTAGAGAAAAGTGGTATATAAAATAAAATTTCTATGTTTGCAAAAACAAGTGAATTCGGAGTCCTAGTCACTAAACCAAAAAGCAAATAATAAATGACAAGGAAAACTCCACCAAGCACTACTCACCCTCCTTATAAGTCTTAATGAGCATTGTGAGGTTGAGCACCTTGGCCAAGAATGGTAATGTATTGAGCAAACAAAAATTTCACCACTTCTCTTTTGAAAAATTTGTGTACTAAAATTTGTGGAAGTAAAATTATTTATGTTTATTTAAAGATTATTCTTACATTTTATACTTTCATGTGGTTTGATTCATACGCTTGTATATTTTATCAAAACACCATTTGAATACATCATTATCTATTATAACACTTCCACTCATGAGAATTGGACTTTAAAGCTTAACTACACTATTCTCTACAATCTTAAATACACACTAGACTGGTTCCTGCTAGACTAGATAGAGATGCTGACAGTGTTACTTCACTAATGCTACAGGTTCTAAGCTCACTTATGTAAGAGCTAGTTCTCTCTTTACGTTACTGCATATGTTCATGAATTCATAGAGTTTTCTAACTCATGAAATTCCTTGCAGGCTTTCGTGGAGATGGAGGAGAGAAAGTAGTATTTGACATGGATGCTGATGATCTACTAGACGAGTAGAATTATCATATGTTTATCCTTGTCATTATATTTTCAGACTTTATTTTATTGAGTAGCACTTTATTCTGGATGATTTATATTTTGTGTAAAATCCTGTTGTTACTTATTGTGCTAACTCTTTTGTTTATGTTAAGTCGAAAACTGCTGTTGGGAATCTTGCCCACATGATTCCATATTTGAAGAAGTCACCAAGTCAAGACTACTTCACTCTGTATTTGATTACTTCTCTAGCTTAAAGTCTCAAGAAATTAAAGAAATGTCGTCGAGAAGAATAGGAGACATCGCCGACAAAGTGTGCTTGTCGTCGTGATAATGAGCAAAGCAACCTCCAAGAAGTAGCGTGCTCGTCGATCGCTGAGACATAGCAAGATTGTCGAATGAAGAATGTCGTTCGTCGAATGCAGAAGGAAGATCGTCGAGCTCAGAAGGAAGATCGACGACCGCTGAGATTTGGCGTGTTCGTCGAATGCAGAAGCAAGTTCTTCGATCGCAGAATGCTATTCGTCGAACGCAGAAGGAAGATCGTCGAGCTCAGAAGGAAGATCGACGACCGCTGAGATTTGGCATGTTCGTCGAATGCAGAAGCAAGATCGTCGAACGCTGAGAAGACGCAGTATCGTCGACTTCACCAAAGTGGCGGTGTCGTCGAGAAAGAACAAACATCGTCATAAAGAACGCATGTCATCGAAGGAACAATGTGATCACGACGACATGATGCAAGAAGGAAGATCGCGACGACATAGTCAGAGATAGCTTGTCGTTATAATGATGCAAGTATTTTCAAGTCAGAATTCAAATCTTACGGACGTGATGTCAGCAATTAATGCCGCCGCCTGATTGTCTAATCAGCCCGCGCTCTTAAAGAAAGGAGCATCTGACACTTAAGGAACTTTTTCAGAAGACCGTTGGGGACCTCGCAGTCTTATAAAAGAGATAAGATGTTGCCCTAATACGAATCAATCGATAAGAAAGAAAGAACTTGCACACATAGCGAATCGAACAGTACAAGCGGCGCAAGAAAGAAAGAAAGAAAGAAAGAAAGAAAGAAAGAAAAAGAAGAAGCAGTCATCTTCATCGACTGTTAAGGTACCAATCTTGATCAGGCTAAGAAAAGATTTGAAGAAGAATCGTGCGCTCAAGGTCTGATTCAAAAGCATCTTCTTCAATCTCAAGGAGCCTATCTTCAACAGGCTAAAGTTGTCGATCTTCATCCGGCAGAAGTAACAGTTTTTCTTACTGTAATTTATTGTAAGGCTTGCGGGCCAAACCGTCTAGCTTGAGGGCTGGAGAGTTGTGAGGCTTGAGAGCCAGGGCAGTGCACTTGCGGGTGCGTCTTGTCGAGCTTGCGGGCTCGGGGGAAGTAGGGGCTTGCGGGCCTAGGATGTTGGGACTTGCGGGTCCGTGTGGTAAGGATTGAGGGCCTGAGTGTCGAGCTTGACGGCTCGGGGGCAGTAGGGGCTTGCTGGCCTAGGATGTTGGGGACTTGCGCGTTCGAGTTATAAGGCTTGAGGGCCTGAAGCTTTTGGCGGAGTTTGCCGAGCCTAGCACACTGCTGGGTAGGCGTAGAGGGAAAGAGGACTACTCAAGACACCCAGTCTTGAGGAACCTCTATAGATCTTGTGTCGTCTGGTGTGATCTATTTGTGTGTTAATTTTGTGCATTACTTGAATATTGATAACTCACACAAATAAATCAAAAAGTACCAAGATCACCTACCCCCCTCCCCCCCCCCCCCCCTCTAGGTGAACGTTCCATCCCTAACAAGTGGTACCAGAGGTAGGTTGATCAAAAGTAGACTTAACAGTCTGATCTAGATCAGGAACGATTCACCATGGCCGGTGGAGATCAAAATCGGGAGATGAGATCTATGAAACTTCCGATCTGCACTAAAGAGAACTTTCCCATCTGGAAGGAAAGAGTTAGGCTGTTCATGGAAGCGGCCGATCTAAGAATCTATCTGACAGTCCAACAGGGTCCTTTTATCCCCCACAACCCCTTCCACCATTGATCCAACGTGGAAGGTAATAAAGAAATATGAAGACATGACCAAGGACGAGCTAGCCTTGGCAGGCCTGGATAAAATGGCACAAAATGTTGTTGTAAACGCTGTAGATGATTCAACCCTCCAGAACCTAATTCACTGCAAAATGGCCAAGGAGATGTGGGACTCCTTGATCGTATACATGGAGGGTACTGAAGAGGTAAGGGATGGCAGGAAATCCCTCCTCAACCAGGAATATGAAGCCTTCAAACAAGGGAAGAATGAAACTATCTCGAACTACTATGAGAGATTTTTCAAGATCGTGAATGGTCTGAGAAACTACGAGAGAGAGTTCACAAACTCTGATCTAAATGACAAGTTTCTCAGATCCCTCACAAAGGAATGGGATATCAAGATATGTGTCATCAGAGAGATGGGCCAACTGGGCAACATGGAGCCCAAGAACCTATACGGGAAGCTGCTGTCTCATGAACTTCAGCTTAATACCAGAAAGGATGAAGAAGAAGAAAGCTCAAAGGTGAGCTCAAAAGAAAGATCGGTGGCTCTAAAGGCTGAGAGCACCAGAAGATTCAAGGGCAAGACCTCTGCTTCTCAGAGCAGAACTGAGAACAGTGAGGAATCAGAAGCCAGCTCCTCTGACTCTGATGACACTGATAGAGAGGTGGCCCTCCTCTCAAAACAATTCAGAAAGTTGCTACACAGAAGAAGGAGGGACAACAACAGAAGCTCCTCCTCAAGCTCCAGAAGATCTAACTATCGGGACAGATCCAGGGCTCCCAGGGAGGACAGGTATAGATCCAACTCCAGTAAACATGATTTAAATAATATTGTTTGCTATTTTTGTAGCAAAATAGGCCACATGGCTGCCGACTGCCCCTCCAAGAAAAAGGATTCAAGGAACCATGAAGAGAGAAGAAGCTCTAGGAGAAAGAGAACCTCTGAGAAGGGGTTCGTGGCAAAGAAGACCAAAACATTGAGTGACTCTGACTCAAGCTCCTCTGGGACTGAGGATGAGGCACTTATTGGACTGATGGCCATCAATGAAGGCAACCAGGATGACAACTCTCCTGGAATGGTAAAATATAGAACTTCTTTATCTGCCTCTGATTCTGGATCAGTGGCAGATTCTTTGCATGAAGATGAGGAGGTATCTGCTGCCAACATCACAGCCTCAAGATCCCAGTATGAAGTTGAATCTGAACTAATAAGGCAATATAAAGCCTTATGGAAAGCCTTCATAGGCAGTAAGAAACTCCTCAAGGTGCAAACCAAGGAGTTAGATTCCTTGAAGCCTGTCCAATCCAAGCTCCAGGAGACAGCTGAAAAGCTAACTTCTATGAGCAAAGAAGTGGACAAACTTAAGGAAGCTATAAGGCTTAAGAATGCTGAGTTAGGGCAGAAAAACAAGGTCATTAGGGACCTTGAGGAAATGTTGTTGGCTGAGAAGAAACTTGCTTCCAGCTTCTCAATGCCCAAAACTATCCTGCCAATATCTGACGCCTTCTCTGGACAGTTCAGAGCTGGTATCAGTTTCAATCAGGAGCCAGTCATGGGCAAAGATCCTGAAGCCAGACCTTCTTATAAGAAGGTGCTGACGGCAAGTCCTTCAACCCATAGACCTGCAGCAACATCAGTTAAGAGAATGGGAAAGGCTGTTCCAACAAAGCCTGTTCCCAAGAAGGTGAACCAAAGTGTGGTGAAGCCAATTCCTCCCCCGGCTCACACACATGAGGTTCACCCTAGATCTATTAGATAAGAAGCCTTCTCTCCTGCTCATCAGCACTGTCCTACACAGATGATGGCGCAGAAGAGAAGATATAACATATATGAGTGTTGGTGCTGTGGGAAAGTAGGCCACTTTGCACTGGACTGTTGGTTCAACCCAACAGGGCTCAATGCAAGGAGAGTGCAGAACCCTTCGAGGTTTGCGATTCCATTCTATCACCCTAACAGAAACCAAGGACCCAATCCCTATTGGGTACCTAAGGGGAAGTGATTTGTTTTGCAGGTAGGTCCAAATGTCAACCAATATCCAATTTGGTATTTGGACAGTGGCTACTCCAGGCACATGACTGGAGTTAGAAAGTATTTGAAAGAATTCATCCCTGTGGAGAATGGACTGACTGTTATCTTTGGAGGTTCAGAAAACGGAGTGACCAGGGGCTACGACAACATCACTAATGGGTTAGTTACCATCACAAAGGTAGCTTATGTGGAGGGGTTGAGTCACAACCTCATAAGCATAAGTCAGCTTTGTGATCTAGGCTTTGTTATTACTTTCCACAAGGACAAGTGCCTAATTAAGAAGTTCTCAGATTCTGAGACTACCTTAACTGGGACTCGGAGTGGGAACATTTATTGTTTGAATTTCCTCAATATAAATTCTTCCATGCCCATATATCTTGTCGCTGATGGCAAGAGGCTCTATGTGTACAATGGCACAAGAGACTTGCACACATCAATTATAAGACAATAGGCAAGCTTTTCTCACAAAACCTGGTCAGAAATGGACCTGACATTAAGTGCATCAGAGATGGTCCCTGTCAAGCCTGCCAACTTGGAAAGCAGACTAGGACTAGCTTTAAAAGCATTTCTAACAAAGAGTCCACAATGTTGGAACCTTAGTTTTGATTTGAGTTAGGATCCACCTTTAGTGTCTAAATTTATATCATAACTCATATTATAACTTAAATTAAATATCTCATTAACAATCCAGGCTGATTAATAATATAAAAAGAAATATATTAATAGGCAGAAAAGAATAATATATATATAAGAAATATACAATAATATAAATAATATACTAAGAAAAATATATATATAATAATAGGCTAATTAATATAAGAGAAAATAATATAAGAGAAAATAATATAAGATAAAATATTATAAGAGAAATTAATATAAAATAATATAAGAGAAATAATATATTTTATATATTAGTTGCGTTCGACATTCGTCGAACGGCGCTCGACATTCATCGAACGGCGATCGGCGAACAGATCTTATTACAGCAGCGCTCGACAGATTACAGCAGGGAAGCTGCGTTCGACGAACGTGGAACAGAGGTCGACGAATGACGAACAACGCTCGACGAATTTCAGCAAATGTTCAGAAACAGTAATATTAATATTGAGGTCGACGAATCAAATGTTTGAGCTCGACGAAAGTGGAGCTCAGCTCGACGAAATTTAGGCAGATATATATATCACATTCTACATGCTGTCAGACTTTATTAAAGCAATATTTATTTATTCTATTTTATATATTGCTATATATATTGCAGTTCTGACATTACAGCATGCAAGCATTTAATGTTGTAGTCGTTTGGCAAAAGCATTAATTAATATAGCCGTTGCAGCAAGCCATTCACGACAAGTTATCTGCTCGAGGATCTGGGAAATGAAAGCTATATTAATGCTTTCCTCTTTGATTCAAATAGATATACAATACAACAGAATATATTACAGCAGAATATATATAATATATATATAGTTGTTATCTCTCAGCAGATATACAGAAGGAAGAATATAACAGAACATATTAATATTGCTGTACAGGAAATACAAGAAGAAGAAGAAAAGAGAAGAAGAACAGAGAAAAAAGAAGAAGCAGATCTTTTATTATTTATCTTCTTTTTGCTAACTCCTTCTTGCAGATCACATTCATCCTGAGACACCAATTACAATCATTTGCTCAAGATCATTACTGCATAAGAAGAAAGGAGTTTGTACAATCAAGAGAAGAGGCCTCCACAAACTGTCAACAACTACATCAGACAGGAGGAGCTCTCTTCAACATATTCATCAAGAGTCTTCTCAGCAAAAGAGAAGAACAATTAATCTTTTCCCTTTCTCCTTCCCCATCTTGTACAGGGTTAATACTCCCTTCAAAAGTGTAACCCCTTGGTGGCAAGACACCTTAACAAAAAATCTAGTTGGTTTATAAGCACCTGGTCAAAAGCTTATAGGTGAATTGGGCACCTGATCAAACCTCCATTGGTGTGTGGACACCTGATCAAAAACACCTTGGTGTGAGGGCACCTGATCAACTCTCCTAGTGGATTCCTACCAGTGTGTAGAAGATTAGATGTACCCGGGTTTGGGGAACTACTATATTTCTCTGTGTCATCTGGATTGCTTCTTGTTTGTTTGTTTTATTTCCTGTGTTGTTTATTACTGTGCACTCTCACTGTTTGTGCTTATTACTCTTACAGCAAACTCATATATATATATCACTTATTTTGAAAGCAAACTTAAACAAGAGTTTTAACAGATAAATAAGAACTAAAACTCCACTTTCACACAAGATGCAAATTTTACTGCACATGGATCTATTTGGTCCCATGTCAGTTCATAGCTTAGGAGGGAAGGCCTACACCATTGTAGTTGTTGATGACTACTCAAGGTTCACTTGGGTAATCTTCCTCAACAAGAAATCAGATACCCTAGATACCTTGAAAAATTCTGTCAGGCAGATCCAGAATGAGATGAACTGTACTGTGGTCAAATTCAAAAGTGACCATGGGACAGAATTTCAGTCAGGGGTCATGACAGAATTCTGCCAAGACCTAGGTATCTCCCAAGAATTCTCCTCCATCATAACTCCTCAACAGAATGGGGTTGCTGAAAGGAAGAACAGAACCTTGATAGAGGCCAGCAGGACAATGCTAAGTGACTCCTCCTTACCAGAATACTTCTGGGCAGAGGCTGTCAACACTGCTTGTCATGTGATAAACAGGGCCTCAATCATCAAAAACCACAAGAAAACTCCCTATGAGCTAATGAAGGGCAGAAAACCAACTCTATCCTACTTTAGGATCTTTGGTAGCAAATGCTATGTCCTTAATAATGGGAAATCCAAACTAACTAAGTTTGCTGAGAAAAGCTGTGAAGGTATTTTTGTTGGATACAGCTCCCACAGCAGGGAATATAGAGTATACAACCTCAATACCCAAACAGTGGAAGAATCTGTTCATGTTGTATTTGATGAGACTAGCCTTATCCATAAGGGCTGGTCTAGTTCTCTAGTGAATGCAGGTACAGTGGAAAGCTTAGAGCAGCTATCCATTGAAGACAAGGCTGACACCTCACTCAACAACAAGAATCAGTCTGTGATGATTGAAATAGAGATAGAACCTGCAGACGATACAGAAACGGCTGAAGAAGTGCAACCTGAAGAAGTAGCTCATACAGAAATACCCAGTACACTACCAACTGCCTTGAGACAAGTAAGAGATCATCCCCAAGAGCAGATAATAGGAAATGTCAACCAAGGCATGCTGACAAGGAGTAGAGCTGCAAATCAAGCATTGTACCTGAGTTTTCTCTCTCAAATTGAACCCGAGAAATTTGAGGAAGCAAATCAGGATCCATTTTGGATTGCTGCAATGCAGGAGGAACTGAACCAATTTAAAAGATGCAAAGTGTTGAAATTGGTTCCAAGACCCCAAGGACACAACATCATAGGAACCAAATGGGTCTACAGGAACAAGTTGGATGAAAATGGAATCATCACCAAGAATAAAGCAAGACTTGTGGCAAAAGGCTACAGACAAGAGGAGGGGATAGATTTTGATCAGACATTCGCTCCAGTAGCCAGACTGGAAGCAATAAGACTGTTCCTAGCCTATGTCGCATACAAAGGTTTCAAGGTCTACCAAATGGATGTGACGTCAGCCTTCCTAAATGGTGACCTCAAAGAGGAAGTATATGTAGAGCAGCCTTCAGGTTTTGTCGACTCTACTCATCCTGATTATGTTTACTTTCTTAGAAAGGCACTTTATGGCTTAAAGCAGGCACCTAGGGCCTGGTATGAGACTCTGTCAAGCTTTCTAATTGAGAACAAGTTCTCAAGGGGAAAGATTGATAAGACATTGTTCCTAGGGGAAGTGAAGGGCAAGATCTTGCTAGTGCAGATCTATGTAGATGACATCATCTTTGGCTCTACAGATAACAATCTCTGCAAAACGTTTGCCAACTTGATGCAGGGAAAGTTAGAGATGAGCAGCATGGGTGAGCTCAAATACTTCCTAGGTCTCCAAGTGAAACAATCTGAAGATGGGATCTTCATCTCTCTGACCAAATTCACTAGGGAGCTAGTCAAGAAATTTGGATTGGAGAATGCTTCTTCAATGAAAACTCCAATGGGAACCAATGTGTCTCTGGACAAGGATGAGAAGGGCATACCCTTTGATGAAACCAAGTACAGATGCATGATTGGATCCTTGCTCTATCTAACTGCAAGTAGGCCTGACATAATGTTTGCTACATGTGCCTGTGCTAGATATCAGGCGAATCCTAAGGAATCTCATCATGTCTCTGTCAAGATAATCTTAAGATACCTGAAGGGTACATCAAATCTTGGCTTATGGTACCCTAGGAACAATGGCTGTGAACTAACTGGCTATTCAGATGCAGATTATGCAGGGTGCAAGGAAGACAGGAAAAGTACATCAGGGACATGTCAATTCCTTGGTGGAAGACTGATCTCTTGGAGCAGTAAGAAGCAGACAAGTGTGGCAATCTCAACAGCAGAATCAGAATATATCTCGGCTGGAAGCTGCTGTGCCCAACTGCTATGGATCAAACATCAACTTGAAGATTACAACCTAAAGATGACCAAAACATCCCTATTTTGTGACTCTTCAAGCGCAATCTCAATTGCTAAGAACCCTGACTCTCATAGCAGGACTAAGCATATTGAGATCAGGTATCACTTCATCAGGGAGCATGTTGAAAATGCAGATATCACCCTTGAGTTTGTCCCAACCGATAAACAAGTGGTTGATATATTTACAAAGCCCCTAGATGAAGCTAAGTTTAACTTCTTCAAATTCCAACTGGGAATGTTGAAATTAGAATAATTCTCTACTTATTTTTCACTAATCCCCTTCTAGATGATTGGTTTGACAACCTGTCAAGATTTGGATAAATTATAACCAAGAAAGGGGGAGCCTTGAACTATTGTCTCCTAAAAGAAGTGCTCCAGAAAAGAAGTCAGAAAGGGGGAGAAAGGGCATCAAATGTTGCATCAAATGTTCAAGAAGACGACCTCAATGATAGGGGGAGCAAAGAAGTATGGGGATCCATAAAAGAAGAGACATCAAATCTAGGGGGCTACAAGCTTGATGATGTGCTCAGAAAGTTCAGCAAAGATAAGTACAATCTTACATGCTCAAAGTTAAAATCATAATATTTATTGTCTAGTGAAAGTTGTCTTGAATTGAGATTCTGACTTCTTCAAATATGGGGAGATTGTTGGGAATATTGCCCACATGATTCCTGATTTGAAGAAGTCACCAAGTCAAGACTACTTCACTTTGTATTTGATTACTTCTCTAGCTTAAAGTCTCAGGAAATTAAAGAAATGTCGTCGAGAAGAATAGGAGACATCGTCGACAAAGTATGCTTGTCGTCGTGATAATGAGCAAAGCAACCGCCGAGAAGTAGCGTGTTCGTCGATCGCTGAGACATAGAAAGATCGTCGAACGAAGAATGTCGTTCGTCGAACGCAGAAGGAAGATCGTCGAGCTCGGAAGGAAGATCGACGACCGCTAAGATTTGGCGTGTTCGTCGAACGCAGAAGCAAGTTTGTCGATCGCAGAATGCTATTCGTCGAACGCAGAAGGAATATCGTCGAGCTCAGAAGGAAGATCGACGACCACTGAGATTTGGCATGTTCGTCGAATGCAGAAGCAAGATCGTCGAACGCTGAGAAGACGCAGTATCGTCGACTTCACCAAAGTGGCCGTGTCGTCGAGAAAGAACAAACATCGTCGTAAAGAACGCATGTCGTCGAAGGAACAATGTGATCACGACGACATGATGCAAGAAGGAAGATCGCGACGACATAGTCAGAGAAATCTTGTCGTTGTAATGATGCAAGTATCTTCAAGTCAGAATTCAAATCTTACAGACGTGATGTCAGCAATTAATGTCGCCGCCTGATTGTCTAATCAGCGCGTGCTCTTAAGGAAAGGAGCATCTGACACTTAAGACACTTTTTCAGAAGACCGTTGGGGACCTCGCAGTCTTATAAAAGAGATAAGATGTTGCCCTAATACGAATCAATCGATAAGAAAGAAAGAACTTGCGCACATAGCGAATCGAACAGTACAAGCGGCGCAAGAAAGAAAGAAAGAAAAAGAAGAAGCAGTCATCTTCATCGACTGTTAAGGTACCAATCTTGATCAGGCTAAGAAAACATTTGAAGAAGAATCGTGCGCTCAAGGTCTGATTCAAAAGCATCTTCTTCAATCTCAAGGAGCCTATCTTCAACAGGCTAAAGTTGTCGATCTTCATCCGACAGAAGTAACAGTTTTTCTTACTGTAATTTATTGTAAGGCTTGCGGGCCAAACCGTCTAGCTTGAGGGCTGGAGAACTGTGAGGCTTGAGGGCCAGGGCAGTGCACTTGCGGGTGCGTCTTGTCGAGCTTGCCAGCTCGGGGGCAGTAGGGGCTTGCGGGCCTAGGCTGTTGGGACTTGCGGGTCCGTGTGGTAAGGCTTGAGGGCCTGAGTGTCGAGCTTGCCGGCTCGGGGGCAGTAGGGGCTTGCGGGCCTAGGCTGTTGGGTACTTGCGGGTTCGAGTTGTAAGGCTTGAGGGCCTGACGCTTTTGGCGGAGTTTGCCGAGCCTAGCACACTGCTGGGTAGGCGTAGAGGGAAAGAGGGCTACTCAAGACACCCGGTCTTGAGGAACCTCTATAGATCTTGTGTCGTCTGGTGTGATCTATTTGTGTGTTAATTTTGTGCATTACTTGAATATTGATAACTCACACTAATAACTCAAAAAGTACCAAGATCACCTAACCCCCCCCCCCCCCCCCCCCCCCCCCCAAGGTGAACGTTTCATCCCTAACAACTCCTTTTTGCTTTTACTACTTTCTGCACTTTGAAACGTATACGTTATTTGTCACAAATATATGAGGAGATTGTTAATGTATATTTGGTCAATTAACAGGTTCGAAGGTATAACGGGTCAGTTGGGTACACGGATACCCATCCCCGTAGACACTCCTAGGGTTTTACCTATAAATACCCTCTATGGGCAACGAGGAGTGGATTTCACTTTGATCCTCCTCCGGATACTTCGAGCAAACTCTTTCTCAGCCTCTTCATCTTCTTCGAAATGAAAGAAAGAAGATCGATGGATGGAGAAGAGCATGATATCTGCAGTGCATAGAAGCAGCATGATAAGGAGTAATTGTAGCTCTCGCCGCCCTTGTTCACTCACGGGAGTAACTTCTCTTAGTCTTGACCACTTCATAATCCTCTTAAATAGGATAGATGCTTGAAAGGCGAAGTTCCAGAATACCCTTCAATCTAAAACAATTACAAATTCATCCCCCAACACTTAATTGTGTAACCGAAATAAATTTGGTCACAAAACCGACTAACATTCACGAGAGATCTGAATAAACTCGCACTGATGCAGGTTCTTGATCAGGAACATAGAAATTACGCAAGTCGTTGAAATCAATCGCCTATTATGCGTTGGAACTCATACACGCCTGCACATAAATTGCCCGAAGACGGTTCAAGAAAGACTTTGGAATTTTCTTTTCATGAACGAGGCAACTAGTCTGAATCCCCTGATTTCTACCCCCATTGTTGGCCGGCACCTTCAACGAAGCTTTCTAATGTTAATTCATGGCGTCTATATATAGTCACCAAAATATCATCGCATACAAAACAACCACAATCTCAATCGCCAGTACACCCTTCTCTCCTGGCAATGACGACGCTCAAAGAATCTCCATTAGAACGACCGGGCGACATGGCTCGAATCATGTCCCGGTTCGACGAAGACGGTGACCGACTGATCTCTCCGGCGGAGCTCCAGAACTACATGCGTATTTTGGGAGAGAATCTGACAATGGAAGAGGCCGAATCGGCGGTAGAGCTCTTGGACTTGGATGGGGACGGGCAGCTTGGGCTTGAAGACTTCATGAGGCTGGCTGGCGGTGAAGGAGAGGAGGAGAAGCGGAAGAACTTGAAGGAGGCGTTTAGGTTTTATGAGATGGACGGCGAGGGGTTTATCACGCCGAGAAGCTTGAAGGAGACGCTGGGGCGGCTGGGAGAAAAGAGAACGGTGGAGGATTGCGAGGCGATGATTCGAAGGTATGATGTTAATGGAGATGGGGTTTTGAGCTTTGAGGAGTTTAAGATGATGATGGTGATTTAGGCTCTGTTTGAGGGGATTTATTTTCACCGGTCAAGCGGTTACGATCGTATGAACCGGACCTTAATTATGGTTCAGTTCATGCAGCCGTAATCGTTTGACCGGTGAAATTAAGTCCCCCCAAACAAAGCCTTAGAGCAAGAAATTGACGGTAATGAACGGGCCGGGCAATGATACTCCTACCACTACGAGCTGGGAAAATCCAGACCGTGCATCATGCTTTGTACTTTGTGCATCATGATCTATTTTTTGTATTTTATTTATGTTATTTTTGAGCGCCGTTGGATCGATAATAGGATGTTCGTGATTCTCCGCGCAGAAAAAAAATGGGACGTTACCGTCCGTAAAAATTGTTCCAGATTTTATGGATCAACGCTTTCTTAGATATATCCCGCGATCAATTTCCGTAATAAAAACACTAGGATATGACCATTAATTAAAAGTTAAGATATTATATTAGTTTAAATTTTAAAAACCAGCTTATAATTCTGCGCCAGTAGAGAAAGCCTCGAGATATCTCTCGTCATTGCTAATCACGACGCCCTCATATCATTTAATTAAGTTAATGAAGTCACGCTTTAATTAAAATAATTAGAAAATATTAAACGACTAACAAAATCTCTGGTATTTTTAGAGCGGCTTCTTCTCCTCATATAAGGTTGACTTTCATATTAGTTTTGGCTATGGAGGCATTGAGGGGGTTTATTTAAATTAATCAATGAAGTCACATTTAAATTAAAATAATTGTACAACACGTATTCGTCAAGGGTGAGCCAATTTATGTCACTTACGTAGGAGTCAAAGTCAAAGATCAAGACATCAACGAACATGAGCATTTGAAGGCCAAGTGAGAGTACCGCAATTACTCAGCATGTATGCAACGTCGGCGACATCTCACCAGTATGACGAGATCCTTCCATAGTCGCTAGGTCGACATAGGCAACCTCGCAGGGGCTGGGTATTCTCGCCTACATACCCCCTCATGATTTGTCTATAAATAGGACCTTATTCGTACAAAAAATGACATCTCTTTTTGGAGACAGTCAGTGTTCTCTTAAAATCTTGACCCCCCTCCCTCTGTTAGGGGATACTCGTTAAGTGGTGTTTTCCTCGTACCTCGCTTAGCCATCTTTGATTATGGAGGGAAAGTTTCTCTCAAACTTATGGGTACATGGTGGGACCTCCCTGCTGAAGCACCTGAGGTCTGTTTGTAGCTCACTCTCTTCTTAGCTCTAGCCTTCAGATCAGAGTAGCCGGACAACGGGATTAGTAGCCTCAGACTGTCTATTGGTTCGAACATTTGGAGTGAGATTTTCCTGGCTTCAACACTTGGTGCGGTGAGCATGTGTTGTAGTCAAAAGAGGAAATTACAGCGAGAAGGCAAGATGGTGGAAGGAGGCGGGCAAGAAGGAGTGGTTGGCAACTCGCCAGGGGTAAGAGAGTATATGACTAGGGTGGGTTTCAATGACTTTGCGCGACGTATCGAGGGTACCTTAAAAGAAGTGTTTCTTACTCGCACAGAGGTCACGACAACCTTTCCTTATTGTGTGACTCCGTCGGAGGAGGGTGTACCGTCTAGGAGAGCAGGAAAGGAGACAATGCTAGAGGAGCTGGAGCGACTTATGCATTTGCAGTTTTATCCAGCAAGTTCTCAGGGGATCTGGTTCCGCGTGGTGGAGAACTTGACAAGGTATCAAGAAACTTGCTCTGGCGAGCTTGGCCAATCTCGCCAACTCGCATATTGCCGTCAGGGTGGGAGTAGCCCATTTTGTGTTGAGGTCCTTTCAGCTCCAGTCCCTGAAGGGTTCAGGGAGCCCGCCCTGAATTACTTTTCAGTCAGAGATAATCTTATCCATCACTTCTAGTGGTTCGAGAGCGTTGTTTCGATCCGAAACATGACAGATGCGTTCAAGTGTTGGTTCTTCGCCATCACTTTTGAAGGGAAAAGCAGGAGATTAGAAGGGTAAGCAGGAGACTGGTTCCAGCAGCTGCCATAGAGCTCCATTTACTATTCTGAGGATCTGCGGCGAGGGTTGGCGATGTGGTTCTCCACCTCGAAGAAGAGGAAGAAGGATGTGACATCCCTTCCACTTTGATGCAAGGGGTGCACGAGACCCTAGGGTGAAGGTGAGGTTATATCTTAAAGTTACTCTAGAGGGCGGGGGGGGTGAATAGAGTATTAAAAGATTTTGGCTTATTTAAAATAGTGATATATATATATGTGTACAGCAGAGTGATTTATAAAATAAATAAAAAAACAAATCAACACAACACAACAACAGAGAAAATCATAAGCACCGAGACACAAGGATTTAATAGTAGTTCCCCACTAAACCTGGGTACATCTACACTTCTACCACACTTGGTAGGAATCCACTACAGTTTATTGATCAGGTGCCCTATCACCAAGGGATTTTTGATCAGGTGTCCACACACCAAGGAGCTTTTGATCAGGTGCTCTAATCAAACCACAGGTTTTTGTTCAGGTGCCCTGCCACCAAGAGGTTAACTTTTGAAGGGAGTTAGAATCCTGTACAAGATGGAATAAATGGGTTAAGAAGTTCTTCTCTGTCAACAATCTGAGAGAAGACTCTAGTGGATTGATGGTGTAAAGCTCCCACTGTCTGATTGAAATTCTTGACAGCTTGAGGATGAAGCTTTCTCTTGAATGAAGATATCTTCCTTGATAAGCTGATGAATCTGAGAGACAGAAGTTCCTCAGATTATTGTTGCTCTATTGAAGATTTGAAACTTGCAGCAGAAAACTAAGAGATTGATCTTGAAGAAGTTCTCAAAGAATGAGATGAGCTGCTTGAGGAAGATGATCTTTTCTTTTCTTTCTGAATATTTTTTCTCTCGACTGATGCTCTGATATTTTCTATCTCTGTTACAGTTCACTTTCTTACTAGTATATTATTTCCTTAGAGAGAAGATAACTGATCTGAAATTCAAATCTCTGAATAGGAATAGAATAATCTGCATTAATTATTTCCTTGGAACTTCAACTGATTCAGCAAATCTTAATTCCTTTCCTTTTCAACAATAAATGATATCCTTTTCCAATAAGCCAAATGACTATTTTTCTCGAGAGAAGGAAATGGAAAGGGAATAAAATAAAGGAAGGATAAAACTTGTCTTATCTGGAAGAATAACTCCAAATGAAGAATAGAACTGAATCTGATAGTTGAACTGAGTTCAGAGAATTAGAATAAATGATTTGAATAGACTGAGAGAAAATTCTTCGAGCTGAGATAAGAATTCGTCGACTTGAAGGATGAATTCGTCGAACTGAACATCTGATAAGGATTCGTCGAAAACAGGCTGGAGTTCGTCGATCTCAAGTTAGAGTTCGTCAAACTGAAAAATTCATCGACCGCTGAGCCGCTGAGTATAGAAGATCGTCGACCGCTGAGGCTGAAGCAAGCCGTTCGTCGAACGCAGAGTGTAAGCCATTCGTCGAACGCAGAGAGCAAGCCGTCGTCGAACGCAGAGAGCAAGCAGTTCGTCGAACGCAGGAACTTAGAGAAATCCTAAGTTCTAGCTATCTTATCAGCCTAAAACTACGACCCTTAGACTATACATTGGCGGTCAACTTAATCCTAGTCAACACATAGTAATCCTAGCCCAAATCAGTAATAGGGTTGTTCCAACAATCTCCCCCTATTTGGGTTAGAATACTATTTGACAAATTTCAAATAGAAAAACAACAGAAAAACAGCAGAGCATATATATATATATATATCTGACAGAATGTAAAACCATTTCAGCAGATAAAATAAGTATAGTGCTCTGAGTTTAGCAATATTACAATGAAACATAAATATAACAAAAACAAATAGGTCTGAACCTTTTACTTAGAAGGAGGCTTGAATATTATCTGTCTGTTGGGATTTTCTGATTATTTCTTGCTCATATAAAGATCCTGAGCTCCCAGAATAGTTTGAGATTTGACTTGAGGAACTACTGCTTCTGGGTGCATCTCTAAATACTTTTCAACATTGAACACATTCTTTGATTTGCATTTTTCAAATTCTTTTCTTCTGAATTCTGACATGGTAGAGTATTGAGAGAAATCTCTGCCTTCAGCTTTTGCTTTATTAATCTGAGCTACTGCAATAGATTCTCTGAATCTTGCCATTTGAGATATCCTCTCCTCTTCTGGATTGGGAGAAGTAGGCCTATCATCAATTTCACTGGCCTCATAGGATGGCTGACCAGGAGGATTTCTTTGCCTATGTAATGATCCATCAGATACTTGATACTTGTATCCTGAAGAACTGGATCTGGAAGAACTGGAAGGAGGTCTGGAAGACCTTGAGCTTTGAGAACCACTGGAACTAGCTGCTCTTAGAATGTTGAGAATAAGATCTTTGAGAAGAGGAAGAAACATTTGCTGATCCAGCTGCACCTGCTGCTGGAGGAGGAGGAGGATTGAATATAACTGGCTTATCAGGATAATAACCAGTCTTCCTCATTTTCTTCCTTCTATTTGCTTCATTTCTTGAAATTCTCATCCAGGCAGGAGAATCCCTAGTGAGTGTGATATTATGCAGGATGTAGTAGGGAATATCATTGTTAGGATTTGGAGGCTTAGGAGCAGCCTTTGACATATACTTAGCCTTTCTTTTCTTTGATGACTTATCATCAGAATCATCATCATCATCACTATCATCATCATCATCACTATCATCAGATGATTGAGGAATATCATAAAGATCATCAATAAGCTTCAGGGCTTCAGAAATATCTTTCTTAATATTAACATTTTCAACATTAATATTTTGATCTTGAACTGGGGCTGGACTTTCTTCAATAAATGGAACTGGAACTGGTACTTCAAAACTTCTGAGAAATTCTTTCAATATAGCTTTATCAACAAGAGCAGTATAAGGAACAACTGCTTTTGAACAAACTTGAAGCTCTGACAAATTTCTGAAAATTGTATTGAACTTAGAAAGCAAATAAATAATATCTATAGATGGATGAATAGAAATATTATTTATTTCTTCTATAATAGGAATAACTGAATCTGTCATTTCTGAATCACTAATTGCAACAGAATCTGCTTGAATTGAAATTTCTTCATCCATAACTGCATCTGCACTGAAAACTGTAAGAACTGGAGCTTCTTCATTAGACATCTCCCCCTGCCTAGTTTCAGGAAAACCTGAAGCTAGGCCCCTTGAAGAAGGGATAGAATAAGAGGGTGAAGGGAAGGAAGATATTTTAGCAGATAGATCAGCTAGAGCTTGAAGAACTGGAGCAAGTTTTGCATCCAGTAGATCATTCAGCCTTGGAGCAAGGTGTTGATAGATCTGATCAGCAGCAAATGAGAAATCAATATAGACAAGATCTGGTTTAGGGTGAGAAGATGATGGGATGGAGCATGGGAAAGAGATGATAGTAACATGTGCTATGGGTGGATGAATAGGGCAATGCGGGTGGATAGGTGAGTGTGGATGAATAGGTGATTGTGGAATAATGGGTGACTGAGGTGGAGAGATATTTTGAGGGATAGGAGACTGGGGAAGAGTAGGTGGTTGAGGTGGAGATGAGATGTTTAATGTTGGAGAATGTTGGATGGGTGACAAAGGTTCATGTGAATGAAGTGGAGTGTATGGGGGAAGAGTATTGTCATCTGGAGTAAATGAAGATGGAATTTTTGATGAGTCATTTACTTGAGGAGGTGGAGGAGAAGGCATGGAGGTAGGTGTGTCAGTGTGAGAGGTGGAAAGATGAACTTCTTCAGAGATGGTTGTCTGAAGAGGTGGAGAAGGGATTGGAGTTGAGGATTTAGAGTGGGGAACTTCTAGAAGGGTTGAGGGAGTGACTGTGTTAGTCCTGGTGCCCTCAGAAGCTGTATTTGATTGTTCTGCCCTTGGAGTCCTCTTTGGGATAACCCTTTCCCACTTTCCAAAGAGAGCTGAAGTCAGCCTCTTACTAGCATTGATAAAGACTTTAGGAGAGACCAAAAGGTCTGGATGCCTTTCCTGAAGATAGATTCCCAATATTCTGCCACAACCAACATTTATCTTACTGATTTTCTTTCTTATTGATTCAAAAATGATCAGTCCCCAGTTGACTTTATTCTTCTCTACCAAGGCCACCATCACAAGAAATTGATGCCTTGTTATGTAGTCATGGGCTGAGGTTTTTCCTACCAAGACTTTGCCCACTATATCAGCTAAAAACTTATATTCCACAAATAAGTTTTTCTTTAAGAGGTGGTTAGGGTTTCCACTAGAATGACCCATTTTAACCAAAGAATTATTGAACTCAGAAGAAGATATATCCAAATCATCATTTCCATCCACTAAACCAAAAACTTCAGATAGTGTTACTGGGTTAGAAGAACCTGGTTTCCTGATATGCTTCCTAATAATGTATTATTCTCTGCCTTTGCCATATAAGCCCATTCTTTAGTTTCTGCGACTGGTAATTTGATTCTTGTTGTCATAATCTTCTTAAGCTATTGTTCTTCAAACAGATGAAGAATGTCCTGGAATATTTGATTGGATCGCGCAAATGACTCGATGTCAATGTCAAACCTGGCGTCAAACTTTATCGAGGAAAGAACTGCTTGAGAAATTGCCATTGTTTCCTGCAAAAGAGAGAACGATCAAGTGCAAAGGGGAACTGAAGGGAAAAGCAAATTCTGTAGGCGCAAAGATAAAATAAGATGAAAGCTTTGATTATATAGAGAGATCGGAGAAGGGCGCACACTTTCGTAGAACTGGGTTCGGCTAAACCTAATAGAAACAGAAGTCGAAAAGACTTAGGGCTTCGTCTGACTGCGTTCGACGAAAAATTAATTTTCGTCGATCTCCGTTCGACGATCGCGCTTGTCTTTGTCGATCCTGACCGATTAAGTATCGTCGATCTCCGTTCGACGAACGATAGCATTTCGCCGTTCTCCGTTCGACGAAATGAGGGGATAAATAGAAAATTTAATTTTTTTTATCAGATTGAATCTCCATCTATCATTCCCAGCTGATTTATAAAGAAAATATGTTTCTTTTCATTCAAGGGTTTGGTGAAAATATCAGCTCTTTGCAAATCAGAAGAGATGAATTGTAGGCAAATTTTATTTTTATCCACATTATCTCTGATAAAGTGGTGCCTAATTTCTGTGTTTAGTCCTACTATGGAGAACTGGATTTTCTGCTATAGATATTGCACTAGTATTGTCACAAAATATAATTGAATTATTTAGATTGACACCATAGTCTAGGAGCTGATTTTGTATCCACGATATCTGTGAGTAGCAACTGCCTGCAGCTATGTATTCAGCTTCAGCTGTTGATGTAGACACAGATGTTTGTTTCTTACAAAACCAAGACACAAGTCTATCACCAAGAAACTGGCAAGTTCCTTATGTGCTTTTCCTGTCTACTCTGCATCCAGCATAATCAGAATCCGAGAATCCAGTTAATTCAAATTCTGATATTGTTGGATACCAGAGTCCTAGATTAGGACAACCCTTTATATATCTCAAAATTCTTTTTAATAAAATTAGATGAGATTCTTTGGGGTTAACTTGAAACCTAGCACAAATACAAGTAGCAAACATTATATCAGGCCTACTTGCTGTTAAATAAAGTAAAGAGCTAACAATTGCTCTATATTCTTTCTGATCAACAGGTTTCCCTGATTCATCATTATCAACAACAACATTTGAGGGCATGGGTGTTTTCATGGTGGAAGCATTAGACATACCAAACCTTTTCACTAATTCCTTAGCATACTTGGATTGTGATATGAATATGCCATTAGGAGTTTGCTTCACTTGAAGACCAAGGAAGTGTTAACCCATACTACTCATTTCAAATTTAGATTACATTAGATTAGAGAACCTTTTGCATAAATTTGAATCAGTAGAGCCAAAAATAATATCATCTACATATATTTGAACTAGTAGAGTTTGATTTTTTATGTATCCTGAAAAATAGGATTTTATCAACTATGCCTCTATAGAACTTGTTTTCCAAAAGAAAATCAGTTAAGGTCTCATACCATGCTCCGAGAGCTTGTTTGAGACCATGGAGAGCTTTATTAAGCTTAAATACATAAGAGGAGTGAGTTGGAGAGATAAAACCTGGTGGTTGTTCCATTCAGAAATGCACTCTTTACATCCATTTGATATACCTTGAATTTCTTGAATGCATCAAAGGCAAGGAAAATCCTGATAGCTTCAAGTATTGCAACAGGAGCAAAGGTCTGATCATAATCAATTCCTTCTTCCTGTGAATATCCTTGAGCTACCAATCTTGCTTTGTTTCTCACTATGTTGCCTTGAACATCAAGCTTGTTCCTGAAGACCCATTTGGTGCCAATAACTGGATGGCCCTTTGGTCTTGGAACCAAATCCCAAACCTTGTTCCTTTCAAATTGGTTAAGCTCCTCTTGCATTGCAAGAATCTAGTTTGGATCTTGTTCTGCATCTTTTATGGTTTGAGGTTCAACTTGTGATAGGAAATAAGTGTGTATCTGATTTTGGTGTAGTTGATGCCTTGTTTGAACACCTGCTGAAATATCTCCAATCACTTGAGATATTGGATGATCTCTAACTGTGATGTGGTCAACAGTTGGAGTTGGTTCAGCAATGATATCCACTTGGGGAGTTTGATTAGCTGTCACTTGATTTGAGTTGTCAGCAAGATCTGGATGATCTTCTTTTTCACTGTCTTCAAGATTTTGAGTTGATGGAAGTGTAGAATCTTCTTTCTACAGATTTAATCCATTGAGCTCTTCACATAGAGCTGGTACCTTCATAGTATGTTTGGTAGAGGCGGTGTTCCTCTCCTCAAGTAATATGTTAGTCTCATCAAAAGATACATGCATGGACTCTTCTATCTTAAGAGTAGATTTGTTGTAAACCCTGTATGCCTTACTAGAAAGAGAATATCCAAGGAAAATGCCTTCAGCAGCTTTTGCTTCAAACTTCCTGAGATACTTCTTATCATTGTTGTACACATAACATTTACAGCCAAATATCTTAAAATAGTTAACCTTAGGCTTTTTATTCTTAAGTAATTCATAGGGAGTTTTGCCCTTAAGTTTATGTATCAGGCTTCTGTTCAACACATAATTTGTTGTGTTCACTGTCTCTGCCCAAAAAGAGAGTGGAAAGTTTGCATCAGCAAGTAATGTAGTTGCTGATTCAATTAGGGTTCTATTTTTCCTTTCAGCTACCCCATTTTGTTGAGGAGTTCTAGGAGCAGAGAAACACTGCCTGGTCCCTTCTTTTCCACAGAATTCTCTCATAAGAAGAGACTCAAACTCAGTGCCATGATCACTTCTGATCAATGCAACTACAGTAGAGTACTCAATCTTGATGGACCTGAGAAAGTCTGTCAGAACACTGAAGGTGTCAGACTTGTTCCTAAGATAGAACACTCAAGTGAATCTTGAGAAGTCATCTACAATCACTAGAGAGTAATGCTTCCCTCCTAGGCTTTGTATTGCAGTATGTCCAAAAAAGGTGAAAATGCAGCAAATATAAAATCCTAGGTGAATCACTCTTGGATAAAGATTTAAAACTACTTCTAGTTTGCTTACCTAATTGACAAGCCCTGCAGAGTCCTTCCTTCTTGTATGAACCAGAAGGTAATCCTCTAACAAGATTGTCCTTAGAAAGCTTAGAGATAGTTCTAAGGTTAATATGTCCAGGCCTTTTATGCCATAATTCATTTGTTTTACATATAGAATTGAATAAGCAAATATCAGAATTGGCAGAGTCAAAATTGACTAAATAAATATTTCCATGTCTAATACCAGATAACATATTAATGTTTTTATTATTGGTAATAAGACATAAGGAATGATTGAAAGTTACCTGATAACCTTCATCACATAACTAGCTTATGCTGATGAGGTTGTGCTTCAGACCCTTGACATAGGCTACTTCTTTGAAGGTTACTGCTCCAACTTTGATCTGTCCATAGCCTTTGGTTTGTCCACAGTTGGAGTCTCCAAAGATCACCTTGGGTCCAAGCTTTGCTTTATAGTTGTTCAGGTTGGCCTTATTTCCTGTCATGTGTTTTGAACAACCACTATCCAAATACCATTGTTCATTCTTGTTTGGATAGCTGTGTACCTGCAAAATAGAAAAATAAACTAGTTGTTTTTGACCCAAACTACCTTGGGTCCTTTTGTATTACCACAAAACTCTGAAATAAAAGACATTTCATGTTGATCCTTATAACCTTTTGGATGATATCTTCTTGGAGGTATTATCCATTCAGTGAAAGGATTGATAGTATGTTTAGAATAATAATTCTTCATTTTTTCTGTATTTTTTTTGTTCGACGAACTGGGCTGAGTTCGTCGATCGCTGTTCGACGAATGGGTGTGCTTTCGTCGAGCACCATTCGAATAATGACTATACAGGAAATCTGTCTTCTGAGTTAGTCGATCTCCGTTCGACGAATTCATCTGATTTCGTCGAGCTCCGTTCGACGAATTCTGCTGAATTCCTTTATTCTTAACAGCCTTACTTGAAATGTTTTTATTTGCATCTACAACCTCTTTGCTCTTAGCAGAAATGAATTTTATAGGTGTAGACAGTATATTTTTCTTAATCAGAGGTGGCTCACTTGATGATGCACCCAAGCCTAGTTTGCCACTTAATCTGGCATTTACTATGCTTGTAATGTCCATCAGTTTGATGCTTCTCCTATTTAGGGATTCTTCAAAGTTCTTAGCCTCAGATAGTTTATTCTCAATGAGAATAATATGTTCTCTAGAGGCAGCCAATTCTTTCTTAAGAATAGCATTATCTTCCCTTAATTTGTTCATTTCAGCTAGCTTATTTCTGAGAGAGATTATTTCCTTCTCAGATTTTATTAAGTCTAAGCAAAGAACTTTGAATTCATCTTTGAATTCAACTGAATTGAAATCAGAATTAGATATTACCTGATCTTTATCATTGTCAGCTTCTGGTTCTGATTCTTCTTCATCTAAGTTGTTTGATGAGGCATTGATAGCCATAATGCAGAAATTCTTCTCTTCTTCATCATCTTCATCATCAGAAGAGCTGGATGAAGATGCACTTACTGACTCACTGCTTGAGTCATAAATGACCATCAAACATTGGTCATTCTCATTTGATTTATCTTCATCTTCAGAAGAGCTGGATGAAGATTCAGAATCTGTTTCACTCCAGGTTTCTGCTACAAATCTTCTTCCGTTGTGTTTGTGTTTGTGGGAGGAAGACTTGCTCGAGTGCCTCTTGTTTTCTTTGTCCTTTTTCTTTTCTTTCTTCTGATTCTCTGGACATTTTGGCAGAATATGTCCAGGTTTCCTGCAGCCAAAATAAATAACTTCTTTAGAATTTGATTTGTCATACCTTGGCTTTTCTCTGGATCTGGAGTCCTTCTTTCTGAAGTCCTTCTTAGCCATCTTGTAGAACCTTTTGGCTAGAAGGCTCATGAACTCCTCATCTCTTGGAGCCTTTTCTTCCTCTTCAGCTTGAAAAGCTATGCTTCTCTCCTTCTTGGATGCTGGAGATGAAGTAGATTGCTCAGCTTCTCTGGTTTTGATAAGCTGCTCATAGGATTTGAGTTTGCCCAACAAGCTCTCAGTTGAGATCTCATTAAGGCTTATGGATTCCTTGATTGGCCAGATCCTAGAGTCACATGTGTTGGGGAAGCACATAAGGATCTTATCATTTATATCAGTGATAGAGATCACTTTGTCCAAGGTCTTCATCTCATTGATTATGAGGCTGAGCCTGTTATACATATCAGCCACTGTCTCAGATTCTCCCTTTTTGAAATTCTCATATTGAGAAATAAGGTGGGATCTTCTGTCATTTCTTTCATCTGCTGATCCTTCAACCATATTGTTGAGAGAGATCCAAATTTCTCTTGCTGAGGTGCATTCCACCACTTTCTAAAAAATGTCATCAGACATTGTTTGTGCCAATATATTCATAGCTTTGGCATCTGCACTTCTTTGCTTCTTTTGGGCTTCAGTCCACTCAGGTGGTGGAACATCATTGTTGTTAGTTGTGGCTTCAGCACTAGTTGTTGCTGTAGGTGTTGGAGGTCTTGTCAAAATTACATTAAAGATATCCTCATCAATAGAATTCATGTACAATCTAATCCTTGCCTTCCATAGTGCAAACTTACTGAGATTGCACATAAGAGGTCTTGTGCTAGAATATTCTTTGTTCTGTGCCATGAGTTTTTAGAAAAGGAACTCTAAAATAAATTTAAGATCTATTTGATCTTTATGATTCAGGTGTTAGCTTGTAAATAATCAACTACCCTCTGATACCAATTAAAAGTCAATTGAATATCAGTTGAAAGTGATTGATATAATCAACCACGCTTTGATACCAATTGAAGGCGAGGTTAGACCTTAAAGTTACTCTAGGGGGGGGGGGGGGGGTGAATAGAGTATTAAAAGGTTTTGGCTTATTTAAAATAGTGATATATATGTGTATAGCAGAGTGATTTATAAAATAAATAAAAAAACAAATCAGCATAGCACAACAACACAGAAAATCACAAGCACAGAGACACAATGATTTAATAGTAGTTCCCCACTAAACCTGGGTACATCTACTCTTCTATCACACTTGGTAGGAATCCACTACAGGTTGTTGATCAGGTGCCCTATCACCAAGGGGTTTTTGATCAAGTGTCCACACACCAAGGAGCTTTTGATCAGGTGCTCTAACCATACCACAGGTTTTTGTTCAGGTGCCCTGCCACCAAGAGGTTAATTTTTGAAGGGAGTTAGAACCATGTAAAGAAGATGGAATAAAGGGGTTAAGAAGTTCTTCTCTGTCAACAATCTGAGAGAAGGCTCTAGTGGATTGATGGTGTAAAGCTCCCCCTGTCTGATTGAAATTCTTGACAGCTTGAGGATGGAACTTTCTCTTGAATAAAGATATCTTCCTTGATAAGCTGATGAATCTGAGAGACAAAAGTTCCTCAGATTATAGTCCCTCTATTAAAGATTTGAAACTTGCAGCAGAAAACTGAGAGATTGATCTTGAAGAAGTTCTCAGAGAATGAGATGAGCTGCTTGAGGAAGATGATCTTTTCTTTTCTTTCTGAATATTTTTTCTCTCGACTGATGCTCTGATATTTTCTATCTCTGTTACAGTTCACTTTCTTACTAGTATACTATTTCCTTAGAGAGAAGATAACTGATCTGAAATTCAAATCTCTGAATAGGAATAGAATAATTTGCATTAATTATTTCCTTGGAACTTCAACTGATTCAGCAAATCTTAATTCCTTTCCTTTTCAACAATAAATGATATCCTTTTCCGATAAGCCAAATGACTATTTTTCTCGAGAGAAGGAAATGGAAAGGGAATAAAATAAAGGAAGGATAAAAATTGTCTTATCTGGAAGAATAACTCCAAATGAAGAATAGAACTGAATCTGATAGTTGAACTGAGTTCAGAAAATTAGAATAACTGATCTAAATAGACTGAGAGAAAATTCTTCGAGCTGAGATAAGAATTCATCGACCTGAAGGATGAATTCGTCGAACTGAACATCTGATAAGGATTCGTCGAACACAGGCTGGAGTTCGTCGATCTCAAGTTAGAGTTCGTCGAACTGAAGAATTCGTCGACCGCTGAGCCGCTGAGCTGCTAAGCCGCTGAGTATAGAAGATCGTCGACCGCTGAGCCACTGAGCTGCTGAGCCGCTGAGTATAGAAGATCGTCGACCGCTGAGCCACTGAGCTGCTGAGCCGCTGAGTATAGAAGATCGTCGACCGCTGAGACTGAAGCAAGCCATTCGTTGAACATAGAGTGTAAGCCGTTCGTTGAACGGAGAGAGCATGCCGTTCATCTAACGCAGAGAGCAAGCAGTTTGTCGAACGCAGGAACTTAGAGAAATCCTAAGTTCTAGCTATCTTATCAGCCTAAAACTATGATCCTTAGACTATACATTGGGGGTCAACTTAATCCTAGTCTACACATAGTAATCCTAGCCCAAATCAGTAATAGGGTTGTTCCAACATAGGGCATTACACAATTATTTTTAGAAAGAAGTTCTTATCATTCGGGAGGTGGACGACCACACTCTACAACTGGCACTGACGTTTGGCCTAAGAGAGGGCCTCTTCAAGTTGGAGATCAACATGGATCCCCTGATGTCCTGTGAGTAGAAGATCGAGAAGGAGAACAAGTTTGTACAAGGGAAGTCGACGAATCGCAGCTTCTTGTCTAAGCTTACAAAGTTGAACAGAGAAGAAGAGGATGAGGAGGAGGAGATCCCCGAACGAAGGAAGAAGGAAGAGTAAAGGAAGCGGGAAGGTAAAAAGTAGGAAGAAATAAGGAGGGAGGAGTCAAGGAGGCAAGATGGGCCTAGAAGGTATGAGGCAATGGAGCCATTTATGGCTCCTTAGAATCGAGGTGAGGAAAGGAGGTTTCAGGTAACAGTGAACAAACCGTCGTGGAGGTCGGCAGGAAGACACCATCAAGTGGGTCCCATACGGAGGTTCTCCATGGAGAGGAGGAAATCCTACAATCAGCCAGGAAGGAATCCGGCAGGAGGGCGCATGGAAGCGATGGAGAGTGCTAAGCAGGGCAATTGACAGCATCGAAGGAATTAACAAAGGAGAAACATACCTGTTGGGAACATTGCCCACAATGTTCCAGATTTAGAGATGTCCCTAAGTCAATGATAAGTACATTTTGTATTTGATATCTATTTTGATTTGACATGAGCAGGTAGAGACATATTATATTTTATATGTAATGTGTGGAGATCAAGCAGAAATGTCCATGAAAGTGCACAGTGTAACCTCTAAGTATTCTTTAGGGCTGAATAAAGATTTAAAATGTTTACACTAAGTAAGCACATATAATAAAAACATTTAATAACTATGCAATCAAAATACCAGCTTAAAATAAAATAAACACAGATTACTGAAATAAAAACAAGTAAAGGGACAACACAGAAATTCACAGCACAAGACAAAAACTATAGTGGTTCCCCAAACTATGGGTACATCCAATCTTCTACCACCTTAGTAGGAATACACTAAACAGTGTTTTAGGCTTTTGATAAGGAGACTCTTAGAACCACTGAGTCATTTGCTAAGGAGACTCTTAGAACCAACTACCGAGTCTTTTGACAAGGACACTCTTAGAACCAATCCAGATCTTTCGATATGGAGATCTCGAACCACTAAATCCTTTGAAGAGGTATTCTAAAAACTCTTTACCCAAGTTACAGAATGTGACAGGGAGAAAACAAGAAGAGGAAGGAGAAGAAGAGGAAGATGTTATAGATTCTTCTGTTGGTGTTCTTCAGGATCTGTTTTGAAAGAACTCTTGCTTAAGGTAAAGAAGAATGCAAGGGTTGTAAGATTGTGATCCTGATTATCTCTCTGTACTCTTGATGGCTTCCTGCTGTAGAAGAAGAAGAAGTCGTGTGTTTGTATATTCATGCACAGAGATATATTCTCCTTGTTCTTTCTGAGAGAGAGAGAGAGAGAGCTTGAGGAAGAACAAGACTGAATTGCTTGAGTTCTTGTGTTACCTTTCTTCCTCTCCATTATTATTCTATGTCGAATAGTGTTTCAAATTGTTTCCTCTTCTGTTCTGCACTTAGAAAGAATATCCATTAGATAATAAAGATTTATTTCTATTTCTGTTCACGACCCGTCAATCTAATTTGAATAACATCCAAGAATGTCTTTGTTGTCTCTTTAGAGTACTTCATTCCATTCTTGGCAATAAACGAACCGTTAGAATTTGAATTACATCCTTGGATACCTTTTGGAAAGCATCAGAAAAGACAGCAGAAATATTTTATTTCTGACTGTATTCGACGTTGCGTCGATTTCATCTTCCTTCTAATCGAAGCACCTCTGAGTTCTAATAAAAGATGCTTCGAATTCCTTCTCAGCATTGAATAAACTCATATATTGACATTGCGT
The DNA here is from genome assembly GCA_033032865.1 of Dactylorhiza incarnata. Lineage (NCBI taxonomy): Eukaryota > Viridiplantae > Streptophyta > Magnoliopsida > Asparagales > Orchidaceae > Dactylorhiza > Dactylorhiza incarnata. The sequence continues at coordinate 5,237,585 of JAWHQI010000187.1, read as the reverse complement.
CGAATCCTTATCGACGTATCCCTCGATTTGAAGACTTGGACTTTGAACTTCATCTTCTGCATTGAATTCCAGTCGAAGTTGTGTCGACTTCTGATATTGCTTTGACAAGCTCTGCCTTCTGCGTCGAGTATATCTCGACGTTGCGTCGACTTCAACTATACTTCGACTTCAGTCTGAGTTACTTCTACTTGTATTCGAAATTGCTACGACTCTTAGTCAAAGTTGCATCGACTTCTATTCGGCACCATTTTAACTCAACTGAATTTTGTGTTTAATTTGGATTGGTCTTGACACTCTAGCGTGAGTGTGATATCCTAGGACATCTAATGACCAAATTACCCTTTCTATACAACATGGGTAATACATCTTAGATTATGAAATCACTTGTAGATAATTTGTAAGATAAATCACAAGGGCATTTTTCCCAACAATCTCCCTCTATTTATCTTAACAAATTTTGTAAATAATTTAAGTGATTTCAAACATGCTGTTGATTAAAAATAAAGTACATACAAATATAACATGATAAACAAAATGACATCATTGCAAAGAAGCATAAACCAACATGATAAACTTCCAATTGACCGGATTGTCCTCCATAATTATATAACTTGAAATATGTTTACTGAGAAGTTATTATAGAAATTGTTCACTTGTGTTGTTCTATTTCTTTGGAGGAGTTTTCTTCTTTCTTGAGAACACCAGTGGTGACACCTTTCTTGGTGCAAAAACCAGAAGCTCATCCTCCTCTTCAGCAGTCCTGTTGGCTTCTTGATGCGTGTCATCTTCTTTGTGAGGCTCCCACTGAGTTTGTGCTTCCATTTCAGCAGTCTGAGCAGCCTCCAAAGCAATCTTTGAGCCTCTTCCAAGAGTTGATCATGTCTCAAGGGCTCCCCCTGTGTTAGTGCAAACATCTCCCCAAGATCACCCTGGTTTGATGCAGGCATCTTCCTCTGGGTTACTGCAGGAAGATCCCCCTGAACTATTCCTTTCTGGAATACAGTGATTCTATTGGGGTTAGCAGAGACTTCCTTTTCTAGAGCATGTATTTCAGCAGTCTTGTCCTTCACCTGCACACTCTCCTTTTCTTGGTTAACCACTTCCTCCTCATGGATATTCTCCCCCTTCTGAACCTTACTAACAAGGGTGGTTAAGAATGATTTCATTACCATTGAGGAGACTCAATCTCCATTTGAGAATATTTTCTGTTGAATTTTTTGGCTTGAGTCACCTGCAAATCATCAAATGTCCTAGTGGCCAGCCCCACTGCTTTGGTGATTATTTGATCAACATCAAATGAATATATAAAATGAGAAGTATAAGCGGGAGGTGTGTCAACTAGGGGTGTGGATATGATAACTGGAGGAGGTGATTGAGAATGAGATTAGAGTAGGAAAGTAGGATGGATGTCTGGGAGATTTTGGTTGATAGGGGAATGTCCTTGATTATCTTTGAAAGTGCACAATGTGCCTCTGAGTATACTCTAGATGGGGTGAATAGAGATTTAAAAATATTTCTATCCTATTTGTGTACACACAATAAAAACACCAAGTGTTATGCTTCAACAATACCTAACATAGAATAAAATTAATGCTATTAAAGTAAAGCAGAAAAGTTGTAAGTTATATGGGACATCACAGAAAATTAACACACACAGAAGACACAAGATTTTATAGAGGTTCCCCAAAATATGGGTAGTCCTCTCTTCTACCACCTGGTAGAAATGCACAACCTGTACCTGAGTCTTTTGATAAGGAGACTTTTAGAACCAAAGATCTTTTGATAAGGAGATCTTGAACCACTCAGATATTTTGATAAGGAGATCTTGTACCACTCAGAAGTTTTGATATGGAGATCTTGAACCACTCAGATCTTTTGATAAGGAGGTCTTGAACCACTGAATCCTTTGGAAGAGTAATTCTTAAAACTCTGTACAGTTGAGGAAGTAGAAAGAAGAAAGAAGATGGAGAAGAAGAATTCTGTTCTCAGAATTCTGTAGAAGCTTTCAGCTTTTCCTTTCAATGGATCTGCTAATGTTGAACCCTTGCTTATGATTGTTATTGTACAACCTCGAGTTCGCCGAGAATGATCCAGGCGCGACACCTTGAACGAGAGCGAGGGGAACGAGACTCAGGCCCACGGGCCACTCGCGAGTGATGATCTCAGGCGAACGCGAGTAAGGCAAGAGCCACGCAAACCGATCAGGCTGGCGAGCAGCACCCTCGCAGAATACTCGCAGACGCGCCATGTTCTCGCGGGTGACCGAGTTCCTGCAGATCGCTCGCAGGAGGGCAAGCAAGACCTTCACGGAAACATCCACCTAAGTCAGATTTGCGAGCCACACTCACAAGGAGACGAAACTGTATAAACCCCGATGTTCACCGGGTGAGGAACATGGTTTAAGAGCTGCAACTTTGTGAAGAACAATGGAGGAATCCTTGCGAGAGAGAGAACTCACGGTTAGGTTCGCGAGACGGGCACCCCCATAATCTCGCGAGAAGGTCTGGCAAGTCCGCGCCTCGCGGGCCGCTTAATGAAGTAGTCCGGGTTTGACGAAGGTCGTTCGACGAATTTATCAGCATTCAACGAAATCACCCGTGTTCGACGAACTCAATCCTCAGTTCGGCGAACCTACGGATCCCATTCGGAGTTCGACGGACGTCACGCTTTTGTTCGGCGAAATAGTTTCTCGGCCTTGCGAGCTCAATCGTTCATCCGGTCCAGCAGATCTTTATAAGGTTAAGCGGAGCTCGCAGGCAGGTGTGCGAGACCTGGCCCCGAGAGACGTCATCAGAAGGAGGGCGAGCAGAGTTTTTGCAGAGCGCTCGCCTGGGGGGAGTTTGCAAGCCACACTTGAGAGGAGACTCGCAGGAGCTCTCACAAGTGACCTTCTCGCGGGTCACTGGCCCATGGGCTAGGAAGGCGAAATTACCCCTCTGCCCTTGATGGTCTGCCGTTATCCCCTCCAAACAGCGGAGTTTGGTTGTTAGCAGACCAAATTGGGGTGCATTTAGTAAAACCAAAAGGCGGAATTCCTCTATTGACAGACCATGAGCAGAAAACTATAAATAGACCTTGAAGGGCACCTTGGGAGAAGATTCCATTCTCAGATCTCTGAGCTTCTTCTTCCCTTGGTTACTTTGGTTTAGCTCTCTAGCTCTCCGAGGTGCCCGAGTCTCAGCTTTGGCTTGGGAGGGGAAGCGCTCAACGATCTTCCGGGTTAGTGGAGGGACCTCCTCGCTGTGACTAAGGTCTTAGTCATCTTCCTAGTCTCCAGTCTACCTTCTCCGAGGGATCAGTAAGGGCCAGCTGCCCCTCATTTCGGTGAGGGCCCCGAGCTTCACAAGAGGCCGAGAAATCGGTTTCAACAGTGATGATTTGCAAGGGTTATATTCTTCAGATCCTTTGGTATATCTCTTGCTTGCTATCTGGCTGCTATATGATGTTGATGAAGAAGCAGCTCTGTTTTCTGTCCTGAGAGAGCACTTGTTTTCTCAACTTGTCTCTGTTATGATTCCAGGAGGAAGAAGAAGAAATAGAAACCCTAATCGACAAACTATAGCAGATTGTTATGAATGCTCTATATTTTCCTCTCTTCTCATCCTATTTATTGTCCATGATTAATTTTGAATTAGTTTCCTCTTTTGGATTGTTCTGAAAAGGCATAATCATGAACAATTAATCTTTCATTCTTCTTTTGTTCACGACCCGTCTGCCAGCTATTTGAATCCTTTCCAAGAAAGCTTTTCCCATCTTCTTTAATGCTCCTCTCCATTCTAAGCAATAAATAAGCCATTGTAGAACGGTCTTTAGTGTTGTGGGCCTTCAGAGAGAGTTCTAAAAGGACAGTTGAAAAGGTTTCCTTTTCAGACTGTATTCGACACTGCGATGACTTCTTTCTCTCTCTTATCGACGCACCGTCGAGTTCTGGTAAGAGCAGCTTCGAATTCCTTCTAGCTCTAGTTGAACTCTATTGTCGATGTTACGTCGATTACTTATCGACGTAACTGTCGAGTTGAAGACTTGTATTTGAACTTCATTGTCTGCGTCGAATTGTAGTCGACTTCTGATGACTTTGACAGACACTTCCTTTTGCGTTAAATTGAAGTCGAGGTTGCGTCAACTTCTAAGATAACTTCGACATGCTCCTTCATCTATGCCGACTCCTATTCTACGTAGCGTTGACAGGATATACTTTGACAGATAGATTGAGTTGCTTGGACTTTTAGTCTGAGTTGCGTCGACATCAAGTCGAAGTTATGCCGACTTATATTCGATACAAGTATTAATTCAACTCAGATTGTACTTATCCTGACCTAGTCTTGACACTCTAAGATGAGTGAGACATCCTAAGACATCTAATGACCAAATTACCATTACTATACAATGTGGGTAATAAACCTAGAAGGTAAAATCACTTATAAGTAATTTGTTAAGTTAAATCATAAGGGGTTTTTCCCAACAATCTCCCCCTATTTAACTTAACAAATTTTATAGCTTGTTTTAAAGTGATTTTACACATTCTTTTACATAAACAGAAATACATACAAGACAATATAGGTAATAAAATATGACAGAATGAAATCACAGACTACTTCATACATTGTCAAGTAAGTTATATTGTTCTTAATAATTGTATCCACCAGAGACTAGAAATGTATTGAACTCATCTCAAAATTAGAGTACCTGGACCTCACTGTCCTCTATCAGGAGTTTTCCTTTTTCTGGAAAAGACCTTTGGAACTACCTTCCTTGGGGGATATGAAAGTGGTTCTTCATCTTCTTGAAGATTCCTATCAGCTTCTTCATTGACTTCATCATCTTTGGGAGGCTCCTTCTGAGATTTTGCATTCTCCTCAGCATCATGAGCAGCTTCTTGTGCAATCTTTGCAACCTCATCTAGAAGCATATCATTCACAAGGAGCTCCCCCTGAGTTGATGGAAGCTCTCCCTAATTTACTGCATGCAGTGCTTCATCATCTTATGCTAGATCTTCCTGAGGCCTTGTATGATGCTCCCCCTAAACATTTGCAATAGGATCCTTAACATTTGTAGCAGGACTTACTGTTTGAAATATAATAAGTGCATTAGGATTTTCCACATCTTTATCCTTCACCTGGTCAACCTTTTTTGGGACTGATCTTTCCTCCTCCTGAATATTCTACCCCTTCTTAAACTTGCTGGCAAGTGAGGTTAAGAAATCCTTTGTCACCAAGGAGAAAGACATGAATTCTTTGAGTCCCTGAAGAGACCTCTTTGAGTCTAGGATTTCAGACTCCATTTGAGTGTACTTCTTTTCAAATCTTCTGGCTTGGCTGGCCAGTAGGTCAGCAAATGTGCTGGAGGCTAGACCTACTACTTTTTAGATTGTTTGCTCAATGTCAAAGGAGGGTGTAGAATGGAAAGTAGAGGCAGGTGGAGGTGTGAGGTTCTCATTCAGATCAGGAGGATCTTGGTAGGCAGGGGAAAGGGTTTGGTAGGATTCTGGAGAAATATAAGCTGGTGGTGGAGATGGAACAGACTGATTGTCTGGAAGGGGGTGGATGGTTGATGCTATGGTTTGGGAGGAGAGTGTGGTGTAGGTTCAGGAGCTGGTGTGGATGGGATGGATTGGAGGTTTTGCTCTAGAATGACACCTTGTTGTGTTGGTGGATTATTTTGGGCTGGAAGATCTGGTACAGTTGTCTCCATGTCCTGTGGTGCTGGAGAGAGAGGAGGTGAAGGTGCAGCTTGACCAGGCTTGAGGATTTGCCTGGTCCATTTGGAAAAGATTCCAATGTTGATCCTTTTTCCAGGAGGAATGGGCACTCCCTTGGACTTGCACACCATTGGATAATGGTGGAAGAGCACCTGGCTCATAATTCTCATGAAGGCATTTTCTTTATGGGAGTACTTGTGGCCAATCAACTTCAGGAGGCATCTCCCCCAGTTTATCTTCTTTTCCAGAATTAGGCCACCCATAATTTGCAATTGCTACTTGGGTATAACATCATGTGCTGATATCTTTCACAGCAGCACCTTTCCCACTCTGTCTGCTAGAAATCTGTATTCTTCTGCAAGATCCACCTTTTTCAGATTGATGGCTCTCTCTTTCTTGAATTGCATGATTTCTAAGGTTTTCTTTCCCACTTCCCCTGACAATTTATCAGAGACCTCACCAGTGGGTAGATCAAATGTTTGAGATAACATTTCCTCTGTTATGCTGATACCTTTTTCAGAAATTTTCCCAGGGAGGGATCCATCATCTCCTATGTGCACAGTATCCTTGAACTTTGTCAACTCAACATCAAGTATTTTACATCTCGTGGAGATCAACTTTGTTAGTCCTGCTTTATGGAATATGCCAAGAATGGATTTGAAGCTTTCTGCAGCAGAATTGAAAGAATCGACATCCACATCAAAGACAGAGTTCACTTTTGGTGGAGCCATCGATTTTAGGTACCTGCAAACAAAAGAGAAAACGGGAGAGGGATAGAGAGAGGGAGAGAGACAAGTGCACGAGAGAATTGGAGAAGGAGAGAGCAAGAGAGCAAGGAGAGGAAAATTCAAAAGCGTAAATGATTCGACGCCGAAGTTGCTTAAAAGAAGATGATTTTTCGTAACTTAGGGTGTAAGTCGAAGCACCGTCGATATACATTAATATTCAGCGCGCCAAAATATGTCAGAACAGCTTCTATAAGCAATCTTGCGCGCGATGGTATCTCGACGTTGCTTCGATTACTATTCAACGCAACTTCAAGATTGTTTTGGAACAAATAAGTCGACGTAGTCATGTCGACATTGTGTCGAGCTATAATCGACGTGACCTTGAATTTAATCAGCGACTATTAAGTTGACGCATGCGTCGATATGAACTTGACGCTATGTCGAATAACATTCATGTTATCCGCTCTGATTGGCTCTCGACGCTTGCGTCGAGTAGAACCCGACGATACGTCGAATTCTATTTGACGCAACTTTGAATAAATAGTTCTATTTTCTTAGATAATTCTTGTTGTTTTTCCCAGCAATGATGTTTATTGAAAATAGTATTTATGCTGTTAATTTTATGAATTAAGGATAACAAGGGAATTTAAAGAAGAAATCACTCCCTTAGTTTCATTTAGTTCTTCCTTCATGACCTAGATCTTTCTTCCCACTCCATTCTCTCTGAGGAGGGATCCTACCTAATCCTGCACAAATAATTCAATCATTAGAAGGAACCCAGGTTACCTTGGGCCATTTGCTTTTACCATTGTAGGGTTCAATGAAAGAATAGAAGGGTCTTTCAAGATACCCTTTTGGATGATAATGAATGATTTTCCCAAACCTATGCTTATTACCTTGGTACTGAAACTGTGCATAAAAGGAATCACAATATATTAGATCAACAGAATATCTAATTATTTTGTTTTTGACTTTAGCATTTTGATTTAGATTTTTAGGCTTGTCAGGATTAATTTTCTTAGCATTTCCTTTCACTCTTAGAATTTGCTATATTGAATATAGTGATTTTATCAGGATTATTGTTATCTTGATTCTCAGTTAATTCACTCCTCTCACTTGGTTGATAATCACTATATCTAATAAATCTAACTGGATTTTTCCAAGCTAGTCTACTATTGATTTCAGTGCCAGTGCATGAGTCTGCTCCTAGACCTAGATGCTTAAATCGCATGGAGAAATTTTGTGTGATATTTTTGAGCTTTTGACTCCTCCCATTGAGAGAGTCCTCAAAGGCTTTTACCTTTGCTAGCTCTTCTTTTAAGTATTGATTTTCATTTCTTATTTTGATCGGTTCTGATTCTTTATTATTAATTTCATCTATTAAGTCCTAATTTCTTAAGTATACATCATCTTTCCTAAGTTCTTCTAGCTCTTTCCTAACTACAGTTATTTCTTTTTGACTATTAAGGAAATCATTGCAAAAATCTTTAAAGCAAATTTTAAAATCATCAGAATTGAAATCAAAATTTTCAAGCAGAGATACCTATTCTTCTTCATCATCATCTGATGATGTTGGGAAAATGATTTCTCTTAACCCCTGAAAATGAGTTGAATATGAATTCTAAGAAAGGAAAATCAATGTTAAGTAAATATGCGTCGAATAGTATTCGACGCAACGTCGAAGTGGTATCGACGTTCCTTTCAGAATGAGTCGAAGTAACTTTAAGAAGAATTCGACGTATCCTATGTCGACGTAGCTCTGACTTCTAGTCGACGCATATTGAGAAGTCGACGCACCTTAGTCGACGCACCTTCCTTATTCTCCTCTCGACGTCCTGCCAGGACGAATTCGACGCTTACGTCGAATAGTAATCGACGCACGTCGATTTCTATGTTTAATTCAAAAATCGCCAGATCTCTTTCCTTCTTTTATAGATCTGATTTATATGGAATCAATTTATTCTTTATAGCCGTTCTGAATCATTCTTTTCCTCTAATAGATTCTTGGCTAATTTGATTAAAACCATTATGGACATTATTTGAAATCAGAATGAATTCTTTTCTTCTATTGATATAATTATTATGGAAATATTTCTATCTTTCTATTTCTCTGTCTGCTAATCAATTATCCTCCTATAGTATTATTTGAATGAACAGAGCTATAAAATAACAAGGAGGTCGGCAGAGAAGAACGACAAGTGATCCACGATTTTTACATTTGAAAAAGAGGAAGAGCTCCCAAGTAAAAAGAAAGAGAATTGAGAAATAATTCTGCAGCAACCATCAAGCTTCCATCTTCTCCTGCTTCTGAAGCCATTCTGCTGCAAACTCTGATAGCTCTCATAAAAGAGAGAAAAGTCCTACAATCTCCTTCTCACTTTAGAAGAGAGATTTCATTCACTACTTCTTGTGCTTCCAATCTTCTTGCTAGGAAGAAGATTCTTTCTTGTCTTAAATACTTCTTCTTCCTTTTCTCATTTCACTTTCACATATTGTAAAAGAGTTTTTAGAATCTCTCTTCAAAAAATTCAGTTGTGGTGGGCTCTCCTTTAGTAGCTTTCAGAGCCAGACTTCTTTGTATAGGAGCTGGAGTTGTCTCCCTTTCATCTGATTCAGCCCTGTTCTTCAGAAGCATCTCATATGATATAAGCTTTCCTAGCAAAGCCTCGGTAGAGATTTCTCTATGGAATCTGGACTCTTTGATTGTCCAGATCCTTGAATCCCATGAGCTAGGGAAGCATATAAGGATCTTATCATTTATTTCTGTTAAGGATATCTCCTTATCCAGATTCTTCAGCTCATTGACAATGATGTTGAATCTGCCATACATCTCAGCAATAGATTCATCAGCTTTCTTTTGATAGTTCTCATATTGCGATATGAGAAGGGAATTCATGTCCTTTATTTCATCACTACTTCCTTCTACCAGTCTGGAAAGAGATTCCCAGATCTCTTTGGCTGATTGGCAGTCAGTCACCTTCTGGAAGATGTCATCTGACATGGTGGATACCAGAATGATCATAGCTTTGGCATCACATGCCTTCTGCTTCTTTTCAGTCTCTGTCCACTCAGCCTTGGGTACAGGTTCCTGTGTAGAAGCTCCACTATCATCCTTCTTGTATGGGGCTGGAGGACCTGTAATGATTACATCAAATATGTCCTCATCAATAGAGTTCATATATAACTTTATTCTGGCCTTCCAGAGTGTAAACTTATTTAGGTTACACACTGGAGGTCTTGTTGAGGCATAATCCTTAGAACTCATTTTCTTAATAAAATAAATTTATTGTAAAGAAATAAGAGTAGGAGGTCTTTTGATCAAGGTGTTAGCCTTTTAGTGATCAACCTCCCTCTGATACCAATTGAAAGTGCACAGTGTGCCTCCGTGTATACTCTAGAGGGGGTGAATAGAGATTTACAAATATTTCTATCATATTTGTGCACACACAATAAAACACCAAGTGTAATGCTTCAATAATACCTAACACAGAATAAAATTAATGTTATTAAAGGAAAGCAGAAAAGTTGTAAGCTATATGAGACAACACAGAAAATTAACACACACAGAAGACACAAAATTTTATAGAGGTTCCCAAAAATGTAGGTTGTCCTATCTTCTACCACCTGGTAGGAATGCATAACCTGTGCCTGAGTATTTTTATAAGGAGACTCTTAGAACCAAAGATCTTTTGATAAGGAGATCTTGAACCACTCAGATCTTTTGAAAAGGAGATCTTAAACCACTCAGATCTTATGATAAGGAGACCTTGAACCACTCGGATCTTTTGATAAGGAGATCTTGAACCACTGAATCCTTTGGAAGAGAGATTCTAAAAACTCTGTACAGTTGAGGAAGTTGAAAGAAGAAAGAAGATGGAGAAAAAGAATTCTGTAGAAGCTTTCAGCTTCTATTTTTCCTTTCAATGGATCTGCTAATGATGAACCCTTGCTTATGATTGTGATGATTTGCAAGGGTTATATTCTTCAGATCCTTTTGTATATCTCTTGCTTGCTATCTGGCTGGTATATGATGTTGATGAAGAAGCAGCTCTATTTTCTATCCTGAGAGAGCACTTGTTTTTTCTATTTGTCTCTGTTAGGGTTCCAGGAGGACGAAGAAGAAGTAGAAACCCTAATCGACAAACTGTAGCAGATTATTATGAATGCTATGTATTTTCCTCTCTTATTATCCTATTTATTGTCCATGATTAATTTTGAATTAGTTTCCTCTTTTGTATTGTCCTAAAAAGGCATAGTCTTGGAAAATTAATCTTTCTTTCTTCTTTTGTTCACGACCCGTCTGCCAGCTATTTGAATACTTTCCAAGAAAGCTTTTCCCATCTTCTTTAATGCTTCTCTCCATTCTAGGCAATAAACAAGCCGTTGTAAAATGGTCTTTAGTGTTGTGGGCCTTCAAAGAGAGTTCTAAAAGGACAGCTGAAAATGTTTCCTTTTCAAACTGTATTCGACGCTGCGTCGACTTCTTTCTCTCTCTTATCATCGCACCTTCGAGTTCTGGTAAGAGCAGCTTCGAATTCCTTCTAGCTCAGGTTGAGCACTATTGTCGATGTTACGTCGATTACTTATCGACGTAACCGTCGAGTTGAAGACTTGTATTTGAACTTCATTGTCTGCATCGAATTGTAGTCGACATTGCGTCGACTTCTGATGGCTTTGACAGACACTTCCTTCTGCGTCGAATTGAAGTCGAGGTTGCACCGACTTCTAAGATAAGTTCGACATGCTCCTTCATCTACGTCGACTGGATATACTTTGACAGAGAGATTGAGTTGCTTGGACTTTTAGTCTGAGTTGCGTCGATATTAAGTCGAAGTTGCGTCGACTTATATTCGACGCAAGTATTAATTCAACTCAGATTGTGCTTATCCTGACCTAATCTTGACACTCTAAGATGAGTGAGACATCCTAAGATATCTAATGACCAAATTACCCTTACTATACAATATGGGTAATAAACCTAGAAGGTAAAATCCCTTATAAGTAATTTGTTAAGTTAAATCACAAGAGGTTTTTTCCCAAAAATCTTGATGGATGTCTGGGAGATTTTCAACAGATGGGGTGATAGATGGTTGTTGTTGTGGTGGTGTGAGAATCTGTGGTGCAAGCTCTGTTGTTGTAGCAGGTATACTTGACTGGAAGTCTTGAGCTGGAGTATCATATGTGTCATCTGGTATGACATTCTTAAGATCTTGAGAAGCTAGTGCTGGAGGTGGAGATGGAGGAAGAGAGGTTGGAGTTTGACTAGGCTTCAGAATCTGCCTGGTCCACTTGGAGAATATGCCTATATTTATTCTTTTACCAGGAGGAATAAACACTCCTTTTGACTTGCACGTCATTGGATAATGGTACTACAACACTTGACTCATTATTCTCATATTGGCATTCTCCTTATGAGAATACTTGTGGCCAATCTGCTTCAAGAGGAATCTCCCCCAATTTATTTTCTTGTTGAGCACTAGAATTCCCATTATCTGTAGTTGTTGCTTAGGGATGACATCATGTACTGAGATTTTGCATAACAACACTTTTCCCAAAATGTCTGCCAAGAACCTATATTCTTCAGACACATCATTTTTTTAGATTTATTTCCTATTCCCTATTGAACTTCATAATCTGTAATGCATTGGTTGTCTCTGACACTGTAAGTTCATCTGAATCACTACCAGCCGGTAGATCAAAGGTTTGCATAACATTTCCTCTGTAATGTTGATATCATTCCCAAAAATTCTCCCATGGAGTGATCCATCATCTCTAATGTGAATATTATCATTAAGCTCTGTTAACTCGATATCGATCATAGATCTTGCACCTTGTTGAAATTAGCTTTATCTACCCAGCAGTTTGGAAGAGCCCGAGAATGGCCATGAAATTTTCAGATGCCGCATTGAAGGATTCGATATCCACATCAAATCCAGAATTAATCTTGGGAGGAGCCATTAAATCTGCAGTACCTATTGAAATAAAAATAAGGAGAGAAAGAGAGAAAAAGAGCAAAAAAGCACGAGAACTAGGGAGCAACAAAGCACGAGAGCAAGAAAGAGAAATTTTGAAAGCGTAATAACTTCAACATCGAAGTTGCTTTAAAGAAGATGATTCGTCGCAACTTAGGGTTGTATTCGAACTAACGTTGACAAGAATTAACATTCAGCATGCCAAAACATGTCGAAGCAGCTTCTAGAAGCAAAAATGCACGTGCTTGATATGTAGATGTTGCGTCAATTTGTAATCAACGTGACTTCAATTTTGTACAACAACTTGTTGTTTATTCGGTGTCAACTTATCACCTAGAGGGGAGGCGGTGAATAGGTTTTTCAAATTATTTTATCCCCTTTAGGTGTTCTTGATTTCTGATTAATAGATCTGCATATTAGAATAGCACAACACAGAAAGCACGCAAGAACTTATAGAGGTTCCTCAAGACAGGGTGTCTTGAGTAGTCCTCTTTCCCTCTGCGCCTACCTAGCAGTGTGCTAGGCTCGGCAAACTCCGCCAAATCTTCAGGCCCGCAAGCCTTACAACACGGACCCGCAAGTCCTACAGTCTAGGCCCGCAAGCCCCTACTGCACCCGAGCCCGCAAGCTCGACACTCAGGCCCTCAAGCCCTACACAACACAGACCCGCAAGTCCTGTTCCTACAGCCTTGGCCCGCAAGCCCTTACTACACCTAAGCCCTCAAGCTCAACAATATCGGTCCCGCAAGTCCACTGCACTGGCCCTCAAGCCTCACAGCTCTCCAGTCCTCAAGCTAGACAAAATCAGACCCGCAAGTCCACTGCCCTGGCCCTCAAGCCTCACAGCTCTCCATCCCTCAAGCTAGACACTTAGGCCCTCAAGACTTACAACAATAAAAGATTTACAGTGATGAAAACTGTTTCTTTTGCCTGATGAAGATTGACAACTTAGCTTGATGGAGATCGACAACTTGAGGTTGAAGAAGATGTTTCTGATTCAGATCTTGAAATCACAGTTCTTCTTCAATCTCTTTTCTTAGACTAATGAGGAACGACTTCTTATCAGTCAATGGAGATGACTGATTCTTCTGAGAATGCTTGATTCTTGTTCTCTACTTGTTCTTCTTCTTCTCAGTAGAATGTACTGTTGTATTGAGAAGCAACGGCGGGATTCTTTTTTGTTCTTGTCTCTCTAACGAAGATTACTTTTTCTAGGGCATCACTGTTCTCTTTTATAGGACAGAAGAGCCGCTTAACGGTCACATATAATGTCCTTTACTGTCAGACGCCCATTCCTTAAGAGTACGCGTTGATTGGATAATCAGGCGGCGACATTAATTGCTGACAGCGCGTCCGCAACATTTGAATTCTGTCTCGACGATATTTCCAGCTTTATGCCGATACTAATAGTATTTACGACGCTATGGATAATATCTCGACGACAGGACTTTGTCGATGCCTTAGGCCTTGGTGGATCTTCAAGTCTTCTAGCTTCTGCCTCTGACGCTGATGTCTCGACGATATTATATATTCTGGCGTTTCTGCATATACATCGATATGCTATCTCTGACTGTGTCGTCGTGATCTTCTTTCTTATAGTCTGTCGTCGTAATCACTTTGTTCTTTCGATGATATGAGCGATATCATGTCGACAGACTATGCTTTAGCAACTGCTTGTCTTCAGCTGACCTTCTTCAGTCTTCTCGACGTCACGCCTTTTTTTTGAATCTATCTTAGCGGTTGGGCTGAGATGGCTTCCTCTTCTCAGCGGATTCTGTCGATCTGCAGAGATGTTTTTGCGTTCGACGAACTGCATTCTGCGTTCGACGAACTTCATTCTTCATTCGACAAACTTCATTCTTTGTTCGACGAACTCGTCAAGTGTCAGCGTTTGCTTCTGTCTCGTCTCTGCATTCGACGAACTCGCCAAGTCTCAGCGTTTGCTTCTGTCCTGTCTTTGCGTTCGACGAACTTCATTCTTCATTCGACTAACATCATTCTTCGTTCGACAAACTCGCCAAGTCTCAGCGTTTTCTTTGCTCATCATCATGACGACAAGCATACTTTGTCGACGACATCTCCTATTCTTCTTGACGATATTGTACTTAGTGAAATAACTAAAGTACTTGACATATTGTCTGATCTCTGCAAACATGAACTAGATATGACATTAAATACAACTTGCACTTATCATTGAGCTGAGCACTTCTTCAAACTAAGAACACTGCTGGGCACTGTTCCCAACAATCTCCCCCTATTTGAAGAAGCCCTAGCTTACCTCAATGATAAATGCCACTCATGAAAAGATTTATCATTTCAGATAATAGCATCACACATAAAGCAGCAATCATATAAATAGATTAAATGTTCTTCACAATAGATACCAAGCATATAAATAAATTAGATGTTCATGAATAAACATTAGCATTCATTTGCCCCAATAGAATCATTAAGATTTTAATTTGGTGCCCCATCAGTGTCTGTTGCTGCTTGCCCCATTGGTTTTCTGCCTTTGCTTTTGATAGTAGTTGATGGGCAGGGGAATCTTCTTAGGAGAGGGAGGAGGACCTTGTGGGAATGCTAGCTTGTGATTCTTCCTCCTTTCCAGCTGTTTCAGATGTTTCTGCCATTCAACTGACTGGTATGCCCTCTGATAGTCCTCCTGAGGATATCCAAAATGGATCCATGATTCTGTTATTATTTCTCTTGAGACAGTACTCCACCTTCCTGATTGTGGATCCAGCTTAACTTCCCTCAGTCTCTTTTGTCGATATTGGCTGCTCTGAATTCTCTTTCTTTTCTTGGAGGTTGCTGATTCTCCAAATTCTATTCCATACTCAGCTGATTCAGTGCTTGCAGAAGGGTTGGCAGCCTCATATAATGATGAGGGTTTTTGCATTGTCTGCTTTATTTGATTTGTTATCCACATCGCTTGATGTGAACCGACATTTATTATTTCATTCTCCCCCTTTAGGGCTTGTTCAATTAACCTTTCCTCAAGTCCTTCTCTGACTAGATTCAGCTGTTCATGCAGGTGTTGTTCAGTCTCATCCAAATTCTTTCTTAATTCAAGCATATGGGTATCTAAGGTATGAGCATTCTCATTGACCCTATTCAGAATTTGACTTCTGTTATTTGTAGCATCTGTTTCTATCTGCTCAAAACCATAGTACACATTGTTTGAGAATGTTTCTTGCTTTGTCAGGATTGTGTGGGTTTGATGTCCCACTTTGTTGACTTCCTCGCTCATCTTATCTATGGCCGGAACTGCCAGAGTGTAGAAGTGAGCGCACTGGGTGTTGAGGTGGAGTATGTCTTTCTTCAATTTCTGGATCTCACCCTTCACCTCTTTCCTTAGATTATCCACAGTCTTTACTATAAATTGTTCTAGTTGTTTGTGCTGAGCAGTTGGTAAAGCTGACATCATGTGGAAAAGAGAACCTGACTGAGCCGAAGATGGCTCAGCAGCTTATTCGTCTTCCTCTTCTCTTTCCTGTGGAATTTCTTCAGAGATATTTGCAGATGATTCTTCACTGATGTGTGTTGTTACCTTAGCCTTCCCCTTGACATTTTCTGGTACTGTCTCACCAGGGCATGTAAGCACAATCTTACTTGCTGCTACTAACTCTCGGCAGTCTGAGAGAGTGAGGTCTTCCATGGGCTCAGGCATAGTGCCTCGATCTTCTGGGGTAGAGGGCGCATTCACTTGATCTTCTAGGGCAGAGTACCCCAGTTGGGTCTCCCACTCAACTTGTGCATTACCTTGGGCTGAGCCTCCTGCCGGGAGCTCCCCATTAATCATCTCTGCGTCTTGGGCTGAGCTCCCATGTTGGGACTCCCCCTCAGCGGTAACACTCCCCAAGTTAGGGTTTCTACTTTCTTCAATAACCTCTGTGGGAGCAGGTTCTGGTACTGTTCCTGGAAAATCCCTTAGGGTGGAAGTCTCCCACTCAGCCGTACCAGGGATTTGTGGGGGTGGAGGCATGTCATCAGAACTGCTTGATGAATTATCTTTGGAGGGATCTATTGGGGATGCTTGTTTCTTTTGTTTCTTTGGAGCAGGCTGGACATCAGATGATGGTTTAGGGATAGACCTATCCCATCGATCTAGCATTTTTGCATCCAGCCTCTTGGAGTAGTGTAGGGGAACTCCCATTCTCTTATGTAGTACTTCACCCTGGGTGTTTAGAAGGTAGAGGGACAGTATTCTTTCGTAGGAAGGGGACTTCAGGGTGTTCTTCATTCTCTGGAAGAGGAACTCACTCCAGTTGGTCTTCTTAGAATGGATTATCCGGGCCATGACAACGAACATGTCTTTAGAGATTCGGTCATGGGACCTAGGTTTGCACAACAGAACTTTGCCAACAATGTCGGCCAGCAGGTTCCCCTTTTGATTAAATTCCGCTCTCTTAATGGACCCGTAGGTCTTCCCTGTGTGGCCGCACCAGGTATAGCTTATGGACACATCCTCTGAGGTCAGCTCTTCTTCTTCCTCTCCCCCTTGGATTCTTGGCAGATGCAGCGCTTTTCCTAGGCTTTTCGCAGATATTTTAACCTTCTTAGCTCCCACCTTAGACTTAATCTGTGATTCGGTGTGGTTGATTCTTGCTTCAGCGAAGAACTCTGCTAATTCACGGTGGAGAAGAACCGAGGGTTCACATAGAAGATATTCCAGTCTTGATGCCTCCAGCAACCCTATCACTGACCTTATCTCATCGGAGCAGGTATTGAAGCCCCCTCGCTGGAGTTCACAACCAGAGATCACCTCTTCTTTCTTGGGAGCCATTGATTCAGAGTGAGAGATAAGGCAGTACGTCGGAGACGAAGCGGGGGTTTGTCGACGGAATAGCTTAAGGAAAATGATTGTGTAATTTTTATTCTCGAGCATTCACTCTATTTATAGTGTCGGTAGGTGAAGAGGCGCGTACCTTTGAAAGAAAAATTGCGATCAGACGACTCCGATGGACCGATCTAATCCCGTGATAAATAGCTCGATTGTATTTTGACGATACGCTTATTGTCGTCGAAATGATCCTTGGATACGCATCCTCCCAACTTGATACTTGTCGTCATAACATCTATTGTGTCGTCGTAACAAATTTTTTTATCGACGATTACAGATTCCAAGACTTATTCAGCTAACGTCAGCTTTTTAGGCCCCTTTTAGTAGGATGACCTGCACTAAGTTTGTTAGTAAATAGACTTTGCTGTTCTGCCCATGGGTCAGAACAACCACCTTGTCCATGGCCCAGATTTGCTTCTGGTGGGCTCTTGGACTACCTGCAAAATGATATTACAAGCCCTTAGGTACCAAGTAAATTTGGGACCTAGGAAATTGTTAGCTTTAACGGGCATACTGGATTTAACTACTCCAGGATATGCATAGTGATAACGAACAAGGCGATTTGCAGGTTTATCATTCGTTACCCTTGGAGCAGTTGGATTGTACCAACAATCAATTGCAAAGTGCCCGGTCTTTCCATAACACCAACATTCAAACCTGTTGTATCTCCTTTTCTGGCTAGCTGTGTGATCATGAGTCATTTGAGTATGAACATAAGGATATTTGAAGGATACTGATATGTACTGATTGTGAGCATGATGTTGACAATCATCATCCACGGCTTTCCATCTGGAGTCTTTCTTCTTTAGTGATTTCTTTGTTTCTATAGACCCAGTAACTTCATGTCTCCTTGTGGACATCCTTCCATGATGTACCCTTGAGATCTTTGGCATGTTCTTTGCTCCACTTGAGGATCTCCCATTCTTGAGATACCCAAGATTGGATTGCCCAACATTCTTGTTGGAGGGTGAGATTACCTTCCTCAAGTTAGCCTTCATCCCATAGGGTCTGCCTGATCTGTCTTCCTTGAAGCATCCCTGCTCCCTTCTTTGAGTGGAGAAGCAACAATTTACCAGTGGAGGAGAGGTCTCTGGTTTGGAGGAGCTTGCCACAGGCATCACTACAAAGGGGAGTTTATCCTCCACCCTTCTGGTGTTGCCATTCTTAGATTTCAGGACTTTGGGCTGAATTTTGTCCTTCTTCAGAAGAACCACTTCTCTGGTTAGTGAGCAGCACAGCTCCTTGCTCTCAATCAATGCCTTCAAAGTTTTCCCAAATTTGCTTATCAAGTCTGCTGGCACAACCCTATTACCGATTTGGGCTAGGATCACTATCTGTTGACTAGGACTAAGTTGACCCCCATTGTATAGTCTAATGGTCAAGGTTTTAGGCTGTTAAGTTAGCTAGAACTTAAGGAAAAGCTAAGGTTCTGCGTTCGACAAAATGCTATCTGCGTTCGACGAAATGCATTCTGCGTTCGACGAACGTCTTACTCCAGGTCGACAAATTGAGGCTATCTCATCGTTCGACGAACTTGCCAAAGCTCAGCGGTCGACGAATTTGCCCAGTCTCAGCGGTCGATGAATTTGCCAAGTCTCAGTGGTCGACGAAATATCATCTCAGCTCGACTAATTCAATTCTTCCAGCCAGATTTAGCAGTTCATCTCTCAGTTCGACGAACCTCACATTAGGATCGATGAATTCCAGTCTGCGTTCGATGAATCAGTAACAGATGTTCAGTTCGATGAAATCCAACATTCCGTTCGACGAATTCAGTTCTCAGGTCGACGAAAGTTTCTCTTCAGCTTGTTTATTTCAGACAGATCAGTTATATTCTATTTTCTGATCTCAGATCAACTTTCAGCAATGGATCTATTCCTATCAACGGATGTATTCCTATCAGATTAGTCAAGGATATTATATTTCCTTTTATTATTCCGAGAAAATAGCCGTTGACATATATTGGAAAAGGACACTTTCATGGAAAAGGAAAAGAGTTAAAGTTTATTTGCTAAATCAGTTTTGCAGTTCCAAGAATATCTCTTTTGAATATTTTATTCCTTAAATTAAAAAATTTGAATTTCAAATCAGTCAGAGATTTCTTTAAGGAAAAAGAAAAAGGAGAAGTATTGCTAGATAACAGTAGTACAACAAGACAGGAAATAGGAAGAAGAATACAGTCGAGAGGAAGAAGAAAAAGATATACATTAAGAAAAAGCTTTATAGAGTTCATCTTCCTCAAGCAGCTCTCTCAATCTCTGAGAACAACAACACAGATCTTATCTCAGATTTCTGCTGCAAGTTTCTAAATCTTCAAGAGCAACAAACAATCTGAGAAACCTTTGTCTCTCAGATTCATCAGCTATCAAAGGAAGATCTACATTCAAGAGAAAGCTCCATACTCAACTGTTAACCATTTCTATCAGACAGGGGGAGCTTTACAACAACAAATCCACTAGTCTTCTCTAAGATTATTGATAGAGAAGAACTTCATAACCCTCTTTATCCCATCTTGTACAGGGTTCTAACTCCCTTCAAAAGTTAACCCCTTGGTGGCAGGGCACCTGAATAAAAACCTGTAGTTTGTTTTGAGCACCTGATCAAAAGCTCAGTTGGTGTATTGGGCACCTGATCAAAACCCCATTGGTGATAGGGCACCTGATCAAAAACCTAGTGGATTCCTACCATGGGTGGTAGAAGAGTAGATGTACCCAATTTATTGGGGAACTACTATAGATCCTTGTGTCCTCTGTGATTGTGTTTATTTTTCTGTACTGTGTTGTGCTTTGTTTTTATTTTGTTTTTATAACTCACTCTGTTATACACATATAAATATCACTATTTTAATTCCGCTATAAAAATAAGTGAAAAACTTTTTAATACTCTATTCACCCCCCATAGAGTAACTTTAAGATCTAACCTCACTTTCAATTGGTATCAGAGGGAGGTTGATTCTTTACAGGCTAACACCTGAATCAAAAGATCAATTAGATCTTAAATTTTTTTCTAGAGTTTTTTCTCTCTAAAAACTAATGGCACAGAACAAAGAATACTCAAGCACAAGACCTCCTATGTGCAATCTAAATAAGTTTGTATTAGGGAAGGCAAGGATCAGATTGTATATGAATTCTATTGACGAAGATATTTTTAATGTTATTTTGACAGAACCTCCTACTCCTACAGCAACAACAAGCACTGAAACTACAACAACAAATAATGTTGTTCCACCTCCTGAGTGGACAGAAGCTCAAAAGAAGCAGAGAAGTGTTGATGCCAAAATAATGAATATATTGGCACAGACAATGTCAGATGACATATTTCAAAAGGTTGTGGAATGCACCTCAGCCAGGGAAATCTGGACCTCCCTCAACAACATGGTTGAAGGATCTGCAGATGAAAGAAAAGACAGAAGATCTCACCTTATCTCTCAATATGAGAATTTCAAAAAGGGAGAAACTGAAAGTGTAGAAGATATGTACAACAGACTCAGCCTCATAATCAATGAGCTGAAATCTCTAGACAAAGTGATCTCCATTACTGAGGTCAATGATAAGATCTTAATGTGCTTCCCCAGCACATGAGACTCTAGGATCTGGCCAATCAAGGAAGCCAGAAGCCTCAATGAGATCTCCACTGAGACCTTGTTAGGCAAGCTCAAATCCTATGAGCAACTTATTAAGTCCAGAGAAGCTGAACAATCTACTTCCTCACCAGCATCCAAGAAGGAAAAGAGCATTGCTTTCCAAGTAACTGAAGATGAAGACAAAGCTCCAGGAGAAGTGGAGTTTATGAGCTTACTAGCCAAAAGGTTCTATAAGATGGCTAGAAAAAACTTCAGAAAGATAGATTCAAGATCCAGAGAAAAGCCAAGGTATGACAAATCTAATTCTACAGAAATAACTTGTTTTGGCTGCAGGAAACCTGGACACATTCTACCTGAGTGTCCAGAGAACCAAAAGAAAGAAAAGAGAAAAGAGAAAGAAGAGAAAAGGCACTCCAGCAAGCCTTCCTCCCACAAACACAAGGGAAGAGGCTTTGTAGCTGAAACATGGAGTGAAACAAAATCAGAATCTTCATCCAGCTCTTTTGAAGATGAAGAAAATGCAAATGAGAAGGACCAATGCTTGATTGTTATATATGACTCAAGCAGTGAGTCAGAATATGCATCATCATCTAGCTCCAGTGATGATGAAAAAGAAAGAAACTTCTGCATGATGACTATCAATGCCTCAGGAAGTAATTCAGAAGAATTAGAATCAGACAATGACAATGATCAGGTAATATATACCTTTGATTTTAATTCAATTGAATTCAAAGATGAATTCAAAACTCTTTGTTTATATTTAATTAAATCTGAGAAAGAGATAATCTCTCTCAGAAATAAGTTGGCTGAAATGAACCAACTAAGTGAAGAAAATGTCAATCTTAAGAAAGATTTGGCTGCCTCCAGAAAACACATTGTTCTCATTGAGAACAAGTTGTCTGAAGCTAAGAAATTTGAAGAATCCCTCAACGGGAGAAGTATCAAACTGATGGACATCACAAGCACAGTGAATGCCAGACTTAGTGGCAAACTGGGCTTGGGTGCATCATCAAGTGAGCCACATCTGATTAAGAAAAACATTTTATCTTCTCTAGTAAAATTCATTTCTGTCAAGAGCAAAGAGGCAGCAGTAGTAGATAAAAATATCTCAAGCAAGGCTGTTAAGAATAAAGGAATTCAGCAGAATTCGTTGAACGGAGCTCGACGAAATCACATAATTTCGTCGAACGGAGATCGACGAAAGCTGAGCTCAGAGTTCCAGTATATCTATCCATCGAACGACGCTCGATAAAATCACGTCCATTCGTCGAACGGCGATCGACGAATTCATCCAAATTCGTCGAACGGAAAAAATACCGAAAATCTAAAGAATTCTTATTCTCAACAAACTAAAAATCCTTTCACTGAGTGGATAATTCTTCCTAGGAGATATCATCCACAAGGTTATAAGGATCAGCCTGAGATGTCTTTCATTTCTAATTTTTGTGAAAGACAAAAGGACCCAAAGTAGTCTGGGTCAAAAACAACTAACATTTTAAATAAGGAGAGGAACACCACCTCTACTAGAGACATTTTACAGGTACAGGATCACTATCTCATTCAGATCATTTCTTCCAAGATATTCTTCAATTGTTTGAAGAACAACAACTTAAGAAGTCATTGGCCACCAGGATCAAACTCACTTTTCTTTGATATCAGAGATTTCAACTGATATCAGAGGACATTCAATTGGGATCAAACTATCAGTTGCAGAAATAAAAGAATGGGTTCACACCCTTAAGACAAAGAATGCAACAACATTATCATGATCATTTTCTGGAAATCAGATTGCATCCTTCCCTTCCTCCTCTTCAAATGTCCCTTTTTCTAGGGGCCTAGCTTCAGGGCTTCCTGAAACTAGGCAGGGGGAGATGTTTCATGAAGAAGCTCCTTTTGATAGGGAAAGATGCTTTAAATGTTTCATGAATAAGCTTTTAATAGGAAGGGGGAGATGCTTTATGCAACATGTTATGATGCAGTTTAAGATGCAGTTATGATGCAGAATCAGATGCAGTTTTTGCTCCAATTAATGCAGATACAATTATGGTTGTTGATATAGAAGAAGCTCCAGTTACAACTCCAATTCCTGTGATTGCTTTGCTAAAGAAGATTATCAAAGTTTTCCAGTTAACAGTTGAAGTAACAGATAAAGTTGATTTGGTGAAGTCACCTCCAGAATCAGATAAACAAAGCCAAAGTAGAAGATATATATGCTCTATGTTTTTCTGTTTGAATTTTGTCAAATAGTGTCCTAACCCAAATAGAGGGAGATTGTTGGAACAACCCTATTTTTGATTTGGGCTAGGATCACTATCTGTTGTTTTGTTTATTTTATTATTTGATTTTGTCAAATATAGTCCTAACCCAAATAGGGAGAGATTGTTGGAATAACCCTATTACTGATGTGGGCTAGGATCACTATCTATTGACTAGGACTAAGTTGACCCCCATTGTATAGTCTAAGGGTTAAGGTTTTAGGTTGTTAAGTTAGCTAGAACTTAAGGAAAAGCTAAGGTTCTGCGTTCGACAAAATGCTATCTGCGTTCGACGAAATGCATTCTGCGTTCGACGAACGTATTGCTCCTGGTCGACGAATTGAGGCTATCTCATCGTTCGACGAACTTGCCAAAGCTCAGCGGTCGACGAATTTGCCCAGTCTCAGTGGTCGATGAATTTGCTCAGTATCAGCGGTCGACGAGTTTGCTCAATCTCAGCGGTCGACGAATTGGCTCAGTCTCAGCGGTCGATGAATTGGCTCAATCTTAGCAGTCGACGAATTTGCCCAGTCTCAGCGGTCGACAAATTTTCCAAGTCTCAGCGGTCGATGAAATATCATCTCAGCTCGACTAATTCAATTCTTCCAGCCAGATTTAGCAGTTTATCTCTCAGTTTGACGAACCTCACATTGAGATCGACGAATTCCAGTCCGTGTTCGACGAATCAGTAACAGATGTTCAGTTCGACAAAATCCAACATTCTGTTCGACGAACTCAGTTCACAGGTCGACGAAAGTTTCTCTTCAGCGTTTTTATTTTAGACAGATCAGTTATATTCTATTCTCTGATCTCAGACCAACTTTCAGCAACAGATCTATTCCTATCTATGGATCTATTCCTATCAGATTAGTTAAGGATATTATATTTTATTTTATTATTCCCAGAAAATAGCCGTTGACAGATATTGGAAAAGGACACTTTCATGGAAAAGGAAAAGAGTTAAAGTTTATTTGCTGAATCAGATTTGCAGTTCCAAGAATATCTCTTCTGAATATTTTATTCCTTAAATTAAAAGATTTGAATTTCAAATCAGTCAGAGATTTCTTTAAGGAAAAAGAAAAAGGAGAAGTATTACTAGATAACAATAGTACAGCAAGACGGGAAATAGGAAGAAGAATAAAGTCGAGAGGAAGAAGAAAAAGATATACATAAAGAAAAAGCTTTACAAAGTTCATCTTCCTCAAGCAGCTCTCTCAATCTCTGAGAACAACAACACATATCTTATCTCAGATTTCTGCTGCAAGTTTCTAAATCTTCAAGAGCAACAAACAATCTGAGAAACCTTTGTCTCTCAGATTCATCAGCTATCAAAGGAAGATCTACATTCAAGAGAAAGCTCCATCCTCAACTGTCAACCATTTATATCAGACAAGGGGAGCTTTACAACAATAAATCCACTAGTCTTCTCTAAGATTATTGAGAGAGAAGAACTTCATAACCCTCTTTATCCCATATTGTACAGGGTTCTAACTCCCTTCAAAAGTTAACCCCTTGGTGGCAGGGCACCTGAACAAAAACCTGTAGTTTGGTTTGAGCACCTGATCAAAAGCTCAGTTGGTGTATTAGGCACCTGATCAAAACCCCATTGGTGATAGGGAACCTGATCAAAAACTAGTGGATTCATACCAAGGGTGGTAGAAGAGTAGATGTACCCAGGTTTATTAGGGAACTACTATAGATCCTTGTGTCCTCTGTGATTGTGTTTATTTTTTTGTACTTTGCCGTGCTTTGTTGTTATTTTGTTTTTATAACTCACTCTGTTATACACATATAAATATCACTATTTTAATTCCGCTATAAAAATAAGTGAAAAACTTTTTAATACTCTATTCACCCCCTCTAGAGTAACTTTAAGATCTAACCTCACTTTCAAAGTCAAGGTTGGAGCTTTCCTTGAAGTCCTTTTTGACTTAACAAAACATTGCATTCTCTAGAGTTAGTTTTTCTGCTTTCTCTGAGAGTTCAAGATTTCTTGCTTGAAGAGAGGAGATCTTTGCATCCTGCTCCTTGCACAGCATCTTGAGCATCTTGGCATCTTCTAGAAGATCATTGTATGACTTGGACCAGTCATCATTTCTAGATGAGCTTATCTCTGATTCTGAGTCTGAGGTAGATAGAGGAGCCCTTATGCATACCTATTCAGGTGAGACTTCATCTTGAATTTCTTCCTCTGACTTAGATAGGACAGTCAGCCCAAACTAAGTCTTCTCTTCTGAGTCTGAACGGCTTGAGTCACTGTCACTCAATGTTCTGACTCTCTTCTTAGCTGCTGTGCTTCTTTTTTTCTGTTGATCCTTCCATAAGGACCGTTAGAGAGTCCCACATATCTTTTGCTGTTATGCAGTGAGCCAGCTTCTGAAATGTTGATATGTCAACTGCACCAGCTACAATGTCTTTGGCTTCCTTGTCCAAGTTGACTAGGATGATCTCATCTTCAGTCATTTTCTTGGACACAGTCTTGGGGACATAAGGTCATTCTTGAACAATTTGGAACATTCTAGGGTTCATAGCCTCCATGTATATTCTTGCTCTTACTTTCCAAAGGGCAAAGTTCTTCTTAGAGCAAATAGCTATTTTTGATTCCATAGCTATGATGAATGAACACCCAAGGGCAGATCTATTCAATCTGTTAAGATTTTCTTTGAACAACCTACCTCTGATACCACTTGTTGTTTATTGGGTGTCAACTTATCACCTAGAGGGGGGGGGGGGGGGGGTGAATAGGTTTTTCAAATTATTTTATCCCCTTTAGGTGTTCTTGATTTCTGATTAATAGATCTGCAGATTAGAATATCACAACACAGAAAGCACGCAATAACTTATAGAGGTTCCTCAAGACAGGGTGTCTTGAGTAGTCCTCTTTCCCTCTACGCCTACCTAGCAGTGTGCTAGGCTCGGCAAACTCCGCCAAATCTTCAGGCCCGCAAGCCTTACAACATGGACCCGCAAGTCCTACAGCCTAGGCCCGCAAGCCCCTACTGCACCCGAGCCTGCAAGCTCGACACTCAGGCCCTCAAGCCCTCAAGCCCTATACAGCACAGACCCGCAAGTCCCGTGCCTACAGCCTAGGCCCGCAAGCCCTTACTGCACCCAAGCCCTCAAGATCGACAATATCAGACCCACATGTCCACTGCCCTGGCCCTCAATCCTCATAGCTCTCCAGCCCTCAAGCTAGACAAAATCAGACCCGCAAGTCCACTGCCCTGGCCCTCAAGCCTCACAGCTCTCCAGCCCTCAAGCTAGACACTTAGGCCCTCAAGCCTTACAATAATAAAAGATTTACAGTGATGAAAACTGTTTCTTCTGCCTGATGAAGATCAGCAACTTAGCCTGATGGAGATCCGCAACTTGAGGTTGAAGAAGATGTTTCTGATTCAGATCTTGAAAGCACAGTTCTTCTTCAATCTCTTTTCTTAGCCTGATGAGGAACGTCTTCTTATCAGTCAATGGAGATGACTGTTTCTTCTGAGAACGCTTAATTCTTGTTCTCTACTAGTTCTTCTTCTTCTCTGCAGAATGTACTGTTGTATTGAGAAGCAACGTCGGGATTCTTTTTCGTTCTTGTCTCTCTAACGAAGATTACTTTTTCTAGGGCATCACTGTTCTCTTTTATAGGACGGGAGAGCCGCTAAATGGTCACATATAATGTCCTTTATTGTCAGACGCCCATTCCTTAAGAGTACGCGCTGATTGGAAAATCAGGCGGCGGCATTAGTTGCTAACAGCGTGTCCGAAACATTTGAATTCCGTCTCGACGATATTTCCAGCTTTATGCCGATACTGATAGTATTATGACGATATGGTTAATATCTCGACGACAGAACTTTGTCGATGCCTTAGGCCTTGGTGGATCTTCAAGTCTTCTAGCTTCTGCCTCTAACGCTGATGTCTTGACGATACGAGATATTCTGGCATTTCTGCATATACAGCGATATGCTATCTCTGACCGTGTCATCGTGATCTTCTTTCTTGTTGTCTATCGTCGTAATCACTTTGTTCTTTTGACGACATGAGCGATATCATGTCGATAGACTATGCTTTAGCAACTGATTATCTTCAGCTGACCTTCTTCAGTCTTCTCGACGTTATGCCTTCTTTTTGAATCTGTCTCAACGGTTGGGCTGAGATTGCTTCCTCTTCTCAGCGGATTCTGTCGATCTGCGGAGAAGTTTCTGCGTTCGACGAACTGCATTCTACGTTCGACGAACTTCATTCTGCGTTCGACGAACTTCATTCTTCGTTCGACGAACTCGTCAAGTCTCAGCGTTTGCTTCTGTCTCGTCTCTGCATTCGACGAACTCGCCAAGTCTCAGCGTTTGCTTCTGTCCTGTCTTTGCATTCGACAAACTTCGTTCTTCATTCGACTAACTTCATTATTCGTTCGACGAACTCGCCAAGTCTCAGCGTTTGCTTTGCTCATCATCATGACGATAAGCATACTTTGTCGACGACATCTCCTATTCTTCTCGACGATATTGTACTTAGTGAAATAACTAAAGTACTTGACATATATTATCTGATCTATGCAAACATGAACTAGATATGACATTAAATACAACTTGCACTTATCATTGAGTTGAGCACTTCTTCAAATCAGGAACACTGCTGGGCACTGCTCCCAACACAACTATTAAGTCGACGCATGTGTCGATATGAATTCAACGCTGCATTGAATGCTATTCGAATAATCTATTCCAAGTGGGTCTCGAAAGTGGCGTCAAGTAGAACTCGACAGTGGATCGAAATCTATTCGACGCAACTCTGAATATATATGTGTATTCCTTTAGAAAATTTCTGCTGTTTTTCCCAGCAATGATGTTTATTGAAATTAACACTTATAAGATTATTTTTATGAACTGTAAACCCATCATATGGTTTTAGAGATGAGATCACTCCCTTTGAATATTTGTAGTTCTTTATTGAAGATTTAATTTTTCCTTTCCCTTCATTGTTTCTAAGGGAACAACCCTACATTTTCCTGCACAAGTAATTCAAACATTAGAAGGTACCTGGGTTACCTTGGGTCATTTTCTTTTACCATTATAGGATGATATAAAGGAATAAAATGGTCTTTCAAGATATCCTTTTGGATGACAAATAATAGGTTTATTAAACCCAAATTTATTACCTTGGTACTGGTAATGTGCATAGAATGTACCTAAATGTAATAAGTATGTGGAATGCCTAATAATTTTACTTTTGACCTTAGCCTTTTGATTGACATGCATTGGTTTTTCTAAATTGTTTTCCCCTAGAGTTCTCTTCTCACTATTAGGATATATTTTATTAAATACAATGTTTTTTTAGGGTTATTGTTATCTAGAGTTTCAATTAATGGTCCAGCCTCAGTTATTTGAAAATCATTAGGTCTAACAAAGGTGATTGGATTTTTCCAGGCAGGTCTACTAGGGATTTTGAGCTAGGAGATGGGCCTGCTCCTAAACCAAGTGCTTAAATCTCACAGAGTGATTTTGTGTAATGTCCTTGAGCTTTTGACTCCTCCCATTGACTGAGTCTTCAAAAGCTTTTACCTTTGTAAGTTCTTCTTTTAGTTTTGAGTTTTCATTAGTTAGATTAGTTATTAATGTTTCCTTTTTATAAATTTGATTTCTCAAATCATAATTCACTGAATATAAATCATCTTTCTCAAAGTCTTCTAACTCTTCCCTAACTATTTCTATTTCTTTTTGAACTTTAAGATAATCATTACAAAATTCCTTAAAACAATTTTTAAATTCCACCGAATCAAAATCAAAGTCATCAAAAAGACTTACCTGATCTCCTTCATCATCTGAGGAGACCTCCAAGGCCATCAGGTAGGCAGCTTCAATAGTTGTTTCCTCATCACTCCCTAATGAAGAGGAGCTTGAGTCAGATTCTGTTGTTGGGTTTTTCTTAACGATAAAGTGGACAGCATATCACATATGCGCAGCAGAAATAATAACAAGAACAACCCAAAGAGTTAAGGATCTTGCAGATTTCATTAATCAAGAAATAGATGAGGCCACAATAAAATTACCTTCATGGAATTGAGTCAACACTCAATCAAAAGGCTCCAAGAAAAGTCTTCTCAGATTCGGAATCCTATTCTAAGTCTTTGCTCTGAACTTCCTATGTGCTCCGTCAACAGTGGACTGCTCGTTAGAGGAATAAGTGTAGAATCATGTCCACACCTCTATAAAGGTCCACACAAGAGAAGGAGAACCCTAGCTTCTTGTCACACAAGAACTAGGTCGGAGAAGAGGAGTCCTTAACGTCTTCCACGGACTGCTAGGTCCGATTACGGGAAGAGGCAGTGACTAGAGGAAGAGGAGAAAAGCTCTAGCGGAACGATTACGGCGCTGCTCTCTCAAAACACAAAAAAGGGTTCGGCCGCAAATTCTATAACCGTATCCGTAACCCTAAGACCGTGAACTATAATATACCAGAAGACTGTGTTCGATGAACTCAAAGAGACTTGCGTTCGACGAACTCAAGAGGCCTGCGTTCGATGAACTCGAAGCAGCCTGCGTTCGACGAACTCAAAGCAGCCTGCGTTCGACGAACTCTAGAGGCCTGCGTTCGACGAACTCGAAGCAGCCTGCGTTCGATGAACTCAAAGCAACCTGCATTCGACGAACTGTATAGGCCTGCGTTCGATGAATGCGCTACACTAGCGCTTTTGCCGTCTCAGTGGTCGACGAATGCCTTCAGTTCGACTAGGCATATGTTTGGCTATACTCTATCACCGAATTTGACTATACATTATAGACGAATTCGACTATATAAATTCGGATATATAAGTTCGTCTAAACCCTTTAGCCGAATTTTGACTTAGCTGAATTCGTCTAAACTCTTTAGCCGAATTCGTCTAAATCCTTTAGCCGAATTTGACACAGTTCGTCTAAACACTTTAGTCGAATTTGTCAAGTATAAATCCATTCGATTAAACCTTTTAAACGATTTCCCATTGAGACATTCTCAACTTAATTCCAAACAATCACAGGATTGGTACTCCACTCATATCATATATAAGCAAGGCCAACTCAATTCTTTCTCCAATTTCTCCAAGCACTTTTATGTGCGACCCTATAGGCTCATATTGCGTTGGCAGCAAGACTAACTATTGATTGCTTTGAGATCATCTCAGAAACTCCAATAGTCTCCCACTTGATCACAAAGTGTCAACAAAAGTCTCATAAACAATGAGCGGCATCTAGAAATACATCATTGCTACCCAAGCAATAAGAGTTCATAACTCAACAAGCCTGTCATGACCAATGTATCAGTGTTATCATGTCCCTTTGTCCCTTACATCCGAATAGAACTAGAGGCATGGACTGTGTCACCCTCATAATTGTTCAATCCTAGTTTCCTGATCTAGAATAGACCTTAAGAGAGTGGTAAGCTCAATATCATATACTGGCTCAACCCAGCATGGCCATGCATTTCTCGGTCTCATTCCATCAAGGGGCCCATGGATGTAACTCCTGTCATAAAGGAGGACAAATCCCATTTCTGCTCACACACAAACACCCAAATGATTCGTAACATACCCAACAACCAACCTTATCGTCAACTTTTCTCAAGAGAAGACTTTAGATGGCATCAAAGTACGCTCTTCCTCACCCGATGAATGTTGTGACTTCAAGTCAAAGGACCATAAACACCATTGTCACTTGAGACCTACTTGTAACACGTTCATATAATAATCCACAAAGTAGTCTCACGGTGGGTCTGTCCAGTACAACTTGTTCCTAACAAGTACCCATGTGATGACTCGATATCACAATATCATGACCTGTGAGAACCGGTCATCAGTCAACGCACATGCTAGTCTTATGGTCTCATCCTCGCCCTAATTTCTAGGATGATACCTCGACCAGGGACCATTTAAGAATGAAGCTTCATTTAAACATAGGCCCTCACAGTCAAGTCACGTACTTGAATTCCTATGGAAGCAAACATTCTAAGGGCATTCATTATGTTAATTAGTCTATCATATAGAAACAGTTGACATAATAAAAGAACTTGCCATAAATGTAAAATGAAACATATAGTACATATCACAATTCATCAAATAAATAAACAACCAACAAACATGCAATTCACCGGGCTCTCACTAAAGATGATCATTCAGGTATCTAATACCCATTGATCTAACATGACCATCATGCTTCTTTTATGCAAGAGGCTTTGTCAGTGGATCCGATATGTTATCTTCAGTCGGTACTCTGCAAATGCTCACATCTCCTCGATCGACAATCTCTCGAATAAGATGGAACCACCGAAGTATGTGCTTGGAGCGCTGATGAGATCTAGGTTCCTTAGCTTGGGCAATGACACCGTTGTTGTCATAGTAGAGAACTACGGGATCAACAATGCTAGGAACTACATCTAGCTCTCCGATGAATTTCCTAATCCACACAGCCTCCTTTGCCGCATTTGCGGCAACAATATACTCGGCTTCTGTCGTAGAATCGGCAACTGTCTCCTGCTTGGAACTCTTCCAGCTTACAACTCCTCCATTAAGGCAAAATACAAAACCTGATTGGGACTTTAAGTCATCCTTTTCAGTTTGGAAGTTAGCATCTGTGTAACCACTTACAACGAGCTCTTCCTCTCCACCATACACCAAAAATACATCTTTAGTCCTTCTCAAGTACTTTAAGATATTCTTGACTGCAATCCAGTGACTCTCACCAGGATCAGACTGATACTTGCTCATCATGCTCAAAGCATATGAGACATCGGGTCGAGTACACAATATTACATACATGATTGATCCAATTGCCGAGGCATATGGAACTAACTTCATGCGGTCCTTATCTTCCAAAGATTTAGGACACTGGTCCTTAGAAAGACTCACACCATGTAACATGGGTAAAAATCCTTTCTTGGACTCAAGCATGTTGAACCATTTCAACACCTTGTCAATGTATGTACTCTGGGTCAAACCCATCAACTTCTACGATCTATTTCTATAGATCTTAATACCAAGTATGTAAGTCACTTCACCCAAGTCCTTCATAGAAAAGCAGTACCCTAGCCTATTCTTAACAGCTTGCAGGGTTAGAATGTCATTCCTGCTCAGCAGTATGTCATCTACATATAATATCAGGAAAATGACAATGCTCCCACTAATCTTCTTGTAAACACAAGGCTCATCTTCATTCTTAATGAAACCAAACTCTTTGATCTTCTCATCAAAACGCAGATTCCAACTTCGAGAAGCTTGTTTCAATCCATAAATGGATCGATTCAACTTGCATATTTTAGTGGCTTCACTTGGAGATACAAAACCCTCGGGTTGTGTCATATAAACTTCCTCAAGGAGGTTTCCATTAAGGAAAGCTGTTTTGACATCCATTTGCCAGATCTCGTAGTCATAATACGCAACAATAACAAGTAGAATTCTGATGGACTTGACCATGGCCACAGGGGAAAGGTCTCATCATAGTCAACACCATGAATTTGCCTGAAACCTTTAGCCACCAGCCGACCTTTGAATGTCTGTACATTCCCATCCATGTCGGTCTTCTTCTTAAAGACCCACTTGCATCCAATGGGTCGTACCCCTTCAGGTGGTTCCACAAAGGTCCAAACTTGGTTTGTATACATGGAGTCCATTTCAGATTTCATGGCCTCAAGCCACTTCTCGGAGTCAGGTCCACACATAGCCTCTTGATAGGTTGCAAGCTCATCATCATGATCCATAAGCAACACACAACCTATTTGAGACACGAGAAATCCATATCTCTCAGGCTCAAATCTTGGTCTATCAGATCTACGTAGGACTTGTGTTTCTTGAGCAGGTTCTCCAGTTACAACAGATTATAGTCCTTGCCCAGGTTCCAATTCACGTTAATTCATTGTTTGTGGTTCTTGAACCTCTTCAAGTTCCACCTTTGCAGTCTTTCTGGATAGGAACTCTTTCTCCAAAAAGACGCCAGTCCTTGCGACAAACACTTTGCCCTCGGACGGCAGGTAGAAGTAATACCCTTTGGTTTCCCTAGGATATCCCACAAGATAACACTTATCTAATTTGGGTTACAGCTTGTCAGACATTTGACGTCGTACGTATGCCTCACAACCCCAAATATTAATGAAAGACATACTAGGACGCTTCCTAGTCCATATCTCATATGGTGTCTTTTGAACCATTTTCGTCGGAACGCAACTTAGTGTAAAAGCAGCAGTCTCTAGAGCAAAACCCCAAAAGAAAACAGGCAGATCAGCATGACTCATCATCGACCGCACCATGTCCAACAAGGTACGATTCCTCCGCTTAGAGACACCATTATGTTGCGGTGTTCTGGGTGGGGTGAGCTGTGATACAATACCACACTCTTTCAAATGATCACGGAACTCCTGACTCAAATATTCGCCACCTCGATCAGATCAGAGTGCTTTTATCCCTTTTCCCAGTTGGTTCTCTACTTCATTCTTAAACTCTTTGAACTTTTCAAAGGTCTCAGATTTTTTCTTCATAAGAAACACATATCCGTATCTACTGAAATCATCAGTAAATGTAATAAAGTAGTACAACCCACCTCTATCCATAGAACTCATGGGTCCGCACACATCACTATGTATGACACCCAAGAGATCATCTGCCCTCTCAGTATGACCAGTGAAAGGGGCTTTAGTCATTTTGCCTAATAAGCAAGACTCGCATCTCTCAAATGATTCATAATCAAATGAGTCCAGTAGTCCATCTCTATGGAGTTTGGATATGCGTTTCTCATTTATATGGCCCAAACGACAATGCCAAAGGTATGTAGGATTCGAGTCATTTGTTCTTAGTCTTTTATTATTTTCAACATTATAGATCGGATGGTCTAAGTTCAAAACATATAAACCATTAAACAATTGTGCTACACCATAACAAACATCATTCATAAAAATCGAACAACAATTGTTCTTAATTATAAACGAAAAATCTTTCATGTCAAGACATGAAATAGATATAATGTTTCTAATTATGGCTGGAACGAAATAACAGTTATATAATTCTATTACAAGCTCCATTTCTGACGCGCAGGTCTACCTCCCCTTTACCCAACATTCTTCTCCTTCTCAGTTCCTGCACATTTGTACGAATGTGAGAACCACATCCGGTATCCAATACCGAGCAGAAAGGTTTATCTCTATAACGTAAATACCTTAAGTGGAAGTCACACTTCCTTTCTTCTTTTGCAGATCCTCAATGTAGAGGGGACAGTTCCGCCTCCAATGCCCTGCCTTACGGCAGTGGTGGCACTTTCCTTCCTTCGCCAGACCTTTCCTTTTCAGTGCAGAAGACTTGGGATCAAGAGGAGACTTAGATCCAATCTTCGTCTTCTTAGATCCCTTGGCCTTGGCCTTGCCCTTATGCACCATCAGTATGGGGATGGAAGGCTTGGCCTTCTTCATGTTGTTCTCGGCAGTTATCAACATGCCAAGGAGCTCGGGCAGTGTCTTTTCTATTTCATTCATATTATAGTTCAAGACGAACTGTTCATAACCGTCCGGCAATGTTTGCAGGATCAGATCTGTGGCCAACTCTTGGCCCAAGGGAAAACCCAATCTTTCAAGGTTCTCGATATACCCAATCATCTTGAGTATGTGAGTCCCTACTGAGTCTCGAGCTCCCATTTTGCACTGAAATAATGCCTTGGATATGTCAAACCTCTCTTGCCGGGCTTGCCCCTTGAACATTTTCTTGAGGTGCCTGATTATCTCATAACCACACATGCTCTCGTGTTGATTCTGAAGCTCAGAGGACATGGTAGCAAGCATGAGGCATTCCACATCCAAGGTATCCTCCTGATACTTCTTGTAAGCATCTTTATCTGCTCTTGGAGCATTCCCGGTCGGCTCTGTAGGGGCTTCCCCTTCCAAGACATAGAGCTTGCGCTGTTGCCTGAGAACAATTCTCAGGTTCCTATACCAGTCGAGGAAGTTCGTCCCATTGAGCTTGTCCTTCTCAAGGATGGCTCTCAGGGACAACGTGGAGTGACAGGTATTTGCCATGGAAATTCTACAATAAATTTGCAAAAAATTTCAGTACTATATTTCAAAATACATTTTACTTTAATAAGGACTTTAATTAAAAAGGGCTCCCACTATTTTAATCAAATCGATAACCCTTAATATCGATTCAGAGAGTTTATGCGAGCTACACTCTTAGTGGACAAGATCCATATTTCACCAACACAATGAGTCCTCTTTGGAGTTTCTCTCACGATGTGGTTATTTAGGTAGACAACACTTGTCAATTGCATCACTATGCAACTTTTGTATGGTTGGTGAATAACTCTTTATTCACATCCATCATATGGTGCATGCCAACCCTATGCCTCTAGGAACTCAACCTTTGAGGTCACCTAGTTAAGATAGACCCGATGTTGACAGTGGGATATCATAATTATCCGCTCGCACCATTACCAAGATAGATTAATGCACCTTGCTTTGGCCCGTCACAATTATTTTGACAGTGGGATATCACAATTATCCACTCGCACCGTTAAGATAGACCCGATCGAGGCAGGAAGAGTGTCATCCACCGAAAGGCATCCGAATACTTAATATTGGATAAGGGATTTTATCTTTCAATTGATGAACATTTCATCGTGATTAACATTTAATCACCGTGCACATTCACAAAGTAGAAATATAATATTTCAAACCAAATGCATCCCCAATGCGCAGAAAAATTATCAACACTTTGATAAGAAGGGCTAAATCTGAATACTTAGAACACTTCCAAATCTCCAGATTTACATGCATTTGTCACAGCAAAAACAACTCCACTTGTGCAGTAGACAAGCTCGTCTCTCAATGTCAGATTCAAAATCTCAGACATGTGATTTTACAAATCACTTGGAGGGACAATTACTGCAAAGGAGAAACTATTTCCGAAAAAATGAAATCGCAACGTAGTCACATGCGTTCTTGGCGGGGTTCCAAGAAGAAATCAGGGCATTTAGAATGCTTCTAAAATCCCGATTTACACGTACTTGATTGCTAACCTATCTCTGATACCACTATTGTGTTTTTCTTAATGATAAAGTGGACAACATATCACATATGCGCAGCAGAAATAATAATAAGAACAACCCAAAGAGTTAAGAATCTTGCAGATTTCATTAATCAAGAAATAGATGAGGCAACAATAAAAATTACCTTCACGGAATTGAGTCAACACTCAATCAAAAGGCTCCAAGAAAAGTCTTGTCGGATTCGGAATCCTATTCCAAGTCCTTGCTCTGAACTTCCTATGTGCTCCGTCAACAGTGGACTGCTCGTTAGAGGAATAAGTGTAGAATCGTGTTCACACCTCTATAAAGGTCCTCACAAGAGAAGGAGAACCCTAGCTTCTTATCGCACAAGAACTAGGTCGGAGAAGAGGAGTCCTCAACGTCTTCCACGGGCTGCTAGGTCCGATTACGGGAAGAGGCGACGACTGGCGGAAGAGGAGAAAAGCTCTAGCGGAATGATTCCGACACTGCTCTCTCAAAACACGAAAAAGGGTTCGGCCGCAATTTCTGTAACCGTATCTGTATCCCTAAGATCGTGAACTGTTATATATCAGAAGACTGTGTTTGATGAACTCAAAGAGACCTGCGTTCGACGAACTCAAGAGGCCTGCGTTCGACGAACTCGAAGCAGCCTACGTTCGACGAACTCAAAGCAGCCTGTATTCGACGAACTCTAGAGGCCTGCGTTCGACGAACTCTAGAGGCCTGCGTTCGACGAACTAGAAGCAGCCCGAGTTCGACAAACTCAAAGCATCCTGCGTTCGACGAACTCTAGAGGCCTGCGTTCGACGAACTTGAAGCAGCCTGCGTTCGATGAATGCGCTACACTAGCTCTTTTGCCGTCTCAACGGTCGACGAATGCCTTCAGTTCAACTAGGCATATGTTCAGCTATACTCTATCACCGAATTCGACTATACACTATAGACGAATTCGACTATATAAATTCGGATATATAAATTCGTCTAAACCCTTTAGCCGAATTTTGACTTAGCCGAATTCGTCTAAACTCTTTAGCCGAATTTATCTAAATCCTTTAGCCGAATTCGACACAGTTCGTTTAAACACTTTAGCCGAATTTGTCAAGTATAAATCCATTCGTTTAAACCTTTTAAACGATTTCCCATTGAGACATTCTCAACTTAATTCCAAACAGTCACAAGATTGGTCCTCCACTCATATCATATATAAGCAAGACCAACTCAATTCTTTCTCCAATTTCTCCAAGCACTTTTATGTGCGACCCTATAGGATCATATTGCGTTGGCAGCAAGACTAACTGTTGATTGCTTTGAGATCACCTAAGTAACTCCAACATCTATGTCATTCCAGGTTTCAACAACAAAACCCTTCCCCTTCTTCTTGTCCTTTTTCTTGAAGGACTTATTCTTTTTGTGCTCCTTGTTATTGCTGCTCTTGTCCCTTTGCTCTTCAGGACACTCAGGAGCTATGCGCCCTGGTTTTCTGCAGGCAAAGCAAATCACTTCCTATTTTGGAGTTTTATCAAACCTAGGTTTGCTTGAGCTCCAGTCCTTTCTTCTCGAGTCTTTTGTCTTGACCAATTTCTTGAATCTTCTAGCCAAGAGTGTAACATCCCCCAAATGACTAGACCCCTAGGACAGTTTTTTCATGACTAGGTCATGACAAAACCCTAGGATGCGCGAAGAGATCATAAGAGCTTAGGCTCGAGGCAAAAATCACCATGGTCTGCGGATAGTAATTTCCAGTTACCAGGCGTAGGGTTGGCCTTAGGGCATCACCATGACCCATGACCCCACCATGACATGCCTAACCCATTAAGAGGTCCTTTGTGACACCCCAATTGCCCAACCGTAGACAGAAGGGGGTGTATTGAATACGGCGCTAGCGACTAGCGCTAGCATTAGTGGTGGTTTAGCCGTACCGTCGAGACGAGCTCTGAACCGCTTAGATGAACCGTACTCCATCGAGACGCTAACACTATGGCAAGGCGCTATCACTAGCGCTGGCGGAGGTTGACGAACCGACGAGCGTTACGCCGTCGAGATGCTAGCGCTAGCGCTAGCGCTAGCGCCGACGGTAGCTCATCCGACGGGAGGCGGTCGGGACTCGTTTTGGTGGCCAAATTCATGGCCAAGGGAGTCCAAAAGTCCTCCCAATTGATGGGGATTCATTCCCCCCATCAATTAGGAGAAGATTAAGAGGTTTTCCAACTCTTAAGGGGGATGAATTTGGTGACCTATGGGGATGGCCGAAATTTTCACCATGAATGGTGTTAATGGAGGGATCCCAAGATTCATCTCTCCCATACCATGATTGGTTCTATAAAAGGGCTCACGGGGTGAAGGGAAGGAGTTCCCCTCTTTCCAAAAGAATTCTACCATCTAAGAACTTATCGGCATGACACCCAAGAGCTCTTGACCAACCATGGTGGGTCGGCGATCGACATGGCTACAAGCCATCACTCAGGTCCTCTCCTCTCATATATTTCTTAGTGGGTATATCTCATCATTTTGGCCGCTATATTTGGGTCCAAATTGTCTTGGATCGGCATGGCCTAAAGCTTGTGTTCAAGCTTTTCTTTTCTTGTTCAAATCGCTGATTACGGCCGCCTCCGGCCGGCCAACCACCGTACATCGTCGGCCGCCACCTCAACGGAGGTGGTGGTGGCATTGGTCGACCGGGAGAGCATCTAGGTGGCCGGGAAATCACCTCCCAAGTTGGTACATGATGGGCCAATCATGGCCGTTGGCTGATTTGAGAAGATGAACTGATGCCCTCCATTTAGATAGTTTATTAATTTTATGATGAATTAACGTTATATTTTCCCCTAAAAATACACATTTTTGAAACTGAAATTTGAACCACTTAGAAGCCGT
Source organism: Dactylorhiza incarnata (assembly GCA_033032865.1). Lineage (NCBI taxonomy): Eukaryota > Viridiplantae > Streptophyta > Magnoliopsida > Asparagales > Orchidaceae > Dactylorhiza > Dactylorhiza incarnata. The sequence goes on along the minus strand of JAWHQI010000187.1, from coordinate 5,198,628 downwards.
TTTATGAAAAATGGCCAGAGAAAAAAGTTGTAGATATTTATGTCTAGTTTGTTTTAAAATTGATTTGAGCCGATTTGGCCCAATGGTTTGACTGCAGCACTCAAAATGGTACAACTTATACATAGGGTTGACCAGAGATTGATTTGAGTGCCCCCACTAATCCATACATCCAAATGCTTTGAAATTTGGAGCATATGCTAGATTTACCCTTACCCTTAACATATCAAAAAATGAGAATTTTTGGAGGAACTTTTTCAATAGTTTTATAGAAATTTAATTAACCATGTATGAATTAATTTTAGGGTCTACAGACCTCCAAACCCTACTAAATTTATGTGGGTGATCCTTAGGGTCATGACATGACTTTGGTAAAAATTTCATCCCATTTGGGTTTGATATGGTTTGGTAAATGAATAAACTAAAGTTGGTCAAACTAAGGGAAAATTAGGTCAAGGGTGCACTTGATGGATTTGGGAGATCAACCATCATCCAAATGTTGTGAAACTTTGACCACTAACTTGATGTCACATAAAATACCCCCACAAGTGGTTTTGGGTGGTTTGGAGTGGATGTGCCCTAGAACCCTGGTTCAAACCGTTGGGTTGTATATTGAACCTATTGAAGGATATAAGGTCATATGTCATCAGATTAACTTGAAACTTGGTAGAGAAGTTCATATGGTGGTATTATGCCCTAGATAATTTATCTAGAATTTTTAGGATCATTTAACCTCTCTGAATTAATTAAGAATCAATTAGGGAACTTTATTATACTAAGAATTTACATAAGCATATCACCTTGATTGTTCATGAAATTTTGGCAGTGAGCTTATGTCAGTGGTATTGTTCTCTGATAATTTTATTGTGAATTTTAGATCGATCTATATAGTACTTCATTCACAAGTTCATTGTTTGCCCTATTTATAAAATGAATTAATTATGGACATAATACTCACTTGAAAATCATGAAACTTGGTCAGAGGACTTTTTAGGGCAAGCATATGATTTGTGAATTTTAGCATAATTTTTTGGAGGTTATTTTATATGGTTCTCTTCACAAAGTGCCTTATGATTTATTTATTTAAATAAAGGATTTTCATGGTCAACTGAATTTGGAAAATTATGAAACTCAACTAGTGAACTTTTTGAATCATTTTGGACACCTGTAAATTTCCTTATAATTTTTGAATGGGTATTTTTAGTACATTCTTTGTTAATCCCTGATTTTGATAAATCAATTGACATTTTATTTGGAGGTCAAAATTTTTCTGGTAATTTATGAAATTCTTATGTGGCTGTTATTTTGATGATATATACTTGTACAAATTTTATCAAGGCCATAGCTTATCAGAAAACCATACTTGATCTTCAAAATCATAGGTTCCCTGATTTTGCGAAAATTATAATAAATGCCAAATAAATTAGGAAAATTATGAATTTCTGGAGTTAGTCTAAAAATGTCATAACACACCTCCAATAATAATCTTGGGTTATTTGGATGAGCTTTGGGAGTCTTTCTCTTTTTATACATCATATAGTTCAGGTGGTCTCCGTATAGTGAAAAGGCCGAATAAGGATAAACATGTAGGTTTTACATTGGGAGTAAGATGTCTGGTTGACTAGGAGGCAGGAGTGTGCTTGGGGGTCGACGAAAGATCATCATTCCCTTGGAGTGGAATAAAACACACTTAGGGTTAATAAGTGTAATGGTGAGATGGGTATGCTTATGGGTAGTAATCAATAAAAGTAAGTGCCTTGGAAAGGGAGGTTTGGGTTATCATCCCATCATACCTCCTAGTACCACCGCGAGCCCCTCACAGGGTATTCCTCGGGAAGTCCATGGTTAACCCAAAGTTGTGGGAATAATTTACGCAAGATTAACTTAATAATACACTCACTCACATCCCGCTGCAGCGGGTGTTAACTTGTTTGATCAGACGAGGAGTGGGCTCGATGGTTGTAGTTGCGGATGGGTTTGTCTGGTGAGTAGGTGAATCAGAAGGTTGTTGTGATGGGTGGGTTAGCCCGGGGAGCCTGTGGCTCGGAGATACATAGTAATCATATTTGCATGTGCATAAAGGTGGTGGGTCTTCGGTATTGACGGTCATTCACACCGGCGTCGATACACTGACTCAACAAGTGTGGATTTGCACTTAGCCAAGAAATTCTGGTGGTCCAGCCAGTAAGAGTACGCAGGCACTCCACAATTTTGCGTTGAGGCGTACGATAGGTCTAGGTTAGGCAGTGTGAATACAAACCTAGAGGTGGGTGAGGCCCAACCCACCTCTTCCGATTGCCACTACATGGTATCCTGGGAGTTTTGATAGCTCCAAAAAGGGGGAACTAAAGGTCTGTGCGCATAGTGTCAAAGTGTGTGAGTTGCACTTGTATGATCATAACATTACCCAGCGTAACTCCGCATGTCATAGCATAAGCATTGCGTTTCAACCCCTACCCCTATCGTATAAATCGGTAATGGGACTTTTTATACGATAGGCCTTGCTAAACGACCCCTTGGTCTATCAGTTTGTATGGGCATTCCTATAAATTAATGGTTACTTTTCTATTCTCTACTTGCCTTTACTTTCTTACTTACTTGTTCTTTAGCTTGCTTTATTTACTACTTCATATATATAAACACTTGTGTAGTGATAGATACTCCTTTAGCTAAGACATGTCACCTGCTTTATTTTATACCCCTTGCTGTCCTCCGCTTCATCCTCCCGCTCGGTTCCTAGGGCCACTAGGGATGGATGGGGTGAAACGAGGATTATTCTTTTTTACTAACGGTCGGTGGACCATATTATTTTAGGGGATTGAGGAAACACCGCACCACTAGAGGCCGACGCATATGGAGGTGGGCCGGTCTAGCATGGGAGCGCTAGTCACAGGAACCGTGAGTGTCTTCAGTAGATTTGCTTCCGCAAGCAGTTTTGTAGTGAGGACATGATGTACTGGGCATGAGTCCTTCATATTGCATTCTTTGTTTCAGTTATTATCTGTGGACACCTATCTTTTTATTTATATATATTCTGTGATGTGGACTTGAGCTCATTTTTGCTTCATTTATACTTTTCTTCTTCTGTGATCGATATGGCCGACAGGATCGGCATTTAGAAGTAGCGACCTTCCTGAGTGTTGGTGTCACCGCAAAGCGCCGGTTCTGGGCATAAGAACCGGTTTTATAGCGAAATAAATGAGGTCTTACAAACTAGTATCAGAGGGAACCTCGATCAGAAGAAAAGAAGTCCATAAACCGTGGGCCACCCCGCTCGAGCTTAGTTTGAGGACAAACTAGCAGCGGAAGCAATGGTGTGCCCATATGGGGAATCACATGAAAAGTCCACTTTTAACTGAATCTTTTTAGACAAACCCCCTTACGAGTGTCAATTTTCTTTTGTAGCCTGCAACGAACCCTACCCCACAGCATGTAATGCCTCCGACTCCAAATGCCACACCACCACAACCGTCTCCTACTCCGTTCCAGCATACGGAGATGGGACAGACACTGACAGCCATCCTGGACACATTCAGGGCTCAGCAGGTTCCGGCTGCTCAGCCAAACCTAGGGCCAACTGGCTGAGTGTCTTCCGTGGGGTTTCTCCCCCATCCTACCTCAGGACAGAGTCAGTGGTTCAGACTGAGGAGTGGGTGGATATGATGTACGAGATGCTTGTAGGGATATAGTGCCAGACAGAGATGGAAGTACCGCTGGTGGTCTCATGTTTGGAGTCCCATACGAAGAGATGGTGGAAGTCATTGCTGGACACCACCTATGCAGGATTGGAGTCTGCAGACATTTCGTGGGATGATTTCAAGTCAGCACTGCTGGAGCATTTCATGCCACAATTTGTGAGAGATGAGTTGGAGGACAGATTCCTGCAGTTGAGGCAGGGGAGCAGGACCGTTCTGGAGTACCACCGGGAGTTTACCCACCTGGCCCGGTTTGCGGACTCTTATCAGCTAGACGACATAGGGTATGCAAAGAGGTTCTACAAGAGCCTCCGTGATGAGCTGAGGCAGACCCTCCTCTTTTTTTCTTACGGAAGTATGTCCAGGGTTTTGGAGATGGCTAATAAGTTGGAGGCAGACCAGCATACCATCCGTATAAGGAAGAGACCGACAGAGGACCAGGGTAGGGGCGGCAGGTGCGACCAACAGAGGGGTCGAGATGTCAAAGAAAGGAGAATAGAGGGCTGACCCCTCCAGGAGGAGAGGCAAGAGCAGAGGGAGCAAGTAGTGTTGGCTCCTCAGCCTCTACAGGCACAAGAGGTGCCGAGGCTAGAAGGCGGGCCGCCTCCCAACCAAAGTGCTACCTGTGTCACCATACAGGCCACATTCAGAGGAACTGCCCTCAGAGAAATGCACCACCAGCACTACAGGCTGCCCCAATGGCCCAACATTTCGGGGGGCGAGGACGTGGATGAGGTCATGGATTCCAGGGACGTGATCATAGGCATGACGGGGACCAGATTTATGCCTTGTACCTGGCTCAGCCCCGAAACCCGGCAAGGGTCATCACAGGTACTTTACTATTTTTCTTACAATTACTAGTACCTTATAAACCTTAGCATTGAACCAAACGAACAATAAAATCACCCAGGTATAGTACTTGTCTGCAGCAAGCCTGCATATACCCTATTCGATACGGGTTCCTCCCACTCGTTCGTCTTAGAAGAGTTTGTGGACGATCTGGATCAAATTCAGCACTTCACTGGCATCTACAGGAAGGTGTGACTCACGGACCGATTGGAGTTAGTAACGAGTGCCAAGTGCAATATAAACGTGGAGATTGGAGGAAAACTATTCGAAGCGTCGGCGACACTCTTGAAGATGAAAGACTTCGACCTGATCTTGGGCATGAATTGGCTGCACAGGAACCATGCAAGGATTGACTGCCCGACAAGGAGGATTATTCTAAGGAATGAAGACTCAGAAGTAGTAGTCGAAGGTATTAGACCTACCTCCCATCTTTCATTATCATCTATTCAGGCCGCCATGGCCCACTTGCAGGGAGACGAAGTGTATCAGGTGCTGTTTGAGATGACAGAGGTCAAGGATTCTGTGTCAAGCTTTTTGGTGGTGCGGGATTTTGCCGATGAATTTTCGGAGAAGTTGCCAGGGCTGCCACCGCACCATGAGAAGGATTTTTCAGATCCAGTTGGTGCAGGGGGCTAAGCCAGTATCTAGAGCTCCTTATCGGATGGCCCCGAAGGATTTAGTGGAGTTTCAGAGCCAGTTGCAGGAGATGGTGGAAGCTGGATTCATTTGACTGAGTTCCTCACCTTGGGGAGCTCCGGTGCTATTTGTGAAGAAGAAGGATGGGACGCTCATACTGTGCATCGACTACAAAGCACTGAACAGGCTGACGGTTTAGAATACATATCCGCTGCCTAGGATTGATGAGTTGTTTGACCAACTAAAGGTAGCCCACTACTTCTCGAAGCTGGATTTGAGGTTGGGGTATTATTACCTGCAAATTCAGGAGGAGGACATCCCAAAAATGGCTTTCAGCAGTCGATACAGACTGTATGAGTTGACCGTGATGCCCTTCGGGCTCACGAACGTGCCGTCAGCATTTATGAGTCTGATGAACTGGGTGTTCGAGCCATATATTGACATCTTTGTCATCGTGTTCATCGATGATATTCTTATTTACTTGACGACGGAAGAGGAGCATGCACGACATCTAGCACTGACATTGGAGAAACTTCGAGAGCACAGCCTCTTCGCGAAGTTCAGCAAGTGTCAGTTTTGGATGAAGGAGGTGGCCTTCCTGGGTCACATTATCAGTGGAGCTGGACTAAAAGTGGATCTAACGAAGATCTAGGCAGTACAGGATTGTCCACTGCTGAAGACGGCCACCGACGTGCGTACTTTCTTTGGACTTGCCGGTTATTACTGAATGTTCATACAGGGATTTTCTCAGATAGCCCTCCTGCTCACATCCTTGACGAAGAAGGATACTGCATTCCTTTGGACTCCGCAATGCGAAGCGGCCTTCGAGGAGCTTAAGGGTCGGCTTACGCTGCCCCCCATCATTGCCCTTCCGTCATGGAAGGAATGATTCTTGGTGTATATTGATGTGTCTGATTAGGGGATGGGTGCCGTTCTGATGCAGCACATGCATGTGATAGCGTATGCTTCTTGTCAGTTGAAGATTCATGAGCGGAACTACCCTGTGCATGATTTGGAGATGGGAGTGGTTATATTCGCTCTAAAGATCTGGCAGCACTACCTCTACGGTGTCCACTGTGATAAATTCTCAGATCATAAGAACCTGAAGTACGTGGACACGCAGAAGGAGCTGAACATCCGACATAGACGATGGGTGGAGTTCTTGTCGGACTACCAGTATACGATGCACTACCATACAGGGAAGGCGAACGTGGTGGCGAACACGTTGAGACGGAGAGCTACCACATCAGGAGCGGAGCCCCAGCTGATGGCTTTGGAGTTGGTGAACATGCTAGAGAACATGCATATCACCTTGGTATCCTCAGATTACCCTGAGCTCTATGAGGAGTACTTGGCGGCGATGAGCAGCACAGATGACATTCAGGATCGCATCTACGATGGACAGAGGCAGGATGCCAAGTTGGAGCCGATATTCAGAGCCTTGGAGGCAGACACAGCTGGGGATTATTCATTGAAGGATGGGCTGCTGTGTTTTAGAGGGCGAGTCTACATACCGGCAGGGGGCAGGATTCAGGATGATATTATGACCGAGGCTCACTGTAGCAAATATTCAGTGCACCAGGGCATCACCAAGATGATGGCGAACTTGAAGAGGACCATGTACTAGCCAGGCATGAAGAGGGACATCACCTACTTTGTGACCCACTTCGAGTCTTGTCAGCTCGTAAAAGTGGAGTGCAAGAGCCCGACCAGATTGTTGCAGCCACTCCCTGGGCCGGAGTGGGAGTTCGGCGACATCGCGATGGACTTTATACATGGACTTCCCCGATGTGGGGAATGATTCAATATGGGTGATCATCGACAGGTTGACGAAGGTGGCCAGATTCATTCCAGTCAGTAAGGACGCTCCGTTCAGTGATTTGGTACAGAGATTTGTGGAGCAGTTTGTATGATAGCATGGCGTGCCTAGGACGATCGTGTCGGATCGGGATGGACAGTTTACGTCCCGAGAGTGGAGATCGGTCCAGGCTTACTTGGGTACATGGTTGACATTCAGAACAACATTCCACCCACTGACAGACGTGCAAACAGGATCTTTTACGCCTATGCATTTTGGACCGCGAAGAGCCATGAGAGAGAGTGTTGCCGCTTGTAGAGTTTTCCTAATACAACAGTCATCAGTCCAGCATAGGCATGGCCCCTTACAAAGCATTATATGGATGGAGGTGCAGGACTCCACTGTTTTGGATTTAGGATGAGGATCCTAAGGCACTCAGCTCGGAGTTCGTGAAGGATATGGATGCTCGGGTGAGACTGATCCAAGACAGGATGTTGGAGGCCCAGAGCAGGAAGGCCAAGTATTACGATATGCGGCATCGTGCAGTGGAGTTCCAGGTTGGAGACCGAGAGTTTCTGAAGATACGTCTGATGTGGAGTCTCGCGGGTACGCGGGCAGAAGAAGATCAGTCCTAGGTATATGGGGCATTACAGGATCCTGGAGCGGATCGGCCCCCTAGCATACACACTGGAGCTGCCGCCGGAGCTAGCGGGATTGCACGACGTATTCCACGTCTCCTACCTTAGGAGAGCTCTACTATGGCCGGAGCAGCAGATATCTATAGCAGATGGACCAGTATCTACTGATCGATCGGTTGACCTGGAGCCGATTCAGATAGATGACACCGAGATGCGAGTCCTACGGTGCAAGAAGGTTCTGCTTGTCAAGGTCCTGTGGAGGAATTATGGACAGGAGGAGCACACCTGGGAGCCACTGGACCTGATGCAGCAGAAATATCTGGAGCACTTCGTGTCAGGTATAATTTAATTTTTTCTAGAGATGTTACATTCAACCACTTGCGGTAGACCCCGCAGGCTTAACCTGAATTTCGGGGACGAAATTTTTATTTTTATGTATTGGGATTTGTAACATCCCCCAAATGACTAGACCCCTAGGATGGTTTTATCATGAGTAGGTCATGACAAAACCCTAGGATGCGTGAAGAGATCATAAGAGCTTAGGCTCGAGGCAAAAATCACCATGGTCTGCGGATAGTAATTTCCAGTTACCAGGCATAGGGTTGGCCTTAGGGCATCACCATGACCCATGACCCGACCATGACATGCCTAACCCATTAAGAGGTCCTTTGTAACACCCAATTGCCCAACCGTAGACAGAAGGGGGGTGTACTGAATGCGGCGCTAGCAGCTAGCGTTGGCGTTAGTGGTGGTTTAGCCAGACCATCGAGACAAGCTCTGAACCGCTGAGACGAACCGTACACTGTCGAGACGCTGGCATAGGCACTAGCGCAAGGCGCTATCACTAGCGCTGGCGGCGGTTGACTAACCAGGGAGCGTTATGCCATCGAGATTCTAGCGCTGGCGCTAGCACTAGCGCCGGCGGTAGCTCAACCGATGGGAGGCGGTCGGGACTCGTTTTGGTGGCCAAATTCATGGCCAAGGGAGTCCAAAAGTCTTCCCAATTTATGGGGATTCATTCCCCCCATCAATTAGGAGAAGATTAAGAGGTTTTCCAACTCTTAAGGGGAATGAATTTGGTGACCTTTGGGAATGGCCAAAATTTTCACCATAATGGTGTTAATGGATGAATCTCAAGCTTCATCTCTCCCTCTACCAGGATTGGTTCTATAAAAGGGCTCAAGGGGTGAAGGGAAGGAGATTCCCCCACTTTCCAGAAGAATTCTACCATCTAAGCACCTATCAGAATGGCACCCATGAGCTCTCGACCAACCATGGCGGACCGATCGACACGGTTACAAGCCGTAACTCAGGTCCTCTCATCTCATCTATTTCTTAGTGGCTAGTTCTCATCATTTTGGCCACTATATTTGGGGCCAATTGGTCTTGAATCGACATGGCCGAAAGCTTGTGTTCAAGCTTTTCTTTTCTTGTTCAAATCCCTGATTCCGACCGCCTCCGGCCGGCCAACCACCGTACATTGCCGACCGCCACCTCAACGGAGGTGGTAGAGGCATTGGCTGACCGGAAGAGAATCTAGGTGGCCGGGAAATCACCTCCCAAGTTGGTACAGGATGGGCAAATCATGGTCGTTGGCAGATTGGAGAAGATGAACTGATGCCCTCCATTTAGATTGATTATTAATTTTACGATTAATTAACATTATATTTTCCCCTAGAAATACACGCTTTTGAAACTAAAATTTGAGCACCTTAGAGGCCGTTTTATGAAAAATAGCCAGAGGCAAACGTTGTAGATCTTTATGTCTAGTTTGTTTTAAAATTGATTTGAGCCGATTTCGCCTAATGATTTGACTGCAGCACTCAAAATGGTGCAACCTATACATAGGGTTGACCAGAGATTTATTTGAGTGCCCCCACTAATCCAGACATCCAAATGCTTTGAAATTTGGAGCATTTTCTAAATTTACCCTTACCCTCAACATATCCAAAAATGAGAATTTTTGAAGGACCTTTTTCTATAGTTTTTATAGAATTTTAATAAACCATGTATGAATTAATTTTAGGGTCTAGAGACCTCCAAACCCTACTAAATTTTCATGGGTGATCCTTAGGGTCATGACATGGCTCTGGTAAAAATTTCATCCTGAAAGTCCTCTAGTATCAGTGGAAAGTCCTCTGATACCAATTGAAAGTGAGGTTAGATCTTAGATTTACTCTAGAGGGGGGGGGGGGGTGAATAGAGTATTAAAAAGTTTTTCACTTAATTTTATAGCGGAATTAAAATAGTGATACTTATATGTGTATTGAGTGAGTAATAAAAACAAACACAAAGAGAGCACACATCACAATACAGAAAAATAAACAATCACAGAGGACACAAGGATTTTATAGTAGTTCCCCAATAAACTTGGGTACGTCTACTCTTCTACCACACTTGGTAGGAATCCACTACAGGTTTTTGATCAGGTGCCTTGCCACCAATGGGGTTTTGATCAGGTGTCCACACACCAAGGAGATTTTGATCAAGTGCCTAACCAAACTACAAGTTTTTGTTCAGGTGCCCTGCCACCAAGGGGTGTAACTTTTGAAGGGAGTTATAACCCTTTATTCAGTTGCAAGAAAACAAAAATATATTGTTCTTCTCTTTCAGAGAAGACTCTAGTGGATCCTTGATGATGTTGAAGAGCTCCCCCTGATTTGATTAGTGTTTGATGATCAGGTGATGAAGCTTCTTCTCTAGAATGTAGTAACTCTCTTCTTCTTCTTCTGCAGTTGAGATACTGAGCAAATGATCAAGATTAAGTGTCTCAGGATGAAGATGATCTGCAGAGAAGAGCTAGTAAAAAATATGTTGTTCTCTGTGTCTCTTCTTTATGCTTTCTCTGTCTATATGTAATCTGGAGAGCTTCTCTCTTATTTTCGTTTCTTGACGGAAAAAAGGAAAGAGATAATGTCTCTTTAATCAACTGTGATAGTTTACATGTTTGTAGTCTAAATCACCTAGAGGTGGGGGGGGGGGGGGGGGGGTTAATAGGTTTCTTTTATTTTTCCTCTAAGTACCCTAGCTGATTTCTGAGTTAGTTTAAGCAAATCAACAAACATAAAAAGCACACAAGAATTTATAGTGGTTCCCCAAAGACAGTGTGTCTTTGGGTAGTCCACTTTCCCCCTTCACCCTTCCAATAATGTGTTAGACAGGGCCAACTCCTCCAAACTCGGCTTCAAGAGCTTACAACACAGATCCCTCAGGATCTCTCAGGTTTTTCCAAACCCTACCTCAGGCTAAACAACCCTACCTCAGATCAGCCCCTGATCCTACAGCTCAGACCTCAGCAGGTCCTACAACTCAGGCTAAACAGCCCTACAACTCAGGCTCAACAGCCCTACCTCAGATCAGCTCCTGATCCTACAGCTTAGACCCCTTCCAGGTCCTACAACTCAGAGGAATCCTCCTCCTACAACTTAGGCCTCCATCCCTACAACTCAGGCTGTTAAGCCCTACAACTCAGAACCCTCAGGTTCCTACAACTCAGAGGAATCCTCCTCCTACAGCTCAGGCCTTCAGCCCTACAACTCAGGTTGTTAAGCCCTACAACTCAGAACCCTCAGGTTCCTACAACTCAGACCAATGGTCCTACAACTCAGGTTGTTAAGCCTTACAGATAAAAGATAAATCTTACTACAGCAGACAGCAAGTCCCCTGTAGTTCCTGCACACCTGGTGCTTCCTTGTAGTTGGAGATGTTGATGTCAGCTACTATCTGATCTTCCTCTTCAGATGAAGGTTGGAAGATCTCCTTGCTCCTTCTTGTAAAGGAGCTAACTTTTTCTCTCTTCTTCTTCTTCTTGCTTGTTTAGTGAGCAGCAGGAGAGAAAACAAGATCTTCTGCCGTCAATGGAATAGTGAATCTGTCGGCTCGGGACATTCAAATATGCCCTAACTCTTCCTTTTATACATCTCTAATCTTCAACGACTCTCAGCCGTCCTTCTGAGAAGTATGGGAGAAACTGGTGGACCCCACACAGCTTTTCTGCAACTTGCACGACGGCCAGAACACGCAATCTGCGTTCGATGAACACGTTGTACTGTGTTTAACGAACTTGCCAAACTCTGCGGTCGATGATCTTGCCAAACACTGCGTTCGACAAACTTGCCAAACTCTGCGTTCGACAAACTGCCTTGTCTCTGCGTTCGATGAACTGTGTTTTGCGTTCGACGATTTGCCTTGTCTCTGCGTTCGATGATCTGACATACTCTGCGTTTGACGAACTTGCCAAACTCTGCGGTCGACAAACTCTCCCAAGTCTCAGCTGATTCTTCCTTTCTGTCTGTGTTCGACGAACTACCTTCTGAGTTCGACGAACATGCCAACTATCAGTTGTTTCTTCTATCTCGTCTCAGCGGTCGATGAACTGTGTTATGTGTTTGACGAATGGCTCTCTGCGTTCGACGAACACGCCCTTTGTGCCTTCTCAGCGGCTCCTTCTCTGGTCTCGTCTCAACGGTCGACGAACTGAGTTCTGCGTTTGACGAACGGCTCTCTGCGTTTGACGAACATGCCCTTTGTGCCTTCTCAATGGTTCCTTCTCTGGTCTCGTCTCAACGGTCAACGAACTGAGTTCTGCGTTCGACGAACGGATCTCTGCGTTTGACGAACACGCCATTCTTTCCAATCTGCACGCTGCTCCTTTCCCGTCTCAGCGGATCCGCTGAGACAGCGATCTCGTCTCAGCTTATTCTTGGCTATCTGCAGATCAGCTTGCTTATAAGCTTTCTCAGCGACTCCTGTTCTGGTCTCAGCGGTTCCGCTAAGACAGTGGGCTCATCTCAGCGGTTTTGACCCTTCGTCTCAGCGGTTCTGCTGAGACAAATCTTCATCTCCTTGTAGATGAATTCTCCTCATCTAAGGGCATGTTTGGCCCTTCCTTTTGAGTCACCTGTGCCTGTATATCCTATACAAGTATAGCTTTATCAAATACAATACGTCCTTAGGATTGTGAGTGATGCATCTTCAAATCAAGGTAATATTGAGGGCAATATTCCCAACAATCTCCCCCTATTTGAAGAAGGCAGAACATTCCTAATGCTAAGGTACATGACCAACAAAAACATATCACAATAATGATCTATATAGCATGGGCCCTAACACCCTAGGCATTGGCCCTATCTAGCATGGGCCCTAACACCCTAAGCATTGGCCCTATCTAGCATGGGCCCTAACACCCTAAGCATTGGCCCTATCTCCCCCTTTCTAGTTTCTTCAACTATTTATCCCACTATGGATTGTGAGGCAACATCTATAGATCCCTTTGGATCAACAGATAGGTCAACCTATACACTCTTAGCATTTGCCATCTCCCCCCTCAACCTGAGTAGGGATTTTGCTCCCCCTCAATTAGAGAGCTATTTTCTGTAATAGCTGATCTTGTTCAATTTGAACAACCCATTTTAGCTCCCCCTCATTTGGAGCATATCTATTGATCTTATGATTTAAGGGAAACCTAAGACTTAGCTGATCCAGATTTTTCTGATTCAGCTGATCATCTTTCTTTAAAATCAATAGGAGTAGAGATACATACCTTGAGGAGGTAGTCCTCAATTGATGTTGAGTTCACAATGGTTGTGCACAACATCTGTGGCCACCTCTTTCTCCACTACCTCTTCAACATTCTGAGCTTTTTCTCTTCCAGCATCTGGGCTGTGCTCCCCCTCACTAGCACACCCATCTTCTTCTCCATAGAGAGAGAAATGCTCCCCCCACTTAGGGCATACATATATGGAGAAATCTGTAGCAATGAATTCTAACTCAGCTGTGGATATGGCCACACTGGTCTGCTTATTGTTGCACCATTATGTCAACCTCCTTCCTGTCATGTGCCTTTAGCACCCACTGTCCAAGTACCAAATTTGGTTGAGGTTGGTACTTGGACTAACCTGCAAAAAGTTTAGTTATCCTTAGGAGCCCAATTAGCTTTGGGTCCTAGGAACATGTTAGCATGATGAAATGGCCTTACTCTAGCTGCACCCTTGGCAGGAAGGCTCTTCTTTGCATTAGGTACATTGGGATTGTACCAACAATCTATGGCAAAGTGTCCCACTTTACCATAGCACCAACATTCATGAATGTTATATCTCCTCTTCTGAACATGTACTAAGAAATTACCATTACTTTGCCTGTGTTCAGGAGGGGAGACAGCTGCATTCTTCTTGTTTCTCTCAGCAATGATTTGACTGAAGGTCAATCTAGGAGCTGTCTTGATGCTCTTTGTCCTGATGTCATCAGCCTGCTTTGGCTTGGCGGCCATACAAGATTTGATAGCATCAGACACTGAGCAACAACCTTGTCAATAGATTTGACATCAGTTGTGCTCTTTGCTGAAGCAGATTTGGAAGAGCTTGCACCCTTATTCTTGACTGGAGGGGCTGAAGTACCAAATACAAAAGGTCCAGGTTGGACCAGTTGAATTTCCTCATGGGGAGCCTTCATGGCACTCAATCCCATCCCCTTTCTTCCACTATGCGAAGGAGCATTTTCCTTCCTATAGCAACTCCCATTCTTCCAGTGACCATAAATGCTTTCATGGTCATACCTGTTGGAAGGAAGTAACACCTTTTGAAAGGTGGGTTGTGGCTTAGCCTTCCCCTTGCTCTTCTCTCTACTCCCTTATCCTACTTCCATTTTATTGAATCCTAGTCCTCTCCTGTTGGTTTGAGAGGAGAAGGTGTCAATAATAGGAAGCACAGATTTGGGCTTGGAGAATTGAGCCACCATGCTCTTCTCCTTCTCAAGCTTTTCCTCAAGGTCCTTGATGACCTTGTTATTCAGGGAAATAATGCTTAATTGCACAATAGTTAACCCCTGTAAATGGCTAATCTATCTACTCATCTGAGCCACCAAGGTGGTAGGTTCAGTGTAGTCATTCTTAGTCATCTTGAGGGAAACAATTTCCTGGGCTTGCCTCTTGGCAAGCTTCTTGCTCTTCTTCAGAGCCTCCAAAAGAACACCATACTTGTCAATCAATTGATTGACATCTTCCTCAGTTTCTGAGCCACTTCCACCAATTGATGAAGGTGCTTCATATTCTGGACATGCATCATGATCAAAAAAAGAAAGGGAGGAAATTAATACCTGATCTTTGTCAGAACAATTCTGACTACCTTCCTCATCAGTGAAGGCCAAAAGGCCTAGCTGAACACAGTCTTATTCATCCTCCTCTTCACAACTATCTGAGTGTGAAAGAGGGGCCCTGATTCCAACATTTGCAGCTGGGCAATCTTCATCTTCTTCTGCTACAAATTCTTTAACAGCAACCAACCCAATAAGGGCTTCTTCCTTTTCAGATTTAGATGAGCTGGAGTCTGATTTACTCCAGCTCCTTTCCTTCTTAGCTAGAAATGATTTTTCTCCTTTCTTGCCTTTTGGCTGATAACCCTTCTTCTCATCCTTCTCTTTTCTCTTGACTGGGCAGTCAGTAATGACATGCCTTGGCTTGCTGCAGCAATAACTGACAACTTTAGAGGAATTAAATTTAAAGTTAGAGTCATACCTGTCATTCCTAGAGTGATGCTTTGACTCCTTGCTGTCCTCCTTTTTGTGATATGAGGAAGAGGGTTTGTTCTTCCATTGCCTCCTCTTCATCATCTTCTTGAATTACCTCATAAAGGCAGAAAACTCTTCATCAGAGGAAGAGCTATCAGAGGTGCTGGTTTCTGATTCAGCACTTCTCCTTTGAGGAGACACCAACCTACCCTGGCTTCTCTTGGAGCTGTTAGCTTTGAGAGCTATATAATTCTCCCTTGCTTGAGCCCTTGAAGAGGTGTCCTCTTCCTTCCTTGCAGACAGCTGCATCTCATAAGAGAGCAGCTTCCCAAACAGTGTGTGAGTTGGGGTCTCACCTAGCTTGGCCACTTCCCTGATGGCACATATCTTTGTGTCCCAATCTCTTGTGAGAGATCTAAGGAACTTATCATTCAACTCATAATGAGTGAAGGTCCTTTCATAGGTCCTCAACTCATTAACTATTTTGAAAAATCTTTCATAGCAGTCAGATATGCATTCCTAATTTAGTTGCCTAAAGGCTTCATACTCTTGATTGAAGAGGGATTTCCTATCATTCCTCACATCTTCAGTTCCTTCCATATACACAATTAGTGTATCCCACATCTCCGTTGCATTCTCGCAGTGCACCAAGTTTTGGAAAGTTGAGTCATCAATAGCATTGACAATGATATTCTGAGCCCTTTTATCCATTGTAGCCAATGCTATCTCATCCCTTGTCATTTCAGTGTAAGATTTCCCAACCTGCCTAGTAGGATCAATGGTGGAGGGCTTTGTGATAAGGAAGGGGCCTTCCTGAACAGTGATAAAGATTCTGGTGTCAGATGCTTCGATGAACAATCTGACCCTCTGCTTCCATATGTCAAAGTTGGCTTTATTGCATATGGGCAATTTCATGGAGCCCATCTCCTTCTGCATTCCATTAGAGGCCATCTGATTCAGACTAATCAATACCTATTTAGGATCTGGTCAGACTATTAAGTCTTTCTTGATCAACCTGGCTCTGATACCACTTGATAGTTTATATGTTTGTAGTCTAAATCACCTAGAGGGGGGGGGGGGGGGGGGGTGAATAGGTTTCTTTTATTTTTCCTCTAAGTATCCTAGCTAATTTCTGAGTTAGTTTAAGTAAATCAACAAACACAGAAAGCACACAAGAATTTATAGTGGTTCCCCAAAGACAGTGTGTCTTTGGGTAGTCCACTTTCCCCCTTCACCCTTCTAACAGTGTGTTAGACAGTGCCAACTCCTCCAAACTCGGCTCCAAGAGCTTACAACACAGATCCCTCAGGATCTCTCAGGTTTTTCCAAACCCTACCTCAGGCTACACAACCATACCACAGATCAGCCCCTGATCCTACAGCTCAGACCTCAGCAGGTCCTACAACTCAGGCTAAACAACCCTACAACTCAGGCTCAGCAGCCCTACCTCAGATCAGCTTCTGATCCTACAGCTCAGACCCCTTCCAGGTCCTACAACTCAGAGGAATCCTCCTCCTACAGCTCAGGCCCTCAACCCTACAACTCAGGTTGTTAAGCCCTACAAATCAGAACCCTCAGGTTCCTACAACTCAGAGGAATCCTCCTCCTACAGATCAGGCCTTCAGCCCTACAACTCAGGCTGTTAAGCCTTACAACTCAGAACCCTTAGGTTCCTACAACTCAGACTAATGGTCCTACAACTCAGGTTGTTAAGCCCTACAGATAAAAGATAAATCTTACTACAGCAGACAACAAGTCCCCTGTAGTTCCTGCACACCTGGTGCTTCCTTTTAGCTGGAGATGTTGATGTCATCTACTAACTGATCTTCCTCTTCAGATGAAGGTTGGAAGATCTCCTTGCTCCTTCTTGTAAAGGAGCTAACTTTTTCTCTCTTCTTCTTCTTGCTTGTTCAGTGAGCAGCAGGAGAGA
Source organism: Dactylorhiza incarnata (assembly GCA_033032865.1). Taxonomy (NCBI): domain Eukaryota; kingdom Viridiplantae; phylum Streptophyta; class Magnoliopsida; order Asparagales; family Orchidaceae; genus Dactylorhiza; species Dactylorhiza incarnata. The sequence goes on along the minus strand of JAWHQI010000187.1, from coordinate 5,181,582 downwards.
AAACAAGAGCTTCTGCCGTCAATGGAATAGTGAATCTGTCGGCTTGGGACATTCAAATGTGCCCTAACTCTTCCTTTTATACATCTCTGATCTTCAACGGCTCTCAGCCGTCCTTATGAGAAGTATGGGAGAAACTGGTGGACCCCACACAACTTTTCTGCAACTTACGCCACGGGCAGAACACGCAATCTGCGTTCAACGAACACGTTGTACTGTGTTCGACGAACTTGCCAAACTCTGCGATCGACGATCTTGCCAAACACTGCGTTCGATGAACTTGCCAAACTCTGCGTTCGACGAACTGCCTTGTCTCTGCGTTCAACGAACTGTGTTCTGCGTTCGACGATCTGCCTTGTCTCTGTGTTCGACGATCTGCCATACTCTGCGTTTGACAAACTCGCCAAACTCTGCGGTCGATGAACTCGCCCAAGTCTCAGTTGATTCTTCCTTTCTGTCTGCGTTCGATGAACTACCTTCTGAGTTTGACGAACATGCCAACTATCAGCTGTTTCTTCTATCTCGTCTCAGCGGTCGACGAACTGTGTTCTGCGTTCGATGAATGGCTCTCTGCGTTCGATGAACACGCCCTTTGTGCCTTCTCAGCGGCTCCTTCTCTGGTCTTGTCTCAACGGTCGACAAACTGAGTTCTGCGTTCGACGAACGTCTCTCTACGTTCGACGAACACGCCCTTTGTGCCTTCTTAGTGGCTCCTTCTCTGGTCTCGTCTCAGCGGTCGATGAATTGAGTTTTGCGTTCGATGAACGGCTCTCTGCATTCGACGAACACGCCATTCTTTCTAATCTGCACGCTGCTCCTTTCCCGTCTCAGCGGATCCGCTGAGACAACGATCTCGTCTCAGCGGATTCTTGGCTATCTGCAGCTTAGCTTGCTTATAAGCTTTCTCAGCGACTCCTATTCTGGTCTCAGCGGTTCCGCTGAGACAGTGGGCTCGTCTCAGCTGTTTTGACCCTTCGTCTCAGGGGTTCTGCTGAGATAAATCTTCATCTCCTTGTAGATGAATTCTCCTAATCTAAGGGCATGTTTGGCCCTTCCTTTTGAGTCACCTGTGCCTGTATATCCTACACAATTATAGCTTTATCAAATACAATATGTCCTTAGCATTGTGAGTGATGCCTCTTCAAATCAAGGTAATATTGAGGGCAATATTCCCAACAAACTGGACTCCTCGAGAAGATAAACTGCCATCTTTAATTTAAGCTGTTTCTGCAACGGCTATATTATTAATTATTCTGCAACGGCTATATCATTAATTGTTCTGCAACGGCTATACCATTAATGTGAGGCAGTGACAATTCATATAAAAGAAGGGCAGCAATATATAAATAGAAACTATTCAAAATATTGCTTTATCAGATCTGACAACATATAGAATTTTAATCGTGCTGAGAAATGAGATTTTATAAAGCTGATAATATTTCGCCTATCTCAGCTCAAAGTTCGTCGGACTGAGCTCGACGTTTATCGATCCAATCATTGATTAACTGCAGAATGAACTTGCATCGAGCGCTGCTTGGTTTTCGTCGAACACAGCTTCAGATATATTTCGTCGCACGCATCTTCAGAGATATTTTGTCGATCACAGCTTCAGAGATATTTTGTCGATCTCAGCTTCAGAGATATTTCGTCGAACGCATGAGCATGCCATTCGTCGAACGCAGGATGGAGTTCGTCGAACGCAATATGGAGTTCGTCGATTGTAGAAAACTTATATTATTTTCTCAGTCTTCTGTCTTAATGGGATTTGATCTAAGTTATACAACATGTGTTTATGATAGAAACTTAGACCATAAAGATGGATCCTGACTCAAATCAAAATTAGGGTTCCAACAATCTCCCCCTATTTGAGTTGGGATACAGATTTGAAATTTAAAACATACAGGGATCCTAATCCAAATCAAGATTGGTGATCCAACAATCTCCCCCTATTTGGTTTAGGATGCCAAGCAAAAGAAATAGAATAACTCAAAGCATATGAAATCATTTCAGTAGATATTATAAAGCTTTAAGGAGATATACAGAATAAACAGATAGTAAAATTAATTGTTCTTTTGAAAACATTTAATCATAAATTACTAAATTTCTTCTTCTTTTAATTTCTCTTCTTCTTTTAAATTTCTTCTTCTTTTAATTTCTCCCCCTGTCTTGATTCAGGGAACCCTGAATCAAGACCCCTAGAAGAAGGGTAAATGGGAATATAAGCAATTCTGATTCCTAGATTTTGTTTCAATAGGATTCCATTAATATGATGAATTGCTACAACTATTAATGGATTCTAAGGAATTTTTTTCTTCTCAAAAAAACATTGCCCGATGCCTTCCTTCTTACAGAATTCTCGCATCAGAAGAGATTCAAACTCATTGCCATGATCACTTCTGATCAATGCAACTAGACCAGAGTACTCAAATCTTGATGGACCTGAGAAAGTCTGTCAGAACATTAAAGGTATCTGACTTTGTTTTTAAGATAAAAAATTCAAGTGAATCTTATAACTTTTTGTTTGATTACAATTGGATTTAAAAAGATTTACAATAGGTCAAGCATTTCCTTATAGTTAGTTATATTGGCCTTTGTATCTGATAAGTGTTTTACAAATTGAAAGTTTCTTTGATAATCATTGAAATATATGTTTGATAAACTACTCTGATTTCGTCGATCTCGGGTTGACAGAGTGCAGTGATTTCATTGATCTCTGATTGAGGAATAGTTATATTTATTCTCTGTGTTCAGAGTTCGTTGAACTCTGATTCGTTGAGCTCTCATAACAAGAAAATTATGCTTGATTTCTGTGTTCGGCTTTCATCGATCAGCGTTCAATGAAGTCATTTGATTTCGTCGATCTCTGTTCGACGAATTTTGTTGGACACACAAAATTTCAGCAATTTCTACTGAGTCTTCTGCTACTTCTATTTCCTTAGCAGAGACAAATTTTATAGATGTAGTTAGAGTATTTTTCTTTTGAATATGAGATATATTAGATGAAAATCTTAAGCCAAGTTTGCTGCCATTTAATCTGGCATTTATAGTGCTTTTGATATTTGTTAGTTTGATACTTCTCTCATTAAGAGATTGTTCAAACATTTCAGCTTTAATTGACTTATTTTTCAAAGAAATAATTTGCTCTTCTGGTGTTTTCAAATTTTCTTTAGTATTTTCATAAGTTAAATTGTTTATTTCTGTTTACTCTTTTCTGAGAGATTTGATTTCTTTCTCAGATTTTATTAAATCTGTACATAGCAATTTAAAATCTGATTTGAATTGTTCAGAAGTAAAATCAAAATTTGAAATTACCTCATCTTCATCAGATTTAGATTCTGCATCTGAGTTGTGGTTTGAGCCATTTATGGCCATCATGTAGAATTCTTTAGCTTTTTGTTCTTCTTCTTCTTCACTTGAACTAGATGATGATTCTGTATCTGAATCACTTGAGGTGGAAGAAGATTCAGCTACCATCTTTGTGAGGGTGTTCTAGATGTCTCTTGCTAAAGTGCAATCAACAACTATTTGAAAAATGTCATTTGACATTGTTTGAGCTAATATATCCATAACCTTGGCATCAACACTTTTCAGCTTCCTTTGAGCATCTGTTGATGTTGGTGAAGTTGGAGGTCCTGTCAGAATAGAATTATAAATTTCTTCATCTATTGCATTCATATATAATCTAATTCTAGCTTGCCATAAAGAAAATTTATTCAAATTACAGATTGGTGGTCTGATGCTTGAAAATTCTTTTTGTGCCATGAAAAAGTAAAACTCTAAAATAAATTTATGATCTAATTGATCTTTTTGATTCAGGTGTCAGCCTGTATACAATCAACCAACCTCTGATACCAATTGAATGTCCTCTGGTATCAGTGGAAAGTCCTCTGATACCAATTGAAAGTGAGGTTAGATCTTAGATTTACTTTAGAGGGGGGGGGGGTGAATGGAGTATTAAAAAGTTTTTCACTTAATTTTATAGCAGAATTAAAATAGTGATACTTATATGTGTATTGAGTGAGTAATAAAAACAAACACAAAGAGAGCACACAACACAATACAAAAAAATAAACAATCACAGAGGACACAAGGATTTTATAGTACTTCCCAAATAAACCTGGGGTACATCTACTCTTCTACCACACTTGATAGGAATCCACTACAGGTTTTTGATCAGGTGCCCTGCCACCAATGGGGTTTTGATCAGGTGTCCACACACCAAGGAGCTTTTGATCAGGTGCTCTAACCAAACTATAGGTTTTTGTTCAGGTGCCCTGCCACCAAGGGGTGTAACTTTTGAAGGGAGTTATAACCCTTTATATAGTTGAAAGAAAACAAAAATACATTGTTCTTCTCTTTTAGAGAAGACTCTAGTGGATCCTTGATGATGTTGAAGAGCTCCCCCTGATTTGATTAGTGTTTGATGATCAGGTGATGAAGCTTCTTCTCTAGAATGTAGTAACTCTCATCTTCTTCTTCTTCTTCTTCTGCAGTTGAGATCCTGAGCAAATGATCAAGATTAAGTGTCTCAGGATGAAGATGATCTGCAGAGAAGAGTTAGGAAAAAAATATGTTGTTCTCTGTGTCTCTTCTTTGTGCTTTCTCTGTCTATATGTAATCTGGAGAGATTCTCTCTTAACTTCAATTCTCGACGGAAAAAAGGAAAGAGATAAATTCTCTTTAATCAACTGGACTCCTCGAGAAGATAAACTGCCATCTTTAATTTAAGCTGTTTCTGCAATGGCTATATCATTAATTGTTCTGCAACAACTATATCATTAATTGTTCTGCAATGGCTATACCATTAATGTGAGGCAGTGACAATTCATACAAAAGAAGGGCAGCAATATTTAAATAGAAATTATTCAAAATATTGCTTTATCAGATCTAACAACATATAGAATTTCAGTCGAGATGAGAAATGAGATTTTATAAAGCTGATAATATTTTGTCGATCTCAGCTCGATGTTTATCGATCTTATCATTGATTAACTGCAGAATGAACTTGCGTCGAGTGCTGCTTGGTGTTCGTCGAACGCAGCTTCAGATATATTTCGTCGCGCGCAGCTTCAGAGATATTTTGTCGATCGCAGCTTCAGAGATATTTCATCGATCGCAGCTTCAGAGATATTTCGTCGAACGCAGGAGCATGCCGTTCATCGAACGCAGGATGGAGTTTGTCGAATGCAGTATGGAGTTCGTCAAACGCAGAAAACTTATATTATTTTCTCAGTCTTCTGTCTTAATGGGATTTGATCTAAGTTATACAAGATGTGTTTATGATAGAAACTTAGACCATAAAGATGGATCCTAACTCAAATCAAAACTAGGGTTCCAACACATCCCATTTGTGATTGATTTGGGTTGGTAAATGAATAACCCAAAGTTGGTCAAACTAAGCGAAAATTAGGTCAAGGGTACACTTGATGGATTTGGGAGATCAACCCTCATCCAAATGTTGTGAAACTTTGACCACTGACTTGATGTTATATAAAATACCCCCACAAGTGGTTTTGGGTGGTTTGGGGTGGATGTGCCCTAGATCCCCGGTTCAAACCGTTGGGTTGCATATTGAACCTATTGAACGAGATAAGGTCATGTGGCATCAGATTAACTTGAAACTTGGTAGGGAGGTTCACAGGGTAGTCCTCGGGAAGTCCATGGTTAAACCAAAGCAGTAGGAATAATTTATGCAAGATTAACTTAATAATACACTCACTCACATCCCACTGCTGTGGGTGTTAAATTGTTTAGTCAGACGAGCAGTTGGCTCGGTGGTTGTAGTTGCGAACGGGTCTGTCCGGCGAGAAGGTGACACAGAAGGTTGTTGTGATGGGCGGGTTAGCCTGGGGAGCCTATGGATCGGAGATATATAGTAATCATATTTGCATGTGCATAAAAGGTGGTGGGTCTTCGGTATTGATGGTCATTCACACCGGCGTCGATACGCTGACTCGGCGAGTGTGGATTTGCACTTAGCCAAGAAAGTCTGGTGGTCCAGCCTGTAAGAGTACGCAGGCGCTCTGTGGTTTTGCATTGAGGCGTACGATAGGTCTAGGTTAGGTAGTCTGAATACCAACCTAGAGGTGGGCGAGGCCCAACCCACCGCTTCTGTTTACCACTACGGGGGTATCCTAAGAGTTTTGCTAGCTCCAAAAAGGGTGAACTAAAGGTCTGTGCGCATAGAGTCAAAGTTTGTGAGTTGCACTTGTATGATCATACCATTACCCAGCATAAATATGCATGTCATAGCATAAGCATTGTGTTTCAACCCCTACCCTTATCGTATAAATTAGTTATGGGACTTTTTATACGATAGGCCTTGCTAAACGACCCATGGGTCTATAGGTTTGTATGAGTATTCCTATAAATCAATGGTTATTTTCTATTCTTTACTTGTCTTTACTTGCTTACTTACTTGTTCTTTACCTTGCTTTTCTTACTACTTCATATATATAAACACCTGTGTAGTGATAGATACTCCTGTAGCTAAGACATGTCACCTGCTTTGTTTTATACCCCTTGCTGCCCTCTGCTTCATCCTCACGCTCGATGCCTAGGGACACTGGGGGATGGATGGGGGGAATGAGGCTTAGTCTTTTTGACTAACAGTCTGTGGACCATATCATTTTAAGGGATCGAGGAGACGTCGCACCACCAGAGGTCGGCGCAGATGGAGGTGGGTCAGTCTAGCACGGGAGCGCCAGTCATAAGATCTCTGAGTGTCTTCAGTAGATTTAATTCCACGAGTGGTTTTGTAGTGAGGACATGATGTACTGGGCATGAGCTCTTCATATTGCTATCTTTGTTTCAGTTATTACCTGTGGACACCTATCTTTTGATTTATATATATTCTGTGATGTTGACTTGAGCTCACTTTTGCTTCATTTACACTTTTCTTCTTTTGTGATCAATATGGCCGTCTGGATCGACATTTTTTAGTGACGACCTTCCCGAGTGTTGGAGTCACCACAAAACGGCTATTCTAGGCATAAGAACCGATTTTATAGCAAAAAAATGGGGTCTTACAAAGAGACTGAACATCTCTTCTTTAGGAGTGGAAGGCTCTCCTTCAGCAGCCTTCAGAGCAATACTCCTTGGTGAAAGATTATGGGTTGTCTATAAACTACACCTAGAGGGGGTGATTAGGTGTTTTCAGATTTCTTTGCTATTTAATAGTTTATTTATCATAGCACACAAGCATCATAGAAAACACACAATGATTAATAGTGGTTCCTAACTAGACAATGTGTCTAGAGCTAGTCCACTGTTCCTCGCACCTATCTAGTAGTTTGCTAGACTAGACAACTTCTCCAACTTAGATCTTCTCACTATACTCAGATCTTACAACTCAGGTTCACACAGAACCCTACAAAGATCAGACTTTACAAGTCATACAATCTCAGATCTTCAACAAGATTCTACCAAAACTCAGGTTCACAAGAACCCTACCAACTCAGATCTATCACTAGATCCTACCAGCTCAGACTCACAAAGAGCCCTACAAAGTAATACAGATATGTTGTTGTAGAAGAGAATATTTCAGAATGGAGGTTTTGAATCACAGATCTTCTTCTTCTTCTTGAAACAATAAGCCCAAAGATCTTGTGGATCAATGAACCTTTCTTTAGATTCTTCTGCAGATCTTCACAACATAGTAGCAATGAAGACTTCTTCTTTTTGTTGATTCTTTTCTTTTTCTCTTCAGGAAATATGTGTGAGAATAAAACTTGAGAGAATACTGAGCAAGCTTCTATGTAGATAAAATTATCTTCTTTTATATCCTCTGTAACTTTGCAAAAAAACCTCTTAATTATTATTCCATAATCAATTTCTCGTTTGAAAATGTATTGCAGAATTGGCAATTCTTTATCATAATTACTAGCCTTTCTTGGAACTTGCAAAATATAGAAATAATAAATTTCTTTCTTAATTGCTGCGTAACGGCTATATTCTATAGAGAATATATCATTTATTGCTCCTTGATTTGTGGGCAAGATAGACGGCGTGAACATTCCCTGAATATCAATTTCCAAAAAAGTATGCGCATTAAATGCTGCTTTGCAATCTGTCAAGACGATGTTGATCCTTCAAGACAATATCATCTTTATCAGTGTATATGACAGATGTACTTCACGATGATATCATCGACATACTTCCTTCTTCACAGCTCTACTTAATATCAGAATGATATTACTTGTTCTAGACGACATCGTCGAGATGTTAATTTCATTAGGACTTCGACTTACTCTTCAGGCTGACTATCTTTCTTTAAGACGACATCGTCTTGATCCTCTAGATGACATAAGGTCTTCATGTCGATGTTTGTCCATATGAACCTTTCTTTATTAATTAAGTAGTTATATATTTTAGCTTTCAAGGTTGAACTTTTTCTTCAAGATGATATCGTAGAGATATCTTAGCTTTATCTGCGATAAGCTTTCTTCAAGATGATGTCGTCGATATCTGAACTTAGCTTTATCCACGATAAGCTTTCTTCAAGATGATATCATCGATATTTGAACTTAGCTTTATCCACGACAAGCTTTCCACAACCTTCAAGACAATGTGTCGTCATCTAGACGATATCGTCAAAATTATTTCGACGATATGATACTTTTCTCCATGTTTCTTCTGCTGAGTCTTGAGACGATATTTTACTTAGTTAATTTTCATTGCTTTTATCGTCTGTACACTAGTGATGTAGCTTTGATGTATCTGTCATATCATGAACTTAAACACAACATCAAAGACAACTTAGCTCATCTATACTTGTGTTCCTTCTTCAAATCGAAGGCATAATACCCAACAATCTCCCCTATTTTAAGAAGCCAGAACTTATAAGTATAGATAGGCCTTACTAACAAATATTATGATTGACAAAAAATTAGGCATTTGATCACTGCATATATTAATAACAATCCAATACATCAAGAGTATATATCAGATACAAAAATGTAAAGCATAGAAGTGTGCAAGTGATTTCTAGAATCCTTCTTCTTTTCAATCCTTTTGAACAACTTTTTCTTTTCCAGAAGGTTCTCTTTTCTTTGATTGCTCAGCTTCAGCCTGTTTCTTCTTTTGTCTTTCAAAGTAATTATACGACTTGGGGTGATATCTGAGAGGTGCATGTGCAGGCACTGAGGTTTCTCCCATTTTGATCTTGTTCCAGTAATCCCTTCTTTCAGCTTCATATATTTCATATTTTTTCCATTCCTCTGAGCTGTAGAAGGTCCCCTTATTGTGCTTTCCCTGCTGATATAGATTTCAGGTGTTCGAGATGATATCCCTTAAGCAGGGGCACCATTCTTCAAAATTAGGGTTTTTCTTAACTTCTTCCATTCTCCTCCTCTTAGCTTCTTGCTCTTCAGTGTCAACAAAGTGTCTTTTACTTTTCCTGATTCTCCTACATCCACTTGCAGGCACATCAACAAAATAATCTTGATAGCTCTCAGGCTCTTGATACTGTTCTGTTGGGGCTTTAGGCAATACACTTTGAGATGGTTCTTCAGGGAGATTGCCTTTAGGAATTGGATGTTGGTAGGCTATCCCATAGTCAATTGAAGCAAGATCCAAAGAGAACCTTACTTTATTTGCTTGCCACATGACATGGTGGCTTGAAATTATCTCCCCCTTTCTGGCTTCTGAAATTATTTCTTTAGAGAGGGATTCTTGAATAGCCTGAAGTTGCCTGGCCAGAAGGTTGTTCAGATTACCAATGGCATCCATAATAGTGCCCTGAGATGTCCTGACAGCTTGATGGAAAGAATTTGAAAGATGATCTTGTGTTACTTGAAACTGGTGTAGTAATGTTTCACCTATATTTTCCATAAGCTCCTGAGATACTTGAGCACATGAGGATATTCTCTGAAGGACAGTATTGATGGCATCTTCAAAATTGGTAAAGGACATATCTTGATTTTGTATGATTGATTGATGGTTGTCTCTTAGAGTAGTCAATCTATCAAGTACAATGTTGAGTTGTTGTCCAATTAGAAAGGTAGCTTGATTTATGTTGGCTATTTCAATCCCAGTATTTTCCACAGCAGTTGCAACAGTCTGATATACATTTGAGTTTTGATGGTTGAGATGATTAATATCTTCTTGAAGGACATCTATCCTGGCAGAGAGATCATTTCTGCAGCCTGTAATATCCTGATTTATAAAGGCTTCAAATTTTCTCTTTGTCTATCTAATAGACCTTCCATATGTGACCTGAAGTCAGGTGATGTAACCGTGGGAGCTGTGTTGGGCAGTGTATGTGGTTCATCTTTTATTCTTGGAGATAAAGGCAGCATTGTCGATTGACTTGTATGCTCCCCCTCCATTGGTGCAGGGGTGTCTGATTGTTGCTCATGTTCTTCTCCTTCTGAGAATGTATGTATTTCATCATTGAGGAAGTCATTTAAGGACCTGTCAGTTTGATCATGTTCTTCAACAGCTGCATGAATACTTGGTTCTCTTGCAGGTAGCTTCTCATTAGCTGGATCCATCTCCTCTTGAGGGGATTCTCTCATCATTCTTCTTCGGCGCCATTTCGTTTGCACAGAGTTGTCGGAAGGAAGAAGAAGAAGGAAGGATTCTAGGGTTTCGCGTGTGCGTGATTTCTATGCTTACACAATGTCTAATATATAGGGTATTGCATTGGGAAGGCAAAGAGGCGCGTACCTATTCAAATCCTCATGTATCATTTTGAGAATCTTGTAATTCCTACGCAATTATGACAGTGTCGTGTCCTGGATGTCGTTGTGTCGGTCTGGATTAAGCTTTGTTGTCGAGTGTGTCGTCGAAATGTCTTTACTCTTATCGTCGATACGTGGATGTTGTCGTCGAGACTTCATCAATGTCGTCGTTATCAATTAAGACGATATTCTTTGTTAAGTTGTTTTCCTCTAGAAGACTTTAAGTTATGCCTTCTGGTGTTCCTGTCTTCATAAACTAAGATTGTTAGATCACTTTAGGATGGACCTTGTGTGAGATCCAGCCCATTATCAAAATATTTTACACTTACTAAAAAGGGATATAATAGATTCAACATACCCAATTTTAAGAACTTAACATGCCCAATTCAATTTTGAATTGATTGAACTTAGACTCATCAAGGGGCTTAGTGAAAATGTCAGCTATCTGCCCCTCTGTATTAACATACTCAAGGTAGATGTCCTCCTTCTCTACATTCTCCCTGATAAAATGATATCTAATTTCAATATGTTTTGTTCTACTGTGTGCCATAGGATTTTTGGCTATAGAAATGGCACTTGAGGAATCACAAAAGAGAGGTGTTCTCTTGATGTGCAGATTGTAATCCTCTAATTGGTGTTGAATCCACAGGAGTTGTGCACAACAATTGCCAGCTGAGATGTATTCTGATTCAGCTGTGGAGATAGCAATGTTATTTTGCTTTTTACTACTCCAGGACACAAGCCTTCTCCCCAGGAACTGACAAGTTCCTGAAGTGCTTTTTTTGTCCTCTTTGCACCCAACAAATTCTGCATCAGAATATCCACATAGCTCAAAATCATCTGACTTAGGATACCAGAGCCCCAGATTTGGAGTACCCTTCAGATATCTCAGAATTCTTTTCACAGCTGAGTAATGAGATTATTTGGGATTCACTTAATATCTTGCACAGACACATGTAGCAAACATGATGTCTGGCCTACTAGCAGTGAGGTAGAGCAATGAGCCCATTATGCTTCTATACATGGACTCATTATAGGGTTTCCCCTTTTCATCCTTGTCTAGAGACACAGTTGAACCCATAGGAGTTCTCATAGGGGTAGAGTTCTCCATACCAAATTTCTTTATGATATCCATGGTAAATTTGATCTGAGAAATAAAAATTCCTTCCTCAGATTGCTTTACTTGGAGACCTAAGAAATACTTTATCTCTCCCATACTGCTCATTTCAAATTTACTTTGCATAGGTTTAGAAAACTTTTTGCAAATGCTCTCATCTGTTGATTTAAATATAATGTCATCAACATATATCTGGACCAAAAGGATCTAGCCCTTCAACTCTCTCAAGAAAAGAGGCTTATCTATTTTCCCTCTTGAGAACTTTTTTTCAAGGAGAAAGGTAGACATTGTCTCATACCAAGCCCTTGGAGCTTGCTTTAGCCCATATAAGGCTTTCATGAGGAAATACACATGATCAGGAAAGGTTGGAGAGATAAAACCTGGTGGTTGAGCTACATAGACTTCCTCTTTTAAATTTCCATTTATGAATGCTGATTTGACATCCATTTGATAGACTTTGAACCCCTTGTATGCAGCATAAGCTAGAAAGAGTCTGATGGCCTATAATCTAGCAACAAGTGCAAATGTCTGATCAAAGTCTATGCCTTCTTCCTGCTTATATCCTTGAGCTACCAGCCTTGCTTTGTTCTTTACAATCAATCCAGCTTCATCCATCTTATTTACGTAGACCCACTTTGTCCCAATGATATTATGCCCTTGTGTGCTTGGGACAAGTTTCCATACCTTGCAACTTTTGAATTGATTTAGCTCTTTTCTGTTGGCCTCCTCAAATTTCTTGGGCTCAAGTTGGGATAGAAAACTAAGGTGTAAGTTTTCATTTAGTGCATTTCTTCTGGTTCTCACTCCATCAGTGAGCTCACCAATTATCTGATTTGTTGGATAATTTCTATGATGTCTCATAGCAATAGGCATTACTCTTGCTGGTTGATGCGCAAATCTTAGCACGCCACTATAGGCGGTAGCAAGACTGCGGCACGAAACGGCAGTGTACCGGTCGTTGTCATGAAATATAAAACGAGGAGCGAATCCCCGAGTATCGAATCTCTAAGGAACACAGTAAGGTGGAGTTAACTATTGAGGAAGGACTTGAGATTGAAGTCCTTTAGGTCGGATGCATGCGAAAGGGGGTGATTTGGTTTGTGGAAAATAAAGTAAAAGAGCTAAATCAACTACTCCTATGCAGGCCTTGAGCGCACTGCTTCGCTTGGCGGGATGGAAACTACTTAGGCCTTGAATGCACTACTTCGCTAGGCGGATGGAAGAGTAGGCACGCGGATGAGGTGGTTCGCACTGGTGGAAAGGTTTTGAGGGCCATTAGCACCTCTTGGCTAGGCGGATGGATCACACAGGCTGCTATGCACCGCTTCGCTGCGCGGATGGACGTGAAGGCTTGCGGATGGAATGGGTCACACCGGCGGAATGAGGGTCGCAAGCACCTCATCAATAGGCACGCCACTAGAAATTGCTAGTGCGGCACATGGAACACTCACACCACAATCACTACGAAAGCACACCTCAAGCACTCATAAGCATGAAAACATTTCATAATATTTGACAAGTAGTTCAACAAATATAGAGTGCAATATCATCAACATAAGAGAAATTAACTACAATCATAAGGAGGAAAGGAGGAAAAGCTAGAAATACAACCACATCCAGAGACTTGTTGGGATTAACGGTTGGAATCGCCGGGTTGTCAATCCGCGTCCAAGCTCGGTCCACAACTGCGTCCGTGGTCCAGAGGAGCTGTCACCTTCCCTCCAATATACCCGTCTTCTCCGTGTCACGATCTGGCCGCCACAAAAGATGTGTACTCCTTCCTCGGTTGATGAGAGTAGGGCTAGGATCTCTCCCTTGAAGTGCTTGGATGATGTGAGGTGGCCTCGGGTGAAAGGGGGAGGAAGAAACCTTCAAAAATGGAGCTTTCCGCCCTGATGGCAGAAGAAATCGCGGAACAGCCCCCGGGTCCCGACCTAAAATCTCACATAGGTATTTATAGAAAAACAGGGCGCATGATCAGACACACGACCAGTGGTCGTGCGCGAAGGAATGCCTCTGATCATGCGCGAAGAACCTGTAGTATATTCCTGAACTACAAAATAGCGCACGGTCAGTGGCGCACGACCAATGGTCGTGCGAGAAGAAGGTCTATGATCGTGCGAACTTCTCTATATGGTAAGGGGAATTAACGCACGACCAGTGGTCGTGCGCCTGATCGTGCGTGAAGGAAAATGCATGATCAGTGTATTTTTAGGCAGAAATTGCCCCCAGTCAAACTCCGAGCATCGCACGACCCTTGAACCTACATGAAAACATCCAGGACCACTAGAATACAAGGAATCACACCAAAATCGGCTAAAATGTGCACCTCATGTGAGAATTGTGAATAAGTGAAATATAAGCATTAATACACAAAAAGTGAAGTGCAAGTGCGTGAAAACTAGCCCAGATGAGTCCTAAAATCACTATATAAATTGGACTCGTCACATCCCTAGACTTACCTATTTGCGCGTCCCGAGCAAACAAATCTGGCGGAATAGGAAAAGTATAGCTAGCCAAAAAATTGCAAACATGGAATAGAATGCGAAGTTGCATACTTGTGTGTATAGAAGTTCATTAGAAGAAGATTCTACATATACTAGCTAATTTATAAAAGTGTAAATGCGTAAAAAGAAATTTATTTTTTACTCAAAAATGGAATGTTGGTGAATCGCGAGGCCATACGTAGTACAAAAGTAAGCAAGACGCGAAAGGGAGTGTTACCCAAGACCGGAACTCAAAATTATCTCCGTTGAAATCCATCAACGTCGAGAACCATAAGCTCGCCCTGTCACACTCTCTCCACGGCGCTAGTGAACTCACAAGATGAATCAATAGGACTTTTTTGGTTAATACGAGGCTTAGGTTACGGTTTGGAATACAAAGATAAACGTGAACGCTAATCGCAACCCAAATGAGCATACAAAAGTGCTAATTCATAACAGCCCCAATAATACACGTGTAACACACCCCCAGACTTGACTTTGAAACGGGTGTGCACACGACCTATTCCAATCGATAGAACTAGATGTTTCAATTAAAACGCTAGGGATATATTTTTTCTTTGCTTTTTTTCTTTTTCTTTTTCTTTTCCTTCCCCTTTTTTATATCCCCAAATCTATTAGCAAGGATCTCAGCATATAGAATTTTTTTTAAGATATCCACATCAACACAAAAGTTTCACAAGACCACACCGCATTGGAAAATTGCAAATCATTAATTCTTTTGGCTTAATTTTGGTTGCGATAATGGGATTAGCTTTTAGGCCTTGGTGAAGTATGGTGGAGCTGAACCAAAAGGTCGGGTAGGCACAAAATAGGCTAGCAATGGTTAGTGTATAGGAATTGTAGAAAAAGCTCAAGCTTGCCAAAAGATGGCCTACGTCACGCTCAACTTGCAAATCGTTCGCACCCATGCTTCAAGAGTCGCTTGGGGCAAGTTCTTAGCACCCGAGAAAGGTAATCCTTCCTCCCGACTCGAGCAACACGAACCTCGCGCTCGCCTACACACAATACACCCCTGCCGCTAGATTCAACCACATTCACCATTTTAAGTAAAATAAATTAAAATTTACGCAAATCTACTAATTGTAAATTAGAAGCATAAATAAAAACTAATTCTACAAAAATCCCTATGCAAGACACGAGTACTCAACTAGAGCACTACAAGAGTCAACATGCCACTCTATCTTGCAATTTTTAGGCTAATAGAACAGTTCCTACATCACAACCAAGAATTGAATATATGGGGGCATACAAACAAGCGAGTGCACGCTCAAGTGGGTGCTGTGGTGTGTGAAGCATATGAACAAATAATATAACTAAAATAAATCACTTCTAGTATGCACTGAGATGTGCCCGTGCAGTGGGTAACAAATAACTGCTCTCCCCCAAGACTCAATCTAAGCAATAGATGCAAATGATGTAACCATGAAAATTGACTAAAATGCTTGGGGAAGAAAATGTTGAAATTTTGAAGTGAAGTGGAGGTGTCCGGGCGGTCTGATTTTGGGACACCGCCGAGACCGCACGGTCTGTGCTTGTATTCTGCCGGTCTAACTCTGCCGGTCTGTTCTAACGAACTGCTGGTTCTGCTGGTCTGTTCTTGATTGCTGCGGTCTGTTCCCGAGTTGGTCTGCTGGTTGGCCTGTCTTCTTTGTTGGAAGAACGGGTGGTTTGTTCTTATGTGTGACCGCCTGTCCGGGCGGTCTGTATTGGCGATCTGGCGACTTGTCTGAAGTCGGCCAGATGGTTCCTGGTTTGCTCCTGGTGGTCTAAGGAAGGAGTACCTTTGTGACCGCGCGGCTTGTGCACGGTCTCATGTTCGCACGACCTGTGCGCGATCTGTCTGCTGATATGCGGTCTTGGTCGGATGATCGTCCAAGTAGTGTGATCGCGCGGTCTGCCTTGTGAGACCGCTCGCGATCTGACGGGTTGTGATTGTACCTCTCCTATGCGGTGACGACATCCGTCTACCCGCCTATAAATAGGGGTGCAGGACCCGTCATTCATAACGAGAACTGTAAGAACCAGATCGATATATACGGAGAGATTGACAAGGATATCTTCATGATCCAGCCGCCGGGTTTCATCTCGGAGGATCGTCCGGACTACGTCTGCAAACTGAAGAAGGCCTTGTATGGGTTGAATCAAGCGCCTCGGGCGTGGTATGGGAAGATTGTGGAGTATATTCTATTCTGCGGGTTCTTTGCTTCAGACTCTGATTCAAGCTTGTTCGTCAAGAAGGAGGGGGCGCTTTGGGTTATTGTTCTGCTGTATGTGGATGACATGATTGTCACCGGGAACTCAAAGGAGGCGGTAGCAAGGCTGAGAGCTGAGCTTGTATCAGGTTCGAGATGAAGGATTTGGGGGAGCTTCACCATTTCCTTGGACTCGAGGTCCAGAGGCGGGAGAGCGGAGTGCTCATTTCTCAGGAAGGATATGCGGAGCGGATCGTTCAACGATTTGGCATGGAAGAAGGGAAGAGCAGCTCTATACCTCTGAAACAACATCATAAACTTTGGAAGGATGAGGGAAGAGTTCTATCTGATCCGTTGGTGTTCCGACCTCTGGTTGGGAGCTTGATTTACTTGACCATCACGAGGCATGATATTGCTTATGCAGTTGGAAAAGTGAGTCGGTACATGGCGGAGCCACGGAAGCCTCATCTTCTGGCGGCAAAAGGGATTTTGAAATATGTGAAGTCGACCTCTGATTTGGGTCTCCTATTTAGGAGAGGGTCAAGCTTGGAGTTGCATGGATACATGGATGTTGACTACGGGGGAGACGTGGATGATCGGAGATCAACGTCTGGTTATGTCTTTATGACGGGCCCCACAGCTATCTCTTGGTGCAGTAAAAAGCAGGACTCGGTGTCCGTATCTACCACAGAAGCGGAATACAAGGCCTCGGACTTGGCAGCTCAGGAAGCCGCTTGGCTTAGGAGGTTGGTGGAGGACGTTCATGAGGAGGCTCGAGGTCCCACTATGCTACGCGGGGACAATGAGAGTGCTCTCAAGCTGGTTAATAATCCAGTCTATCACGCGAGGACCAAGCATATTGAGATTGAGCACCATTTCATTCGTGAAAAGGTGTTGGGAGGATCTCTTATGGTCGAGCATGTTCGGAGTGCAGACAATGTCGCAGACATCTTCACAAAGCCGCTGGCGAAGGGACCGTTTACTCGGTTGCGTAGTTTACTCGGGCTAGTCTCCACTTCCCACTTCAAGGGGGAGTGTTGAAATTTTGAAGTGAAGTGGAGGTGTCCGGGCGGTCTGATTTTGGGAGACCGCCGAGACCGCGCGGTCTGTGATTGTATTCTACCGGTCTGACTCTGCCGGTCTGTTCTGGCGAACTGCTGGTTCTGCCGGTCTGTTCTTGATTGCTGCGGTCTGTTCCCGAGTTGGTCTGCTGGTTGGCCTGTCTTCTTGGTTGGAAGACCGGGCGGTCTGTTCTTATGTGTGACCGCCTGTCCGGGCGGTCTGTATTGGCGATCTGGCGACTTGTCTGAAGTCGGCCAGATGGTTCCTGGTTTGCTCCGGGTGGTCTAAGGAAGGAATACCTTTGTGACCGTGCGGCTTGTGCGCGGTCTCGTGTTCGCACGACCTGTGCGCGATCTGTCTGCTGATCTGCAGTCTTGGTCGGATGATCGTCCAAGTAGTGTGATCGCGCGGTCTGCCTTGTGAGACCGCTCGTGATCTGATGGGTGGTGATTGTACCTCTCCTGTGCGGTGACGATATTCATCTACCCGCCTATAAATAGGGGTGCAGGACCCGTCATTCATAATGAGAACTGTAAGAACTGAGCTTGGGTTAATTCGTGCGGTCTCACTTTGAGGTCGGGCGGTTTGGAAGCGAGTTGACTGTTTGTTGTGTTCGCAGGTTTGCGGTCAACAGGTTGCGGTCTCCTTCCTTGGTGATTCCCAGCGGCTTGAATAAACAGTTCAGCAGCGGTCAGTCTGCGAACTGGTTTATGTTCGTTCTTGTGCGGTTCACAGCGAGCTCAGCGATCAGGCGACCTTCAGCGGTTAGGCGATCTGAGTTGCGGTCTGGCGACAGCTTCAGTTCTTCGTTCCAATAAAGCTCCAGTTCGTGCGGTCTGAGGTGCGGTCTTGCAGTGCTGGCGGTCTGTACGGTTTCTGTTCGCGCGATCTCAGGTCAAGCCGGGAGACTTCTAGAGTCGAGCGGTCTGTGCGGTCTCAGCTTGTCTAGCCGCCAGATTTGTTTTGGTGTGTTTTGTTCTTCTCGTCTCCGTGATTCTGATGAATCATGTCTCGCCATGTATACCTCACACTGTAAATGAAGTTTGTGATTCAATAAAGTTTCTTGTGTTGCTGTGTGGCATTGTGGTAGTTTGGCTTTAACTCAGTTGATGCAACTCCTGCTTACTCCTAAACGATTCAAATCAAAAATTTTAACAGAAAAGTTACCCATGCTCAGAAATGAGCATACCAGAAGATTGGCGTTAATACTGGGATGGAAGTCCAAGTACGCCACCAAAAGATCACCACCCTACAAAAAGGATGCACCAAGCAATAACAAAAATAATATATTATGGCATTAGCGGCTAAGAGAAATAAAAATAACCAAAATTGGGTTGTCTCCCAATAACGCTTTTGTTTACCGTCCTTAAGCTGGACTAAATACCTGTATTATGCAGTTTAAAAGATTGTCTGAGCATAAAAGCAGAAGTTAGTAAATCCTAATTATTATTACAAGCATGCCAAAAAGATCAACTGTAAGTTGATTTAAAATAGTAACTAGAAATAAAAGAAATGGTTCTGAAGACCCAACAACAGCAGTCCAGAAGATCAGGAGCTTTCCATCTCCATATTTCATCTTTCTTCATCCTCTTCCTCTCCTCCAATCGGCGGTCATGGATGAAGTAGCGTTTACCACCCTGCACCCAGTCTTTCAAGGAAAATGCAAGCAATGATGATGAGGGAGAATATGTTATTAATTTCATCATTGCCATCTACTTTCCCTTCCAAGACTGCCACTTAGAATTACCCAAAAATGGGTCTAGATATTCAAGCACCTGCAGAGGGATAAATGAAATATCAGACATTAAAGAAGGCGGGAAGCAGGAAGGATGAACTTATCAATATCATCATTAAAAGAAAGATGATTAGGAAATAAACTGGATGAAGAACTAAAAGAATGAAACAAAGGAGGAGTGGTCCCAGTTTCAGTCCTGGCAGGTTCCCAAGCCTAATCACAGTCAGTGTCATAAGAGTCATAGCGAGGTGCATCTGAAAACTCAAAGGCATCAGTGGTGCGGCAAATCTCCTTCACCAATGAGGAGGTGCACAACTCCTCATCAGAAAGGTCGTCCTTGTCATCCCACTTAGGCGCAGCTTGGAGGTCCAGAACATCACCCTGCAAACAATCTTCGACAGGATCATCAAAAATATGTGTAGAAAAATTTTGCAAAGAAACTGGAGGAGCATAAGAAAGTAAAATATCAGGTTCCTCCGCAAAAAGATCCGCAAGCACCTCCCCACTGGAGAGAACACTCTCCTCATCGCTCTCTAGTTCATCATGGAGCTCCCAAATCTCACCTTGTTGGCCATCAAATGTGAAGTATCTAGTTGCCTACCTAAATCACCTAGAGGGGGGGTGAATAGGTGATCTCTACGTCTTTTGCGGAATTAAAAATTAAACGTAAAGCACAGCACACAAAATTAATCACAGCCACAGATAACACCAGGAATTTATAGTGGTTCCCCATACTTGGGTACTCCACTGCCAGCCTCGCCAATCTAGCACCACAGCTAGACTTGACTACTCACTAAATCTCGGATCAAGAACGATCCTACAGTCTCGGAGTCAAACTCCTACAAACTCAGAGAGAACCTCTCTTACAACTCGGAGAAAACTTCTCCTACAACTCGGAGAACAATCTCTCCTACAACTCGGAGAACAACCTCTCCTACAATAGATTGAAAAGGGTTTGAACAATACTAAACCAGATCTGAATAATAGAGGCGATTTCTTCCTTCTTCTTGAATGGCTTTTGAGAACGATGAGGAAGAACAACGATCCTTCAAATCTGTCTTTGGCAATCCGAAACGATCCAATAGAGATTGTAGAACCTGAGCATGGATCAATCGAATCCTTCTTGATAAAAATCGGCAACTCCAAAGAGTAGAATGATCTCCAAACGTAGACGACGGCGAGCGGCGTTTTTCTCGTTCTTTTTGATCGGGAGAGAGAGATTAGGGTTGGAACGATTCTTCTTAACTTCTCTTAAAACAATCCTATATATATGGAGAGGAGCAATTAAAGGATTAATTAGCCTTAAAAGCGCTCCATATAGCCGTTAGAAATGAGAAGGGGCGATCACGATCCGTCCAGAACAGAGAAAACAAAACAGATAATTTACGGACAGAAGTCTCGAGACATAAGGGATCTCTCGAGACATGAGGGATCTCTCGAGACATGAAATGGAGAGAGCAGGAAAGGGATGTCTCGAGAACTCGATGATCTCTCGAGACATTGCAAAGATTTCAGACTTAAGATCTCTCGAGACAAACACGATCTCTCGAGACATGTTTGATCTCTCGAGACATATCCTTAGGAAAAATTTGTTTTACAAAAATTTCTTTTCTTCTCATGAACACATGCTGCAGCCGCACTCCAAAGTCTTCAATAGTCTTGAAAAAGAAGTGTACCCCAATAGTGAGATCACACATGAGTCATCACCATGTTTCATATAATGAGGGATTACATTTTATGAAACTGTGTTTGCAGACCCATTGTGACCTGACATTGGCTTACACTTAGCCATGATAATCTGCAAGACAATACTAGAAAAGCATATCAAATACAAAAGCAATTCAATCTTAGTTTAAGGGTGACTTCTCACAAATCAAGGTAATTGTGAATGCAATTTCCAACAAAATGAATCATCGTTATCACTAGTAGTAAAGCCATATACAGGGAGTGAAGAGTTCATGCAAGAAATAAGCTCGGGGGTTGAGGGCTCGATTCCCTCCACGGTTAAGGACTGGGCGATAGGGACTTTGTCATTAGGATGTGAAGGACTGCAGTCGGGAATTGGAGTAGGTAAAAGACTGGGGCAGTCCTTCAAAACATGATTTTCACTTTTACAAATTAAACAAACAAAGCCCCTACGATACGTAGCATTTAATTCCCTCATTTGATCGATATAATAGCTCATCTTGTCATTAATGCTAGGTTCAGTCCAGGAATACATTTTTAGAAGGATGCATAAATAACAAAAATTGAAATTCTTTGCAAGAAAAACTACACAATCAATTAAAACTACTTAGGAACAACTTGCCTAAAAAAAATTAAAACAGGAAAGGGTGAAATAATAAAAATAATAAAAGCAAAAATTAAATAGAAAGCAAATAAAATAACAAGAGGACTATACGCAATGGACGAACTTCTAACTCTTGTCTCCCATTACAGAAAACTCACACGACTGTGTTCCCCGGCAACTGCGGCAAAAACTTGACGCACAAATCTTAGCACGCCGCTATAGGCGGTAGCAAGACTGTGGCACGAAACGGCAGTGTACCGGTCATTGTCAAGTAATATAAAACGAGGAGCGAATCCCCGAGTATCGAATCTCTAAGGAACACAGTAAGGTGGAGTTAACTATTGAGGAAGGACTTGAGATTGAAGTCCTTTAGGTCGGTTGGATGCGGAAGGGGGTGATTTGGTTTGTGGAAAATAAATTAAAAGAGCGAAATCAACTACTCCTATGCAGGCCTTGAGCGCACTGCTTCGCTTGGCGGGATGGAAACTACGTAGGCCTTGAACGCACTACTTAGCTAGGCGGATGAAAGAGTAGGCACGCGGTTGAGGTGGTTTGCACTGGCGGAAAAGTTTTGAGGCCCGTTAGCACCTCTTGGCTAGGCGGATGGATCACAAGGGTTGCTATGCACCGCTTCGCTGCGCGGATGGACGAGAAGGCTTGTGGATGGAATGGGTCATACCGGCGGAATGAGGGTCGCAATCACCTCGTCAACAGTCACACCACTAGCAATTGCTAGTGCGGCACACGGAACACTCACACCACAATCACCAAGAAAGCACATCTCAAGCACTCATAAGCATGAAAACATTTCATAATATTTGACAAGAAGTTCAACAAATATAGAGTGCAACATCATCAAAATAAGAGAAACTAACTACAATCATAAGGAGGAAAGGAGGAAAAGCTAGAAATACAACCACATCCAGAGACTTGTTGGGATTCACGGTTAGAATCGTCGGGTTGTCAATCCACGTCCAAGATCGGTCCACAACTGCGTCCGGGGTCCAGAGGAGTTGTCACCTTCCCTCCAATATACCCGTCTTCTCTGTGTCACGATCTGGCCGCCACAAAAGTTGTGTACTCCTTCCTCGGTTGATGAGAGTAGGGCTAGGATCTCTCCTTGAAGTGCTTGGATGATGCGAGGTGGCCTCGGGTGAAAGGGGGAGGAAGAAACCTTCAAAAATGGAGTTTTTCTCCCTGACGGCGGAAGAAATTGCGGAACAGCCCCCGGGTTCCGACCTAAAATCGCGCATAGGTATTTATAGAAAAACAGGGCGCACGATCAGGCGCACGACCAGTGGTCGTGCGCAAAGGAATGCCTCTGATCATGCGCAAAGAACCTATAGCATATTCCTGAACTACAAAATAGCGCACGGTCAGTGGCGCACGACCAGTGGTCATGCGAGAAGAAGGTCTGTGATCGTACG
This sequence comes from Dactylorhiza incarnata, assembly GCA_033032865.1. Lineage (NCBI taxonomy): Eukaryota > Viridiplantae > Streptophyta > Magnoliopsida > Asparagales > Orchidaceae > Dactylorhiza > Dactylorhiza incarnata. The sequence goes on along the minus strand of JAWHQI010000187.1, from coordinate 5,158,573 downwards.
AACTTCTCTGTTTGGTAAGTGGAATTAACGCACGACCAGTGGTCGTGCGCCTGATCATGCGCAAAGGAAAATGCACGATCAGTGGCTTTTTAGGCAGAAATTGCCCCCAGTCAAACTCCGAGCATCGCACGACGCTTGAACCTGCATGAAAACAACCACTAGAGTACAAGGAATCACACCAAAATGGGCTAAAATGTGCACCTCATGTGAGAATTGTGAATAAGTGAAATATAAGCATTAATACACAAAAAGTGAAATGCAAGTGCGTGAAAACTAGCCCAGATGAGTCCTAAAATCACTATATAAATTGGGCTCATCACTGGTTCTCAGGTTTCAGTAACTTCTTCAGCTCCTACTTCATGGTTCTCATTTAGGGGTTTTGTCTCTTCAGTAGACTCTTCTACTGATTCTGGAATATATTCCATTGTGGTGGACTTATTCTTCTCAACCGGTTCTTCTTCTCTAATTTTGAGGTTCTCTAATCTTTCTTCAATTCCTCCATTGGATGAACTAGATGAAGGATTATGCAACATGCTACTCTCATCAAAAATAATATGAAAAGATTTATCAATTGTAAGAGCATTCTTATTGAAGATTATATAGGCCTTTCTATGCTTGCTATATCCTACAAAGACACCTTCATAGCTCTTTTCAGAGAATTTGGTGATATAGTGCTTATTATTTTTCAGCACATAGCATTTACTTCCAAAGATTTTGAGGCTCCCAGAATACCTTTGGGCTAACCCAAGTACTATCCGATATTGGGTAGATGATTCCCGCGTCTAGAAGTTTGATAACTTCAGCCTTAACAACTTCTTTCATATTCGGGTTTAGTCATTTTTGAGGCTAGACCGCATTGCGGGAATTATCTTCGAGGAAGATTTTGTGAGTGCAGAAGGAAGGGTTAATACCCTTGATATCCGATATTTTCCATGCAATTGCGTTGGGGTGCTTGCTTAAGACTATAGTCAATTCAGAAATTTTTGAATCGCTAAGTTCGGATGAAACGATAATGGGTAGCATAAACTCTTTTTCTAAAAATAGATATTTTAGGTGAGGAGAGAGTTGCAAAACCCTAAATTTCCATATCAATGCCCTTAAGAAAGCTAAAGCTCTCTGTAAGGCACAAGCTGCTAAGATCATCTCCTTGAGTTGGAAGAGAGATGAACTACTTGAGAAAGTAGATGAGCTAGCTCATGAGAAAGCCAAATTATCTATCCCTCCACTGAGCACCAACACCTTCACTGAAGTCATCAAGCGTAAGAATTTTAGAATTAAAGAGCTGGAGGATATGGTTCTAAAGGAAAAGAAAATTGTGGCTAGTTATTCCAAGCCACAAACAGTTCTTCCCTTGATTGATAGCTTTTCACAAACAAATAAGCAAGGTTTGGGCTACACTCCAGGTGAAAACCATGGGAAATCTACCCAAGGAAAGTCTGTCTTTAGAAAAGTGATCATACCCACAAATTCATATGATCACAGTAGCATCTATGGATGCAAAGAAAGCCTGAAGATAGACAGCAGTATTAAGCCGCCTTCTACCTGGCTAAGCAAGAGACAAACTCTCCTTGGGAAGAGTGCACTATCTGCACCCCAAAAGAATCCTCCATTAAAAGCCTGCAGAAATTGCCATGTTGGGGAAGACCCTTCTGCCTCAAAGAAGGGAAGGTTAGTTGTTAAACAACAGCCTAACCTAGTCAAACCAAACACCACAAGAAAATCGAGATACAATAGATTTGAATGCTGGTGTTGTGGAAAAGTACGGAATTTTGCATTAGACTTTTAGATCAACCCAACTATCAAGACTCATTCCCACATGACATCAAAAAGGCAGGCTGCAAATTCATTATCTAACAAGCACCTAGGACCCCATAGAGACTAGGTTCCTAAGGAAGTATAGCTGTCTTGCAGGTATGTCCAAAAACCACAAAGACTCCTGTGTGGTACTTGGACAGTGGATGTTCCAGGCATATGACTGGAACAAGAAGCCTATTGAAGGTGTTTGCACCTGTAGAAGGTGGCCCCAAAGTTAAATTTGGAGGATTTGACATAAGTGTAGTCAAGGGCTATGGTAAGATCACAAATGGCAGTATCACTATCACAAGAGTAGCTTATGTGGAAGGGTTACAACATAACCTTATAAGCATAAGTTAGCTATGTGACTTGGGATATGTTGTTTCTTTCTGCAAGGATAAGTGTCTGATAAAGGATTGTGAGAATGAATCCATTCTAATAGGCGCTAGGAGTGGAAATATTTATTGTCTAAATTTCATCTGCATTAAGAAAAATGAGCCTGTATGTCTTGTAGCAAATGATGGAGTGTCTGCTTGTGTAAAGTGGCATAAGAGACTAGCCCACATTAACTACAAGTCTCTTAAGAAATTAATGACAGAGAACTTGGTAAGAGATGCTCCTAAGCTGGATTGCTTAGAGATGAGTCCTTGTCATTCATGTCAGATAGGCAAGTAAACAAGAACTTCATTTAGAAGCATACAGGATAAAGAATCCACTAGGTGCTTATAGATACTGCACATGGACTTATTTGGTCCTATGACAGTGCATAACCTAGGAGGAATGGCTTATACATTGGTTATTGTTGATGATCATTCTAGATTTGCCTGGGTGTTCTTCTTGAAACACAAGTATAATACCCTAAGTACATTCAAGAATTTTGTCAAACAAATTCAGAATGAAGTGAACAGCTTTGTAGTTAAAATCAGAAGTGATCATGGAACTGAATTTCAGTCTGGGTCAATGACCAAATTCTGTGAAGAAGAAGGTATCCTACTAGAGTTTTCTTCTCCCAGAACTCCGCAACAGAATGGGGTGGCTGAGAGGAAAAAATAGAACACTTATTGAAGCTGGATGGACCATGCTAAGTGACTCCTCACTCCTAGAATACCTTTGGGCTGAGGATAGTACTTGGGTTAGGGTTTTGCAAAGCGAAGGGTTATTGATATTTTCCAAAACTATATTCGATGAAGGCAAGTGTACCTTATCGTCTATAGTATAGGATATTTAGAAATACCAAGGTCATATTCCACAGGGCGCGTGGATTACTTCTACTTCGAGGAAAGTCACTATTATCTTATCTATTAAATTTTTGAGGTTTTATTTTACATAGCTAAAAGAGAAAATTTGCAAACTAAAATTAGGGTTTAAGTGATGGTAAAAAGATTAGTGCTCAATCTAAAATCACCTTGGAGTGAGAATAATCAAGTGAAAGAAAAATAAATCTAATTCCATTTTAATTAAACTACTTGACCGTGGAGGTTCACGAAGCATGAACATGCCTCTCTCGAGGTTAATGCCCAACTAAGTTTAGGAAAAATCAACCGGACTCTCGTCCTATAATTGATTACCTAAAACATGCTTTACGCTGTGAACCCCACTATTTGATTTGACTCCAATCCGGGAGATTTACGTCATCCTCTCTCGAGGAGTGCGTGCAACTCTCTTTACCCTTGAGTGATCAATTCATAATTTGAGCCTCTTGGCTAGCTAATTATGAAAACCTAAGCGAAAACCATACATCGAAAATATGGCCTCACTAGTTAAAAATCAAGGGTAATTCAAGTGTTAAAAAAATGGAAAAAAAGAGCTTAGAAAATCATAACTTGATTATCTCATCCTTGGATCATTTCGATCGAGCAGTAATGAGAATTAGTTAACCATGGTGGATGGGGAGAGTGTAAGAAAAAATTGCATGAAGAAAAGCTAATTAAAAGAGAAAGAGAAGTGAAGAAAACAAAACTAATTTTTATTGAAATTAAAAAAAACTATTACAAGCCTTAACCAAAATTACAATGCTAGAAAATGTAAGGATTACAAGCTTAAGAAACTATTGCATTAAAAGGAAACTAGAACATTGCATGAAAGGAAGAAAAGGAGAGAACATGTAAGGGAAAACAAGAAAAAGCTCACGAACAGCTCTAGCAGCACCTCCCCCTCTCCAAATTTCTGAACCCTGGACTCAAGGAGGGCGTGACCAAGGGAATGTAACCCCTGTTCAGCTCAGTTCTGACAGCGGCGTGGGTCTTGCGTGACGGCGTGATGAAAAGTGACATGTCGCGCTCGTGACATTTGAGTCACGGGCGTGACCTTGGACGACTTCATTTAATGCAGTGTGGGTTCGATTTTGGCGCGGCGGTGTGCAGGGATCACGCAGGAAAGTCACGTCCGTGACTTAGGTTGACTTCTCGATGGCATCTCCACGTCTCGACAGTGGCTCGCGGGAAAGATTCTAAGTTTACACGCCCTTAGTCACGGACGTGACTTTGGGTCACCGGCGTGACTGAGGGCGTGACTTGCTGTGGACTAGCTCAATCAGCGCATCATCGAATTTGGTTTGATCTTCAGGTTACATACCCTTGGTCACGGGCGTGACCGAGGGCGTGACTTATAAATTTCACCAATTTCTCCCAAAATTCTGCAAAAATTGAAATTAAGCTAAGTTGAATCAAAATTACAAAAGAACTACTTATAACCTAAAATTGACATGAAAAAGAAAAATTCATATTAATTAATTACAAATTTTTTGATTAAAAAGTTATATAAATACTACTTATCAAATACCCCCATACTTGAGGTTTTGCTATTCCAGAGCAAAAGTATGAGACATAATTTATAAGACATCCAAAAGAAATTTCAATTATAAACTAAAATTTCATTTAAACCATAAGTTAAGTTAAGAATAAATTCTAGGAGGAGTTAAGTCCTAAATTAAGATGATGATTTGAAAAGAGGAGGAGTGTTTAGGCATTGACTTCTCAAGCTAATTAATTAGCTAACAAAATTGTAGAAATTATAAAACTAGATTAAATTAAAATTATAAGAACTCTATATTAAAAGAAACTTAAGGAAAAGTAACTTACTAAATATTGCTATCTCCATAATTTAAACAAAATCTAGATTAATGATACTTGGCTAAGCGGGATTTCACAAAATTTGGCATAAGAAGAGATCTTTGAAACTCAAAATTTATTTTCTAATTTGTATATGTTTAGGAGTTATGAATTTTATCCTCTTACTCCATGTCATATAATCTTTTAATTCTCTTCTAATAAAAAAAACCCAAAATGCATATGCTTAGGAGTAATGAATTTTATCCTCTTACTCCATGCCATATAATTTTTTAAATGATTTCGGGTGCATATGTTTAGGGAATAATGAATTTTATTCTCTTATTCCCATGGCATATGATCTTTTAAACACTTTTTTATGCCATAAAAAAGGGGTGAGTAGGAAAGATTTCTAGCATATAAATTAAATTATGTTGAGAGCAAATTCTAGTAAATTTAAATTTCCTAAGATCTAAAAAGCTAGAAGAAAATATAATAGAAATCTAAAGAGGTTTAGCAAATTTACTACAAAATGAAGCCGTTTAAAAATAAAAAGAAGTCATGCTAAATAAATTCTCTGTTCAAGTTAAAATCATAAGGTGATTCTTAAAACCAGATTACCAAAAATTTAAAATTAACAAACTATGATAATCAAAATTCTAGTCAATTAAAACCCTAAAAATGCTTAAAAACATTCTCAACTAGATTTCTAAGAAATCACAAAAACAACAAGTAGGAGGGGTATAAGAATATTTTGTTTTTTGTTCTAAGTTTATCATATTTTTTTGGGGGATTTTTTATATTATCTTTTTTTTTATTTTTGATAATAAAAGATAAAAAATAGCTTCAAACCTAAATTTTTTTTGTTAACTCTTGGACTTCCCGATGTATACCCCATGAAGGGTTCTCAACGGTACGAGGAGGTGAGATGGGATGATAACCCAAACGTCCCTTTCCAAGATTTAAAATTTCAATTTTCAATTTTTTTTTTGGGTTTTACAAGCTTAAATAAAAGAAAACATAAGAAAATAATTTCTTTTGAAGATTTTCTAAATTAAGAACTACATTTTTAAGAGCTATTTACACCCTCATACTTAAAGTTAAACATTATCCCCAATGTTTAAAACTAAGTATGAAGTAAAAGAAATAGAAAAAGTTAATAATGTTCAAGACAAAACAAAAAGAAATGGAAGATAAAAGAGAAGGAAGAAAAAGGAGAAAGGGCTTCCCTGATATTGAGGATGCGGGGGGGGGGGGGGGGGGGGGGGGGGGGGGTGGAGCGACGGTAACCTACAAAACATGATAAAGGAGGAACAAAAACAACAATAAAAAGATAACTTTGGGGTGCCTCCCAAAAGCGTTTTGTTTAAGGTCGCGCAGCTTGACCCAATTGGCGCTTACGATATTGGTGGAAGAATAATAGAATCACTCTTTTCATTCAAAAGATCTCCAGGAAGATATAACTTAAGGTGGTGCCCGTTAACTTTGAAGGAACCTTTTTTCGGGTGGGAAATTAGAATTGTCCTATAGGATCAAACCTCTTTAACAATAAAGGGTCCGGACCATCGAGATTTTAGCTTTCCTGGAAAGAGGCGAAGACGAGAATTATAAAGGAGGACGAGATCGCCCAGCGAAAAAGTTTAAGGAAATTTTATTTGCTTATTGTGATAAAACATTGTTCGCTCCTCATATAATTTGTTACTTTAGTACACATTCGCGCGCCACTCGTCTAATTCGTTCATTTGGAATTTTCTTTGTTCGGCTGCTAACGTAGAATCGAGGCTTACAAATTTAAGCGCCCAAAATGCGTGGTGTTCTAATTCGACCGGAAGGTGGCAAGCCTTGCCATAAACCATTCGATATGGTGTACAACTGATAGCGGTCTTGTATGCCGTTCGATAGACCCATAGCGTGTCATCGAGCTTAAGTGCCCAATCTTTCCGATTTATAGAAACAGTTTTTTCTAAAATCCGCTTTAATTCTCAATTTATGACTTCGACTTGGCCGCTCATTTGTGGGTAATAAGCAGTGGATAGTTTGTGCGTGACACCATATTTTGCTAAATTTTTTTTTGAATTGGCTATTGCAAAAATGGGTGCCCCGATCACTAATTATAGCGCGCGGCGTGCCAAATCGAGAAAATTATTTTTTTAAGAAGTTAACAACGACTCACACATCATTGGTGGGGAGAGCTTGCGCTTCCGCCCACCTCGACATGTAGTCGACCGCAACTAGAATATACTTGTTTGAAAAAGAGGGAGGGAGAGGACCAACGAAATCAATACCCCAAAGATAAAAAATTTCGCATTCTAAGAAAATATTTTGGGGCATCTCATCCCGGTGGGAGATGTTCCCCGACCGATGGCAGCTGTCGCAAGTACTCATAAGGGTGTGAGCATCTTTGAAGAGTGTGGGCCAATAGAAGCCCGCCTCCAGCGCCTTCCTCGCGGTTCGGTTCGCTTGATAATGACCACCGGTTGGTCCCTCGTGACATTGCCGAAAAAATTTTAGACCTTCCTCACTCAAAACGCATCTTCTCACTACCTGGTCTGCACAAACACAGAATAAAAAGGGGTCCTCCCAAAAATAATTCTTTAAATCCGAAAAGAATTTCTTCTTTTGCTGACTCGGGAATTCTTTTGGTAGAACCCGGACTACTAGATAATTAGTCAAATCCGCAAACCGGGGGGGGGGGTGGAAGATGTAATTAAATTTTCGATAGCGAGATGGCGCTCTTCAGGGAATTTATCATTAATGTCGGCTTCTATTAACTCATCCTTGGAGGGATTTTCTAAACGGGAAAGATGATCGGCCGCCAAGTTTTCGGCTCCCCTTTTGTCCCGGATCTCTAGATCAAACTCCAGCAAGAGGAGGATCCATCGCAAGAGATGGGGCTTGGCGTCTGATTTACTTAGAAGATATCTAAGAGCGGAGTGATCTGTGAAGACGATGACTTTTGAGAGAGTGATGTACGACCTAAACTTATCAAAAGCAAAAATGATTGCTAGAAGCTCCTTCTCGATAGTGGTGTAATTTGCTTGTGCTGGCGTGAGTGTTTTGCTTGCATAATAAATCAGGTGGAAATACTTACTCACTCGTTGGCCTAATATGACACCTATCCCAATATCACTCGCGTCGCACATAATTTCAAAGGGTAGCGACCAATCTGGGGCGACTAAAATCGGAGAATTTATAAGTTTTTCTCTGATAAGTTTAAAGGCCAAATGACATTCATCATTAAAAAGGAAAGAGGATTCTTTCTTGAGAAGATTGGTTAACGGCTTCGTGATTTTGGAAAAATTTTGTATAAAGCGCCGATAAAACCCCGCGTGTCCTAGGAAACTTCTAATGGCTTTTACATTCTTTGGAGGGGGGAGTTTTTCGATTACTTTGATCTTGGCCCTATCGACCTCGATCCCCTTGCCTGATATTTTATGGCCAAGGACTAATCCTTCTTTGACCATAAAATGACATTTCTCCCAATTATGAGCTAAATTAGGAGTGACCTGAAAGGTGCTCTAAGATTTTATCGATAAAAGGTAATGGGAAGTGATCCTTATGGATGGCATCATTTAGTTTTTGATAATCGATGCACATCCGCCAACCCATAACGGTACGGGTTGGGATCAATTCGTTATTTTCAATCGTTACTACCGTTACACCGCCTTTCTTCGGCACCACTTGTACTGGGCTAACCCAAGTACTATCCGATATTGGGTAGATGATTCCCGCGTCTAGAAGTTTGATAACTTCAGCCTTAACAACTTCTTTCATATTTGGGTTTAGTCATTTTTGAGGCTGGACCGCATTGCGGGAATTATCTTCGAGGAAGATTTTGTGAGTGCGGAAGGAAGGGTTAATACCCTTGATATCCGATATTTGCCATGTAATTGCGTGGGGGTGCTTGCTTAAGACTATAGTCAATTCAGAAATTTTTGAATAGCTAAGTTCGGATGAAACGATAATGGGTAGCATAAACTCTTTTTCTAAAAATAGATATTTTAGGTGAGGAGGGAGTTGTTTCAATTCTAAAACGGGTGGGTCTTCATAAGATGTTTTGATTTTTAATTTTTCTAAAAATAATGGTTCGGGTGGTGTGGAGCGAGAGACTTCTTCTTCTAAACAAAAGAGCTCGGCAAGATCGGAATCGTGACTCAATGTAGAGACTAACTCGGGAAGTGAATAAAACTCGTTCTGAAACCATTCTTCTAAATAGAAGCATAAATCATCATTCTCTAAGGTGCTTCGCATCGAGGGATTTATACTAAAAGTAACTTCATCGTCTCCAACCCGTAGGAGGAGCTTTCCGTTACTTATGTCGATAATTGCGCGGGAGGTGGCAAGGAAGGGGCGGCCGAGTATGAGGGGTACTTCGGCATCCTCTTCGATGTCAAGAATGACAAAGTTCACCGGGAAGATGAACTTATCAACCTTAACGAGCACATCCTCCACTATCCCTACCAGATATTTTTATGAACAATCTGCTAATTAAATACTCATTCGAGTGGGGCAAGGATATCCTAGACCTAACTTTTTGAATAATGAAAAAGGCATGAGATTGATGCTTGCTCCAAGATCCGCTAAGGCATGTTTTACTTGTTCGAGCCAAAAATGCTCTAGGTCCACACTCGCTCAAGCTGAAAAGAGGTGGAGGAAGAAAAATATTAGATGGTTGGTTACTTTGAGCTATGATGGAAGACAAGAGGGAGGAGAAAAAGAGATGTCGAGGGTCTCCTGGGTGGAGATAGCAGAATCTGCTGAAAAAAGAGGTAACGAGGTCTCAGAAATGAGATAGCTCCAGCTGCCGAAATGAAGTATTGACGATCTCAAAAATGAGACCGCCCCAGCTGCTGGGAAGAGGTAACGAGGTCTCAGAAATGAGATAGCTCCAGCTGCCGAAATGAAGTATTGACGATCTCAAAAATGAGACCGCCCCAGCTGCTGGGAAGAGATACGATGGTCCCAAAAATAAGATCGCTCATATCAAAGGCAAGGGCTGGAACTCTCCCAAAAAAGATCTCAAACTAATGCCCCTACCCCCCTATTTATAGGAGGGAGGGCCTGCCCAAACGGGCAGGTCAGGAAGGAACGGGCTGCCCGGAGCCGAGATCACCCAGGCCGAGGTCTCCCCTAGGGGGGAACGACCTGGCGAGGTCGCCCAGAGGGCGACCTCAGGCCGAGATCGCCCCAGCTGAAAAGAGGTGGAGGAAGAAAACTATTAGATGGTTGGTTACTTTGAGCTATGATGGAAGACAAGAAGGAGGAGAAAAAGAGATGTCGAGGGTCTCCTGGGTGGAGATAGCAGAATCTGCTGAAAAAAGAGGTAACGAGGTCTCAGAAATGAGATAGCTCCAGCTGCCGAAATGAAGTATTGACGATCTCAAAAATGAGACCGCCCTAGCTGCTGGGAAGAGGTAAAGAGGTCTCAGAAATAAGATAGCTCCAGCTGCCGAAATGAAGTATTGACGATCTCAAAAATGAGACCGCCCCAGCTGCTGGGAAGAGATATGATGGTCCCAAAAATGAGACTGCTCATATCAAAGGCAAGGGCTGGAACTCTCCAAAAAAAAAAGATCTCAAACTAATGCCCCTACCCCCCTATTTATAGGCAGGAGGGACTGCCCAAAAGGGCAGGTCAGGAAGGAACGGGCTACCCAGAGCCGAGATCACCCAGGCCGAGGTCGCCCCTAGGGGGAACGACCTGGCGAGGTCGCCCAGAGGGCGACCTCAGGCCGAGATCGCCCCAGCTGGGGCGATCTGACTCAGGCCGAGGTCACCCCGAAGGGACGACCTGGCGAGGTCGCCTAGAGGGCGACCTCAGGCCAAGATCGCCCCAGCTGGGGCGATCTGCCTCAAGCCGAGGTCACCCCGAAGGGGCGACATGGCGAGGTCGTGATGAGTCCCAATTATATACACATATATGGACTCATCTGGGCCGTTTTTCTAGTCTTTCCACTGCACTTTAGCCTCGTTTTAGCTCATATTTGTCATTCTATGCTAGGTGCACTTCTTGGCCTAATTTGGTGTGTTTTATGTTTATTTTCTTTTGATAGCCTTATCGTATTGTTGAGTGCCACCTTCAGTGGCCTGATTAGCATTTCTGTTGGAACAGGAGTCGTGCAGGTGTTCCCGGTATAATTATGTATAGGAACACTGCGCACGATCACTGGTTCTATTGCGCACGACCACTGGTCATGCGCCACTGATCGTGCGCACTCAACCCCCGAAATTTGAGTTCTGTCTTGACCGAACGCACGACCATTTACGATAGTGCGCACGACCACTGGTCGTGCGCCACTGGTCATGCGAACATGTTATTTTATAAATTTCTTACATTGCAGGCTCCGCCCAGGCAGGTGCACGATCACAGGATTCTAGTGCGCACGACCACTGGTCGTGCGCCAATGACCGTGCATACTGTTTATTCCAGCGCCTATAAATATTCCGGCTCACGAATTAGGTCGGACGCTCCACATTTCTTCTGTCCAGTCCGCCGTTTTCGCCCCTTCCGCAGGTTCTCCGCCCCCTAGGCCTCCTCGATCATCCTTGAGCTCTAAGGAGAGGTTTCTAGCCCAAAGATCGCCAACGTCGAGCAAGGAGATCGTGTATCGGAGTAGATTGGATCGTGACACGAAGAAGATGAGCCATTGGGAGGAAGTGACAGCGCTCCTCTACCTCGGACGTAGTTGAAGACCGAGCTTGGACGCGGATTGACAACCCAGCGATTCCAACCGTGAATCTTCGGCAAGGCTTCGGATGTGGTCGACTCTTTTACTCTCTTTTTCCTTCTTTATGTTGATGATTGTTTAGGTTAGATTCTTCTATATTTTGATGATGTGCACAATGAATCTTTTTATGTAATGTCTATTTCATTTATTTGAGATTATATTATTCATATGTGTTCATGAGGAGCCCCCCCATCTAATTTCCATTCCACCTTCGTGTTCGGTGCCGCACTAGCAATTGCTAGTGGCGTGCTTGTCGAAGAGGTGCTTGCGACCCTCATTCCGTTAACCTACTCGTCCATCCGCCTACCGAAGCGTGGCATCGCAGCCCGTATTCCATTCGCCTAACAAAGCAGCGCGCTCAAGGCCTGTATAGTTCGATTCCGCTATCCTGCTCGCCCATCCGCCCAACGAAGTAGTGCGTTCAAGGCCTACGTAGTCTTCCATCCCGCCGAGCGAAGCTTTGCATAGCGGCATTGCATAGGAGTAGTTGTAATATTTTATTTTATTATTCACAAACCAAATCCCTTCCGTCCGCACTCCACCTATCGCTGGACTTCGATCTCAAGTCCTTCCTCGAAACCTAACTCCACCTTACTGTGTTCCTTGAGAGACCGACACTCGGGGATCTTCCCCATTATTATTACTTGCGCGACCGGTGCACTTGCCGAATAAATCGCATCAAGTTTTAGGCGTCGTTGCCGGGGAACACAGTCGTGTGAGTTTTCTGGAGAGGGAAAACCTGAGAGAGAAGCCCTTCCATTTGTAATTGCATTTCTTTGTTTTATTTCTTTTTATTCCATTTTTCTGTTTTAATTAGGTTGCTTTAGTAATTTTTGTTAGGTGTGGTATTTCGCACAATAGTGTTTTTCTATTTGAATCGTTTTATCTTCGCACTATGTGGGCACATCTTAATATCCGTTGCCGTTGGTGTGGAGCTACCTCCCACTCTAGTGATGAATGCCCTACGGAGAATGGTGGGCATAATTCTTCTCGCCCAGCATATAGAGCATCGACTTCGTCTGATACTCCATATGGTGTGCGCAAGTCTTATGGCTACTCTGCTGAGCCTTTACCGTCTTACTTCTTTTCGGCTTCAGCACCCGCTGTGCCAAAGAAGCCCGCTAGGCAGTGCCAGTTTTGTCAGAGCATAGATCATGCCCTGAAGGATTGTGCTGTTTTTCGTCGCCAATTGGATGAGGATGACGAGCCGGATATCCGGATCGTCCCGAATCCTAACTCTGGCGGCACACCTTCAACATCCGGTTTTGTGTCTTTGCCACCTTCACATCTTGAAGGGTATGGCGTTGACACAATCACCAGATGTGTGGCTGATCTGGGCACCGACAATGCTGAGCCTATTCTCCCAGTGCATCCACCACCCCTAGTGGATTCGATTCTTTGTGAGGAATCGGTGCTCGACTTTTATCCGAGCACTATTCCTCTCCCTGTTGTGCATACTACACTCGTCTCTGACGACATTGTTGATGATGTGTTGCAAGAGGAGGCTGGTGACTTTAGTGTCATGCATGTTCCTATGGAGGAGGACAACCTTCCAGGTGAAGAGGAATTTTCCTCAGCACCGGTGGAGGAAGTCCAAATCTTAGGCATGGCCACTGTTGATCCCGCCGAACCTTGTAGCATTGATGATAATGCAAACATTATTTTACTTACCCAACCTGATGGGAGTGAGACCGGGACCACTCCCCCTATTTTTGATTATTTATGTTCTTCATCTTGTTTATTTCTCGATCCCTCCTCTTCATCCGAGCATGTGCAGGTTGAGTCTTCACAGGTACCCCAGGAGGATTTGGTGCATATTGCCCAAGTCAATGATGAGAGCATCCTCTTATGTGAGGAGGTTGATTCCCCCTCCGTAGAGGAAGCTCCACTCATTGCCTTTTCCTCCCGCCACCTCCCTATTGACGACACCTTGCTAGGCAAGGATGTGTTTGGTGAGTTGAGTGAGGATATCTCTTCCTCTTCTTGCTTTCTGTTTCCTCTACCTGCGTTATGTAGGTATTATTATTTGGGTAGAGGAGTAACTGTTCTGTCGCCGTATCGGTACCCGCTACCGACACGCGTATTAGAACAGTTACCTGTTCATTTCCTTTTTCATACGCCCATTAGCTAGAACCTTTAGTTTTTGAATAAGTCGTGCTGGGATGACAATAACCCCAGTAGTTATCTTACCTTTTCCTGCATTTCTTATTTCATCATGTTTAGTTTAGTTAGTTGTATTCATTTTAGTTTGTCTATTTTCTTTTGTTTTTGCGGAGCTGACCCCTGCAGGTATCTTTTCTAGATGGCGGATGCTGCAGCTCATTTTAGCTTACACGCCAATCTTCTGGTGTGCTCATTTCTGAGCACTGGGTACTCTCTTTCCCTAGCATTATTCTGAATTTCATAGCTATATTTTGCGCATTTTGTTTAGTTTAAGTCTGGGGGAGAGTAGTTCCGTTTACCCGCTCACGTGTACCATTGCACAGCATACTAGGAGGTGTTATTTATTTTTGTTTTGTTCAGTTTCATTGTACACCACAGCACCCACATGAACGCACTTAGCTGTTGGCACGTCTTGAGCCGAACTCATTTCTTTTCTTGTGATTTGGAAAATCATTGTGCTGGCTTAGGATTATGAGGCGGAGTAAAATGTTGACTCCTGTAGTGCTCCTAGTCGAGTGCTCATGTCTCGCTTAGAAATTCGTGTAGATTCAATTTCTTTTTAGGCTTTTAGATTATGTTTTTCTATTAGCGTAAATATTGTTTACTACACTCAAAAATTGGTGAATTCGGTGTGAATCAAACGGTAGCATAGCGATGTGTGTAGACGTTCGTTAGCCTCGTATTGCCCGAGTCGGGAGAAAGGATTATCTTTCTCGGTGGCTAAGAACTTGCCCCAAGCGATTCTTGAAGCATGGGTATACGGTTAGTCAATTGCGTGAATGTGATATAGGCCATCATTTTGGCCCGGTTGAGCCTTTGTGCCATTCCTATCATCATTTCCTCGCTAGCCAGTTGTGCCTACCCCATTCTTTTGGTTCAGCTCCACTATTGTTTACCAAAGCCTAAACTCCAATCCTAGGCGCACACCCAAAATGCAAGCATTTTGTTTAAATTTTAAATTGGTGGTGTTGATTGTGGAAGTACAATGTGAAAATGTGGATGTGCATCTTTGAAAATTTGCTGAAATTGCTAAAGAAAGAAAAAGAAAAGAAGAAAAAGATTTGATAAGAAAAAGAAGAATGAAAAGTTTAATTGAAAAAATCTGTTTGAGATTTATATTTGGGAGTAGGCGGTGCACACACCCATGCATCTAAGTCTAAGTCTGGGGGTGTGGTACATCCGCGTGTTTTATGGCTACTTGGATAGTGTTATGCATTTGCTCATTTGGGTTTTTGTGTTCTAAGCCTTCATGCTTATATTTGTTTACCTCACCTAAACCCAAGCCTCATCTAAAACCTTAAGTCCTATTGATTCACGCATTTGAGTCAAACCAGTGCCGTGGAGAGAGTGCGAACGGGCAAGCTTATGGTCACCGACATTGATGGATTTCAATGGAGGTTGTCTCGAGCCCCGATCTTTGGCAATGCTCGCCTCAGCGTTCAGTTTACTTTCTTCCTATGTACGGCCTTATGATTCACCGTGATTCACTTTTTGAGTAAATGTAATATATAAATACGCCCCTAGAAAAGTATAAACTAATATGTACAATTAGAAATTTTTTCTACTGTATTTCTACGCGCATGAGCATGCGACTTCGCATGATACTCCGCTTTACAATTTCTATGCCAGCTATGTATTTTTCTCAGCCGCTTGAGGAATTTGTTTGCTCGGGACGCGCAAACAGTTAAGTCTGGGGGTGTGATGAGTCCCAATTATATGCACATATATGGACTCATCTGGGACATTTTTCTAGTCTTTCCACTGCACTTTAGCCTTGTTTTAGCTCATATTTGTCATTCTATGCTAGGTGCACTTCTTGGCCTAATTTGGTGTGTTTTATGTTTATTTTCTTTTGATAGCCTTATCGTATTGTTGAGTGCCACCTTCAGTGGCCTGATTAGCATTTCTGTTGGAACATGAGTCGTGCAGGTGTTCCCGGTACAATTCTATACAGGAACACTACGCACGATCACTGGTTCTATTGCGCACGACCACTGGTCGTGCGCCACTGATCGTGCGCACTCAACCCCCGAAATTTGAGTTCTGTCTTGACCGAATGCACGACCATTTACGATAGTGCGCACGACCACTGGTCGTGTGCCACTGGTCGTGCGAACATGTTATTTTATAAATTTCTTACATTGTAGGCTCCGCCCAGGCAGGCGCACGATCACAGGATTTTAGTGCGCACGACCACTGGTTGTGCGCCAATGACCGTGCGCACTGTTTATTCCAGCGCCTATAAATATTCCTGCTCGCGAATTAGGTCGGACGCTCCGCATTTATTCCGTGCAGTCCGCCGTTTTCGCCCCTTCCGCAGGTTCTCCGCCCCCCCCTAGGCCTCCTCCATCATCCTTGAGCTCCAAGGAGAGTTCTAGCCCAAAGATCGCCAACGTCGAGCAAGGAGATCGTGTATCGGAGTAGATTGGATCGCGACACGAAGAAGACGAGCCATTGGGAGGAAGTGACAGCCCTCCTCTACCTCGGACGCAGTGGAAGACCGAGCTTGGACGCGGATTGACAACCCAGCGATTCCAACCGTGAATCTTCGGCAAGGCTTCGGATGTGGTCGAATCTTTTACTCTCTTTTTCCTTCTTTATGTTGATGATTGTTTAGGTTAGATTCTTCAATATTTTGATGATGTGCACAATGAATCTTGTTATGTAATGTCTATTTCATTTATTTGAGATTATATTATTCATATGTGTTCATGATGTGCGCCCCCATCTAATTTCTATTCCACCTTCGTGTTCGGTGCCGCACTAGCAATTGCTAGTGGCGTGCTTGTCGAAGAGGTGCTTGCGACCCTCATTCCGTTAGCCTACTCGTCCATCCGCCTACCGAAGCGTGGCATCGCGGCCCGTATTCCATTCGCCTAACAAAGCGCACGCTCAAGGCCTGTATAGTTCGATTCTGCTAGCCTGCTCGCCCATCCGCCCAACGAAGTAGTGCGTTCAAGGCCTACGTAGTCTTCCATCCCACCGAGCGAAGCTTTGCATAGCGGCATTGTATAGGAGTAGTTGTAATATTTTATTTTATTATTCACAAACCAAATCCCTTCCGTCCGCACTCCACCTATCGCTGGACTTCGATCTCAAGTCCTTCCTCGAAACCTAACTCCACCTTACTGTGTTCCTTGAGAGACCGACACTCGGGGATCTTCCCCATTATTATTACTTGCGAGACCGGTGCACTTGCCGAATAAATCGCATCAGGTCGCCCAGAGGGCAACCTCAGGCTGAGATCTCCCCAGCGGGGGCGATCTGCCTCAGGCCGAGGTCACCCCGAAGGGGCGACCTGGCGAGGTCGCCTAGAGGGCGACCTCAGGCCAAGATCGCCCTAGCTGGGGCGATCTTCCTTAGGCCGAGGTCACCTCGAAGGGGCGACCTGGCGAGGTCGCCCAGAGGGCGACCTCAGGCCGAGATCGCCCCAGCTGGGGAGATCTGCCTCAGGCCGAGGTCACCCCGAAGGGGCGACCTGGTGAGGTCGCCCAGAGGGCGACCTCAGGCCGAGATCGCCCCAGCTGGGGCGATCTGCCTCAGGCTGAGGTCACCCCAAAGGGGCGACCTGGCGAGGTCTCCCAGAGGGCGACCTCAGGCCGAGATCGCCCCAGCTGGGGCGATCTGCCTCAGGCCGAGGTCACCCCAAAGGGGAGACCTGGCGAGGTTGCCCAGAGGGCAACCTCAGGCCGAGATCGCCCCAGCTGGGGAAATCTGCCTCAGGCCGAGGTCACCCCGAAGGGGCGACCTAGCGAGGTCGCCCAGAGGGCGACCTCAGGCCGAGATCGCCCCAGCAGGGGCAATCTGCCTCAGGCCGAGGTCACCCCAAAGGGGCGACCTCTCGAGGGAGGGATCACGCGGGGCGTGAACTCTAGGCGAGATCGAGCGAAGCGAAACCTCTACGAGACGAAAGGCGAGACCACTTGGGTGGTGCGGGACCGCCAGGGATTCGATATTTGGAGAAAAATACTTGAACTGCCGGGAGAGGGTGTGGATTGCTTCGGTTACCTGCAAAAAGCTAGCTCAAGGGGATCGCTGATTTCTGGGTAAACATTACTAACGAATTGCCAAATAGACACGGGATGGAGAATCGTCCCGGGTCATTTGCTTTGTGAGGCAATTTATTGAGTATAACCACGGAGCATTCTGTGTTTAAGGAATTATGCGAAATATCTTCTAATTTCTTTTTATTGGAGAGCAACTCCTTAAGATATTTTGCATACTTCGTCATTTGAGAGATAGCCTCGCAGAAGGGTACATTAATATGAATTTGTTTTAAAATCTCTATAAAAATTTTGTAATTTTTCTCGGCGCACACACTCCTAAATTTAGACGAATACGAAATATTAGAACTAGAAGCGTGCGGAGCTAGCGTAGCAGGCAAATTCGAAGATAAAATAGGAGCAGGAGGAGGAGAAGAAGTTACCTTGGGTTCGTCCTATTTTGAAACCATCTCCTTCCCGCTTCGGAGTGTAATTACGTTCGCGCTCTCCCTTGGATTTGGCTCCGTATTTCCCGGTACTGCTCCTTGCTGACGCTCGGAGAACAACTTTGCGAGCTGGCCCACTTGATTCACTAAATTTTTTATCGATCTGGTAAGATTTCGGATGTTCGTTTCATTTGTAGCAGCATATTTTGCAAAGAACATTTCAAGTGGAGAGAGCTTTTGCTGTTGCAGTTGAGAACCGGGCGGATTAAAATTTGGAGGGGGAGTTAAGTTAAGAAGTTGATTTGGAGGTTGATTCAAATTTAAAGGATGCTGAGCATTTCCTTGGTTGCTCCATGAGAAATTCGTGTGGTTCCTATAACCCACATTGTAAGTGTTGTTGTACGAAGCAGAGTTTGGTTATAGGAAGGCCGAGGCGTATGTCCCATGTAGTCAACCTGCTCTTCAATTAAAACATTATTAGCCCAAGGAGGAGTGGTGGAAGAAGCAGACATTTCCGCCACTTGCTTTGTTAAGCGCTCAACTTGTAAAGCTAAATTTGCATTTGTGTCTATTTCAAAAATTCTGGCTGGCTTGCTAGGCCTAGCTCGGGACACATTCCATTGGTACGCATTCATGGCAATTTCCTCAAAAAGATCTTGAACGGCCTCCGGGGTTTTCCTATTTAATGTACCCCCAGTGGCTGCATCAATCATTTGCTTAGTTTGGAAATTCAAGCCATTATAAATGATTAGCACTTGTTGCCAAGTGGGAAGTGCGTGGTGCGGGCATCTACGCAAAATCTCCTTGAAGCGATCCCATGTATCATAGAGAGTCTCCGAGTCAATTTGCATAAATGACGCAATATCTGTTCGCATTTTGGTGGTCTTTGCAGGCGGGAAATATTTAGTGAGAAATTTTTCCGCCATATCGGCCCATGTAGT
Organism: Dactylorhiza incarnata; assembly: GCA_033032865.1. Lineage (NCBI taxonomy): Eukaryota > Viridiplantae > Streptophyta > Magnoliopsida > Asparagales > Orchidaceae > Dactylorhiza > Dactylorhiza incarnata. The sequence continues at coordinate 5,139,471 of JAWHQI010000187.1, read as the reverse complement.
GATGGACTCCCTAAGAAGTGAGCCCAACCACTGCTTGGCCCTAAACCGCAAAGAAAAAGGAAAAAGATGTAATTGAATGGCGTCATTGGTGACGCCATTGATTTTAAACGTGTCGTAAATTTTGAGAAAATTAGAAATATGACAATTTGGATCTTCGTCTGACTGACCATCGAAGGTTACTGATTGTTGCACCATTTGTAGGATGATGGACTTGATCTCAAAGTTATTGTTCGCCACCGTGGGGCGAACAATACTTGACTATGTTCCTTCCAGATTCGGCCGCTCATAATAGGACATGATCCGTTGCGCGGCCTCATTAGGATTGGGCGCGTTAGGATTAGGAAGATTAAGATTAGGATCCATATTAATTGCGATAGTGTCACTGATCGACTCTTCGAATAATAATTGTATTTCCTGATCATGAGAATGGCGACGCCGCGAAAGGGTTCGCTCGATTTTTGGATCAAAAGGAATATTCGAAGTGCTAGCTCGGGTCATATATTAAAAAGAAAAAAAGGGAAAGAAGAAAGAGTAAAAGAGAAAATAGAGAAAAATAAAACTAAAAATAAAGAAAGAGGAAAACTTGATTATTATATTTTCTTCTTTTAGGCGAATTAACTTAGTCTTGGATTTCCTGATGTATGCCCCATGAGGGGTTCTCACCGGTACTAGGAGGTGCGATGGGATGATAGCCTAAACACCCTTTTCCAAGATTTAAATTATACCTTTAAGATTTTTTTCCGAAATTAGAAAAATCTCCGGCAACGGCGCTCAAAACATGATATAGGAATTTAGGGTTTTGCAAAGCGAAGGGTTAAAGATATTTTCCAAAATTATATTCGATGAAGGCAAGTGTACCTTATCGTCTATAGCATAGGATATTTAGAAATACCAATGTCGTATTCCACGGGGCGCGTTGACTACTTCTACTTCGAGGAAAATCACTATTATCTTAACTATTAAATTTTTGAGGTTTTGTTTTGCTTAGCTAAAAGAGAAAATTTGCAAACTAAAAGTAGGGTTTAAATGATGGTAAGAAGATTGGCGCTCAATCTAAAATCGCCTTGGAGTGAGAATAATCAAGTGAAAGAAAAAAAAATCTAATTCCGTTTTAATTAAACTACTTGACCGTGGAGGTTCCCGAAGCTTGAACATGCCTCTCTCGAGGTTAATGCCCAACTAAGTTTAGGAAAAAACAACCAGACTCTCGTCCTATTATCGATTACCTAAAACTTGCTTTACGTTGTGAACCCCACTATTGGATTTGACTCCAATCCGTGAGATTTACGTCATCCTCTCTAGAGGGGTGCATGCAACTCTATTTACCCTTGAGTGATCAATTCATACTTTGATCCTCTCAGCTAGCTAAGTATGAAAACCTAAGTGAAAACCATACATCAAAAATATGGCCTCACTAGTTAAAAATCAAGGGTAATTCAAGTGTTAAAAAATGGAAAAAGAGAGCTTAGAAAATCATAACTTGATTATCTCATCCTCAGATCATTTCGATCGAGCACTAATGAGAATTTGTTAATCATGGTGGAGGGGGAAAAGAGAGTAAGATAAAATTGCATGAAGAAAAGCTAATTAAAAAAGAAAGAGAAGTGAAGAAAACAAAACTATTTTTTATTGAAATTAAAGAAAAAACTATCACAAGCCTTAACAAAGATTACAATGCTAGAAAATGTAAGGATTACAAGCTTAAGAAACTATTGCATTAAAAGGAAACTAGAACATTGCATGAAAGGAAGAAAAAGAGAGAACATGTAAGAAAAAAAGCTCATTAACGGCTCTACCAGCACCTCCCCCTCTCCAAATTTCTGAACCCTGGACTCAAGGAGAGCTCTAGAATTTATAGAAAAAAATTTCAAGTTACACACCCTTGGTCATGGGCGTGACCAAGGGCGTGCAACCCCTATTGAACTCAGTTTCGACAGCGACGTGGGTCTTGCGTGACGGCACGGAGAAAAGTGACATGTCAAGCCCGTGATATTTGGGTCACGAGCATGACCTTGGACGATTCATTTAATGCAGCGTAGGTTCAATTTCGGCACAGCAGTATGCATGGATCACGCGGGAAAGTCACGACTATAACACCTGGGTCATGGGCGTGACTTAGGTTGACTTCTCGACGGTGGCTCGCGGGAAAGATTCTAAGTTTACACGCCCTTGGTCACGGGCGTGACTTTGGGTCACGGGTGTGACTGAGGACGTGACTTGCTGTGGATTAGCTCAATCAGCACGACATCAAATCTGGTTTGATCTTCAGGTTACACGCCCTTGGTCATGGGCATGACCGAGGGCGTGACTTATAAATTTCACCAATTTCTCTCAAAATTCTGCAAAAATTGAAATTAAGCTAAGTTAGAATCAAAATTACAAAAGAACTACTTATAACCTAAAATTGACATGAAAAAGAAAAATTTATATTAATTACAAAAATTTTGATTAAAAAGTTATATAAATACTACTTATCAGGCATCAAGTAATGCACCAAATTTCTCTATATAGTCAGTGTCAACTTCTTCTTCTGTTGAAGTGGAGCGGGCATCTGAATCTGTGTCAGAGAGGGTAGGAGATGCTTTAGGAATAACCTGTTTGTGATGAGTTTCATCACAACATTCTTCATATGAGCGAGCCATGGCTGCTATATGTCTATCTGATTCTGATGAGGAGCAATCAGTGTCACTAACACTGAGTGTCTTCACTTTCTTTGCCACAAAGCTTTTCTCTGACTTCCTATTCTTTGAGTGCTTTTTTTTTCTTCACTCTTCTCTTGTCTTTTAGATGGACATTCAGCAATGATATCTCCAGGCTTGTTGTAGCTGTAACAGATAATGTTAGAAGAATTATGTTTACTAGTTTTGGAATCATACCTGTCTGATCTGTGTTTTCTCCTAGCTTGTCTTCTCTCCTGGAGCTAGAGGGTTAAGCATCATATCTTTTGTTCCCTCTTTTTCTGTTTCTCAGAAGTTTCTTAAACTGCCTGGTGAACAGTGAGAGATCTTCATCAGAGAGTTCTGAGGTGGAGTTGCTTGAGGTATCTTCCTCTGAAACATAGACCGGCTCCATTGTCTTATGCTTTCTGGAAGCTTGAGTTTTAAAGGCCACTGCCTTTTCTCTGGAGTAAGCCTTGGATTTTTCCTCCTCAGCCTTTCTGGTATTTAGCTACAGCTCATATGATAAGAGCTCACTATACAGCTATTTAGGCTCCATTGCTCCCAGATTGTCAACTTCTCTTATTGCACACAGCTTTTGTCCCATTCTTTGTTCAGGGATCTCAGGAATTTATAATTTAGTTCATAGTTGGCGAACTCTCTTCCATAAGTTCTGAGTCCATTGACAATCCTGAAGAACTTCTCATAGCAGGTAGCTATGCCATCCTTCTTATCTTGCCTGAAGGATTCATACTCCTGATTTAGGAGGGATTTCCTGTCATCCCTGACTTCCTCAGTTCCTTCCATGTAGAGAACTAAAGAGTCCCATATTTCCTTAGCTGATTTGCAATGAATTAGATTTTGAAATGTTGAATCATCAATTGCATTCACAATGATATTCTTAGCCCTTTTGTCCATAGTGACCAAGGCAACTTCATCATTGGTGAACTGAGATAATCTCTTAGGGGTGGGAACACCTGTTGGATCCACAGGAATGTTCATGGGAACCTATGGTCCTTCTTCTACTGTCAGAGAGACTCTAGGGTCTGAGGCTTCCATGTACAACTTAATTCTTTGCTTCCAGATTAGAAAGTTCTCATTAGTGCAGACAGGCATCTTCATTAAGCTCATCTCCTTATGATGCTAACCAACCATTTGTTTACCATAACCCACTAAATTTGTAGATCTTGTTCTAGGCTGTTTAAGCCTTTGAACTCAACCTAGCTCTGATACCAATTGAAAGATAATGGGATGTCTATAAACTACACCTAGAGGGGGGTGATTAGGTGTTTTCATATATCTTTGTTATTTAATAGTTTATTTATCATAGCACACAAGCATCACAGAAAATACACAATGATTTATAGTGGTTCCCAACTAGACAATATGTCTAGAGGTAGTCCACTGTCCCTCCCACCTATCTAGCAGTGTGCTAGACTAGGCAACTTCTCCAACTTAGATCTTTTCACTATACTCAGATCTTACAACTCAGGTTCACACAGAACCCTACAAAGCTCAGACTTTACAAGTCTTACAATCTCAGATCTTCAACAAGATCCTACCAAAACTCAGGTTCACAAGAACCCTACCAAAACTATTACAAGCCTTAACCAAGATTACAATGCTAGAAAATGTAAGGATTACAAGCTTAAGAAACTATTGCATTAAAAGGAAACTAGAACATTGCATGAAAGGAAGAAAAAGAGAGAACATGTAAGGGAAAACAAGAAAAAGCTCACTAACAGCTCTAGCAGCACCTCCCCCTCTCCAAATTTCTGAACCCTGGACTCAAGGAGGGTGTGACCAAGGGCGTGTAATCCCTGTTCAGCTCAGTTCTGACAGCGGCGTGGGTCTTGCGTGACGGCGCGATGAAAAGTGACATGTCACGCTCGTGACATTTGAGTCACGGGCGTGACCTTGGACGGCTTCATTTAATGCAGCGTGGGTTCAATTTCGGCGCGGCGGTGTGCAGGGATCACACAGGAAAGTCACGGCCGTGACATCTAGGTCACGGGCGTGACTTAGGTTGACTTCTCGATGGCATCTCCATGTCTCGACGGTGGCTCGCGGGAAAGATTCTAAGTTTACACGCCCTTGGTCACAGACGTGACTTTGGGTCACGGGCGTCACTGAGGGCGTGACTTGCTGTTGACTAGCTCAATCAGCGCGTCATCGAATCTGGTTTGATCTTCAGGTTACACACCCTTGCTCACGGACGTGACCGAGGGCGTGACTTATAAATTTCACCAATTTCTCCCAAAATTCTGCAAAAATTGAAATTAAGCTAAGTTAGAATCAAAATTACAAAATAACTACTTATAACCTAAAATTGACATGAAAAAGAAAAATTCATATTAATTAATTACAAAACTTTTGATTAAAAAGTTATATAAATACTACTTATCAAATACCCTCATACTTGAGGTTTTGCTATTCCAGAGCAAAAGTATGAGACATAATTTATAAGACATCCAAAAAAAATTTTAATTATAAACTAAAATTTCATTTAAACCAAAAGTTAGGTTAAGAATAAATTCTAGGAGGAGTTAAGTCCTAAATTATGATGATGATTTGAAAAGAGGAGGAGTGTTTAGGCATTGACTTCTCAAGCTAATTAATTAGCTAACAAAATTGTAGAAATTATAAAACTAGATTAAATTAAAATTATAAGAACTCTATATTAAAAGAAACTTAAGGAAAATTAACTTACTAAATATTACTATCTCCATAATTTAAACTAAATCTAGATTAATGATACTTGGCTAAGAGGGATTTCACAAAATTTGGCATAAGAAGAGATCTTTGAAACTCAAAATCTAGCTTTTTCTTGTTTCTCCATAATTTAAACTAAATCTAGATTAATGATACTAGGAGTAATGAATTTATCCTCTTACTCCATGCCATATAATCTTTTAATTCTCTTCTAATAAAAAAACCCAAAATGCATATGTTTAGGAGTACTGAATTTTATCCTCTTACTCCATGCCATATAATCTTTTAAATGATTTCGGGTGCATATGTTTAGGGAATAATGAATTTTATCCTCTTATTCCCATGGCATATGATCTTTTAAACACTTTTTTATGCCATCAAAAAGGGGTGAGTAGGAAAGATTTCTAGCTTATAAATTAAATTATGTTGAGAGCAAATTCTAGTAAATTTAAATTTCCTAAGATCTAAAAAGCTAGAAGAAAATATAATAGAAATCTAAAGAGGTTTAGCAAATTTACTACAAAATGAAGCCGTTTAAAAATAAAAAGAAGTCATGCTAAATAAATTCTATGTTCAAGTTAAAATCATAAGGTGATTCTTAAAACAAGATTACCAAAAATTTAAAATTAACAAACTATGATAATCAAAATTTTAGCCAATTAAAAACCTAAAAATGCTTATAAACATTCTCAACTAGATTTCTAAGAAATCACAAAAACAACAAGTAGGAGGGGTATACGAATTTTTTGTTTTTTGTTCTAAGTTTATCATATTTTTTGGGGGGATTTTTTATATTATCGTTTTTTTGAATTTTTGATAATAAAAGATAAAAAATAGCTTTAAACCTAAATTTTTTTTGTTAACTCTTGGACTTCCCGAGGTATACCCCATGAAGGGTTCTCAACGGTACGAGGAGGTGAGATGGGATGATAACCCAAACGTCCCTTTCCAAGATTTAAATTTTTGATTTTCAATTTTTTTTAAAATTTTTGGGTTTTACAAGCTTAAATAAAAGAAAACATAAGAAAATAACTTTTTTTGAAGATTTTCTAAATTAAGAACTACATTTTTAAGAGCTATTTACACCCCCATACTTAAAGTTAAGCATTATCCCCAATGATTAAAACTAAGTATGAAGTAAAAGAAATAGAAAAAGTTAATAATGTTCAAGACAAAACAAAAAGAAATGCAAGATAAAAGAGAAGGAAGAAAAAGGAGAAAGGGCTTCCCTGATATTGAGGATGCGGGGGGGGGGGGGGGGGGGGGCGGGGGAGCGACGGTAACCTACAAAACATGTTAAAGAAGGAACAAAAACAACAATAAAAAGATAACTTTGGGGTGCCTCCCAAAAGCGCTTTGTTTAAGGTCGCGCAGCTTGACCCAATTGGCGCTTACGATATTGGTGGAAGAATAATAGAATCACTCTTTTCATTCGAAAGATCTCCAGGAAGATATAACTTAAGGTGGTGCCCGTTAACTTTGAAGGAACCTTTTTCCGGGTGGGAAATTAGAATTGTCTTGTAAGACCAAACCTCTTTAACAATAAAGGGTCCGGACCATCGAGATTTTAGCTTTCCTGGAAAGAGGCGAAGACGAGAATTATAAAGGAGGACGAGATCCACCGGCGAAAAAGTTTTAGGAAATTTTATATTCTTATCGTGATAAAACATTGTTCGCTCCTCATATAATTTGTTACTTTAGTACACATTTGCGCGCCACTCGTCTAATTCATTCATTTGGAATTTTCTTTGTTCGGATGCTAACGTTGAATCGAGGCTTACAAATTTAAGCGCCCAAAATGCACGGTGTTCTAATTCGACCGGAAGGTGGCAAGCCTTGCCATAAAGCATTCGATATGGTGTACAACTGATAACGGTCTTGTATGTCGTTCGATAGACCCATAGCGCGTCATCGAGCTTAAGTGCCCAATCTTTCCGATTTATAGAAACAGTTTTTTCTAAAATCCTCTTTAATTCTCAATTTACGACTTCGACTTGGCCGCTCATTTGTGGGTAATAAGCAGTGGATAGTTTATGCGTGACACCATATTTTGCTAAAAATTTTGTGAACTGACTATTGCAAAAATGGGTGCCCCGATCACTAACTATAGCGCGCGGCGTGCCAAATCGAGAAAATAATTTTTTTTTAACAACGACTCACACATCATTGGTGGGGAGAGCTTACGCTTCCGCCCACCTCGACATGTAGTCGACTGCAACTAGAATATACTTGTTTGAAAAAGAGGGAGGGAGAGGACCAACGAAATCAATACCCCAAAGATCAAAAATTTAGCATTCTAAGAAAATATTTTGGGGCATCTCATCCCGGTGGGAGATGTTCCCCGACCGATGGCAGCTGTCGCAAGTACTCACAAGGGTGTGAGCATCTTTGAAGAGTGTGGGCCAATAGAAGCCCGCCTGCATCGCCTTCCTCGCGGTTCGGTTCGCTTGATAATGACCATCGGTTGGTCCCTCGTGACATTGCCGAAAAAAATTTAGACCTTCCTCAATCAAAACGCATCTTCTCACTACCTGGTCTGCACAAACACGGAATAAAAAGGGGTCCTCCCAAAAATAATTCTTTAAATCCGAAAAGAATTTCTTCTTTTGCTGACTCGGGAATTCTTTTGGTAGAACCCGGACTACTAGATAATTAGTCAAATCCGCAAACTGGGGGGTGGAAGATGTAATTAAATTTTCGAGAGCGAGATGGCACTCTTCAGGGAATTTATCATTAATGTCGGATTCTATTAACTCATCCTTGGAGGGATTTTCTAAACGGGAAAGATGATCGGCCGCCAAGTTTTCGGCTCCCCTTTTGTCCCGGATCTCTAGATCAAACTCCTGCAAGAGGAGGATCCATCGCAAAAGATGGGGCTTGGCGTCTGATTTACTTAGAAGATATCTAAGAGCGGAGTGATCTGTGAAGACGATGACTTTTGAGAGAGTGATGTACGACCTAAACTTATCAAAAGCAAAAACGATTGCTAGAAGCTCCTTCTCGATAGTGGTGTAATTTGCTTGTGCCGGCGTGAGTGTTTTGCTTGCATAATAAATCAGGTGGAAATACTTACTCACTCATTGGCCTAATACGACACCTATCCCAATATCACTCGCGTCGCACATAATTTCAAAGGGTAGCGACCAATCTAGGGCGACTAAAATCGAAGAATTTATAAGTTTTTCTCTGATAAGTTTAAAGGCCAAATGACATTCATCATTAAAAAGGAAAGAGGATTCTTTCTCGAGAAGATTGGTTAACGGCTTCGTGATTTTGGAAAAATTTTGTATAAAGCGCCGATAAAACACTGCGTGTCCTAGGAAACTTCTAATGGCTTTTACATTCTTTGGAGGGGGGGGGGGAGTTTTTCGATTACTTTGATCTTGGCGCCATCGACCTCGATCCCCTTGATATTTTATGGCCAAGGACTAATCCTTCTTTGACAATAAAATGACATTTCTCCCAATTATGAGCTAAATTTGTTTCCTCACAATGTTGTAGCACGCGCTCGAGATTTTTTAAAAAAATTTTGAAAGAGTTTCTGAAAACAGAAAAGTCATCCATGAAAACCTCCATCACTTCCTCTACTAACTCGTCGAATATCTCCAGCATACATCTTTAGAATGTAGTCAGCATGTTACAAAGACCAAATGGCATTCTTCGATAAGCGAAGGTGCCAAAGGGACAAGTGAATGTTGTTTTCTCTTGGTCGTCGGACGAAATAGGGATTTGAAAATATCCTGACAAACCATCGATAAAACAATAGTAGGAGTGACCTGAAAGGCTCTCTAAGATTTGATCGATAAAAGGTAATGGGAAGTGATCCTTATGGGTGGCATCATTTAGTTTTTGATAATCGATGCACATCCGCCAACCCATAACGGTACGGGTTGGGATCAATTCGTTATTTTCAATCGTTACTACCGTTACACCGCCTTTCTTCGGCACGACTTGTACTGGGATAACCCAAGTACTATCCAATATTGGGTAGATGATTCCCGCATCTAGAAGTTTGATAACTTCAGCCTTAACAACTTCTTTCATATTCGGGTTTACTCATTTTTGAGGCTGGACCGCATTGCGGGAATTATCTTCGAGGAAGATTTTGTGAGCGCAGAAGGAAGGGTTAATACCCTTGATATCCGATATTTGCCATGCAATTGCGTGAGGGTGCTTGCTTAAGACTATAGTCAATTCAGAAATTTTTGAATAGCTAAGTTCGGATGAAATGATAACGGGTAGCATAAACTCTTTTTCTAAAAATAGATATTTTAGGTGAGGAGGGAGTTGTTTCAATTCTAAAACGGGTGGGTCTTCATAAGAAGTTTTGATTTTTAATTTTTCTAAAAATAATGGTTCGGGTGGTGTGGAGCGAGAGACTTCTTCTTCTAAACAAAAGAGCTCGGCGAGCTCGGAATCGTGACTCAATGTGGACACTAACTCGGGAAGTGAATAAAACTCGTTCTGAAAATATTCTTCTAAATAGAAGCATAAATCATCATTCTCTAAGGTGTTTCGCATCAGGGATTTATACTAAAAGTAACTTCATCATCTCCAACCCTTAGGATGAGCTTTCCGTTACTTACGTCGATAATTGCGCGGGAGGTGGCAAGGAAGGGGCGGCTGAGTATGAGGGGTACTTCGGCATCCTCTTCGATGTCAAGAATGACAAAGTCCACTGGGAAGATGAACTTGTCAACCTTAACGAGCACATCCTCCACTATCCCTACCAGATATTTTAATGAACAATCTGCTAATTTAATACTCATTCGAGTGGGGCTAGGATTTCCTAGACCTAACTTTTTGAATAATAAAAAAGGCATGAGATTGATGCTTGCTCCAAGATCCGCTAAGGCGTGTTTTACTAACGAATTGCCAAATAGACACGGGATGGAGAATCGTTCTGGGTCATTTGCTTTGTGAGGCAATTTATTGAGTATAACCACGGTGCATTCTGCGTTTAAGGAAGTATGCGAAATATCTTCTAATTTCTTTTTATTGGAGAGCAACTCCTTAAGATATTTTGCATACTTCGGCATTTGAGAGATAGCCTCGCAGAAGGGTACATTAATATAAATTTGTTTTAAAATCTCTATAAAAATTTTGTAATTTTTCTCGGCGCACACACTCCTAAATTTAGATGAATATGAAATATTAGAACCAGAAGCGTGCAGAGCTAGCGTAGAGGGCAAATTCGAAGATAAAATAGGAGCAGGAGGAGGAGAAGAATTTACCTTGGGTTCGTCCTATTTTGAAACCATCTCCTTCCCGCTTCGGAGTGTAATTACGTTTGCACTCTCCCTTGGATTTGGCTCCGTATTTCCTGGTACTGCTCCTTGCTGACGCTCGGAGAACAACTTTGCGAGCTGGCCCACTTGATTCTCTAAATTTTTGATCAATCTGGTAAGGTTCCGGATGTTCGTTTCATTTGTAGCAGCATATTTTGCAAAGACCATTTCAAGTGGAGAGAGCTTTTGCTGTTGTAGTTGAGAACCGGGCGGATTAAAATTTGGAGGGGGAGTTAAGTTAAGAAGTTGATTAGGAGGTTGATTCAAATTTAAAGGACGCTGAGCATTTCCTTGGTTGCTCCATGAGAAATTCGTGTGGTTCCAATAACCCGCATTGTAAGTGTTGTTGTACGAAGCAGAGTTTGGTTATAGGAAGGCCGAGTCGGATGTCCCATGTAGTCAACCTGCTCTACAATTAAAACATTATTAGCCCAAGGAGGAGTGGTGGAAGAAGCAGACATCTCCGCCACTTGCTTTGTTAAGCGCTCAACTTGTAAAGCTAAATTTGCATTTGTGTCTATTTCAAAAATTCTGGCTGGCTTGCTAGGCCTAGCTCGGGACACATTCCATTGGTACGCATTCATGTCCATTTACTCAAAAATATCTTGAACGGGCTCCGGGGTTTTCCTATTTAATGTACCCCCAGTGGCTGCATCAATCATTTGCTTAGTTTGGAAATTCAAGCCATTATAAATGATTAGCACTTGTTGCCAAGTGGGAAGTGCGTGGTGCGGGCATCTACACAAAAGATCCTTGAAGCGCTCCCATGTATCATAGAGAGTCTCCGAGTCAATTTTCATAAATGACGTAATATCTGTTCGCATTTTGGTGGTCTTTGTAGGCGGGAAATATTTAGTGAGAAATTTTTCCGCCATATCGGCCCATGTAGTGATGGACTCCCTAAGAAGTGAGCCCAACCACTGCTTGGCCCTAGACCGCAAAGAAAAAGGAAAATGATGTAATTGAATGGCGTCATTGGTGACGCCATTGATTTTAAACGTGTCGCAAATTTTGAGAAAATTGGAAATATGACAATTTGGATCTTCGTCCGGCTGACCATCAAAGGCTACTGATTGTTGCACCATTTGTATGATGCTGAACTTGATCTCAAAGTTATTGTTCGCCACCATGGGGAGAACAATACTTGACTGTGTTCCTTCCAGATTCGGCCGCTCATAATAGGACATGGTCCGTTGCGCGGCCTCATTAGGATTGGGCGCGTTAGGATTAGGAAGATTAAGATTAGGATCCATATTAATTGCGATAGTTTCACTGATCGACTCTTCGAATAATAATTATATTTCTTGATCATGAGAATGGCGACGCCGCGAAAGGGTTCGCTCGATTTCTGGATCAAAAGGAATATTCGAAGTGCTACCTCGGGTCATATATTAAAAAGAAAAAAAGGGAAAGAAGAAAGAGTAAAAAAGAAAAGAGAGAAAAATAAAACTAAAAATAAAGAAAGAGGAAAACTTGATTATTATATTTTTTTTCTTTTAGGCGAATTAAGTTAGTCTTGGATTTCCTGAGGTATGCCCCATGAGGTGTTCTCACCGCTACTAGGAGGTGCGATGGGATGATAGCCTAAACGCCCCTTTACAAGATTTAAATTATACCTTTAAGATTTTTTTTCGAAATTAGAAAAAGCAAAATAAAATAACATGAAACATGATAAAATTAATAGCTATCCTCTTTCAAAATATCTACGCAAAATCCCCGGCAACGGCGCTCAAAACATGATATAGGAATTTAGGGTTTTGCAAAGCGAAGGGTTAAAGATATTTTCCAAAATTATATTCGATGAAGGAAAGTGTACCGTATCGTCTATAGCGTAGGATATTTAGAAATACCAAGGTCGTATTCCACGGGGCGCATTGACTACTTCTACTTCGAGGAAAATCACTATTATCTTATCTATTAAATTTTTTAGGTTTTGTTTTACTTAGCTAAAAGAGAAAATTTGCAAACTAAAAGTAGGGTTTAAATGATGGTAAAAAGATTGGCGCTCAATCTAAAATCACCTTGGAGTGAGAATAATCAAGTGAAAGAAAAAAAATCCAATTCCGTTTTAATTAAACTACTTGATCGTGGAGATTCCCGAAGCTTGAACATGCCTCTCTCGAGGTTAATGCCCAACTAAGTTTAGGAAAAAACAACCGAACTCTCGTCCCATAATCGATTACCAAAAACTTGCTTTACGCTGTGAACCCCACTATTGGATTTGACTCCAATCCGTGAGATTTACGTCATCCTCTCTAGAGGGGTGCATGCAACTCTCTTTACCCTTGAGTGATCAATTCATACTTTGATCCTCTCGGCTAGCTAAGTATGAAAACCTAAGTGAAAACCATACATCAAAAATATGGCCTCACTAGTTAAAAATCAAGGGTAATTCAAGTGTTAAAAAAATGGAAAAAGAGAGCTTAGAAAATCATAACTTAATTATCTCATCCTCGGATCATTTCGATTGAGCACTAATGAGAATTAGTTAATCATGGTGGAGGGGGAAAAGAGAGTAAGATAAAATTGCATGAAAAAAAGCTAATTAAAAAAGAAAGAGAAGTGAAGAAAACAAAACTAATTTTTATTGAAATTAAAGAAAAAACTATTACAAGCCTTAACAAGGATTACAATGCTAGAAACTGTAAGGATTACAAGCTTAAGAAACTATTGCATTAAAAGGAAACTAGAACATTGCAAGAAAGGAAGAAAAAGAGAGAACATGTAAGGGAAAAAAAGAAAAAGCTCATTAACGGCTCTAGCAGCACCTCCCCCTCTCCATATTTCTGAACCCTGGACTCAAGGAGAGCTCTAGAAATTATAGAAAAAAATTTCAAGTTACATGCCCTTGGTCATGGGCGTGACCAAGGGCGTGCAACCCCTGTTGAACTCAGTTTTGACAGCGACGTGGGTCTTGCGTGATGGCACAGCGAAAAGTGACATGTCACGCTCGTGGTATTTGGGTTACGAGCATGACCTTGGTCGATTCATTTAATGCAGCGTGGGTTCGATTTCGGCACGGCGGTGTGCATGGATCATGCGGGAAAGTCACGACCGTGATACCTGGGTCACGGGCGTGACTTAGGTTGACTTCTCGACGGTGGCTCGTGGGAAAGATTCTAAGTTTACACGCCCTTGGTCATGGGCGTGACTTTGAGTCACGGGCATGACTAAGGGCGTGACTTGTTGTGGATTAGCTCAATCAGCGCGACATCAAATCTGGTTTGATCTTCAGGTTACACGCCCTTGGTCACGGGCATGATCGAGGGCGTGACTTGTAAATTTCACCAATTTTTCCCAAAATTCTGCAAAAATTGAAATTAAGCTAAGTTAGAATCAAAATTACAAAAGAACTACTTATAACCTAAAATTGACATGAAAAATAAAATTTATATTAATTAATTACAAAAATTTTGATTAAAAAGTTATATAAATACTACTTATCAGGCATCAAGCAATGCACCAAATTTCTCTATATAGTTAGTGTCAACTTCTTCTTCTGTTGAAGTGGAGCTGGCATCTGAATCTGTGTCAGAGAGGGTAGGAGATGCTTTAGGAATTACCTGTTTGTGATGAGTTTCATCACAACATTCTTCATCTGAGCGAGCCATGGCTGCTATGTGTCTATCTGATTCTGATGAGGAGCAATCAGTGTCACTAACACTGAGTGTCTTCACTTTCTTTGCCACAAAGCTTTTCTCTGACTTCCTATTCTTTGAGTGCTTTTTTTCTTCACTCTTCTTTTGTCTTTTAGATGGACATTCAGCAATGACATGTCCAGGCTTGTTGTAGCTGTAACAGATAATGTTAGAAGAATTATGTTTACTAGTTTTGGAATCATACCTATCTGATCTGTGTTTTCTCCTAGGCTTGTCTTCTCTCCTAGAGCTAGAGGGTGAAGCTTCATATCTTTTGTTCCCACTTTTTTTGTTTCTCAGTAGTTTCTTAAACTGCCTGGTGAATAGTGAGAGATCTTCATCAGAGAGTTCTGAGGTGGAGTTGCTTGAGGTCTCTTCCTCTGAAACATAGACCGGCTCCATTGTCTTATGCTTTCTGGAAGCTTGAGCTTTAAAGGCCACTGCCTTTTCTCTAGAGTAAGCCTTGGAGTTTTCCTCCTCAGCCTTTCTGGTATTTAGCTGCAGCTCATATGATAAGAGCTCGCCATACAGCTTTTTAGGCTCCATTGCTCCCAGATTGTCAACTTCTCTTATTGCACACAGCTTTATGTCCCATTCTTTGTTCAGGGATCTCAGGAATTTATAATTTAGTTCATAGTTGGCGAACTCTCTTCCATAAGTTCTGAGTCCATTGACAATCCTGAAGAACTTCTCATAGCAGGTAGCTATGTCATCCTTCTTATCTTGCCTGAAGGATTCATACTCCTGATTTAGGAGGGACTTCCTGTCATCCCTGACTTCCTCAGTTCCTTCCATGTAGACAACTAAAGAGTCCCATATTTCCTTAGTTGTTTTGCAATGAATTAGATTTTGAAATGTTGAATCATCAATTGCATTCACAATGATATTCTTTGCCCTTTTGTCCATAGTGACCAAGGCAACTTCATCCTTGGTGAACTGAGATAATCTCTTAGGGGTGGGTACACCTGTTGGATCCACAGGAATATTCATGGGAACATAGGGTCCTTCTTCTACTGCCAGAGAGACTCTAGGGTCTGAGGCTTCCATGTACAACTTAATTCTTTGCTTCCAGATTGGAAAGTTCTCCTTAGTGCAGACATGCATCTTCATTGAGCTCATCTCCTTATGATGCTTAGCAGCCATTTGTTTACTATAACCCACTAAATTTGTAGATCTTGTTCTAGGCTGTTTAAGCCTTTGAACTCAACCTAGCTCTGATACCAATTGAAAGATAATGGGATGTCTATAAACTACACCTAGAGGGGGTGATTAGGTGTTTTCAGATTTCTTTGTTATTTAATAGTTTATTTATCACAGCACACAAGCATCACAGAAAATACACAATGATTTATAGTGGTTCCCAACTAGACAATATATCTAGAGGTAGTCCACTGTTTCTCCCACCTATCTAGCAGTGTGCTAGACTAGGCAACTTCTCCAACTTAGATCTTTTCACTATACTAAGATCTTACAACTCAGGTTCACACAGAACCCTACAAAGCTCAGACTTTACAAGTCTTACAATCTCAGATCTTCAACAAGATCCTACCAAAACTCAGGTTCACAAGAACCCTACCAACTCAGATCAATCACTAGATCCTACCAGCTCAGACTCACAAAGAGCCCTACAAAGTAATACATAGATGTTGTTGTAGAAGAGAAGATTTCAGAATGAAGGCTTTGAATCACAAATCTTCTTCTTCTTGAAACAATAAGCCCAAAGATCTTGTGGATCAATGAACCTTTCTTTTGAATCTTCTGCAGATCTTCACAACACATCAGCAATGAAAACTTCTTCTTTTTGTTGATTCTTTTCTTTTTCTCTTCAGGAAATATGTGTGAGAATAAAACTTGAGAGAATACTGAGCAAGCTTCTTTGTAAATAAAATTATCTTCTTTTATATACTCTGCAATTTTGCATACAAACCCCTTAATGATTATTCCATAATCAATTTCTTGTTTGAAAACGTATTGTAGAATTAGCAATTCTTTATCATAATTACTAGCCATTCTTAGAACTTACAGAATATAGAAATAATAAATTTCTTTCTTAAGTACTATGTAACGGCTTTATTCTGTAGAGAATATATCATTTATTGCTCCTTGATTTGTGTGTAAGATAGACGATATGCACATTCCCTGAATATTAATTTCCAAGAAAGTCTGCGCATTAAATGCTGCTTTGCAATCTATCAAGACGATGTTGATCCTTCAAGACGATATCGTCTTGATCTGTGTATACGACAAATGTACTTCACGATGATATCATCGACATACTTCCTTCTTCATGGCTCTACTTAATATCAAAACAATTTACTTCTTCTATACGACATCGTCGAGATGTTACATTCATTAGGACTTAGACTTATTCTTCAGGCTGACTGTATTTCTTTAAGATGACATCGTTTTGATCATCTAGACGACATAAGTTCTTCAAGCCGATGTTTGTGTTGGATCGGTAGGCGCCCTTAGAGGGGGGGGGGGTGAATAAGGGTTTTCAAAAAGTTAAGATTATATTTAGAAAACTTTGATATAATGCAATATTAAAACAATAAGAAGTTTAGTAAAAACAAAAGAAGAGACATGCTTTATTAATATCAAATAATGTTTTACAAAACTTGACTTCTATGACACTAGAAATCTAAGGTGACTAGTAAAACTCTTTTTCGTTTTCTATACCGACTCGTATCCCCACGAACCGGTTGGCTTTATCCGATCTCTCCCCAGATACGGCCTCAAGCCGCTCTAGCCAATCTATCCCCAGAAAGGCCTCGAGCACCCCCTAGACCTAGCCTAGATCTAGTCGCCAACACAAGGCGAATTTCAGCCCTAAGTCCTACCCCAGACCTAGTCGCCAACACGAGGCGATTTCACTACCGTTTACAGAAAAGATATAAAATGAAAAGACAATAATATAAAAACTCCCTCTATGTGGATCTCTTGGAGAAGTGGACGAAGGCCCGCAGAGTATGATCGTAGTCGATGTGGCCTTTCGTCACGATGATGACGCGTGTTGAAATCTTCTCCACGGATCTCCTTAAGGCTTTATGGAATTGTGGGAGTATCGCTCGGAATCTTCCTCTCTCTGCTATGGCACGAAGCTCTGGAGTTTTGTAATTGGAGGAGGATGATGAATACGAAGGCAAGGGGTCCAATTTATAGCTTTCACGCTACCGCCGGCGCTAGCGCTACCGCCGGCGCTAGCCCGGATTAGGCAACGTTTTGTGCGGGAGAATCTCCCATCCGCGGCAACCTCTTGCTCTATGCCTTAAGTGAGTCATGCTACCGCCGGCGCTATCTACTACCGTCGGCGCTATCCCAAGTTAAGAAACTCTTTGCGCGGCAAGATCTTCAATCCGAGGCAACAATTCCAGCAAGCCTTCTGTGCATCGAGCTAACGCCGGCGCTATCCACTATCGCCTGCGCTAGTGATCAATTTGGAGTTGATGGCTCAATTTCGAGGGCAACCACCATATGTAAAGCTTGAGTCATTTTGACTTGTTATCCTGCACACTTAGATCACACAAGATTAAATACACACATAGGATTTGTTATTCTCAAACCTATGAGATGCGGAAGACCGTGTTCCAACAAACTCCCCCTTTTGATAATAACAAATCCATTAATGATAAATCAGAGCATTAATCTATATAAGCATGAAGAAAACATATTTGTGTGTGTGTGAAAAGGATGACTTAGGATAAATAATGATTATAGCACTTTAGTATTGCTCCCCCTAAATACATGCTCCCCCTATGTGAATGCTCTCCTAATATGTAAGCTATCATTTTAATTAATCATGTTGGGTTTTTATTTTGATAGCGGATTGTATTTATAGGTCTCCCCCTTTTGTAATTTATCATGTTAATTCTCCCCCTTTGTTATTAGCAAAAGTGGGTTAGGAGGCACAAAGCACTAAAAAAATGTGTAAATAAAAAAGAAGGCATGATCGAGCTTTTTTTTAAGTAAATGATAAGGAGTTTTAGACTTGTCTTTCATTGAAAATGATCAGAGTTATGACTTATTTTATCCCTTTTGTTTGTAGTTCTCCCCCTTTTATATATCAGAGTTTAAGCAAAAAAAAAATTCCCTTTAGGTAAGAGTTTTAAGCATAAAAAATAATGATTTCCAAGTAACCAGTCTACCCAGACAATATGTCAACACCCTAGCCCCGTACTAAGTGACGGATGGGCATGAGGAGCTGCAAACAAGCTGTAGTTTGGGGTGTTAGTCCCTTATGCAAACACTAGACAAAACTCAACCTAGCACTCTTTCCCCCCAGTGCCTCGCAAGGCCCCACTGGAACCCTCCCCGGTTAAGGACAAGACATGACTAGAGATAAGGTTATCTAATGTCTACAACCCTACGCCCCCGCTATGGTGAGAAATGAAGTCATGGATAACGATTATTGGAAACATTAAGCATTTAAATCTAATGGGAATTTTCATAGCATATGGATTTTTATTAGACAATAAAATACTCTTAGCTATATTGAAATGAATGAATCAGAGTTTGAGCATTGCGGAAGATTTCGAAAAAGAAACATCATAATACTAAATTAAAGTTTAAGTTTAAAAAGGAGATGTTTTTTTGAGTTTCCAAACTAACTTTATAGAGATAAGAGTTGAAGCATTTTGGAAGAAAGAAACAACATCCTTTTAGCAATGTTTCACTTTTTGGAAGAGCTTTTAACATACACGTTTATATTGAAAGAAATCAGAGTTTGTTACTATAAAAATGATATGCGTGTTAGAACAACCAATGTAAATTTTACCAAGCAAGTCTACCATTTGTTTTTAATAAAAAAATTGAGATTTAAGACTTGATATAAGCATGAAAATGCAAGGTAAAAGTGATATGGTGATAATGCGGAAGACTTGTAGAAATACATGAAACATCTTATTTTAATCAAGGATAATCCATAAAAAGATATATAAGTTAATTTCAAAAAGAAGATGTTTATGTAAATCATGTTTCAATGAAAATCTTTTATGGTTGACAAGAATAACCGAGCATGAAATAATACTATCACAAAGAGATTACTACAATGTTATTTCAATTCACAATTTCAAGTCATACCAAACATTGTAGAAAGCATGCTAGGTTATCTAGTGCATTTCATAAGTAAAGAGTAGTATAGAGTTTGCATTAGGATCCAATACTCATGAGAAGAAGTGTTATGGAAGATAATGATGTGCACATTAGTGTATTTTTGAGTAGAGTAAACAAATGTTTTAATCAAAAATACAAGTAATATGTAAAGTAAAGAGCACAATAAAACACAAATAATTTTACTTCCACTCACTTCAATGCACAAAGAAAAATGTACAACAACCAAGGTGCTCTGCACACACAATGCTCATTAAGACTTATCAGGGTGCAAAGTAGTGCTTGGGGGATCACATAATTTTATTCTTGTGTTTTTTTTATTGTGATCCGGTGTACTTAAGAATAAGTGGTTTTTATTTTGAAAGAAAGATATGGTTTGCACAAGATACTTTATTATTCTTTCCAAGGTGCTCAACCTCACAATGCATATTAAGACTTATCAGGAGGTTCAAGTAGTGCTTGGTGGAGATAACTTTGTTAAATTATTTCATGATTTTTTGTTTTGTGCAAAGTTCTCCGAATACACTTGTTTTGCAAACCAATATAATTTATAAGAAAGATAACCACTTTTCTTAATTTGTAAAAGTGCAAATAAAGGAGTGTAGATAAGATACTTGTGCAATTTTAATTCATTGTACTAATACAGAACATACACAAGCATTCTTAGATTTAAACACAAATGTAGACAATGCCAAAAATAAGTGAGTGAATAAAGATCATTATCAAACATAAAACATTTACTCATACTTAGAGGCATGCTACGCATAGTTCTACACAACTTTTACAATATAATTGATGCACACATTAATAGATGTATCAAAGCATGATGAAAGCAATGTTCAAAGTAGTTTGAAAAGATAAATTGCAACATCATAGAAGTTCTAAATGATGGGTTAAATCATGCTTGATTTTCAATACAGTCCATACAGTATTTTTGATATTTTTGAGAAATAATTTTGAATTAAAGTTTGAACTCATAAGATTTATCTTGGACTTCCCGAGGACTACCTTGTGAGAGGTTCGCCCGGTACTAGGTGATATGATGGGATGATAGCCCAAATCACCCTTTCGCAAGATACATAGAAAAGTTAAGTTCAGAAGAATAATTTTCATACTTGTTTTTGTTTTGTTTTATATTTTTGTAGTTGATTTTTACAAATAAAAGCATATTTTTGTAATTTTTGCTTTTGTAATTTTATATTTGATTTTTGCATAAAGATGAACTTTAAATAAAGGAAACAACACAAGCGAAAAAACGAAACATATTTTTTGTAATTTGGTTTTTTGTAGTTTTGTATTTGATTTTTCAAAAAATAAAGAAACACCGAAGTGCAAAACTAAGTAGAAAATATAGATCAAAATATTTTTAGGAATTTGTAGAAATTTTAAAAACACAGAAATTCGAAACTCGACGCTAGCGCCGGCGCTAGCGCTAGCGCGGGAAACAGTAAGTGATTTTTTAGGGTTTTGAAAATTTTGATGCTTGAACTGGATTAGGTGTCCCATTAGTAGTTCCATGCTGAAGTTGCAGATTTTTAGGAGATGTTTTGGATGGTCCAAATTGCATGAAATGATAGCGTTTTCTTATATGACTTGACAAACTAATCATTGCACGAGTTATATTTAGTTATGTTTTCATTTTGATTTTTCTAAAGACTTGTGCTTATAGGAAATGAAAACCCAAGATTATCATGTTTGAACAAATCAAATATGCATGGTTTCGGAGAACAAGGCAAATAGTAATATGGATATGCCCTAACATAGATATAAATATTCTTTAGGTTAAAATGATAAATTTGAGAATAATGTTATGCCAAAGTTTGATTGTGTTTCAACTTAGAGACCTAGAATTGAGTGATAATTCTATTTTATTTGATATCAAAATGATTCAAGGGTCTAAACTAGAAATATATATTACAATACACACATAATACATCATAACACCAACCATTATAATGTCAATTGTTATCATATAATTTGTGATAGTTGTTTATAGATGATTCTTGATATGAATTATGATTTTAGAGATGTTTGGCAAAGGATATCACTAGATCATGGGGGTGTTTGTGAATTCAATATTCATTATGAAGATAACTCCTTTCAATACATTTTAGTGATTTTCCTTTAATTAAGAATTTTGAATATTTATATGTGATTTTTTATAGATGAACAATAGTGATGGTTTAGATCATGTTTGACATCAAGGAGTGAACACAATATATTTTTTTTTTTTGTGAACAATGACAACCATATTGAAAGTTGAACTTTTATTTAGATCTTGAATTTTCTTTAAGTAATTTCACTAAACCACTTGTTGGTGAAGGCTAAGAATCTTAATAGCCTAATAACCGGATTTAATTGAAAATATCTTATAGCAAAATTAAAGTTTGATTCATATGGATAATATAAGATATTTAGAAGCAATGAATATAAGAATAAAAGATAGGTCATCAAAATAAAAATATGATTTTGAATTTGATCAATTTGATTTTATAAACATATTAAGCTTTTAAGAGATAAGATCATATTTTCAATATTGTGTAGGATGACCATGACATGATAGTTCAAAAGCAAAAGAAAATAAACAAAAAAAGGTTTAAGCATATCATGAAGTAGAGAAATGATATTTTATTTTTAATTGATTTCTACTTCATGCAAATGATGGGATACTAATGAGTAAGAGATTTAGGTATCCAAAGAGGACTGGGAGTAGTGGTTCCTTTGGGTACCCAAATATAGCGAGATGACTTTTGGGGAGACAAGTACGAATGGACCCTTTCAAGTGGAGTTGATGTTTCATCTTTAATTTTGGGTCTCCACTCATACTTAGGTTTAATATTATAATTTTGCATTAAATTTCCATATATATTAAATTTAGGCTTAAAATAATGATGACTATTGAAATCATTTTTCATAGGAAACTTTTGAAAATTTGATTTTAATTTTGAAGAAACATAGTTTTGTAAATGATGGTGATTTTGATTTACAAATCCTTTATGTTTTTTATTCTCATTATTAGACTTAGTTATGATATTCATATTCATGTTCAACTTGCTTTTGGATATTTCTTGATATTGAGAATTTGTATTTATAATTTGCATAAGCAAGTTGATTTTTGATTTTAATTCATCATTTTTAATTTTAAAATTATGTCTAGCTTTATTATAAGCGATTGTGCTATTTTTAAGAGTGGAAACAATTGAATCTATATGATCTTGATAGTTGTTTCTATATTCATCAAATGTTTCATCCATCTCTTTAATTTCAATTTTATAGTCCTTACACTTAGCACAATTACTTTTTAAAGATGAATTTTCTAAACATAATTTTTCATTTTGTTCTCTTATAAAAATAATTTCTTTTTCAAGTTCCTTAAGTCTTTCCTTAATAATATCACAATCAAAACAAGGTTTTGTGTTTTCAAGTAAATGACAAGATGGTGAAAACACATCACAATTTGATTCTAAATTAACATTAGCTTTTAATCGCTTATTTTCTAAATGTAAATTTTTAATAGTGATTTTCAATTTCTTGATCTTACGTTTAGCAGTTTTTAGTATATTGAAACTAGAAATGGAAGTTATCACAAAAGAAGAAGATTTAGTCTTCCTTACAGCGCTATTGGAGGAGGCAGATTGTGAACATGAAATTCCTTCGTCATCTTTTAGTTCTTCCTCCATTATAGATGGATCTATATCTTCCCTTTCCCTTGGTGTATTGTTCTCCTTTTCTATTTCAATATTCTCCATGGCTTCGCTCCGAGAGAGATCTTCTTGGATGATTATGGATGCTTGTACGTTCTTTTCCTCCTGTGTTTGTTCCACACCTGCGAGAGGAAGATCATACATTTCTTCAAGAAAGCGCCATATTTTGTATGCACTAGAAAAGTAATATATGAATTTGAAGATTTCATTAGATAGTGCACAAAATAAATAGTGTTTGGCTTTGGCATTTAGCTGACGTTCTTTGTTATTTGATTCATCTGCACACCTTATAATTGCTAAGTTCCATACTTCGATGTCTAAAGTTTTAATAAATTTTTCCATTAATAATTTCCACCCTTTATAATTTTTCCCTTCGAATAAAGGTGGTTTAGGAGATTTTTCTTCTTCATACAAATTTACCCCACTAGTAGAAGCGAGATCATGAGACGTCATTATTCCCGGTTGTTAAGCCGATTTGGAATAACCTCGCTCTGATACCACTTGTTGGATCGGTAGGCGCCCTTCGAGGGGGGGGGGGGGTGAATAAGGGTTTTCAAAAAGTTAAGATTATATTTAGAAAACTTTGATATAATGCAATATTAAAACAATAAGAAGTTTAGTAAAAACAAAAGAAGAGACCTGCTTTATTAATATCAAATAATGTTTTACAAAACTTAACTTCTATGACACTAGAAATCTAAGGCGACTAGTAAAACTCTTTTTCGTTTTCTATACCGACTCGTATCCCCACGAACCGGTTGGCTTTAGCCGATCTCTCCCCAGATACGGCCTCAAGCCGCTCTAGCCAATCTATCCCCAGAAAGGCCTCGAGCACCCCCTAGACCTAGCCTAGATCTAGTCGCCAACACGAGGCAAATTTCAGCCCTAAGTCCTACCCCAGACCTAGTCGCCAACACGAGGCGATTTCACTACCGTTTACAGAAAAGATATAAAATGAAAAGACAATAATATACAAACTCCCTCTATGTGGATCTCTTGGAGAAGTGGACGAAGGCCCGCAGAGTATGATCGTAGTCGATGTGGCCTTTCGTCACGATGATGACGCATGTTGAAATCTTCTCCACGGATCTCCTTAAGGCTTTATGGAATTGTGGGAGTATCGCTCTGAATCTTCCTCTCTCTGCTATGGCACGAAGCTCTGGAGTTTTGGAATTGGAGGAGGATGATGAATACGAAGGTAAGGGGTCCAATTTATAGCTTTCACGCTACCGCCGGCGCTAGCGCTACCGCCGGCGCTAGCCCGGATTAGGCAATGTTTTGCGCGGCAGAATCTCCCATCCGCGGCAACCTCTTGCTCTATGCCTTAAGTGAGTCATGCTACCGCCGACGCTATCTACTACCGTCGGCGCTATCCCAAGTTAAGAAACTCTTTGCGCGGCAAGATCTTCAATCTGAGGCAACAATTCCAGCAAGCCTTCTGTGCATCGAGCTAACGCCAGCGCTATCCACTATCGCCTGCGCTAGTGATCAGTTTGGAGTTGATGGCTCAATTTCGGGGGCAACCACCATATGTAAACCTTGAGTCATTTTGACCTGTTATCCTGCACACTTAGATCACACAAGATTAAATACACACATAGGATTTGTTATTCTCAAACCTAGGAGATGCGGAAGACCGTGTTCCAACAGTTTGTCCATATGAACCTTTCTTTATAAATTAAGGAGTTATATATTTTAGCCTTCAAGGTTGAACTTTTTCATCAAGATGATATCAAAGAGATATCCTAGCTTTATCTGCGATAAGCTTTCTTCAAGACGAAGTCGTCGATATCTGAACATAGCTTTATCCACGACAAGCTTTCTTCAAGACGATATCGTCGATATCTGAACTTAGCTTTATCCACGACAAGCTTTCTACAACCTTCAATATGATGTGTGTTCATCAAGATGATATCGTCGAAATCATTTTGACTATATGATACTTTTCTCCATGATTCTTCTGCTGAGTCTTGAGACGATATTTTACTTAGTTAATTTTCATCGCTTTTATCGTCTATATACTGGTGATGTAGCTTTGATGTATCTATCATATCATGAACTTAAACACAACATCACAGACAACTTAGCTCATCTATACTTGTGTTCCTTCTTCAAATCAAGATACAATGAAGGCAAAATACCCAACACTTGGGTTGGGAGTTGAGACTATCTCTTTGACCTCTATCTCAGCCCTAGTCTTTAGTAGTAGCTCATAGGATTTGAGCTTTCCAAGAAAAGCATTAGTGGATATCTCTCTATGGCATTTGGACTCTCTGATGGCCAAGATCCGTGAGTCCCATGAGCTTGGGAAGCACATGAGAAGCTTATCATTGATTTTTGTCAGAGAAATCTCCTTATCCAAACTTCTTAGCTCATTGATTATAATGTTGAATCTCTCATGCATTTCAGCAACACTTTCTTCAGCTTTCTTCTGAAAGTTCTCATACTAGAATATGAGAAGAGACTTCCTATCCTTTCTTTCATCAGAACTTCCCTCAACCAATCTGAAAAGGGATTCCCAGATTTCTTTGGCTGAGTTGCATTCTGTCACTTTTGGAAAATGTCATCAGACATTGTAGAGACCAGAATGTTCATGGCCTTGGCATCACATGCCTTCTGCTTGTTTTCGGAATTTGTCCATTCAGATCTAGGCAGAGTTTGCTGAGTTACAGATCCGTTGGCATCCTTTCTGACTGGTACTGGGGGACCTGAAATAATGTCATTAAAGATGTCTTCATCAATAGAGTTCATATAAAGTTTTATTCTGGACGTCCAAAGTGTAAACTTATTAAGATTACACATTGGTGGTCTTATTGATGCATAGTCCTTAGAACTCCTTTTTCTGAAAATAGTTTTAAAAGAAGAAATATGAGTGAGGAGATCTTCTTATCAAAGTGTTAGCCTTTTTATGATCAACCTCTCGCTGATACCAATTGAAAGTGCACAGTGTAACATTTGAGTATTCTCTAGAGGAGGTGAATAGAGATTTAAAACACTAAGTAAGCACACTCAATAAAAACTTCTAATAACTATGCAATCAGATACCAGCTCAGAATAAAATAAACATAGATTACTGAAATAAAAACAAGTAAAGGGACAACACAAAAATTTACAGCACAAGACAAAAGCTATAGTGGTTGCCCAAACTATGGGTACATCCACTCTTCTACCACCTTGGTAGAAATACCCTAAACAATGCCTGAGTCTTTTGATAAGGAGACTCTTAGAACCACTGCGTCTTTTGCTAAGGAGTCTCTTAGAACCAACTACTGAGTCTTTTGATAAGGAGACTCTTAGAACCAATCTAGATCTTTTGATAAGGAGATCTTGAACCACTGAATCCTTTGGAGAGGGATTCTAAAAACTCTTTACTCAAGTTACAGAATGTGTCAGGGAGAAAAGAAGAAGAAGTTGTAGATTATTCTGTTGGTGTTCTTCAGGATCTATTTTGAATGAACCCTTGCTTAAGGTAGACAAGAATGCAAGGGTTGTAAGCTTGTAATCCTGATTATCTCTCTATACTCTTGATGGCTTCTTACTGTAGATGAAGAAGAAGAAGAAACAGTGTCATTGTATATTCCTGTACAGAGATATATTCTCCTTGTTCTTTCTGAGAGAGAGAGAGCTTGAGGAAGAATACGACTGAATTCTTGTGTTATCTTTCTTCCTCTCTATTCTTATTCTCTGTTGAATAGTGTTTCAAATTGTTTCCTCTTATGTTCTGTACTGAGAAGGAATATTCAATGGATAATAAATATTTCTTTCTATTTCTGTTCACGACCTGTCAATCTAATTTGAATAACTTCTAAGATTGTATTTGTTGTCTCTCTGGAGTACTTCATTCCATTCTTGGCAACAAATGAACCGTTAGAATTTGAATTACATCCTTGGATACCTTATGGAAAAGTATCAGAAAAGACAGCAAAAAATATTCTATTTCTGACTGTATTCGACGTTGCGTCGACTTCATCTTCCTTCTAATCGATGCTCCTCTGAGTTTTAATAGAAGCTGCTTCGAATTCCTTCTCAGCATTGAATAAACTCATATATCGATGTTGCGTCGAATCCTTATCAACATATCCGTT
This sequence comes from Dactylorhiza incarnata, assembly GCA_033032865.1. Taxonomy (NCBI): domain Eukaryota; kingdom Viridiplantae; phylum Streptophyta; class Magnoliopsida; order Asparagales; family Orchidaceae; genus Dactylorhiza; species Dactylorhiza incarnata. The sequence goes on along the minus strand of JAWHQI010000187.1, from coordinate 5,112,278 downwards.
GAGTTAAAGACTTAGACTTTAAATTCCATCATCTGCGTAAAATTACAGTCGAAGTTGTGTTGACTTCTGATATTACTTTGATAAGCTCTGTCTTCTGCGTCGAGTATATCTCGAAGTTGCGTCGACTTCAACTATACTTCGACTTCAGTATGAGTTACTTCTACTTGTATTCGAAGTTGCTTTGAATCTTAGTCGAAGTTGCGTCGACTTCTATTCGACGCCATTTTAACTCAACTGAATTTTGTGCTTAATTTGGACTGGTCTTGACACTCTATTGTGAGTGTGATATCCTAGGACATCTAATGATCAAATTAACCTTTCTATACAACATGGGTAATAAATCCTAGATTATGAAATGACTTGTAGATAATTTGTAAGATAAATCACAAGGGTATTTTTCTCAACAGTCTAAGTTAAATATCATCTTGTATTTGAGACTCACTCGATGATATCGTCTTGATCACTCACAGAAGGCAACACAAGAAGTCAAGTCAAAAATTGACGTGATAATAAGAAGAACACGGTGATATCGTCGTGTCAACAAGGTGCACGCAATGATATCCTTGTGATAACTTAAAGAAACTATTCTAAGGAGAATATCGTTGTATCAATAAAATACACACGATGATATCATTGTGAGGACTCAAAGATTAGCTAAGGCAGATATCGGTGTGAGTACTCAAGAAAGGCTAGCTATGTCATATATCGTCGTGATAACAAGCATCATACGATGATATCGTTGTGAAGACTCAAGAAAGTTTAGCTAAGTCATATAACATCGTGAAAATAAGTATCACACGACGATATCGTTGTGAAGACTCAAGAAAGGCTAGCTAAGTCATATACCATCGTGACAACAAGTATCACGCAACAATATTGTTGTGAAGACTCAAGAAAGGCTAGCTAAGTCATATATCGCCATGACAACAAGTATCACATGATGATATCGTTGCGAAGACATAATCAGGCTTGCTAAGTCATTTATCTTTGTGTCAGCTATCTTCACATGACGATATCATCTTGTCATGCTCAGAAGGAGGGAATTCAAATTGACGAAGATGAGAAAGTCAGATGTCAAATCAATTACTTCTGAAAAGTGCTCCGTCATCAATATTCTAAGGTTTCGACCGTTTGATGGCTCGGAGCTATAAAAGCATAAGAGAGAGTCAGTAAACCCTAAAGACTTAGATATCTTGTTCCCTAGTATTCTTTGAAAAACTTGACGGCTAAAAAGCAATAGAACAGTAATAGTATGTCTTTTCAAAGAAATAAAGAAAGAAAGAAGAAGAAAAGCTTCAATAAGAAAGCTCTCACTCTTGAGAGAAAAAAGACTTCTTCATACAAGAAAGCTCAGCACTGATCTTGGTACAAAATGATTTTCTACTAATTGATCAAGCGTTGCTGCTAAAGAAGGTTTTCTATTCAGAAAGACCTAAGAAGACTCAAGTTGCGCAAAGCAATATCTCTTTGAGTCTATTTATTGTAAACCTTCTTCTAATAATCGATTGTAGGATCTCTTTCAGAGCTGAGTTGTAGGGATGTGTTGACATCCTGAGTGTAGGGCTTGTGAAAAGGCATGCGTTATAGGACTTTGCTGAAAGTCTAAAGTTGGGTCTGTGAAGACCGAAGCTGTAGGATTTCTGAGTAAATCTGAGTTGTAGGATTTCTTAAAAATCTGAGTTGTAGGATCCTTGTTGGAGATCTGAGTTGTAGGAGTGCTTGCACTCTTAGGTCGGGTTGCTGTTGGCACCTGAGGTAGGATTCCTGGAGGGAATCTGAGGTAGTGGAGTTGCTGAGTTCCTAAGCTGTAAGATCTGATAGATCTGAGATTTTAGAGGAATTGGCCGAGTTTGGCACACTACTAGATAGGTGAAGAGGGCAGTGGAGTACCCATACTGGGGAACCACTGTAAATCTTTGTGTGCTTTTTGTGGTGTACTTTTTGGTTGTGTTTTTTCAAGCTAAATTAATCTCAAATCTCCAAAAGACTGAAAACATCTTAAAACACCTGTTTAACCCTCCCCCCTAGGTTATTAGACCACACCCTAGACTTTCAATTGGTATCAGATGGAGGTTGTTCCAAGAAAGCTTAACATCTTGAACAGATCTGCCCTTGGGTGTGTCAAGTTATCACCATGACTCCTAGAGAAAACTACAAAGAGTTAAGCTCCATTAAGAAGGAAATAAGATTTAATGTCAAGAGATTCAAATCTCTAAGTGAAAACAGCTGATGCTCCTCATACTCTGAAGAAGAAGCCTATAGAGGGCTAATTACAAGAGGAATAAAAGCACCCCTCACTCTCTCAGATAGTGAGTCTGAAGATGAAGACTACTCTGCTGCTAGAAGAGGAATAAGAGCACCCCCTCACTCTCTCAGACAGTGAATCTGAAGATGAGGACTACTATGGGCTTGTAGCCTTATCAAATGAAGAAGATCAGGATGATTCTTATCCTGCTCAGGTGTGCATTCCTCATACACTTTCATTATCTGAGTCAAATGAAAAGACCAAGAGGGCATCAGATGTGAAAGTGCACAGTTAACCTCACTAGAATTCTCTAGAGTGGGGGTGAGTAGAGATTTAAAATATTTTGTGCAATTATATATATTTATATGTGATGATCACAGATTAAGGCTTCCCACACACCAACAAGAATTAAGTAAAGAAAGTAAATGCAAGAAAAGAAATCACAGCACAACACAAGGAAATATAGTGGTTCCCCAAACTTTGGGTAGTCCACTCTTCTACCCCATTGGTAGGAAATTCACTATCTTGCACTGAGTCTTTTGATAAGGAGACTCTTAGAACCACCCTGAGTCTTTTGATAAGGAGACTCTTAGAATCACCCTGAGTCTTTTAATAAGGAGACTCTTAGAACCAACTGAGTCTTTTGAAAAGGAGACTCTTAGAACCAGTACAACTGAATTTTTTGAAGAGAGATTCTAAAAACTCTTTTACAATATGTGAAAGTGAGATAAGAAAAAAAGGAGGAGAAGTATTCAAGACAAGAAAGAATCTTCTTCCTAGCAAAAAGATTGGAAGCACAAGAAGTAGTGAATGAAATCTCTCTTCTATAGTGAGAAGGATATTGTAAGCCTTTTCTCTCTTTTGTGAGAGCTATCAGAGTTTGCAGCAGTATGGCTTCAGAGTGAGAAGGAGAAGGAAGCTTAATTTTTGCTGCAGCACTATTTCTCAATTTTCTCTTTTCACTTGGGAGCTCTTCCTCTTTTTCAAATGTAAAAATGGTGGATCCCTTGTTTTTGTTCTCTGCCGACCTCCTTGTTATTTTATAGCTCTGTCCATTCAAATAATACTATAGGAGGATAATTGATTAGCAGACAGAGAAATAGAAAGATAGAAATATTTCCATAATAATTATATCAATAGAAGGAAAGAATTCATTCTGATTTCAAATAATGTCCATAATGGATTTAATCAAATTAGCCAAGAATCTATTAGAGGAAAAGAATGATTCAGAACGGCTATAAAGAATAAATTGATTCCATATAAATCAGATCTATAAAAGAAGGAAAGAGATCTGGCGATTTTTGAATTAGACATAAAAATCGACATGCGTCGATTACTATTCGACGTAAGCGTCGAATTCGTCCTGGCAGGACGTCAAGAGAAGAATAAGGAAGGTGCATCAACTAAGGTACGTCGACTTCTCAAGATGCGTCGACTAGAAGTCAGAGCTACGTCGACATAGGATACGTCAAATTCTTCCTAAAGTTACTTCGACTCATTCTGAAAGGAACGTCGATACCACTTCGACGTTGCGTCGAATACCATTCGACGCATATTTACTTAACCTTGATTTTTCTTTCTTAGAATTCATATTCAACTTATTTTCAGGGGTTAAGAGAAATCATTTTCCCAACAATCTCCCCCTATTTGTCTTAACCCTATTTAGAGAGAAATTGTATCAGCATATTGATCAATCACAGCAAAGCATTTAAGGAAGTAGAAGAAAAATTAGAAAAGGAAATCTTATAAACAGACTTCATGTTCAGATCAATCAGTATTCAACCATAAATATATCAGTCATTTTTTTAAGGCATTTCAGGAGGGGTAGGAGGAGTCTTCCTTTTTCTAGTGAATACAACTGTTTTAAGAGAGGGGGGTTGCTCCTTCTCAGCACCAGGTAGTTCACTCAGCTCCCCCTGAGTTGCATCAGTTTGTTCCCCCTGGGATGGAGCTTCCTTGGTTGCTTCTACTTCTGCCTCTTCAGTTTCTTTTTCAGTTTCAGCTTCAGTCATAGCAGTACCTGGCTCCTGAGCTCCTATTTTAACTATCACAGTACCTAGCTCCCCCTAAGTTTCAGCTTCTTCATCTTTATCTTTCTCACCATCTGCCACATCTTCCTTTTCAGCTTCATTTTCTGCCCTGCTTGCCTCCCCTTGTAATTATACCACTTGACTTGCAGCCTCTCTTGCTATATTGAGTACCTCTATTGTTTGTTCTTCAATATGTAGCTCAGGTACTCTCTCATTTCCAATTGACTTATGGGAGAGAGATTTAGGAGTGGAGGGCTGCTCTTCATCTAGCTTCTCCCCCTTCTTGACCTTCTTGGCCAAGGAGGTTAAGAAAGACCTGGTTACTCTAGAGGAAGAGAGAGAGAGGTCTTCAGACTTTGCACAGAGGCACTGACCCCATCTATTTGGGTGTGCATGTGTAGGATGGAGGAATGAATCTGGGAGCAGTGCTCATCCAGCATTGCTTGGAATGTTTGATCTACTGATGCAATGCACTGAGTGAGAAGAGCTTCAGTGGATGCAGATGGTTCATGTTGTGGTTGGTGATGAGGAGAGAGTGGTGGAGGTGGTGATGAAGCTGGAGAGAAGTTAGTTGATATATGAGGTATGGGTGATAAAGGAGGTGGAGAGGATGAGAAAGTATGAGGAGGAAGAGATGGAGAAACTGCTGTTTGAGCAGGTGTTTGAGAAGAGGTAGGTAGAGTAGGAGTTGTGAGAGTGGTAGAAACTAATGGAGTAGATGATGGTGGTAGAGAAGGATTGTCCCTTTGAGGAGAAGGAGGAGGAGATGGATAAACAGGAGAATTAGGAGGAGATGGAGTCTTTTTAGGAATGGAACCAGGCTTAGGGATTTGCCTGGTCCATTTGGAGAATAGAGCTATTGACATCCTTTTCCCTGGAGGAATAAGGATTCCTTTTGACCTACATAGGTCAGGGAAGGAGTGGAAGAGTACTTGACTCATAATCCTCATATATGCATTTTCTTTGTGTGATTATTTAGAGCTTATCATCTTGAGCAAGCATGTGGCCCAGTCCACCTTCTTCTTCAGTACCAGGGCCCCCATGATATTCAGTTGCTGCTTGGGCACTGCATCACGGGCTGAGGTCTTGCATAGCAGGATTTTTCCTACTATATCTGCTAGCAGTATGTACTCCTCAGAAAAGTCTATTTTCTTTAGATGGATTGGTTTATCCTTTGAAAACTTCATGGTGGTTAGCAGATGCTTGATTTCATCAGGTGTGAGGTCTATAGATTCATCACCTAATAAGGGATTGATGAAGACTTATTTAGTTATTCTTTAGAAGCTGATTTTCTTTCCTTATTTGCTTTGAACAAAGATAATATTAGGGTGTACCTGATGGAAGATCAAAGGTTGTCCTAATGGGTTCTGCAGATATTGAGACAGCTGTCTCATGGATTGTTCCTTGGATTTCTCCTTGTTCAGATATCTGAACATGAGTCATCAGCTCTGTGAGCTCTGTTTCCAGGATCTTGCATGTTGTGGAGATGAGCTTATCTAGTCCAGCTTCAGTGAACAGAGCAATGATGCTCTTGTAGTTTTCTGCGGCGGCTTGGAAATATGCAAGGTCAATGTCGAAACCAGAGTTGGTCTTGGGAGCCATTTTTAGGTCAGTGAGAGAGAGGAAGAAATCGTCTGGACAGAGGAGCAGAGTAGTGAAGGTTTCTAACTGAAGAGTCTTTTTAAGTCAGGTGAAACGTCGAAATGCGACACTATTCGAGGCGTATTCGGTACTTCAGTGGATGTGACCGAAAATATTTTAGTATTGCCACTCGTTTTCATGAAATCGACGTTACGTCGAGTGGAATTCAACGTAAGCGTCGATACAGCCCGCGTTAAGATGTCAGGGTTTCGTATCGACGTATGCGTTGATTGTAGTCAACGGATGCGTCGATTTTACTTATTAAGTTGAGTCATCGATGGTGCGTCGATTAGAAGTCGACGTGACTTTTAATTTTCCTGAAAAATTCTAGGTGTTTATTTCTTTTTATCTCTTCCTAATCCTAAAGGTTTCTAAGTTAGTCTTGGACTAATTTTCACAGATAGTTTGATTGATTGTGCCAATATTGTTTGGCAAGGTGGCCAGTTTTGTTACATATGTAGCACTTGATTATCTTAGTATTGTGAGAATTTGAGTTTAGAGAGGGATAGAAGTGTTGATTAGGATAGAAAGTTTGATTTAGATGGGAATTTTGGTTAGGATAGAAAGTTTGGTTAGGATAGAGGTGTTGATTAGGATAGAAATCATGATTAGGATGAATAGGTTCTGAATAGGGGTTAAGATGGAAGGTTTTTGGAGGATAGGCATTTAAGTTGCTCTGAGTTTTTATGCGTCGATATCTATTCGGCGTATGTTGATAGTTGCGTTGATTTATATTCGGTGCTTTCTCCAGATTGCGTTGATCTGGTGTCGATGCATGAACAAAGTTGCGTTGATTTAATGTCGACGTACTTTTATTCAAGCGTCGAGTTGAGGTCGAGGCATCTGAGAGATTGCGTTGAGTAGAATTCGACGCACTATCACTCATGCGTCGATATGAAGTCGACACAACTGTATCTTCATAAATTTTCTTTTTCCCTTTTTCTGATTTTGCTCTTTTATGTATTGTTTCTTTTGGCTTAGTTGCTTCTTCAGATGAAGTTTGAGAGTCATCAGCCGAATAATATGATGTTTCATCAAATTGTTTTATTTCCTTGAGGGAGTCTTCTTCCTTATTTAGTGAGTCTTTTTCTTGGTTTGATTTGATGGGTTTGGTGAATTTAACAGGGATCATCCAAGCAGGTTTGTTGGATGGAATTTGGCTGGTTGAGAGATCAGCCCCTAGACCAAGATTTTTATGTCTCCTTATTTGTTGTTCAGTGATTTCCTTGAGAGTTTGGCTTCTCATTTTTATTGATTCTTCAAAAGCTTTTGCCTGGGACACCTTATCCTTAAGGAGCTGGTTTTCTATTCTAGCCCTTTCTACTTCCCTTTCTATGATGTTAGCCCTTAATTTATAATTCTTAGAGCATTTATCTTCTCTATTTCTCTGGTTTTTAGCCTTATTAATTTGTTCTTTTAGATCCTTAATTTCTTGTTTAGCTTTTAGTTGATCTAGACACATTCCCATAAAATCATTTCTGAAATTATCACTTTGAAAATTTATTTCATCAAAAATGCTTAACTCATCCTTATCCTCAGATTCCTCTATGAGAATAAGGCTATTTTCTCTTTCATCTTCAGAAGATATGCTTTCTTCTGACCCTGTCTCACTCCATGAGTTGGTACCATCATCTTTCTTTGAGCATCTGAAAGAGTAAGATCTGTTATAAAGGCTAATTATAAAGGCTGAGGTAGGATCTGTGGAGATCTGTGTTGGTAGGATCTGTGATATCTGAGTTTGTAAGATCTACTGAGATCTGAAAGAGTAAGATCTGTTAAGATCTGAGTCTGTAAGATCTATTATGATCTGAGCTGTAAGGCCTGTTTGTTGTCTGAGATCTGGAGGAGATATAAACCCTATCTAGCACACTGCTAGAGGGGGAAAAGGGGAAAGTGGATTACCCAAGATAAGGGGAACCACTATAAAATTCTGTGTGTCTTTTCTGTGTGTGCTCTTTTTCTTGAAAGCTCTGATCATTCTTTTAGGTTATAATTAAGAACTGCAAATAGTTTTTCAAATAACCTATTCACCCCCCCCCCCCACTCTAGGTGATTAGCTACCCTTAATTAAAGTCTTTCAAAGTCCACATCCACAACACACATTTATGCATATATATATAAGAGAGTGCAAATAGTCCACAATGAAACAAAACTAAGAGAGTGCAAGAGCTTAAGCCCGATACATATCCAAAAAGTAAATAATAAAGGTAAATCACTCTCTCACTCTATACTATGCGGAAGAAACACAAAATACTCTCCAACCTGTCATCGTGTGGAAGTAGTGATTTGCGGCATCTGCTCCTCAGGGTCTGCCGTCACGTCCTTCCTGATGTACTGTGACTCCTGCTCCTCGATCTCCTAGTATTATGGCCACAACCGACCGTTAGTCAAAAAGACTAAGCCATTTTGTCCCCGCCTCCCCCCACGACTCCTAGGTACCGAGCGGGAGGACGAAGCGGAGGAAAACAAAGGTAAAAAGGAAGTACAAGTGACATGGATATTACTAGCAGTATAAAGGGTAAGTGAGCAGTGAGAATAGCAACAATATGTAACAAATGATGTAGGTAGGACAACAGTAATAGGTAAATAATGAGCAGTAAATAAATAAATGCCGCACAAGTGAAGTAATAAGAAAAACTACCACATTATCATCAAGAGTACCTTAACTAATTTATATGATAAGGGTCTGCAAATGTATATGTCCTTATGATGTATGAATGTTATAATATATTATGTTATGATCATACAGTGCAACTCACTCACACGACTCTGCGCACACAGATCTTTAGTTCCCACTTTTTGGAGGTAGAAAGCCTCTCACGTGCTCCCGTCGTGGCAACGGAATTAGTGAATCGGGCACTCTACTTCTAGGTGGGCATACACACTGCCAGACCTAGACCTTGCGTACGCTACTGTACACGTCCTAGGTGCACTTCTGTGAGTTTTGCGTACTCTTGCTGGCATCCCGCCAAACTTATATGGTCGGTGGTGGGTTAATAGGGATTGTCTGCTAGACCGCAGTAAAGTAACCTTCTGTCCGTCTAACTCACCACACCCCGCCAAGGTCAACGTATTGCCATTGGTGGACCCATACCGAAGACCTGCCACTAGTTTATGCACATGAAAGATTCATTACATTTCCCGAGCCACCAGCTCAGGGACTAACTATTCTTGAACCATTTTGTCCCTCCTAATTGGACGAGGTTTACTTTTCTCAATTTAACTTAGTTAGAGTTACTCTTGTTTGTTACTTAGGAGATCATATCAATTTAAGGTGAATTCTGGACTTCCCGAGGTCTACCCGGTGAAGGGCTCGCAGCGGTACTAGATGGTATTCTGGGATGACATCTCAGACCTTCCTTTCTCAGAATATTTACTTTTATTGGTAACTACCCTCGTTAAGGTCACCCTCATGGTTGCTCTAAATTACTTAAGCATCATTTAAACTATTCTAGGTAGCTCGACGAACTTTTTAACGATGATTGGTACAGATCCTTAGAAGTTCTCCTATATGCTCACCACAAACCTTGAATGCATCATGATCACCTTATGTGTCACTATACTACCATTGATAGGAGACTCCCAAAATACTCCAATTGTTCATCGAGACGTACTTCCGTCACTATTCTCTATAGGGAAGACTTTCTCCAATTAGCCTACAACTAATGTGAACCATAGTTATGTATGCCCTAATGTTGTGTTCCAAATTTCATTCTATTCTCAATGTCGGGGCTAGTCTAACCACTATCCCAAGTTTTTGCTAAACGCAGACCAACTCAACATTGAACTAATTTAATCTCTATAATGTGAACTTCACAAAAACATGACCGAATGTCCTAAATTATTTACCATAGGTTACACATGACCTAATTACAAAATGGTCAGAAATACATAATTTTCCTAACTATTTTGGCCATTTTTTAAAATACATTAATGATGGTGCACACCTCACTTTACACATGAAGTACAACTTGCTGAAGTCAAAATGCTCTCACAAAATTATCAGTGACATATAATGTATAAATATGATTGCTGACTGAAATTCTAAAATTTTCTTAATGATTATGACCACCATTTAAATATTCAAACATTTATGCCAATTGGATATATTACACAAGTACCAAAATTACTGATTCAACAACTCTACAAAAATTACTATAGACTTATAATGATCAAAATACAACCTAGCCAAATTTTTAGAATTTTCCAGATAATATTGATCATATAAATTCCATTAATGCATAAGTGTGACAAAGGGCATTTTTAGTAATTTATAATGTGAATGACTTCCAAAAATACTACCAAAATTTCCAGAGATATATTTCAAGGTAAAACATCATATGACAGAGTATTGGATTTTCCCTAGGTCTTAGGTGATGTTTATTTCATTAATAGACTTTGTGACAAAGTTCATTATGCTCAAATGACTAAGAAAATTAATTCCAAATATCCCCATAAAATTTCGAGAGGTATATAACATCCTAAAGTATCATGTATCAGAAAACTAGATTTAGCCTAAGTTGTTTGATCACTTTTATTTGATTAATATATTTATGTGACAAATACACTATTACTCCAATACTTAGGATTTTTGTTCCCAAAAATCCTAATTTTTCTATAGATGATACTCTCCTTTGTGTTAGGTGTGTTGCCCAAATTTCGTGAGCATACCACAAGCCAAAAGTGATGAAATCACAAAATACACAAGTGTTATATGCACACCACCTCTTCATACATCACATTCATAAGAATATGAGATATTATGTTCTACAGTGAGCCAAATGGTCTCAAATTTTGACATGTTACTAGATATAACCTAACCATCATGTCACCAAAGATTTGGGTCAATTTGCATCTATCTAACCACTTTTATTTCATTAATATGAAAAATCATACTTATCATAAAACCATAGAAAAATGTTACCAAAAATTTATGATTTTTGGGCAGGGGCTGCATCTATGCTATTTACATCTATGTCTAAAATATTAAACTAATCCAAGCAACCATGTGGTCTAGATCTACAAAATAAGGTCTGAATATTTGTTGGACATGACTCAGTGTAATGGCCCTACAGGGAGCTGTAGGCCACCAAACTTGGTGATTCATATGGAGCTTCTTCCTAGAACTTCTCCCCCTGCTTAGTTTCAGGAAGTCCTGAAGCTAGGCCCCTAGAAGAAGGGACATTTGATGGGAGGTAGGGAAGGATGCAATCTGATTTCCAGAAATTTGATCTGATAAAGTTGTTGCATTCTTTGTCTTAAGGGTGTGAACCCTTTCTTTTATTTCTGCAACTGATAGTTTGATCTCAATTGAAAGTCCTTTAATATCAGTTGAGGTCTCTAATAGTTTGATACCAATTGAATACCAATTGAAATTGACCTCTGGTATCAGTTGAGGTCTCTGATATCAAAAGAAAATGAGTTTGATCCTGGTGGTCAATGACTTCTTAGGTTGTTGTTCTTCAAACAGTTGAAGAATATCTTGGAGGAAATGACCTGAATGAGATAGTGATCCTGTACCTGCAAAATATCTCTGGTAGAGGTGGTGTTCCTCTCCTCATTTAATAGGTTAGTTCCAACAATGCATGGACTCTTCTATTTTAAGGGTAGATTTGTTATAAACCCTATATGCTTTATTAGAAAGAAAAAATATCCTAGATTTTGCTTTTAATAGGATTCTATTAATATAATGAATTGTTACAGCTGTTAATGGATTCTAAGGAATTCTTATCTTCTCAAAGATACATTGCTTGATACCTTCCTTCTTACAAAATTCTCTCATCAGAAGAGATTCAAAACTCAGTGACATGATCATTTCTGATCAATGCAACTAGAGTAGAATACTCAAATCTTGATGATCCTGAGAAAGTCTGTAGGAACATGAAGTTATCTGACTTTGCTTTTAAGATAGAAAATTCAATTGAATCCTATAACTTTTTGTTTGATTGCAATTGGAGTTAAAAGATTTATAATAGGTATAAGCATTGCCTTATAGTTATATTTGGCCTTTTTATCTGTTAAGTGTTTTACTAATTGAAAATTTCCTTTACCAATTGAAATCTGATTTCTGATACCAATTGAATTTTTTCTTTTATGATCATTAAAATATATGTTTCATACCAATTTAAATTTTTCTTGATAATCATTAAGATATATGTTTGATACCAATTTAAATTTTCTTGATAATCATTAAGATATATGTTTGATAAACTTTTCTGATTTTGTCGATCTCAGGTTGACAAAGTGCAGTGATTTCGTTGATCTCTAATTAAGGAATAGTTATATATATTCTCTATGTTCAGAGTTTGTTGAACTTTGATTCGTTGAGCTCTGATTATAAGAAGATTATGTTTGATTTCAGTGTTCAGCTTTCGTCGATCTACGTTCGACGAAGCCATTTGATTTCGTCGATCTTGGTTCAATGAATTTTGTTGAACACACAAAATTTTAGTGATTTTTTCTAAGTTTTCTGCTACTTCTTTTTCTTTAGCATAGACAAATTTTATAGTATTTTTCTTTTGAATATTAGTTAGATTAGATGAACATCCTAAGCTAAGTTTGCTAGTGCTGGTGATATTCATTAGTTTAGTACATTTTTTATTAAGAGATTGTTCACATATTTCAGCTTTAATTGACTTATTTTTTAAAGAATTAATTTGTTCTTCTGAAGTTTTTAAATCTTCTTTAGGTTCAGAAGTTAAATTGTTTATATCTTCTCTGAGATATTTGATTTCTTTCTCAGATTTTATTAAATCTGTACATGGTAATTTAAAATCTAATTTGCATTGTTTAGGAGTAAAATCAAAAGTTGAAATCAAGACTCTAGAGATCCAGATGGTGTTGTTGAGAGTGGATCTTGATGATGTTGAAGAGCTCCCCTTGATTTGATTAGTGTTGATGTTCAGGTGAGGAAGCTTCTTCTTTTGGATGTTGTAACTCTTTTCTTCTTCTGCAGTTAAGATCCCTGAGCAAATGATCTAGATAGGTGTCTCGGGGTAAAGATGATCTACAGAGAAGAGTTAGCAAAAAGAAGATAAATAAAATATGTTGTTCTTATCAAGAACTCTGTATATGTGCTCCTTCTTTTTGCTTCTCTGTATTTCTATATATTTCACTTCTTCCTGTTCTGGTTCTGCCTTCTTTTTTTCTTCTCTGTACTTCTCTTTGTATATATAATCTGGAGATGGCTTTCAAAGCTATTTGAATTCTTGCCTGACAAAGGAAAGAGATAATGTCTCTTTAATTTCCTCGAGAAGATAAATTATCGTCTTTTGCTTTTCTGCCACGGCTATAATATTTAATGCTTCTGCAATGTCTATAATATTTAATGATACAGAAGGGCAGCAATATATAATTTAATCAAAATATTGCTTAATTAGATATAATAATATTAGCCGACCTAAGAAATGAGATATTATATTGGCAGATAATATTTCGTCAATCTGAGATTGAAGATCGTCGATCTGATCATTTAGTTCGTCGTTCTGAGCTTCTGCTGAAGATTCGTCGAACGCAGATTGGAGATCGTCGAACGCATCTTTTCATCGACCGTTGGGACGGGCTGGATCGTCGAGCGCTGAGACAGTTCGTCGACCACTGAGATATTGAGTTGTTCATCGAACGCAGATTGAATATAATTCATCGACCGCAGAGCATCGTTCGTCGAACGCAGATAGCCGTTCGTCGAACGCAGAGAACTTGTATAATTTTTTATTCTTCTCTTGTTTTCTCAGCCTCTAATTTATATATATATATATATATTTTTCTCAGTATATTATTTATATATATTATTTTCAACCTTCTATCTAAATGGGATTTGATCTAGGTTATTCAAGATGTGTTATGACCATAAAGATGGATCCTAACTCAAATCAAAACTAAAGTTCCAACAATCACCCCCTATTTGAGTTGGGATCCTAATCCAAATCAAGACTAGGTGTTCTAACAGTACTGAGCAAGAAAATATGTGCAGTTAATTCATTCTAATTCTGACAAAGAACCTGAAAATACCCATCAATGACAGGATGCCCCTAATGATCTCCTTGATGATGAAGTCATGGTTAGTATGGATAATGATCTGCAAGTAGAGGTGAATAAGAAAGAACAGGATCCTCCAGGATCATCTGCACAAACATCTCATGAGCTAGCTCCAAGCTCCATAGTTGATCAAATAAACTCTGCTCACTAAGGAAAGACAACACTATCAGCTGTATGTAGGCAAAGTTTTCAAGAAAATCAGAGATGACATGTCTGCACAGATGAATGAGTTAAAGGCTAACATTGATCACATCAATGCTCAGATAACTAGCTGGTTTAGTAGGGCAGGAACAACTATAGACAGTAACATGAATGCTCGCTAGCCACTAGGTGAAAGAGTGGACTCATCTGTTCAATAGAATCAACATGCAGAAGAGGATTTTGACAGTGCAGTCAGATAGCTCACTGCAAAGATAGCTGAGAGTCAAAAAATGATCAAAACTAGATGTATCAATTCTAATGAATTTACCCATGAAACCCTCAATACCAAGTTGGAGCAAATTACACAATACATTATACAAAGTTTTATTAAGGAGGTAAGAAAGAGAGAGCAGTTGAAGGTAATCAATCTGTCTGGATTGTGAATCAACATCATCACTCTCTGGGACTCCCTCTCATAGTGTATAATTCTGTACAACCAACGGAGCTCAAGACCTTCCCAGACACTATGCTGAATCAAGTATGAAAAAGAATCCCAAATTGTCAGATGAAGAAATGACTCTTAAAAGGAAAAAGGGAATAAGAGTGGGCAAATGATCCAAATTTTAAGAACTGGATCCCAAAGTCAAGAGACATTATATTGAATACATGGAGAGACTTTGGGAATTGTCAAAGATATCCCCAAACATTACCATTCAAGTGAATCAGATAAGCACAAGAAAACAAAATCTAGGAGAAGGCTCTACAAAAGGCATCAACAGGAAGGGACATTGCTAGAGAATGAACCTCCCATCCCCGAGAGATACATTCCAATGCCCTTCTCATATTTTGAAAGGCAAGAGCAGAAGAAACATAGCAAGGAGAAAGAGACGGGAAAGAAAAAGGCCTACTAAAAATAGTACCTGAACTTTTGATAGCTAAAAGCAAATGTAGTTGTAAATCTGTTTAAAAACATTTGGTATATTTATAATATCTTGCTGAAGTTACTGAAGTACTTGCTCATTTATTCATTTCTTTATTTCGCACTCTAATATATGTTTTACCTATGCTAAAATATTGTTAATTAACTTATTTGTGCTTGAACACTATGAATGATAGTCAACACATAATAGTTAATGTGGTTTAAGTAAAAGTATTAATCACTAGCATTAAATGTATAATCCAGTATCATTAAATTGACAATGCATCCTTATGAAAGCATGTTAATTGCTAATAATAATTCTGCAGCTGACACACAAGATGTGCACATGCTGATTATGCATAAGAACAATCCAAGACAATATCATTTTGTCCACAAAATGATATCATCGTGATGACATATGGTCTCGTCTTGATGACAATATGATTTTGTCATGATGACACAATGATACCTTATTACATATCTGTCAATTCAGAAATCTAAAATGAATCAACCACAGCCATTGAACCCGAATCAATCAAATCCCTAATACTCGGCTTTTCGCTTTCCACAATAGAAATTATAAATAGGAGTCAAATGCCTTGAAATTAAAGCATACACTACATTTGCCCAAAAAACCATCGAGTGCTCTTCGTCTTGTGGAAGTAAACAAGTTGACACATCTCAACTCTCCTTCAAGCATCTAAGAAATGTCTCCAAAGGGAGAAGGATGCCTATCTGAAGGAAGTGAAGTAGTAAGAGATGGAGCTCACTGACAATCTTGATGCTATCTTGAAAAATGTTTCTGACAGAAGAACTGCAGGTGATGCTGCATGTGAGGGGGTGCATGAAACTGATCTCCCTTCTCATGTAGTAGAAGTGATCAACAAGATCACTGAGGTTGAGGATGCTATCCATCCTGTGTTAGAAGTCCAAAAGGACCCAGTTGAAGCTGCTGAGGAGATGAACCAAGAAGAGGTTGTTGTCAACTCATGCAGAGAGTTGATAATTACTGAAGCCATCATTGTTCCTGAAGATGTAGTGAGAAAATATTCCAATGTTTAAAGAAATAGAAGGAATGGAAGACCTTCTACAAGAAGTAATGAAGAAGAAAGTTGAGACAAAACCTGAAAAGTCTAGCTCCTCGAAAGGACAAAAGCTAAAAGACTCATCACTGTTGGTTCAGATAAAGAACCTCTTGGATGAGCAAAGAGTTAAGCTTGAAGCCTATGTTGACACTGCCGCCAATGATTTAAGAAGAGACCTATCCAGTGAGACTGCAGGTCTAAGAATAGAGATGAAGTATCTGTAAGAAAACACCATCAATTTCTTTAAGAGAGCAACTCCAGCAGTATATCATATTGCCAAACAGCTAGAACTCACTCACAAGGGTCTAGCGATATCATTGAAAATCAATGTGCAACATCTGAAAACCTAGAGGAGGCTTTCAAAACTACTACGAGGAAGATGGTTGAGCATAGAAGGATCATCCAAGAAAGATTGGATCTCTGCAGCCAGGAGCTAGATAGTCATCTGCAAGAAACAAAGAATCATCTGGAAGATGGAATCCACAAGTTAAAGGACAAAATTATTATTCTTTAGGTCAATAAGCAAATGGACATATCAGAAGAAGTCCTAAAATGGGGAGAGATCTAACGGCCAGTAGTGAGCATGTCATTTGGACCTCTAATACAATCAGGGAAGCAATGAATCTCCCTCCTATCTACTATGATGAGCCTGCTGATACATCTGATGTTGTAACTACTGCTGCCCCTATCACATATGATGCACCTGCTGCTACTGTTGAACAAAGGAAAGGGAAGGAGATTGCTGTTGAAGATGAGACAAGTCTAAGAAAGAAGAGATACAGAGAAGAAATGGAAAAGAAACAAGATTATGAGTTGTGGAGCCCTAAATCAAGGGAGATAATCTTAAGTGTATGGGAACAAATCAAAACAAATAAAACTGAAAGGACTAAACTGTATAGTACCCATGAGTGGACCAAGTATGAAAATCAAGAAGTGGTAAGAAGAATCCATAAAAGAGACAAGTTGGGGGGAAGGATTCCATGAGATGCTCAAGAACCACTCAGATATCATCCAAAGCCTCAAGACTACTTCACCAGGCAATTTGACAAGAAAAAGGAAGTTGTTGCCAAGAGAGCAAGAAGTGGAATAGTTATAAAGGAACTTCTCGCAAGTCAAGTCTTCATACCATCTATCGCAGAAGTGTTGCTTCAACCTCCCAACTCCCTCCCCTGCTGGAAGAGATAACCTTCTCGGAGGAAGGCATGTTAGGGAATGAGAACCCCTTCCATGATGCCCTCATCGTCCAGGCAGTAATTGAAGACTTCACCATCGACCAGATCCTGGTGAACAAGGGGAGTTCAGTAAACATTATCTTCAAGAAGATGTTTGATGGTCTGGAGGTAGAAGAAGGCAGGGTGATAACGTCGTATGATCCTCTCTTTGACTTCTTGGGTGAGAGGAAAGAGGTTAAAGGAGGAGCGGAGTTGCTGGTGAATCTTATCGGGACTTCAATCAAGTGCAAGTTTATCATCGTTGATGCGCCAAGTTGCTACAACGCCATTTTTTGGAGGCCGGTCATCAACTCCTTCAAGGTCATCTCATCTTCATACCATCAGTGCTTGAAGTACTTCCAGGCGATGTCCAATTAAGGATCATGAGTGATCAAAGAGCTGCTCGAGAGTGCTATCTGAATGCGGTAAGCACTATCAGTTGGATGGAAGAGGCAGAAGAGGAGGACAGGTACATGGAGGGAATGGCTAGGCTGGAGGTGGCGGAAGAAGTGGGGGAGGTAAAGGTGATGGAAGAGGACATGTAACCTCCCAACTTTTATTGGGCCATAAGGACCCTAGATGACCCAATAAAAGTAACTCAAACAACTATGAGGTACCCTAGAAGCTAGGGAATGACTCAAAATCATATATTGAGCATACGTGCTCTAAATTGACTTCTGTCAGTTGCAATAGATATGTATAGTCAATACAAGTGCAACGGGATTCGTTTCATTCCGATGTAAGGTAATTTAGAGAAAATGAGCATTTTGAGTATCGTAACGCGTCACGATGATGCCGTTTTAATATATTGAGCATTCGTGCTCTGAATTGACTTCTATCAGTTACAATATACTCGTACTGTCAATACAAGTGCACGGGACTCGTTTTGTTCCAATCCAAGATCATTTAGAGAAAATGACCATTTTGAGTATCGTAGCGCATCACGGCTGTTGAAATCAAGAACCGGTCTCTTGTGGAGTTCGGGGTCCCAAAAAAGGGGTGACCTCACATTTACTTCTCACAAGGGAGAGCGCTAGACTGAAGGCTTAGGGAACTAGGAACAGGACCAAGGGCTCAGCGAGGAGTTCCAACCACACACCAGGAAGGTCTTAGAGTGCTTCCCCTCCCAAGCCAATGCTGAACTTGGGCACCTTTGGAGGCACTCTCCCAAGCCAATGCTGAGCTTGGGCACCTTTGGAGGCACTCTATCCACCTCGGTCCTATTTATAGATTTCCGAGCTTGGTCTGCCAATAACCATATTACAGCCTAAGAGATTACAAAAATACCCTCAGGTTTGGCCTGCCAACAGCCAAGTCACGCTGTTCTGAGATGCTATACGCAGACCATCAGGGCATCCAGGTAAATTCATCCCTATAACCATGGTGTGAGTGGTTCATGAGGGAACCACTTGGCCTTTCACTAGAGGAGGGGGGTTGGGCGAGCAGGGGCCTACTGCCTCCCCACTCGCCCCCTGGGGGCCGGGCAAGTGGGGGCCTGCTGCCTCCCCACTCCCCCCCCCCTAGCTGGGACCTGGGGGGTTGGGCGAGTGGGGGCCTGCTTCCTCCCCACTCACCCCCTAGGGGTCGGGCGAGTGGGGGTCGGCTGCCTCCCCACTCTCCCATCTAGCTGGAACCTAGGGGCTGGGTGAGTGGGGGCCTGCTTCCTCCCCACTCGCGCCCCTTGGGGGCCGGGCGAGTGAGGGTCAGTTGCCTCCCCACTCTCCCCTAGCTGTAATTTAGGGGCTGGGCGAGTGGGGGCCTGCTACCTCCCCACTCCCCCCCCCCCTAGCTGGGACTTGGGGGTTGGGTGAGTGGGGGCCTGATGCCTCCCCACTCGCCCCCCCCCCCCCCCCCCCCCCCCCCCCCCCCCCCCCCCCCCGCTGGGACCTGGGGGCTAGGCGAGTGGGGGCCTGCTGCCTTCCCACTCGCGCCTGGTAAGCTCACCCCTATAAATCATGACCCGCGCTCCTCGGACTTGAGACTGCCCAAAAGCTCTCTCGCCCCTCTTGCATGGGGGAGTGCTTCCTAAAAATATTGAGCCTAAAAAGATGTTGGGTCATGGGGACCTACTCGGCGAATACAGGGTTGTATACAATCCCCGCTCTTTGCGAGCGAGTCGTACGCTCGGAAAGAAAAGTCCAACCAGCATATTTTGCGAGTGGCGCTGAGTGGGGTTGAGAAGACACAACACCTCCCAAGAGCCCCGCTTAACCGCAGGTGGAGAAAAGACTCAGGGATTTCTTTTCGAAATGTTTATCCCGAGCTATCACCCGAGTGGTCTGCTCACCCAACCGGCTAGTGAGAGCCCGGTCGGTAGAACCGTTTTGAGGCAAGAAGTACTTAGCCTCTCTGAGAGGTCAACCTGCCCTGCCGGCTAGTGAGAGCCCGGTCAGCGGAACCATCCCAGGGAAAAATTACTTAGCCTCCCTGAGAGGTCAACCTACCCTGTCGGCTAGTAAGAGACCGGTCAGCGGAACCATCCCGGGGAAAAAATTACTTAGCCTACCTGAGAGGTCAACCTTCCCTGCCGGCTAGTAAGAGCCCGGTCAGCGGAACCATCCTGAGAAAAAAATTACTTAGCCTCCCTAAGAGGTCAGCCTACCCTGCCGGCTAGTGAGAGCCCGGTCAGCGTAACCATCCTGGGGAAAAAATTACTTAACCTCCCTGAAAGGTCATCCTGCCCTGCCGACTAGTGAATGCAGGGTCAGCGGAACCATCCCGGGGAAAAAATTACTTAGCCTCCCTGAGAGGTCAACCTGCCCTGCCGGCTAGTGAGAGCCCGGTCAGCGGAACCATCCCGGGGAAAAATTACATAGCCTCTTTGAGAGGTCAACCTGCCCCGCCAGCTAGTAAGAGCCCGATCAGCGGAACTATCTCGGGGAAAAAAATTACTTAGCCTCCCTGAGAGGTCAACCTACCCTGCCGGCTAGTAAGAGCCCGGTCAGCGGAACTATCCCATTGCTAAAATTACTTAGCCTCCCTAAGAGGTCAACCTGCCCTGCCGGGTAGTGAGAGCCCAGTCAGTAGAACCATCTCAGGGAAATAATTACTTAGCCTCCCTGAGAGGTCAACGTGCCCTGCCGGCTAGTGAGAGCCGGGTCAGCAGAACCATCCCGGGGAAAAAATTACTTAGCCTCCCTGAGAGGTCAACCTGCCCTGCCGGCTAGTAAGAGCCCGGTCAGCGGAACCATCCTGGGGCAAACATTACTTAGCCTCCCTGAGAGGTCAACCTGCCCTGCCAGCTAGTGAGAGCCCGGTCAGCGGAACCATCCTGGGGAAAAAGTTACTTAGCCTCCCTGAGAGGTCAACCTGTCCTGCCGGCTAGTAAGAGCCCGGTCAGAGGAACCATCCCGGGGAAAAAATTACTTAGCCTCCCTGAAAGGTCAACCTGCCCTGTCGGCTAGTGAGAGCCCGGTCAGCGAAACCATCCCGGTGAAAAAATTACTTAGCCTCCCTGAGAGGTCAACCTGCCCTGCCGGCTAGTAAGAGCCCGGTCAGCGGAACCGTCTCGGGGGTTCGAATATTTCCTTATTCCTAATTTATACCTGGTTGGAGGGCAGCTTAGTACAATGCGTTCTGGCATAACCAGCCAGGGATAAAGTTAATTATAACTAAGAACTCATCGATACAAGTTTCATTCAGAATGCACACTTTTGGAGATTGCTCTACTCCTATCACTTGACTCTTCTTCTATGGATCACTGGATTCCTCCCCGGATACCCATACCGACCATGTCCTCACATCAGTCCTCGGGTGCTTCGGGTTGAACTTCTTCGACCCGCTCTGGTTGTTGCCGCTGCTGATGCTGTGCTGGAGCTCTATCCCTTCTTGTTTCTAAGAACTCGGGGAAAGTGGTAGTTGTGTGACCTTCCATTTGGTGGAAGTCGCAATAGGGTAACTCTACTTGAATACCCTCTCTTCCTCCCATGCGATTCCTTCTAATTCTTTGGCCGATCACCATAGCTTGGTGAGGTGGGGGGAGGGGTGGCCTCGGACCCTGCCTGTTATTTTTATCTGGGTACCTCCACCCCAGCTGCTGTTGTGGCAGCTCTTGCCCCCTGGGCTCCTCTCTTCTTCTTCCCACCTGCTGCCTCACCTCTGGCTCGCTCAGCCTCGCCAACCTTTTTGCAAACTCTGGGTTGGCAGTCTCCCCTTCAATCTCTTCTACCGCCCTCTTCATCAGTTCTTCGAAGGATAGGGGGCCTTTGTCTTTAGGTTCATCTTGAAGAACCCCTCCCGCAGACCCACTATGAAGGTCAGCTGGAGGGTGAACTGGTGCGCAAAACTATGCTTGCAAACGACAACGGCAAGTGTACCGTATCGAATGTAGTATAGGTTATAAAAACCAAGGTCGTATTAGACTCGGGGCGGTTGAGTACTCTTACTTCAAGAAAATCTCTATTATTGTATCAATTAAAACTTTGGGTGAATTATATTTATTCCTTGGATTATCTCGATCGAGTCCTAATAGAAGTTTAGCTACTCATGGAGATTGAGGAATCAAAAGAAATACAAGAATACATGAAGAAGAGAGAAGAAAATGAGAGAAATAAACTATTTTATTAATTGATGCAAAAGAAATTTACAAACTAGGAATTGAAATCTACAAACTATTTAATTGAAAATACAATTTGCATAAAGAAAAAGGAGTACAAGAACTACTAAAACATGAAAATAAAGCATGAAAAGAAAGTTCTAATCCTAAAAACTCGTCCTTTAACATATGGTGAAGCTCCCTTTAAATAGGCAGAAATTTGGTGTTACACGCCCTTGGTCACACCCGTGACCAAGGGGCGTGTAAGGAGCATGATTGCAGCAGCAGCAGAGAGGGCACGTTCTGGCTTCAATGCAGGCATTTCGGACGCGTGATGCCCTAGGTCACGCCCGTGACCTAGGGCGTGTAATTTTTAAAATAGGCTGATGGCGGGAGGCTTCAGCGGGAAGTGGCGCGGGATGATCCACGCCCGTGTATTGATGTCACGCCCTCGGTCACGCCCGTGACCGAGGGTTTGTAACTTTAATTGACATGGCAGGCGTGTTCTGGGAGCTGGAGGCGAGTCTCGGTCGTGACTTAGATGTCACGCCCTTGGTCACGCCCGTGACCTGGGGTGTGTAACTGTCGAATCTTCATGGAATGCTCCCGGGGTGGCGGAAACGGGTCTGGAACACATCTAGGCTGTCACGCCCCTTGGTCACGCCCGTGACCTTGGGCGTGTACTTTAAAATTTTTCTCAAAAGTGCCCAGGAAACCTGAAACATAAAATAAGCTTAAATTAGTTAAAGAAATAAAAAGAAATGAATTTGATTGGATAACTCGTGTGATTTATTCAAATTTATATTAAAATATAAATAAAATTATATTAAAGGATGAGTACAAAAAGTACTCATCAAACACCCCCATACTTGAGCTTTTGTTATTCTAGAGCAAAAGAATGAGAGTTAAAATATAAGGCATTAATGTTATTTCTAACTAACTAAAATTTTATTAGATCAATACTAAATCAAAAATAAATTCTAAAAATTCAAGAATTAAGTTGCAAATTATGGTGGTAATTTAAAAAGAGAGACATGCTTAGCTAAAAAGACTTCTCAAGATAACTATTTAGCAAACAAAATTGTAGAAATTAATATACAAAGTTAGATTGAAATTATAGAAACTTTAACAAAAAAGTGGCTAAGAAAAAGACATCTACCAAAATATTGCTCTCTTAATAATTTTATTTAGAACTAGAATTCGTGAAATTGGCTAAGGAGAGGGGTTTTGAATAAACTGGCAAATTGATGAGATTTTAAATAGAGGTGATGGATTTTTCACCTTATTTTAAATTGAATTTGTATATGGTTAGGAGAATAATGAATTTTTTCCATGCCATATAATCTTGTAAGGATTCTCTTTAAATAAAAACCCAAAATGTATATGTTTAGATGTAATGAATTTTATCCTCTTACATCATGACATATAGTCTTTTAAATGATTTTGGGTGCATATGTTTAGGGGATAATGAATTTTATCCTCTTATTCCCATGACATATGATCTTTTAATAACTTTTTTTTTGCCAACAAAGGGTGGGGGTAAAGAAAATAATTCTTAGTTTTTCAATTAAACTATTTCGAGAGCAAAAATTTTTAGTGGAATGCAATTTCCTAAGATCTTTAAAGTTAAAAGAGAATATAATAAAAATCTAAGGTTGTTTTGCTAATTTTCTACAAAGTGGAGCCATTTAGAATTAAAAAGAGAAGAAGTGCTAAATACGATCTCTAATTGAATTAAAAACATAAAGTGTTTCTTAAAACTAAATTACTTCAAATTTAAATCTAACAAAATCTGATAAAATAAAATGTTAGCTAAATTAAAAACGTAAAAATGCTTATATTTATTCCTCAAACTAGATTTCTAGAAGAATAAAAACAACAAGGCTAGGCATATTTATTTATTATTTGTTTTTTTTAATAATATTTCTTGGACTTCCCAAGGGCTACCCGGTGAAGGGCTCGCAAGGTACTAGAGGCTGTGATGGGAATTCAAGCCCAAAGCGTCCTTTCCGAGAATTTAGATTACGCTTTTTAATTTTTTTAAATTTTTAAGAGAAGGGGGAGAAGAAAGAGAACAATAAAATTAATAGATATTTCTTTTTTTGAAATATCAACCGTGTTCCCCAGCAACGGCGCAAAACTTGATGAGCGAAAACTATATCCGCAATCGACAACGGCAAGTGTACCATATCGAATGTAGTATAGGTTAAAATAAACCAAGGTCGTATTAGACTCGGGGCGGTTGAGTACTCTTACTTCAAGAAAATCTCTATTATTCTATCAATTAAAACTTTGGGTGAATTATATTTATTCCTTGGATCATCTCGACCGAGTGCTAATAGAAGTTTAGCTACTCATGGAGATTGAGGAATCAAAAGAAATAAAAGAATACATGAAGAAGAGAGAAGAAAATGAGAGAAATAAACTATTTTATTAATTGATGCAAAATAAAGTTACAAACTAGGAATTGAAAGCTACAAACTAATTAATTGAAAATACAATTTGCATAAAGAAAAAGGAGTACAAGAACTACTAAAACATGAAAATAAAGCATGAAAAGAATGTTCTAATCCTAAAAATTCGTCCTTTAACATCTGGTGAAGCTCCCTTTAAATATGCAGAAATTTGGTGTTATACGCCCTTGGTCACGCCCGTGACCAAGGGGCGTGTAAGGAGCATGATTGCAACAGCAGCGGAGAGGGCGCGTTCTGGCTTCAATGCAGGCATTTCAGACGCGTCACGCCCTAGGTCACGCCTGTGACCTAGGGCGTGTAATCTTTAAAATAGGTTGATGGCGGGAGGCTTCGGCGGGAAGTGGCACGGGATGATTCACGCCCGTGTACTGATGTCACGCCCTCGGTCACGCCCGTGACCATGGGTGTGTAACTTAAATTGACGTGGCAGGCGTGTTCTGGGAGCTGGAGGCGAGTCGCGACCGTGACTTGGATGTCACGCACGTGACCTGGGGCGTATAACTGTCAAATCTTCACGGAATGCTCCCGGGGTGGGGGAAACGGGTCTGGAACACATATAGGCTGTCGCGCCCCTTGGCCACGCCCTTGACCTTGGGCGTGTACTTTGGAATTTTTCTCAAAAGTGCCCAGGAAACCTGAAAACATAAAATAAGCTTAAATTAGTTAAAGAAATAAAAAGAAATGAATTTGATTGGATAATTCATGTGATTTATTCAAATTCATATTAAAATATAAAAAAAAATTATATTAAATGATGAGTACAAAAAGTACTCATCATGAACCCTGGCACCTCCTGGACAAACAGGGCCTCTTCTAGGAACCTATCCACATAATGGGCCAGCGACTCCCCTGACCCTTGCTTAATCTTGAAGAATGCCACCGCATCCTTTTTCCTCTTCTTTGATATTGAAAAGTGCAACCTAAAGCTCCAATGCAGATCCTCGAAGGTGTAGATAGAGCCCACGGGGAGCTGGTGGAACCAGTCCCTCGCCTTCTCCTTCAGAGTGGTGGCAAAGAGCCAACATTGGAAGGCATCTATCGTAGGTAAGATTGAGGCCATGTCCTCGAACCATTATAGGTGTAGGACTAGGTCATCCTTGTCAGTATAGTAAGACATTTCCGGCCCTCTGAACCCCTCTAGAACCGGGGCCGAGAGGATCAATTCAAAAAAGGGACTCCCCTCTCCTGCTCGGCGAGTGGTTTGCTCTCTGGGAGTCAACTCCCAGCCCTCTGCACTCGCCGGGCTACTGAATAGCTGCCTCCCGGGGAGGTCTCGCCCACTCGCTCCCGCCGGCACCTCCTTCTCGGGCTACTGGCTGAGAGCGTTCTTGCCTATCTGTGGGGGAGGGACCACCGGAACATCGAGTGTCTCGCACTCGCCCCTTGTGATGAAAGTCAGCTGCAAGGTCTGCATGACCTCCCGCTTGAAGTCTTCATTCCCACCGTCACACCACTCACAGGCGGTTGCGAGTGGCATGGGTCAGATCCATCTCCCCCATCTCCATCCATCGCGCTCGCTCGAGATATTCTGTGTTGGTCACTCTCCACGCTCACCGCACCAAAATGTTAAAACCGAGAACCGGTCTATTGTGGAGTTCGGGGTTCCAAAAAAGGGGTGACCTCACACTTAATTCTCTCAAGGGAGAGCGCTATACTGAAGGCTTAGGGAACTAGGAACAGGACCAAGGGCTCAGCGAGGAGGTCCCACCACACACCCGGAAGGTCTTAGAGCGCTTCCCCTCCCAAGCCAATGCTGAGCTTGGGCACCTTTTGAGGCACTCTATCAAGACAATGCTGAGCTTGGGCACTTTTGGAGGCACTCTATCCACCAAAGGTGCCCCCCCCTCGGTCCTATTTATAGATTTTCGAGCTTGGTCTGCCAAAAACTAGATTACAGCCTAAGAGATTACAAAAATACCCTCAGGTTTGGCCTGCCAACAGCCAAGTCTCGCTGTTCTGAGATGCTATACGCAGACCATCAGGGCATCCAGGTAAATTCATCCATTAGCCCACGGTGCGAGTGGTTTATGAGGGACCCACTCGATCTTTCACTGAAGGAGGAGGGCTGGGTGAGCAAGGGCCTGCTGCCTCCCCACTCTGTTGGAACAACCTTATTTCTGATTTGGGCTAGGATCACTATCTGTGTTGACTAGGATCAAAGTTGACCCCAATGTATAGTTTATGGGTCAAGAGTTTAGGCTGTTAGAACTAAAGATTTCATTCAGATTCTACGTTCGACGAACTCCACACTGCGTTCGACGAACGTCAATCTGCGTTCAACGAACGGCAAGCTACCTGCGTTCGACGATCGGCAAGCTCTCTATGTTCGACGAACCGCAAGCTCTCTGCGTTCGACGAACAGATTACATTCTGTGTTCAACGAATGAAATATATTCTGCATTCAACGAACAAAATATATTATGCGTTCGACAAACAGCTCAAATCTCAGCGGTCGAAGAATTTGTCTAAGTGCAGCGCTCGACTAAATTATATTCAGTGGTCGATGAACAGATTGGTTCAGCGATCGACGAACAGATCCCAGCTCAGCGTCTGACGCTTTTGCTCAAGCTCAGCGGTCGACGCTTTTGTCCCAGCTCAGCGGTCGATGCTTTTGCCCTAGCTCAGCGGTCGACGATTTTATCCAGGCTCAGCGATCGACAAATACTTCCATTCGACGAACTCACATCTGCGTTCGACAAATAACTTCAGATCGACGAAAGTTCTCAGATCAACAAAATTAATTATTCCAGCAAGATTCATTTGAGGTCGACGAAGTAAATATTGTGTTCGACGAAAATCTTGAGGTCGACGAATCTGCGTTCGACGAATTTTATTCAGATCGAAGAACTCTTATTCAAGTTCAGAAATTTCAAAAGGATTATATTCATTTCATTCTCTGGACTCAGATCGACTAACAGCAACGGCTCTTTCAATCAGATCAAGTAAGGATAATATATTTCCCTTATTATTCCAAGATTATAGCCGTTGACATTTTCTCGGAAAAGGACATATTCATTGAAAAGGAAAGAGATAAACGGTGCAGCAGATTTATGTTTTCAAAACATCCTTTCAGATATATTATATTCCTTAATATAAGGGATTTGCAATTAATGTCTGTCAGAAATTCAAAAGAAAATAAGGAAGAAGATATAGTAGATTAATATATAGCAGATCATTACATTCAGTTTTCTCGACAACAAATATACAGAACATATTTTCAAATTGTTGTACAGAGAAAAAGAAAGAAAAAAGAAAAGAAGACAGGAAGAACAGAAGAACAAAAGTTTACACAGATCTTCATCTTTTTCCTTGAGCAGCACTTACATACTGAGAACATATTCATCAACAATACTCTCTCAGTCTTTTCTGCAAGTTTTTAGATCTTCAAAAGAGCAACAACAAACTGAAGCATTCTTGTCTCTCAGTTTAATCAGTTATAAAGGAAGATCATTTTCTTTCAAGAGAAAGCTCCAGCCAATCAACTGTCAAACATTTCATATCAGACAGAGGAGTTTTTCAACATACATCCACTAGAGTCTTCTCTCAGCATCTTGACAGAGAAGAACTTCATAAACCCCTCTCTCTTGTACAGGGTTAAAACTCCCTTCAAAAGTTTACCTCTTGGTGGCAAGACACCTTATCAAAAAATCCTGCTTGGTTTTAGGGCACCTTATCAAAAGCTCATTGGTGTGAGGGCACCTGATCAAAAATCCTAGTGGATTCCTACCAAGGGTGGTAGAAGAGTAGACGTACCCAAGTTTAGTGGGGAACTACTATAGCTCCTTGTGTCTTCTGTGTTTGTTTTACTTTTCTGTGTTTGTGCTGTGTGCCTTCTTTGTGTTTGTTTTCATTACTCACTCTCTATACACATATATATATCACTATTTTTAATTCCGCAATAAAACTAAGGAAAAAAGTTTTAGAATTCTATTCACCCTCCCCCCCCCCCCCCCCCCCCCCTCTAGAGTTAATTTAAGATCTAACCTCCACTTTCAATTGGTATCAGAGGAAGTTGACTTTACAGGCTAACACCTGAATCACAAAGATCAATTAGATCTTAAATTATTTTAGAGTTTTTATTCAATTTATTTTTCTGTTAAAAACTCATGACACAAAACAAAGAGTATTCAAGCACAAGACCTCCTATGTGCAATCTCAATAAGTTTGCACTATGGAAAGCAAGGATTAGGTTGTATATGAACTCAATTGATGAAGAAATATTTAATGTTATTTTGACAGGGCCTCCAACACCTACAGCAGCAGCAAGTACTGGAACCACCACTACCAACAATGTTGTTCCACCTCCTGAATGGACTGAAGCTCAGAAAAAGCAAAGGAGTGTTGATGCAAAAGCCATGAACATTCTGGCTCAAACAATGTCTGATGACATTTTTCAAAGAGTAGTGGAATGCACCTCAGCAAGAGAAATATGGATTTCTCTCAACAATATGGTTGAGGGATCTGCTGATGAAAGGAAGGACAGGAGATCCCATCTTATTTCTCAATATGAGAAATTCAAAAAGGGAGAATCTGAAAGTGTTGCTGATATGTACAATAGGCTCAGCCTCATAATAAATGAGCTGAAGACCTTGGATAAAGTGATCTCTATCTCTGAAATCAATGACAATATCTTAATGTGCTTCCCCAGCACATGTGACTCTAGGATCTGGCCAATCAAGGAAGCCAGAAGCCTCAATGAGATTACTACTGAAACATTGTTGGGCAAGCTCAAATCCTATGTGCAGCTCATCAAGTCCAGAGAAGCTGAACAGTCCACTTCATCTCCAAGCAACAAAGAAGGAAAGGAACATAAATTTCAAAGCAGCTGAAGAAGAAGAAGAAAAATCTCCAAGAAATGAGGAGTTCATGAGCCTACTTGCCCAAAGATTCTACAAGATGGCAAGAAAAGATTTCAGTAGAAAGTCATCCAGGAGCCATGAAAAACCAAGGTATGACAAAGCTCCATCTAAAGAAGTTATATGTTTTGGTAGCAGGAAACCAGGACACTTTGCACCTGACTATCCAGAGAATCAAAACAAGAAGGACATGAAGGAAAATAGAAAAGAAAAAGAAGAAAGAGGACACTCCAGCAAGTCTTCCTCCCACAAGCACAAAAAGAAGGGAAGAGGATTTGTAGCAGAAACTTGGAGTGACACTGAATCAGAACAGTCATCCAGTTCTTCAGATGATGAAGAAGAAACAAAAGAAAATGACCAATGCTTGATGGCCATTTATGACTCAGGCAGTGAGTCAGGAAATGCATCATCATCCAGTGATGATGAAGATAATGAAGAAGAGAAGAACTTCTGCATGATGGCAATCAATGCCTCAGCCAACAATTCTGATGAAGAAGAATCAGAATCAGAAGTAGAAATTGATGTTGATCATGTAATATCTAACTTTGATTTTACTTCAGTTGGATTCAAAGATGAATTCAAGGTTCTTTGCTTAGACTTACTAAAATCTGAGCAAGAAATAATCTTACTCAGATATAAGTTGGCTGAAATGAATCAAATAAGTGAAGAGAATGTAAATCTTAAGAAAGATTTGGCTGCCTCTAGAGAACAAACTATTCTCCTTGAGAATAAACTTTCTGAGGCCAAGAAATTTGAAGAATCCCTAAATGGGAGAAGCATCAAACTGATGGATATTACAAGAACAGTAAATGCTAGACTTAATAGCAAACTAGGCTTGGGTGCTTCATCAAGTGAGCCACCTCTAATTAAGAAGAACATATTATCTACACCTATAAAATTCAACTCTGCTAAGAGCAAAGAGGTTGTAGGAATAAATAAAAACATTTCAAGTAAGACTGTCGAGAATAGCAGAATTCAGCAGAACTCATCGAACGGAGCTCGATGAAATGTATCCACTTCGTCGAACGGAGCTCGACAAACTGTGAAGACAGATTTTCTATATAGTCATTATATGAACGGCGCTCGACAAAATCTCAGTCATTCGTCGAACGACGCTCGACGAACTCAGCCCAGTTCGTCGAACAGAAACTATACAGCAAATCTGAACAATTCTTATTCTTCACATTCTAAGAATCCTTTCACTGAATGGATAATACCTCCAAGGAGATATCATCCACAAGGTAACAAGGACCAACCTGAAATGTCTTTTATTTCAGATTTTTATGGTAATACAAAAAGACCCAAGGTAGTCTGGGTCAGGAACAAATAGATTGTTTTTCTATTTTTGCAGGTACACAGCTGTCCAAGAATAAATGAAAAATGGTATTTGGATAGTGGCTGTTCAAAGCATATGACAGGAAACAAGGCCAACCTGAACAACTACAAGGCAAAAGCTTGGACCAAAAGTTATATTTGGTGACTCCAACTGTGGACAAACAAAAGGCTATGGAAAAGTCAAGGTTGGAGAAGTCACCTTCAAAGAGGTAGCTTATGTCAAGGGAATGAAGCACAACCTCATCAGCATAAGTCAATTATGTGATGAAGGGTATCAGGTAACTTTTAATAAATTAAAATTCCTTATTAAATCTTCTGATAATGTTATTGTTTTATCAGGTATTAGGCAAGGTAATATTTATTTAGTTAATTTCAATTCATCTAAATCAGAAATTTATTTATTTAATGAATTAAGCAAGCCTAGTGAACTTTGGCATAAGAGATTAGGACATATAAACCTTAGGACCATTGCTAAATTATCTAAGGACAATCTTGTTAGAGGATTACCATCAGGTTCATACAAGAAAGAAGGTCTCTGTAGGGCATGTCAATTAGGCAAGCAAACTAAAAACAGTTTTAAATCATTATCCAAAAGTGACTCACCTAGAATCTTATATTTGCTACATATGGACCTTTTGGACCTATAGCAACAAAGAGTTTAGGGGGGAAGTCTTACACTCTAGTTATTGTAGATGACTTCTCTAGATTCACTTGGGTGTTCTTTTTGAGAGAAAAATCAGATAACTTTAAAGTTCTTACAGACTTTCTTAAGAGCATAAATATTGAGTACTCTACCATATTGCATTGATCAGAAGTGATCATGGCACTGAGTTTAAGTCTCTTCTCATGCAAGAATTTTGTGAGAATGAAGGTATCAGGCATTGCTTCTCAGCTCCTAGAACTCCTCAACAAAATGGGGTAGTTGAAAGAAAAAAATAGAACTCTAATTGAATCAGCAAGAACATTACTTGCAGATGCTAATTTGCCCCTATCTTTTTGGGCAGAGGCTGTTAGCACAGCAAATTATGTGCTGAATAGAAGTTTGATGCACAAACTTAAGGGTAAGACTCCTTATGAGTTACTTAAAGGGAAGAAACCTAAAGTTAACTATTTTAGAGCATTTGGTTGTAAATGTTTCATTCACAATAATGATAAAAATACCTTAGAAAATTTGAACCAAAATCTGATGAAAGAATTTTCTTAGGCTATTCATTAGTCAGCAAAGCATATAGGATTTATAACAAATCTTCTCTTAAAATTGAAGAATCTATGCATGTTTCTTTTGATGAAACTAATATGTTTTACATGGAGAAGAATTTTTCTACCATAGAAAATCTACAGGTACCTACACAACGTGAGCAGCTTGATCAATTAGCTCTACAGAAAGAAGGATTTCAAAATCCTGTACAGCAGGATGCTGAAGAAAGTGAAGAAGAAAATCATCCAGATTTTGCTGACAGTTCAAATAAGATAACAGCAGAACATCTTCCACAGGATATAATAACTGAACAAATTCCCCAAGTGGAAATCATTGCTGAACTCACTCCAACTGTTGATCACATCACAGTTAGAGATCATCCAATATCTCAAATTATTGGTGATATTTCAGCAGGTGTGCAAATAAGGCATCAAACAAATCTGAATATGATGCATACTTATTTGCTCTCTCAGATTGAACCTCAATCCCTGCAAGATGCAGAACAAGATCCCAACTGGATCATTGCTATGCAAGAGGAGCTCAATCAGTTTGAGACAAACAAAGTTTGGGAATTGGTTCCTAGACCAAAGAATCATCCAGTCATTGGAACTAAGTGGGTCTACAGGAATAAACTAGATGCAGATGCCAATATTGTGAGAAACAAAGCTAGACTAGTAGCTCAAGGATACTCATAGGAAGAAGGAATAGACTATGATCAAACTTTTGCACCAGTTGCAAGGTTAGAAGCAATCAGAATCTTTCTTGCATTTATTGCATACAAGAAATTCAAGGTTTATCAAATGGATGTAAAGAGTGCATTTTTGAATGGAGAAATCAAAGAAGAAGTCTATGTGGAACAACCACCAGGTTTCATCTCTCCAACTCACTCTTCTTTTGTATTTAAGCTTAAGAAAGATCTCAATGGTCTTAAACAAGCTCCCAGAGCATGGTATGAGACCTTAGCTAGTTTTCATTTAGAGAATAAATTCTGTAGAGGCATAGTAGATAAAACCTTATTTTACAGGATACATAAAAATCAAACTCTACTAGTTCAAATATATGTAGATGACATTATCTTTGGCTCTACTGATTCAAACTTATGCAAAAGATTTTCTAATCTAATGCAATCTAAATTTGAAATGAGTAGTATGGGTGAACTATCATACTTCCTTGGTATTCAAGTGAAGCAAACTCCAAATGGAATCTTCATATCTCAATCTAAGTATGCTAAGGAATTAGTGAAAAGATTTGGTATGTCTGATTCTTCCACCATGAAAACACCCATGCCCTCTAATGCTGTTGTTGATACTGATGAATCAGGGAAACCTGTTGATCAGAAAGTATATATAGCAATTGTTGGCTCATTACTTTATTTAACAGCAAGTAGGCCTAATATAATGTTTGCTACTTGTATTTGTGCTAGATTCCAAGTTAACCCAAAGAATCTCACCTAATTTTACTAAAAAGAATTTTGAGATATATAAAGCGTTGCCCTAATCTAGAACATTGGTATCCAACAGCATCTGAATTTGAATTAACTGGATTCTCAGATTCAGATTATGCTGTATGCAGAGTAGACAGGAAAAGCACATCAGGAACTTGCCAGTTTCTTGGTGATAGGCTTGTGTCTTGGTTTTGTAAGAAACAAACATCCGTGCCTACATCAACAGCTCCTAGACTATGGTGTCAACTTAAATAATTCAATTATATTTTGTGACAATACTAGTGCAATATCTATAGCACAAAATCTAGTTCTCCATAGTAGGACTAAACACATAGAAATTAGGCACCACTTCCTTAGGGATAATGTGGATAAAAACAAAATCTGCCTACAATTCATCTCTACTGATTTGCAAAGAGCTGACATTTTCACCAAGCCCTTGGATGAAAAGAAATATATTTTCTTTATAAATTAGTTGGGAATGATAGATGGAGATTCAATATGATAAAAATTAAAATTTCTATTTATCCCCTCATTCCTTATCATATCAAACAAAGTTTTTCTGATTATATAAATGCCTACAGAATTGTTTCTCTTTCAAGTTCCCTTTGCATTTGATCTCTATTTTATTGTGCAGGAATAATTGCAATGACAATCTTGCATCCTTACCTACCTCCATCAAATGTCCCTTCTTCAAGGGCCTAGCTTCAGGCCTTCCTGAAACTAGGCAAGGGGAGAAGTTTTTATGAACAAGCTCCATTTGATGCACTGTTCTGCTCAGGGGGAGTTATTCTATAAACTAGGCAAGGGGAGAAAGGTGAAGAACCTCCCGTCTCAGGGGGAGACACTCTCAGGGGGAGTTGCTGTATGAAGAAGCTTGATAAAGCTAACAGCAGTTTGCTGTTTGCAATTTCTGTTTCAGAAAAATTCAGATAAAGTTCATGATCAAGTTCAGATGCAGATACAGCTCAGAAGAAGAATTTTGATATAGCAAATTCAGTATCAGTTATTGCTACAAGCTCAGCTAATTAGAATTCAGATATCAGAGAAAGACAAAATCAGAATTCAGACAAACTCAGCTAAAGACAAATTCAGAAAGCTGATTTACATAGCAGATACAGTTCAGTTACAGATCAGAATTCAGAACAATACAGTTCAGATAATTTCAGAATTCAAAAAGAAAGAATTCAGAGAAAATCATGGTTCTGATTGTATTTCTATCAGTTTTATTTTCATTAAAATGTTTCAAAACTCAGAGTACTATTCATTTTATATCTGATAAAATATTTAAAATATATCAGATATATATATGCTTTGTTGTTGTTTGTTTATTTTCAATTTTTGTCAAATAGTGTCCTAACCCAAATAGGGGGAGATTATTGGAACAAACCTATTTCTGATTTGGGCTAGGATCACTATCTGTTGACTAGGATCAAAGTTGACCCCAATGTATAGTTAATGGGTCAAGAGTTTAGGCTGTTAGAATGAAAGATTTCATTCATATTCTGCGTTCGATGAACTCCACACTGCGTTCGATGAACGGCTATCTGCGTTCGACGAACGGCAAGCTATCTGCGTTCGACGAACGGCAAGCTCTCTGCGTTCGACGAACGACAAAAGATCCTCCTGCTTAGTGAGCTTGCCGACTTCAACAGAAGCCGCGCGATCATGACAACTCACCCGGTCATGATGCTCACCACCTGTGTTCGCCACCCGACCTCCTCCAGAGACCGTGAACACACCACGCCGACTAGGACAATAGCCCGCCAAGTCGACCAAACACCTGTGAGCGCATATACCAGCAGATCGCCGAAGGACCAGCCATGCGAGCACACACCGGAGACCGCGCGACTAAGAAGACCTTAGTCCACTCGCACCACAAAGAAACCGGACAGCCACCAGACTGTGCTGCCCCCACCACGCGGTCACAAGCACCAGACCGCGAGATTACACCAGCTCGCCACGCGGTCACACGACCACACCGCGCGGCCTCACCTCGGCACCCTTGGACAGAAGAACGGCGGTCACGCTGAATAGCCCGCGGCTAGACCAGAGAATTCAGACCGCAAGACCGAGCGGTCAGACCAGACCGCGCGGTCTCCCCCCCAGACCACCAACTTCACAAACTTCCACTTCAATATTTTCAACAGACCCTTATTCTCCTTTCTTCTCTTGGACACCACCAGCCC
The DNA here is from genome assembly GCA_033032865.1 of Dactylorhiza incarnata. Lineage (NCBI taxonomy): Eukaryota > Viridiplantae > Streptophyta > Magnoliopsida > Asparagales > Orchidaceae > Dactylorhiza > Dactylorhiza incarnata. Next base: position 5,076,942 of record JAWHQI010000187.1, on the reverse strand, counting down.
TTCCAATCTTCCATGCTTCAAGTGCCTTGAAAATAAAGTGTATCTCAATAGAGAGATCACACATGAGTCAACACCATGTTCCACACAATGAGGGATTACATTGTATGAAACTGTGCTTAATGACTCATTGTGATCTGACATTGGTCTACACTTTGTTATAACAACCTGCAAGATCATAACTAAAAGACAATATCAAATACAAGTAATTCACTTTGGTTCAAGGGTGACTTCTCACAAATCTAGGCTATTGCGGATTCATACCCAACAGTTATGATGTGTGATTATTATGTCTAGAACTAGAGCATGTGGTTATGTGATAGGAGGTTATGGTGATCCTTTGGGTGAACCCAATTATCATGCATTCCTAGGTCCACTCTTTTTATATGTGAAAACTTGGAAGATTGATTGTGTTTGAGCCCTCACCATATTTAGTACAACATAGTTACTTTGCTACTTCAGTTATACATATTGCATGTTACTCATGAGTGCTTGCAGGTGTGTGGTGATCCACCCCAGAATCTGCTAGGATGACTGGGGAGGAGTTGCTACGCGGTTTGTGGTCCGATAATAGCTGACCCATGTTTTCTCTGACTTTGTTTGGTGTAGGTGCCTCAAACTACAAAGGAGAGTGGTGGGCCAAAAACCCTAAGCAGCTTTGTAGGGACCAGGGGGAATGACTTGTGTTTAAATGCACCTACGGTGCATTTGTTTTTCTTTTACTTAGTGTTAAGTCATATTATGATGTAAGGTCATAAGGCCAACAATATTTGTATTCCTAAATGTAATAGATGGAAATTCATAGTTTATTAAAAGTTAAAATTGCTTCCGCTAGTGATACTTCATGAGAATGTTATTTTACCTAGTTATAACATTTACTTGTGTATTTTGTATTTTATGGGGGCACATCCAGACCTATATTATATTGCGTGGATTGGTGGAGTGATACACATAAGCTCTCATCGCCATAGGAACTCAGGCCCTCATGGCATGCACAACAAGTACATGATAAGTTGCTTTTGGTCATCTCAACAACGAGCATGGTGACAAGAGGTGTAGGTTCATCTTCGGTCCATAGTTTGTTAGGAGGTTTAACTCATCTCCTATTAGATCTCATCATAGGATGTCTAGATTCATCTTCAATATTGTTGTTTATGGGGGTGTCTACCCAGATCACCTAGAGGGGGGGTGAATAGGTTTTTCTAATTTATACTATCCCCTTTAGGTATTTCTCGATTGTGATTAACGGATTGGCAGAATGTAAAGAACCAATCACAGAAAGCACACAATCGATCTATAGAGGTTCCTCAAGACCGGGTGTCTTGAGTAGTCCTCTGTCCCTCTGCGCCTACCCAGCGATCCGCTAGGCTCGGCAAACTCCGCCAAAATCTTCCAGCCCTCAAGCCTTACACCACGAACCCGCAAGTCCCAACAGCCTAGTCCCTCAAGCCCCTACTGCCCCCGAGCCCGCAAGCTCGACACTCAGTCCCTCAAGCCCTACCTTTCGGACCCACAAGTCCCAAAAACCTAGACCCGGAAGTCCCTACTGCCCTCGAGCCTGCTAGCTCGACAAATCGCACCCGCGAGTGCACTGCCCTGGCCCTCAAGCCTCACAGCTCTCCAGCCCTCAAGCTAGACAATATGGCCCGCAAGCCTTACAAGAGATTACAGATATAAACTGTTTCTTCTGCCTGATGTTGATCGGCAACCTTAGCCTGATGATGATCGGCTTCTTGAGAATGAAGAGAATGATTCTGAATCAGATCTTGAATGCACAGTTCTTCTTCAATTCTTTCTTAACTGGATGTGGATTGTCTTCTTAGCAGTCGACGAGGATGACTGCTTCTTGAAAACTGCTTCTTCTTATCCACAAGAATGTACAGTTCTATTGAACGGCGGGATACTTTTTGCTTGTTCTTTCTTGCACGCGAAGTTATCTTTTCTAGGGCAACCTTGTTGCCTTTTATAGAGAGGACAAGCTGTATAACGGTCACATTAGCTTTCCTTTCCTGTTAGACGCCCAGCCATCATAGCAGGCCCCTGATTGGACAATCAGGCGGCGGCATTAGATTCTGACAGCGCATCCATGAGATTTGAATTTGTCTCGACGATATATTCCATCGTTACGATGACATGGAATGTATCTCGACGACATGTCTTTGTCGGCCCCTTGTGCTTTGGTAATTCTTCAGGTCTCCTTGCTTCTGCTTCTGATGCTTGTATTTCAACGATATGGGACATGCTGGTGTTCCTGGATATATGATGATATGCTTCCTTTGTCTGTGTCATTGGGAACTTCATTTGTTCATTCTGTCGTTGTAATTGTAGTATTGTCTTGTCGACATGGCCGCTATTTTGATGTCGACGATACTCCATTCTTCTCGACGACACGCCTTTCTTTGATAGTATCTCTGCGTTTGCTTTGCCTATCATTACAGCGATAAGCATACTTTGTCGGCCATCCCTTCTGTCCTTCTCGACGATATATACTTGTATACTTGTATTCTCCTGAGATTATGAACTAGATGTGTGATCAAATACAAAGTGAAGTATTCTTGACATGATGACTTCTTCAAATCAGGAATCATGTGGGCACGATTCCCAACAATCTCCCCCTATTTACAGAAGTCAGAATCTCATTTCAAGACTACTTCACATGACAATAAATATCATAATCTTAACAGAAGGTGTGTCAAGATATAACTTATCTTTGAGCTAGCTCCCCCTTGATTTGCTCCCCTTGTCTTTAGGGTTTCTTTGAGTACATCAATTTTGTAGCTCCCCCTTGATTTGATGTCTCTTCTTTGAGCACTCTTTCTCCCCCTTTCTGACTTCTTGCCTTCATTCAAAGCTTTCAAGTATTCTTGACCTAGTTGCTCCAAGAGATACTTTACCTATTTTCCTGCATTCTACATTGTTTGCATCTGATATCTAGCACAAGCATTTATATGATTGGATGACATTTTGGCTAAGCACAGGCATATACAATGGTATTTTGCAAGAGAAATCATAGCAATAATTTATGAGTAACTTACATGTAGAATGGAAGGCAGCATTTTAAACTTAAGCATGTGCCTTATAAGCATTCATCGATGAGTATTCATGTAAAAGAAATCGATTGTTCTTGAATTGAATTTTATCTATAATCCTTCTGCTCCGTGCTTGGCGCAACAGGCTCCTTCCGTTTCTTTCTCCAAGGAGTAGTATAAGCTCTCTCTTGACGATGTCTTTTCTTTACAGCTCCCTGCATAATCTGTATCTGAATGTCTAGTATAACTTGCTTATCTATCGAGCCTGCATCTTGCTGGCGTATACCTATGTGTTAGCTAAGGACACATTATTGGTTATCAGCAGACAGATAGCAGGGATTGTAATTTCATGAATATTATGCACATTGAGCATGTCAAAATATCTCAGGCATATGCCTTATAAGCAGGCACATATAAGTGTTCTGATATTAGAATTGTTCGTGTATAAAATGTTCGTAACTTTAACTTTTTAAGAAGTAAATGTCTTTCATTTGTTGACAGGAAGAACATCTTTGCTGGAGCTGGCTTTCTTTGCTTCCTTCTTCTTTTGTCGTTTATAGAAGTGGATGGGTCTTGGTATTCTCTTTGGTGGTGGAGGAGGTCCATTCGGAAATGCCATCTTGTGAAGCTTCCTTGCATCCAGCTCCTTTAGATGTCGATTCCACTCTACTGAAGAGTAAGCCCTTCCTGGATTGACTTGAAGATGTCCGAACGTAACCCACGGCTCCGTGATGATTTCCCTTGAACGGGGACTCCACCTACCAGCTTTGGGGTCCAGCTCAACCTCATTTAGCCTTTTCTGTCGGTACTCTGCACTGGAGACTCTTCTTCTCCTCTTGGTCGATGTGGATTCGTCCGAATCACCTCCATAAGCATTCGAGTCGGAGCTAATTGAGGGTTCGTTAAGTACATTTAAGCACGGGGTTACCTGTAGAGCTTCTTTGACTTGATTGCTCACCCAAATGGCGTGGTGTAAGCCGGCGTGTATATTTTTCCTCCCCTCCTCCGTGATCTTCTCCTTCACATTATCCTCCATCTCTTGGACATCTTCAGATATGGATTTTTGAAGCCCGACTAACTGTTGCAGAGCTACCTGATTTCCTGCATCTACGAAGTCTCTAACTTCTAACAGTTGGGTGTTCAAGTTTTGCTCTTGGTCAGTGATCCTATTCAGAATAAGACCCGTGAAGTGGGCATGTTGAGTGTTGAGAGACATAACATCCTTCTTTATAGATTCTATCTCAGTTTTGATCTCAGTCCTAAACTCACAAATGGCCTTCTGTATGAAGCTTTCCATTTGCACTTTTTGAGTAGCGAGAAGAATTGAAATGGAGTGGAGGAGAGAGTCACTTTGAGCTACGGATTATCCTGGTTCAGGGTTGCTGCTTTCCTTCTCCATGGCAGGACTACTGAGACAAGGAAGGAGTCCTTAGTCAGGTTTCTAGGAGGTTGTTCTACTTATAGTGAGAGGAAGGTGAAGAGTCGTTCGATATTCGTGCCTATTTGAATTTATCGATGAACTGACGGCTATTGTCAGGTGGTTCTGATTTATCGATTTACTAGGGATTTATTTAATTGCACCAAATTTTTATACTTTGTCAGTTTTAAACAGACTTTGTTCTTTCCTAGGTGGCTTCTCTTAGAGGCTCTGCTATAGAGAAAAATAGTGAGTGAATCTGCTGTTCTTTGTTCTTTAGAACAGCAACTTGTCCAAAGCCTCAAATTTACTTTTGATAGGCTTCCGGACTATTTGAAGGATAAATTTACTGACCCTTAGGGACCCAAGTGGTCTTGGGTCCTAGGATATTGTTAGATTTAAAAATCACAGCTCCAGGATATGTATGATGATAATGATTAGCCTTCGTTACCCTTGGGGTGGTTGGATTATGCCAACAGTCAATTGCAAAATGACTCGTCTTGCCACAGCACCAACAATCAAATTTATTGTATCTTGTCCTGTTGCGATAGGCAGGCGTATGATTCTTTTGTGGACAGTTGGACGTGTACTTGTAGGAGACAGAGTTGTATTGGTTAGAAATATAACTCTCTCCGTTCATGTTTCTTCTTTTGAATTCAGTCCTTTGTGGCGGTTCCTTCTTCCTCCTGTGTCCACTGAGCTCCTGTTTTCCCGTGTCTTCCTTTTTGAGATGTACCTTGGAAGTGGTAGGTGACATCTTTCTCAGATTGACCTTTGTCTCCCATAGTGGACCTAAACCACTCTCTTGATGGCAGTTGTGCTCCCCTCTTGGAGTAGAGCAGGAGCCGTTGATGGGCTTATTGGAGCTTGTTGATGGGTTTCCTTTGAAAGAGAATTTGTTTTCTATATTTTTAACCCTTGGTTTCAGGGGGCCAGCCAGGTCTCTATCCTTTTTTAGAAAAACAATCTCTTTGGTGAGGGAGTAGAATATCTCCCTACTATCTTCTAAGGCTTTCAGAGTTTTTCCAAACTTACTCATCAGGTCCAGGTTGGAGTTGGCGTTGAAATCCTTCTTGAGTTGGCAGAACTCTGCATTTTGCAGTGTAAGTTTCTCTGCCTTTTCCAAGAGATCAAAGTTTCTTGCTTGAAGAATGGAGATTTCATCAGCTTGTTTTTTGCAAAGTTCTCTGCTCCTTCTTAAATCTTTTATAAGGTCCTCATAACTTCCTGAGAGGCTTGTTTCCGAATCTGAATCGGTGTTTGACAGAGGAGCTCTTATTCCACCTTGTTCAGAAATGAATTCATTCTGAACTTCTTCCTCTGATTCAGATAGGACAGTTAGTCCAAACTGAATTTCCTCCTCTGCATCTGAAGTGCCTGAGTCACTATCACTCAGGGTTTTACTTTTCCTTTCAGCTTCAGTGCTTCTGGCTTCTGGTGATCCTTCCATGAGAGTTGCTAATGACTCCCACATTTCCTTGGATGTAGTGCAGTGTGCAATTTGATCCAAGGTAGGAGTATCAACTGCACTTGCAATGATGTCTTTGGCCCTTTTGTCTAAGTTGACTAAGATAATCTCATCTTCAGTCATTTTCTTAGGCAAGGACTTGTGGAGGTTTGGCCCTTCTTGTACGATTTGAAATATTCTTGGATCTAGAGCTTCCATGAATATTCTAGCTCTTATTCTCCATAAGCTATAATTTTCTTTACAACACATAGCTATTCTTGATTCCATAGTCATGATCCTTAGACACCCGCTGGCAGATCTGTTCAAGCTGTTAAGCTTTGTTTGAACAACCTCGCTTTGATACCACTTGTTATTTATGGGGGTGTCTACCCAGATCACCTAGAGGGGGGTGAATAGGTTTTTCTAATTTATACTATCCCTTTTAGGTATTTCTCGATTGTGATTAACAGATTTGCAGAATGTAAAGAACCAATCACAGAAAGCACACAATCGATCTATAGAGGTTCCTCAAGACCGGGTGTCTTGAGTAGTCCTCTGTCCCTCTGCGCCTACCCAGCGATCCGTTAGGCTCGGCAAACTCAGCCAAAATCTTTTGGCCCTCAAGCCTTACACCACGGACCCGCAAGTCCCAACAGCCTAGGCCCTCAAGCCCCTAATGCCCCTGAGCCCGCAAGCTCGACACTCAGGCCCTCAATCCCTACCTTTCAGACTCGCAAGTCCCAACAGCCTAAACCAGCAAGTCCCTATTGCCCCCGAGCCCGCAAGCTCGACAAATCTCACCTGCGAGTGCACTGCCCTGGCCCTCAAGCCTCACAGCTCTCCAGCCCTCAAGCTAGACAATATGGCCCGCAAGCCTTACAAGAGATTACAGATATAAACTGTTTCTTCTGGCTGTTGTTGATCGGCAACCTTAGCCTGATGATGATCGGCTTCTTGAGAATGAAGAGAATGCTTCTGAATCAGATCTTGAATGCACGGTTCTTCTTCAATTCTTTCTTAGCCGGATGTGGATTGACTTCTTAGCAGTCGATGAGGATGACTGCTTCTTGAAAACTGCTTCTTCTTCTCCGCAAGAATGTACTGTTCTATTGAACGGCGGGATACTTTTTGTTAGTTCTTTCTTGCACGTGAAGTTATCTTTTCTAGGGTAACCCTGTTGCCTTTTATAGAGAGGACAAGCCGTATAACGATTGTAACATCCCCAATCCTTCTAGACCCCTAGATGGTGTTAGGGCATGGGTGGTGTGCAGAGTGGCCACTAAGGCTCTTGGGCCAAGTGGAGTGTGCTAAGTGCACACCAAGGGCACAAAATCAACATAGCCCAATACCACTCCCTTAGGCCAATTGACCCTCAATTCCCCAAATTGACCTCCCCCATACCACCCTAACCACTAAGGAAGACCATTACCTTGAGAATTGCACTTGGGTGGGACCCAATTGCCTGAAATTGACCAAAGTCAACAATAGGTCAACATTAACCAAACTAACTCAATTAGGGTTCAATTGACCCTCAAATGTTCAAATTGACCCTACCACCACACCATAAACACCTTAAGTAATCCAATGGACCAAAAAGCCCCATCATGGTGGGACCAATTGACCCCAATTGACCAAAGTCAAACTTTACCCAATTTTGGTCAAATCTACACCCTTTGATTAAATTGAACCAATTGGAGCCCCACCATGGACCAACCTATGTTGGGTGATGTTAAGGGACCCATGACCCCCAAGTGGGGTCAACCCATTCACCTTGGTTGACCAAAGTCAACCATGGTCAACCTTGCCCTTTAAAGTGAATTCCAAGCTTAAATTGAATATAACCCCAACACCAATCAATTAAACCTTACTCATGGACCTAAGACATGCCCAATCAGCCCTATGACTGAACCCAAACATGGCTTGATTAATCAAATGAAGGGGGGACCAAAAGGTTGATCAAAAAGCTTAAAGTTTAAAGCATAAAGCAATTTACACCTCTACACTCCACCTCCAATCAGTTTGGGGCACCCCATCTTGATTACAAAGCAGCTGGAGGAGATCAGAGTGTCAGCAGGGGTAGGAGTGCAGTAGGGTGGCAGCAAGGGGCAAAACCGATGGAGCTTGATTTCAAATCAGCCTATAGAGGTCTCCCCACCCCAATCCGACCTCACCATTAGCTTCAGGAAGTCGAGAGCAGACGGGAACGAGCCTTGGAACAGAGCTGTAGCTGGAGAATCGGGATCGGGAGCAGGATCGCCGGAGCTGAGCTTTTCCATGGCAAACCGCCGCCGGAGCCGCCGCCACGCGCCAGTAGTGGTTCGATTCTCCTCCCCTCCCCTCATGCTAGCTTCTCATCACTTAATGCTGAAGGATCGGGCTCAATTGAGCCTGGATCCATCTCCGAAATCCATGGATTTCGGCTCGATTCGTGTCACCCAGGACCGCCGGGAAACGCCTCCTCCGGCCGCCATGTCGTCGGGAGTTGTAGCCCCGACCACCACGAAGGTGGTAGCGGTGGTGGCCGGTCGTGGTGGCCACCAGGTGGCCGGGAAAGGAGGAAGAAAGATGGCCCAGGTCGGGACCAATCCTGGCCGTCGGCTCAAGGAGGAAGACGACCTGAATGCCCTTGGATGTGTTGTAAGATCCGTGCAGATCAATTATTTTTGATATTTATTTAATTCCAAGCTATGCTATTCTGCCCGTAAAGATCAGTCAACTTCAATAAATAATTAGGGCATCCTAATGGCTGAATTAGAAAAAGTGCCCAACATAAAAGTTGTAGACCTTGGTCTTAACTTTCATTTGGTCTTAAGTTTAGGTCATTTGGTGACCTACAACTCCCTAGGGAGCTGTTTTACTAGGACTGGTCCTACACTAGGTCAGCCCATTAGAAAAATTACCTAGGTCAAACCCTTCAATATTTGGAGTTGTGCTTTTAACCATGGCTGGGTATACCCTAGGGGCACCCCCTGCCAAAGGGGCAGCCCTTGGTGGACACTTTTACTTAGGGTTTTTGTGGTAATTATGATATTTAAATTAAGTTGATTTTTGGAGCACTGATGTCCAAATGACACCAAACTTTGGTGGCATACTCCTTAATACATGAGTAGTGCTTGTCTAAAATTTCAATCCAGTTGGAGTTGATTTGCTATGGAAACTTGGAAACCCTAATGAGGGTCTTTAAGGGTCAAATTAGGGTTTAAATCAATTTGAGGAGTTGAGTGTGTTAGCCTCCTCCCATCATGTTGGATATGTGGGTATGGATATACAAAGGCATGTGACACACCCTAGTGGTCCATTTGGAGCCATTAGGGTGGTGTGACCTTAAACCCTAAGGGTGAATCCTTAAGGGTGCAAGGTGGGGATTTGTGAAGGACTTAGGACCAAATGTTCTAGACTTGGCTCAAAACTTTGTGATTAAGTTTGTAGGTGCATAAAATGACCTAGTTAATTAAGTGAGAATTTTTAGAAGTGTTTAAGTATTTTCTTCCTAATAAATGAAATTGTCACCTTTTCCTTAATAAAATGAAATGCATGGTCATAGGACCTTGTATGGTGTTGAAACTCCATCAGTGGCTGATTAGGGATGAAAATGGACTATACTAATTTTGTTATGATTTATTGGGGCATTATTCCTTGTGTAGGAAATTCTAAGTACTTGCTAGCTTAAGGGAAATTAATTTTGATAAATACCAAATCATGGGGTTAAATTGTGAAACTTGGTTATCTGTCATTTAATGCTATCATATGCCCATGGTAATTATTTGGAGGCTTGTAGAATTATATTTCATGTACCTCATGTAGAAAGTGGATTTTACATCCTTATGAGTATTTAATCTTTTTAAAATATCAAATCATGGGGCAATGATGCGATACTTGGTTATCTGTAGTTTTAGTTTAATATATGCCCATGATAATTATTTGGAGGCTTGTAGAATTATATTTCATGTACTTCATGTAGAAAGTGGATTTTACATCCTTATGAGTATTTAATCTTTTTAAAATATCAAATCATGGGGAAATGATATGATACTTGGTTATCTGTAGTTTTAGGTCAATATATGCCCATGATAATTATTTGGAGGCTTGTAGAATTATATTTCTTATACCTCATGTAGAAATTGGAGTTTACAAGACTTGAGTATTAAATCTTTTTAAAATATCAAATCATAGGAAAATGTTATGATACTTGGTTAACTGTTGTTCTATGTTAAGTTATGCCCATGACAACAGTTTGGAAGCTTGTAGATGTGTAATTCAAGTACCTCATGTAAAAATTGGTAATTGCTACCTTTGAATATTTAATCATTGTAAAATATCAAATCACATGGTAATGACACAATAATTTGGAAGAGGACTCTAGATCCCCATTTGGACACTTGGTAATTTTTGGAGAATTTTCAGAAATGAAATACTATTTTTCCTAATTAAAGTGGCATTTTGGTAATTATACAATTATGATGATATAGTAGGCCAAATGACATCCTAGAGTCATGATACTCAGTGAACCACCTTGATATGGGATATTACCTTATGGATAATTTTCATGTAGCATGTAGCATCATTCTGAGGGTAGGTCATGTGTAATTTTCCTTAAGGCCTTAACTACTTTAAATTATATTAAATACCAATTTAATATGGAAAATTATGGAAATTGGAACATACCCTATTAAGGTCAGTGGAAACCTTGGATAATTATTATAGACCTTGGTGATGAATATTTAAAAGGGTTCCCTTATGGGGTTGATGGATAGTTCAAATTGGTGGTCTGCGTTTAGTAAAAACAGAATTTTGAGTTTTAGACAATTCAGACCTCTAAGTAGTGTTTAGGAGGTATATACAATCAGTAAATGGGTTGTAGCACACCATCATTAAAGGAGGGTCAATCCTAGGGTTACTTGTGGGGTGATGCTAGAGTTAATGTAGAAGGAATGAAGGTACGTTCAACCCGATTGGGTGGGACGGGGGATGAACTAAGTCACTTTAACTATATGAAATGATGAAGGGTGAACCAAACATTAATCACCAACTAAAGTAATTGTCTTGAAGAGGATTGTTGGGTTGAGCTCATTGATCTGTAGTACCGTTAGGGGCCCCTTACGGAGTACACCGCGGGAAGTCTAAGATTCACCCTAAATATAACACGAACTAAATTGTAGGCAAGAGTAGCCAAAGTGGGTATGCAGACTGGTATGGATCTCCTCCGCGAAGGAGATGGGTTGGATGAGCTTGTGTGTTAGTCCCTGAGCTGGAAGCTCGGATGGACATGTCAACACCTATTACTTATTCAAATAGTGGCGAGTCTTCGGTACTAGGCTAGTCGTGTCACCGACGGTAGTACGTTGACTCAGGTGAGGGTGAGGTTTAGAGGGCCGGTAAGTTTGAGTACCGCGGTCTGGAGGACGATGCCTAATAACCCACCCCGACCTTAAAGTCTGGTGGATTCCAGCAAGAGTACGCAGGAGCTCCGTTGTTGTGTTCTTAGCGTTGAGGCGTACATGAGGTCTAGGCTTGGTAGTGACTATACCCGCCTAGGATGTGGAGTGCCCGATCCACTACCACCGTGAGTCACGACGGTCGGTGTACAACCCCGATATTCGCCGGATAAAGAAATTAAGCGAGACGGGAGTGGCGAGATCCAGACCTCGCTGAGATTAACCCCCAGCCGACGAGACCTCAGCAGACCACCAAAATGGGCTAGCGCGGTCCTCGCAAGGCCACCCTCCAAAGGGGATGCCGCTGGCGGTATTCGCGAGAGGGCTCGCGAGAGCTCCTTCAGCGGGGTTCTCGCAACGCTACCCCCTAGAGGAGGGGTCACGGACAGGATCCGCGAGAAGGCAGGCGAGAGCTCCGATCGTAATGTTCTCGCAATCCCTTATCCATGAATCCGTAGGGTCAATTTACCATTTTACCCTCGGTGGTCTGCCCTTAGCCTCCTCAAACAGCGGAGCTTGGCTGTTAGCAGACCCACCTGGGGTACAGTTAGCCATTTTGGGGTGCGGATAGCCATTTTGGGGCTTGGCCGGGTCGCAATTGGCGAGCCCAACCAGTTGAGGAAGGAGTTCGCTAGGCGAGCCCGCCTAGAGTGAGAGCGGATAGTCATCCTGGGACTCGCCGAGGTAGTGCAGGCGAGCGAGCCATGTAATGTGTCGATAATACCTCTGGGATTCGCTGACCCAGAGGCTCGCGAGCTCCACTCGCGAGGGAGGTCGCGAAGCGGGCTGGCTCGCCCCGTAAAAGTCCAGGAAGGGATTTTTACCAAAAGGCCCCCGGTGGTCTGCGTTTAGCCTCTCCGAACAGCGGAGTTTGGCTGTTAGCAGACCAATCCGGTGTGCGGATAGTGAGAATGGACAGCGGGATTTGGTTATTGACAGGCCACAAAACTAAAATCTATAAATAGACCTCAAAGGGCACCTTGGAAGAGACCGGTTCATGATTTTTGAGCTCTTCTCTTCCTAGGTCGCTTTGGTTTGAGCTCTCTAGCTCTCCAAGGTGCCCGAGTCTTAGCTTTGGCTTGGGAGGGGAAGCGCTCAACGATCTTCCGGGTTAGTGGAGGGACCTCCTCGCTGAGACTAGGGTCTTCGTTCTTGGCTCGAGTCCTCAACCTTACCTCTCCCGAGGGACCGGTAAGGGCTAGCTGCCCCTCATTTCGGTGAGGGCCCCGAGCTCCACTCGAGACCGAGAAATCGGTTTCAACATTTTGGTGCGGTGAGCGTGGAGCGCGGCTGGTTCAAGAAAGTCCCAGAGAAGAGTTATGGCTGGAGATGAAGAGCAGGGCGAGGAGTTCGGCGAGACCCCTCAGGAGGCCATGGCTAGGATGTTCGCGGACTTCAGGAAGGAGGTGCTCGACACTTTGGGGTTCACGGTCACGGCTCTGCGGAGCGAATTCGCGACCCCGGCACCTCAGGCGACCACTCCCCCAACAACAGTCGGCGAGAAGGCACCAGGAGGAAGGGCTGGAAAAGAAGTTGCCATTGAACCAGGACATGACAGGGAAGGGCGAGTGTTGTTCGCCAGTCCGGCGAGCCCGGTGTTAGCGAGCTCCGCGCCGGCGAATTCGGTGCCGGCGAGCTCTGCCCCAGCGAGCACGACACAGGCGAGCGCACGCCAGGAAGACGCGACGACAGCCGGGGTGGTTCAGGCGAGCGTCGCCCTCGCGAGTGCGATCCCGAGCTTGGCGAGCGAGCTGGGTCCTGATAATGCTAAATCTAGTTAGTTTAATTAGGTTATTTTTAGGATATTTACTCTTACTTTTTGCTTATTGTTGCTTACCTAAATGCAATTTTGATTCATTTTCCTATTTTTAGTGCTAACTTAAGTTTTCTGAATTTTCAGGTCAAAAATGCAAAATTTCCTAAGTCACGCCCTCAGTCACGGGCGTGACCTAGGGCGTGTAAGTTGCTGTTTCCAGTTAAGCTGCTGCCAACATAATTCAGAAGATCTGGTCAGACACGCCCAAAGTACACGGCCGTGACACGCAAGCCACGCCCGTGACACACAAGTCACGCCCGTGACACGCAAGCCACGCCCGTGACACACAAGTCACGCCCGTGACACGCAAGCCACGCCCGTGACCAGCCCGTGAACAACTCAGATTCGACCAGCTGACCACCGAATTGGTCACGCCACTGTTACACGGGCGTGCTTCCAGTCACGCCCGTGACTGCCACGTCAGCCAGCCGCCAGCGCCCATGATCGCCGCCAGCGCCCATGACCCGAGCTAACCACCGAAATGGTCACGCCCTCAGTCACGGGCGTGACCTAGGGCGTGACCCATCAAATCGCGTCAGAATCGTGCGCCGAACCTGATCCAAGCCGCAGAATTGATTAAACAATGTCACGCCCTTAGTCACGGGCGTGACTGAGGGCGTGACCGAGGCAGAAAAAATTCTATAAATTGAAATGACCTCCAAGCTTTCCTCATTCAGTTTTTGGGAGAGAGAACTAGTGCTACTACTCTATTTTCAGTGTTTTCCATGTCATTTTATTCTCTTTCTCTCTCTCTCTCTCTCTTATTTCAATGCATTTCCTTTTCTAGTTTTCATATGAATGTTGTAATGTCTTTGTAATTTCCTTTTATAGTAGCCTTTCTATGCAATTGTAATCTCAGTTGAACTTTTATTTAATAAAAATGGTATGCTTTTGTTCTCTTAAAATCTTCATCATTTCTCTCTCCTACCCCTCCACCATGAGTAACTAAATCCTCATAGTACTCGATCTTGATGATCTGAGGATGAGTTGATCAAGTTATGATCCTTTAGTCTTCTTTCACTTTCTAAAGTTTGGGCCTTAGATTTACTCTTAATTAAAATTGAGTGGAGCTATATTATCGATGTATAATCCCCACCTTTGCTTTCATTCTTGGCTAGCCGAGAGGCCGATAGTCTGAAGTGAGCCCTTAAGAGTAAAGAGAGTTACACACATTTCTCGAGAGAGAATGACGTAAATCTCCTGGATTGGAGTAAAACCCAATAGCGGGGTTCACCACTTAAAGCGAGTTTTAGGTATTCGAATACGGGACGAGAGTTCGGTCGGATTTTCCTAAACTCAGTTGGGCATATCTTCGAGAGAAGCATGTTCAAACTATAGGAACCCCCACGGTCAAGCTGCCCTTACTTTATTAAGTTTTAAGTTTGCTTTTGAATTTTGATCAACTTAGGCCGAAGTAAGTCAAGATCGAGTGCTATTTCTTAATCATCGTTTAGTCGTACTTATATCCAACTTTTATTTTAACCTAGCAGACAAAACCATCCAAAAAAAAAATTATTAAGATAAAATAATAGTAATTCGTTTGAGTATAAGTAATCAACGGTTCTCGGATTTTAATACGACACTTGCGTTCCTATACTACAGTTCGATAGGTATACTTGCCTTCTCGGATTGTTAGTTCGGATTTTATTTCGTGCAAGCGGAATTTTAATCAACAAGTTTTTGGCGCCGTTGCCGGGGACTCGCATTTTGTTGATATTTTGAAAGAACGAATCTATTACTTTTATCACCTTTTTTTCTCCTCTTTCTTGAAAAAAAAAAACAAAATTAAAAAAAAAAAGAGAGAGACCTTTTTCGAATTTCTCAATCTTATTTTCCCTTCTCTCTTTCTAGCTTATGACCCGAGCGAATCCGTCAGAACTTGTAGACTTGGACCAAGAACTTGAGCGTACTCTTCGGAGAAAATCGCAAGTTCAAGATCCTACATTCCAAGAACTGGCTGAGGATTCAGAGTCGGTTGTCAATATGGGCGAACCTAACCAAAATGAAGTCCCCAACATGGTTGCGGCCCCTGAATGGACTATGTCCCATTATGCAAGGCCTAACCTGGAAGGGACGGAAACTAGTATAGTCCGCCCTGCCATAAATAATAATAATTTCGAACTAAAGCCAAGCATAATTCACATGGTGCAGCAATACGTGCAGTTCGACGGATTACAAGATGAAGATCCGAATGCACATATTGCTAGCTTCCTTGAAATCTGTGACACCTTCAAAATAAATGGTGTTACAGATGATGCAATTAGGCTAAGACTCTTCCCATTTTCTTTAAGAACAAAGGCTAAGCAGTGGTTGTCAACTCTACCTAGAGGTTCTATC
Organism: Dactylorhiza incarnata; assembly: GCA_033032865.1. Lineage (NCBI taxonomy): Eukaryota > Viridiplantae > Streptophyta > Magnoliopsida > Asparagales > Orchidaceae > Dactylorhiza > Dactylorhiza incarnata. The sequence goes on along the minus strand of JAWHQI010000187.1, from coordinate 5,061,464 downwards.
ACCACTTGGGCCCAGTTAACTGAAAAATTTCTAACTAAGTATTTTCCACCTGCGAAAACTGCTAAGCTTAGAAATGATATTTCTTCTTTTTGCCAAATAGATTCTGAAACGCTTTATGATACCTGGGAAAGGTATAAAGAATTCTTAAGACGCTGCCCTCATCACGCTCTGCCTGTATGGTTACAAGTGCAGACATTTTATAACGGGCTAAATCAACATACTAAGCAAATGATAGACGCCGCTTCCGGTGGCACCTTAAATAACAAAACCCCGGAAGCCGCTCTTGAACTATTTGAGGATATGGCCATGAACACCTATCAGTGGAATGTGCCAAGATCCCGCCCAAACAAACCTGCAGGTATGTACGAAGTGGATAACGTCTCCCAGCTGGCACTACAAGTGGAAATGCTTAGCAAAAAGATATCCGAAATGAATGCTCCTTCCGCACCTCAGGTTTGGGAATTCGCAAAAGCCACCTCCGAACAAGCTGATTTCGTAGGCAATAGAAATGCTTATAATAATTATTCTGCTTCTAATTTTCATGCACCTGGTTTTCAGTTACCGAATAATTATAATCCTGCGCTGCGTAATCACCCGAACTTTTCTTGGAGTAATCCTGCAAACACAACTCGCCCGCCTCTACAAAATGAATTTACACCACCTCCACCCCTTGTTAACTTTCAAAAACCTCCATCTTTGGAGGAGATGTTTTCAAAATATATAAGTACGAACGAAGCAACCGTCCGGAACTTAGCCGGATCCGTTAAAAATCTAGAAAACCAAATCGGGCAGCTCGCCAAAATAATATCCGAGCGACCGCCCGGGACTCTTCCCGCTAACACCGAGCCCAACCCGAAAGAGCAAGCGAAAGCTGTAACTCTTCGGAGTGGAAAGCAAGTATCCGGTCCGGTTAGCGAAGAGCCCGAGGCAAGATCCGCCCCTATTTTAAAAACACCACTCACTCAAACAGATTTTATCACTCCACCTCATATTTTCAAAAACAACCCCGCCCCGCCTTATCCATCTCAACTCAACAAGGAAAAATTAGATGATCAATATCATCGCTTCCTGGAAATGTTTAAGCAAATACACATCAATTTGCCCTTCCATGAAGCGATATCACAAATGCCCAAGTACGCTAAGTACCTGAAGGATCTTCTAACTAATAAGAAAAAGCTAGAAAATCTATCGCACGTAACTTTAAATGCTGAGTGTTCCGCCGTCCTAACAAATAAATTACCGAAAAAGGCTAACGATCCAGGTAGTTTTTCTATCCCGTGCCTCTTTGGTGATCTATTTGTAAAGAACGCGTTGGCCGACTTAGGAGCAAGCATCAACTTAATGCCATTCTCCTTGTTTAAAAAGTTAGGAGTGGGCACCCTTAGCCCCACACGTATGAGTATACAACTAGCAGATAGGACGATAAAATATCCGCTGGGAATTGTGGAGGACGTGCTCGTAAAAGTAGACAAATTCATCTTCCCGGTGGATTTTGTCATTTTGGACATTGAAGAGGATGTCGAGGTTCCCCTAATCCTTGGCCGCCCCTTCCTTGCCACCTCCCGTGCCATCATTGATGTGAGTAATGGTAAGCTATTCCTCCGAGTTGGAGATGATGAAGTAACCTTCTCCATAACACCCTCTATGAAAAATACCCTAGAAAATGACGATTCGTGTTTTTTCTTAGATGTGTTAAGTGAAGACCCTTCTTTTTGTATTTCTGAAACTGGTTCTTCTTCTTTTTGTTCATCTTCAAACACCTCCACTGAAATATTACAAGAAATGAAAATGGCCATTGCTCCCGCCCCCTCAAATTTTCAAATTAAATCAAAAATTTTTGAAGAAATTACTTTTGAAAAAGAAAAGTCTTTCAAATCTTCATACGAAGAACCTCCCACTTTAGAACTTAAAGAACTACCCAAGCATTTAAAATATGAATTTTTAGAAAAAGACTCTAAGTTACCAGTAATAGTGTCGGCCTATTTAAGTGGATCTGAAAATGCCAAATTGCTAAAAGTTTTACAAAAACACCGCCAAGCAATTGCTTGGCAGATTTCTGATATTAAGGGCATAAGTCCATCTTTCTGCATGCACAAAATTCTAATGGAAGATAATTCACAAAATTCTATCCAACCTCAACGCCGATTAAACCCAAACATGAAAGAAGTAGTAAAGGGTGAGGTCGTGAAATTATTAGACGCAGGAATTATCTATCCAATTTCAGATAGCAAATGGGTAAGTCCCGTTCAAGTAGTTCCTAAAAAAGGAGGTATCACGGTAGTGTTAAATGATAATAATGACTTAATCCCAACACGGACGGTGACTGGGTGGCGTATGTGTATTGATTATCGCAAATTGAACGACGCCACCCGCAAGGACCATTTCCCCTTGCCATTCATCGATCAAATCTTAGAACGATTATCCGGCCATAGCTTTTATTGTTTTCTCGATGGTCTCTCGGGCTACTTCCAAATTCCCATCTCGCCCGAGGACCAGGAGAAAACGACGTTTACTTGTCCTTTCGGCACCTTCGCCTATCGAAGAATGCCGTTTGGTTTATGTAATGCGCCGGCAACATTTCAACGGTGTATGTTGGCCATTTTCGACAAGTACGTAGAAAGTATTATGGAGGTATTTATGGACGACTTTTCCGTGTTTGGTGATTCCTTCGATTTTTGTTTAGAAAATTTAGAAAAAGTGTTAGAACGGTGTGAGGAGACCAATCTCGCCCTGAACTGGGAAAAATGTCATTTCATGGTACGGGAGGGATTGGTTTTAGGTCATAAGATATCAGCAAGAGGAATTGAGGTCGATGAAGCAAAAATAGAAGTGATCGAAAAACTGCCACCGCCAACCAACGTTAAGGCCATAAGAAGCTTTCTAGGACATGCCGGTTTTTACCGGCGATTTATAAAAGATTTTTCGAAAATTACCAAACCACTCACTCATCTTTTAGAAAAAGACACTCCATTTATTTTTGATGATACATGCTTATCTGCTTTTCAATTAATCAAAAATAAGCTAATAAATGCGCCAATTATGATAGCTCCAATCTGGGACCTTCCATTCGAAATCATGTGCGATGCAAGTAGCTTTGCGGTGGGAGCCGTCTTAGGTCAACGTATATCTAAAAACTTCCACCCTATTTTCTACGCAAGTAAAACACTTACCTCCGCGCAAGCGAACTATACCACAACGGAGAAAGAATTATTAGCAGTTATTTTTGCATTCGACAAATTTCGACCTTATATTACACTTTCAAAAATTATTGTTTTTACGGACCACTCGGCCCTCAAATATTTACTTTCTAAACCAGATGCCAAACCACGCTTACTTCGCTGGGTCTTACTCCTCCAGGAGTTCGACTTGGAAATCCGAGATAAAAAGGGGGCTGAGAATTTGGCCGCAGACCATCTTTCACGATTAGATAACCCATTTATTGAAGATTTAAATGAACAAACTTTTAATGATTATTTTCCCGACGAGAAGTTATTATCAATCAACACTACTCCTTCTCCTTGGTTTGCAAACTTCGCCAACTACTTAGTAGCTCGAGTCCTCCCAAAAGAATTTTCCTATCAGCAAAAGAAGAAATTCTTCTCTGACCTGAAGAATTATTTTTGGGAGGACCCGTATCTGTTTCGAGTTTGTGCAGACCAAGTAATAAGGAGATGTGTTTCTTTCGAAGAAGGACAAAATATTTTCAAACACTTACACGAAGGACCGACTGGTGGGCACTATCAAGCCAATCGGACCGCTCACAAAGTACTTAGTGCAGGCTTTTATTGGCCTAGCCTTTTTAAAGATGCCCAATCGTTTGTGAGACGGTGCGATAGCTGCCAACGGACCGGAAATATCTCAAATAAAAATGAAATGTTGCAAAATTATTTCCTCGAGTGCGAAGTTTTCGACCTTTGGGGAATAGATTTTGTAGGTCCTCTTCCTTCTAGCCATGGTAATAAATACATTTTAGTTGCGGTAGACTACGTGTCTCGATGGGCAGAGGCCCAAGCTCTTCCTACTAATGACTCCCGAGTCGTTATTATTTTCTTAAAAAAATTATTTTCTCGATTCGGTACTCCTAGAGCCATCGTTAGTGACAGGGGTTCGCACTTTTGTAACGCACAATTTGCAAAAACACTTTTAAAATATGGCGTTACACATAAGCTTTCAACTGCTTACCACCCCCAAACTAACGGCCAGGTCGAGGTAGTGAATAGAGAAATCAAACGTATTTTAGAAAAAACTGTTTCCACCTCACGTAAAGACTGGTCACATAAATTAGACGATGCTCTTTGGGCTTACCGAACAGCGTACAAGACCGCCATCGGTTGTACACCGTATCGGTTAGTATATGGGAAATCGTGCCATTTACCGGTCGAATTAGAACATCGTGCTTTCTGGGCCCTTAAATTTTTAAATTTTGATCCCCACTCCACCGCCGATCTTCGAAAATTCCAACTCAACGAACTCGATGAGTGGCGCTCCAATGCGTATGAAAATAACAAATTATATAAGGAACGAACGAAATGCTTTCACGATAAAAATTTAAGGCTCCCGAAAACATTTAAACCAGGAGACCAAGTATTACTTTATAATTCTCGTCTACGTTTATTTCCTGGAAAATTAAAATCTAGATGGTCAGGTCCTTTTAATGTAAAGGAAGTTTATCCGTATGGAACTGTTTTGATATCACACCCAGATAAGGGTGATTTCAAGGTTAATGGGCATCGTCTAAAACTTTATTTTTCTGGTGACAATGTTGACATGGACAATGAAAAACTTCTTTTGTCTGGACTGTAATAATTTGGATTAACTTTTGAACTATATTCTTTTAGTCGAGCTCAAACGACATTAAACAGAGGGCGCTCTTGGGAGGCAACCCAAGGTTTTTAAAATTGTTGTTTTAAATTTTTTGGCCCTGGATGGCTCTGATACTCTCAACTTCGGCGATCGCCTGTTTCAACATTGCTGGTTTCAAGAAAAATTCAAGATGATATTTCATGAAGATTCAAAGCGCCAGCAAGGGGGAGCGGCATCACACACCCGTTCAAGCCCATAAATCCAGGGAAGTGCCTGTTTCAGTTTTTCAGTTTTAATTACCCCTTCCTTCACTCTCCTTTTCCATTGAGGACAATGTCTATCGTAAGCTTGGGGGAGAATGTCTTCTTTTCTTTTAGTAGTCTAAATTAGATTTTGGTAAAATCAATAGTACCCCTTGCTTTATGTTTTGTTTTTCCCAAAATATCTTATATAGCCTTAGTTAATTTCAAAATTTCTAATCCTACTTTTAATTATGTTTCACAAGTAAATTGTTGACTCATGTAGTGTTCTAATTCTAGGTAGCATGTTAATCTGAAAAGTTTTTTCTAAAATCTTGTACTTTCCTTATCGTTTTCTCTTTTATCTTCTTTACTTTCGTAAAAATTCTTCATCCACTATTTTCTCTTCATTTTTAGATATATTTTGCAAGGTTAACTTTTGATTTGTGTAGTAAATGTGAATAATCCTAGACGCTTATTATTCTTATTTTCAGGATAAGTTCATTAGTCTTTATTTAATATCTAGGGCTTACTTTTTGAAATCCTTCAAAACTCATGCTTTATCTAAATTTAGAGAGCAATGAAAATGATTTAGGCCATTTTTTGTTTTAAGTTTGAGCCTTCATGCCAACCCTTAAAAAGAAACCCTTTGTTAGCATCTTTTGAGCCTTTTCCCATGTTTTATTGTCACCTCCACTTATCAAATTTTTCACCAAAGCCAAAATTTCCAAACCTATTTGAATCACACTAACACTTTGAGTTTTATTTAAATTTCTAAAAGAGTGTGATTGGTTTATTGCATGGAGAGCTTCAAAGAAAAGAATTTGCTCAAAAAGGAGATATTTTAAGCATATTTGTATTAGTTATCTTTGCCAAAAATTTAAAAAAAAAAAAAAAAAAAAAAATGGCTATGAAAGAGAAAGAAAGAAAATACGCTATATGCTTATAATGAAGGATTGCCTCTTATCATTCATATCGAAAATTTTATAAAACTCATGTTTATGGTTTAGTGTGATTATAGCAATCACTTTTATCTTCGATTCCCATTCCAATTCATATGCCTAAACCAAACATTTCGGTCCTAATAAAGTCCTCTTGATTCATGCTCCTAAATTTGCTTTAGCTAAGTAAAGAAGAAAAGTAGAATAGTTAAGTCTTGGGTATGAATTTAGATTCTTGTTCTTAGAATGATATAGTTATAATTTGTCTCTTAGGGTTTAGTAACAATTCAATGCACTATCTCACTTGTTACTTTGCTCAATTTTATTATAAAAACTTTTTAGTTAAATTTTGGATGATTAATTTTTGTTAGTAAAGGGTATAAAAATTAAGCTTAAATAAAGTACTTATTTTAGGTTTCCTTTTCACTATTCTCCCTACTTGGAATTTCGCAAGGTACTCGTGTTTAGCATAATTAAATCTTTTTGATTAGTCATTTTATTTTATTAGCTAAAGCATATTTCTTTGCTTGGGGACAAGCAAAGTGTAAGCTTGGGGGAATTTGATAATGCTAAATCTAGTTAGTTTAATTAGGTTATTTTTAGGATATTTACTCTTACTTTTTGCTTATTGTTGCTTACCTAAATGCAATTTTGGTTCATTTTCCTATTTTTAGTGCTAACTTAAGTTTTCTGAATTTTCAGGTCAAAAATGCAAAATTTCCTAAGTCACGGCCTCAGTCACGGGCGTGACCTAGGGCGTGTAAGTTGCTGTTTCCAGTTAAGCTGCTGCCAACATAATTCAGAAGATCTGGTCAGACACGCCCAAAGTACACGGCTGTGACACGCAAGCCACGCCCGTGACACACAAGTCACGCCCGTGACACGCAAGCCACGCCCGTGACACACAAGTCACGCCCGTGACACGCAAGCCACGCCCGTGACCAGCCCGTGAACAACTCAGATTCGACCAGCTGACCACCGAATTGGTCACGCCACTGTTACACGGGCGTGCTTCCAGTCACGCCCGTGACTGCCACGTCAGCCAGCCGCCAGCGCCCATGATCGCCGCCAGCGCCCATGACCCGAGCTAACCACCGAAATGGTCACGCCCTCAGTCACGGGCGTGACCTAGGGCGTGACCCATCAAATCGCGTCAGAATCGTGCGCCGAACCTGATCCAAGCCGCAGAATTGATTAAACAATGTCACGCCCTTAGTCACGGGCGTGACTGAGGGCGTGACCGAGGCAGAAAAAATTCTATAAATTGAAATGACCTCCAAGCTTTCCTCATTCAGTTTTTGGGAGAGAGAACTAGTGCTACTACTCTATTTTCAGTGTTTTCCATGTCATTTTATTCTCTTTCTCTCTCTCTCTCTCTCTTATTTCAATGCATTTCCTTTTCTAGTTTTCATATGAATGTTGTAATGTCTTTGTAATTTCCTTTTATAGTAGCCTTTCTATGCAATTGTAATCTCAGTTGAACTTTTATTTAATAAAAATGGTATGCTTTTGTTCTCTTAAAATCTTCATCATTTCTCTCTCCTACCCCTCCACCATGAGTAACTAAATCCTCATAGTACTCGATCTTGATGATCTGAGGATGAGTTGATCAAGTTATGATCCTTTAGTCTTCTTTCACTTTCTAAAGTTTGGGCCTTAGATTTACTCTTAATTAAAATTGAGTGGAGCTATATTATCGATGTATAATCCCCACCTTTGCTTTCATTCTTGGCTAGCCGAGAGGCCGATAGTCTGAAGTGAGCCCTTAAGAGTAAAGAGAGTTACACACATTTCTCGAGAGAGAATGACGTAAATCTCCTGGATTGGAGTAAAACCCAATAGCGGGGTTCACCACTTAAAGCGAGTTTTAGGTATTCGAATACGGGACGAGAGTTCGGTCGGATTTTCCTAAACTCAGTTGGGCATATCTTCGAGAGAAGCATGTTCAAACTATAGGAACCCCCACGGTCAAGCTGCCCTTACTTTATTAAGTTTTAAGTTTGCTTTTGAATTTTGATCAACTTAGGCCGAAGTAAGTCAAGATCGAGTGCTATTTCTTAATCATCGTTTAGTCGTACTTATATCCAACTTTTATTTTAACCTAGCAGACAAAACCATCCAAAAAAAAAAATTATTAAGATAAAATAATAGTAATTCGTTTGAGTATAAGTAATCAACGGTTCTCGGATTTTAATACGACACTTGCGTTCCTATACTACAGTTCGATAGGTATACTTGCCTTCTCGGATTGTTAGTTCGGATTTTATTTCGTGCAAGCGGAATTTTAATCAACAGGTCCGCGAGCCGAGCGAGAGAAGATGGTAGGAGGGGGAAGCCCCTTCTGCGAGTTAGTGTTGTCTGCGCCCGTTCCGGCGGGATTCGGAGAATGGGATAGAGTGTACTACAATGGCAGAGATGACCCAGTTCAGCATCTGCAGTCTTTCGAGGACTCGGTCTCCATTAGGCCGATGTCCGATGCCTTCAAGTGTCGGCTCTTCGCCGTCACTCTCAAGGAGAAGGCCAGGGACTGGTTTCATTCGCTTCCGGCAGGCTCTATCTACGCGTTCGAGGACCTGCGCCGAAGTTTTCTGTTAAGGTTTTCGACTTCAAAGAGGAAGGAAGTAGAAGGAGGGGTGGGGCTCCATGTGACCCTGGGTGGGCAGTCTCGAAACTGTCGCTTCGTCATAGTGGACGCCCCGAGCAGTTACAGCGCCATCTTCGGACGGCCACTCATCAGCGCATTCCGTTGCGTCCCTTCCACTTTCCATCAGTGCCTCAAGTTCAACGACGGAGGGGTCCAGGTGCGGGTCAGGGGGGATCCCAAGGTGGCAAGACAGTGCTACGTGACGGCTGTCAACACCATCTCCTGGATGGGAGAGGCCGAGGAGTGGGACAAGGTGATGGAAGAGGTAACCGAAGTCGGAGGTCTGGAGGTGGCTGAAGAGAAGAAGGGAGGTGAAGTTCATGCCCAGGAAGGGGTGGCTGAGATACCCCGGGCGGAGAGAAAGGAAGAAGAGGAGAAGGCCCAGGAGGAAAGGGCGGAAGGGCTGATGATGATAGGGAAGGAGGCCGAGGAAGAGACTCAAGCTCCCACTTGTGCCGGGGAAGAGAAGGCTTGGGGGGAGCAGTCCCGGTTGGAGGCCGTGGACGAGGTCGTGGAGCTCGAGGTCGTCACCCGGCTGGGGGTGGTGGAAAAAGTCCGGGTCAGCGGAGGACTCAGCCCAGGAGATCAGGCGGAGATTCTATCCTACGTGCAACAGAACGTGGACGTCTTCGCTTGGAGCGCCGCCGAAATGCCCGGGATCGATGCAGATGTGGCGTGCCATCGCCTCAACCTCGACCCCGGTGCCCGTCCCATCCGCCAGAAGAGGAGAGCCGTCGCAGACAAGCTAGAAGGGCCCATCCGCGAGGAGGTGGGCAAACTCCTGCAGGCCGGATTTGTATCGGAGATCCAGTATCCAGGCTGGGTCTCCAACGTCGTAATGGTAAAGAAGGGCGGAGGTAAGTGGCGTATGTGTATCGATTTTTCACTTCTTAATAAAGCATGCCCGAAAGATTGCTACCCCTTGCCTAGAATCGACGCGCTGGTTGACTCAGCCGTCGGTTTTACTGTAATGTCCTTCTTAGATGCTTTTTCAGGTTACCATCAAATCCGCATGCATCCCCCGGACATTAAGGACGTTTCCTTCATCACGGGGGATGGATGTTATTGCTATAAGATGATGCCCTTCGGGCTCAAGAACGCCGGGGCAACATACCAAAGGATGATGGATAGGGTCTTCCGCGAACAGAAAGGAAGAAATTTAGAGGTCTATGTCGACGACCTCATGGTTAAGAGCCGAGACCTCGGGACCCACCTCCGAGACCTCGAAGAGACATTCGGGACCCTGCGGCGGTACAAGATGAAGCTCAATCCCTTGAAGTGTGTCTTCGGGGCAAGCCGAGGGAAGTTCCTGGGCCATTTGCTCACCCCCACGGGAGTGGAGCCCAACCCGGACAAAGTTAAAGCGGTAATGGAGTTAGAGTCGCCGAAGAACCCGAAGGAGGTCCAGAGCCTCACAGGGAAATTGGCTGGGCTCAGTAGATTCCTCTCCAAGGCGGGAGAGAAATGTGCACCTTTTTTCAAAGTACTGCGGGGAAACAAGAAGTTCGAATGGACCCCGGAGTGCGAGAGGGCCTTCCAAGCCCTGAAAGAACAGCTCACTAAAACCCCTCTACTCCAGGGACCGAGACCGGGAGAGGACCTATCTCTATACCTAGGGGTAGGATCCGAGGCAGTAAGTTCCGTGCTAATCCGAGAGGAGGGGAAGAAACAGTTCCCGATCTACTATGTTAGTCGAGTGCTGAAGAAGGCGGAACTCCGATACCAAATCCTAGAAAAGTTAGCCTTCGCCTTGGTGGTATCGGCCCGGAGGCTCCGGCCTTACTTTCAAGCCCATTCAATTAAAGTGGTGACCGACCATCCGCTCCGCAAAATCATGGAAGGGGTGGAACACTCAGGAAGGTTGGCAAAGTGGTCCGTGGAATTAAGCGAGTTCAATATCACCTTCGTACCCAGGACATCCATCAGGGCTCAAGCAGTGGCAGACTTCATGGCCGACTACGCGGCCGAAGTGGAGGAGCACGAGCCACCTTCCCCGGAAGCATGGAAGATGTTGGTGGACGGAGCGTCGGGAAAACACTCCTTCGGGGGGGGAATAGTCCTAGTGAGTCCTCAGGGGACTCGGATTGAGCAAGCCTTGAACATCCATTTTCCAATTACCAACAACCAGGCGGAGTACGAAGCAGTGATAGCGGGCCTTCGATTGGCCCAAGAACTGGGTGTGCAGGACGTGGAGGTCTCCACGGATTCCATGGTGGTAGCGTGCCAGATCAAAGGAGAGTTCGAGGCAAAGGACCCAACCCTCGTGCTATACCTGGAAAAGGTTAAGGGGGTCATCGGACAGTTCCGCACCTTCTCGATTAAACATGTGCCGAGGGAGGAGAGCACCCAGGCGGACCTCCTAGCCAAGTTCGGTCCTCGGGCAGGGGGGACTACCTCGGAACTCTTCCGGCCCTCTATCGAAGAGCGAGAGTCGATGGAAGTGGATCAGCAGGCCTCATGGATGGATCCATTCATCACCTTCCTATCCTCCGGACAGTTCCCAGGAAAGGAAGTGGACAAGAGGCGCTTCAGGTATAAATCTGCATATTACTCTTTGCATGCAGGGGGGCTACATAGAAAAACTCTCTCGGGACTCCTGGCTCGCTGTGTCTCCGAGAAGGAGGTCCCGAGGGTGCTGGAAGAAATCCACTCCGGGGAATGCGGCAGTCACTCCGGGAGTCGGACCCTGGAAGGGAGGGTGTTGAGACAAGGCTATTTCTGGCCCACTCTCAGCAAGGATGCAGCAGAGTTCACAAGAAAGTGTCAGAAGTGCCAACTCTACGCTCCGCTCCAACTCCTCCCCGCTCAGAGACTCCGGACCATCACGGCTCCCTGGCCTTTCGCCATATGGGGGTTAGACCTGGTCGGCCCCTTCCCCCAAGCCAGCGGTCAGAGGAAGTTCCTGCTAGTCATGATTGACTACTTCTCCAAGTGGGTAGAGGTGAAGGCGCTAGCTAAGGTAACCTCTCAGGTTGTAAGGAATTTTGTGTGGGGGGAAATAATCTGCAGGCACGGGCTCCCACTAGCCATAGTAACAGACAATGGGCCACAGTTTGCAAGTGAAGAATTTGGTAGCTTTTGCACCCAGCTCGGCATTGACCTCAGGTTCGCTTCGGTCCACCACCCAAGGAGCAATGGGCAAGTGGAGGCCGCGAACAAGATAATCGTCAACCTGCTCAAAAAGAAAGTGGAAAACCTACGAGGAAGTTGGGTAGAACAACTACCCTCCGTCCTCTGGGCCATTAGGACTACTCCGAATACCGCCACCGGGGAGACTCCATTCAAGCTCTCTCACGGGTCAGAGGCCGTCCTCCCCATAGAGTTTGAGGTGAAGACCCCCCGGGTGACCGCTGCGAGCGAAGGGTATGAAGAGTGGCTAGAGGGTAATAATGCAGAACAGAGGCTGTCCTTGGACCTGGTGGAAGAACTCCGGGACTTGGCCACCATCAGGCAGGAAGAGGTCAAGCGGTGGATGGCCCGATATTTTGACAAACATATCCGGATCAAGCACTTCCAGAAAGGGGACCTAGTCCTGAAAAAGGTCGATGCGGCCGGAAGAGGGGCCGCAGTGGGTAAGCTTAACCCAAACTGGGAAGGCCCGTATATTATAAGCGAGGTGCTCAAGTCGGGGGGGTATCACCTCCAGGATGTGGAAGGGATGTCCCTTGACCGAGCTCGAAGTGGGGATGATTTGAAACGATTCTACCCTTAAAAACTTTATTATGTCATTCAATCATTATCTTACTTTCGTTCGTTGTGTTTCTGACTGTTGCTGTGCCAAGATTAGATATGTTGGTGCTGGAATGCCCCAGATCGATTCCGCTCCCGGGCTCTCATCTAGACGGGGGGTTCTGGTTGATCTCTGGAGAGGCTGGCAAGGTTGGATATGTTGGTGCTGGAATGCCCCAGATCGATTCCGCTCCCGGGCTCTCATCTAGACGGGGGGTTCTGGTTGATCTCTGGAGAGGCTGGCAAGGTTGGATATGTTGGTGCTGGAATGCCCCAGATCGATTCCGCTCCCGGGCTCTCATCTAGACGGGGGGTTCTGGTTGATCTCTGGAGAGGCTGGCAAGGTTGGATATGTTGGTGCTGGAATGCCCCAGATCGATTCCGCTCCCGGGCTCTCATCTAGACGGGGGGTTCTGGTTGATCTCTGGAGAGGCTGGCAAGGTTGGATATGTTGGTGCTGGAATGCCCCAGATCGATTCCGCTCCCGGGCTCTCATCTAGACGGGGGGTTCTGGTTGATCTCTGGAGAGGCTGGCAAGGTTGGATATGTTGGTGCTGGAATGCCCCAGATCGATTCCGCTCCCGGGCTCTCATCTAGACGGGGGGTTCTGGTTGATCTCTGGAGAGGCTGGCAAGGTTGGATATGTTGGTGCTGGAATGCCCCAGATCGATTCCGCTCCCGGGCTCTCATCTAGACGGGGGGTTCTGGTTGATCTCTGGAGAGGCTGGCAAGGTTGGATATGTTGGTGCTGGAATGCCCCAGATCGATTCCGCTCCCGGGCTCTCATCTAGACGGGGGGTTCTGGTTGATCTCTGGAGAGGCTGGCAAGCTTGGATACGATGGTGCTGGAATGCCCCAGATCGATCCCGCTCCCGGGCTCTCATCTAGACGGGGGGTTCCGGGCGGTTTCGGGAGAAATGGTAGGCTGACGTCTTTTGTCGGCAAACCGTCTCGCTCGTCGGACATGCTCGCTCGGCCAAGAAAGGTCGCGTATAATACTACGCAAGTAGCGAGGATCAATCTCATACGATCCCAAACATCTAGTCCTCGGCAGAAAGGTCGCCTGCACTAGGTAAGAGGCGAGTTCTCGCCAAGAGAAAAAATACCCTACGAGACAGATACCCAAAAGCGCAACAAGCCTAAGGCAAACGGCGAGAGATCCAAGCAGCCGGAGCGTCCGGAGCGCACCTACCCAATAGCGTGCGGCGCGAGAATGACCTCCGCGAAAGCGAAGGATGAGATAAACAATAGCGGGACATTCAACACATGAAAATAACAATACAAAAAAAAAAGAGGGGGCGAGACAAGATGAGCAAAGCAAAAGTTTATATTCAACACTTTAGAGTTCGGTTACAACTTTTTGGCAACCTCGCCAATCAAAAATTACAACACAAAATGAGAAAGTCGGCGAGCCTCAGGAATCGCCTGCGGATCCTTCTTCATCATCGCTGTCCTTCACTGGCGGGAGGGGGAGGAAGAGCTCTGGAACGATGTCTTCCAGGGTCATGTCAGCTGCGTCGTCCGCCAAGAGGCCAATCGCCTTCGCCACCGAGAAAATGTAGCGAGCCGACTCTATCGACCCCACGCGGACTTCTTCGTCTCGCGCTCGCCGGTCTTCCTTTACACGACGAGGCGAGGGGGGGACAACGGCACGGGTAAGGTCGCTGTTCAAAGCCTTCAACCCGGTCACCTCGCTCTCCAGATCCTTGATGCGAGCGTTGGCCCTCCCGGCGTCCTCGACATCCTGCTAGCAGGTCCGGTTAGAGAGATGAAGGGGCTAAGAGAAAAAGGAAGTTGGAGGTATAGATAACTCACCACCCCACCCTCCGCGGCGAGGAGCTTCTCCTTCAGCTGCGTGTTCTCGGCAAGGATTCCCTGGTAGGCCCTCGCGAGCTCCACGTTCTGAAGCTCAAGCTGTAGACAGCGCCTCCCCGTCATGTGGGCGAGCTCAGCAGAGCGCAGTTGGGACCTCGCGCTCTCATAGGCGAGAGTCCTCGCAGTCTCATCCTTGTAGGACCCCGCGTCTTCGCGACCGTAGAGAGCGAATGAGAAATCGAAGGCGTGGCCACTGACGGTCTCCTTCTCCACCCAGGAGGGGAGGATAGAAGAAATGTCCACCCGGTTGGTCTCTGGTTTCCAAGTCACAAGGGGCTCGCCAGTCTCGTCTCGACGCCTCTGGCCGAGCCCGAAATTGTAATGATTCACCGGGATAGGGAGGACCGAGGTCCTGGTCGGCTCCTGGCCAGGCTCTTCGTCCTCGCCCACCGAGAGACCAGTAAGGTCAAACTCATCAAAGGCAGCCTCGCGAGGCTCCTTACCTTTCGGTGCAGCAAGCGAGGCTGCGCTTTTCTTACTCCTCTTTTTTGGCGGAGACTTTGGGGGCGCGCCGTGACCACCGGAAGCTCCCTGCCTCTTGCGAGAGGGGTGCTCGGCCGGGGTGGCTTCGCCTCGGCAAGCTTCGGCCCCCATGGTAGCGAGGGACATGAGAGCATCAGGTTTCCGGTTGCTCGCGTAAGGGGGACGGAGGGGGAGATCTCGCTCGCCTATAAACAGGTGCATTAATATGACAAACTTGCGAATTGAGGCGGACATATTAGGCAAAAATCTATACCTTCTCCGGCGAGAACCGGGAGCAACGTGTCCAGGTTTTGGCGGAGGTAGGCGACTTCGAAGTTCTTCTTGTTTAGGAATTGATGGAGGAGGGCTTCATGCCCGCCCAGGGCGGTGGGCCGATAGGTGGTCTCGCCATGTTGGACCGGCGAAAAGGGAACGTTGCCGAAGTTCCCCCTGACGATGACGAACTTTTGGGCCCAGAAGTGGGCCTTGTTGACGGTCTCAACCACTTTCGGGCCCGTACCCACGAAATACGCGGTCCCATCCTTGTAGGCGCGGAAGGAGAACGCCTTTCTGAAGACGGGAAGGCTGAACTCTATTCGCTCTTCGCGGAGGTAGCAAGCGAAGGCAGTAATCACCGCCATGGCGTTGGGTGTGAGCTGACCAGGAACTACGCCGTAGTGCTTGAGCACCTAAGGACAGAGAGCGAGATTAATTCACGCGGCGAGCGAGACTAGAGTGTCAAAATGAGTAAGAGGTAAGCGAGAGCGAGGATTACCTGGCGAACCTCCGGCCACAATGGAAGGCGCAAACCAACCGCAAAGTGGGCGATGGGGATGGCCAACTCGTCGACCAACGGATCGTTGATCGTGTCATCCTCGCTGGGGCGGCGCGCCTCGAATGGGGGGGTGACGTAATCAGCGACCGCGCTGAAATACTCCTCGTCTGTTAGGTTGCAGTTAAAGAATCCGTGCTCGGCGAAGGCCTTCGCAATCCTTCGCCGTCCCTCCGATTCCGCATCACCACCCATCTTGCGAACCTGCGAGAAGCGAAAAAAGGCGAGAACGAGAAATAGCGAGAGCTCTGCAAAAGGAGAAGAAGAGGATCAAGAATAAATGCGGTGGTTGGCTCGATAAACACCGCTTATTTATAGCAAAAGCAAAAAGGCGGGAAGAAGTCCAAGCGCCGGCGAGCACGCATATCAACAAAAAACATCGGGTCATGTCTGCGAGGGATAAATACCTGCAGGGTTAGCGTAATCAACACTTTCAAGACATATCTTTGGCAAAAATAGAGGGTTCGCACGAGCAATGTAATGTGAAATAAAGCAGACTAGCCAGCAGCCGAGCGAGAAGTCATAAAGAACAGATACAACTTATTGTCAATAGAAATAAAGCCAATATATATAAATGGCAATTACGCAAGTCACCCACAGTAGCGAGATTTTCTAACAACAAGCGACATCCATTGCAATTAAATCCATGACATAACAACTAGCGGGAATCGTGGGGGAGCCATTTCCACCGACCACCACCCCGCGACCCTGACCTCGGCGGAGCCCTAGAGTTATAATATTCCTCCGCCAAACGACCCTCCCGATCCGTGAGAAAGGCGTAGTCCCTCATCCTCGCTATGTGTACCTCCGGCGTCGAGGCGATCTCATCCTGATCACGGTGTCTCGCTTGACGAAGCCTCGCACATTCCTCCATCAGGACCGCATGTCTATCCTCGGCAGCTTCCCTGTCCCGTCTTGCCTGCATGTTGAGATCCATCAACATTCGCCCGTGCTTTCGCAAAAGCTCCGCGGCCCGCCGTTTCATCATCTCAGGATCTCGCGGATCCCCTAAGAAATCTTCCACCTGATCAGGAAGGGGGGACATTTCGTCGTCGCCCAGTTCAGAATCGGTGTGCGGGTTCTCGGCAGAATCTGCGAGATCTCCAAAGGTCAGGTAATGAGCGAAAGATCACGTAAACTGTCGGCGAGGTCATAACACTTACCTAGAGGGGGGCGAGAACCCGAAGGACGGCCCTGAAACACGTTTCCATAATGGGGGTAGAGGGATTTGCCCAGTCCGGCAGGATAAGCTGTACTGTTGGTCGGGGGAATCTTTGGCGGTGCGGGGCCACCCGTCTCCTCGCTCGTGAGGAGCTGGAACCCGGGCTTCTCTACGATTTTATCTGGAGGCGGCGGAGATGGAGGTCGCGACGACGGGCGGATCGGGGACTTCAGAGGCGGGACTGTAAGAAAATAGTAACAGAGATCATATGTTTAGACATAAATATTACAGCATGCGAGATCCAGATCGTACCAGTGATGTCTTTTCCTGCGAGATTCATGTCCACCTGAGGGCTTTTCCGAGACCCCTCAGCACGTTCCTCACAAATCTCGCTCGGCAAAGTATCCTGCGGGTGAAAATGAATGAAGAGCAATTTATAGACGTGAATTCGAACAACTCATACCTTCCCGGGGCGGCGATCATCCGGGGAGGAGTCCAGCGTCACGGAGTCGTCTCCAGAGAGGCGAACCGCCTTCGCCTTCTTGGTTTTTGGCGACTGGGCAGGAGGCTGCCGGTTCATCCAGGCGGGTACCCTGGTCGTGGGAGGTAGCCCGCCGGCTCTCATCGCCCTCAGGCGAGCCTCTGCCTCTTCGGAAATCGGCATCTCCCGGCAGCTAGAACGGGAAAGGAGGGAAAAGAAGCGACGTGCACCCATGGGGGTTCGGGATGATATTTATAACCTGCATGGTGGGTCCCACAAAAGATTCCTGACAGGTCATCCAGGAGCGGTCGAATATCAGGGGTTGGACGATTCTTCGCGAAGACATTAGTCCTCGCGAAGAGCGGGGATTGTGTACAACCCCGATATTCGCCGGATAAATAAATCAAGCGAGACGGGAGTGGCGAGATCCAGACCTCGCTGAGATTAACCCCCAGCCGACGAGACCTCAGCAGACCACCAAAATGGGCTAGCGCGGTCCTCGCAAGGCCACCCTCCAAAGGGGATGCCGCTGGCGGTATTCGCGAGAGGGCTCGCGAGAGCTCCTTCAGCGGGGTTCTCGCAACGCTACCCCCTAGAGGAGGGGTCACGGACAGGATCCGCGAGAAGGCAGGCGAGAGCTCCGATCGTAATGTTCTCGCAATCCCTTATCCATGAATCAGTAGGGTCAATTTACCATTTTACCCTCGGTGGTCTGCCCTTAGCCTCCTCAAACAGCGGAGCTTGGCTGTTAGCAGACCCACCTGGGGTACAGTTAGCCATTTTGGGGTGCGGATAGCCATTTTGGGGCTTGGCCGGGTCGCAATTGGCGAGCCCAACCAGTTGAGGAAGGAGTTCGCTAGGCGAGCCCGCCTAGAGTGAGAGCGGATAGTCATCCTGGGACTCGCCGAGGTAGTGCAGGCGAGCGAGCCATGTAATGTGTCGATAATACCTCTGGGATTCGCTGACCCAGAGGCTCGCGAGCTCCACTCGCGAGGGAGGTCGCGAAGCGGGCTGGCTCGCCCCGTAAAAGTCCAGGAAGGGATTTTTACCAAGAGGCCCCCGGTGGTCTGCGTTTAGCCTCTCCGAACAGCGGAGTTTGGCTGTTAGCAGACCAATCCGGTGTGCGGATAGTGAGAATGGACAGCGGGATTTGGTTATTGACAGGCCACAAAACTAAAATCTATAAATAGACCTCAAAGGGCACCTTGGAAGAGACCGGTTCATGATTTTTGAGCTCTTCTCTTCCTAGGTCGCTTTGGTTTGAGCTCTCTAGCTCTCCAAGGTGCCCGAGTCTTAGCTTTGGCTTGGGAGGGGAAGCGCTCAACGATCTTCCGGGTTAGTGGAGGGACCTCCTCGCTGAGACTAGGGTCTTCGTTCTTGGCTCGAGTCCTCAACCTTACCTCTCCTGAGGGACCGGTAAGGGCTAGCTGCCCCTCATTTCGGTGAGGGCCCCGAGCTCCACTCGAGACCGAGAAATCGGTTTCAACAGTCGGTACCCGAAAGGATGGCTTCCTTTCAAACAAAATGGGAAATATAAAGGTCTGTGCGCATAGAGTCATGTGGGTGAGTCACATTTCATAAACTCATTAAAACATCATAACCATAGCATAGCATAACATACACATTAGCACACCCCCATCATATAAATTAGTATGGGCTGTTTTATATGATGGGTTACCTGGACATCTTAACTTATATGTCGTATGGGCGTTCATATAAGTTAAGGTACGAATCTGTGATGGTAGCTTAGATTTACTTACTGCACTGCATTTTCTTCCTATTTACTGCTTATTTCATTGCTCTACTTTACTGCCTTATACCTGCACTATACTGCTAGCTAGATTTTATTGCTTTACTTATACCTGCTAGAATAGTGCCATGTCACCACCTTCTTGCTTACCCCTTGTTTGTCCTCCGCTTCTTCCTCCCGCTCGGTGCCTAGGAGTCGTGGAGGGAGGCGAGGACAAAACGACTTAGTCTTTATGACTAACGGTCGGTGTGACCGCAGGAGTCCGAGGAGATGAAGTTGTCCCGCGCGCAGCAGGACGAGATGGCAGGACCTGAGCAGCAGATGCAGCGCACTACCACGATGCCACAGGTTGATGATTAGATAGTTAGATTTCCGCTTTTGAGAGCTTTTGTTGTAGACTTCCGCATGTTGTAGAGAGAGAGATAGTACATTACTTTGCATATGTATCGGGTTTAAGCCCCTTTAGTTGTACTTCTCTTATGGACTTTCTGTTCTCATTATATACTTATATATGATGTTGTGATTGTGGACATGCCTTCTTTTATGTACTTACTTTTTGGCATTATTTACTTATGATCGTAAAGCCGGCAGGGTTGGTGCTGAACGGTGTTGGTCGACCCGAGTGTCGGTGACACCGCAAGGCAGCGATTCTGGGCGAAGATCCACCTCAACTTTGCGATGCGGGAGAGGTTCGAGTTTCCAAGTACCCGAACGGGTTTTGGAAAAAGAGACCTTACAAATAGTATCACTGAACAAACGATCATAAGAGAACAGTCCACAACATACTGGGTCACCCCGCTCGAGTGTAGTTTGCGGACAAACTATACAGCGGAAGTTGTGGTGTGCCCATGTATGAAATCACATAAAACAATCCATTAAGCAGCAAGTTAGGTCAAATTTTGACTTACTTAGACAATTTAGTGACGCACACTAGTTTAAAGAACGACCTCAGGTTTAGATTTGGGTTGAAAGTTAAAGTTACCCAACGTAGCTTAGGGAAGAAGTTAGTATAAGTCTTGACGTTGCGACTTTCACGCTAAAGGTTACGCTTTACTATCAAGTGGTAGGACCATCTCGAAGAGATCGGGTGTCTGTAGTCTTCTTTAGAGTAATAGAAGACGCATAAGCATAACCCCTTACCATAACTTGATACTTCCCATTACAGTACGTTAAGACAACCACCATAAAATACCAGAGGTCGAATTGGAATTTGAATGTTTTGTTTTGAAAAGGCCCCTTTCCTAGTTAATCATATAGGGAACTCTGAAAAGTTAGCATAATTTATAGCATTGGGAGTCTAAGTTTTGTCATAACATCATGTCTCAGGGTGGAACAGCATGTCTCAGGGTGGAACACCAAGTCAGAGATTATATGCCCTAAAGTTTTTGCACGTATGTAAGATGAATATACCGTAGAAGTATTGAAGAGACTTAGCCCAAATCGGTAGGGGCTTATCCTTTTGGTTATTGGGCCAATAAAATACCGACTTGGATTACCCCTAGACTTTGTTTAGAAAAGGTTATGACATTTTCGTAGTAATCTCGGGTTTTGGAGTATTCAATGATACTCAGGTGATGACGAGATCTTATTCATACACTTTTGAGTTATAGACCAACCCTCCTTAGAGGTTTGAGACCCTTGGAGAATTACTTCACCTTAAATAACAGGGATTGTCTATACCAAGTTGTTATCGCTTTACTTATGCGAGCAAGTTAAGCGAATGGTACACTTCAAGAGTGAGCATATACTCATCTTATTGCTCCAAGGATGATTCTAAGTCGGCAAAAGTGATCAACTTGCTAATCAATTGATTATACGTAAAGGGTTGTCCAGTGTATGGGCATAAGACTCTCGGAATCAAGAAAGTCAGGTTAAGAATTTAGGGAATTTCACCAACTTCCTGACCCAAGAAATGTGGTCTTGTCTTTTATAAGGACATTTGGTCATCAAGCTCTTACCGGTCACAAGGGAAGAACGTCATAAACGGCGAATTCAGTGCAAGACCAAGTAAAATTTAGAATGGATAGAGGTAATTCTGAACTATAAGTTCTCATGACCATAAGAAATAATCAGTTTATCGTAACAAACTCGCTAGTGTATTGTTGTAAATACACCTTCTTAACCTCGAGTCATCGAGTTGTAGAGTTATCCAAACAATTAATAATCATTAACGTCTGAACAAATGTCTCGATTTAGTTAAGTATTGAAAACAAGAAGGAATGTCAGGTTTAGTAGCTTGGGATAAATGTATCGCATCATGGAAATTTTGAAGTTTGGAGTCAAGTTTTCGCAAGTAAAGATTACAACTAGAGTTTCTTGCACTCCAGGACATTCAAGGGTAATTTTCGGATAGTATTTTTAATTAAAATTCAAGCCCTCTCCGTGGTGAAAGTTTAGTTAAGATCATTCTACTCTTAGAGTTGGTTTATGCACTGCCAGAGAGCTTAGGAAGGTGACTCTTTGGATCTTGTAATACGATGGTATAATCTATTAGGGCTAAGATGGAGAATCTTACTATGTTCGGATCTCGGGAAAGATGACAACAACCGTCATGTGTTGAAATATTGAGGAATGGTGAGTTAAAATGATTGATTAGTGTCGTTACTATCAACTCCCGCTTAAGATTGTTAACTTTACTTGATGATACGTAGCAACGTAATTTTTGGATGACATAACTATGAGAAGGGTCGTTATGATGAAATCTTTAATTCATAATTTATAGCATAAGTGAGATGAGACCTCTTGTCTTTGAAAGTTTAGCCCACCCATTATTGGAAATCTAAAGTGAAATTTGTCGAATGATATATTGAAGATATATAATCTACATACAATCCTCCGATCTTAAGAACCAAAAATTTACGATTTCTCCAAAATTTATAACCTCAATTAGGAAGATTCAGGAATAAGGGAGACAAGTTTGATTTTCAGATATAAATGGTGGAATTTCTCGAAGATTAATGGGTTTTAATGAGTCACCCTTCATGTTGAAATCTTTTTGTGCCAAAACTTGTCATGATAAAAAGGGGTTTTACCCTCGTGAGTTATGAACCAATGGATATGGAAAGTAGATGGGAGTCATTTCGCGAACATCATATTAAACTACAGACGTATGTTCCACAGAAAAACTTGGAAGATATCTACATTTATTTAGCGTGAGAAAGTGTTAACCTCATGTAGCATTCGTAAGTCGTAAGAGACACTAGTCCAAGTGTAACCAAGGTTTATGTTATTGTTTTGTAGCTGATAAACCTGACCTTGTATCCGCGGAGTCGGAAACGGTTTATCAGCCGAGACCTCATATGTTAAAGGATAAGGTCTCTTGGTGTAGGTGATGCTGAACACCTACGTGTAAGAGAGTCGTATAGTGAAGAATCAGAATAGACAATGACGGTTGGCTAAATGATCACGTCCTGGCTAATCGATTTATGAGCAGAGTTTTAAGTAAACATGGTGTGTGAATATAACCTTGTGAAGTTAAGTTGAACTCGAATGTTTTTGGTGCCATCTAGCGTGGCATGATAGTATAAATTAACTTGGTAAGTTCTTATGTATTTCAGGTAGATCCTCCTTCGGGGAGTGTAGTGATTTTGATAACACCCACGCCTGGTTAGCTTGTTTTGATTTTTGAAGTGTTTGTCTCCTATTTATTACCGGGATGGAGTAAGTAGAACCCGCATTGTGATTAATGGCACGATGGTCTGAGCGGCGGGTTAAACCTCCAAACAACCCCTTGTGGGAATATTGCCGACAATCTTAGCAAGTAATAGTAGAAGTGCGATGAGAAATTTTGGTAAAGAATTTTGCTCCGGTTTGAGTTCTCTTATAGTAGAGGTCCGAGTTCTTCCGTGGAAGGAGATTCTGAGGTCCGAGTATTGTAGTTCAAGCATGGGCAAGAGGAGCACAATTGGGTGCCCTTGGACTTCATGCAACAATGTTTCCCGGAACTCTTCACCTCAGGTGCAAATTAATCGTCTTTGAAATCCTTTACTCTTATAAGTACTTGCAACCCGTAGACCCAAACCTAAATTTCGAGGACGAAATATTTCTTTTGTTTATTGAGATTTGTAACATCCTCAATCCTTCTAGACCCCTAGATGGTGTTAGGGCATGGGTGGTGTGCAGAGTGGCCACTAAGGCTCTTGGGCCAAGTGGAGTGTGCTAAGTGCACACCAAGGGCACAAAATCAACATAGCCCAATACCACTCCCTTAGGCCAATTGACCCTCAATTCACCAAATTGACCTCCCCCATACCACCCTAACCACTAAGGAAGACCATTACCTTGAGAATTGCACTTGGGTGGGACCCAATTGCCTGAAATTGACCAAAGTCAACAATAGGTCAACATTAACCAAACTAAGTCAATTAGGGTTCAATTGACCCTCAAATGTTCAAATTGACGTTACTACCACACCATAAACACCTTAAGGAACCCAATGGACCAAAAAGCCCCATCATGGTGGGACCAATTGACCCCAATTGACTAAAGTCAAACTTTACCCAATTTTGGTCAAATCTACACCCTTTGATTAAATTGAACCAATTGGAGCCCCACCATGGACCAACCTATGTTGGGTGATGTTAAGGGACCCATGACCCCCAAGTGGGGTCAATCCATTCACCTTGGTTGACCAAAGTCAACCATGGTCAACCTTGCCCTTTAAAGTGAATTCCAAGCTTAAATTGAATATAACCCCAACACCAATCAATTAAACCTTACTCATGGACCTAAGACATGCCCAATCAGCCCTATGACTAAACCCAAACATGGCTTGATTAATCAAATGGAGGGGGGACCAAAAGGTTGATCAAAAAGCTTAAAGTTTAAAGCATAAAGCAATTTCCACCTCTACACTCCACCTCCAATCAGTTTGGGGCACCCCACCTTGATTACAAAGCAGCTGGAAGAGATCAGAGTGTCAGCAGGGGCAGGAGTGCAGGAGGGTGGCAACAAGGGGCAAAACCGATGGAGCTTGATTTCAAATCAGCCTGTAGAGGTCTCCCCACCCCAATCCGACCTCACCATTAGCTTCAGGAAGTCGAGAGCAGACGGGAACGAGCCTTGGAACAGAGCTGTAGCTGGAGAATCGGGATCGGGAGCAGGATCGCCGGATCTGAGCTTTTCCATGGCAAACCGCCGCCGGAGCTGCCGCCACGCGCCAGCAGTGGTTCGTTTCTCCTCCCCTCCCCTCATGCTAGCTTCTCATCACTTAATGCTGAAGGATCGGGCTCAATTTAGCCCGGATCCATCTCCGAAATTCATGGATTTCGGCTCGATTCGTGTCACCCAGGACCGCCGGGAAACGCCTCCTCCGGCCGCCATGTCGCCGGGAGTTGTAGCCCCGACCACCACGAAGGTGGTGGCAGTGGTGGCCGGTCGTGGTGGCCACCAGGTGGCCGGGAAAGGAGGAAGAAAGATGGCCCAGGTCGGGACCAATCCTGGTTGTTGAAACCGATTTCTCGGTCTCGAGTGGAGCACGGGGCCCTCACCGAAATGAGGGGCAGCTAGCCCTTACCGGTCCCTCGGGAGAGGTAAGGTTGATGACTCGAGCTAAGAACGAAGACCCTAGCCTCAGCGAGGAGGTCCCTCCACTAACCCGGAAGATCGTTGAGCGCTTCCCCTCCCAAGCCAAAGCTAAGACTCGGGCAACCTTGGAGAGCTAGAGAGCTCAAACCAAAGCGACCTAGGAAGAGAAGAGCTCAAAAATGAATGAACCGCCTCTCTCCAAGGTGCCCTTTGAGGTCTATTTATAGATTTTAGTTTTGTGGCCTGTCAATAACCAAATCCCGCTGTCCATTCTCACTATCCGCACACCGGATTGGTCTGCTAACAGCCAAATTCCGCTGTTCGGAGAGGCTAAACGCAGACCTCCGGGGGCCTCTTGGTAGAAATCCCTTCCTGGACTTTTACGGGGCGAGCCAGCCCGCTTCGCGACCTCCCTCGCGAGTGGAGCTCGCGAGCCTCTGGGTCAGCGAATCCCAGAGGTATTATCGACACATCACATGGCTCGCTCGCCTGCACCTCCTCGGCGAGTCCCAGGATGGCTATCCGCTCTCACTCTAGGCGGGCTCGCCTAGCGAACTCCTTCCTCAATCGGTTGGGCTCGCCAATTGCGACCCGGCCAAGCCCCAAAGTGGCTATCCGCACCCCAAAATGGCTAACTGTACCCCAAAATGGCTAACTGTACCCCAGGTGGGTCTGCTAACAACCAAGCTCCGCTGCTTGAGACCGTTACGATCGGAGCTCTCGCCTGCCTTCTCGCGGATCCTGTCCGCGACCCCTCCTCGCGGGGGTTGCGTTGCGAGAACCCCGCTGAAGGAGCTCTCGCGAGCTCTCTCGCGAGTGCCGCCAGCGGCAGCCCCTTTGGAGGGTTGCCTTGCGAGGACCGCGCCAGCCCATGGTGGTGGTCTGCTGAGGTCTCGTCGCTCTTAGCGAGGTCTGGATCTCACTAAAATGGTGGTTGATCTTAGCGAGGTCTGGATCTCGCCACTCCCGTCTCGCTTGATCTCTTTATCCGGCGAATATCGGGGTTGTACACAATCCCCGCTCTTCGCGAGGACTAATGTCTTCGCGAAGAATCGTCCAACCCCTGATATTCGACCGCTCCTGGATGACCTGTCATTAATCTTTTGTGGGACCCACCATGCAGGCTATAAATATCATCACGAACCCCCATGGGTGCGCGTCGCTTCTTTTCCTTCTTTTGCCGTTCTAGCTGCCGGGAGATGCCGATTTCCGAAGAGGCAGAGGCTCGCCTGAGGGCGATGAGAGCCGGCGGGCTACCTCCCACGACCAGGGTACCCGCCTGGATGAACCGGCAGCCTCCTGCCCAGTCGCCAAAAACCAAGAAGGCGAAGGCGGTTCGCCTCCCTGGAGACGACTCCGTGACGCTGGACTCCTCCCCGGATGATCGCCGCCCCGCGAAGGTATGAGTTGTCCGAATTCACGTCTATAAATTGCTCTTCATTCGTTTTCACCCGCAGGATACCTTGCCGAGCGAGATTTGTGAGGAACGTGCCGAGGTGTCTCGGAAAAGCCCTCAGGTGGACATGAATCTCGCAGGAAAAGACATCACTGGTACGATCTGGATCTCGCATGCTGTAATATTCATGTCTAAACATATGATCTCTGTTACTATTTTCTTACAGTCCCGCCTCTGAAGTCCCCGATCCGCCCGTCGTCGCGACCCCCATCTCCGCTGCCTCCAGATAAAATCGTAGAGAAGCCCGGGTTCCAGCTCCTCACGAGCGAGGAGACGGGTGGCCCCGCACCGCCAAAGATTCCCCCGATCAACAGTACAGCTCATCCTGCCGGACTGGGCAAATCCCTCTACCCCCATTATGGAAACGTGTTTCAGGGCCGTCCTTCGGGTTCTCGCCCCCCTCTAGGTAAGTGCTATGACCTTGCCGACAGTTTACGTGATCTTTCGCTCATTACCTGACCTTTGGAGATCTCGCAGATTCTGCCGAGAACCCGCACACCGATTCTGAACTGGGCGACGACGAAATGTCCCCCCTTCCTGATCAGGTGGAAGATTTCTTAGGGGATCCGCGAGATCCTGAGATGATGAAACGGCGGGCCGCGGAGCTTTTGCGAAAGCACGGGCGAATGTTGATGGATCTCAGCATGCAGGCGAGACGGGACAGGGAAGCTGCCGAGGATAGACATGCGGTCCTGATGGAGGAATGCGCGAGGCTTCGTCAAGCGAGACACCGCGATCAGGATGAGATCGCCTCGACGCCGGAGGTACACATAGCGAGGATGAGGGACTACGCCTTTCTCACGGATCGGGAGGGTCGTTTGGCGGAGGAATATTATAACTCTAGGGCTCCGCCGAGGTCAGGGTCGCGGGGTGGTGGTCGGTGGAAATGGCTCCCCCACGATTCCCGCTAGTTGTTATGTCATGGATTTAATTGCAAAGGATGTCGTTTGTTGTTAGAATATCTCGCTACTGTGGGTGACTTGCGTAATTGCCATTTATATATATTGGCTTTATTTCTATTGACTAAGTTGTATCTGTTCTTTATGACTTCTCGCTCGGCTGCTGGCTAGTCTGCTTTATTTCACATTACATTGCTCGTGCGAACCCTCTATTTTTGCCAAAGATATGTTTTGAAAGTGTTGATTACGCTAACCCTGCAGGTATTTATCCCTCGCGGACATGACCCGATGTTTTTTTGTTGATATGCGTGCTCGCCGGCGCTTGGACTTCTTCCCGCCTTTTTGCTTTTGCTATAAATAAGCGGTGTTTATCGAGCCAACCACCGCATTTATTCTTGATCCTCTTCTTCTCCTTTTGCAGAGCTCTCGCTATTTCTCGTTCTCGCCTTTTTTCGCTCCTCGCAGGTTCGCAAGATGGGTGGTGATGCGGAGTCGGAGGGACGGCGAAGGATTGCGAAGGCCTTCGCCGAGCACGGATTCTTTAACTGCAACCTAACAGACGAGGAATATTTCAGCGCGGTCGCTGATTACGTCACCCCCCCATTCGAGGCGCGCCGCCCCAGCGAGGATGACACGATCAACGATCCGTTGGTCGACGAGTTGGCCATCCCCATCGCCCACTTTGCGGTTGGTTTGCGCCTTCCCTTGTGGCCGGAGGTTCGCCAGGTAATCCTCGCTCTCGCTTACCTCTTACTCATTTTGACACTCTAGTCTCGCTCGCCGCGTGAATTAATCTCGCTCTCTGTCCTTAGGTGCTCAAGCACTACGGCGTAGTTCCCGGCCAGCTCACACCCAACGCCATGGCGGTGATTACTGCCTTCGCTTGTTACCTCCGCGAAGAGCGAATAGAGTTCAGCCTTCCCGTCTTCAGGAAGGCGTTCTCCTTCCGCGCCTACAAGGATGGGACCGCGTATTTTGTGGGTACGGGCCCGAAAGTGGTCGAGACTGTCAACAAGGCCCACTTCTGGGCCCAAAAGTTCGTCATCGTCAGGGGGAACTTCGGCAACGTTCCCTTTTCGCCGGTCCAACATGGCGAGACCACCTATCGGCCCACCGCCCTGGGCGGGCATGAAGCCCTCCTCCATCAATTCCTAAACAAGAAGAACTTCGAAGTCGCCTACCTCCGCCAAAACCTGGACACGTTGCTCCCGGTTCTCGCCGGAGAAGGTATGGATTTTTGCCTAATATGTCCGCCTCAATTCGCAAGTTTGTCATATTAATGCACCTGTTTATAGGCGAGCGAGATCTCCCCCTCCGTCCCCCTTACGCGAGCAACCGGAAACCTGATGCTCTCATGTCCCTCGCTACCATGGGGGCCGAAGCTTGCCGAGGCGAAGCCACCCCGGCCGAGCACCCCTCTCGCAAGAGGCAGGGAGCTTCCGGTGGTCACGGCGCGCCCCCAAAGTCTCCGCCAAAAAAGAGGAGTAAGAAAAGCGCAGCCTCGCTTGCTGCACCGAAAGGTAAGGAGCCTCGCGAGGCTGCCTTTGATGAGTTTGACCTTACTGGTCTCTCGGTGGGCGAGGACGAAGAGCCTGGCCAGGAGCCGACCAGGACCTCGGTCCTCCCTATCCCGGTGAATCATTACAATTTCGGGCTCGGCCAGAGGCGCCGAGACGAGACTGGCGAGCCCCTTGTGACTTGGAAACCAGAGACCAACCGGGTGGACATTTCTTCTATCCTCCCCTCTTGGGTGGAGAAGGAGACCGTCAGTGGCCACGCCTTCGATTTCTCATTCGCTCTCTACGGTCGCGAAGACGCGGGGTCCTACAAGGATGAGACTGCGAGGACTCTCGCCTATGAGAGCGCGAGGTCCCAACTGCGCTCTGCTGAGCTCGCCCACATGACGGGGAGGCGCTGTCTACAGCTTGAGCTTCAGAACGTGGAGCTCGCGAGGGCCTACCAGGGAATCCTTGCCGAGAACACGCAGCTGAAGGAGAAGCTCCTCGCCGCGGAGGGTGGGGTGGTGAGTTATCTATACCTCCAACTTCCTTTTTCACTTAGCCCTTTCATCTCTCTAACCGGACCTGCTAGCAGGATGTCGAGGACGCCGGGAGGGCCAACGCTCGCATCAAGGATCTGGAGAGCGAGGTGACCGGGTTGAAGGCTTTGAACCGCGACCTTACCCGTGCCATTGTCCCCCCCTCGCCTCGTCGTGTAAAGGAAGACCGGCGAGCGCGAGACGAAGAAATCCGCGTGGGGTCGATAGAGTCGGCTCGCTACATTTTCTCGGTGGCGAAGGCGATTGGCCTCTTGGCGGACGACGCAGCTGACATGACCCTGGAAGACATCGTTCCAGAGCTCTTCCTCCCCCTCCCGCCAGTGAAGGACAGCGATGATGAAGAAGGATCCGCAGGCGATTCCTGAGGCTCGCCGACTTTCCCATTTTGTGTTGTAATTTTTGATTGGCGAGGTTGCCAAGAAGTTGTAACCAAACGCTAAAGTGTTGAATATAAATTTTTGCTTTGCTCATCGTCTCGCCCCCTCTCTTTTTTTTTGTATTGTTATTTTTATGTGTTGAATGTCCCGCTATTGTTTATCTCATCCTTCGCTCTCGCGGAGGTCATTCTCGCGCCGCACGCTATTGGGTAGGTGCGCTCCGGACGCTCCGGCTGCTTGGATCTCTCGCCGTTTGCCTTAGGCTTGTTGCGCTTTTGGGTATCTGTCTCGTAGGGTATTTTTTTTTTTCTCTTGGCGAGAACTCGCCTCTTACCTAGTGCAGGCGACCTTTCTGCCGAGGACTAGATGTTTGAGATCGTATGAGATTGATCCTCGCTACTTGCGTAGTATTATACGCGACCTTTCTTGGCCGAGCGAGAATGTCCGACGAGCGAGACGGTTTGCCGACAAAAGACGTCAGCCTACCATTTCTCCCGAAACCGCCCGGAACCCCCCGTCTAGATGAGAGCCCGGGAGCGGGATCGATCTGGGGCATTCCAGCACCAACATATCCAACCTTGCCAGCCTCTCCAGAGATCAACCAGAACCCCCCGTCTAGATGAGAGCCCGGGAGCGGAATCGATCTGGGGCATTCCAGCACCAACATATCCAACCTTGCCAGCCTCTCCAGAGATCAACCAGAACCCCCCGTCTAGATGAGAGCCCGGGAGCGGAATCGATCTGGGGCATTCCAGCACCAACATATCCAACCTTGCCAGCCTCTCCAGAGATCAACCAGAACCCCCCGTCTAGATGAGAGCCCGGGAGCGGAATCGATCTGGGGCATTCCAGCACCAACATATCCAACCTTGCCAGCCTCTCCAGAGATCAACCAGAACCCCCCGTCTAGATGAGAGCCCGGGAGCGGAATCGATCTGGGGCATTCCAGCACCAACATATCCAACCTTGCCAGCCTCTCCAGAGATCAACCTGAACCCCCCGTCTGGGTGAAAGCCCGGGAGCGGAATCGATCTGGGGCATTCCAGCACCAACATATCCAACCTTGCCAGCCTCTCCAGAGATCAACCAGAACCCCCCGTCTAGATGAGAGCCCGGGAGCGGAATCGATCTGGGGCATTCCAGCACCAACATATCCAACCTTGCCAGCCTCTCCAGAGATCAACCTGAACCCCCCGTCTGGGTGAAAGCCCGGGAGCGGAATCGATCTGGGGCATTCCAGCACCAACATATCCAACCTTGCCAGCCTCTCCAGAGATCAACCAGAACCCCCCGTCTAGATGGGAGCCCGGGAGCGGAATCGATCTGGGGCATTCCAGCACCAACATATCCAACCTTGCCAGCCTCTCCAGAGATCAACCAGAACCCCCCGTCTAGATGAAAGCCCGGGAGCGGAATCGATCTGGGGCATTCCAGCACCAACATATCCAACCTTGCCAGCCTCTCCAGAGATCAACCAGAACCCCCCGTCTAGATGAGAGCCCGGGAGCGGAATCGATCTGGGGCATTCCAGCACCAACATATCCAATCTTGACACAGCAGAAGTCAGAAACACCACGAACGAAAGTAAGATAATGATTGAATTGACATAATAAAGTTTTTAAGGGTAGAATCGTTTCAAATCATCCCCACTTCGAGCTCGGTCAAGGGACATCCCTTCCACATCCTGGAGGTGATACCCCCCCGACTTGAGCACCTCGCTTATAATATACGGGCCTTCCCAGTTTGGGTTAAGCTTACCCACTGCGGCCCCTCTTCCGGCCGCATCGACCTTTTTCAGGACTAGGTCCCCCTTCTGGAAGTGCTTGATCCGGACATGTTTGTCAAAATATCGAGCCATCCGCCGCTTGACCTCTTCCTGCCTGATGGTGGCCAAGTCCCGGAGTTCCTCCACCAGGTCCAAGGACAGCCTTTGTTCTGCATTATTACCTTCCAGCCACTCTTCATCCCCTTTGCTCGCAGCGGTCACCCGGGGGGTCTTTACCTCGAACTCTATGGGGAGAACGGCCTCGGACCCGTGGGAGAGCTTGAATGGAGTCTCCCCGGTGGCGGTGTTCGGAGTAGTCCTCATGGCCCAGAGGACGGAGGGTAGTTGTTCCACCCAACTTCCTCGTAGGTTTTCCACTTTCTTTTTTAGCAGGTTGACGATTATCTTGTTTGCCGCCTCCACTTGCCCATTGCTCCTCGGGTGGTGGACTGAGGCAAACCTGAGGTCAATGCCGAGCTGAGTGCAAAAGCTAACAAATTCTTCACTTGCAAACTGTGGCCCATTGTCTGTTACTATGGCTAGTGGGAGCCCGTGCCTGCAGATTATTTCCCCCCACACAAAATTCCTTACAACCTGAGAGGTTACCTTAGCTAGCGCCTTCACCTCTACCCACTTGGAGAAGTAGTCAATCATGACTAGCAGGAACTTCCTCTGACCGCTGGCTTGGGGGAAGGGGCCGACCAGGTCTAACCCCCATATGGCGAAAGGCCAGGGAGCCGTGATGGTCCGGAGTCTCTGAGCGGGGAGGAGTTGGAGCGGAGCGTAGAGTTGGCACTTCTGACACTTTCTTGTGAACTCTGCTGCGTCCTTGCTGAGAGTGGGCCAGAAATAGCTTTGTCTCAACACCCTCCCTTCCAGGGTCCGACTCCCGGAGTGACTGCCGCATTCCCCGGAGTGGATTTCTTCCAGCACCCTCGGGACCTCCTTCTCGGAGACACAGCGAGCCAGGAGTCCCGAGAGAGTTTTTCTATGTAGCCTCCCTGCATGCAAAGAGTAATATGCAGATTTATACCTGAAGCGCCTCTTGTCCACTTCCTTTCCTGGGAACTGTCCGGAGGATAGGAAGGTGATGAATGGATCCATCCATGAGGCCTGCTGATCCACTTCCATCGACTCTCCCTCTTCGATAGAGGGCCGGAAGAGTTCCGAGGTAGTACCCCCTGCCCGAGGACCGAACTTGGCTAGGAGGTCCGCCTGGGTGCTCTCCTCCCTCGGCACATGTTTAATCGAGAAGGTGCGGAACTGTCCGATGACCCCCTTAACCTTTTCCAGGTATAGCACGAGGGTTGGGTCCTTTGCCTCGAACTCTCCTTTGATCTGGCACGCTACCACCATGGAATCCGTGGAGACCTCCACGTCCTGCACACCCAGTTCTTGGGCCAATCGAAGGCCCGCTATCACTGCTTCGTACTCCGCCTGGTTGTTGGTAATTGGAAAATGGATGTTCAAGGCTTGCTCAATCCGAGTCCCCTGAGGACTCACTAGGACTATTCCCCCCCCGAAGGAGTGTTTTCCCGACGCTCCGTCCACCAACATCTTCCATGCTTCCGGGGAAGGTGGCTCGTGCTCCTCCACTTCGGCCGCGTAGTCGGCCATGAAGTCTGCTACTGCTTGAGCCCTGACGGATGTCCTGGGTACGAAGGTGATATTGAACTCGCTTAATTCCACGGACCACTTTGCCAACCTTCCTGAGTGTTCCACCCCTTCCATGATTTTGCGGAGCGGATGGTCGGTCACCACTTTAATTGAATGGGCTTGAAAGTAAGGCCGGAGCCTCCGGGCCGATACCACCAAGGCGAAGGCTAACTTTTCTAGGATTTGGTATCGGAGCTCCGCCTTCTTCAGC
This sequence comes from Dactylorhiza incarnata, assembly GCA_033032865.1. Taxonomy (NCBI): domain Eukaryota; kingdom Viridiplantae; phylum Streptophyta; class Magnoliopsida; order Asparagales; family Orchidaceae; genus Dactylorhiza; species Dactylorhiza incarnata. The sequence continues at coordinate 5,028,597 of JAWHQI010000187.1, read as the reverse complement.
ACTCGACTAACATAGTAGATCGGGAACTGTTTCTTCCCCTCCTCTCGGATTAGCACGGAACTTACTGCCTCGGATCCTACCCCTAGGTATAGAGATAGGTCCTCTCCCGGTCTCGGTCCCTGGAGTAGAGGGGTTTTAGTGAGCTGTTCTTTCAGGGCTTGGAAGGCCCTCTCGCACTCCGGGGTCCATTCGAACTTCTTGTTTCCCCGCAGTACTTTGAAAAAAGGTGCACATTTCTCTCCCGCCTTGGAGAGGAATCTACTGAGCCCAGCCAATTTCCCTGTAAGGCTCTGGACCTCCTTCGGGTTCTTCGGCGACTCTAACCCCATTACCGCTTTAACTTTGTCCGGGTTGGGCTCCACTCCCGTGGGGGTGAGCAAATGGCCCAGGAACTTCCCTCGGCTTGCCCCGAAGACACACTTCAAGGGATTGAGCTTCATCTTGTACCGCCGCAGGGTCCCGAATGTCTCTTCGAGGTCTCGGAGGTGGGTCCCGAGGTCTCGGCTCTTAACCATGAGGTCGTCGACATAGACCTCTAAATTTCTTCCTTTCTGTTCGCGGAAGACCCTATCCATCATCCTTTGGTATGTTGCCCCGGCGTTCTTGAGCCCGAAGGGCATCATCTTATAGCAATAACATCCATCCCCCGTGATGAAGGAAACGTCCTTAATGTCCGGGGGATGCATGCGGATTTGATGGTAACCTGAAAAAGCATCTAAGAAGGACATTACAGTAAAACCGACGGCTGAGTCAACCAGCGCGTCGATTCTAGGCAAGGGGTAGCAATCTTTCGGGCATGCTTTATTAAGAAGTGAAAAATCGATACACATACGCCACTTACCTCCGCCCTTCTTTACCATAACGACGTTGGAGACCCAGCCTGGATACTGGATCTCCGATATAAATCCGGCCTGCAGGAGTTTGCCCACCTCCTCGCGGATGGGCCCTTCTAGCTTGTCTGCGACGGCTCTCCTCTTCTGGCGGATGGGACGGGCACCGGGGTCGAGGTTGAGGCGATGACACGCCACATCTGCATCGATCCCGGGCATTTCGGCGGCGCTCCAAGCGAAGACGTCCACGTTCTGTTGCACGCAGGCTAGAATCTCCGCCTGATCTCCTGGGCTGAGTCCTCCGCTGACCCGGACTTTTTCCACCACCCCCAGCCGGGTGACGACCTCGAGCTCCACGACCTCGTCCACGGCCTCCAACCGGGACTGCTCCCCCCAAGCCTTCTCTTCCCCGGCACAAGCGGGAGCTTGAGTCTCTTCCTCGGCCTCCTTTCCTATCATCATCCGCCCTTCCGCCCTTTCCTCCTGGGCCTTCTCCTCTTCTTCCTTCCTCTCCGCCCGGGGTATCTCAGCCACCCCTTCCTGGGCATGAACTTCACCTCCCTTCTTCTCTTCAGCCACCTCCAGACCTCCGACTTCGGCTACCTCTTCCATCACCTTGTCCCACTCCTCGGCCTCTCCCATCCAGGAGATGGTGTTGACAGCCGTCACGTAGCACTGTCTTGCCACCTTGGGATCCCCCCTGACCCGCACCTGGACCCCTCCGTCGTTGAACTTGAGGCACTGATGGAAAGTGGAAGGGACGCAACGGAATGCGCTGATGAGTGGCCGTCCGAAGATGGCGCTGTAACTGCTCGGGGCGTCCACTATGACGAAGCGACAGTTCCGAGACTGTCCACCCAGGGTCACATGGAGCCCCACCCCTCCTTCTACTTCCTTCCTCTCCCCCGAAAATCCGAACAGAGGGCCATCCGAGGCCAACACCCTTCTGGGCTCCACCTCCATTTTGTCGAATGCTTTCTTGAAGATGACATTGACCGAACTCCCATTGTCCACTAGGATTCGGGAGACGGTGAAGTTCTCGATCGCCGTCTGGATGACCAGCGCGTCGCAGAACGGGTCTTCGTAGCTCGGCATGTCCTTTTGGGTGAAAATAATTTTTTCGGTCGGGGGTGGAGCGGTGGATGTTGACGCTACGCTCCGGCGGTAGATGGTATGGAGGCTAGCCTTGCGGGTTGCCTCCACCCCTACCCCCCCATGGATCACTCCGATCCCTCCTCTATTCCCCAAATCTGCTCTATCCTCACATCTTTCCTCCTCCTCCCGAGGTTCCACCTCCACGATTCTTAATGGCTGTTGCGGTGGCGGCGCGGGTGCTCGACCCCTCTTCACCTCCAGGAACTCCGGGCAGGTGTCCGTGGAGTGGCCTTCCACATCGTGGAAGATGCAGTAGGGCACCGCCGTTTCCCTGGCCTCGGCCTCCGCCACCCTATTTCTCCTTCTCCTAGCGGCCGCCGTTTCCGCTTCTCCTCCCCTCCCTCTTCCTCTCCCCCGGCCAATCGCCATGGTCTGTCGAGGTGGGGGAGGTAGCTGCATCGGGCCTTGCCTCCACCCCAACTGGGGGGGCCTCCACTGACCCTCGAAACGGTTACCCCTTCCTGGGCCGTAACCCCTTCCCTGCCCCTGCATTCCTTCACCTTGCGGCCTCCATCCCCCTTCCGGGGCCCGGGGCTCTTCCCTTCTTCTGACCTCTTGCTGCCTCAACTCCGGCTCACTGAGCTTTGCAAGCCTCTTGGTGAGCTCGGGGTTAGCTTCTTCGCTCGCTACTTCCTCCGCCACCCTCTCCATCAACTCCTCATAGGAGACGGGGGCCTTCCTCTTCAACGCCATCTTGAAGAAACTTTCCTTCAACCCGACCGTGAAAGCGAGTTGAAGTGCAAACCCAGGCACCTCCTGAGTGAGCTGCACTTCCTCTTGGAACCGATCCGCATACTGAGCCAATGTCTCCCGGGACTCCTGCTTCACCGCGAAAAGAGAGTCAGCGTCCTTCTTCCTCCTCTTTGAAGTCGAAAACCTTAACAGAAAACTTCGGCGCAGGTCCTCGAACGCGTAGATAGAGCCTGCCGGAAGCGAATGAAACTAGTCCCTGGCCTTCTCCTTGAGAGTGACGGCGAAGAGCCGACACTTGAAGGCATCGGACATCGGCCTAATGGAGACCGAGTCCTCGAAAGACTGCAGATGCTGAACTGGGTCATCTCTGCCATTGTAGTACACTCTATCCCATTCTCCGAATCCCGTCGGAACGGGCGCAGACAACACTAACTCGCAGAAGGGGCTTCCCCCTCCTACCATCTTCTCTCGCTCGGCTCGCGGACCCAGCTCGCTCGCCAAGCTCGGGATCGCACTCGCGAGGGCGACGCTCGCCTGAACCACCCCGGCTGTCGTCGCGTTTTCCTGGCGTGCGCTCGCCTGTGTCGTGCTCGCTGGGGCAGAGCTCGCCGGCACCGAATTCGCCGGCGCGGAGCTCGCTAACACCGGGCTCGCCGGACTGGCGAACAACACTCGCCCTTCCCTGTCATGTCCTGGTTCAATGGCAACTTCTTTTCCAGCCATTCCTCCTGGTGCCTTCTCGCCGACTGTTGTTGGGGGAGTGGTCGCCTGAGGTGCCGGGGTCGCGAATTCGCTCCGCAGAGCCGTGACCGTGAACCCCAAAGTGTCGAGCACCTCCTTCCTGAAGTCCGCGAACATCCTAGCCATGGCCTCCTGAGGGGTCTCGCCGAACTCCTCGCCCTGCTCTTCATCTCCAGCCATAACTCTTCTCTGGGACTTTCTTGAACCAGCCGCGCTCCACGCTCACCGCACCAAAATGTTGAAACCGATTTCTCGGTCTCGAGTGGAGCTCGGGGCCCTCACCGAAATGAGGGGCAGCTAGCCCTTACCGGTCCCTCGGGAGAGGTAAGGTTGATGACTCGAGCTAAGAACGAAGACCCTAGCCTCAGCGAGGAGGTCCCTCCACTAACCCGGAAGATCGTTGAGCGCTTCCCCTCCCAAGCCAAAGCTAAGACTCGGGCAACCTTGGAGAGCTAGAGAGCTCAAACCAAAGCGACCTAGGAAGAGAAGAGCTCAAAAATGAATGAACCGCCTCTCTCCAAGGTGCCCTTTGAGGTCTATTTATAGATTTTAGTTTTGTGGCCTGTCAATAACCAAATCCCGCTGTCCATTCTCACTATCCGCACACCGGATTGGTCTGCTAACAGCCAAATTCCGCTGTTCGGAGAGGCTAAACGCAGACCTCCGGGGGCCTCTTGGTAGAAATCCCTTCCTGGACTTTTACGGGGCGAGCCAGCCCGCTTCGCGACCTCCCTCGCGAGTGGAGCTCGCGAGCCTCTGGGTCAGCGAATCCCAGAGGTATTATCGACACATCACATGGCTCGCTCGCCTGCACCTCCTCGGCGAGTCCCAGGATGGCTATCCGCTCTCACTCTAGGCGGGCTCGCCTAGCGAACTCCTTCCTCAATCGGTTGGGCTCGCCAATTGCGACCCGGCCAAGCCCCAAAGTGGCTATCCGCACCCCAAAATGGCTAACTGTACCCCAAAATGGCTAACTGTACCCCAGGTGGGTCTGCTAACAACCAAGCTCCGCTGCTTGAGACCGTTACGATCGGAGCTCTCGCCTGCCTTCTCGCGGATCCTGTCCGCGACCCCTCCTCGCGGGGGTTGCGTTGCGAGAACCCCGCTGAAGGAGCTCTCGCGAGCTCTCTCGCGAGTGCCGCCAGCGGCAGCCCCTTTGGAGGGTTGCCTTGCGAGGACCGCGCCAGCCCATGGTGGTGGTCTGCTGAGGTCTCGTCGCTCTTAGCGAGGTCTGGATCTCACTAAAATGGTGGTTGATCTTAGCGAGGTCTGGATCTCGCCACTCCCGTCTCGCTTGATCTCTTTATCCGGCGAATATCGGGGTTGTACACTGGTCATCGGCTCAAGGAGGAAGACGACCTGAATGCCCTTGGATGTGCTGTAAGATCCGTGCAGATCAATTATTTTTTATATTTATTTAATTCCAAGCTATGCTATTCTGCCCTTAATGATCAGTCAACTTCAATAAATAATTAGGGCATTCTAATGGCTGAATTAGAAAAGGTGCCAAACATAAAAGTTGTAGGCCTTGGTCTTAACTTTCATTTGGCCTTAAGTTTAGGTCATTTGGTGACGTACAGCTCCTTAGGGAGCTGTTTTACTAGGTCTGGTCCTACACTAGGTCAGCCCATTAGAAAAATTACCTAGGTCAAACCCTTCAACATTTGGAGTTGTGCTTTTAACCATGGCTGGGTATACCCTAGGGGCACCCCCTGCCAAAGGGGCAGCCCATGGTGGACAATTTTACTTAGGGTTTTTGTGGTAATTATGATATTTAAATTAAGTTGATTTTTGGAGCACTTGATGTCCAAATGACACCAAATTTTGGTGGCATACTCATTAGTACATGAGTAGTGCTTGCCTAAAATTTCACTTCGTTTGGAGTTGATTTGCTATGGAAACTTGGAAACCCTAATGAGGGTCTTTAAGGGTCAAATTAGGGTTTAAATCAATTTGAGAAGTTGAGTGTGTTAGCCTCCTCCCATCATGTTGGATATGTGAGTATGGATATACAAAGGCATGTGACACAGCCTAGTGGTCCATTTGGAGCCATTAGGGTGGTGTGACCTTAAACCCTAAGGGTGAATCCTTAAGGGTGCAAGGTGGGGATTTGTGAAGGACTTAGGACCAAATGTTCTAGCCTTGGCTCAGAACTTTGTGGATAATTTTGTAGGTGCATAAAATGACCTAGTTAATTAAATGAGAATTTTTAGAGGTGTTTAAGTATTTTATTTATAATAAATAAAATTGTCACTTTTTCCTTAATAAAATGAAATGCATGGTCATAGGACCTTGTATGGTGTTGAAACTCCATCAGTGGCTGATTAGGGATGAAAATGGACTATACTAATTTTGTTATGATTTATTGGGGCATTATTCCTTGTGTAGGAAATTCTAAGTACTTGCTAGCTTAAGGAAAATTAATTTTGATAAATACCAAATCATGGGGTTAAATTGTGAAACTTGGTTATCTGTCATTTAATGCTATCATATGCCCATGGTAATTATTTGGAGGCTTGTAGAATTATATTTCATGTACCTCATGTAGAAAGTGGATTTTACATCCTTATGAGTATTTAATCTTTTTAAAATATCAAATCATGGGGAAATGATGTGATACTTGATTATCTGTAGTTTTACGTTAATATATGCCCATAATAATTATTTGGAGGCTTGTAGAATTATAATTCATGTACCTCATGTATAAAGTGGATTTTACATCCTTATGAGTATTTAATCTTTTTACAATATCAAATCATGGGGCAATGATGTGATACTTGGTTATCTGCAGTTTTAGGTCAATATATGCCCATGATAATTATTTGGAGGCTTGTTGAATTATATTTCTTATACCTCATGTAGAAATTGGAGTTTACAAGACTTGAGTATTAAATCTTTTTAAAATATCAAATCATGGGGCAATGTTATGATACTTGGTTAACTGTAGTTTTATGTTAAGTTATGCCCATGACAACAGTTTGGAAGCTTGTAGATGTGTAATTCAAGTACCTCGTGTAAATTGGTAATTGCTACCTTTGAATGTTTAATCATTGTAAAATATCACATCACATGGTAATGACACAATAATTTGGCAGAGGACTCTAGGTCCCTATTTTGACACTTGGTAATTTTTGGAGAATTTTCAGAAATGAAATACTATTTTTCCTAATTAAAGTGGCATTTTGGTAATTATACAATTATGATGATATAGTAGGCCAAATGACATCCTAGGGTCATGATACTCAGTGAACCACCTTTATATGGGATATTACCTTACTGATAATTTTCATGTAGCATCATTCTGAGGGTAGGTCATGTGTAATTTGCCTTAAGGCCTTAACTACTTTAAATTATATTAAATACCAATTTAATATGGAAAATTATGGAAATTGGAACATACCCTATTAAGTTCAGTGGAAACCTTGGATAATTATTATAGACCTTGGTGATGAGTATTTAAAAGGGTTCCCTTATGGGGTTGATTGATAGTTCAAATTGGTGGTCTGCGTTTAGTAAAAATAGAATTTTGAGTTTTAGACAATTCAGACCCCTAAGTAGTGTTTAGGAGGTATATACAATCAGTAAATGGGTTGTATCACACCATCATTCAAGTAGGGTCAATTCTAGGGTTACTTGTGTGGTGGTGCTAGAGTTAATGTAGAAGGAATTAACGTACGTCCAACCCGATTTGGTGGGACGAGGGATGAACTAAGTCACTTTAACTATATGAAATGATGAAGGGTGAACCAAACATTAATCACCAACTAAAGTAATTGTCTTGAAGAGGATTGTGGGGTTGAGCCCATTGATCTGTAGTACCGTTAGGGGCCCCTTACGGAGTACACCGCGGGAAGTCCAAGATTCACCCTAAATATAACACGAACTAAATTGTAGGCAAGAGTAGCCTAAGTGGGTATGTAGACTGGTATGGATCTCCTCCGGGAAGGAGATGGGTTGGATCAGCTTGTGTGTTAGTCCCTGAGCTGGAAGCTCGGGTGGACATGTTAACACCTATTACTTATTCAAATAGTGGCGAGTCTTCGGTACTAGGCTAGTCGTGTCACCGACGGTAGTACGTTGACTCAGGTGAGGGTGAGGTTTAGAGGGCCGGTAAGTTTTAGTACCGCGGTCTGGAGGACGATCCCTAATAACCCACCCCGACCTTAAAGTCTAGTGGATTCCAGCAAGAGTACGCAGGAGCTCCGCTGTTGTGTTCTTAGCGTTGAGGCGTACATGAGGTCTAGGCTTGGTAGTGACTATACCCGCCTAGGATGTGGAGTGCCCGATCCACTACCACCGTGAGTCACGACGGTCGGTACCCGAAAGGATGGCTTCCTTTCAAACAAAATGGGAACTTTAAAGGTCTGTGCGCATAGAGTCGTATGGGTGAGTCACATTTCATAAACTCATTAAAACATCATAACCATAGCATAGCGTAACATACACATTAGCATACCCCCATCATATAAATTAATATGGGCTCTTTTATATGATGGGTTACCTGGACATCTTAACTTATATGTCGTATGGGCGTTCATATAAGTTATGGTACGAATCTGTGATGGTAGCTTAGATTTACTTACTGCACTGCATTTTCTTCCTATTTACTGCTTATTTCATTGCTCTACTTTACTGCCTTATACCTGCACTATACTGCTAGCTAGATTTTATTGCTTTACTTATACCTGCTAGAATAGTGTCATGTCACCACCTTCTTGCTTACCCCTTGTTTCTCCTCCGCTTCTTCCTCCCGCTCAGTGCCTAGGAGTCGTGGAGGGAGGCGAGGACAAAACGACTTAGTCTTTATGACTAACGGTCGGTGTGACCGCAGGAGTCCGAGGAGACGGAGTTGTCCCGCGCGCAGTAGGATGAGATGGCAGGACCTGAGCAGCAGATGCAGCGCACTACCACGACGCCACAGGTTGATGATTAGATAGTTAGATTTCCTCTTTTGAGAGCTTTTGTTGTAGACTTCCGCATGTTGTAGAGAGAGAGATAGTACATTACTTTGCATATGTATCGGGTTTAAGCCCCTTTAGTTGTACTTCTCTTATGGACTTTCTGTTCTCATTATATACTTATATATGATGATGTGATTGTGGACATGCCTTCTTTTATGTACTTACTTTTTGGCATTATTTACTTATGATCGTAAAGCCGGCAGGGTTGGTGCTGAGCGGTGTTGGTCGACCCGAGTGTCGGTGACACCGCAAGGCAGCGATTTTGGGCGAAGATCCACCTCAACCGTGCGATGCGGGAGAGGTTCGAGTTTCCAAGTACCCGAACGGGTTTTGGAAAAAGAGATCTTACAACGGTCACATTAGCTTTCCTTTCCTGTCAGACGCCCAGCCATCATAGCAGGCCCCTGATTGGACAATCAGGCGGTGACATTAATTTCTGACAGCGCATCCGCGAGATTTGAATTTGTCTCGACGATATATTCCATCGTTATGACGACATGGAATGTATCTCGACGACATGTCTTTGTCGGCCCCTTGTGCTTTGGTAATTCTTCAGGTCTCCTTGCTTTTGCTTCTGATGCTTGTATTTCAACGATACGGGACATGCTGACGTTCCTGCATATACGACGATATGCTTCCTTTGTTTGTGTCGTTGGGACCTTCCTTTGTTCATTCTGTCGTTGTAATTGTAGTATTGTCTTGTCGACATGGCCGCTATTTTGATGTCGACGATACTCCATTCTTCTCGACGACACGCCTTTCTTTGATAGTATCTCTGCGTTTGCTTTGTCTATCATTACAGCGATAAGCATACTTTGTCGGCCATCCCTTCTGTCCTTCTCGACGATATATACTTGTATACTTGTATTCTCCTGAGATTATGAACTAGATGTGTGATCAAATACAAAGTGAAGTATTCTTGACATGATGACTTCTTCAAATCAGGAATCATGTAGGCACGATTCCCAACAATGATCATTCATGACATGATCAATGACGAAGGTCTAGGTTCATCCCCATCCACAAGCATAATACAAATGGAAGCCCAGTGTGGCTCTAAATATCAATCAATCAAGTGAACTTAGCAAAGTTTATAATGTATGAGGACTAAGGCATATCCTCTACGAAACATGATGAAGGTCTAGATTCATCTTTGAACACATTCTCATTCGCATAGTTGGCTGATAACACTATCGTCTAACCCACTCCACACCACAGTATTCCCCAATTTACCATTCTAATGGTTTCCCAAGCACACTATCCTGATTTCATCACACGACAATGTTATACTCACGTCATCGAACTACGATCACTCCTCAATCATTTTCTATGTTGTGGAATCCATTTAAAGGCCAATTCATCACCCACAAGCAATACTATGCTAGTCTAATGATCGCCGAAAAATGACTATTACAACAATATGTTATGTATCGTGGTAACCTCTAAAGGCCAAATTGGAGACAATCAACCTAGGACTTTCAGTAGGAATACTACATACAGACTTCCAAGTTCCCAAACCTCGCATATGATACTATGCATTTCTCAGAGTAATTTTTTGGCACGCATACTTGGTCAAACCTAAATGCAACATTAGACAAAATCATCACCGATCTGGGGTCTATGACCAGGGTAAGCTTCACGCACAATACCTAAAATCCGCAACAATTGCCGGATTTCTAATGCATTTCATGCCAGGGATGCAATCTCATGCATGTCCCGGGGTTCTAGCAAACCAAAGGACTTAATACTCTCCACTAATTAGTGGAGGAGACTCTCCTATGCAAAGCAAATCAAAACGAAATATGAAATTAAAGCATCATCCTAAAATCAAAGAAAAACATCGTTACCTTTGATGCTCGCTTCAGCTCCATGAAAACCTTGAAAGAAAGGGATGAAGATGATCGAAATGGACTCCTCTCTGTGAATCCGGCTTTGGATTATCGTTTGGTGCCCCAAATCGCCCTTTAATGGAGAATCACCCAAGCTTTCCCCCTTTCTTCCTCTCCTCCTTCTCAAACCTAAGAGAGAGAAATAATCAAGTGAAATGAATCTCAATAGGCCTCATTCTTGATATAAAGGCCTCTCAATATAATCTTATCCCTCCAAACTCAAAACCCTAAGTCGAACGGTACAAAATTCGGGCTTTAAAATGAATTCACAGCCCCATGCATGACCTCCCACACGGCCGATGTGATCCAAATAATACAAAACACCATTACAGTTCATTTAGATCTTAAAAGTAAGCTTTCTATTGGCTTAATGTCTTTGTGCTTTTTCATTGATACAGTTGAAGAAAAATTATCTTTGAGAGCAAGGACTATGATCAATTATAATATAAAATATAAGCCTGCTCTTTAGAATGACATTGAGACTCACTTTGGGCGCTCGGCTGGAACCGACGGTGGAACGGTTGCTCCAAGCTTCAGCTCGAAACAACGCGCAGAATGAAAATATTTCCTCGATACAGAGTACGACACACCAGCATGGAGCTAGGGGGTCTTCATTCCACCTCCGTCGACCTCAAAACGGAGCTCGGCTAGGGTGCCAAACAGGACTTCAGATTTCCCACACTTTTTGTAAATACTTTAAGCATGTAACCGTGCTTAAGTCTTGAGATTATACGCTTATTTACTCCGCAACGTCAGCGGTGGCGGATCCAGGAAATAAGAAACGACGGTGTACAATTTTTTTAATAGTACATAAAATGTTCCAAATTAATTTTTGTGGTGCAAATATCTGAGTTTATCCAAATTTGATCTACGAATAGCTAAATTTTAATGTGCTTATAACAAATTGCAGAAGAAAAAAAGAGCAGAGCTATCAATATCCCTTTACCCCCCTCTAAATCCGTCCCTCAAGTAGAATAAATATCTCTCTAAAGAATGTCGACACTTTTAGGAAAATAAAAATAAAGCTTAAATACAGGATAGCTAGCTCATGAGGATGACTGGGCATTTCCGTAAATTATTCCCCCCATGAGCCGCCAATGCTATATTTTCGTCTCACATAAAACCTTGAACCAGCCTTCCTTTTCTCTTTAATTAAGCACAAAAGCTCCCCCTTTTTTTCCTCTCCCCCTCCGTCTTCTTTCTCTCTCCCAAACCCCTCCTTAGACCCCCCTCACCTCTATACCTCCTCCAATGTCTTACTTCTACCTTACCCTGTTCCTTCTGGCCCAGATCACACTTCCGCACCTCCTCGCAAATATCGCCGGCGAGTCCATCCACGACGTCCTCCGCCAACACGGCCTTCCGGCCGGCCTCGTCCCCAAGGAGGTGGAATCCTACAGTCTGGACCGCAGCACGGGGCTCCTAGAGGTGCAGCTCGACCGCCCCTGCTACGCAAAGTACGATGGGCCGGCGTTCTTCGATCGGGTGGTGCGCGGCAATCTCAGCTACGGCGAGCTGCGCAGCGTCGTGGGGCTGAAGCAGGAGGAGCTCTTCGTGTGGCTCCCCGTGCGAGGAATCATGGTCGCCGACCCTTCCTCCGGCGTCATCCTGTTTGACTTCGGCCTCGCGCGCAAGCAATTATCCCTCTCTCTGTTCGAGGTTCCGCCGAAATGTTTGCCGGAGTTCCTCTCGGCGGCCATCCGACAAACATCTGAGGGTGAGGAAACTAAATAGTGGCCATCTTTGGAATTAATTTCTATTTGGGGAATTACTGCTCAGTCTAGGATTTCTCTGCAGGTTCAGTTACTATATAATAGTAATAATTAATTAGACATATAATTTGAGGTATATAAAATAATTTAAATTAGATTAAAATAGAAATAATATGAAAGGCAAGGGAAATCTATGTATATTATGCTAGCTATTGTAGGAAAATAAATCGTTTAAATAGAATGACATTTTATGCGTTGGGCTTATTTTTATATTTAAAGTAAAGCTAATAATATTAAAAACACACCCTAAATAGTAAATACTACGATTATGAACATCATAAATATTTGAGCATGAATCATTTTTTTCTTCTTTTTATATCTAATTATGTAGAAATATTTGATAAAATTTTATTCTTTACAATTTCTTGCATGTTGTGTCATATATATGTAGCATTTACTTTGATAAGTACAATTATTTGAGATATTGTAGTTTACGAGATAAGCACAAGTTATAATAGTACTTTTATAAAGTATTAATTAATGCCAGCGAAAATCCTCTTTTGGTTATTATTCTAAACATTAATTTTATGGTAAAAACTATTAAATTTAAATTTATTTGCACAAGCTGTATTATGAATATTAACATGCTCTTGCTAATTTTAACTGAAGTTTCCTTTAATTAATTTATTTATTTATTGAAGAATCCAGAAATCAAATAGTAGAGACCTAAAAGACCAGTGCTGCTTGATCGATTCTACTTATATAAAACCTTCTTTGTTCTTTTTTGCAGCTATTTTAAACTTTTGTAAATACTAAAATTCACTTAGCATGGCTAAAAAATGAAGAAAAATATTTATTTGCTTCAAAATTTCATTTATATAGACTGTTTAATTTCTTATTCATCCAATTTATCATTAACCAGTACACAAAATTACTTAAAAGCTAATATCTGTCCATAGGGATTCTCCGCAGAAAAGAAGGATTTGGTGATCAGAGATAAAATTAACAGATGAGAAAATTCTAAGTAGCTCTCTCTCTCTCTCAGATTTGATGTTGTTTTGATTTCATCTTTATTTTCTTTTTCGAATTTGGATATCACAAGTGAAGAGTGATTAGTGTTATCAAACTATATGAGGAATGTGTTTTTATTATTTCTTTTTTCGAGCTCAAGACAGCTCATGAGGAGAGACTTATCCAGATATATATTACCCAAATTAAAAGGTCTAATAACAGTTTTTTACTATATTTTTATTGCACACACAATATTACAGAATGTTACACGGTGATCATAATAGATCGCCGCGCAAGAGCAAATCCAGCTGTCCGATATGTGATCCTACAATGGAGCGCCTAACAGACGATAATAATAGGTGAGAGTAGCGTACAAAAAATATTCTAACAAAATGGCGTTGTTGAGAGAAGAAACCGCCAAATATAAACACCTTGATAAAACTATATGTAATATAATACCTAAGGGTCCTAATGTAATAACAAAATGAACATCTGTCTTCTTCCCAGGGGTGAGAATCTTTTACTGTTTAATACGTTGGCATTTGTACTTCTCTGAGTTATCATCATGAGCTAGCTGGATTTCAAGCAAACAGCTATTGTGAGCTAAGAGGTTGCTTCCTTCTCTGGTTAGGTTAAGTAATCATGCCAAGGATGGTTTGGGTTATATATATATATATATATATATATATAGGAGTCGAACAGCACGGACCTCCGGCTCTACGTGAGTGCATTCGAGTGGGCTGTGCCCGCATATGAGCGCTTACCTTTTATTCAAAATATATACATATGAGTACTTAAAATATACTTAAAAAATATTAATCAATATTCATATTTTTATTTTATAAAAAAATTTAAATTTTATCTAAAAAAATCAATTTCTCTCTCCCTTTCTTTTTCTCTCTTTCTCTCTCCCAAAAGTTTCTCTCTCCTCTCTCTTGCGGCAGCCCCCCTCTCGGCCGCCCTCTCTCTCTCTCTTTCTCTCTCTCTCCCTCTCTCTCTTGTCCTTCATGGTGAGTAGCTTTAGGTCTAGGTTTAGGAGGGCTATTATTTTTCATTGTTTAATCCGAAGACAATGAATGGTCTAGATGAAAAGTTTGGGCTTTTAGACTCTCTTGAACGGTCTAGATGCAATCAAAACTGCATCTTTATAATAGATAAATATATATATATATATATATATATATATATATTAAAAGGTAAAAGATGGTTTTGATTAAACATTTAGAATTCTCAATTTATCATTTTTTAAATAAAAAAAATTCTACAAAAATCCATAGAGAGTGGTGAGAGATGAGCGAGAGAGGAGAGAGAGGAGCTTAATGCGCCACGGTGGGGGAGAGAGAGTGGAGAGAGGAGAGAGAGGGTCAGTTTATTTATTTATATATTGACGTGCCACCGTGGGAGAGAGAGAGATAGAGTGGAGAGGGAGGAGAGAGAGGGTCGGAGGAGAGGGAGGATCGGTTTATTTATTTATATATTAAAATGAGGCTGAAGAAAGAGAAAGTGAGAGGGGAGTGCATTTAGGCGTGCACCACTTAAATTTTATATTAATTTTTTGAAATCTTTATAAAATGAGTATGTGTGCTGGTGATGTTGGCTGTAGGGGAGGAGCATCGTGTCTGTCACTCGTATATATATAGGGTCATTTATGGGGACCTCTCCTCTAAGTTTGCAAAATTACGGATTGCATCCCTCTTATTGTTGAAATTATAAAAACCTCTCCTCAATGTTACAAAACATAACATGTACTCAAAACACTACAATACTTTTGGTCTTTAGCAACACTTGACATGACAACATTTATAAAAATATTGTCTAAATCTTGAATTGAGAACAGTTTATAAGTGTTGTGATAAGTTAGCATCTTAAGAGAACACTTTCTGTGCAACGTTCAATAAATGTTCTCTAATCTCTTATCGGGAACATTTTTGAAATGTTGTAGTTGATTGTTCACCTTAGACAACAATTATAACATGTTGTCTTTAAACAAAAAAATTTGCAACACATTTAAAATGTTGCAGAACCCTTTTCAATTCAGCAAAAACTATTATCGCACACCTAAACTATTACTTAATAATTAAATTTATAAAAAAAAAAACTCAAACCCTCCACAAAACCCCCTCGACACTCCCGATGCCCTTCGTTTCTCCTTTCCCCGCAGAGACGCGCGCCTCTTCGGCGATTTTCCTTCTTGATTCTCCCTAGCCGCGCGCTCTTCACCGATCCGTCTTCATCTCCATCACTGAGGTCATCCTCAGCGTCTCGATCCTTCAGTCGGTCGTGCCCTAGCAGCCTCGACGAAGAATCTGGTGAGTTCCTATTTCCTATTTCTCTGATTTAACCATGTTCAGATGCTTTTTATGTCAAGCGCACATCAACCATGTTCAAATGTTTTTTATTTATTTGATTTCCTATTTCTCTGATTTCTCTACTCAACTATTCTGTCTCTAATCAACTATTCTGTCTCTAACGCCAACTCCTTGTCAAGGAAAAGGAAATGTAGAATGTCGATCATTTTTCGGGCATGCACAAATGCTAGGTAACATGGTTTTGACTCTGTTTTAAACCTAAGTAACATGGTTTTGACTCTATTTTAAACTTAACAGCGCCTCTCTAAACAAGGCCCCGATACCAAAATTGTAACAAAATTTATAATGTAAAATTTATAGCATAAGCTTTAGAGTTTATTTCATACCAAGTTCTCAAGGTTTTAATAATAATGTCAATGATATAGATTTGAATGTTGTAGTGGAAGGTGTGTGTGTGTGAAGTCATTTAGGGTCCATTCATTTGGACGGAATTGGCTTTCTGGAATTGGCATTGGCGATTAGAAATCCAATTCTAATGTTCGGCGCAATGAAATTTACGAGGATATTGGCTTTTATATGAAAACCCATGACTTTGACTTTGAACTAAAAAATCAAATCGTCAATTCTTACCTCCACCCATGAGTTTTCCGCATAATCGAGTGTTTTTGCCAGAGTTTTCGGCCTACGCACGTGTTTTCCTGTCGGGAGTGGGTTTTTCCGCCAGACGCGTGTTTTTCGGCCGGCGCGTTTTTTCGGTCGGGCATTCATTTTTTGCCCAGGCTGGCGTTTTTCGCCCGGGCACGCGTTTTTTCGGTCGGCCGTGGTTTTTTCGGCCGGCCGGGCTATTTTTTCCCGGACGATATTTTTTCTCCCGAGCGCATTTTTTCGCCGGTGCGCGTTTTTTTCGCCGGGCGCGATTTTTTCGCCCGGGCGCAGTATTTTCCCCCCGGGCGAGATTTTTTCCCGTGGGCGCGTTTTTTTTGCCCGGTTGCATTTTTTCGCCTGGGCACGCCCGATCGCATTTTTTTCGAACAGGCAAAAAAAAACGCGATCGAGGGAAAAAAACGGGTTCGGGCAAAAAAAATCACGTCCGGTGGAAAAATCATGCTCGGGACGAAAAAATTGCGCCCGGGCAAAAAAAAACGCGCCCCGATGAAAAAACGTGATCGGGCGAAAAAAACGCACCCAGGCGAAAAAAATCTCACCCGGGCGAAAAAATCGCGCCTGGGAGAAAAAATCGCGCCCGGGAGAAAAAAACGCGGCCGGGCGAAAAAAATGCGCCGGGCGAAAAAAACGCGCCAGGGCGAAAAAAATGCGCCCGGGCGAAAAAAATGCGCCCGGGCGAAAAAAACGCGCCCGGGCGAAATAATCTCACCCGGGCGAAAAAATCGCGCCTGGAGAAAAAATCGCGCCCGGGAGAAAAAAACGCTGCCGGGCGAAAAAATGCACCGGGAGAAAAAAACGCGCCCGGGCGAAAAAAAAACGCGCCAGGGCGAAAAAAATGCGCCCGGGCGAAAAAAACGCGCCCGGGCGAAAAAATCGTGCCTTGGCGAAAAAATCGCGCCCGGAGAAAAAAAACGCGCACCGGCGAAAAAACGCGACCGGGTGAAAAAAACGCGAACGGGCAAAAAAAAACGCGACCGGGTGAAAAAAAACTCTACTGGGCGAAAAAAACTCGCCCGGGCGAAAAAATCACGCCCGGCGAAAAAAATGAGCCCTAGCGAAAAAAACGCGCCCGGGAGAAAAAATTGCGTCCCGGCGAAAAAATTACGCCCGGGCGACGCAGTCGGCCGAAAAAATTGAGGCCGGGCCAATAAATCGCTCCCGGGCGCGGGTTTTTCGCCCGGAAAAAAATGCGCACTCGGGCGAAAAAATTGCGCTTGAGCGAAAAACGCGCGTCGTAAAATATATTATGCAATTTAATGCGTTTGGCGCTAACGCATATTTTGAGTTTTTTTAAATTATTGTATAATGTTAATTCTAATACCAATTCCATTATTCTGCCGAACAACTTTTGTGCCTCAATTCCAATTCTGTTGACTGAATTCAATCTTACTGCCGAACAACAAAATTAGAATTCTGTACAAAGTCAATTCATGTAGATATTGGTTTTCGTCGAAAAGCCAATTCCGTTCAAACGAACGGACCCTTATAGATTGAATTGAAGCTGACTCATTGGCATGGCATGGCATGTGGTGAGATGATTTGGCAAGTTTGTTTTGCCTTGTTGGGTTGGAGGTGGCAATGGCCCACTAGAAGCATAATCACAATAAGTGCTTGTAGGTTTCTACAACTATTGCCTTAATGATTAATGTTTGTCGGAAATTTAAAATAGTTTTTTGTGAAGCTTAAAAAACAAATCTACAAGTAGTATCTTACTTAATAAATTAATGTGTAAAAAAATTTGAATGAATCGAGAGGAGCAAAGGTACAAACATACAAAGAACTCAACTACATAAATATTAATTACAAGGCACAAAATTGTTTTCTGTTCAGGGAAAATGTATGGCCTACAATTCCATTTTTATGTTGAATAGTTTTATTTATATTGAAAGTAAGTTTACATAGTTCTTCATCATAAATCAATCATTTATTTTGTTGAAGAATTTTTGAAGGATCTGCTTGTAGTTTAGGAGATGTGAAGGAATTGATAAAAAGGAAATATTATCTCGCATTAGGATGTGACCTCCAACCTAAATTGTCACATACCCAATAAATTTGAGATAAGGAGTAAATAGATCGGTGACCATTCTCGCTAACCTATAGAATATATTGCAGTTTATATGTAAGAATGCATTAAAACATGCAACTGACAAAAAATCTACAACTATCATGTAATTCTATTTTTATTATTTTTAAAAACACAATTTTCTTTTATAGAAAAATCTCATTTAATAGGTATCACTGAGCCAGTAGGAAGCACCAGAGAATTTTTTGCCACTTAAGATGGATGGACCAAAGCCCTACGGACAACGAGTCCGCTTCCGAATGAGAGCACTGATATGATTGGTTTGAATATTCAAACATGATGGCTAATTAAAGTCTTCATTGAAGACTTTAAATATGCATAGTCTTAAACTAAGGCTCCGTTTGAGGCGACTTATTTTCACCGGTCAAGCGGTTACGATCGCATGAACCGGACCTTAATTAAGGTCCGGTTCATGCGATCGTAACCGCTTGACCGGTGAAAATAAGTCGCCTCAAACGGAGCCTAAGACTGCTTCCTCAAAACCACATATGCATTACCTAGGAAACTTCCAAGAAAGGCTAGGTTTAAGAATGAGAGAGATGAATTGAGGTTTATGTATGATCACCACAGAGGAGAGAAACCCGATCTGCTTCTGAGAGAGTGGATGAGAAATTAGGTGTTGTGAGTGGTGGATTGCGACAGTCTGGATACGTCAGCAACAACGGTAGGCTACACACGAAAACAATGTCAGCGAGTCGCGTACACGCAACAAGGTCAAGTCTTGGTGGGGCGTTTCTCCGGTGGTAGTGGGTCGTCTAACGACGATGAAGGTTTATTTGTTTTGTCACGAACCTTGTGTGTACGCTATGATAGCGAAATGCAGTCAAAGTTTTATACACTCAGCGGATTTTATTGGTTTCCTCCTTCATTAGCGATATTTCTTAAATGTGTTGCACTTTCTCCTTGTTTGAGTAGTGTCAATATTGTTATTATAAAATATTATCGATGTTGGAACCGGGATTCGGCCCAACGAGGAGTTCGGACCCCAAAAATGGGTGTAACTCGCGCTTACTGATCCCTTGGAGCAACTGGACCGAAGACTTAGAACTTAATTAGACCCTTGGCGACAATGTGGAGGTCATACCACACACCCGGAAGATCTTAGAGCATTTCCCCTCCTAAGCCAAAGACTGAAGTCGGGCACCTTGGAGAGCTCTGAGAATGCTAACCAAAGATGACCTGAGGAGAGAGAAGCCAAAAAAGGTCCCCTCCAAAGGTGCCCTTGGGGTCTTATTTATAGTTTTTCTGAACTGGTCTGCTAATAGCGGGATTCCGCCTTTTGGTTTTACTAAACGCACCCCAATTTGGCCTGCTAACAGCCAAACCCCGCTATTCTGAAGGGCTACTGGAAGCCCATCAGGGGCAGAGGGGTAATTTCACCTCCTTAGCCCCTGGGCAAATGGCCTGCGAGAGCTCCGCTCGCGAGTATTCTTGCGAGTCTCCTCGCGAGTCCTGCTCGCGAAACCTCCCTAGGCGAGCAGCCCGCGAAGGCACTAATCGTCTTCCTTCTGACGACAACCACCCAAGGCGGGCCTCGCATTCTCCCCTGCGAGATCTCCCTGGCTCGCCTTGCCTGGCTCTCGCGACCCCTTAATGGCGAGATGGCCACTTCCAACCTAATTCACACATCTTCGGGCCTTATCCCTTCAGGAAAACACGGGGTTGTACACAATCCCCGCTCTTTGCGAGATTATTCTAAGCTCGTAAAGAATCATCCAACCCCGGGTGTTCGCCGACGACTTTTGATCTGCCGGGAATCTTTCTGCGGGTCCCACCTCACAGCAATAAATACTACCCAAGTCGGGGTAGCGCGCACCATCATTCTCTTCCTACTTCTCTGCCTCCTTCCACATTAGCCGCGGGAAATGCCTCTTTTAGAAGAACTTCAAGCTCGTCTGAGGGCGTCCAAGGAGGGCGAGCTCTCTGCCATGACCAATGCCGCTTCCTGGATGACCCGTTAGACCACTCCTCCCCCATCCAAGATGAAAAAGGCGAAGCCAGTCAGCCTACCCCCAGGGGGACAACGCTGTACTGCTGGACTCTTCTCCTGATAACAGGCCCACCGGGGAGGTAAAAGCTATCCTTCTCGCTTAGCTGCTCATTTGATTTCACTAAACCTCGCCTGACCACAGGGCCCCCCACCCATCGATAAGGGCGCGAGTGAAGACTTATCCGGGGATCGCCCCGATCCTCCGGCAAAGGCTGACCTTGCCAACAGGCAAGCTTCTAGTAAGTTACCCGCCCTTACCTGCCAAGCTTAACCTCCGGACTGATGGCCTTTTCATTCTTCTACTTCTTACAGCCTCCCACCATGCGACCCCAGTTGCCGATCCCCCCCTGACACAACCCTTAACACCCAGGGGTTCAATCTCTTGAGGGGGGAAGGTTCCGGTGGCTCGCGACCGGCCACAACCACTCCTGCTGATGACGCGACACGCCGCGCTGTTCTAGGGAAGTCCATCTCGCTTCCTTTGACTAATCTTTTTCAGGGTCGGCCTAGCACTTCTCGCCCACCTCCTGGTAAGGATTTTGTTGCTTCTTATGAGAGATTTCTCTCTGCGACAATAAGAGAAGGCTTCGCTATCTTCTAACGCTGTTTAGATTTGCTCGTAGGTGATTCAGAGACCCTCCCCACCGACTCTGACTTTGGGGAGGAAGAGATGTCGCCTCTTCCTTTGCCGAAGCTAATGGATGATTTCCTTGGCGATCCGCGAGATCCCAAAACCATGAAGAGGCGAACTTCAGAATTGTTTCAGAAACAAGGGCGACTACTGCAGGATCTTCATCTCCAGGCGAAGAGGGAAAGAGAAATTGCTGAGGAGCGACATGCCGCTCTGTTAGATGAGTGCGCGCGGCTTCGCGCCGAGATGCCGCAAGATCTTAGAGAGACGACCACCTCCCCAGGGATGCACCTCGCGCGAGTGGAAGATTACCCTCGCTTGATTCAACGCGAGTCCCGCGCCGTTCACGCATATCATTACCCTAGGCTTTCGTCGCGGTCAGGAGTGTGAGGTCGTGGTAGATGGAAATGGATATACTACTAATCATCGCTCGCACTCCTTTCTTGCCCGGCGAGACCCCCGTCAATGTTTAAAACTCATTAAATCTCACTTGGACAATCTCGTGAACCTTTTCACCTTTTTATTAACTATCTCTCGCCCGCTACCGGGGCCCTCGCGTACTTATTATTAGTTATGCGACATAATTGCTCGCAATGCATGTTGTATATCTGTCATTTCCATTTTCTTTTCTGATGTTCTCGTATGTGAATCTTGTTAATACAAATTTCGCCAGCAGGTGTCGCTCGCTAATATATCTGGGGCTTTCTTACGTTCTCGCACGTAGTCATTACATAGGGTTTTGCCTAACCGCACCCCCTATCGCTACGACTTCTTTCTCGTGCTTTTTATTTTCTATAAATAGGTCCCATCGCTGAAACTCACATACCGCATTTAACACTAGCTCTTCTTCTTTCTCTGACTGCGAGATCTCACGTTCTCTCCCTCGCGCCTTTTGCTCTTTTCTTCGCAGGTTTCATCAACGGTGGGAGACGCTAGCGAGGCTGAAGGTCGGCTGAAGTGCGCCTGGACCTTCACCGACCACACTTTTTTCAACAGCAACCTGACCGAGGAAGAATATCTCGCCGCCGTCGCCGACTTCATCCCGTAGGGGTTCTCCGCTCGCTGCCCTAGCGCAGATGATGTAATCAACGTCCCCATGCAGGATGAGCTCGCCATCCAGACCGCCCACTTTGGGGTCGGCCTGCATCTGCCTCTGTGGTCAGAGGTCCGCTAGGTATCTGATAATCTCGCTTACTTTCACCTTGCCATAATTTAAATTCTCGCTCGCTTCTTTAAGATCTCACAATCTTGCTCGCAAGGTGTTAAAGCATTTTGGCGTGATATTGGGTCAGCTGACCCCCAATGCCATGGTTGTCATCGTCGCGTTCGCGTGTTACATGCGAGAAGAACGCATTGAGTTCAGCTTATCGGTCTTCCGGAAGCTGTTCTCCTTCAGGGCCTACAAGGATGTCACCGCCTACTTCGTGGGCTCGGGGATCAAAGGTGGTCGACACCGTTAACAAGAGACATTACTGGGCTCAGAAGTTCCTTTTCGTCAAAGGGAACTTCGACAACGTTCCCTTCTCACCAATCCAGCACAGCGAGAGCACCTACCGCCCCCCGGCTCTCGGCGGCCATGACGTCACCCTATTCTAGTTCTTCAACAAGAAGAACTTCGAGGTGGTCCATCTCCGCCGAAACATCAACTCGCTGCTCCTGGTGCTTCCCGGGGAGGGTATGTACCGTGCTCGCTCTCTTATCCCTTCTTGATACTTTCGCTAACTATCTTTAACTGTTAAACCTCTTATAGGTGAGTGATACCTCCCCGTCCATCCTCCTTACGCGAGCAACAGACCAATTTCTGCGAGTCTTACTCTCGCCACCATGGGAGCGGATGCCTGCCGCGAGATTCACCGCCCCACTGCTCCGCCTAGCAGAAAAAGGGCTGAGTCCCCCGGCCGTAAGGATCCCTCTTCGCAGCCCTCGCAGAAGAAGAAGAAGAAAAATCCCCCTCATCTAGCAAGGGAAAGGGATACGTCGAGGCCTCCTCAAGCGAGATTTCCCCGACTGGCCTTCCCGCAGAAAGGGAGGCCAGCGAGCCGGTCGAAGAGGTCGCCAGGACCGGTCCTCTGTTAGTGTCGATCAACCACTGGAACTTTGCTCTTGGCCAGAGGCACAAGGATGAGGCTGGCGAGCACCTGTTGTTCTGGAACCCCGAGGTCAACAAGGCCTCAATCTTCACCCTTCTCTCCTCTTGGGTGGAGCAGGCGACCGTTAATGGGCAGACGTTCTCGTTCTCCTTCGGGCTTTATGGCCATGAGGACGCCTCGGTCTTCAAGACCGAGTCCGCGAGGATCCTGGCATATGAGAGCGCGCGAGCCCAGCTCTGTTCCTTGGAGCTCGCCCATATGACCGACCGACGATGTATTCAACTTGAGTGCCATAACAAGGAGCTCGCCTTCGCCTACAAAAATTCTGTCGCCGTGATCACGAGCCTAAAGGAGAGGTTGCTCACCTCCGACGAGCTTCTCTCCGGCCATCAGGATGGAGTGGTAAGTCTTCGAGCCCTCACCTTCTTCCTTTTCTAATGGCGCTTCCCTGGCTTACCCCTTTAATCTTCACAGGATGCTGAGACCGCCAGGGAGCTTCGCGCTCGCATCTCTAGCCTGGAAAATGAGGTCACTGGGCTGAAAGCTTACAACCATGAGTTGATCTGCGCCGTCCTCCCCCTGTCCCCTCGCTACTTGGAGAATGAACAGCGAGCCAGGGAGGAGGAATCGCGAGAAGCCTCCATCACTGCGGCCCGGTACATCTTTCAGGCTATGCAGGGAGCTGACCTGCTATCTTCCGAGGTGGCCAACCTGACGATCGAGGATGTGGTCCCGGAGTTGTTCGTGCCAGCCCTGCCACTTTTGGACAGCGAGGACGAGCCGTCCGCCGACGATCATTAAAACTTATATTTTTATTGTTTCTATATTTTTGGCTGGCGAGATCGCCGCGACATCTGTAACTGACTAGTGAAATAAAAATGAAAATGTTTGTCCACCTGTTCATTGTATTCTCGCTTTCTATGTGTTGTCATTTTCTCGCATTTATACCATGCTTTACGCCTTCTCTACCATGTTCGTCGTGCTCGCGCCCGCCTACCGCGTAGTATCCCATCTTTGGCACAGGACGTGTACTCATAACCACCTCCTCGCTTTTCTCGCCTACCTTAGGGTTGCAGGTCTCGGGATCAGCCCTCTACATCTTCGTCTCGTGGGGAGTGAACATTCCACCCCCCCCCCCCCTTTTGACTTCGGCGAGCGAGATCCCTATAAGACCTCTCGCACTATTCTCGGGGACTTGAGTGATCCTTTTTACACACATCTTCTATGCCAGCGAGTACTCGGCCTGCCCGTTTGGGGCGGCTATTTTGCTGATTTTCCCTTCTATTTTCTGCGAGGACTCTATTTCCCGGGAGGCCTTCTACCAATAGCCTGTGGGATGAGCTCTCCCCTCCCTTGTTGTGCGAGGTCATCCATTCTCGCCGAGCGAGAAGACCCTTTTCTAGTAACTTTGCCAGCCTCTCTAGAGATCGACCTGAACCACCGTCTATGAGACCCCGACAGCGGAATCATCCGGGGCATTCCAGCACCAAAGGACATGTTACCTTGCCAGCCTCTACAGAGATCAACCTGACCCACCGTCTATGAGAGCCCGACAGCAGAATCGATCTGGGCCATTCCATCACCAAAGGACTTGCCACCTTGCCAGCCTCTCTAGAGATTAACCTGACCCACTATCTATGAGAGCCCGACAGCGGAATCAATCTGAGGCATTCCAGCACCAAAGGACTTGCCACCTTGCCAGCCTCTCCAGAGATCAACCTGACCTATCATATATGGGAGCCTGACAGCGAAATCGATCAGGGGCATTCCAGCATCAAATGACTTGTAACCTTGCCAGCCTCTCCAGAGATCAACCTGACCTACCATCTATGAGAGCTCGACAGCGGAATTGATCTGGGGCATTCCAGCACCAAAGGACTTGTTACCTTTCCAGCCTCTCCAGAGATCAACCTGACCCACCGTCTATGAGAGCCCGGCAGCGGAATCGATCTGGGGCGTTCCAGCACCAAAGGATTTGACACCTTGCAAGCCTCTCCAGAGATCAACCTGACCCACCATCTATGAGAGCCAGACAGCGGAATCGATCTGGTGCATTCCAGCACCAAAGGACTTGTTACCTTGCCAGCATCTCCAGAGATCAACCTGACCCACCGTCTATGAGAGCCCGATAGTGGAATCGATCTGGGGCATTACAGCATAGAACACTTGAGGATTCCTACTTAGAAACAACTTTGAAACCAATATATGGAGAGTAAAACATACAACAAGTCAATTACAAAAATTTTAAGGATACAATCGCTTCAAGTCATCCCCACTCCTGGCTCGGCCGAGAGGTATCCCTTCCACATCTTGGAGGTGGTACCCTCCTAACTTGAGCACTTCGTCTACAATGTAAGGCCCCTCCCAATTGGTGTCAAGTTTACCTACCGCGGCTCCTCTCCCAGCCGCGTCGACCTTCTTCAGGACCAAGTCCTCTTTCTCGAACTGTTTTATTCTGATACGCTGGTCAAATTATCTGGCCATCCGCCTCTTGACCTCCTCTTGCCGAATGGTGGCGTGATCACGGAGTTCCTCCACCAGGTCCAAGAATAACCTTTGCTCTTCTTCATTCTCCACCCGCCACTCGTCATCACCTTTCCCCGCGGCGACTACCCGGGGGACAACACCTCAAATTCTACAGGAAGCACGACCTCGGACCCATGAGAGAGTTTGAAAGGGGTCTCCCCGGTGGATGTATTCGGAGTAGTTCTCAAGGCCCAGAGGACCGAGGGCAGCTGCTCTACCCAGTTCCCCCTGAGGTTCTCAACCTTCTTCTTGAGCAAATTCACGATTATTTTGTTTGCCACCTCCACCTGCCCATTGCTCCTCGGGTGGTGGACCGACGCAAACCGAAGATCTATGCCGAGCTGAGTGCAGAAGCTGACAAACTCATCACTGGCAAACTATGGCCTGTTGTCCGTCACTATAGCTAGTGGGAGTTCGTGCCTGCAAATTATTTCACCCCATACAAAAATTTCTCACTAATTGGGATGTTACCTTGGCCAGCGCCTTCACCTACAGCCACTTGGAGAAGTAGTCTATCATTACTAGCAGGAACATTCTCTGACCACTTGCCTGGGGGAAGGCACCAACCAAATCTAACCCCCATATCGCGAAGGGCCACGGAGTTGTGATGGTCCGGAGCCTCTGAGCTGGAAGAAGCTGGAGTGGAGCATAGAGTTGACACTTGGAGCATTTTTTTTGTGAACTCCGCTGCATCCTTGCTGAGGGTAGGCCAAAAATAACCTTGCCTCAGGACCCTTCCTTCCAGTGTCCTGCTCCCTGAGTGGCTGCCACACTCCTCCGAGTGGATCTCCTCCAAGACCCTCGGGACCTCCCCCTCAGCTACACAATGGGCGAGGAGTCCCGAAAAGGTCTTACGATACAGCCACCTGCATGCATGGAGAAATAGGCGGATTTGTACCTGAGTCGTCGCTTGTCCACTTCCCCTTCGGGGAACTTCCCTGATGTTAGGAAGGTGACGATGGGACTCATCCACGACTCTTGATGATCTATCTCAATCAGCTCTCCTTCCTCGGTGGATGGCCGAAAGAGTTCCGACACCGTCCCTCCTGCTCGGTGATCAAACTTGGCGAGAAAGTCTGCCATGGTGCTCTCCTCCCTCGGTATGTGCTTGATGGAGAAAGTGCGAAACTGCCCGATGACCCCCTTGACCTTCTCCAGGTAGCGATGGAGGGCTGGCTCCTTTGCCTCGAACTCCCCCCTGATCTGGCACGCTACCATCATGGAGTCCGTCGAGACCTCCATGTCTTGCACACCCAACTCCCTGGCCAGACGCAGGCCCGCGATCACCGCCTCGCACTCATCCCGGTTGTTGGTGATTGGGAAATGAATGTTGATGGCTTGCTCAATCCTTGTCCCTTGGGGCTCACCAGGATAACTCCTCCTCCAAAGGAGTGCCTCCCTGATGCCCCATCCACTAACATCTTCCAAGCCTCCGAGTGGGGTGCCTCCAGCTGCTCCACCTCGATCACGTAATCCGGCAGGAAATCTGCCACCGATGTGCCTTTATTGATAACCTTGGTACAAATGAGATATCAAACTCGCTCAGTTCCACGGACCACTTGGCCAACCTTCCCGAGTGCTCTACCCCTTCCATGATGTTGCGAAGGGGGTGGTTGGTCACCACTTTGATTGAGTGTGCCTGTAAATAAGGCTAGAGCTTCCGGGACGACACCGCCAAGGCGAAGGCCAACTTCTCTAGGATGGGGGTATCGAAGCTCTGCCTTCCTCATCATTCAGTTGACGTAGTAGATTGGAAGTTGCATTCTGCCTTCTTCTCGGACCAGCACTGAACTTACTACCTCGGATCCTACCCCCAGGTATAAGGATAAGTCCTCTCCCTGCCTTGGCCCCTGGAGTAGGGGAACCTGAGTGAGTTGCCCCTTCAATGCTTGGAAAGCTTCCTCACACTCCGAGGTCCATTAGAATTTTTGATTCCCTCTCAGCACCTTGAAGAAGGGTGCACACTTTTCTCCTGCCCGGGAGAGGAATCTACTGAGACCGGCCAACTTCTCTGTGAGGCGCTGAACCTCCTTGGTGTTTCTCGGTGATCCCAGTTCCATGATGGCCTTGACTTTATCTGGATTAGGCTCCACCCCGGCTGGGGTGACCAAGTGACCTATGAACTTCCCCCGGCTAGCCATGAAGACACACTTCTGGGGATTGAGCTTCATTTCGTACTTCCGCAAAGTTCCAAAAGTTTCTTCGAGGTCCCGGAGGTGGGATTCGAGGTCTCATCTTTTGATCATGAGATCATCTACATAGACCTCCAGGTTCCTTCCTTTCTGTTCTCGGAAGACCCTATCCATCATCCGTTGATACATTGCCCTTGCATTTTATAGCCCAAAGGGCATCATTTTATAGCAATAGCACCCATCCCCTGTGATGAAGGAGACATTCTTGATGTCGGGGGGGGGGGGGGGGGCATACAGATTTGATGGTAACCTGAAAAATCTTCTAAAAAGATATCATAGAGAAACCGACGTTGAATCAACCATCACGTCGATTCTAGGCAAGGGGTAGCAATCCTTGGGGCATGATTTATTAAGCAAAGTAAAATCAATGCACATTCTCCACTTACCTCCTCCCTTCTTTACCATTACCACATTAGAGACCTAGCCAGGATACTAGATCTCCGATACAAAACCAGCTTGGAGGAGCTTGCCCACCTCCTCTCGGATGGGCCCTTCTATCTTTTCTGCTATGGCCCTCTTCTTTTGACGGATGGGGCGAGTGCCGGGATAGAGGTTGAGTCGATGGCAAGCCACATCCGCATCAATCCCGTGCATCTCCGCGGCCCTTCATGTGAAGGCGTCCACATTCTCCTGGACGCAGGACATGATTTGTTTCTGCTCCCCCAGGCTGAGCTCGCCGCTAATCTTGAATTTTCCTACCACCCCCGCCCGGGTGGTGACTTCAAGCTCCACGACCTCATCCATGGCCTCCAGCCGGGTCTGCTCCCCCCAATCACCCTCCTTCTCCTCATCGCAAGCTAGAGCTTCGACCTCTTCCTCCCTTCTTCCTTCTCGAACCTCCATCATCTCTTCCGCGCCTTCCTCCCGGGCCTCCCTTTCTTCCTTTTTCTCCTTCTCCTCCTCCATCGGCTCCTCCGACCCTTCATCTACTCTCTCCTCTTATCATTGTCTGAGCCTCGCCGGCTCCCCCATCTCTCGATCCCACTCTTACGCCTCGGCATCCAGGAGATGGTGTTCACGACAGTCCCATAGCATTGTCGGGACACCTTCGGATCTCCCCTTATCCGGACCTGGACTCCTCCCACATTGAACTTAAGGCATTGGTGGAAGGTGGAGGGGGCGCAGCGGAACACACTGATGAGCGGCCGCCCAAAGATGGCACTATAGCTGTTGGGGGCGTCCACTATGACAAAACGACAATTCCTGGACTGCCCCCTAGGACTACATGGAGTCCCACTCCCCCTCTACCTCCTTCCTCTCCCCGGAGAATCCAAACAACGGACCATCCGAGGCCAGCACGCTCCGTTCCTCCACCCGCATCTCGTCAAACGCCTTTTTGAAAATGACATTGACCGAGCTCCCGTTATCCACAATGATCCGGGAGACGGTGAAGTTCTCGATCGCTGTCTGAATGACCAAGGCATCGCATAACAGGTCTTCATGACCCGGTATGTCCTTCTGAGTGAATTATATCTTCTCCGCTCGGGGCGGGGCTAGTGACGTTGAAGCCACACTACGACGCTACATGGTATGGAGGCTGGCCTTCCGGGTCGCCTCAATACCTACCCCCCCCCCCCCCCCCCCCCCCCCCCCCCCCCCCGTGGATCACCCCGATCCCTCCTTGGGTCCCCACGTCGGCCCAGTTTTCACACCTCTCGTCCTCCTCATCCTGAGGCAGGATCTCCTCAATCCTCACTGCCCGCTGCTCCCGCGGCGCCGGTTCCCTGGCCCCTCTCACCTCTAGGAACTTCGGGCAGGTGGACATTGCATGCCCATCCTCCTAATGGAAGTCACAGTATGGCAACGCCACCCCCCTCTCTCGGCCTCTGCCCCCATATTCCCCCTTCTTCCTGCTCCCGATACTGATCCTTCTCCCTCTCTCCTTCCTCTTCCTAGACTGATTTCCATGGCCTGCTGAGGCGGGGGAGGCATCTGCCTCGGACCTTGCCTCCATCCCAACTGGTGGGGTCTTCCCTGACCCCTATGGAAGTTACCCCCTCCCGGGGCGTGACCCCTCCCTTGAACCTGCGCTCCTCCGCCTTGATGCCTCCACCCCACCCCAGGGGCCCTGGGCTCTTCTCTTCTCCACACCTCCCGCTTCTTGACTTCCGGCTCACTGAGCTTTGCTAGCCTCTTAGTGAGCTTTGAATTAGCCTCCTCTCCTTCAATCTCCTCCGCCACCCTCTCCATCAACTCTTCATAGGAGATGGGGGCCTTCCTCTTCAAGTTCATCTTAAAAAAACTCTCCCTCAGCCCTACCGTGAAGGTGAGATGGAGGGTAAACCCTGGAATCTCCTGGGTAAGCAGAACCTCCTCCTGGAACCGGTCCGCGTAGTGGGCCAGTGACTCCCTCGGTTCCTGCTTGACCTTGAAGAGCGACTCGACATCCCTCTTCCTCTTCTTCGAAGTCGAGAAGCGCAACAAGAAGCATCGACGCAAGTCCTCGAATTGGTAGATCGACCCAGCTGGGAGTTGATGGAACTAGTCCCTAGCCTTCTCCTTGAGAGTGATGGCGAAGAGCCGACACTTGAAAGCATCTGACATCGGCCAGATGGAGACCGAGTCCTCGAATGACTGCAAGTGCTGGACAGGGTCATCCTTGCCGCAGTAGTAGACGCTATCCCACTCCAAGAACCCTTCCGGGACAGGTGCGGAAAGCACCAGCTCGCAAAAAGGGCTACCCCCGCTCGTTGTCCTCTCCTGCTCGACTCGCCCTATGAGTTCTCTCGGAGGACCCATGCTTGCCAGAGACACGCTCACCGGAGCCATGCTCTCCAGGACTGTGCTCGTCGGAACCAGACCTGTCTGGGCGGCGCTAGCTGGGATGGCAAAAATCTCTCGCCCGACGAAATCTCGTCATGCCCCTGCCACCTCCTTCCCTGCCCTTACCCCCGGGGCACCCTCACCAACCTCCGGAGGGGGAAGCACCCGAGATGCTGGGGTCGCAAACTCGCTTCGCACCGTGGCGAAGGCGAGATTGATGCTCTCGAGGACCTCTCTCCTGAAGTCCATGAACATCCTCATCATCACCGCTGGCTGCGAGCCGCAAAACTCAACGCCCTGCTCTTCATCTCCTGCCATGCTGCTTCCTTGAAACTTTCTTGCACTAGCTGCTGCCCACGCTCACCGCACCAAAAATGTTGGAACCGAGATTCGGCCCAACGAGGAGTTCGGACCCCAAAAATGGGTGCAACTCGCGCTTACTGATCCCTTGGAGCAACTGGACCGAAGACTTAGAACTTAGACCCTTGGCGATAGTATGGAGGTCCCACCACACACCCAGATGATCTTAGAGCGCTTCCCCTCCTAAGCCAAAGACTGAAGTCGGGCACCTTGGAGAACTCTGAGAACGCTAACCAAAGATGACTTGAGGAGAGAGAAGCAAAAAAGAGGTCCCCTCTAAAGGTGCCCTTATGGTCTTATTTATAGTTTTTCTGAACTGGTCTGCTAATAGCGGGATTCCGCCTTTTGGTTTTACTAAGCGCACCCCAATTTGGCCTGCTAACAGCCAAACTCCGCTATTTCGAAGGGCTACTGGCAACCCACCAGGGGCAGAGGGGTAATTTCACCTCCTTATCCCCTAAAAAATGGTCTGCGAGAGCTCCGCTCGCGAGTCTCCTCGCGAGTCCTGCTCGCAAAACATCCCTAGGCGAGCAGTCCGCGAAGGCACTGCTCGCCTTCCTTCTGACGACAACCACCCAAGGCGGGCCTCGCATTCTCCCCTGCGAGATTGCCCTGGCTCGCCTTGCCTGGCTCTCGCGACACCTTAGTGGTGAGATTACCGCTTCCAACCTAATTCACACATCTTCGGGCCTTACCGCCTCAGGCGAACACGGGGTTGTACAATCGACTTTTTGTATTTTTTTTATTTTTTATTGTCCTAGAGAACTATTCTACATCATTCCCAACAAGTGGTATCATAGATAGAACTGATAGGTGACCAATTACTGGAAGTTCGGGGAAAAGGTCTGGCTGCGGTGGTTAATGACTAGGTCCTCTTCCCATTCATTTATATCTAACCTTGGAACAAGTCGGGTTCACTAGTTTGTGTTGAGGAATATCATAGCAAGGAAGAACACAGTTCTGGAGAGATTTTCCGTGAAGAAGTTTGACGGTGGTGGGAACTTTAGCCTATGTCAAATTCGAGTTAAGGATATGTTGGTTCAGCATGGCTTGATTTGAGTCTTACGCGTGGTGGCACGACAAATTGCCTGCATCGGTAAAGAATGGGGACTGTAAGGATCTTGATGAAAGAGCCACAAGCATAATCAGGATGTGTCTCGCTGACCAGGTGCTCTTCAACATCGGGGTTGAAGAGGCGGCAGTCGGGATTTAGGAGAAGCTAGAGCGGGTGTACCTGGAAAAATCTATAACGAAAATATTTTTGCTAAAGCAGAGCCTCTATGCGTTGAAGATGCAAGAATATGGCAACCTGCAAGAACACTCCAATGTGTCCAATGGTCTTCTGAGTCAATTGCATATAATTGGCTCGAAGGTAGAGGAAGAAGACAAAACCCTCTTGCTTATTACCTTGTGAGGTCCATTCTTGAACCGCAAGAACAAGGAAGAAGAAGAATCGGAATAGGAATTCGATTCCTAGAATAAATTTTTTTGGAGCATCTGATTGAGTTGTGACTCAATCCCGAACAGGTAATTTATTTATTATTGCAATTTCTTGATTCATGGTTTCGGCAAGATCCATTCTTGAAATTTTTGTGTCGTTCTTGAATTTTTCACTGCGTACATCTGATGTGTCTACCCTTAAGGAAAACCCAACAGTAGTATCAGAGCGAGGTTAAGCCGATTTCCATGTTTCAGAAATTGTTCCCTTTGTAGTAACCGTCTTTCTCTATGTTAGTTTGTGAAACTAGAGCATAAAGAGATGAGCTTGTATACTTCCATAAGGGTGTTTGCTTGTGCTAGCATCTGGTACATGTAAATCCAAAGATTTAGAAATATTCTAAATATTCAGATTTAATCCATATGTGTTGATGGTTTTGTGCATCTAAAATGTATTCGGATTATGCTTCTTATTTCTTTAATGATAGTGAATTGTGCACACATTGGTTAAATGTTAATCAAGATTAATTGTTAATCAAACATCATGGAAAATCCCTTAAAATAAATATTAAGTATTCGGATGCCTTCCGATGGATGACACTCTTCCTATCTCGATCAATGAAGTATGGGCTTGTCAAAGCAAGGTGCATTAATCTATCTTGGTAAAGGTGCGAGAGGATAATTGTGATATCCCACTGTCGACATCGGGTCCAACTTAACTATGTGACCTCAAAGGTTGAGTGTCTAGAGGCATAGGGTTGGCACACGCTATATGATGACATGCACTATATGATGAATTGTGTGCACATTGGTTAAATATTAATAAAGAGTTGCATAGTGATGCAATTGGCAAGCATTGTCTACCTAAATAGCTACATTGTGGGTGATCAGCCAAAGCTGACTTATGATGGCGGTGAAATATGGATCTTGTCCACTAAGTAAGTAGCTCGCATAAACTCTCTGAATTGATATCAAGGGTTATCTCACTCCACTCTGTCCCTGAGAGTCATCCTTGAGAAGGACAAGCTCAACGGGATAAACTTCCTTGATTGGTATAGGAACCTGAGGATCTTCTTCAGACAAGAGCGCAAGCTCATATCTTGGAAAAGGAAGCCCCCAAAGAGCCGATCGGGAATGCTCCCCGAGCAGACAAGGATGCTTACTAAAAGTATCAGGATGATACCCTGGATGTTGAATGCCTTATGCTTGCTACCTTATCCTATGAGCTTTAGAAGCAACATGAGAGCATGTGTGGTTATGAGATAATCGAGCACCTCAAAAAATTTTTGTGGGGAAAGAGAGGTTTGACATATCCAATGCATTGTTTCAGTGCAAAATGGGAGCTCGAGACTCAGTAGGGACTCACGTACTCAAGATGATTGGGTATATTGAGAACCTTAAAAGACTGGGTTTTCCCTTAGGGCAAGAGTTGGCCACTGATCTGATCCTGCAATCATTGTCGGATAGTTATGAGCAGTTCGTCTTGAACTATAACATGAATGAGATAGACAAGACACTACCCGAGCTCCTATGCATGTTGAGAACTGTCAGAAACAACATGAATAAGGCCAAGCCTGCTAGCCCCATACTGATGGTGCATAAAGGCAAGGGCAAGGGATCAAAGAAAACGAAGATAGGATCTAAGTCTTATCTTGATCCCAAGTCTTCAGCACTAAAGAAGTAAGGTCTGGCTAAGGAAGAGAAGTGTCACCACTGCGGTAAGGTAGGGCATTGGAGGAGGAACTGTCACCTCAATATTGAGGATCTGCAGAAGAAGAAGGAAAGTGTGACTTCCGCTTCAGGTATTTTTGTTATAGAAATAAACCTTTCTGCTCCTTCATCTTGGGAATTGGATACCGGATGTGGTTCTCGCATTTGTACAAATGTGCAGGAACTAGGAAGGAGAAGAATGCTGGGTAAAGGAGAGGTAGACCTGGGCGTTGGAAATGGAACAAGAGTTGATGCCATTACGGTTGGAGTCTATCGTCTTTCTTTGCCCACTGGGCTTGTAATAGAATTAGATAACTGTTATTTTGTTCCGGCCATAACTCAAAACAATATATCCATTTCATGTCTTGACATGAAGGGGTTTTAATTTATAATTAAGAACAATTGTTGTTCAATTTTTATGAATGATGTTTGTTATGGTGTAACCCAATTGTTTCATGGTTTATATGTTTTGAACTTAGACCATCCGGTCTATAATATAGAGAATATTAAAGACAAAAACTAATGACTCGAATCCTACGTATCTTTAGCATTATCGTTTGGCCCATATAAATGAGAAACGCATATCCAAGCTTCATAAAGATGGAATATTAGACTCATTTGATTATGAATAATTTGAGAGATGTGAGTCTTGTTTATTAGGCAAGATGACGAAATCCCCTTTCACTAGTTGTCCTGAGAGGGCTGATGATCACCTGGGTATGATACATAGTTATATATGCGGACCCATGAGTTCTATGGCTAGAGGTGGGCTCTACTAATTCGTTATAGTCACTGATGATTTCAGTAGATACATATACATGTTTCTTATGAAGAACAAATCTGAAACCTTTGAAAACTTCAAAGAGTTTAAGAATGAAGTAGAGAATCAACTGGGAAAAAGAATAAAAGCACTCCAATTCGATCGAGGTGGCAAATATTTGAGTCATGAGTTTCGTGATCATCTGAAAGAATGTGGTATTGTATCACAGCTCACTCCGCCTGAAACACCACTGAAAGTGCATAGTGTGCCTCTGAGTATCCTCTAGAGGGGGTGAATAGAGATTTAAATAATTTTTCTATCTAAACTGTACAGACAATAAAACTTACTAAGGTGTTATGCACTCAAACCAAAACCACAGGAAGAATAAATGAAATAAAGATTGCTGAAAGTAAATGATGAGAAAGTAAATGGGACAGCACAGAAAAGCACATCACAGACACAAGGAATTTTATAGAGGTTCCCCAAAATGTGGGTACTCCTCTCTTCTACCACCTGGTAGGAATGCACTACATGTTCATGAGTCTTTTGATAAGAAGACACTTAGAATCAAAGATCATTTGATAAGGAGATCTTGAACCACAGATCTTTTGATAAGGAGATCTTGAACCACAGATCTTTTGATAAGGAGATCTTGAACCACTGAATCCTTTGGAAGAGAGATTCTTAAAACTCATTTACAGTTGAGTTGAAAAGTGAAGGAAACAATGAAGAGAAAGAAAGAGGGAGAATTCTGTTCTTAGAATTTTGTAAAGCCTTGTGCTTCTGTTTTCTCTTTTCTGGATCTGTGAATAATGAATCCTTGCTTTTGATAGTGATGTTTTGCAAGGATTATGAGCTTCAGATCATGTTCTGCTTTTCTTCTATTGAGATCTATCTGGCTGCTGTATAGTAGTGATGAGAAGCAGCCTTTGTTCTTCTGATCTGAGAGAGAGAGAGAGAGCAGATCTTCTATTTTAGTCTTTTAGGGTTCCAGGAGAAAGAAGAAGAAGGAGGAAGCCCCAATTGACAGCCGTGAGAAATTGTAATAAATGCTGTGTATTTCTCTCTGCCTTCTTCCTATTTATTATCCTTGTATTAATTTGAATTTCTTTCCTTTTCTGGAATGTCCTGAAAAGGTATATCATTGGACAATATCTATTCCTTTCCTCTTTTAATACTCGATCCATCCACCAACTGTAATATATCATTCTAAGAAACCTTTCCTGTCTTCTTGAATGCTCCTTTCCATTTGTGGCAATAAATAAGCTGTCGGAGAACGGTCTTGAGCGTTGTGGGCTGATGAGTCCCATTTATATACACTTTTATGGACTCATTCGGGCTAGTTTTCACTCTTATGCACGTCCTTTTTGAGCTATTATTGCTTGTATTTCTCTTATAATCACTTCCACGCTATGTGCACTATGTAGGCCCATTTTGGTTTTCTTTTGTGCTTCCTATTGTTGGGGGTAAGCACATGGTGCTCCCTAATCTTTTATTTTGTATTTATATTGAGCTGGAAGGGTATTCCCAGCTGTGTTGATGTTTATGCAGGAGGATGAATCATCCTATTTTACCCTTTTTCATGTCTGTATAGATCGCACGGTCGTGCGTTTTCCTTGATGCACAGACGGTTGCGGTCGTGCGCCCTCATCTGGGGTAGAAAACGATGTTCTGTCGTTGATCGTGCATTTTTACGCACAGGCAGTTGCCCGTGCGCGAAGAAAATGCACGATCGCCTGTTAAGCCTAGTTTTTCGGCCATCTGGAATTGGTCGTGCGCTTTTACGCACGGACGACTTCAACCGTGCATGAGTAAAACGCACGGGCGCCGCTGCTTCTTCAGCAAGCCACAACTACTTCGTTAATATAGCACGGTCTACGCACGGTCGTGCGTTCGACCGTGCGTGACTTAATTTCTGCAATTTTTGTTTATAATCCAGGAGATTTGCGGCTTGAAAGAAGAGAGAAGGGATGATGGAGTTCCATTCGGGATTTTAAGCTCTGCCCAGCGCCGTTTTCGCTCCACCTCCATCTCCACTCATCTCCTTCATCCGGGAACCACTCTCTGGTGAAACCCTAGCGGATTCCAAGAGTTTGGAAGCATTCCCGGCCGTCAAAAACACCATTGCCGAGTTGTGCATCCTCAGTTTGGAAGAAGAAGAAGAAGACCTGATGAATGAAGACGACGAAGCAAGATCGGAGATAGTGACAGTCTCTTGGTCCCGGAAGCATACATCGATCGAGCCCGGAAGTGGTTTGACAACCCACTATTCCGGCCGAGATCGACGGCTAGTCTTCTCTATTGGTTTATTCTCCCCTTCTGCTTCTTGTGGATGTATTAGTTTGTAATGAACATGATTACTCTCATTTGTTTATGAATGAAAGTATTTCTTGCTTTTCTTAACCTGGGATATTGTGTTGTATTGCGCTTCATCACCACTCACCCGCATCCACTCCATTCACTCTCTTGAGACTCACGTTAACAAAGGCTAACGGTGATTAGCGAAGAGGTGATTGCGACCCTCACATTCCACACTTGCTTTCCGTCCACTCGCCTAACGTGTTGGAACAACCCTATTACTGATTTGGGCTAGGATCACTATATGTTGACCTAGGATCAAGTTGACCCCATTGTATAGTTTAAGGGTCAACTCTTTAGGCTGATAGATTAGCTAGAACTTAAGGAACAATTAAGTTCCCAGCGTTCGACAAATGGCTATCGGCACTCGACAGATGGCTGCCAGCGCTCGACGAATTCCAGCCAGCGCTCGACAGATTTCCAGCCAGCGCTCGACAGATTTCCAGCCAGCGCTCGACGGATTTCCAGCCAGCGCTCGACAGATTCCAGCCAGCGCTCGACATTCTCTGAGCAATGCTCGAAGAATTCCAGCCAGCGCTCGACAAATTCTTTATTGAAGCTCAGATCGACAAATACTGATTCCAGATCAATTAATACTTTAAATATCAGTTATTTGTCAGTTCTCTGAACACAGATCGACGACTTTAACGAATCTATTCAAATATCTTTGGACATATTCAAGTCAGATAAGTAAGGATATTATATTCAGTTATTATATTCCTTCTTTCCTTATTCCAAGACAAAGATAGCCGTTGACAATTAATGAAAATGAATATTTCACGACTAAGGAATTAAAGGACCTGCCAAAGTCATTTGTTCTTTGTTGTTATTCCAACAAAGAATTAAAGTCTGATTATTCCATTCCAAAAAGAGAATATATCAAGACAGACTTTATTGTCTCATATCTCGACAGAATTCAAATATTCTTACAGAATACAGAGAGTGCACAACAACAAAGATAGAGAAAGAAAAAGAAGAACACTCAGTTAAATATTCTCAGTCTTCTTCTTCCTCAAGCAGCAATCACCATTTCTCTGAGAACATCTTCTTCAAAGATAAAACTCTCAGATATCTGCTGCAAGTTCAAGTCTTCTAAAAGAGCAACAAAGAATTTGAAGAACTATTTCTTCCAGATCAATCTGCTACAGAAGATTTCTGTTTCAAGAGAAAGCTTCTCCACCAACTGTCAAATACTTCAATCAGACAGGGGGAGCTTTACAACAAATCCACTAGAGTCTTCTCTCAGCATCTTGACAGAGAAGAACACTATAAACTCTTTCTCACCTCTCTTGTACAGGGTTAATACTCCCTTCAAAAGAGTAACTCCCTGGTG
Organism: Dactylorhiza incarnata; assembly: GCA_033032865.1. Lineage (NCBI taxonomy): Eukaryota > Viridiplantae > Streptophyta > Magnoliopsida > Asparagales > Orchidaceae > Dactylorhiza > Dactylorhiza incarnata. The sequence goes on along the minus strand of JAWHQI010000187.1, from coordinate 4,990,397 downwards.
GCAAGACACCTGATCAAAAAATCTAGTTGGTTTTGAGCACCTGAACAAAAGCTCTGTGGTGTGTGGACACCTGAACAAAATCACCTTGGTGCTAGGGCACCTAATCAACTCTCCTAGTGGATTCCTACCAAGGGTGGTAGAAGAGTGGACTACCCAGATTAATTGGGGAACCACTATATTTCCTTGTGTCCTCTGTGTTTGTTTATTTCTCTGTGCTGTGCTGTGTGCTTTTACTTATTTAGTATTTCTTCTTATATATATATCTCACACTGCTTACACATATATATAACACTATTTTAATTTCGCTATAAAAACTAAGGAAAAGTTTTTTAATACTCTATTCACCCCCCCCCCCCCCCCCCCCCCTCTAGAGTAACTTAAGATCTAATCTCCACTTTCAATTGGTATCAGAGGAAGTTGATTCTTTACAGGCTAACACCAATCACAAAGATCAATTAGATCTTAATTTCTCTTAGAGTTCTTTTTCATTTTATCTTTTGTTTAAAACTCAAGGCACAAAACAAAGAGTATTCCAGCACAAGACCTCCTATGTGCAATCTCAGTAAGTTTGCACTATGGAAATCAAGGATTAGATTGTACATGAATTCTATTGATGAGGAAATCTTCAATGTTATTTTAACAGGACCTCTTACTCCCTCAGCATCTACAAGTACTAAAGCAACAACAGACAACCATGCTGTCCCACCTCCTGAATGGATAGAAGCATAGAAGAAACAAAGAAGTGCAGATGCAAAAGCAATGAACATTCTGGCTCAAACTATGTCTGATGACATATTTCAGAAAGTGGTTGAATGTACTTCAGCTAGAGAGATTTGGATCTCACTAAACAATATGGTTGCAGGTTCTGCAGATGAAAGGAAAGACAGAAGATCGCACTTGATCTCTCTGTATGAAAACTTTAAGAAAGGAGAAGCAGAGACAGTAGCTGATATGTACAATGGGCTCAGCCTCATAATAAATGAGCTGAAAACCTTGGATAAAGTGATCTCTATCACTGAGGTCAATGACAAGATCTTAATGTGCTTCCCCAGCACATGGGATTCTAGAATCTGGCCAATCAAGGAAGTCAGAAGCCTCAATGAGATTACCACTGAAGCATTGTTGGGCAAGCTCAAATCCTATGAGCAGCTAATTAAATCCAGGGAAGCTGAAGCATCCACTTCATCTCCAGGAACAAAGAAAGAAAAGAGCATAGCTTTCAAAGCAGCTGATGCAGAAGAAGAAAAGACTCCAAAAGATGAGGAGTTCATGAGTCTCATAGCCAAGAGATTTAACAAAATGGCTAAGAAGGACCTCAGAAAGAAAGAGTTTAGATCAAGAGAAAAGCAAAGGTATGACAAATCAACTCCTAAAGAGGTTATTTGTTATGGCTGCAGGAAACCTGGACACTACCTGACAGAATGTCCATAAAATCAAAAGAAAGAAAAGAAAATGGATAAAGAAGAGAAAAGAAGCTCCAGCAAGTCTTCCTCCCACAAACACAAAAAGAAGGGAAGAGGATTTATAGTAGAATCTTGGAGTGACACTGAATCTGAATCATCATCCAGCTCATCTGATGATGATGATGAAGAAAATTCAAAGGAAAGTGACCAATGTCTGATGGCAATGTATGACTCAGCCAGTGAGTCAGAATATGCCTTCTCATCCAGCTCCAATGATGATGAAGAAGAAAGAACCTTCTGCATGATGGCTATCAATTCCTCAGGACATAATTCTGAAGAAAATTTAGAATCTGAAGCAGAAGATGATGCAGATCAGGTATTATCTAACTTTGATTTTACTTCAGTTGAATTCAAAGCTGAATTCAAAGTTCTTTGCTTATACTTACTAAAATCTGAGGAAGAAATAATCTCACTCGGAAGTAAGCTAGCTGAAATGAATAATATAAGTGAAGAAAATAAAAATCTTAAGAAAGATTTGGCTGCCTCCAGGGAACATATTGTTCTCATTGAGAGCAAGTTGTCTGAAGCCAAAAAGTTTGAAGAATCCCTAAATGGGAGAAGCATCAAACTGATGGACATAACAAGCACAGTAAATGCTAGACTTAATAGAAAACTGGGCTTGGTGCCTCATCAAGTGAGCCACATCTGATTAAGAAGAATATATTATCTACACCCATAAAATTCATATCTTCTAAAAGCAAAGAGGCTGTAGAAGTAAATAAAGATATTTCAAGCAAGTCTGTTAAGAATAAAAGAATTCAGAAGAATTCGTCGAACGAAGCTCGACGAAAAGATTTCAATTTGTCGAACGGAGATCGACGAAAAATGAAAACATATTTTCAGTATAGTTATTACATGGACGACGTTCGACGAAATCATGCACATTCGTCGAACGACGATCGACGAATTTACCCAAATTTGTCGAACAGATACTATACACAGAATTTCAGGAATTTTAATTCTAAACACACTAAAAATCCTTTTACTGAATGGACAATACCTCCAAGGAGATATCATCCACAAGGCTATAAGGATCAACCTGAAATGTCCTTTATTTCTGAGTATTGTGGTAAGACAAAAGGACCCAAGGTAGTCTGGGTCATAAACAACTAGTTTATGTTTCTGTCTTTGCAGGTACACAGCTGTCCAAGAACAAGTGAAAAATGGTATTTGGACAGTGGCTGTTCAAAACATATGACAGGGAACATGGCAAATCTGAACAATTACAAGGCAAAGTTTGGACCAAAAGTCATATTTGGAGACTCCAACTGTGGACAGACCAAAGGCTATGGAAAAGTCAAGGTTGGAGAAGTCACCTTCAAAGAGGTAGCTTATGTAAAGGGACTGAAGCATAACCTTATCAGCATAAGTCAATTATGTGATGAAGGGTATCAGGTAACATTTAATAAATTGAATTGCCTTATTAAATCTACTGATAATATTATTGTTTTATCAGGTATTAGGCAGGGTAATATATATTTAGTGAATTTCAATTCATCTACTTCAGAAGTTTGTTTATTTAGTGATTTAAGCAAATCTAGTGAACTTTGGCATAAGAGATTAGGACATGTAAACCTTAGGACCATTGCTAAATTATCTAAGGACAATCTTGTTAGAGGTTTACCCTTAGGTTCATACAAGAAATAAGGTCTTTGCAGGGCATGTCAACTAGGCAAGCAAACTAAATATAGCTTTAAATCATTATCTAAAAGTGATTCACCTAGAATCTTATATTTGCTACATATGGACCTTCTTGGACCTATAGCAACAAAGAATTTAGGGGGGAAGTCTTACACTATAGTTATTGTAGATGACTTCTCTAGATTCACTTGGGTGTTCTTTTTGAGAGAAAAGTCAGATAACTTTAAAGTTCTTACAGACTTTCTTAAGAGCATACCGATTGAGTACTCCACTGTAGTTGCATTGATCAGAAGTGATCATGGCACTGAGTTTGAGTCTCTTCTTATGCAAGAATTCTGTGAGATGGAAGGTATCAGGCATTGCTTCTCAGCTCCTAGAACTCCTCAACAAAATGGGGTAGTTGAAAGGAAAAATAGAACTCTAATTGAATCAGCAAGAACATTGCTTGCAGATGCTAATTTGCCCCTATCCTTTTGGGCAGAGGCTGTTAGCACAGCAAATTATGTTCTGAATAGAAGTTTGATACGCAAACTTAAGGGAAAGACTCCTTATGAATTACTTAAAGGGAAGAAACCTAAAGTTAACTATTTTAGAGCATTTGGCTGTATATGTTTTATTCACAATAATGAAAAGAAATACCTTAGGAAATTTGAACCAAAATCAGATGAAGGAATTTTCTTAGGTTATTCACTAATCAGTAAAGCATATAGGATTTATAATAAATCTACTCTTAAAATAGAAGAATCGATGCATGCCTCTTTTGATGAAACTAATATGTTTTACAAGGAGAAGATTCCTTCTACAATAGAAAATCTGCAGGTACCTATATTATGTGAGCAGCTAGATCAATTAGCTCTACATAAAGAAGGAATTCTGAATCCTGAACAGCAGAATGCTGAAGAGAGTGAAGAAGAAAATCTCCCAGATGCTGAAAGTTTAGAACAGATAACAACACATCATTCTTCACAGGATATAGCAGCTGAACAAATTCCCCAAGTGGAAATTATTGCTGAACCAGCTCCAACTGTTGACCACATCACAGTTAGAGATCATCCAATATCACAAGTGATTGGTGATATTTCAGCAGGTGTGCAAACAAGGAATCATGTAAATCAGAATATGATGCACACATGTTTTCTCTCTCAGATTGAACCTCAATCTCTACAAGATGCAGAACAAGATCCCAACTGGATCATTGTTATGCAAGAGGAACTCAATCAGTTTGAGACAAACAAAGTATGGGATTTGGTTCCTAGACCAAAAGACCAACCAGTGATTGGCACCAAATGGGTCTTCAGGAACAAGCTAGATGAACAAGGCAACATTGTGAGAAACAAAGCATGATTGGTAGCCCAAGGATATTCACAGGAAGAAGGGATTTATTATGATCAGACCTTTGCTCCTGTTGCAAGACTTGAAGCAATCCGAATCTTTCTTGCATTTGCTGCATATAAAAAGTTCAAGGTATATCAAATGGATGTAAAGAGTGCATTTTTAAATGGAGAAATCAAAGAAGAAGTCTTTGTGGAACAACCACCAGGTTTCATCTCTCCAACTCAACCCTCTTTTGTATTTAAGCTTAAGAAAGCTCTTTATGGTCTCAAACAAGCTCCCAGAGCATGATATGAGACTTTAGCTAGTTTTCTTTTGGATAACAATTTCTGTAGGGGCATAGTAGATAAAACCCTATTTTTCAGGATACATAAAAATAAAACTTTGTTAGTTCAAATATATGTAGATGATATTATTTTTGGCTCTAGTGATTCAAATTTGTGCAAAAGATTTTCTAATCTAATGCAATCTAAATTTGAAATGAGTAGTATGGGTGAGCTATCATACTTCCTTGGTCTTCAAGTGAAGCAAACTCCAAATGGAATCTTCATATCCCAATCTAAGTATGCTAAGGAATTAGTGAAAAGATTTGGTATGTCTGATTCTTCCACCATGAAAACACCCATGCCCTCAAATACTGTTGTTGATAATGATGAATCAGGGAAACCTGTTGATTCAATAGTATATAGAGCAATTGTTGGCTCACTACTTTATTTAACAGCAAGTAGGCCTGACATAATGTTTGCTACCTATATTTGTGCTAGGTTTCAAGTTAACCCCAAAGAATCTCATCTAATTTTGCTAAAAAGGATTTTGAGATATATAAAGGGTTGCCCTAATCTAGGACTTTGGTATCCAACAGCATCTGAATTTGAATTAACTGGATTCTCAGATTCAGATTATGCTGGATGCAGAGTAGACAGGAAAAGCACATTAGGAACTTGTCAGTTTCTTGGTGATAGGCTTGTGTCTTGGTTTTGTAAGAAACAAACATCTGTGTCAGCATCAACAGCTGAAGCTGAATACATTGCTGCTGGCAGTTGCTGCTCACAGATGTTGTGGATACAAAATCAACTCCTAGACTATGGTGTCAACTTAAATAATTCAACTATATTTTGTGACAATACTAGTGCAATATCTACAGCACAAAATCCAGTTCTCCATAGTAGGACTTAACACATAGAAATTAGGCACCACTTCCATAGGGATAATGTGGATAAAAATAAAATTTGCCTATAATTTATTTCTACTGATTTACAAAGAACTGACATTTTCGCCAAGCCATTGGATGAAAAGAAGCATATCTTCTTTATAAATCAAATAGGAATGATAGATGGAGACTCAATCTGTTAAAAAAAATTAAAATTTCTATTTATCCCCTAAATTCGTCGAACGGAGGACGACGAATTTGAATCATTTGTACAACGGTGGTCGACGAAACCTTTTAACTTCAGAATTGATAAAGGAAATTTCACCCGTCGAACGGTGATTGACGAAAAAGATATTTTTGTCAAACGCCGTCTGACGGAGACCTAAAGTCTTTTCAATTTCTGCTTTTATTAGGTTTTTGCCGAATGTCGCTCCACAAATGCGCCCCCTTCTCCGGTCTATATAATCTTTATTTTATTTCTTAATATATTGCGCCTACAGAAATCGTTTCCCTCCAGTTCCCCTCTGCACTTGATCTTTTTCTCTCTATTGCAGGTTTCAATGGCGATTTCTCAAGCCGCGCTTTACTCCATGAAGTTCGACGCCGGATTTGACATTGATATGGAATCATTTGCACAATCAGACCAAGTATTCAAAGATATTCTTCAACTTTTTGAAGAACAACAGTTGAAGAAGTTCATGAGCACCAGGATAAAGTTACATACCGCAGAAATAAAAGAATGGGCTTACACGGCTAAGCCAGAAGATGAAAGTTTAACTGGAACCATCTTAGGTCATCAGGTTTCTCTTACCCCAACCATTTTATATGAAGCTTTTGTTTTGTGAATGGTGATGATGATTTAGAGCTAAGCTCTATTGAATATGGGGAAGCTTTGATTAAAATGGGTCATTCTACTGGAAACCTTAAACATCTGCTTAAGAAAAACTTGTCCATATAATACAAGTATTTATCTGATATTGTTGGAAAGGTTTTGTTAGGCAAGACAACAGATCATGATTACATTAAAAGGCACCAGTTTCTTTTGATGGTGGCCTTGATGGAAAAGAAAAAAGTAAATTGGGGATCAATACTTTTTGAGTTAATTAAGAAGAAGATATCTAAGGATAATGTTTGTTTTGGAAGAATTATAGGCATTGTTCTGCAGGAAAGGCACCAAGACCTTCTGGTCTCTCCCAAGGTAACCATAAATGCTAGCAAGAAGCTGACCTCAGCTCTCTTTGCAAAATGGGACAGGGTTTTTCCAAAGAACAACCCAGGAGCAGTTACACCAAAGAAAGCTTCTGAAGGCACCAGGACTGATCCAGTCACCCCCTCAACCCTTCCAGAAGCTCCTCCTCTTGTTTCTTCTCCTCCTCTCCCATCTCCACCTCGGCATATTTCCCCTGCACAAACTCCACCTCCAAATTCTCCTACACCCATTGATGACATTCCACCTCCTTCATTTAACCTTCTACCTCCTCTCCCATCTCCACCTCCATCTCCCATACATGATGACCAACAGTAACCCATACACCATTCATGTCCTATCCATCAAAACACTCCTCAACATCATGCCAATGTTGCAAACATCTTTGTACCAACTTCCATTCCATCTACTTCTCAATCATCTTCATCTCACCCACCTGAATTGTTATTTCTAAATTTCCAATATGTTGCTGATCAAATTCTTGATTACACTCTTCCCAAGCTAGATCAAATCCTGGATGCAAAACTTGCTCCAGTTCATCATATTCTTTCTAATCTTGACTCCATCCTGGATGCAAAACTTGCTCCAATTCTTACAACCATTTCTGAATTATCTTCTAAAATATCTTTAATTCCTTCCTCTCTTTCTGTCCCTTCTTCTAGGGGCCTAGATTCAGGTCTCCCTGAAGCTAGGCAGGGGGAGATGTCTTATGAAGAAGCTCCAGAAGCTCCAGTTTCAGAAGATCTAGTGTTTGAAGAAGCTCAAGAAGCCCCAGTTTCTGAAACTCCAGTATTTGATTCAGTTTTTGATTCAGAAATGATTGATTTATCTACAGTTTCAGTAATTCCAGTTATAGAAGAAATAAATAATATCTATATTCATCCTTCTATAGATATTATTTCTTTGTTATCTAAGTTTGATCCAATTTTCTCAATTCTGCCAAAATTTCAAGCATACTCAAGAGCAATAGTTCCATATTCTGCTCCAATAGATAAAGTTCTGTTGAAAAAGATTATCAAAACTTTTGAAGTTCAGATTACAGATCCAGCTCCTACTTCAGTTCAAATTCAAACTCAAGCTCCAGTTCAAGCAGAACAATCAGCTGTAATTTCAGAAGAAATTCTCAAGAGTTTTGATGTTCCAGTTTTTGTTTTTGATGACTCACCTATTCCAGATTTTGATGAAATATGGAAAGCAGAAGATGAAGCTTATGAAGCTGAAGAGCAAGTAATTAAAGCTCTTAAATTGATCAATGACTTGTATGATGATCCAATTCAATCTTCTGATTCTAATGAAGATGATAATGATTCTGATGATTCATCTTCCAAGAAAAGAAAGAAAAGGAAAGCAAAGTCAAAGGATGTCCCTGAGCCTCCTATTCCAGAAAATGATATTCCTTACTATATTCTTCATAATATTCCTCTTGATAAAGATACCCCACAATGGATGAAGTTTTCCAGGAATGAGAACAAAAGAAGAAAGAAGATGAGGAAGACTGGTTATTATTCTGACAAGCCTGTCAAATATAATCATCCTCCTCCTCCTCCTCCTCCAGCAGCAGGTTCAGCAGCACCCTTTTCTTCCTCTCAGAAGTTCACCACTCAGCAATCAAGGAGACCAGCTAGCACAAGTGGTTATCAGAGATCTTGGTCTTCAGGACTTCCTTCAAATTCTTCCAAAAATGTCTCCACATAATACAAATATCTTATATCTGATGGATCCTTGCACAGACAAAGAAATACTCCTTCTGACTAACCTTCATTGCAGGCCATTGATTCTGATGAAAGGCCTTATTCACCAGTTGATACAGAAGCTGAAGAAATAACTCAGATGACTAGATTCAAGGAGAAAATTGTCACAGCTCAAATAAATAAAGCAAAAGCTGAAGGAAAAGATTACTCTCAATATTCAACCATGTCAGAGTACAGAAGAAAAGAATTTGAAAAGTATAAATCAAAGAATCTATTCAATGCTGAAGAATTTTTGATACAGCACCCACAAGCAGTAGTTATTCAAAGCAAATCACAAACTATTCTGGGAGCTCAGGATCTCTATTTGAGTAAGAAGAAATCTGAAGATCCCAATAGAAAAATTATCTTCAAGCCTTCCTCAGCAAAGAAATGAAAAAGGTTCAGACTTTATTTTGTTCTTGTTTGACATTTTGATTGTAAAGTTTATAAACTCAGAGCACTACATTCTATTCTATCTGCTGAAATGAATTTACATTCTGTCAGATATATTTATGCTCTGCTGTTTATTTTTCTGTTGTACTTATTTGATTGATTGTCAAATAGTATCCTAACCCAAATAGGGGGAGATTGTTGGAACAACCATATTACTGATTTGGGCTAGGATCACTATATGTTGACCTAGGATCAAGTTGACCCCATTGTATAGTTTAAGGGTCAAGTCTTTAGGCAGATAGATTAGCTAGAACTTAAGGAAAAGTTAAGTTCTTAGCATTCGACAAATGGCTATCGACGCTCGACAGATGGCTGCCAGCGCTCGACAAATTCCAGCCAGCGCTCGACAGATTTCCAGCCAGCGCTCGACAGATTTCCAGCCAGCGCTCGACAGATTTCCAGCCAGCGCTCGACAGATTCCAGCCAGGGCTCGACATTCTCTGAGCAGTGCTCGACGAATTCCAGCCAGCGCTCGACAAATTCTTTATTGAAGCTCAGATCGACAAATACTGATTCCAGATCAATTAATACTTTCAATATCAGTTATTTGTCAGTTCTCTGAACACATATCGATGACTTTAACGGATCTATTCAAATATCTTTGGACGTATTCAAGTCAGATAAGTAAGGATATTATATTCAGTTATTATATTCCTTCTTTCCTTATTCCAAGACAAAGATAGTCGTTGACAATTAATGAAAAGGAATATTTCACGGCTAAGGAATTAAAGGACCTGCCAAAGTCGTTTGATCTTTGTTGTTATTCCAAGAAAAGAATTAAAGTCTGATTATTCTATTCCAAAAAGAGAATATATCAAGACAGACTTTATTGTCTCATATCTCGACAGAATTCAAATATTCTTATAGAATACAGAGAGTGCACAACAACAAAGATAGAGAAAGAAAAAGAAGAACACTCAGTCAAATATTCTCAGTCTTCTTCTTCCTCAAGCAGCAATCACCATTTCTCTGAGAACATCTTCTTCAAAGATAAAACTCTCAGATATCTGCTACAAGTTCAAGTCTTCTAAAAGAGCAACAAAGAATCTGAAGAACTATTTCTTCCAGATCAATCTGCTACAGAATATTTCTGTTTCAAGAGAAAGCTTCTCCACCAACTATCAAATACTTCAATCAGACAGGGGGAGCTTTACAACAAATCCACTAGAGTCTTCTCTCAGCATCTTGACAGAGAAGAACACTATAAACTCTTTCTCACCTCTCTTGTACAGGGTTAATACTCCCTTCAGTGTAACTCCCTGGTGGCAAGACACCTGATCAAAAAATCTAGTTGGTTTTGAGCACCTGAACAAAAGCTCTGTGGTGTGTGGACACCTGAACAAAATCACCTTGGTGCTAGGGCACCTGATCAACTCTCCTAGTGGATTCCTACCGAGGGTGGTAGAAGAGTGGACTACCCAGATTTATTGGGGAACCACTATATTTCCTTGTGTCCTCTGTGTTTGTTTATTTCTCTGTGCTGTGCTGTGTGCTTTTACTTATTTAGTTTTTCTGCTTATATATATATCGCACACTGCTTACACATATATATAACACTATTTTAATTCCTCTATAAAAACTAAGGAAAAGTTTTTTTAATACTCTATTCACCCCCCCCCCCCCCTCTAGAGTAACTTAAGATCTAACCTCCACTTTCATAACGAAGCCCAACATAGTGGTCGACGCATTCATCTCGCCAAGCAAAGCGGTGACTTTGACCCACATCTTTATTTTCTTGTTTGTTAGTTTAGATCACCCAACCAAAGTCCCTTTGTTTTACTTATTTCGCTCGTTCTAACAATCGTTTCACGATATGACACACTTTATCACAACCTGCAACCTGCATTCCTCAAGAGATCGACATTCGGGGAAGCTATTCCCATTATTAATTGACAGTGGCCGGTGCACTTGCCGAAATCGCATCATGTTTTTGGCGTAGTTGTCGGGGATTGCAGGCGTGAAGTGTTTTGTGTTTTGAACCCTCGTTATAGGAGCGGGTGTTTTTTATATTTATTCCTTTTTGTCTTTTGTTTGTGTATGCGGGGGCAAGCCGCAAGCGATCTAGCATCCTTTGATCCAGAAATCGAATGGAGTGCTCACACACTGAGGCGTGCTGCAGCCGCACGAGCTCAAATGGGAGATAACCTGAACCACAGAGGCCGCCAGAGAGTGCCCTACGAGGGGCAGAGTATTATGGTGGATGAGAAGGAGACCTCTCGACCAAGGCCACGAAAAATGAGGGATTACACCACCCCAAATGTCGAGAGTGTGTATCCGGGATTCAGGCCAAATATCATAAACAACCAGTTCGAAATCAAGCCGACCATTCTGAATATTATCCGCAACAACACTCAGTTCTCGGGGATGCCTAGTGAAGACCCACATCTTCACCTGGTGGAGTTTGCTGAAATTTGCGGAACGTTCCGCCACGCGGGAATCCTGGATGAAACAATCAAACTGAGTCTGTTTCCATTCTCTCTGCGCGATAAAGCCAAGGTCTGGCTCCATACAATCCCCCCAGGTTCAGCCGCAACATGGGACGCCCTCATGTCCAAGTTCCTCGCTAAGTTCCATCCGCTGGACAAGATTGTGAGCCTTTGGCGGGATATTGTTACTTTCCGTCAGGCGGATCAGGAGACTCTCGCTGAGGCTTGGGAGCGCATCAATGAACTTCTTCGCAAGTGCCCAAGCCATGGACACCAACCGTGGGAGCTAGTGGAGAACTTCTACTTTGTGATAGAGCCCAACTATCGGGCAATGGTTGATGCCGCTGCTGGAGGCACCTTAATGAACCACACCCTGGAGGAAGCCTTGAGAATATTGCAAGACACTGCTTCCCACAAAACTTTTTGGACAGCTGGGAGGAATGTACCTAGGGGCACTCGGGGTCTTTTCGCGGTGGACTCTATACCTTCTGTTGTTGCGCCCCCTACAACTATTGCTTGCGAAGGATGCGGAGGTGGTGGTCACCATGCTTACGAATGCCCAGGAGGTGGGCTGTCAGGTGGATTCGCCCAGTTTAACTTAAATGAGTCTGTTAATTATGTAAGAAATCAAACTAAGGGGCACCCTATGGAAATACGTATAATCCGGGAGTGAGAAATCATCCCAATTTCTCATGGAACCAAAATGCGGTTTGCCAATGATGGAAACTGGGGAAGCATCAAAATGATGCTTATGTCTCCGTAATTCAACTGAGGCCACCTCTACCGGGTTACAATCAAGGTGCCCCGGCCCCCAAGAAAAGCAATTTAGAAGAAATGATGGAAAGGTTTAAGGAGGCTGCCCAATCCAACATGGCAAACCAAACTGATTCCATGCGGAACTTGGAAACGCAATTGGGCCAATTGGCTCAAGTGCTTACCTAGCGTTCGCAAGGGACTCTCCCCAGCAATACTGAAAAAAAATCCTATAGATCAGGGGAAGAGTCTTGCTGAAGCGGTAGTGAGCAACCCGAATGAGTTGGTAGTAGTCTTCTCCATCAATAACGTTGAGACGACGGACTTATGCGACTCCGGATCATCCCGCAACGTTCTTGCATTACAAGACATTGCTAAAATGCAACTTAAAATGGATACGGATGATCGGAAGTCACTCGTGCTTGCTAACGGGACGGTTATTCAGGCGGAGGGAGAAGTAAAAAATGTTGAAGTTATAATCGAGGGGCCAGCGGTGGTCGCCAACTTCCAAATGTTGGGATCCCATGAAAATCAATCCATTCCTATCTTAGGACTACCATTCTTGAAAGAGAGTGGGCCTACAATGGATTTTTCTACTGGTTGTGTTATCTTACCTAGTAATGTGACACCTCCTAGTTTCCCCGAGATTATGATCGAAACATCTAATTGCTCTCCCAGTTTTATTATTGATGACTTGTTCAGTGATGCAGAATACAGTAAAGAATAAGAACCATTTGGTGAGGAAAAGAAAGAGGATCAGTTGACTGGAGAAGAGGAAAAGGTTGATGTCCGAAAAGAGAACGACTCCGAGAGGGAGAGGAACTTCACATCTGAACTTGTTGAGTAGGACTCAACCCGGGACAGTGTCCCATTCCTAATTTGCAATAACTTATGTAATAACTCTATCAAACGCTTTGTCGCTTGGGCTGATCCGGTCGCCACTGCAGTGACGGAAAGGAAGCCACTCACCACAAAGGTGACAAACTCTGAAAACTCTGAATGCTGACGCTCTCCAACGGTGGAGAAGCTAAAATAGGAGAGGCTCTTACGTGGTGCACTCTTTGCTTCTCTCCCTGGCGAGAAGGCATAGGCTAGGGGGAAATTGGGTAACACCAATTTTGCCCTAAAGCTTTCACCTCCGGTCTGTAAGCCGCTGGAGAAGTACACTACAAGAGTGCGTATAGTTGAGCCTTATTTTTTCTTGAACTGTGAACGTTGGTTGATTGTTTATTTGTGAACTTGTTTTCAGTTTCTTGAACTCTTTAAACTGCTTAATACAGGTATTTGGTCCACCTTAAGGACATTAAACGAAAGGGCTCTTGGGAGACAACCCATTGGGGGACCCTCCGGTTCCCATTTCATTTTTGTTTTGCTAATCTGCTTTTGCTTCTACTTTCTTTCTATTTTTGTCTCTGGTGTGATTTATTCGCAGGAGCAGTGATTTTTCTTTGGGCGGCAAACCTGGTGATCTCCAAGGACTAACGCCAATCTTCTGGTATGCTCATATCTAAGCATAGGTATCCTCTTCCCTAGCTTTCTCTTATTTTCATTGTCAAAAATTCTTGTGATTGTCCAATTCAAGTCTGGGGGGGGGGGGGGAGTGTACCGAATATTCACTACACATGTACACGTTTTAGCACACCAGAAGTATATTTTCATTTATGTCATACTATAGCGCACACCAACTCACCCGCACAAGCGCGCACTCACTTGTTTGTGTGCTTCCGTTCACACTTATCTTGGTTTGGATTTTGAAATAGGATGGTAGCTTAGGAATTGCAAATCGGAGTGCGATGTTGACTTTTGTAGTGCTTTAGTCGCCTCCGCATGCTCCCATAGAAATTTGAGTAAAATTAGATTATCTCTATGCTTTTAATTTACAATTTGTGTTTTTGCATAGCTTTTGATTTATTTTACTCATTTGGTGAATGTGACTGAAATTTGCAGTAGCAGAGTATTGTGTGTAAGAGAGCGCTAGTTGTGTGTTCCCGAGTCAGAAGGAAGGTTTATCTTTCTCGTAGGCTAAAAACTTGCCCCAAGCGACTCTTGAAGCATGGGTGAGAGCAACTCAATAAGTTGAGCATGAAGTGGCCATCTAGTTCGCTAGTTTGAGCTTTGATTTCCATGACCTACGTGCTTACCTTTGCAAGCCAATTTGTGCCTACCCATCCTTTGTTTCAGCTTTTCCGTCAATCACCAAATTCTGAAGCTTATCCCACTTTCACAACCAAGTATTAGAGCTAACCAAGAATATAATTATCATTGGGTGTGCTGTGTGTAAATTTCATGATGATGAGAAACTATTATGCTGATTATATTGTTGAACCAAATGGGGGATTCAAATAAAATGAAAGCAGAAGAAAATGAAAAGAAAAATCTGAGGAAAGAATATAAAATAAAAAGAATTTCCCCTGTGTGTAATTGAGAAAATCAGTTGTAGTAGGCTGTGTGCACACCCAGTTTTCAAGCTAAGTCTGGGGGTGTGTCACACTAGCGCTGTTGTGGGCTTGTTCCGGCTAAGCATATTGTTGTTGCTCATTTGGGTTGCATAGCCTTCATGTTTATCTTTGTATATCATTCCGTAACCTAAGCCTCGTAAAAAACCTGAAAGCCCTACTGATTCGCCTTATGAGTTTGCTAGCACCATGGAGAGAGTGTGACCGGGCAAGCTTATGGCTCACAATGTTGATGGATTTCAGCGGAGTTACCCCTGAATTCCGGTCTTTGGCAACCCCCTCCTTAGTGGCTTGTTTACTTTCACACTGGTGCACGACTGCAAATTCACCATGATTCACCTTCTGAGTAAACTTAAGTCTCTACTTACGCATTTATACTATTGTAAATTAGTTAGTATAGTTAGAATTTTTTTACTGAATTTCTATTTGCATGAGTATGATACTTCGCATCTTACTCTTTCCTTGCAATTCTCTACGCTAACTACCATTTTCACCTCCCACCGGATTTGTTTGCTCGGGACGCGCAAAGAGGTAAGTCTAGGGGTGTGATGAGTCCCATTTATATACACTTTTATGGACTTATCCGGGCTAGTTTTCACTCTTGTGCACGTCCTTTTCGAGCTATTATTGCTTGTATTTCTCTTATAATCACTTACACGCTATGTGCACTATGTAGGCCCGTTTTGGTTTGCTTTGTGCTTCTTATTGTTGGGGGTAAGCACATGGTGCTCCCTAATCTTTTATTTTGTACATTTTATTGACCTGGAAGGTTATTCCCAGCTGTGTTGATGTTTATGCAGGAGGATGGATCATCCTATTTTACCATTTTTTTCTTGTATGCATAGATCGCACGGTCGTGCGTTTTCCTTGATGCACGGACGGCTGCGGTCGTGCGCCCTCATCTGGGGTAGAAAATGATGTTCTGTCATTGATCGTGCATTTTTATGCACAGGCAGTTGCCCGTGCGCGAAGAAAATGCACGATCGTCTGCTAAGCCTAGTTTTTCGGCCATCTGGAATTGGTCGTGCATTTTTACGCATGGGCGGCTTCAACCGTGCGTGAGTAAAATGCACGGGCGCTGCTGTTTCTTCCGCAAGCCACTGCTACTTCGTTAATATTGCACGGTCTACGCACGGTCGTGCGTTCGACCGTGCGTGACTTAATTTCTGCAGTTTCTGTTTATAGGCCAGGAGATCTGCGGCTTGAAAGAAGAGAGAAGTGAGGACGGACTTCCATTCGGGATTTTAAGCTCCGCCCAGCACTGTTTTCACTCCACCTCCATCTCCACTCATCTCCTTCATCCAGGAACCACTCTCCCGTGAAACCCTAGCGGATTCCAAGAGTTTGGAAGCATTCTCGACCGTCAACAACACCATTGCCGAGTTGTGCATCCTCAGTTTGGAAATAGAAGAAGAAGACCTGACGAACGAAGACGATGGAGCAAGATCGGAGATAGTGCCAGTCTCTTGGTCACGGAAGCATACATCGACCATGTAAGACCCTTTTTTTTTTTTGCAAAAACCACCGGGTGTTAGGCCCAGAACCGCCGTTTTGCGGTGACACCTTCGCTCGAGAAGGTCGCCACTACAAAATGCCGATCCTGCCGGCCAAATCGATCACAAGAAAAGTAAGCTAAACTGGTTAGTAGAACAAGCTAAGTCCACATCACATATATAAATAACTCATCAAAAGATGTCCACAATGTAACTGAAAAGAAAGGAAATAAGATAGCTAGGGCCTTGCCCAATACATCAGATCCTCACTACATGATTCACTCGCGGAAGCAAAATAACTAAATCAACACTCACGGATCCTGTCATCTGAGCTCCTGAGCTAGACTGCCCCGCCTCCATTTGCACCGGCCTCCGGTGCTGCTCCGTCGCCGCGGTCTCCTAAAATGATAAGGTCCACCGACCGTCAGTCATAAAGACTCAGCCAATTCCCCACCCCTCCCCCCAAGGCTCCTAGGCACCGGATGGGAAGGAGGAAGCGGAGGACAAACAAGGGGTAGAACAAATGCAGGTGACAAGGAAATATCTACGCTACACAGGTGATATATATAGGTAAATGAAACCAGAAATAAAAACAGCAGGGTAAAGTATAGGTAAAGCAGTAATGAGTAAATGTAGAAGCAATTAAATATTATAATATTAACCATTGATTTATAGGAGTGCCCATACAAACCTATAGACCAAGGGGTCGTTTAGCAGGGCCTATCGTATAAAAAGTCCCATACCAATTTATACGATAGGTGTCAGGGGTTGAATGCAATGGTTATGCTATGACATGCAAATATGTTGTTATGCGGTGATCAAACAAGTGCAACTCACCCACTACGACTCTATGCGCATAGACCTTTAGTTCCCCCTTTTTGGAGCGAGCTAGACTCCCCGGATACTCCCGTAGTGGCAAACGGAAGCGGTGGGTTGGGCCCCGCCCACCTCTAGGTTGGTAAATGCACTACCCGACCTAGACCTATCGTACGCCTCCACTAAACCCGCGGAGCGTCTGCGTACTCTTACTGACTGGACCGCCAGATTTTATGGCTAAGTACAAACCCGCACTAGCCGAGCCCAAGTATCAACGTCGGTGCAACGACCGCCAACACTAAGGACCCACCACCTTATGCACATGCAAGATATCTTCCAACAACACCGAGCTACAAGCTCCCCGGGCTAACCCGCCCGCCACCAACAAACATCTCCGAAACAAAAGATCACCGGATTAAACCGGCCAGACTTCCACAAACGCATCCTCATAATAACTTTCCTGCTGTAGAAACTTAGGTGCTAAAAGACGCTTAACAGGAAAAGACGATCTTTCGTCAATCCCCGGACGACCTATTCCGAGGGTGGCACTCCACCACCCTAAGACTTACCAAACCCTAACTCCTCTAGGGATCCAAACATAACACAAGGCTACTACCCAACCTTCACCACTCCAGACCCAAGACCACCAGTTTGACCCCCTTAACCCCAAAGTTGTCTAATTGCTAAACGCAGACCAACCTTAACGATTTGATGCTCATGAAGAGAGGTACACTAAATAACCATCTCCTTGACCCAAGGGATTTACTGGGGACCCATGCTACCTATTTCAGACCAAATCTAGGGTTTCATAATTTTTCCAATAATAAAAGTATTTTAAATAATTTTCCAAAGGGCCATTTTACTAAGGTTTGAACTACAAGTGTACTTTCCTGACCTCCAATGCCTACTCCAATTTTTACATAACACAATAGTACCTGATAAACTGTAGGTATGAAATTTTAGGAAAAACCAGCAAGGTTTACTATTTTTAGAAATTCCAAAACACAATAACTTCCAATAATTTACAAAGGAGGTACCCTCATAGGATCTCTAAACCTTTTGCAAATTGGTACAGTGGTGTATCATGATATAATATTAAGTCCCACAAAGTTTGACCATGTTCCACAGAGGGCATATTTGTAATTACATCCAAGGATATATTTGCAACTTCTTCCAAAATGAACTAGAGGTACCAAAAATATTGATCCATAAATTATGGGAAAATTACAGTGGTTATATACTGTTATGAAAAGACATCCAGCAAAGTTACATGCAATTACAGTAATTTATCATCATAAATTTAACCAACCCAAAAATTGCCAACAATGAGGAATATTACAATTTGGACCTCCAAGGGTTAACTCATGTTCTAACCAATTCTTCCAGAGCTTTATATCATTAAAACCATGTATATTACAGAAGATGGTAGATTGACAAGTACTATCTCTCCCTAAAATCCCAAACCCTAATTATTTACAAATCTACCCTAGGATTTATTACCTAGGTTAGACAACTCCAAACCTCTTCAAATTCACAAGGGAGTCTTCTCTGGTCACTATGACCTACCCACCAAAACTTTAGGTCAAACCACTAGGGTTTGACCCTACTCCCTTCATTGACCTCTATTTGCACCCCTTAAGGGTTTAGCCTAGGGTTAGGGCCTAAACATCTCCAAATCCACTCAAACCTCTTGGGAGGGGATTATACCACTCTTAGGACTCAAAGAGGTCTATTACACTTCTCCCCATGGGCATTTACTCCTACCTCCTTCACAAACCCTAAAAGGCACCATAAACTCAACCATTAGGATTCATGGGCACAATAGGTCCTAACCCACCCAAAGTGGCTCCTTGGGGTGCCTCCTACCTCCCAAGGCAGTAACCAAAGTTACCCCAACTATCAGTGGGAGGAAACCCCTCCACACCCCAAAACTAGCTTAGGTTTAACTTTGCCCTAAACATAACCTTTAAGAGAAACTAGACTCAAAGGTCTCCCTACCTTGCCCAAGTCCATACTACTCACTATACTGACCATGGGTCAGTGTAAGACCACCCAAGATCCTACCAACATTTGGTGGGGAGTGGAATTCCAATGGGTACCTAATTGGGGTGCAAATAGCACTTTAGCCCCTTTTTGATTTACTAGGGCAAAACCCCTCCAATGGCCACCAAACTTGGACCAGAGGTTGGCATGGGGGAGGGTGAGGTGCACCCCAAATATGGAGCCAAAAGACCTTGTGGAAGAGTGGGGGCACTCACCCAAAGTTTTGCCTAAACCTAGGGAGCCTAAGGCTATTTTGGTGGAATACCCTACCAAAACAACTCCATAAATCATGATATTTTAACCAGGGCCTATAAATACCCCTTAGGACCACCCATCCAAGTTTGGAAGGGTTTTAAGGTGTTTAGGACACCTAATTAGGTTAAACTAGGATTATTGGTCTTTCCCAAAAATTAAGAAGAAAACTTCTCCAATCCTTGTGATCTTTGGACATGACCTAAGTATGCACAAGACTAGACTACACCCCAAAAATCAAGTCATTTGGAGTTCTATAATGGGGTGGGCATCAAAAATGAGTTCTGATTAGCCCTAAAGACAGCCTCCACTAGAATGAGTGCTGAGCCCTAACCAGGACTCCAAATTGAGTGATCTCACTTTTGTATGAAACTAGACCCAAAGGGCTACAATTTATATGTTGACCACTTTTTATGATTCGGCCTCTAAGTATTTTTCCCAGATTTAAATAAGAGCTGCAGTTTTAATCACAGAATTAAAAGATAATGAAGTAGGCCGCACGAATCTTAAAGCACATCGGATGGCGCTGGGTCATCGTCCCCAATGAGTCAGCGGCTGAGATTTACCGCGCCTGGGCCGCCTTGAGCGATGATTTCCCGGCCACCTGAGCGCCGCCCCGGCCGACCAACGCCACCACCACCTCCGTTGAGGTGGGGGCCGGCGATGAGCGGTGTTTGATCGGCCGGAGGTGGCCGGAATCGTGGTCTGGGAGAGGAAGCCCAACCCGATCAACGGGGGGCAAGGCCGGCTTGATTCCCGGCCAATTGGCCACGGATCGAGCCGCCGTCGATTTGGATCTAACCCTTAGAGTTCAGGGAGGAGAACGGGACCTGCTGGAGGGCTTGCCGTCGGGTCAACCTCGAGTACATCATGGGAGCTGCCGTCGGTTGTGAAGCCATGCCGATTCCCTCCTACAGTGCACGAAATCTCCAGGTAAGATAGGGGTTTCTCTCCTCTCAGGTCTCTGAAGGTGAAGGGGGGTTCGATTGGGGGTGGTGATGGCTTTAAGCTCCATGGCCATTAATGGCTTCTTCGGTTTCTTCCATGGCCGGCCCCTCTCCATCTCCCCTCCCTTAATTCCCCTTTGTAACTGATGGAAACTTCTCCCAGCTGGCTGAGGAGTTGAATAGAGGCATCAATTGGGGGAGCCAAGAGGTAAAACCTCTTAATGGCCATGAATGGCCTCTTCTCTCTCTTCCAAAAATGGTGAAACCCCCATTTTCTCTCTCCTAACCACCATGGTCGGTTTCTACCCTCTCTCCTGAGTTTAATGAGGGTCCTCATGGGCTGGTTGACCATCCAATTGAGCTAGCCCAAAGAGATTGGGTTAGGTTTGAGCATTTTGACCTAAATTGGGCAATTTTGACTTTTGGTCAAATTGGTCAATTGGGGAACCCTAGGATGGGGCTTTTGGGTTCAATAGGTTCTAAATTAAGTTTAGGAACTAATGGTGGAGTCAATTTGGTCATATGGTCCTTGGTTGACCCAATCTAAGATGATTTGACCAAAATAGGCTAAATTGACTTTGGTCAAATTGAGCCCTAGGGTTGACTTGGTCATGGGGCTTTTTGGTCCACTAGCTCCCCTATGACATGATAGCCCTATGGGTGAGGTCAATTTAATGTGGTGAAGGTCAATTGGGGTACTTTGAGAAGAAAGGTCATTTTGACCTAAAAAGGGCATTTTGGTCAATTTGCACCCCTGGGGGTCCCATGATGGGGCTTTTGGGTCCACTAGGTCTATAATGGTATTCTAAACCTAGGGGTGTGATCAATTTGACATGGTAAGGGTTGATTGGCTCTAAATGAGCTACTTTGACCAATTTGAGGGTTTATGTTGACCTTAGTCAAATTGGTCTCTTAGGTTGACTTCAATGGGCCCTTGGTGCCCTAAGGGGACCCCTAAAGGGTTAGGGACACTATGGTGGGGTCCAAGGGTTAAGTTGAAGCCCTAAATTCCAATCCCAAGCTTGGAAGATGGGAATTGCTATTTGCAGACCAAGGTGGCTTCCTCCTCCTTTCCTAAGCTCTTAGGTTCAAAAAGGTTCTTCCTATGGTTTTGTCATGACCCAGTCATGACAAAACCAACTTAGGGGTCTAGCAGTTTGGGGGATGTTACAGACCAAGCCCGGAAGTGGTTTGATAATCCACTATTCTGGCCGAGTTCGACAGCTAGTCTTCTCTATTGGTTTGTTCTCCCCTTCTGCCTCTTGTGGATGTATTAGATTGTAATGAACATGATTACTCTCATTTGTCTATGAATGAAAGTATATCTTGCTTTTCTTAACCTTGGATATTGTGTTGTGTTGCGCTTCATCACCACTCACCCGCATCCACTTCATTCACTCACGTTAGCAAAGGCTAACGGTGATTAGCGAAGAGGTTATTGTGACCCTCGCATTCCACACCTGCTTTTCGTCCACTCTGTTGGAACATGGTCTTCCGCATCTCCTAGGTTTGAGAATAACAAATCTTATGTGTATTTGATCTTATGTGTTTAAGTGTGCAGGATAACAAAGTCCACATGACTCAAGGATTACATAAGAAGGTTGCCCCCAAAGTTGAGACATCAAATCCAACACTTCCACTAGCGCTGGCGGTAGTACTAGCGCAGGCGCTAGCTGTCATTCGACGAACTGTAAGCGGCGCTCGACGAAATGCTCATAACTGCGTTCGACGAAAATTCGCTAGACGAACTGTTAGCTGCGTTCAACGAAATTTCGATCGACAAAATGTTTGCTTAAGTGAAAATTCCGGGAGTACTTATAGAAGGAGATAGCGCCTGGCGGTATTCGATAGCACGGGTGATAGCGCGGAGCACAGAAGGCACGAGAGAAATGTTTCCTCGGATTGAAGATTCTGCCGCGCAGAATATATCCTAAAATGGGATAGCGCCGGCAGTAGCACTAGCGCAGGCGCTAGCGCTAAGTCTATAAAAAGGACCCCTTGGCTCCGTCTTCTTGATCCTCTTGAGATCCAGAATTCTAGAGCTTTGTGCAACAACATAGAGAGGAAGGTTCAGAGAGATACTCCCACAAATCCATGAAGGCTTAAGGAGATCCGTGGAGAAGATTTCAACAAGCATCATCATTGTGATGAAAGACCTCATCGACTACGATCATACTCTGCAAGTCTTCGTCTACTTCTCCAAGAGATCCATATAGAGGGAGTTTGTCCATTATTGTCTTTTTATTTCACATCTTTTCTTGTAATCGTTTAGTAAACTCGCCTCGTGTTGGCGACTAGGTCTGGGTAGGACATAGGGCTGAAATTCGCCTCGTGTTGTCGACTAGGTCTCGGGTGTAGGTCTAGGGGGTGCTCGAGGCCATATCCGGGGAAGGGTTGGCTAGAGCGGCTTGAGGTCGTATCCGGGGAAGGATCCGCTAAAGCCAACCGGTTCGTGGGGATACGAGTCGGTATAGAAAACAATAAGAGTCTTTCATATTTCACCACCGATTTCTAGCGTTATAGAAGTCAACTTTTGTAAAACCTTATTTGATATTAATAAAGCATGTCTCTACTTTATTTCAATTGTTTTACTTGACTTTTTATTTTCTTAATCTTGCATTATTACAAAGCTTTTCAAAATATAACTCAAGTTTTTGAAAACCCTTATTCACCCCCCCCCCCCCCCCCCCTCTAAGGGCGCCTACCGATCCAACAAGTGGTATCAGAGCGGTTTTATTCCAATCAGCTTAACAACCAGGAATAATGGCGTCTCATGATCTCGCTTCTATTAGTGGGGTAAATATTTATGAAGAAGAAAAATCTCTTAAACCACCTTTATTCGAAGGGAGAAATTATAAAGGGTGGAAATTTTTAATGGAAATGTTTATTAAAAATTTAAATATCAATGCATGGGATATAGCGATAGTTAGACCAGCGGATGAATCAAATAAACAGGAACGTCATCTAAATGAAAAAACTTTAAATAGTATTTTCTGTGTTTTATCTCACGAAATTTCAAAATTAATATATTGTTTTTCTAGTGCATACAAAGTATGGAAATTTCTTGAAGAAATGTATGATTCTCAATCTACAGGTATGGAACAAATGCAAGAAGTGGAGAACATACAAGATTGCACATCAAATGGAAAAGAAGAAATCCTATCTTTGGAAGAGGAATGCTAAATAGATGAAGACAACAAAGAAAATTCGTGCTCAAATCTCACAACATCCAAAAGCACTGTAAGGAAATCAAATCATCTTATTGTTTGCAATTCTATTTCTACTTTACAATTTTTACAAATTACAAAGCGCAAAATTAAGAAATTAAAAAATGCGAATTGCAAATTGCGCTTAGAAAATAAAAATTTAAAAACAAAAGTTAAAGTAGAATCAAAATCTGATTTATCTAGCTTTACTCATGTCACTTCAATTGAAAATACAAAACCATGTTTTGATTGTATTGATATTAAAGAAAAATTTAAAGAACTTGAAAAAGAAATTATTTGCATAAAAGAACATAATGAAAAATTATCTTCAGAAAATTCATCTTTAAAAAGTGATTGTGCTACATGCAAAAGTTATAAAATTGAAATTGAAGAGATGGGTGAAACATTTGAGGAATATAGAAATAACTATCAAAATCATATTGATTCAATTGTATCCACTCTTAAAAATAGCACAATCGCTTATAATAAAGCTAGACATAATTTAAAAATTAAGAATGATGAATTAAAATCAAAAATAAACTTGCTTATGAAAATTGTAAATACAAATTCACAATATCAAACTATATCTAAAAACAAGTTGAATATGAATATGAACATCTTACCTAAGTTTAAACATGGGAGTAAGGAACATAAAAGATTTGTAAATCAAAATCAAAATCACCATAATTTACAAAATCATGTTTCTCCCAACCTAAAATTAAATGCAAACAAATTTCCTTCAAAGTATAACTTCAAAAACCTTTTTGATCAAAATATTCAAGTAAATGATTATGGAAATTTGAAAACTAAAAATAATGTTAAACCAAAATTTGAATGGAGACCCAAAGCTAAATATGAAACATTAACTCCACTTCAAAGGGTCCATTCATACTTGTCTCCCCAAAAGCCATCTCTCTATATTTGGGTACCCAAAGGAACCATCCCACATGGTCCCCTTTGGATACCTAAAACATTTATTCATTAGGTATCATCAAATGCATGAAGTAGAAACTTTTCAAAATAAGATATACAAATTTCTACTTCATGATGTGCTTTAATGTCCTTTTTTATTTTTTCTTGTTGTTTTCCTTTTGAACTATCATGTCATGGTCATCCTATATAGTATTGAAAATATGATCCTATCCCTTAAAAGCTTAATATGTTTATAAAATCAAATTGATCAAAATTCAAAAGTCATATCTAATTTTGATGACCTATCTATCTCTCTCATATTCATTATCTATAAATATCTTTTATTATTCATATAAATCAAATTCTAAATTTGCTATAAGATGTTTTAAAATTAAATCAAGTCATTAGGCTATTAAGCTTTTTAGCCTTCACCAACAAGTGGTTTTGAGAAATAACATAATCTACAAGTTCAAGATCTAAATGAAAGCTCAACTTTCAATATGGTTATCTTTGTTCGCAACAAAAAATTATATTGTGTTCACTCCTTAATGTCAAATATGATCTAAACCATCACTATTGTTCACCTATCAAAAATCATATATATATATATTCAAAATTCTTAATTAATTAAAAAGAAAATCACTGAAATGTATTGAAAGAATTTACCCTCATAATGAATATTGAATTCACAAGCACCACTATGATCTATTGATGTCCTTTGCTAAAATTCTCTAACATCATATATCTTATGTCATGTCAAAAGTCTTCTAAAAATGATTATTTCTATCACATTTATGTGAATTATAATTGATATATTAATTAATGACAATTGATATTATAATTACATATCATGGTTGGTGTATTATATGAGTACAACAACAACAACAACACTCAAGCCTTTATCCCACCATAGTCGGGTCGGCTATATGGATCCTCTGTCGCATTGCGCCCTATCTTTAAGCATAGTCTCATTAATGCCTAAGTACATCATGTCTTTCTTTATAGTTTCATTCCAAGTCTTTTTTGGTCTACCCCTCCCCCGTTTAACATGTCTAGTGACTAAACTCTCACAACGCCTAACAGGTGCCTCTAATGGTCTCCTATGTACATGTCCAAACCATCTTAAACGAGCTTATCGCATCTTATCTACAATTGGCGCCACTCCTATCTTATCCCTGATACATTCATTCCTAATTTTATCCAATCTCGTGTGACCACACATCCACCTAAGCATTCTCATCTCCGCGACTCCCATTTTTTGCTCGTGTACACCATTCACTGCTCAACACTCAGAACCGTAGAGCATTGCAGGCCTAATTGCAGTACGGTAAAACTTGCCTTTAAGTTTTAGTGGTACTTTACGATCACATAGGATCCTAGACGCGCCTCTCCACTTCAACCAACCTGCTTGGATTCTATGAATCACATCTTTATGTACACCTCCATCTTCTTGAATTATCGATCCCAGATATTTAAAGCACTCACTGCAGGAAATATCTTGGTCACCCAATTTAATGACGGAATCATCTGACCTTCTTGCACTACTAAATTTAAGCTCTATATACTCTGTCTTTGTCCTGCTCAACCTAAAACCCTTCTTTTCTAAAGTGTCTCGCCAAGATTCCAGTTTCGCATTTACACCCTCGCGCGTCTCATCGACCAAAACAATATCATCTGCAAATAATAAACACTAAGGTATTGCTTGCTGGATATGTCCGGTGAGCTCATCTAAGATAAGGGTAAAGAGGTAAGGGCTTAAAGCTGACCCTTGATGTAAGCCAACAGCGATAGGGAATTCCTGTGTTAATCCTCCAGATGTCCTCACCCTGGTCACTGAATTTGTATACATATCTTTGATTACGTCAATGTATGATACATTTACACCTTTCTTTTCTAAGACTCTCCACAAGACCTCTCTTGGAACCCTATCATACGCCTTCTCCAGATCGATAAACAACATATGCAAATCTTTTTGTCTTTCCCGATAGTTGTCAATGAGTCTCCTCAAGAGATGTATAGCTTCCATGGTTGACCTCCCTGGCATGAATCCAAATTGATTCTCTGAGATGTTAGTCTCTCGTCTAACTCGTCTCTCTATTACTCGTTCCCATAGTTTCATAGTATGACTCATTAATTTAATTCCCCTGTAATTGACATAATTTTGGTGTATTATATGAGTATTGTGATTTATTTCTAGGTCAGATCTTTGAATCATCTTGATATCAAATCAAATAAAATCATCACTTCATTCTAGGTCTCTAAGTTGAAACATAATCAAACCTTGGTATAACATTAATCTCAAACTTATCATACTAACATTGTCACCTAGAGAATATTTGTGTCCATTTTAGGCTTTATATGTTTACCAAGATATACAGGCTAGATGTTCTCATTTAGGGTTTATCCATGATATTCTTATGCATGAACAATATTTTTAAATCGCTAAAATCATGCATATTTGATTTGTTCATTCATGACTTCTCGTGCTTACATTTCCTATCATTCTCAAACTACATTAGATTGAGTAATATAAGCCTTAGAAAAATTAAAATGGAGATATAATAATTTATATCTCATGCAAAGTTTATTTGGTAAAGTCATACAAAATCACTAATGTTTCATGAAATTTGCACCATCTAGACATCTCCTAAAAATCTGAAATTTCAGCATGAAACTACTATTAGGACACTTAATCAAGATCAAGAATTAAAAATTTCAAAATCATCAAAAATCGTGTACTGTTTCTCGCGCTAGCGCTAACGCGGGCGCTAGTGCACCTATTTGTTTTTCTGTACTTTTAAAATTTTGAAAAATCCCTAAAAATGTATTAATCTATGTGTACTATTTATTTCTGCACTTCTGTTTTTATTTCATTTTTTGAAAAATCAAATACAAAAATACAAAAGCCAAATTACAAAAAAATATGTTTTTTTGTCATTTGTTTAAATTCTATTTCTAAATACAAAAATCAAGTACAAAAATATAAAATGCAAAAACCAACAAAAAAACTGTATGGAATTTAGTGTGATAATCAAGCATGATTTAATCTATTATTTAGAACTTCTATAATGTTGCAATCTATCTTTTCAAACTACTTTGAACATTGTTTTCATCATGCTTTGATATATCTATTAATATGCGTATCAATTATATTGAAAAAGTTGTGTAGAACTAAGCTTAGCATGCCTCTAAGTATGAGTAAATGTTTTATGTTTGATAATGATCTTTATTCACTAACTTATTTTGGCATTGTCTACATATGTGTTTAATCTAAGAATGCTTGTGTATGTTGGGTATTAGTACAATGAATTAAAATTGCACAAGTATCTTACCCACACTCATTTATTTGCACTTTTAAAAATTAAGAAAAGTGGTTATGATTTCATAAATTATATTGGTTTGCAAAACAAGTGTATTCGGAGAACTTTGAACAAAACAAAAATCATAAAATAAAGTGACAAAGATAACTCCACCAAGCACTGCTTGAACCTCCTGATAAGTCTTAATAAGCATTGTGAGGTTGAGCACCTTGGAAAGAATAGTAAAGTATCTTGTGCAAACCATATCTTTCTTTCAAAATAAAAACCACTTACTCTTAAGTACACCGGATCACTAGTCTCAACATTAAAATAAAATATGTGATCCCCCAAGCACTACTCTGCACCCTGATAAGTCTTAATGAGCATTATGTGTGCAAAGCACCTTGGTAGTTGTACATTTTTTTTGTGCATTGAAGTTTGTGGAAGTAAAACTATTTGTGTTTTATTGTGCTCTTTACTTTACATATCTCTTGTATTTTTGATTAAAACATTTGTTTACTCTATTCAAAATACACTTATGTGCACATCATTATCTTCCATTACACTTCTTCTCATGAGTATTGGATCCTAATGCAAATTCTATACTACTCTTTATTTATGAAATGCACTAGATAACCTAGCATGCTTTCTATAATATTTAGTATGTTTTGAAATTGTGAATTCACATAATATTGTAGTAATCTCTTTTTGATAACATTATTTCATGCTTGGTTACTTTATTGTCAAACTTAAAGATTATAATTGAAAAATGATTTACAAAAACATCTTTTTTTTAAATTTAACTCATATATCTTTTTATGGATCACCATTACAATAAGATGTTTCTTGTATTTTTATAAGTCTTCCGCATCATAACCATATAATTGTTTTACCTTGCGCTTTCATGCTTACTTAAAGTCTTTTATTTTGTGTGCATCATAACTTGAATCTTAAAATTTCTTTCTTTCAATAAGTGGTAGACTTGCTTGGTAAACTTTATATTGGTTACTCTAAACATGAATATTTTTTTTAAAAACTCTGATTTATTTCTATGAAAATATTATTATATTAAAAACTCTGATTTATTAATGGATTTCAAAATAGCTATGTGAGTGTTTTCATAAATTCAAATAAAAATATAAACCCATAGGCTATGATCTTATCACTAAATTTAAAACGCTTAAATGTTTCCAATAATTATTATCCATGACTTCCTATCTCACCATAGCGGGGGTGTAGGGTTGTAGACATTAGATAACCTTTATCTCTAGTCATGTCTTGTCCTTAACCGGGGAGGGTTCAGTGGGGCCTTGCGAGGCACTGGGGGGAAAGTGTGCTGGGTTGAGTTTTTCTAGTGTTTGCATATGGGACTAACACCCCAACCTACGGCATGTATGCAACTCCTCATGCCCATCCGTCACTTAGTACGGGGCTAGGGTGTAGACATATTGTCTGGGTAGTTTAGTTACTTGGAAATCATTACATTTTTTATGCTTAAAACTCTTATATAAAAGGGAATGAACCAACATAATAATACTTGAAAATGTTATATTGCTAAAAACTCTGATCTATCTCTATAAAAATTATTCTAAAACTCCTTATCATTTCATTCTCTCTAAAAGCTCGATCATGCTTTATCTTATTGTCAACTTTTAAGTGGTGTCTCCTTACCCACTTTTGCTAATAACAAAAGGGGGAGAACTATCATGATACATATAATATGCTATCAAAATATAAAACTAACATGCTTAATTAAGATGATAGCTTACATATTAGGAGAGCATTCACTTAAGGGGAGCATGTATTTAGGGGGAGCAATTCTAAATGCTAAAATCGATAATTATCCTAAGTCGCGATCATCACTTTCACACACACACAAGTAAGTTTCATCATGCTTATATATTAATGCTCTGATTTATCATTAATGGATTTGTTATTATCAAAAGGGGGAGTTTGTTGGAACATGATCTTCCGCATCTCCTAGGTTTGAGAATAACAAATCCTATTTGTATTTGATCTTGTGTGTTTAAGTGTGCAGGATAACAAAGTCCACATGACTCAAGGATTACATAAGAAGGTTGCCCCCAAAGTTGATCCATCAAATCCAACACTTCCACTAGAGCTGGCGGTAGAACTAGCGCAGGCACTAGCTGTCATTCGACAAACTGTAAGCGGCGCTCGACGAAATGCTCATAACTGCGTTCGACGAAAATTCGCTCGACGAACTGTTAGCTGCGTTCGACGAAATTTCGATCGACGAAATGTTTGCTTAAGCGAAAATTCCAGGAGTACTTATAGAAGGAGATAGCGCCTGGCGGTATCCGATAGCGCAGAGCACACAAGGCAAGGGAGAAATGTTTCCTCGGATTGAAGATTCTGCCGCGCAGAATATGTCCTAAAATGGGATAGCGCCGGCGGTAGCACTAGCGCAGGCGCTAGCGCTAAGTCTATAAAAAGGACCCCTTCGCTCTGTCTTCTTGATCCTCTTGAGATCCAGAATTCCAGAGCTTCGTGCAACAGCATAGAGAGGAAGGTTCAGAGAGATACTCCCACAAATCCATGAAGGCTTAAGGAGATCCGTGGAGAAGATTTCAACACGCATCATCATTGTGATGAAAGACCGCATCGACTACGATCATACTCTGCAAGTCTTCGTCTACTTCTCCAAGAGATCAACATAGAGGGAGTTTTTATATTATTGTCTTTTTATTTCACATCTTTTCTTGTAATCGTTTAGTAAACTCGCCTCGTGTTGGCGACTAGGTCTGGGTAGGACTTAGGGCTGAAATTCGCCTCGTGTTGACGACTAGGTCTCGGGTGTAGGTCTAGGGGGTGCTCGAGGCCATATCCGGGGAAGGGTTGGCTAGAGCGGCTTGAGGCCGTATCCAGGGAAGGATCGGCTAAAGCCAACCGATTCGTGGGGATACGAGTCGGTATAGAAAACAAAAAGAGTCTTTCATATTTCGCCACCGATTTCTAGCGTTATAGAAGTCAACTTTTGTAAAACCTTATTTTATATTAATAAAGCATGTCTCTACTTTATTTCAATTGTTTTACTTGACTTTTTATTGTCTTAATCTTGCATTATTACAAAGCTTTTCAAAATATAACTCAAGTTTTTGAAAACCCTTATTCACCCCCCCCCCCATAAGGGCGCCTACCAATCCAACACACTCGCCTAATGAAGCCTGGCATAGCGGTTGATGCATTCATCTCACCAAGCGAAGCGGTGACTTCGACCCACATCTTTATTTTCTTTTTTGTTAGTTTAGATCACCCAACCAAAGCCCCTTTGTTTTACTTATTTCGCTCATCGTAACAATCATTTCACAATATGACTAACTTCATCACAACCTGCATTCCTCAAGAGATCAACATTCGGGGAAGTTATTCCCATTATTATTTGATAGCGACCAGTGCACTTGTCAAAATTGCATCATGGTCCATGAGAGAGAGATCAAAATTGACACCTGAAAAGATTTCCTTTTCAGACTGTATTAGACGTTGCGTCAAGTCCTTTTTCTCTCTTATCGACGCACCTTCGAGTTCTTGGAAGAGCATCTTCGAATTCATTCTTGCTCTGATTGAACTCTGCTTATCGACGTTGCGTCGATACCTTATCGACGTAACCGTCGAGTTGAGGGCTTGACTCAAAACTTTATCATCTGCGTCGAATTTAAGTTGACGTTGCGTCGAATTTAGATGGCTTCGACAGATACTTCCTTCTGCATTGAGTTGAAGTAGAAGTTGCGTCGACTTATCATGATACTTCGACATGACCATGACCTCTACGTCAATATCCTTTTGATGTAGCATCGACTTGATTTACTTCGACAGAAGGTTGAGTTGCTTGGACTTCTAGTCTAAGTAGCGTCGACATCAATTCGATGTTGCGTCGATTTCTATTCGACATAATTGTTAACTTAAACAAAATTCTGCTTGTCTTGATTTGGTCTTGTCACCTTAAGTTGAGAGAGATATCCTAAGCCATCTAATGACCACATTACCCTCACTATACAATGGGTAATTAAAACCTAAGAGATAAAATCACTTTAGATATATAATTTGTTAAGTTAAATCTAAGGAGTTTTTTCCAATAATCTCCCCCTATTTATCTTAACAAATTTTACAGATTGATTAAAGTGATTTTACACATTCCTTTTATGTAAACAGAAATACAAACAAGACAATATATATAATAGGATATGACAGACTGAAATGACAAGCTATTTCATTCATTTGTCAAGAAATTATATTGATCTCCACAGTTGTTTGTTTCCATGAAGTATAATGGTTATAGAATAGCTGAGCTTCATTTCTCCTTCTCAGGAGTTTTTCTTTTTCTTGAGAAAACTTTTAGAATAACCTTCCTTGGAGCAATCTGCAAATGCTCATCATCTTCAGGGGACATTACCGCTTCTACAGCAACGTTGTCTTTGGGATGCTCCCCCTGAATATGAGCATTTAGCTCAGCAATATCAATAGCTTCCTTGGCAATCTTTGCCACCTCATCCAGCAGATTTTCATCCTGAGGCTCCCCCTGATCCACTGTTGTACCTACAACTGCCATTTCTTCTTCTAGATTCCTTTGGGCATCTGGGATAGGCCCCCCGTGAGTAGATGGGAGCCCCTAGTTATCTGCAGCAATTTCCACTTGATTCTCTGGGCTCTTTTTCGTTTTCTTGCTCTTCTTGATGCTCTGAAGCTGTCTCCCCCTGGACCTTTGGACCTTGGAAGATGGTCACTTTCTTAGGGACTTCATCATCTTTCCCCTTATTATGGCCACTCACCTCTAGGACAGGTCTTTCTTCCTCCATAATATTCTTCCCCTTCTTCACCTTGCTGGCAAGAGAGGTTAAGAATTCCTCTATAACTAGGGAGGAAGACATGAAGTCCTTGAGGCCCTGGAGGGATCTCTTAGAGTCTAGGAATTCAGCCTCCATTAGGGAGTATTTTCTATCAAACTTTCTGGCTTGAGTGGCTAATAGATCAACACAAGTAGTGGAGGCCAAGCCAATAGCCTTAGAGATGACCTGTTCAAGGTCAATTTGAGGGATAGGTGTGGTAGATGGAGGAGGTGATGATGGGAAGTCTTCTAGGATGGGATAGAGTGCATGGTAGGTTTCAGGGGAGATATGGATTGATGGTGGTGATGGTGGAGAAAGCTGAGAGTCTGAGGTAATAGTCAAAGGTTGTCGTTGAGGAATGTGAGGTGTTGGATCTGGGACTGAAGTAGTTGGGATGGATTGAGAGTTTTGTTGTTGTTGTTGTTGCTGAGAAGATGGTTGTGCTGGAATAGCATCCTGAGGGAGATCTGGGACTGTGTCCTATGGAGTTGGAGAGGGTGGAGGAGGAATATTATCCCTTGGAGAGGGAGGAGGTGAAGCTGGAGCTTGACCATGATTTAAGATCTGTCTGGTCCATTTTGAGAATATTCCTATATTTATTCTCTTTCCAGGGGAATAGGCACTCCTTTTGACTTACACACACTAGGATAGTGGTGAAGCAGCACCTGACTCATTATCCTCATGAAGTCATTTTCCTTATTAGAGTATTTATGAGCAATCAGCTTTAGGAGACACCTCCCCAAATTTATCTTCTTTTGCAGAACTAGAATTCCCATGATCTGCAGCTGCTGCCTGGCAATGGCATCATGAGCTGATAACTTGCATAACAAAACCTTCCCAAAAATGTCAGTTTAGAACTTGTATTCTTCTGCCACATCAATCTTCTTGAGATTAATTAGCTTCTCCTTCCTGAACTCCATTATCTCCAAGAGATTCTTTGTCTCTTCTCCTAACAATTCATCTGAGTCAGTTCCAGTGGGTAGATCAAATGTTTGGGAGAGAATTTCCTCAGATACGCTGATATCTTGTCCATAAATTGTCCCTTGGAGAGAACCATCATCCGCTACAGAAACACTATCCTTGAATTCTATAAGTTCTACATCTAGAATCTTACACCTGGTAGAGATAAGCTTTATTAAACCAGCAGACTGAAAGAGGCCTAGAATGGCCTTGAAAGTTTCAGCAACAGTATTGAACAAATCCACGGCCACATCGAAACCAGAATTGATCTTGGGTGGGGCCATTATCTTTGTGATTGTGTACCTGCAAAGAACAAAGAAAATGAGAGAGGGAAAAACACAAGAGAGCTGGAGAATAAGAGAGTATGGAGAGGAAGATTCGAAAGGGTAATGAACTCGACGCTGAAGTTGCTTAAAAGAATACAATTCGTCGCAACTTAAGATTTAGGTCGACGCATCGTCGATAGAAATTAGTATTTGCCGTGCAAAAATATGACGAGACTGCTTTCAGAAGCCATTCAGCGTGCGCGGTTTATATTGACGTTGCGTCGATTCACATTTGAATTATCCACTCTGAGTGTTTCTTGACGCTAGCGTCGAGTAGAAGTCGATGGTACATTGACTTCTATTCGACGCACGTCTGAATGAAAAGATCTATTTTCTTTAGAAAATCCTTGTTGTTTTTCCCAGCAATTTTGTTTATTGAAAATAAGTTTATGATATTAAATTTATGAGCTGTAAGGAAAATTCAAGGCAGAAATCACTCCTTTGGATGAATTTTGTTCCTTATTCAAGACCTACATCTTTCTTCCCACTCCATTTTCTCCTGAGTGGGACCCTACCTAATCCTGCACAAGTAATTCAACCATTAGAAGGGACCTAGGTTACACTGGGCCCTTTGCTTTTACAATTGTAGGGTTCAATGAAAGAATAGAAGGGTCTTTCATGATGTCCTTTTGGAAGATAAGGAATGGGTTTTCCAAACCTATTATTTTGATAATTAAAATGGGTATAAAAGGTATCTAAATACAGAAGGTCAGCAGAGTGTTTTATTATCCTAGGTTTGGCTTTAGCCTTTTGGTTGTTTAATTTCTCTACATTACTATTCTCTTGAGATTTCTTTTCTATGTTGAGATTTGTTTTATTACATCTGGTTGTTTTCTTTAGCTGATTAGCTTCCTAACCCTTAGTTCTTGCACTATCCTCACATGATTCATAGTCACTAGGTCTAATGAAGCTAACTGCATTTTCCCAGGCAGGTTTCCTAGGGATTTCTGTGCTAGTGGATGGCTCTGCTCCTAACCCTAGGTGATTGTATCTCATGGAGAGATTATCTGTGATGTATTTGATTTTTTGACTCCTCCCATTGAGAGAGTCCTCAAAGGCTTTTTCCTTTGCTAGCTCTTCTTTTAACTTTATATTTTCATTCCTTATTTATGTTAGCTCTAATTCTTTGTCCTTAATTTCATTTCTTACGTTTTTATTTGCTTAATAGAGTTCATCTTTCTTAAAGTTTTCTAACTCTTCTCTATCTGCTTCTAATTCTTTTTGAATTTTAATAAAGTCATTACAGAATTCTGTAAAGCAGGTTTTAAAATCATCTGAACTAACATCAAAATCATCAAACATTGATACCTGCTCTTCTTCATCATCTGATGACATCCCCAGTGCCATTATGCAGGCTTCTTCTACTTCTACTTCATCATCATTTTCAGATGAGAGGAGCTTAACTCAGCTTCACTGTCACTCCAGGTTTCAGCAATGAAACCCTTGGCTTTCTTCTTATCTTTCCCTTTGAAAGACTTATTCTTCTTCTTATCATCCTTGTTGCTCCTTTTGTCCCTTTGTTCTTGTGGGCACTCAAGGGCTATGTGCCCTGGTTTGTTGCAAGTGAAGCAGATAATCTCCTTCTTTGGAGTTTTATCAAATCTGGGCCTTGAGCCCCTTTCCCTTCTCCTTGAGTCTTCTGTCTTGACCCATCTTTTGAATCTCTTAGCCAGGAGACTAAACATATCATCTATAGGAGTGGATGGCTCTCCTTTAGAAGCTTTCAGAGCAAGGCTCCTTTGGATAGGAGCAGGAGTTTTCTCTCTTTCGTTTGATTCATCCCTGTTCTTCAGAAGCTTCTCATATAACTTAAGCTTTCCTAGCAAAGCTTCAGTAGAGATTTCTATGTGGCACCTGGACTCTCTGATTGCCCAGATACTTGAATCCCATGAGCTAGGGAAGCACATGAGGATTTTATCATTAATTTCAGTCAACAATATCTCCTTATCCAAGCCTCTGAGCTCATTAATGATAATGTTGAATCTGTCATACATATCAGCAACTGATTCTTTAGCTTTCTTCTGAAAGTTCTCATACTGGGATATGAGATGGGACTTTCTGTCCTTTCTTTCATGTGAGCTTCCTTCCACCATTCTGGTGAGAGAATCCCAGATTTCTTTTGCTGATTGGCATTCAACAACTTTCTAAAAAATGTCATCTGACATTGTTGAAACCAGAATGTTCATAGCCTTGGTATCGCATGCCTTGAACTTCTTCTCAGCCTCTGTCCACTCACTTCTTGGTACAGCCTCTGTTGTTGAGGACTCTCCTGCCTTTTGTCTGACTGGAGCTGGAGGACCTGTGAGAATAACATTATAGATGTCTGCATCAATGGAGTCCATGTATAACTTTATTCTGGCCTTCCTGAGTGTAAACTTGTTTAGGTTACACACTGGAGGTCTTGTTGAGGCATAATCCTTAGTACTCATTTTCTTTGTAAAATATTTTTGAAATAAGGAAATAAGAGTAGGAGAACTTTTTGATCAAGGTGTTAACCTCTTAATGAACAACCTAGCTTTGATACCAATTGAAAGTACACAGTGTGCCTTTGAGAATCCTCTAGAGAGGGGGGGGGGGTGAATAGAGATTTAAATAATTTTTCTATCTTAACTGTACAGACAATAAAACTTACTAAGGTGTTATGCACTTAAACCAAAACCACATGCTGAATAAATGAAATAAAGATTGCTGAAAGTAAATGCTGAGAAAGTAAATGGGAAAGCACAGAAAAGCACAGCACAGACACAAAGAATTTTATAGAGGTTCTCCAAAATGTGGGTACTCCACTCTTCTACCACCTGGTAGGAATGCACCACCTGTGCCTAAGTCTTTTGATAAGAAGACTCTTAGAACCAAAGATCTTTTGATAAGGAGATATTGAACCACGGATCTTTTGATAAGGAGATCTTAAACCACAAGTCTTTTGATAAGGAGATCTTGAACCGCTGAATCCTTTGGAAGAGAGATTCTTAAAACTCTTTTACAGTTGAGAAGAAAAGTGATGGAAATAAGGAAGAGAAAGAAAGAGGGAGAATTCTGTTCTAAGAATTCTGTGAAGCCTTGTGCTTCTGTTTTCTCTTTTCTGGATCTGTGAATAATGAATCCTTATTTTTGATAGTGATGTTTTGCAAGGATTATGAGCTTCAGATCATGCTCTGCTTTTCTTCTATTGATATCTGGCTTTTGTATAGTAGTGATGAGAAGCAGCCTTTGTTCTTCTGATCAAAGAGAGAGAGAGAGCATATCTTCTGTTTTAGTCGTTTAGGGTTCCAGGAGAAAGAAGAAGAAGGAGGAAGCCCCAATTGACAGCCATGAGAAATTGAAATAAATGTTGTGTATTTCTCTCTGCCTTCTTCCTATTTATTGTCCTTGTATTAATTTGAATTTCTTTCTTTTCTGGAATGTCCTGAAAAGGTATATCATTGGACAATATCTCTTCCTTTCCTCTTTTAATACTCGACCCGATCCACCAACTGTAATATATCATTCCAATAAACCTTTCCTGTTTTCTTGAATGTTCTTTTCCATTTGTGGCAATAAATAAGCCGTTGGAGAATGTTCTTGAGCACTATGGGCCATGGGAGAGAGATCCAAAATGACAGTTGAAAAGGTTTCCTTTTCAGACTGTATTCGACGTTGTGTCGAGTTCTCATTCTTCTTATCGACGCACCTTCGAGTTCTTGTAAGAGCAGCTTCGAATTCATTCTTGATCTGATTGAACTCTGCTTGTCGACGTAACCGTCAAGTTGAGGGCTTGACTCTAAACTTTATCATGTGCGTCGAATTGAAGTCTACGTTGCGTCGACTTTAGATGGCTTCGACAGATACTTCCTTCTACATTGAGATGAAGTAGAAGCTGTGTTGACTTCTCATGATACTTCGACATGACCATGACCTCTACGTCAATTTCCTTTCGACGTAGCGTCGACTTGATTTACTTTGACAGAAGGTTGAGTTGCTTGGACTTCTAGTCTAAATAGCGCTGACATCAATTCGATGTTGCGTCTATTTCTATTCGACGCAATTATTAACTTAACCCAAATTCTGCTTGTCTTGATCTGGTCTTGTCACCCTAAGTTGAGAGAGATATCCTAAGACATCTAATGACCACATTACCCTCACTATACAATGGGTAATTAAAACCTAAGAGAGAAAATCACTTTAGATAATTTGTTAAGTTAAATCTAAGGCATTTTTTCCCAACAACCACAACATAATGGTGTGTCTGAGAGGAGGAATCTTACTTTATTAGACATGGTACGGCCAATGATGAGTCATGCAAATTTGCCTATTTCCTTTTGGGGTTTTGCTCTAGTGACAACTGCTTATACACTAAATTGAGTTCCGACAAAGACGGTTCAAAGACACCATATGAGATATGGACTGGGAAGCATCCCAGTATGTCTTGTTAGAACATGGTCTTCCGCATCTCCTAGGTTTGAGAATAACAAATCCAATGTATATTTGATCTTGTGTGTTTAAGTGTGCAGGAAACAATGCCACATGACTCAAGGATAACATAAGAAAATTGCCCCTAGTTTGAAGCCGGAATTCCAACATGTCCACTAGCGCCAACGGTAGCACCTAGCGCAGACGCTAGCTCTGATTAGGCAAGTTCAGGAAGCAAGTATAGAAGGAGATAGTGCCAAGCTGTAGCGGATAGCGCAGGCGGTAGCGCAGAGCACAAGAGGAGTTTTGGAAAGGTTTCCTTCGAATGAAGATACGCAGGCAGAGAATGTTTCCTAATTCGGGATAGCGCCGGCGATAGCACTAGTGCAGGAGCTAGCTCAAAGGCTATAAAAAGGACCCCCTGGCTCCGTCTTTTTAATCTTCTCACACCCCTAAATTCTAGAGCTTCGTGCCACATCATATAGAGGAAGGTACAGAGAGATACTCCCACAAATCCATGAAGGCTTAAGGAGATCCGTGGAGAAGATTTCAACACGCTTCATCATCATGAAGAAAGACCGCATCGAATACGATCATACTTTGTGGGTCTTCGTCTACTTCTTCAGAGATCCACATAGAGGGAGTTTTTAATATTGTTGTTGTCTCTTTATTATTGTAATCGGGTAGAAATTTGCCTCGTGTAGGCGACTAGGTCTGGGTAGGACTTAGGGCAGAAATTCGCCTCGTGTTGGCAACTAGGTCTAGGGTGTAAATCTAGGGGGTGCTCGAGGCCATATCCGGGAAGGATTGGCTAGAGCAGCTTGAGGCCGCATCCATGGAAGGATAGGCTAAAGCAACTGGTTAGTGGGGATACGAGTCGGGATAGAAACTGAAAAAGTCTTTTTACTATACGCCTCCAATTTCTAGCATCATAAGAAATCAAGTTTTGTAATCTTGTATTTTAAATTAATAAAATCATGTCTATATTTGATTTCAATTGTTTTACTTGATTTCTCTCGAATTTAATCTCTTATTATTTCAAGTATATCAAAATATATTAAAAGTTTTAAAACCCTTATTCACCCCCCCCCCCCCTCTAAGGGCGCTTACAGATCCAACAAGTGGTATCAGAGCCAGCTTATTCCAAATTGTCTTAACAATCGGGAATAATGGCGCTTTGTAGTCATGATCTCGCTTCTACTAGTGAGAGAAATACTTATATAGAGGGAAAGTCTTTGACACCACTTTTATTTGAAAGAAAAAAATTTAAAGGGTGGAAGATATTAATGGAAAATTTTCTTAAGTCATTAGATATTAAAATATGGAATATTACCATTAGGAAGCCACCAAATAAGTTGAGCATGGAAGAGTGTCTTAAATGCTAAATCAATGAATTGCCTATTTTGTGCACTTAATCAAAATATTTTCAAACTCATTTATATTTTTCCTACTGCATATGAGAGGTGGAATTTTCTCGAAATAACTTATGATTCTCCATCTACAGGTATGAAACAAATGCAAGGATTAGAGAACATACAATCTTGCATAGATGTTCAAGAACACTCCTCTCATGATGGATCAATGGAGTGCACATCAAGTGGAAGAGAAGAAGAAATCTTATATTTGTAAGAGAAGTGCCAAAAAAATGAAGATAACAAAGGAACTCTTTGCTCAAATCTCACAACATCCAAAAGCACTGTAAGGAAATCAAATCCTCTTATTGTTTGCAATTCTATTTCTACTTTACAATTACTACAAATTACAAAGCGCAAAATTAAGAAATTAAAAAATGTGAATTGCAAATTGCGCTTAGAAAACACATGTTTAAAAGCAAAAGGTAAAGTAGAATCAATTTTTGATTTATCTAGTTTTACCCATGAAAATATAAAACCTTGTTTTGATTGTAATGATATTAAAGAAAAATTCAAGGAACTTGAAAAAGAACTTATTTTTGTAAGAGAACATAATGAAAAATTATCTTTAGAAAATTCATCTTTGAAAAGTGATTGTGCTACGTGCAAAAATTATAAAATTGAAATCAAGGAGATTGACGAAATATTTGAGGAATTTAGAAATAACTATCAAACTCATATTGACTTTATTGTTTCCACTCTTAAAAATAGCACAATAGCTTATAATAAAGTTAAGCATAATCTTAAGATCAAAAATGATGACTTAAAATAAAAAATCAACCACCTTATGAAAATTATGAATAAAAATTCACAATATCAAGAAATATCTAAAGGCAAGTTGAATATGAATATGAATATCTTAACTAAGCCTAATAATGGGAGTAAGAAACGCAAAGTATTTGTTAATCAAAATCAAAATCACCAATATTTACAAAATCATGTTTCTCCCAACATAAAATTAAAATTACACAAATTTCCTATGATCGATACTTTCAATTATAATTTTCAAAATAAAGATAATCACAATGGAAATTTGATGCATAAGAATAACATTAAACCAAGGTTTGAATGAAGGCCCAAAATTAAAAATAAAACATTAACTTCACGTGAAAGGACCCATTCATCACTATCTACCCACAAACCAGCACATTATATTTGGGTACCCAAAGGAACCACCACACTTGGTCCCCTTTGGATACCTAAATCTCGTATTCGTCAGTTATCATTAAAATGCATGAAGTAGAATCTTTTCATAAATGAAATATACAAATTTATACTTCATGATATGCTTTAATGTCTTTCTATTTTTTATTTTTATTTTTTTATTTTTAAGCTATCTTATCAAGGTCATCTTATATATTATTGGAGATATGATTTTATCTTTTAAAACTTAATAAGTTTATAAATCAAATTATCAAAATTCAGTCATATTTTTATTTTTGATGATCTATCTATTTCTCATAAATTCATTGTCTATAAATATCACATATCATCCACATAAATAGAATTCAAAATTTGGTATGTGATATTGAAATTTCAAATCATAAAGAATCCACCAAAATATGATTGGATGCCAAAATTGCTTAAACATCTCTTCACTTCATGTAATTCCAAAATTTGTAGATAAGCACATAAGACAAATTTGTTCTTAAGTATAAGAACTAGATGAAGAGATCCACAATTCCAAAAACATTAAAATTAAACATAACAGATAGCGCCGACGCTAGCTGGTAGCGCCGACGCTAGCTGGTAGCGCCGACGCTAGCTGGTAGCGCCGACGCTAGCTGGTAGCGCCGACGCTAGCTGGTAGCGCCGACGCTAGTGGAAAATATTCAAAAGATGCCATCTCCTATATTATTACAAAACTCATATATCAGTAACCCTCATGACACTCCTATTCCTCTACTCTGTCTCATCTACCTCCTCCACATTAGGACTTGGTGATCGTCGTCTGCGACTCCTCCGAATCAAATATCGTGGCAGATCCTGTGTTGGGCTATCCCATTCCCTATGCTCAGGTGATGATGGATTCAGCTTTAAGGCCTTTATCATAAACTTCATCATCTTCTTAATGTCGGAAACATCCTTCTTTACCTCGGGCATATCCTCCTCCACTCGTGTCATCCGCTCCCCCATATCTTCTCATAAACATTCAAATGAATCATCTCGAGTCTCTCGGGATGACGCTCCTTGCCGGAGTGGTGGTCGAGTGGACGAAGATGGCTCGTCCGAGAGTGAGGTCACTCGAAGGTACGCGGTGCTGTAGATGGAATTAAAGCAACCCATCAAATAAAAACCAATCTCAATAGAAGGGTACCTATGTAGAATAACCCACTGGATAATGCCACCAAGCGGGAGGTTGTTGTATCGCTGATGAGAAGGATCCTGCAACTTGTATGTGTATCGAATCAATGAAAGTAACAAGTCAGCCACATCAAATCTATCCTCCTCGAGAATGAAATACGAGACAAGGCTAAGATGTGTTATAATCTTGGTTGTATTGCACAATTTCAGCAAAATGGTATGACGTAAAATATCATGTACCGCAAGGGCATCCACTGTAAGCATCGTCATCGAAGAGATCAAACTCCTGCATGCCCTTTGGTGGAGTACCAAATTCAGCTGAGTCCAATCCCTGTCAGTCTGAAACTTTTCAACGACAACCAACCTATTCGGGTGCTCGGTCAACCCAAACACTTCCCTCAAATCATCATGGGTTATAGTAACCATTTGTCCCTGCACCTGGGACTGCACACCCCCATCCAGACCTGCCTGAGATGGATCTTCCAAATGTCTATAAAACTCTCGAACAAACTCCGAGGAAAACAAATCCGAAATAAACACATTTGATACCTCAAACACCACAAACAATTGCATTATGTGGTGGTATCTCAGCAAGGCAAATTCCACAAAATAGGACACACCCACTGTTGTTGCTTCGACTGCCAATCCAACACTTTTCTTCCCTTTAGATCCAGGTGTCATCTATAATATTTTATAAGAAAAATTAAAATTAAAAGATAAACAACTAGCGCCAGCACTATCACTTGCACCTGGACAAGCACCGACGCTAGCGTTCGGTCAAAATCCTTACCTACTATTCATTTTCTGGATCCTAACTTTCTTAAACGTTTAGATCCATGAATTTCATATGCTCTAGGCTAAAATAAAAACTAGAAATCTTCATAAAATTCAAATTTTAAATCTAAAATCCTAAAAATGATGGAGATCTACCTTTGATCCAACCTTTTTGTAGATCCATCATCTAAATCACTAAAAATCTCCAATAGATTTACGAATCCTCATCTCAAACATCAAAAACAAATTCTTAAAACAAGGATCATGGGAGTCGGTACAGTGGGTAACGAATCCTTTACTATCTCTAATGTTCTTTATGTAAAATCATTAGAATATAACTTAATATCTATTAGTCAACTGTGTGATAAAGGATTAAATGTTTTATTTGAGTCATACACAAATCATTGCAAAATATTTAATCCTAACACAAAAGATGTTTTACTAACTACACCTAGAACTCACAACGTATATGTAGTTTCCTTTCATGATCTTTCCAAATCATCTATAAAATATTTTATAACTAAAAATGACGAGTTAGAACTATGGAATAGACGTTTAGGTCACGCTAGTACAAAGCTCATTTTAAAACTAGCCAAAAAAGAATTGATTAGAGGATTGCCTAGATTAAATGGAAATTTATCTTCATTATGTCCTCCATGTCAAAAAGGAAAATTTAATAAATCTTCTTTTAAAAGCAAAAACGAAATTTCTACTACAAGACCTTTGCAATTAATTCATATGGATCTTTTTGGCCCCGTTAGCACCGCAAGTCTTGGTGGTAGAATATATACTTTTGTTCTAATATATGATTTTTTTAGATATTGTTGGACTTATTTCTCTCTTCCAAATCTGATGCGTTTTGCGAATTTTCAAAACTATGTACTCGTATTCAAAATGAACTAGATTTGAAAATAAAATGCATTCGCTCAGATCATGGAGGAGAATTTGAAAATGAAAATTTTAAATCCTTTTGCGAAATGTTAGGTATTAAGCATGAATTCTCTGCTCCACGCACACCTCAACAAAATGGTGTTGTAGAAAGAAAGAATAGGACAATTCAAGAACTAGCACGTACTAGGTTATCTGAATATAAATTACCTCAGTCTTTTTGGGCCGAAGTCGTAAGCACATCATGTTATGTAATGAATAGAGTCATGTTTTGTCCATCTTTAAATCTCATGCTGTATGAACTATACTATCAAAAGAAACCTAACGTATCATATTTTAAAGTATTTGGATGTAAATGTTTTATTCTCAATATAAAATATGCCTTAGGAAAGTTTGATGAAAAATGTGATGAAGGAATATTTCTTGGAAACTCTTCAACTAGTAAAGCCTATAGAATATTTAACAAAAGAATGAATAAGGTTGAAGAGTCTATT
The DNA here is from genome assembly GCA_033032865.1 of Dactylorhiza incarnata. Lineage (NCBI taxonomy): Eukaryota > Viridiplantae > Streptophyta > Magnoliopsida > Asparagales > Orchidaceae > Dactylorhiza > Dactylorhiza incarnata. Next base: position 4,946,424 of record JAWHQI010000187.1, on the reverse strand, counting down.
AATGTAAAATTTGATGAATTTATTCCTTGTGTAAAAACTTCCTACAGGTGCAAATGACGAACCTTTGCCATCTTTGGAGCACGACGAAGAGGAACCTTTCAAAGAGGAGAAGGAGGAGGCCAAGCAAGATGAATGCATGCCTTCAAGCATCTTAAACTTATCAAAGAATCATCCAAAGGAGCTAGTTATTAGGGAACCATCTATTGGGGGTAAGAACTCGATCTTCTCTTCATGAAACTTTTTCAAATATCTGCTTTGTTTCCGAAATTGAACCTAAAAATGTTTCAACCGCTTTAAATGACGAATTTTGGTTTTTGTCTATGAATGAAGAGTTAGATCAATTTGTAAGAAATCAAGTTTAGAATCTAGTAGAACGCCCATCTAATCATCCCGTGGTTGGCGGAAAATGGTTTTTTAAAAATAAATTAGATGGTGAATTTAGAATTACAAGAAATAAAGCTCGCTAAGGTGCTCAAGGTTTTTCTCAAATCGAGGGGTAGATTTTGAAGAAACTTTTGCACCCGTTGCTCGCTTAGAATCTATACGATTATTTTTTGGCATTTGCGAGTTTTAAAAGAATAAAATTATTTCAAATGGATGTTAAAAGTGCTTTTCTAAACGGGTTTATAAAAGAGGAAGTTTATGTAGAACCCCCCCCCCCCCTCCCGTTTTTTTAAATGAAAAATTTCCAAATCATATTTATAAATTAGAAAAAGTGCTTTATGATTTACAACAAGCGCCCCGTGCATGGTATGAAAGACTTACATCGTTTTTATTAAAGTACGATTATGTCATGGGAAGTGCTGATAACACACTCTTCATTAAGCATAATAATAACGATTTAATTATTTTACAAATATATGTTGATGATATAATTTTTGGATCCACTAATGAAGAGTTGTGTAATGAAGTTGTCTTAGTAATGAAAAGTGAATTTGAAATGAGACTTGTAGGAGAACTCTCTTATTTTCTTGGTTTTCAAATTTCGCAATGAAATGATGGTATTTTTATCTGTCAAACAAAATATGTCCATGATATGCTTAAACGATTTGGATTTGAAAATCTTAAACAAGCTTCTACACCTATGAGTGCTTCTTTAAAACTATGAAAAGATGAATCTGGAATTTCTATCGATCAAACTTTATATAGAGGTATGATAGGATCTCTTCTTTACTTAAGTGCATCTAGACCAGATATAATGTTTGTCGTATGTTTATGTGCACGCTTTCAAGCCAATCCAAAAGAATCTCATTTAAAAGCAGTAAAATGCATTTTTAGATATCTATTAGGGTTATCTAAATTAGGATTATGGTACCCACACAATGATTCATTTACACTACACGACTATTCGGATATGGATTATGCCGGATGTTCACAAGATCGAAAAAGCACTAGCGGTACTTGTCACCTTTTAGGACCCTAATTAGTTGTATGGTCTAGTAGGAATCAATCTTCAGTTGCACTCTCTACCACGGAGGTCGAATACATTGCTCTTGGGAGTTGTTGTGCACAAGCCTTATGGATGAGCCAAACTCTAGAGGATTTTGGTTTTCATCTCATAAATATTGATCTCAAATGTGTCAACAAAAGTGTCATAGATCTCACAAATAATCCCGTACACAAATCTAGATCCAAACACATAGATCTTTGTCATCATTTCATTAGGGATCACATTAAGAAAGAGCATGTAAAAGTAAGTTTCATTGGTACAGACTCCCAACTTGCTGACATATTCACTAAATCTCTTCCCGATGCAAGATTTCGATTGTTAAGACTTAAATTAGGTGTCCTAGATCTCTCGGGTTAAGTCACATTCATAAATCGCTAACGTTTCATGCAATTTGCACTATCTAGACATCTCCAAAAATTCTAAAATTTCTGCATGAAACTACTCTTTGGACTCTTAATCAAGATCAAAAATTATAATGTTTCAAATCATGAGCTTGAGTGTACTGTTTGTCGCGCTAGCGCACATGTCTGATTTTCTGTATTTTTCAATTTTTGAAAAACCCTAAGAATATGCTCTTTTATTTGTACTACTTATTTTTTGCATTTCTGCCTTTAATTAATTTTTGAAAAATTAAAATACAAAATTACAAAAGCCAAATTACAAAAAAAATTTGTTTTCTCATCATTTCTTTGTTTATTTGTTTAATTTCTATTTCAGTATGCAAAAATCAAATACAAAAATATAAAACATCAAAAATTAATTTTTGAACTTAACTTTTCTATTTACATGTATCTTGTGATAGGGAGATTTGGGATGTCACCCCATCATATCTCCTAGTACCGGTGTGAACCCTTCATAGGGTAGACCTCGGGAAGTCCAAAATCAATTTTAAGAGTTCAAACTTTAAATCAAAGTTATTTTTCAAAATATCAAAATAAAGAATTGTATGTACTTTATTGTGAAAATCAAGCATGGTTTAATCTTTCATTTAGACCTTCTACAATGTTGAAATTCATCTTTTCAACCTACTTTGAACATTGTTTTTATCATGCTTTGATATATATAATCACATGTGCATCAATTATAATGAAAAGATTGTGTAGAACCAAGCTTAGCATGCCTCTAAGTATGAGTAAATGTTTCATGATTGTTAATGATATATCTTCACTCACTTATTTTGGCAAAGTCTACATGTGCTTTTAATCTAAGAATGATTGGTTGTGCACTGTAATTGTAAAATGAATTAAATTTGCACAAGTATCTTACCTACACTACTTTTATTTGCACTCTCAAAAATTAATAAAAGTGGTTGTGCTTTCAAAATTTCATTAGTTTGCAAAACAAGTGTATTCAGTGAACTTTGTACATATCATAAAATAAATTGACAAAGATAACTCCACTAAATACTACTTGAACCTCCTGATAAGCCTTAATAAGCATTGTGAGGTTGAGCACCTTAGAAAGAATAGTAAAGTGTCTTGTGCAAACCTTAGTTTTTTAAACGCCACTTATTCTTAAGTACACCGGATCACACAAAAAATCAATATTGAAAAATAAAGTGTGTGATCCCCCAAGCACTACTTTGCACCCTGATAAGTCTTAATAAGAATTATGTGTGTAAAGCACCTTGGTAGTTGTACATTTTCTTTGTGCATTGAAATGTGTGGAAGTAAAATTATTTGTGTTTTATTGTGCACTTTACTCTACATATGTCTTGTATTTTTGACTAAATCATTTGTTTACTTTCTTCAAAATACACTTATGTGCATATCATTATCTTCCAAAACACTTCTTCTCATGAGTATTGGATCCTAATGCAAATTATATACTACTCTTTATATATAAATGCTTTAGATAACCTAGCATGCTCTCTACAATATTTGGTATGTCTTGAATTTGTGAATTAAAATAACTTTGTATTAGTCTCTTTTTGATATTTTTTTTCATGATTGGTTACTTTATTGTAGTCTTTAATGATTTTAAAAGAAAATGATTTACAAAAGCATCTTCCTTTTTGGAATTTAACTCGTTTCTCTTCTTATGAATTATCATGATTACAAGAAGATGTTTCTTGTATTTCTATAAGCCTTCCGCATCATTACCATATAATTTTTTACCTTGTGCTTTCATGCTTATTTAAATTCTTCTCTTTTGTGTGTATCATCACTTGAATCTCAAAATTCATTTCCTTCAACAAGTGATAGACTTGCTTGGTAAAATTTATATTAGTTGTTCTAAACATAAATATTATTTTTATGATAAAAACTCTAATTTATTTCAATAAAACATTTTATACTAAAAACTCCTTATCATTTCATTTCTATAAGCCTTCCACATCATTACTATAAACTTGTGCTCGATCATGCCTTATTTTTTTTCAAAACAAAAAAACTCTTGCTATGTCTTTTTGCTACCTTAACCCACTTTTGCTAATAAAAAAGGGGGAGAACTAACATGATAAATAATAAACACTATCAAATTGGAAAACTTATATGATTAATGATTAAGATGATAGCTTACAGTTAAGAGGAGCTTTCACATAGGGGGAGCAATTCTAAATACCAAAAACAACAATTATCCTAAGTCATCACTCACACAAACACACACAAGTAGGTTTCATCATGCTTATATGTTAATGCTCTGATTTATCATTAATGGATTTGTTATTATCAAAAGGGGGAGTTTGTTGGAACATGGTCTTCTACATCTTCTAGGTTTGAGAATAACAAATCCTATGTGTATTTGATCTTGTGTGTTTAAGTGTGCATGAAACAATGCCACATGACTCAAGGATAACATAAGAAGGTTGCCCCCAAGTTTAAAGCCAGAATTCCAACATATCCACTAGCGCCGGCAGTAGCACCTAGCACGGGTGCTAGCTCTGATTAGGAAAGTTCAGGCGACAAATATAAAAGGCGATAGCGCCAGGCGGTAGCGGATAGCGCAGGCAGTAGCGCGGAGCACAAGAGGATTTTTGGAAAGGTTTCCTTCGAATGAAGATACACATGTGGAGAATATTTCCTAATATGGGATAGCGTCGGCGGTAGCGCTAGCGCGGGAGCTAGCTCAAAGGCTATAAAAAGGACCCTTTGGCCCCGTCTTTTTAATCCTCTCACACACCAAAATTCCAGAGCTTCGTGCCACATCATATAGAAGAAGGTTCAGAGAGATACTCCCACAAATCCATGAAGGCTTAAGGAGATCTGTGGAGAAGATTTCAACACGCTTCATCATCGTGATGAAAGATCGCATCGACTGTAAGACCCCATTTTTTTTTCTTTTCAAACCCGGGGTCTTAGGCCCAGAACCGCCGCTTTGTGGTGACACCCTCACACGGGAAGGTCACCACTACAAAGCGCCGATCCTGCCGGCCAGATCGATCACAAAGAAGAAAAGTATACTTGAACAAATAAAGAAGCTTAACACCACATCACATGAAATATAAAACCATAAAGGTAAATGTCCACATATAATAACTGAATAAAAGATTACATTAATAAAGGGCTCATGCCCTGTACATCATATCCTCACTACAAGATCACTCACGGAAGCTAACTACTAATCACTCCCTGATCCTGAAACTGGTGCTCCTGCACTAGACTGGTCCGCCTCCTTCTGCACTGGCCTCTGGTGTTGCTGCGTCTCCTCGATCCCCTAAAATGATATGGTCCACCGACCGTTAGTCAAAAAGGCTAAGCCTTATGTTCCCCACCCCACCCCCAATGGCTCCTAGGCACCGTGTGGGAGGGATGAAGCGGAGGACAACAAGGGGTATAATCAAAAAGCAGATGATAGGGGCATAATCTACAGGAAGTGTCTCTACCACTACACATATGTACATAAGTAATCTAAGCAGTAAAGAGCATAGTAAGAGCAGGTAAAGAGTAAGTAAAGTGCAGTAAGTAAAGACAGATATAATAGAAAAGTAACCATTGATTTATAGGAATGCCCATACAAACCTATAGACCAAGGGGTCGTTTAGCAAGGCCTATCGTATAAGAAGTCCCATAACCGACTTATACGATAGGGGTAGGGGTTGAAATGCAATGTTTATGCCATGAAATGCAGAGTTATGCAGTTTATGCTATGTTCATACAAGTGCAACTCACACACTTTGACTCTATGCTCATAGACCTTTAGTTTCCCTTTTTTGGAGCTAGCAAGACTCCCAGGATACTCCCGTAGTGGCGAACGAAAGCGGTGGTTTGGGCCTCACCCACCTCTAGGTTGGTATTCACACTACCCTACCTAGACCTATCGTACGCCTCAACGCAAAACTGCGGAGCATCTGCATACTCTTACTGGCTGGACCACCAGACTTTCAAGGCTAAGTGCAAATTCTACACTTGCCGAGTCAACGTATTGACATCGGTGTGAACGACCGTCCAATACCGAAGACCCACCACCTTCGTGCACATGCAAACATGTTCTACTATATATCTCCGATCCATAAGCTCCCCGGGCTAACCCGCCCGTAACCATAACCTTCCGAGCCACCGGCTCACCGGACCAACCCGTCCGTTCCAACAAACCTTACTGAGTCACAAGCTCACCAGACTAATTAGTCTACTGCTACAACCACCAGCCTACCGCTCGTAAGACCAAACTGTCTAATATTCCCGTGATAACGGGGCGTGGGTGAGAGTATTATTAAGTTAATCTTGTATACAACTTAACCCTATAATTTATGGTTAATCTTGGACTTCCCGAGGATTACCCTGTGAGGGGCTCGCTACGGTACTAGGAACTGTAATGGGATGACACCCCAAAGTTTCCTTTCTCAAGACACTTAGTGTTGTTGGTATCTACTCATAAGAACACCCTCCTTGTCATTAATCTTGGATTAACCCTAAGTGACTTATGACTTTCCAAGACGATCTTTCATCGACCCCGAGTGCAACTTACCTCTAACTCACCAAGCACACCATAACCATCTATAATCCTTCTTGTTGACCATCACACCCTTTCAACTAAACTAGGTAAACCACTTAACTCCCATTCCCTCCTAAGGATCCACTTGATTCTCAAATTTCACGGTTTTACTAAACGCAGACCAAACTAACTATATGAAGCTTGTAATTAGAGGTACTTCAGATATTCATCCAACTGACCCAAGATAATTACTGGGGGTCTATCAAGATGTTATAAGACTAAATCCAGAGAATCATATTTTTCCTTAATTATTTAGTATTTATTTTAATTTCTCCAAACATTTGCCAAGTATGAAAATGAACATGAAGTATAAGGAATTCTTATGATATGGCTCTCCAAAAATTATGATAAATCTATTATGACTACATAACAGCAAATACAACATATCATATTTTTACAGTAAGAAATTATCCTCTATTTCTAATATTCAACTTATATCCAAATTTGTAGATTTATGAAGGAACCACCAAAAATACTTACACCCAAATTAGGGAAAAATTACCAGACCTTTGTATTCATCAGAAAGGTCTACTAACTAAATTTCAGGATTTATAGAAATTATTTTCTTAAATAAATACTTTAAGAAATCCTCAAATAAGATAAGTTGTGAAGTAGCCTACTCATTTAAGTCTCCAAAAATTATATAAAAATTCACAGAGCTTCCTAATGCCCTGAAATGTTCTATCACCCATTTGCACAATTTATCAAAGAGTATTAGACCCTCAATTATTTTTCTTAAGCCTAAGACAAAATAAATGCCTTGTGAATGAAGTACTAGTTAAATCATTCAATTAAATACACAAAAATTACCAGAGGTGTATATCTTGATAATAAAGACACTACCAAAGTTTCATCATCATCCAAAACCATTTAAGCATGTAAATTTCTCTTGTAAGGAATTTCCCTAAAGGGGTTATGACCTATTTCAAGGGAATAATTGTTCCTAAAATTCATATAAAATTACCTAGGGCCTATTTACACCCTATAAACTTATCCACCAAGTTTCATGACCATTCTATAGCTTTTGACCACATGTCCTTCACAAAGCTCTACATGCACCCCAAGGGGTAAATCTAGGATCCTAGAGCATATTCACCTCCACACCTCCCCAACTCACTCATGGGGGTATTTTAGGTGATCCTAATCCATTGGCCAAGGTTTCATCTTATGGTGAGGAGATTTGACCACAATACCCCAAGATAAACATCATGCCCTAATTTTGACCTAATTAGACCCAACTTAGGTTAACCAATTTCCAAACTAAATCAGTCCCAATTGGGCTGAGATTTTTACCAGGGTCATGTGATAACCCTAAGAAGTACCCACTAAACTTTGGAGGCATTGGAGGTCATTTGACCCAATAATTAATTAATATATGATTTATGAAATTATTACAAAAACCTTAGAACATTATTCTCCTAAAATTCACATCTTTGGATATGATGTGTGTGTAGGTATAAGTAGAGTATGTTTCAAATCTCAAGTTCATATCATTTCACAATCAAAAGTTATTCAAGAAATGGTGGTTGTCCTACACTAGGGACCAGCCCCACCAAAATGGACCTACAGGGAGCTACAGAACTCCCTTTGGGGTGAAATTAATTTTAAAATAAATTAGACTCCAAGGGCTACAACTTTGGTGTTGACCACTTTTTCTGTAGAGGGACCTAAGTATTTTTAATAAATTAATCTAGGTACAGCAAAAGGTGTGACAGAAAATATAATTTCATAAGGATTTATACTATATGATTCAGCACGAATCCTGAAGCAAATCCGATGGTAGCTGGACATCTTCCTCCTCCAGCCAAGGGTGGAGATTACCCGACCTGTAGCCTATCTACCATGGTTTTCCCGGCCACCCACGCCCCTCCCCGGCCGGCCAATGCCACCACCACCTTCCTTGAGGTGGTGGCCGGCGATGGGAGGTGTTGGCCGGCCGGTGGTGGTCGGAACCGGTGGTTTTGGCAAGAAGGAAATCTCCAATAAAAGGAGATTTCGGCCATGAAGATGGAGGACCAATTGGCCCCAATCCTTGCCGATTTTTGAAGTAGATCTACCCACTAGAGAAGAGGAGAAGAACCAGACCTGAGTGGAGCCTTGAAGCCTTGTCGTTTGGCCCATCACCATGGCCGACCATGGAGCTTGGATGCCATGCCGATCTGAGACTAGGATGCACGATTTCTTCTGTAATGTTGGGGGTTTCACTAATCTCAGTCTTTTGAAGATGATAGAGAGCTTAATTGAGGGAGAGGGAGTGTGTAACCTCCATTTGCCATGAATGGCCATTAAAGCTATTTTCGGCCACCATGAAAATCCTCCAAATTCAGCCCCCTTGTGGCCGGCCCTGGCTATTAAACTCCTCCAAATTAATTAGGGGGAAAGTACCAAGCCATGGGAGGTGAAGAGAGGAAGCCTTTGGCCTCCCAAGCCATGAATGGCCATTATTTCTCTCTTTCTCTCTCCACCATTTTTGGGGAAAATGGGGTTTCTCTCTCCTAATCATCATTTACAGAAATTGGATGGCTCTTTGATTAATTATCAGCCTCCTAGACTAATGGGCTACTCCAATTGGGCTTAGCCCAAGTAGATTGGGCTTGATTAGATCAAAATAGGTCATTTTGACCTAAATTTAGGGGGAGTTGACTTTTGTCAATTTGACCATTTGGGTTGGCCCCAATGGGTGGCTAGTGACCATTGCACTCCCCTAAGGGTTAGGAAGGTCTAGGTAGGGTCAATTTGGCAAGGTGGAGGCCAATTGACCCACAATAGGGCAATTTGACCAAAATAGGGTTAGAGTTGACTTAGGTCAAATTGGCCAATTTGGTGGCCCGATGATGGGGATTTTTGGTCCATTGGGTCCCTAATAACCTTATAAGGGTAGGGAAAAGGTCAATTTGGCATGGTGGAGGCAATTGACCCTAATTAGGCTACTTTGACCAATTTAAGGTTAGGGTTGACTTTGGTCAAATTTGGCCTCTTTGGTTGACCCCAATGGGTCCTAGATGCTCTAAGGGACCTCCAAAGGGTTAGGTGTGCCATGGTGGGGTCAAAGGGTCAAGGTGAGGCCCTAAAGTCCAACCCTATGCTTGGTAACTGGAAATTGCTATTTGCAGACCAAGGTGCTCTTCTCATTCAAGCCTAAGGCCAAGTGATCTCTTCAAGCTTCCTAGGGTTTTGTCATGACCTAGTCATGACAAAACCGCACTAGGGGTTTAGTTGTTTGGGGGATGTTACATCGACTACGATCATACTCTGCGGGTCTTCGTCTACTTCTTCAGAGATCCAGATAGATGGACTTTTTCATATTTTTTTGTCTCTTTATTATTGTAATCGCGTATAAATTCGCCTTGTGTTGGCGATTAGGTCTGGGTAGGAATTAGGGCAGAAATTCGCCTCGTGTTGGCGACTAGCTCTAGGGTGTAGATCTAGGGGGTGCTTGAGGCCATATCCGCGAAGGATTGGCTAGAGCGGCTTGATGCCATATCTGGGGAAGGATAGGCTAAAGCCACCAGTTCGTGGGGATATGAGTCGGGATAGAAAACAAAAAATTCTTTTTACTATTCACCTCAGATTTCTAGCGTCATAAGAAATCAAGTTTTGTAATCTTGTATTTTAAATTAATAAAATCATGTATCTATTTGATTTCAATTGTTTTACTTGATTTCTCTCGATTTTAATCTCTTATTATTTGAAGTATATCAAAATATATTAAAAGTTTTAAAACCCTTATTCACCCCCCCCCCCCCCCCTCTAAGGGTGCCTACAGATCCAACATGTCTTTCATTAAGATTTGAGGTTGTGAGGCATACGTGCTGTAACGCACCGAATCTATTTAATTCAGTTTCTGTGTACGATTAGAGGGTTTGGGGTGCGGATAGAGGTGTGGTCTGTGGTTAGCCTGGGGCTAGGGTTGTGATTAAAACCTAATCCCCCCTCTCTCCTTCTCTCCCTCTCATTCTCCTGATATTTTCCCCAGCTGCAACTCCTTCTCTCCCGATCGCTCCTCCCTCTCCCTCTCATCACACATGAAAGCTCCCCGAGCCCTATCCTACCTCATCCCCGTCGTCCTGGACCAAGGAGAGCCTGATCCCTCTCCTCCTTCTCTTCTGTTGCCCCCTATCTTCCTCCTCCCCGCCGGCCTGGAGCAAGGAGAGCTCCCTCTCCACTCCTTCCCATCACCTGGAGCAGGGAAGTCGAGCGCTATCCTCTTCCTCGTCGGCCTGGAGCAAGAGCCGAGCCTCCCTCTTCCTCTCCTTCTCCCAAGCTCTCTCCCGTCGTCCTGGAGCAAAGAGGTCCTGAGCCTCTCTCCTCTCCCTCTCTTTCGAGCCATCTCTAGGGCTGTCACAAGGGGAGATCACAAGCCGCGATGGTGTGCGCCACTTGGCGAAGGAGGAAGCTTCAGCGTAAGCTTGGAGGGCGATTTCGTGTGCAAACAGCCGTGACTTTCGCTGGCGGTCAAATCTGGGCGCGTTCCCATGGCTCCGAAGAGCACTTCAAGGGTAACAACTTTTCTTATTAGGCAGGTGAAGCCCAATTTTAGCATATTTGCATGGAAGCCCCTCTCCACCGACAGGTGGGGATGAGTGCCCTCCGTCGGGTCGATGTTTACATCACCACGTTTAATTGCATTAGTATCCGGAAGCGTGAGTACAGATTATGCATGTTGTGTGAAGCCCATCCGGACATGTTGGTCTGGATTGGTGATGTTTTGGGGTTCTCTAAGAAGACTTCATGGAATGTGTATGTTTGGATCGTAGACGTTAGTTCCTGGGGAACTTCTGTTGTGTTTGTGTGAAGCCCATCTCTTGGAGACCGTTGGGCTATCGTGTGGAGTTGTGCGCCTTGGGTGCCCAACTTAGGTGGCCGCGAGTGCAACCCTTACTACATAACAAACGGTTATGTAGGCGGTAACAAGCAAGGGGAGGCTGACCCGCGTCGTGCATGTTGGGTACGGCGACTTGAGCAACGGGCTTAGCTGAACTGTACCTGCCCTATGTGGTGTAGTTCGACTACCTAAGGTATCTGGCGTGTCGCTACAGGCATAGGAGAGAGTCAAGGCCATTGGGTCTCGGTTAGCGAATGCTCAACTTTAGGCCATCCAGTCTAGGACTGAGGATGGTGGTGGGACCGGGGAAATCCGGTACACCGTTAAGGTGCCCTGAGTGCACGAGACGTTGGGCCGATCGAGCCAACGTTTCTGATGTTTGGTGCTTTTACGACACACTCTAGCTCTATGTGATTATGCTAACTTGCTTGCAGGGAAGAAGCTCCGTCACCCTGAGAAAGGGATGGGGTCGTTATAATTTGGTCAGTTATGCTGACCGTTGCTTTGTTTGCCACCACTTATAAATTCACCTCGTGTTGGCGACTAGGTTTGGGTAGGACTTAGGGCAGAAATTTGTCTCGTGTTGGTGACTAGATCTAGGGTGTATATCTAGGGGTTGCTTGAGGGCATATCCGGGAAGGATTGGCTAAAGAGGCTTGAGGCCGTATCTGGGGAAGGATAGGCTAAAGCCACCAGTTCGTGGGGATACGAGTCGGGATAGAAAATGAAAAAGTCTTTTTACTATTTGCCTCCAATTTCTAGCGTCATAAGAAATCAAGTTTTGTAATATTGTATTTCAAATTAATAAAATCATGTATCTATTTGATTTCAATTGTTTTACTTGATTTCTCTCGATTTTAATCTCTTATTATTTCAAGTATATCAAAATATATTAAAAGTTTTAAAACCCTTATTCACCCCCCCCCCCCCCCCTCTAAGGGTGCCTACAGATCCAACATGACTTTCATTAAGATTTGGGGTTAAGATGCATACGTGATGTAACGCCCTGAATCTATTTAATTCGGTTTCGGTGGGCGTTTAGAGGGTTTGGGTGCGAATAGAGGTGTGGTCTGCGGTTAGCCTGGGGCTAGGGTTGTGATTAAAACCTAATCCCCCCCTCTCCCTCTCATTCTCCCGATCTTTTCCCCAGTCGCAACTCCTTATCTCCCGATAGCTCCTCCCTCTCCCTCTCGTCGCACAGGGAAGCTTTCCGAGCCCTATACTCCCTCCTCCCCGTCAGCCTGGACCAAGGAGAGCCTGACCCCTCTCCTCCTTCTCTCCCGTAGCCCCCTATCTTCCTCCTCCCCGTCGGCCTGGAGCAAGGAGAGCTCCCTCTCCTCTCCTTCCCGTCTCCTGGAGCAGGGAAGTCGAGCCCTATCCTCTTCCTCGTCGGCCTGGAGCAAGGGCTGAGCCTCCCTCTTCCTCTCCTTCTCCCAAGCTCTCTCCCGTCGGCCTGGAGCAAAGAGGTCCTGAGCCTCTCTCCTCTCCCTCTCTTTTGAGATCTCTCTAGGGCTGCCGCAAGGGGAGATCGAAAGCCGCGATGATGTGCGCCGCTTGGCAAAGGAGGAATCTCTAGCGTAAGCTTGGAGGGCAATTTCGTGCGCAGACAGCCGTTACTTTCGCTAGCCGTCAAATCTGTGCGCGTTCTAATGGCTCCGAAGTGCACTTCAAGGGTAACGACTTTTCTTCTTGGGCAGTTGAAGCACTATTTTAGCATATTTGCATGGAAGCCCCTCTCCACTAATATGTGGGGATGAGTGCCCTCTGTCGGGTCGATGTTTACATCCGCGCATTTAATTGCATTAGTATCCGGAAGCATGAGTACGAATTAGGCATGCTGTGTGAAGCCCATCTGGACATGTTGGTCTGGATTGGTGATGTTCTGGGGTTCCCGAAGAAGACTTCGTGCAATGTGTATGTTTGGATGGTAGACGTTGGTTCCCGGGGAACTTCTGTTGTGTTTGTGCAAAGCCCGTCTCTTGGAGACCGTTGGGCTAGCGTGTGGAGTTGTGCGCCTTGGGTGCCCAACTTAGGTGGTCTTGAGTGCCACCCTTACTACATAACAATCGATTATGTAGGTGGTAACAGGAAAGGAGAGGCTGACCTGCGTCGTGCGTATTGGGTACGACGACTTAAGCAATGGGCTTAGCTGAACTATACCTGCCCAATTTTGTGTAGTTCAACTACTTAAGGTATCTGGCGTGTCACTACAGGCATTGGAGAGAGCCGAGGCCATTGGGTCTCAGTTAGCGAATGCTCAACTTTGGGCCATCCAGTCAAGGACTGAGGATGGTGGTGGGACTGGGGAAATCCGGTACACCGTTAAGGTGCCCTGAGTGCACGAGACATTGGGCCGATCGAGCCAGCGTTTGTGATGTTTGGTGCTTTTACGGCACACTCTAGCTCTATGTGATTATGTTAATTTGCTTGTAGGGAAGAAGCTCCGCCACCCCGAGAAACGGGTGGGGTCATTATAATTTGGTCAGCTATGTTGACCGTTGCTTTGTTTGCCACCGCTTTGTGGAATGTTCCTATGCAGGAGCAGGTGAGCCAAGCGGGAAGTAGCGGGCTGAAGCCCTTGTGCTGAGCCAGCCCTCGAAGGCCCGAATGTTTTGTTTAGTTTCTTTCATGTATTGTCGGCCTGCGTGCCGATGTATGCAAAACGCTTCTCTTTGTTTAAACACTATTGATGTAAGGCCTTATAGCCGGTCTTTGGTTGTGCGTCTTTTCATTCCGGGTTTTGTATGTTTAGTGGACATTCCTCGTTGGGTGGTTATTTCATCTCTTTTAAGAGCTTTCGTTAGAATGCAGCTCTGTGTTAGGGTGCATTTTGAAAATATTAGAATTATTTGGTCTCATTTAGTAATGCGCCCGTCTGTCCGTATAATATAGCGTGGGGCCCCGGCCGGACCTTCTGATATATTATTTGTGACGGATGGGGGTGTTATACGTGCGATGTCAAATGCCTGACAAGCTGGAACCCAAGTCAGATAAGTGTTATATTGTGAGATATCCTAGGGAAACCAAAGGTTATTACTTCTACCTGCGATCCGTGGGCAAAAGTGTTTGTCGCAAAGAGTGGTGTTTTTCTAGAGAAAGAGTTTCTATCTAGATAAAATGCCAGGGTAGAACTTGAAGAAGTTCAAGAACCACAAACTATGAATGAATCTGAATTGGAACCTGGGCAAGGACTACAATCTATTGTAGCTGGAGAACCTGCTCAAGAAACACAAGTCTTACGTAGATCTGATAGACCTAAAGTTGATCCTGAGAGATATGGATTACTCATGTCTCAAATAGGTAGTGTGTTGCTTATGGATCATGATGATGAGCCTGCAACCTACCGAGAGGCTATGAATGGACTAGACTCTGAGAAGTGACTTTAGGCTATGAAATCTAAAATGGACTCCATGTATACAAACCAAGTTTGGACCTTGGTGGAACCACCTGAAGGGGTATGCCTCATATGGTGCAAATGGGTCATCAAGAAAAAGACTGACATGGATGGGAATGTACATACATTTAAAGGCCGACTGGTGGCTAAAGGTTTCAGGCAAATTCGTGGTGTTGACTATGATAAGACCTTTTCCCCTATTGTTATGGTCAAGTCCATCAGGATTTTACTTGTTATTGTTGCATATTATGACTATGAGATCTGGAAAATGGATGTCAAAATAGCTTTCCTAAATGGAAACCTCTTTGAAGAAGTGTATATGACACAACCGAGGGTTTTGAATCTCCTAATGAAGCCATTAAAATATGCAAGTTGCATCAATCCATTTATGGGTTGAAACAAGCTTCTCAAAGTTGGAATCTACGTTTTGATGAGAAGATCAAAGAGTTTGGTTTCATCAAGAACGAAGATGAGTCTTGTGTTTATAAGAGGATTAGTGGGAGCATTGTTGTATTCCTGATATTGTATGTAGATGGCATACTGTTGATTCAGAATGACATTCCAACCATGCAAGTTGTTAAGAACAGCCTAGGGGATTGCTTTTCTATGAAAGACTTGGGTGAAGCGACTTATATACTTGGTATTAAGATCTATAGAGATAGATTGAAGAAGTTGTTGGGTTTGACCCAGAGTACATATATTGATAAGGTGTTGAAACAGTTCAACATGCTTGAGTCCAAGAAGGGATTCTTACCCATGTCACATGGTGTGAGTCTCTCTAAGGATCAATGTCCTAAATCTTTGGAAGATAAGGACCTCATGAAATTGATTACATATGCTTCGGCAATTGGATCAATCATGTATGCAATATTGTGCACTCGACCCGATGTCTCATATGCTTTGAGCATGACGAGCTGATATAAGTCTGATCCTGGTGATGGTCACTAGACGACTGTCAAGAATATCCTGAAGTACTTGAGAAGGACTAAGGATTTTTTTGTGGTGTTTGGTGGAGAGGAAGAGCTCGTTGTAAAAGGTTACACGGATGCTAGCTTCAAAGCGGATAGGGACGACTCAAAATCTTAATCAGGTTTTGTATTTTGCCTTAATGGAGGGGTTGTAAGCTGGAAGAGTTCCTTGCAATAGACGGTTGCATATTCTACAACGGAAGCCGAGTATATTGATGTTGCAAATGCAGCAAAGGAGGTTGTATGGATTAGGAAATTCATCGACGAGCTAGATGTAATGCCTAGCACTGTTGATCTAGTAGTTCTCTACTATGACAACAACAGTGTTATTGCACAAGCTAAGGAACCTAGATCTCATCAGCGCTCCAAGCACATACTTTGGCGGTTCCATCTTATTCGAGAGATTGTCGATCGAGGAGATGTGATCATTTGCAGAGTACCGGCTGAAGAAAATGGACGGATCCACAAAAAAAGCCTCTTTTGCAAAGGAAGCATGATGGTCATGTTAGATCAATGGGTAGTAGATACCTGAATGATCATCTTTAGTGGGAGCCTTGTGTATTGTATGTTTGTTGGTTGTTTATTCATATGATGAATTGTGATTTGTACTATGTACTTCATTTTACATTTATGACAAGTTCTTTTATTATGTCAACTATTTCTATATGATAAACTAATTAACATAATGAATGCCCTTAGAATGTTTGCTTCCATAGGAATTCAAGTGTGTGACTTGAATGTGAGGGTCTATGTTTATAAGAAGCTTCATTCTTAAATGTTCCCTGATCGAGGTATCATCTTAGAAATTTGGGGGAGGATGATATATTAAGACTAGTATGTGGGTGACTGATGACCTGTTCTCATAGGTCATGATATGGGATATCATGTCATCACATAGGTACTTGTTATGAACAAGTTGTACTAGACAGCCCCACTGTGGGACTACTTTGTGGATTGTTATATGAATGTGTCACAAGTAGATCTCAAGTGACAATGGTGTTTGTGGTTCTTTGACCTGAAGTCACAGCATTCATTAAGTGAGGAAGAACGCACTTTGATGTCATCTAAAGTCTTCCTTGAGAAAGGTTGATGATAAGGGTGGTTATTGGGTATGTTACGAATCATTTGGGTGTCTGTGTGTGGACAGAAATGGAATTTGCCCTCCTATATGACAGGAGTTACATCCATGGGCCCCTTGATGGAATGAGACTGGGAAATACATGGTCATGCTGGGTTGAGCCAATATGTGATATTGTGCTTACCACTTTCTGAAGGTCTATTATAGATCAAGAAAAACATGGGTTGAACAATTATGAGGGTGTCACGGTCCATGTCTCTAGTTCAATCCGGATGTAAAGAACAAAGGGACATGACGCCACTGATACATTAGTCATGGACATGCTTGTTTGAGTTATGAACTCTTATTGCTTGGGTAGTAACGATGCATTGCTAGATGCCGCTCATTATTTGTGAGACTTTTGTTGATGCCTTCTAGATCAAGTGGGAGGCTGTTGGAGTTCCTAAGGTGATCAAGTAGTTAGTCTTACTGTCATCGCGATATGAGCATATAGGTTGCACATAAGAGCGTTTGGAGAAATTGGAGAAAGGATTGTATTGGCCTTGCTCATATTGGATATGAGTGAAAAGACCAATCCTGTGTCTATATGGAATAACGTTAGTTCAGGAAGACTGCTCTTTAGATATTATGAATATTGTATGGAGCATGTCGATGAGTTCTTAAGATGATATTGTGAATATCGTCGAGAAGACTTCAAGATGACATTGTGAATGTTATCATGACAGATAGCCAGTAGTCGGGATCACAAGCTGATATTATGAATATCAGCTCGTGATCGATGTCGTCAAGAACGTATTGACGGCATAGACTATCTTGAAAGGCACGTCGAGTTGTCTCGACGAATTCATCGAGATATCTCGACGAATTCGTCGAGACTATCTCGATTGAATGATCTTTCACTGGTCGGATTCGTCGAGAATGTCTCGACTAATTCGTTGAGACTATCTCGACGAAATCGTCGAGAATGTCTCGATGAATTTGTCGAGACTGAGATTGTCTCGATGAATTCATTGAGATGTCTGGACAATTTTGTCGAGATGTCTCGACGAATAAAGAGTGTTTCCTGATGACTATTTATGTCCTATTCAAGACTTTAGGTTTTCCAGATGAGATCAGGAGATCGATCTATACGCAAAATCGAGAATAACCGAGAGCGATGGAAGCCTTCCATATCATCGATCTCGTTGTATCTTCTGAAGATCGAAAGGAATCATTCCTTCTTGAGAAGTCATCGTTTCTGGTCACTATTCCTGAAGACCCTTCGCCGCCACTCCTTGTCGGATCTAGCAATCCGTGGAGACGTAGAGGGCTCTCCTTCTCCGACCTAATCCTTGTTTGACAAGGACTTAGGGTTCTCCAAAAGCTCGTGTGGACTTTTGTAGAGATGTGGATCCTTTTCTACACTTACTCCTTCAGACGAGCTTGCCAATCTCGATTCAACGACAAGAACACGGAAGAAGAAGAATCAGAATAGGAATCCGATTCCGAAGAATTTTTCTTGGAGCATCCGATTTAGGTGTGACTCAATCCTGAACAGGTAATTTATTTATTATTGCAATTTCTTGATTCATGGTTTTGGAAAGATCCATTCTTGAAATTTTTTGTTGTTCTTGAATTTTCCGCTGCGCACATCTGATGTGTCTACCCTTAAGGAAAAGCCAACACCTTATATATGTGCATTTTGATAGAGGATTACAGTCAAAGTTGTATATCCTCCACAGATTGTACTGTTGCTGCCTTCATCTCCGCTATTTATCAGACGCATTGTACTTTCTCCTTGTTTGAGTAGTGGCAATATTATTGTTATAGAATATTTCCCAATTATCTTACTTTATTTCCTTTTTTTACCGTCCTGGAGAATTATTCTGCATCATTTTCAACAAGTGGTATTATAGCTAGATTTGATAAGAGACCAGTGACTGGACGTTTGGGGAAAAATTCTGAGTACGATGGTGAATGACTAGGTCCTTTTCACATCTTTCATGTATAACCTTGGAACAAGTCAGGTTTCACTAGTTTGTGTTGAGGACCGTCATGGCAAGGAGGAACTGAGTTTTGGAGAGATTTTTAGAGAAGTTCGATAGTGGTGGGAACTTTAGCCTATGACAAATTCAAATTAAGGATATGCTAGTTCAGCAGGGCTTGATTCGAGTCTTGCGGAGGTGGCCAAATTGCTCATAGCAGTAAAGAATGCGGACTATAAATAAGATATTGATGAAAGAGCCACAAGCACGATCAGGATGTGTGTCACTGACCAGGTTCTCTTCAACATCGAGGTTGAAGAGACGGCAGTCGGGCAGTGGGATAAACTAGAGCGGCTATACCTGGCAGAATTTGTCACGACAAGATTGATGCTAAAGCAGCACATTTATGCATTGAAGATACAGGAAGGTGGAAACCAGCAGGAAAACATCAATGTATTTAGCAGTCTTTCGATTCAATTGCATGTGGTTGACTCAAAGGTAGAGGAAGAAGACAATGCCTTCTTGTTTCTTACCTCGCTCCTGGTGTCCAACAAGCACATGGTAACTACGCTCCTCTATGGGAAGGATACGATGGGGTTGGACGAAGTCACGTTGGCTAGGGGGGTGTAAGAATAACCGAAGAATCGAGAACCGAACAGAACCGAATGGTTCGAGTCGGTTCCAAATTGGTTCAGTTCGGGTCTGGTTCCCATAATAAAAGAACCGACAATTCAGTTCGGTTCCCGGTTCCACAGGTCGGGTACCCAAAACCAACCCGAGAACCGAAAATCAATTCTAAGGATATTTTTTTTGAGACAACGGTTATAGTCGTATGACTTAATACGCTAAAATGATTGAGAATATAGTCATATGACTAAAGAAAATATTTTTTGAACTCGTGTAGTTGTATGACCTCAATATTATAGAGAGTCATGATTCAATTATTTTGAGCATTGGTAATTGTTGACAAATAATCATGAGTTTTCTTGGTTTTGGGTGGAACCGAACCGATCCGAGTTGCACCCCTAACATTGGCATTGTTGTCCAGTCAGATGTTGATGAACCCACTCCTATGGATGACCATATTTCGGTAGCGCGCGGACGCGGGATGAGTTTTAACAAAGTATTGAGTGGTGCACTAGCTCGGTCGGCGTCGAAGAAGGCAGTGACGTGTTTCCAATGTTAACAGGTTAGTCATATTAGGTGAAATTGTCCGCCGCATGCAGGGAGTTCTGGTACTTCAGGTGACGTTGAAGATACAGTCATGGTGGCACTGTACTTGGAAGAATATGACAAATTTTATTGCGTCATTGAGAGTTTGGGCGACTCTAATAGATGGATGTTTGATTCAGGTGCATCCCAACACTACTTAGACGCATCGACGTTTAGTTCCTTAGAGGTGACGATCGGGTCGATCATTCTGGGTGATGAATCGAGATGCGAGGTCATGGGGATAGGGACGGTGGACTTGTGGACGCGTGATGGGGCGATACATAGGCTTGACATGGTGCATCTAGTGCCCAAGCTGCGTAAAAATATGGTGTCACTAGGCAGATTGGACTCTGAGGACTACAACTTGGTGGCCAGGCGTGGAGTTCTGACGGTGATGCGAGGATGTACCATGCTTATGCATGTTGTACAGCGTGGTGAGCCCATGATTTTTGTTGGAAATAGGGTTGATAGTCGTGGTGGTGCAGTTGACCATTGCCTTCTTGGGACATAGGTTCAATGAGTCAGTTTTTGCGATCTGGTTGCGTCGCCTTTCCTAGGTTGAGTTGGTGTAGGATGAAGTCGACTGGAGTAGGTCGATTGACGCCTCGGTCTTAGAGGGGGTGCTTCGTGCAGATGCTCAGTGCAGTTATGTGTTACAAGCAGAAGCTCAATACAGTTCAGTGCTACATGCAGATGATGCTTCGTGCAGGTGACAATGTTTGAAATTCAAACCAAGGCAGTGTTTTGATATGGTTAGTTTGAATATTCAAACATGGTGGAAAATTAAAGGATTAATTGACGATTTTAGATATGCATAAAGTCTTCAACTAAGAGTTTGCTTCCTCAAAGTCACATGTGCATTAATTAGGAAAATTCTAAGAAAGGCTAGGTTTAAGCATGAGAAATACCTATAAACGAAGATGAATGGAGGTTTGTATGATCACCACAAATGAGAGAAGCCAAATCTGCTTCTGAGAGAGTGGATGAGAACGAAGGTGTTGTGAACGGTGGGATGAGAGGTATTGGTCTGGATACGGCAACGATAATGACAGACTACACTCGAAAACAGTGACAGCAGGCTGCATAAATGCAACAAGTTCAACTCTCGGTGGTGGTGGGTCATCTAACGATGACAAATGTTCGTTCTGTCATGAATCTTGTGCGTCCGCTGTGATAGCGGGTAGCAATAAAAAATTTATATCCTCCGCAGAATGTATTGTTGTATGCCTTCATCTGCGATATTTATCGGATGCATTGTACTTTCTCCTTATTTGAGTAGTGACAATATTGTTATAATAAAATATTCCCTAGTTTTTGAATTTTATTTCCTTGTATTTTCGACTGTCCCGAGTAATTATTCTACATCATTCCAAACAAGCACCACTCCTCAGATGTTCCCTATAGAATGAGCCGAAGTCCCACATAGGCTGAAACCCCATAACACACTGAAGTCCTAGGATGGGTTAGTCCATTGCTAGATGGGAGGGATACTACTCCCGTGTCCTGGGATATTTCCCTTGGATTTATATTGGAACAGGTTAAAGATGAGTCAATTGTTAAAATTTTAATAAGCGAAAAACGGGAACCATGTCGCAAGAACACTCTCAACCATACCAAGCACCAGCAATCAGAAACAATGAAGGAACAAGAAAAAACTTGTATTAACTATCTTCTGTACATAGTGAGACATACATGACGAGACATGATTTATCAGAACGCCAGATGAGGAGAAAAGAAATAACCACAAGAAGTTGATGGTTACAAAGAACAACCCGCCAAACCGCCCGGCTAACAAAGTTGTCCTCTCAAACCGCCAAGTCGTCAAGCTGTCAGCGGGGTTAATCACGAAATCACCAACCCGCAACTCAACACGCGGACTACCCGTTATTCCAATGCTCACTCTGTTCGCCCAAGCAAGGCTGCCTTACCGCAGTCACTTGGCCGCTCCTAACCACGAACAAGCTGCTGAAGAACTAAACAGAAGTAACAAACCGGCAAAGACAAACCGCCTACCCGATGCGGTCTGAACCTTATTTAAAGCTGGAAACGAGCTGAATAGAACCTGCCTTGTCGCTAACCGCGACCTCCTGCTGCTACGCGCCACAGACTGCTATCGGCTTATCCGTTGTGGTCTCCACTGATCAAATCAGATGATGGGGACGAGGGCCCACATCATGATGAAGATGCAGTTGATGATGATCCACCACCACCATCCAAGGATTTGCGACGCCGCGACGATCTTGACGGGCAACGTTACAACCTTCGCCCTCAGCACATGAAGAACTTTATTTAAATTTCTGTTTCATTTCTTTATGTTATTTTATTTTGACATTTAATCTGGCATGCGTTTAGCCAGTCTTTGCTACATTTACTTATGTTGGTCTACGTTTGGCCGGCCATTGCTGTTTTTAGTTTATGTTGGGCTGCATATAGCCTTTGGTGTGTGCTTGGCCACATATAAGGCCAAGACTTGATGTAAAATTTAGTAAATGAATGAATATTGAAACCCTAATCTTCTCCTCCCTCTAAAGTGCCCCCCCCCCCCCCCTATTCTCCCTCTCTAAAGTTTCGGCCAGAACCTCCTTCCCCTTCTCCAAGCCGCCGGACACCATCTCTCCCCCTCCCATCTTCTCTTCTCCTTATCCACCACTCTCTCTCTCCATTATACTTGTCACGATCCCCGTTCCACCTACCCTCAAGTTTCGGCCAGCAACCTAGAGGAGAACCCACGGCGCAACCAAGGATTGGGAAAACTCTCTCGGGCGCGACTCGACGAAGGCGGACGTGTACATCTTCTTGGATCATCTCCGGTGGGCTAGTGGAGGGAGCGATCATTTGTTGTGGATCCAACATCTCGGATCTACAAACTCCGAGTGGGTAACGAAACATCCTACCAAAGAGTTCTCTTTTCTTAGATATTTTCTTTTGGTGGTTGAGTTTTGGCGTGACTTTGGAAACAACGAATTTTTCGTGGTTATTTTCTTGTGGATTTGTATTATCTTGGATATTTCTGAAAACGTACGGAAAATGATTGGCGAACCTTGCTTTGTTCTTGTTGGGGAAACATCCACCCTTTCGGAATCGATTTATTTTGGTGGAATTTTCTTTGGTACAACACCACGCTCGTCTGGAATCAATATTATTCCATTTAGCTTGTGTGGATATAGGCCTATAGCCTATATTCATATTCTAACGGTTGCTACCCGTACGCTGCGTTAACTTAATAAAAGGCATATTCGAAGGCTGCGTTTATTTTATATTTGGGTAGAGTGGAGCGGCGAGAGTCCTTGTTCGAAGTTGTGTGCGACCGCCGCAAAACCGGTGGCCTACATCAAATTTGGTATCAAAGCGAGGTTGTGTTGAGTTCTATCTCGACATCATCCTTACTCTCAGATCTTTAGGCTATCCGCCCTCTAATCGGTGCGTTCGTTTGCACGGTCTAAATCTGAAATTTTCGGATTGGTCTGCGTGTAGTAAAAACTTCGGAATTTTAAAACTTGTCAAAAAATCTGAAAATTTTTCTGTAGCTTCCTGCACTTATTTCCAGCAACATTAATACTGAAATTTTTTCGATTCGTCCACGTTAAGTTGGTCTGAAAATAGGAGACGTTATAATTTTGTCTGCGTCAGCACCGGTCCCTGGTCTGCCAATAGCTGGCCATCACCGTATTGACGCAAGAATTAAATCTGCAGAAAATTACAAAAAAAAAATTCAAAAAAAAATTCTCCTTATTTTTTTTAAGCACAAAAGTCTGAAAGGGTATTTTCATTCGCCTAGTAGTTAAGCGCGTAAAGCTATTTTCACTAAAGAAAATCGCTTGTTCTTCCGTGTATGCGCACTAGGCGTGGTACGGAGTATTCCCCATTCACTTCACACATGCAGACGACCATGAGGGTGAGCACGCTCCGGCGACGATCGCGGAGCTTCGGGAAGAGTTTAACGAGAGGTTCGATGCCCTCACACAATTAATACAAGGGCTGGCCATAAATCAAGCGGCGCCTCATAATCCCGCTGCCAACCAGCGAAATGAGAGATGAAACCCTCCCCGTGATCAGGACGATGAGCAAGCACCTCAAGCTCCATTTGAGTTCGACGTCACTAGGGCCGTTAAGATCATGGAGATGGTATGGGTGAGCCCCAAGTATTTTTAGACTGGATCATGGAGATCGAGTGTTATTTTGAGTGGCACAACCTGATCGACGTCGAGAAGGTTCGGGTTGCTAGGATGAAGCTTCTGGGTAAGGCCAAAACATTTTGGCTGAATCAAGAAAGGCATCTCGGTACCGTAAATGGAGTACCCCCAATTGGGTGGGCTGTCATGAAAGCACTTCTGACTGACCAATATGTCCCGGCGTATCACCGAACTCAAATGTTCGACGAGTTAGCCACCCATCGTCAGGGGAGCAAATCGGTAGCGGAGTACATGGGACTCCTTAAGGACTTGATGGTACGGTGTGACGTCCGTGAAATGCCCGAGGTTACGCTATCCCATTTTCGCAAGGGACTCAACCCGGACATCCAAGGCAAACTCCTGCGTTACGGTCATACGGACCTTAACACGACATTCAATGCTGCCTTGGATATAGAAAAGCACAATGCCCACAAGTCCAAGGGATGGACATTCCAGAAAGCAAAGTCCCTTTTGGGACCCCCACCTTCGTCCTCCACGCGGGACAAAGGAAAGTTTCGGTCGACTGATTCGAATTCTGTAGTCATTACCGCTAGGAACGTCCGGAGTCCCACTGGTGAGAGAGTTCCAATAGGGAGGATTAGTAAGACTAACACCACGTGTTTCACTTGCGGGATACAAGGGCACTACGCTAGTGAGTGCCCCACCAAAACGAAGCCCTTAGCACTTATGGGCTCTCCCTCCGAACCCGCTGAAATTGTTTATGAGGCCGCGGATGAGTCTGAAGGCGAGCCTAGTGATATGGAAAACGAATCTTACATGATGGTGATGCGTTGCATCATAGCTACCCCGCGAGTATTGGACGAGTATAATAGGACGTGCATATTTTCTCTGAATTTTAAAAGCGGCGATAAGTGGTGTAAACTGATTATTGATAGCGGAAGTTGTATGAACGTAATTTCGGAAAATGCGGCCACTCGAATGAAATTAAGCACGGAACCACACCCCCAACCACATAAGATTGCTTGGGTCAACAAAACTTCAATTGGGGTGTCTAAGCGATGTCTAGTGCCGCTAACTTTCAAGAGATACGTAGATAAGGTTTGGTGCGACGTTATCCCTATGGACGTTTGTCACGTATTATTGGGGCGTCCGTGGCTCTTTGATTATGATGTGACTCACTTTGGCCGTGCAAACACCTATGAGTTCAAGTTTAACGGCAAGACCGTTACCTTGACGCCCACTCCCCCTAAGGATCCCTCGATCGCCTCTTCGGACACAATTGTGCCCGCGGAGAAGAAAACATTAACTTTAATTGGTAGGAAAGAGCTCGAGCGTCACTCCTTCGTAGAGGGTATCCTTTATGCGTTAGTTTGTCTACAAGTCAAGGGCGACGAGCCGTCGTTCGAGAGTCTACCGCCGGCATTGCGTGATCTTTTAGAAGAATATAAGGATGTGTATCCGGAAGAGTTGCCCGCAACATTACCCCCGTTGCAGGATATCCAACATGCCATCGATCTCATTCCGGGTTCCTCCCTACCCAACCTACCACACTATCGATTGAATCCGTCCGCCCACGCGGAGTTGCAAACCCAAATTGCTGAATTATTACAAAAAGGATTTATTCGTCATAGTAAAAGCCCATGCGCCGTACCCGCCTTGCTAGCACCCAAGAAAGACGGGTCATGGAGAATGTGTGTGGACAGTAGGGCCATTAATAAAATCACTATTAAATACGTCCCCATCCCGCGTTTGGACGATCTGTTGGACATGTTAGCCGGGGCCACAATCTTTTCGAAATTGGATCTTAGGAGTGGCTACCACCAAATACGGATTAGGGAAGGGGATGAGTGGAAGACAGCGTTTAAGTCGAAGGAAGGACTTTATGAGTGGCTAGTAATGCCGTTCGGGCTCTCCAATGCCCCAAGTATGTTTTCTCGGATGATGACTCACGTATTTCAACCGTATATGGGGAAATTCATCGTTGTCTATTTTGATGATATAATCATTTTTAGCACCACGACTTCCGATCATGAGAGGCACTTGAAGATTATTTTGGTGACGCTCCGAATGGAGAAACTGTTTGTCAATATTAAGAAGTGCACGTTCTATATATCGTCGGTGGAGTTCCTAGGATACATTGTTAGTTGGAGGGCATACACGTAGATCCTAAGAAGTTCCAAGCCATAGTGGATTGGCCGGAACCCACCAATATTAGGGAAGTTAGAAGTTTCCACGGTTTAGCCACCTTCTACCGCCGGTTCATACGCGATTTTAGTAGCATCATGGCTCCCATCACAGAGTGCATGAAGAAAGGTGACTTTGTGTGGTCCAAATCCGCCACCAAAGCGTTCCACACGATTAAGGCCCGGATGTCGGAAGCACCCCTCTTGCGATTACCAGATTTTAATAAGGTCTTTGAGTTGTCTTGTGACGCATCCGGGATTGGTATTGGAGGCGTCTTAAGTCAAGAGGGGCATCTGGTTGGCTACTTTAGTGAGAAGCTTGCGGGACCTAAGCTCAACTACTCCAACTACGATCGTGAATTTTATGTCATTACTCGGTGTCTCCAACACTGGCGGCACTACCTCCTTCCTAAGGAGTTTGTTATATTTTCTGATCACGAGGCGTTACGGTTCGTCAACTCGCAAGGTAAAATCAGCCCCCGCCACGCGAAATGGGTCTCCTTCCTGCAGGAGTACTCCTTTAACATTAAACATCTGAAGGGCAATCTCAACCGGGTAGCGGATGCTCTTAGCCGCGTCTCTCTTTTATTGACCACACTAGAGGTTAAGGTCGTAGGTTTCGAACGTATTAAGGACGAGTATGTTCATTGTCCGGATTTTAAAGAAATCTATTTGTCCACCCAGGACGAGTCACCCACGACCATTTCTGCGTACTATCTCCGTGATGGATATTTATTTAAGCACACTAAGCCACTTTATAGTATGGGAATTGCATAGTGGCGGTCTCGGCGGCCACTTTGGGCGCGATAAAACCATTACCTTAGTGGAGTAAAAATTTTATTGGCCCGGTCTCAAGTCTACAGTACACAAGGTGGTTGGAAGTTGTAGAACGTATCAATTAGGAAAAGGGAATAAGACGAATGCGGGTCTATATACCCCCCTCCCGATTCCTTCTGTTCCTTGGGAAGATGTTAGCATGGACTTTGTCCTAGGCCTTCCCGTCACGTTTAGACGTCACGACTCTGTTATGGTGGTCATTGACCGGTTCTCGAAGATGGCCTACTTCATTCCTTGTCACAAAACCGATGATGTGTCTCATGTCGCTAAATTATTTTTTAAAGAGGTCGTAGGCCATAGGGGTGTCCCTAAAACTATTGTCACTGATAGGGACGTGAAATTCACGAGTTATTTTTGGAAAACTTTATGGAAAGATCATGGGCACCAAGCTCTTATTTTCCTCGGTTTACCATCCACAAACGGATGGTCAAACAGAGGTAGTTACTAGGAGTTTGGGTAGTTTACTTCGTTGTATTGTAGGGGATCACAAGGGCACTTGGGATCTCATCCTCCCACATGCACAATTGGCCTACAATAACTCCAAAAATAGGTCCACCGGACTCTCACCCAATGAAATTGTGCACGGCTACAAGGCACCCGTGCCTCTTGACATAGTCCGGTTACCGCCATCTTATAAATCTAGTCAATTTGCACAGGATTTCGCCTCGCATGTTCACACCCTACATAAACACATAAATCAAACGTTAGCAAAACAATATGCCTCTTATCAAGCTAACGCCAACGTACATAGAAGGGAAATCTATTTTAATATTGGCGATTTTGTTATGGTGCGTCTCTCCCCCGAACGTTTCCGACGGGAACCATAAAGAAACTGGCAAATAGGAGAGCCGGTCCTTTTCGTATTTTAAAGAAATTAGGAGAGAATGCTTATCTCTTGGAATTACCCACTGCTTGGGGTATATCCCCTATTTTCAATGTTTCTGATTTAACGCCTTATATCTCACCACCACTAGAATTATCTGTCTCCCCGTTTTTGTCCACTACCAATTCTAATGGGTTTGGGGGTGAGGTTTTATCTGGATCGTTCTCTCCATCAGCTGATACTCGGGGTATGTCGCCCAATGAACTTGCTACATTTCCTTCTTCGTCGACTAACGCTTTTTCAAGTTTCCCCAAGACTGTTTTTGTGCCTGACAGGATTATATGGGATGAGGTGCTTCCCTCTCTGCATGGTGACACGCGACGGTTCTTGATCCAATGGCGCGACCGCCCCGCCTCTGATGATTCTTGGCTCTCTGCTTCGGAGGTGTCCCTTCTGGACAAAGCTCTCCTACGTCGGTACCTGCACACCCCCTCATCGGTGATGAGTCCTTTCGAGCGGGGGAGGGTTGATGGGGACGACAGCCCACATCATGATGAAGATGTAGTTGATGATGATCCACCACCACCATCCAAGGATTTGCGACGCCGCGACGATCTTGACGGGCAACGTTACAACCTTCGCCCTCGGCACATGAAGAACTTTATTTAAATGGTTGTTTCATTTCTTTATGTTATTTTATTTAGACATTTAATCTGGCCTGCGTTTAGCCAGTCTTTGCTACATTTACTTATGTTGGTCTGCGTTTATCGGGCCATTGCTGTTTTTAGTTTATGTTGGGCTGCATATAGCCTTTGGTGTGTGCTTGGCCATATATAAGGCCAAGACTTGATGTAAAATTTAGTAAATGAATGAATATTGAAACCCTAATCTTCTCCTCCCTCTAAAGTGTCGCACCCCCCCCCCCCCCCCCTCTTCTCCCTCTCTAAGTTTCGGCCAGAACCTCCTTCCCCTTCTCCAAGCCGCCGGCCACCATCTCTCCCCCTCCCATCTTCTCTTCTCCTTCTCCACCACTCTCTCTCTCTCCATTATACTTTTCACGATCCCCATTCCACCTACCCTCAAGTTTTGGCCAGCAACCTAGAGGAGAACCACGGCGCAACCAAGGATTGGGAAAACTCTCTCGGGCGCGACTCGACGAAGGCGGACGTGTACATCTTCTTGGCTCATCTCCGGTGGGCTAGTGGAGGGAGCGATCATTTGTTGTGGATCCAACATCTCGGAACTACAAACTCCGAGTGGGTAACGAAACATCCTGCCAAAGAGTTCTCTTTTCTTAGATATTTTCTTTTGGTGGTTGAGTTTTGGCGTGACTTTGGAAACAACGAATTTTTCGTGGTTATTTCTTGTGGATTTGTATTATCTTGGATATTTCTGAAAACGTACGGAAAATGATTGACGAACCTTGCTTTGTTCTTGTTGGGGAAACATCCACCCTTTCCGAATCGATTTATTTTGGTGGAATTTTCTTTGGTACAACAACGCGCTCGTCCGGAATCAATATTATTCCATTTAGCGGTCGAGACG
Source organism: Dactylorhiza incarnata (assembly GCA_033032865.1). Taxonomy (NCBI): domain Eukaryota; kingdom Viridiplantae; phylum Streptophyta; class Magnoliopsida; order Asparagales; family Orchidaceae; genus Dactylorhiza; species Dactylorhiza incarnata. The sequence continues at coordinate 4,917,080 of JAWHQI010000187.1, read as the reverse complement.
GACACAGAATCCTGCTTCTTACTGCACCATGAAATAGTCGCCGATCTGCATGAGAAAACATAACCAGACGTCGACTTCCGATCGTCTGAATCTCCCCCATAATCGGCATCCATGTATCCATGCAAACAAAATCCCGTGTCTCTCCCATAAAGGAGACCCATGTTTGAGGTCGACTTCACGTACTTCAGAATACTTCTTGCCGCTACTAAATGAGGTTTCCGGGGTTCCGCCATATACCGACTTACCCTGCCGACTGCATATGAAATATCCAGTCTGGTAATTGTCAGATATATCAGACTCCCAATAAGAGCCCGGAACACCAACGGATCAGGAAGAATCCTCCACTCATCCTGCCAAAGTTTTAGACCAACCTCCAGTGGAGTAGAGCTGCTCTTGCCATCCTGTATGCCAAATCTCTTAACGATCCGCTCCACATAACCTTTCTGGGAAACAAGCACACTACTCTCTTTCCTCTCCACCTCGAGTCCAAGGAAATGGTGAAGCTCCCCCAGATCCTTTATATCGAATCTGATAGCTAATTCAGCATGAAGCTTAGCTACCTCAGCCTCTGAGTTCCTCGTGATGATCACGTCATCAACATACAACAACACCAAGACTTGCAGCTCCCCGATCTTCTTTACGAACATACTCGAGTCTGAATCTGAAGTAAAGTATCCGCAGAACTGGAGATATTCTGCAATCTTCCCATACCACGCGTGAGGCACTTGCTTCAACCCATAAAGAGCCTTCTTGAGCTTACAGACGTGTCCTGGATGAACTTCTGATACATATCCTGGTGGTTGAATTATGAAGATATCCTTGTCAATCTCGCCGTACAAGAAAGCATTCTTTACATCGAGTTGCCAAATCTTCCATCCTTGGCTAGCTGCCAATGCAATCACCACCCGTACCAAAGTCATCTTGGCTACCGGACTGAACGTCTCTTCATAGTCTTCTCCATACTGTTGAGAGAACCCTCAAGGTACAAGGCGAGCCTTGTACTGCTCAATACTCCCGTCAGCTTTCTTCTTCAGCTTGTAGACCCACTTGCATATCACAGGAGTAATGCCATTGACCTTCAGTACAAGATCCCAAGTCTCATTCTTCTTGAGGGCAGTCATCTCCTCATTCATGGCATCTTCCCACTCCTTGACTCCAGTGGCATCTTCAAAGCATGACGGCTCTCGCTCATCCAAGGTACCAACAAAGAAACATGAGACGAAGCTCACCTGGTTTCCCCCTGTATACCGAGCTGGTGGAATAATAGTCCTCTTGGATCTCCTCAAGGCTTTACCCTGATCCACCTCTTCCACTACAACTTCTGGACTAGCTCTTTTCCCAGGCACACTTGGAGCATCGCTCCCCCTGCTTCCAGAACTTGAAGCACCTGACCCAGAGCTAGAAGCAACTGGAGCACCTGGCGAAACAGGCAACTCCACCAGAACTTCCCTTGCAGCTTCTCATGGTCCACTATCTACCCTGCTTTCTTGTAACTCAATAGAAGAGATACCCTGGTATGATGTCAGCTCGTCAAATACCACATCCCTTGAGACCACAGCTCTCCGTGTCTTTGGATCCACGCATCTCCAATCCTTCTTCTGGTCATCATAACCGACAAAGACTAGCTTCCTTTCTTTCACATCTAGCTTTGTTCTGAGGGAATCAGGAACATGCACATAGCAGGTAGATTCGAACACACGAATGTGTTCCACCGTAGGCTTTATCTTGAACATCAACTCATATGGGGTCTTCATGTTGATTGGACTAAGAGGCATCTGATTGATAACATAAGTTGCACAAGACATTGCCTCTGCCCAAAACGACTTCGGAATGCTCTTGGCATGAAGACAACACTTGCAGGTCTCCGTCAGATGACGGATCTTCCGCTCTGCAACTCCGTTCTGTTGTGGAGTATGAGCACAATAGAGCTCTCTCTGGATGTCATGCTTCCTGCAGAAGTTAAAGAACGCATTGGAAGTAAACTCCCCTCCATTGTCGGATTTGAACTTCTTGATCCCCAGATTAAGCCGATCATCCACGAGCTCCATGAACTCCACGAACTTCCCGAACGCTTTCAACTTCACCTTCAGAAAATATACCCAAGTATATCTAGTGAAGTCATCAACCAAAACCAGCATATACCTGCTGCCTCCAAGACTGACATTTTCCGTAGGTCCACACAGATCACCATGAATAACACTCTAATAGTACCTTGCACCTGCTTTGTGACTTGTCGAATGGAAGGCGATGAGCCTTGCCATATTGACATCATGCACAAAAGTGACCTTCATCGAAGGATGACAAACTAGGCAGACCTATCACAAGGCCTCTCCCTGCCATTGCTTTCAACTTGTCCATCCCAACATGCCCATGTCTTTCATGTCATATAGCAGCGCTATCATTAGTCCTCATCTTATCAACATAGGAACTTGTTGATAACACAAACAAGTCCTTCACCCTTCTGCCGACATGAGTGACTTTAGCCTCCACCGCTGACACGTTTCGAAGAAACTTCACTTATGTTGGACCAAACAGAACGTGATAGCCAGCATCCACAGCATTGGTCACTGAGAAGAGGTTTTTTTTCATCCCCGAAACATGATAGACACTCTTCAACGTAAGAGTAACTCTATCATCGTTCAAAGAAACTACACCCTCCTTCTCTACAGCATGTATAGTATCATCAGCCGTAATGATAACATCATTACCTGTATATGCTTGCAAAGAAGAGAACTTCGACTCGTCTCCGGTTAGGTGATGACCACATCTCGAGTCCACTATCCAATCATCCTGATAGTTGATGGACGCCATAGCCCGAACACACGTGCCCGTCATGAAAGCTCCATCACCCCATCTATCATCTGCATTGGAACCAGCCTCCTCCTTTCCTGCAGCATGCCCCGGCTGAAGATTGACCTTGCAGTCTCTTTTGAAATGACCAAACTTGTTGCACCTGAAGCATTTAGGTCCTTCCTTCTTCTTCCCATTACGCTTAGGAGCATAGCTCCTCTCCTGCTGATATGAAGTAGATGGACCATCATCTCCAAATGTCTTCTTCTTCTTGTCCCAACATTTCTTCTTCCCAGAAAAAAGAACCTCATCTTCTCCCCCAGAGACAGACATCCCCGCCATTTGCTTAGCCAAACTTTCTTGTGATGCAAGTAAGTTCTCCAGCTCCAGCAACGATGGCTGATTGGCCTAGCCTTGCACAGAAGTAACAAAGGTCACATACTCCCTCCGCAAGCCGCGGATTATGTGTCTCTTCAGCTTCGCTTCTGAGATAGGCGCATACGGGTCCAAAGCCGAAATCTCTGCGCAAAGGTTCTTCATCTTCAGAAAGAACGTTGATATGGGCAAGTCTCCTTGAGTGGCTTTCGCCAACTCATTCTCCAAGAACTGTAGCTGAGTTATATTCTTCTTATTGAACAAGCCATCCAAGGCCGTCCAAATCTCAGCAGCTGATCGACATCTAACGATGTGATCAAACAGTTTTGATGAGATAGCCCGCTTAAGAGTAAACTCCGCCTTAGCATTTGTTCTCCTCCAAGCTCTCACGAGATGAACATTTTCACCAGCAACAACCACTTCTTGAGTTTCTTCTCCACCACCAACCTCCCAGAGTCCCTCACCCAAAAGATAGCTCTCCATGCAAGATTTCCACTTCTTAAAGTTAGTTTGTGTCAGGAGCTCAATACCAAGACCTCTTGCTATTCCTCCTTCCATTACTATACCACTGATAACTGTGCTTCCAAAAACCAAGCAAGATAACTGTGGTTGAATTACTGCTCAAACCTATGTTCCCTCTGATACCATGTTAAAATTTTAATAAGCGGAAAACGGGAACCAGGTCGCAAGAACACTCTCAACCATACCAAGCACCAGCAATCAGAAACAATGAAGGAACAAGAAAAAACTTGTATTACCTATCTTCTGTACATAGTGAGACATACAAGGCGAGACATGATTTATCAGAACGTCAGATGAGGAGAAAAGAAACAACCACAAGAAGTTGAAGGTTACAAAGAACAACCCGCCAAACCGCCCGGCTAACAAAGTTGTCCGCTCAAACCGCTAAGTCGCCAAGCTGACCGCGCGGTTAACCGCGAAATCACCAACCCGCAACTCAACACGCGGACTGCCCGTTTTTCCAATGCTCACTCTGTTCGCCCAAGCAAGTCCGCCTGACCGCAGTCACTTGGCCGCTCCTAACCGTGAACAAGCTGCTGAAGAACTGAACAGAAGTAACAAACCAACAAAGACAACCCGCCTAACCGCCGCGGTCTGAACCTTATTGAAAGCTGGAAACGAGCTGAAGAGGACCTGCCTTGTCGCTAACCGCGACCTCCTACTGCTACCCGCCACAGATTGCTACCGGCTTATCCGTTGCGGTCTCCACTGATCAAATCAGAACCACGAGCAAGCCGCACAACCTGCGAACACAACAAAGGTATGCCTCAAACCGCTCGAACAGAAAAGTCTATCCGCACCACAAACTCACAAGCTCTCACTTACTGTTCACGTTTTTTTTATGACGAGCCAGGGGGGTCCTATTTATAGTAGTGGTGAGGAGTGTGGTCACCGCCTACGCAATAGGATAACCACCCATATAGGTAGCGGGTAAAAGACAACTCGCGCGGCTTGCTGAGAACCCTGTCGAACAGCTCGCCGGCTTAATAACAAGCCGCGCGGACTACTTCGCAACTTTTAGCAAAAGCAGCAGACACTTGCCAGCCCGCGAGCAAAATAACCGGCCAGAGAACTAACACCAGATGTAACCGCAAATGCTAACCGCCCGGTTACAAACGGAGCTGACCCCAGGTGGTTTTGAGAACCAAGTCCACCTGCCACTGGCTAACCGCCAGTTCATACAGGAAAGACAACCCGCGCGGTCTCCATATAAGATCGCCCGACCTTCGTGGTTTTGCCAGACCGCCCGGTCTAATGCTCAGATCTCCCGACCTCCACTTACACTTCAAAATTCAACATCAATGTTGAGCTAACTACTACACATCATCACATTATATTATTTTATTGATCCTGAACATGACTGTTGCGGGTCGCTTAGGGCTCCTGGTAGACCGGTTTACTTGAACCACCTTAGCTCGGGAGCGAACCAAGCGCGCAAACAGTCAATTTGAGATTCGTTGATTACACTGGGACTTTTTAGCGTGGAAAACCCGGAAAGGGTAAAAAACCACGTGGCCGAAGCTGTACCGACCAAACTTCCACTATCTTCGGGGGGGGGGGGTTACAATTAGAGACTTAGAAGTCGAGCGCGACAGGCCGCTGCTCGTTACAATAATAGAGAGAGAGAGAGAGAGAGAGAGAGAGAGAGAGAGAGAGAGAGAGAGAGAGAACGTTCTGAGGGTGACAGGCCACCTCTCGGAAAAAACTAAGTCTTTTCCTTCCGAGAACGGTAGAGAACGAAAGTGAGAATGCCTTGTCCGCTTTCGTGAAGACGAAAGTGAGAGCGCTGTGTCCGCTTTTGTGGGAACGAAAGTGAGACTGCCGAGTCGCCTTTCGGGAAGAAGGAAATCTTCGAGTCCGAAGGAGAATTCCGTGAAAGTCTACAAGAAGCTCTCCCGGTTCTAGAAGGCCAGCTCCCCTCAAATGATGGTTCTGGGCTCCTTTTATAGCTTTGGCCGGGGGTAGCCCGGTAATTTCGTCGTTGTAACCACCGTAACCACCTGGCGGACGAATCACGTTTTTCGGTTCGGAGCACACGGATCGTCATTTTTCGTAAATGACCATCTCGCCCCCGGGCAGTTTGGGCAGTTCGTGCAGTTCGGGCAGCTTCGTTGAAGGCGAAAAAGGCGACAAGCTGTTCCTGAAATCTGAGAAGCTGGAAAGACAAAAATTGAGCATGACAGAAAGACAAAATGTGAGAAGGCAGAAAGACAAAAAGTGAGCTGAGCGCGCTCAGAAGCGTTCTGAGCGCGCGACGAACGGAGAAGCAATCTAGGTGACTAGGGAAGCGTTCTGAGAATGCTCAGAAGCATTCCAAGCGCGCATGAGCGCGGAGGTGTTCTGAGCGTACAACGATCACGGAGGCGTTCTAAGTGAACAGGTGAGCGGTGCTGGAACACAGTCGTCATGCGGTCGAGTTGTGGCTCCTAGCGAACGTGTCCATTTGGAAGGCGGGAACGGAAGCCCTCCAGGGAGGAGAACAGGCCCCGCTTGCACTAGACAGTGGGGATGCGGTTTCGACTGCATCCCCCGCGACCCCCGGGGAGGGTTTGGCCGCAACCCTCATGGGTAAGGGTGCGGCTTGGCCGCACACCCCATGGAGGCGTGCAGCTTGGCCGCACCCCATGGAGGGGTGCGGCTTGGCCGCACCCCATGGAGTGGTGCGGTTTGGCCGCTCCCCACCGTGGGGTGCGGCTTGGCTGTACCCCATCATAGTGGGGTAGGGGGATATCCGCACCCCACTTAGTGGGGTGCAGACTAACCGCACCCCAGTAGTGGGGTGCGGTATTTGGCCTCGCTCGGCGGTGCTCCGGGCGTGAAATACGCGCGCGGCGGAGTTATGATCATGGGTTTGACCATTCATCCCGCTAACTCCACTCCTCCTTAGTGGGGCTTCTCTCTAACCGCACCCCGGATCTCCTATAAGTGTACGGGTCTGTATCAAGAGCCCCCAAACCTTCGGAGTCTGAGTCATCGCGTGGAGGAGTGCGGAGGTTTTGATTTCTTCGTGGCAATTAGATCATCGTCATCTTCGCTACATCTTGGGTCGGGATTGTTGCCGGAGGACTAGCTATTGTGACTTGCGCAACTATGAGTCTGTCGTTGTGCGAAATTTCCTGAGGTCACTGCTCGGCTCTAATTGTGGGAGAAACTTTTGTCTCGCCTTGTTTGGTTGCGAGCTTGTCGTCTTAGCGTCGAAGCCTGGGTATCTTGGGGGCGATGCGACGAAGAAGCGCCGAGGCGAGGTGCGCAACGTGTGTTGAGGCGAGGTTCCCAAGCAGCGCTGAGGCGAGGTGCGCAAGGTGTGCTGCTGGGCGTTAGTACCGAAGATCGTGGACTTGAATAGGACCAATTTTAGGACCCCCAAAGTTTCTGCGAAGGGCTGATGCTTCGCACCGTGACCTAACATGAGGGCGAAGTGCGGACGCTTCATGTTGTAGTAATGAGGCCACTGGGGGAGGAGAGCGAGCTCTCGCGTCTGGTGGACGTTGGGTCCTTTGAAAAATATCAGAGCCTCTACTTTGGGACACCCGGTCGTTCTGTTCAGAAGAGCTCGACGTTTTTGTATGACATATACAAGCACTTGTTATGGGAGAGGTCAGAGTCTCTTGTCGGACGATCTGAACATTCTGTTCTGGGAGAGGTCAGAGTCCGTTGTCGGACGATTTGTACACTCTGTTCTGGGAGAGGGCCGAGTCCTTTGTCGGACAATCTGAACACTCTGTTCTGGGAGAGGGCAGAGTCCTTTGTCGGACAACCTGAACACTCTGTTCTGGGAGAGGGCAGAGTCCTTTGTCGGATAATCTGAACACTCTATTCTGGGAGAGGGCAGAGTCCTTTGTCGAACAATCTGAACACTCTGTTCTGGGAGAGGGCAGAGTCCTTTGTCGGACAACCTGAACACTCTGTTCTGGGAGAGGGCAGAGTCCTTTGTCGGACAATCTGAACACTCTGTTCTGGGAGAGGGCAGAGTCCTTTGTCGGACAATCTGAACACTCTGTTCTGGGAGAGGTCAAAGTCCATTGTCGGACAATCTGAACACTCTATTCTGGGAGATGGCAGAGTCCTTTGTCGGACAATCTGAACACTCTGTTCTGGGAGAGGGCAAAGTCCTTTGTCAGACGATCTGTACACTCTATTCTGGGAGAGGTCAGAGTCCGTTGTCGGACGATCTGAACACTCTATTCTGGGAGAGGTCAGAGTCCGTTGTCGGACGATCTGTACACTCTGTTCTGGGATAGGTCAAAGTCCGTTCTCGGACGATCTGAACACTCTGTTCTGGGAGAGGTCAGATTCCGTTTTTGGACGATCTGAACACTCTGTTCTGGGAGAGACAGTACAATTGAAAATGACGCTTGTGGTTTGGGCGCATGATAAAAAGTAATAAATTACATAACACTTGTTTGTTACATGGATGCTGAAAACATAATATACAAGTAAATACGCCGGGTTCCCTGGACGCTCCCTGGGCAGAGAATGGGCTATTCTTCGGGATGGTCGCTCTGGGGATTGTCCCCTTGCTGGGTAATTCTTGACCTGTTGATTCAGGGTCCTTGGTTCGGAGAAATTTTTCGAGGAATCCCAGACGAACGAACCGTTCGATTTCTGCGCTCAGTCACGAGCAATCTTCTGTTTTGTGCCCGTGACCTCGATGGTAGTCGCAGTATTTGGATTGGTCTCCAGAATTTGGTGCAAGAGCCCTAGGCCTCTGGAGAGAGGGATGATCGCAGATGGCAAGGAGAACGTTAGTCCTGGTTGTGTTCAGGGGAGTGTAGTCTTGATGCTGGCGAGATCTTTGGTCTCGGCTGGGGTTGTCGTGATGCTTGTTGTTCTTGTTGGGAACTGTCTGCAGCGACGACTCCTCTTTCTTCCTATTTGAGCTCCCCTCGAACTGCCGGCGGTGTGCTTCGATGGCCTCGTCGGCGGCTATCTGAGCTTCAACTCGGTGAACGAGGTCGGGGTAACTTGGTACGGTTTCTCTCATGAGAGCTGAGTAAAAGCCACTTGGGCGGAGACCTCCAAGGAAGACTCCTCGCAAGAGCTCGGGGTCGACTCCCGGGATCTGTCGAGCCTCAGAGGTGAAGCATCTGAAAAAATCCTTCAGAGTTTCTCCGTCGTTCTAGCGGATTCCCGAGAGATGGGAGGGATCTCGGACAATCCTACGATTGGCGATGAACTGGTCCATGAACTGTTGCGCCATTTCTGCGAAGTTGCTGATGGCCCCATCTCGCAGGGAGTGGAACCAAGTGCGCGCTTGTCCCTTCAAGGTTGCCGGGAACACTTGACAGAGGAGTTGATCGGGGGCGCTGTAAATCCTCATGATGGTGGTGAAGTGATTGAAATGTTCCAATGGGTCGTCCGTCCCGTCGAATGTTTCGATGTTGAGAAGCTTGAAACCATTCAGAATTGGATGGGCCAAAACTTGAGGCGATAGTGGGGAGCCGTGGTGTGCGGGACGGTGGGCGAGAGATGCGCGTCGCCCTGCTTGGACGTACTCTTCCTCTATCATATCGCGTATTTCTTCTCGCGTGGTTCTTTCTACTGCTGGGCCAGGGACACCTCTTCCTTGGAGATGGTGATGGTGGTCAGCTCCTGGGCTTCTGGCTGGCGGAGCAGGATGGGCGGAGCTTGCTGCATCGGAGAATTCTTCCGAGGCTTCTTCCTCTCGAACGACCTCCTCGGTCGGGGCATGACTCGGAGCTGGGGGCGGCGGAACGTTCAACGCTGGCGGTTGAACGGGAACTCGAGGAGCCCCGAGATTTCTTACAAGAGCCAGCATCTCGGCTTGCTGTTCTTCCATCTGCCGCATGCGCCCTTCCAGCATTGCTGCGGGCGCAGGCACTGCCTCTTCTGTGAGAGGCGCATTGATAAGCGAGTGGGAGGGAGCTGGGTCGGCGCGCCCCTCCGGGACTGATCCTTCAGTGGTGCGAGCACTTCTTCTTGCCATTGCACTTGGCGGCAAGTGTTATCTTCAGTTAGTCCTTGTAGAGTTTTGGGAATTGTTTCCCACAGACGACGCCAAACTGTTGCGGGTCGCTTAGGGCTCTTGGTAGACCGATTTACTTGAACCACCTTAGCTCGGGAGCGAACCAAGCGCGCAAACAGTCAATTTGAGATTCGTTGATTACACTGGGACTTTTTAGCGTGGAAAACCCGGAAAGGGTAAAAAACCACGGGGCCGGAGCTGTGCCGACCAAACTTCCACTATCTTCGGGGGGGGGGGGGGGGGGGTTATAATTAGAGACTTAGAAGTCGAGCGCGACAGGCCGCTGCTCGTTACAATAATAGAGAGAGAGAGAGAGAGAGAGAGAGAGAGAACGTTCCGATGGTGACAGGCCACCTCTCAGAAAAAACTAAGTCTTTTCCTTCTGAGAACGGTAGAGAACGAAAAGTGAAAATGCCTTGTCCGCTTTCGTGAAGACGAAAGTGAGAGCGCTGTGTCCGCTTTCGTGGGAACGAAAGTGAGACTGCCGAGTCGCCTTTCGGGAAGAAGGAAATCTTCGAGTCCGAAGGAGAATTCCGCGAAAGTCTGCAAGAAGCTCTCCCGGTTCCAGAAGGCCAGCTCCCCTCAAATGAAGGTTCTGGGCTCCTTTTATAGCTTTGACCGGGGGTAGCTCGGTAATTTCGCCGTTGTAACCACCGTAACCTCCTGGCGGACGAATCACGTTTTCCGGTTCGGAGCACACAGATCGTCATTTTTCGTAAATGACCATCTCGCTCCCGGGCAGTTTGGGCAGTTCGGGCAGTTCGGGCAACTTCGTTGAAGGCGAAAAAGGCGACAAGCTGTTCCTGAAATCTGAGAAGCTGGAAAGACAAAAATTGAGCCAGAAAGACAAAATGTGAGAAGTCAGAAAGATAAAAAGTGAGCTGAGTGCGCTCAGAAGCGTTCTGAGCGCGCAACGAACGGAGAAGCAATCTAGGCGACTGGGGAAGCGTTCTGAGAATGCTCAGAAGCATTCCAAGCGCGCATGAGCGCGGAGGTGTTCTGAGCGTGCAACGATCACAGAGGCGTTCTAAGTGAACAGGTGAGCGGTGCTGGAATACAGTCGTCATGCGGTCGAGTTGTGGCTCCCATCGAACGTGTCCATTTGGAAGGCGGGAACGGAAGCCCTCCAGGGAGGAGAACAGGCCCCGCTTGCCCTAGACAGGGGGGATGCGGTTTCGACTGCATCCCCCGCGACCCCTGGGGAGGGTTTGGCCGCACCCCCCATGGGTAAGGGTGCGGCTTGGCAGCACCCCCCCATGGGGTGCGGTTTGGCCGCACCCCACCGTGGAGTGCGGCTTGGCCGTACCCCATCGTAGTGGGGTAGGGGGCTATCCGCACCCCACTTAGTGGGGTGCCGACTAACCGCACCCCAGTAGTGGGGTGCGATATTTGGCCTCGCTCGGCGCTGCTCCGGGCGTGAAATACGCGCGCGGCGGAGTTATGATCATGGGTTTGGTCATTCATCCCACTAACTCCACTCCTCCTTAGTGGGGCTTCTCTCTAACCGCACCCCGAATCTCCTATAAGTGTACGGGTCCGTATCAATGACCAATTAAATATTTTTAACATCGGACAGAACATAATATATCATGATATTAATATGCACGAGCATTGCAACATATTCTTATTTCATTAGACCTTAAATGAGATCGATCCATTTTTATAAATCTGGTTATAATTCATTTACACGCATTATTATTTTTATGAGGTTATCATTATCATGTCATCATTTTATCATTATGCATGAGCCTAATGACTCTAAGCGTCGTAATCTATCGCTTGAACACAAATAATTCACACAAATAATTCGACTAATGAAATAAATGCAAGCATTATTTCAGCATGTGTAAATATAGTGATGTTACATAAAAGTCATAGCATTTTCATATACCTCAGTCTTCTCGCTCATGAAGGGCTTCTTGATTTATTTAGGGCGCTGTTATTAGCACCGCAGTTTTGGCTAATCGCATCGCACTTTCTCCTAATTTTTCGCGTCTTTTGAAAATACGTCTTGTACATGCATTTTTAAGAAAATTGTCTAACACAAAAGTTGTAGATTTCGATGAGATCTACAACTTTCGTGTTGAACACTTTTCCTAAAAATGCATGTAAAAGACGTACTTTGGAAATTCGCACGTGTTTCACGCCTTTTGAAAATACGCCTTGTACATGCATTTTTAGGAAAAGTGTTCAACACGAAAGTTGTAGATCTCGTCGAAAACTACAACTTTCGTGTTGGACAATTTTCGTAAAAATACATGTAGAAGACATATTTTCAAAAAACGTGAAAAATAAGTAGATAGTACGGTGCGACTAGCCAAAGCTACGATGCTAATAGCAACGCCCTTTATTTACTGATAAATAAAGTGTGACGCGGAACCTCTGCACTATCATAACCTATAATATTCCTCAAGAATACTCTCTTTAGCTTTCGTGAAACTTCAATAAAATGTCCACACATTCTCTCTCCCACTTTTCCTTCTCAGAAATTGAAAAGGATTTGAATCCGTATTTACATTAAATCCGTATTTATAGTACCTTTCATACAAAGCCAAAATCGTCGAAATCGAAACTCTAAGACTCAACGAAATGCCAAAAAAAAAAAAAACGCTCTTTACTGAACTTCCAGGGGACGACGCGTGGCGATACTGTGTCGCGAAATGCTTGCTTTCCACGAGGCACCAACACATAGCATCACATGCTGTGGTCGGAGGCCAACGACTACGACGACGACGCCTCTGGCCTCCCGCGGCCGGCGGTGGCTCTGGCATCAACGAGCCTCGAAAGCCCCCAGTTGCCAAAAAAAGTGAGTATACGTATATTGAAACTTTTCGACGTCATAATTCCAAATTCGGCCCAGATTTCCTAAATTCGTGACTATTTTTCGTGAATTTTTTAGACAAATAATATATTGTTTCGTATGTAATTTTGCATTATAGGTCCAAATGTGGACTCGACTTCGGCTACGTTGACGACCCAGATTTTCATGCCAAAAGGATATTTTTCAACTTATGCTCTACCGTGTCTAACGTCCCGATGATTAATATTGTCTCTGTTTGTTGATAGGGCGCTGCTATTAGCACCGCAGTTTTGGCTAGTCGCACCGTACTTTCTCCTAATTTTTCGCGCATTTTGAAAATACGCCTTGTACATGCATTTTTAGGAAAATTGTCCAACACGAAAGTTGTAGATTTTGACGAGATCTACAACTTTCGTGTTGAACACTTTTCCTAAAAATGCATATACAAGGCTTACTTTGGAAATATGCCCAGGTTTTGCGCCTTTTGAAAATACGCTTTGTACATGCATTTTTAGGAGAAGTGTTCAACACGAAAGTTGTAGATCTCGTCGAAATATACAACTTTCGTGTTGGACAATTTTTCTAAAAATGCATGTACAAGACGTATTTCTAAAAGACGCAAAAAATTATGAAAAAATGTGGTGCGACTAGCCAAAACTGCGGTGCTAATAGCAGCGCCCTTGTTGATATCTCGTTTCTATGCCAGTTTTGAGCATTTTAACGCAAAATCATAATTTTCCATAATTGCCTCCTATAACATCTTCAAAACACAATCTTGCTAAATAAAATTTCGTTAAATGTTAGGTCATTATATAAGTGCACTTGACCGACTTATGCAGCATCCTAAGCTTTAGCCTTTAATAAAACCCAGAATATCACATAGAGGAGTAGCATCACTAGACCCAGGATTTTCATCCGACCCTGACACCAAGTGAAAGATTTAAATTTTTAATTTTTATTTAATTCAAAAATTTTAAAATTATTACTTCAAGTGACAAAAAATGAAAGAAAACAACACAAATTTAAAGCGCATATCATTACCAAACTACTTTCCGTGATTAACAAAAATGATATCTATTACATAGAGTATAGAAAAATAGTAATAATCAAAGTACATATCATTACCAAACTATTTTCTGTGGGCCCATATTCTGGAAGCGTGCTATGATTGTCTCATTGCTAATATTTTTCATAATATATCCTTCTCGATATAAGCAATTAAGCAACCGTTCATCTACTCATCTCCATTATGTTTCGGAAACGAGTCTTTATAATCTTTATTGCTGAGAACATCCTCTCAACAGTAGCAGTTGCAACAAATAGTAGACATGCTAACTTCAGAAGTCGATGAACCAGTAATGAGACACCCGCGGCCGGCCACCTGCGACACGGCCCGCCCCGGCCGGCCCAGACATCGGTCGGCCCTCGCTGGCCAGATCTTGCCGCTTGTCAGCCTCCTCACCGCCGGTTGGCCCTTTGGCCGCAGCTTGACCACCGTCGTCTGATCGTCCCCGCGTGATCTCCACCGTCCGATGAATGGGTAACCACTGGCGTAACCACTCATTATGGACGGGTGTAAATATATGAAATTATATCAGTCTGCGCGTAGAAAAATACTTAAATAATACGCGTCATAAACAATATTAAATTGTCATGCAAATAGTAAAAAATGCAGTTATGGTCTGCGGATAGTCGCACAACCACTGTAACCACCCCTGAGGCCTATAAATAGGACATTAGTCTCTCTATTTCCATGTTCTCCTCCCACAGCAAGCGCCCCGAGCGCACCGCAACAAGCATTATATGCACAACACGCTCAGCGCTCACAATGCCCTCAACTCAGCGGGGAGTCTTCCAGTCAACAACCAGTCCACCTATCCAAACTCCACCACAAATTACAGGATACGCCTCGAAGATATCAAGACGTGCAGAGCGCGCCACTCAAGATTCCAAGTGCAAGCAGAAGCCCGACTAGGCCCCAGAGCGTGGTGCTCCCCACTGCGGTCAGGAAAAAGATAGCTTCGGGAGCGGTGGTCTCTCACCCTCCGAACACATCTCTTTCTCTCCCGCAAGTTGTAATGAGGAGCGACCTGTCGCCCTCGATTTCTCTCCAGAGCCTTGTAAAACAGCAACAAATAGTGAAGTTTGGTCGGCAGCGAATCAGCCGTGTGGTTTTTCACCTCTTTTCAGGGTTTTCCAAGGAAGAAAAAGGGTCTCTTGACAGCCGTCTCATTTCTCTGTGACTGATTCCGCACTCGACTGCTCTCGGACTAAGACGGTCCAATCTAGACCGTTTTCAGGAGCCTCGAGTGAGCCATAATAGTTTGGAGTCGTCCGTGGGAATGTGTTCCCAGTATTCCCAGAAGATTTTGAAGACAGTATCCCCTTCACAACGATACTCGAAGACTGACAGTAATGTCAAGAAGAGCTACCGACGCTATTGAAGGATTAACCCCTGAGGGGAACGTCGAGCCAAATCCCTCTGATGATTGCAAAACTCACTTAATAATAAATTTTCAAGGCAAGCGAACCTATCAATTGTAATAAAACTTTAAAGTTTTTGGTTGTAAATGCTTTATTTTGAATACAAAAGATAACTTAGGTAAATTTGATAAAAAATGTGATGAAGGAATTTTCATTGGTTATTCTTCAACTACTAAGGCTTATAGAGTTTATAATAAACATACAAAAGTAGTTGAAGAAACTATTCATGTAAAATTTGATGAAGGCATTTCTTGTGTAGAGAATTCTAAAGCTGTAGGTAATGAGAACAATGGAGAAGATGTGGAACAAAATCAGAAGAAAAATGATGATAATGAAGATGAAGAAAAAGTAGAGAAAGAAGATGAAAAAGGTGGTGAAGAAGAAGAAGAATAAGGCTATGTACCTCCAACCGAGCTAAGGTTCTCAAAAGATCATCCGCAAGAATTTGTTATTGGAGAACCATAGTGTGGGGTACGTACACGTTCTAGTTTACATGAAAGTTTTTCAAATTTATGTTTTGTCTCAAATATAGAAACAAAAGATGTTGCCACTGCTTTAAATGATGAATCTTGGTTTCTAGCTATGAATGAAGAACTTAACCAATTTGAAAGAAATAAAGTTTGGATTCTTGTAGATTGACCTAGTGATCATCCTGTGGTAGGAGTCAAATGGGTTTTTAAAAATAAATTAGATACTGACTCTAGGATCACTTGAAACAAAGCTAGGCTTGTAGCGAAAGGATACAATCAAATTGAAGGGGTAGATTTTGATGAAACTTTTGCACCCGTCGCACGATTGGAAGCAATTAGAATTTTTGTTGCATTTGCTAGTCATAAAAGATTTAAATTATTGCAAATGGATATTAAAACTGCATTTTTAAATGGGTTGATTAAAGAAGAAGTTTATGTTGAACAACCCCCATGCTTTATAAATAAAAAATTTCCTAATCGCGTGTATAGATTACTAAAAGCTTTGTATGGTTTAAAACAAGCACCACGAGCATGGTATGATAGATTGACCTTATATTTATTACAAAATGGTTTTAAAATGGGTGGTGTTGATTGTACACTCTTCATTAAGCAAGTTGATGATGATTTAATTGTTTTACAAATTTATGTTGATGATATTATTTTTGGAGCCACTAGTGAAAAGTTATGTAATTATTTTGTTAAAATGATGGAAAGTGAATTTGAGATGAGCATGGTAGGAGAACTAAAATATTTCTTAGGATTTCAAATTATTCAAAAACATGATGGAATTTTTATAAACCAATCAAAATATATACATGATGTTTTGAAAAGATTGGATTTGAAAATCTTAAACAAGCTAGTACTCCTATGAGTCTCTTTAAAATTAGGAAAAGATGAAAGTGGAATATCCATAGATCAAACTTTATATAGAGGGATGATAGGTTCACTTTTATACTTAACCGCTTCTAGACCAGATATTATGTTTTCAATTTGTTTATGTGCTAGATTTCAAGCCGATCCCAAAGAATCACATTTAAAAGCCGTAAAAAGAATTTTTAGATATTTAATTGGCACATTTAAACTTGGTTTGTGGTATCCTCATAGCGACGATTTTACTCTTTTTGGCTATTCTGATTCTGATTATGCCGGTTGTTCACTAGATAGGAAAATCACTAGTGACACTTGTCACTTTTTAGGCCCTTCACTCATTTCATGGTCGAGTAGGAAACAGAATTCTATTGCCCTCTCAACCACCAAGGCCGAATACATCGCACTTGGTAGTTGTTGTGCACAAGCTCTTTGGATGAAACAAACTTTAGAAGACTTTAACATTAAACAACAAACTATAGAGCTATGGTGTGATAACAAAAGTGCAATTGATTTAACTTACAACTCGGTTCATCACTCTAGGTCTAAACATATTGACGTTAGGCATCATTTTATAAGAGACCACATTAAAAATAATCAGATTAAAATTTCCTTCATAGGAACGGATAATCAACTAGCCGATATATTCACAAAACCATTGCCGGATTCCCGGTTTTCAATGCTAAGGCTTGAATTAGGAATCCTAGATATTTCAAACTAAATATATCCAATATGACAAATCAAGTTTAATAAGATAAAGAACAATGGAAAAACATTATTTTAAATCAAAACATAGAATTTGAATGACTTAACAAAAATTCTCACATCATTAATAATTCATACAAATTGTTCTAGAAAAATAGTAAAAATAAACATAAGATTAAGTTCAGTAAACAGAAAATGAAATCTGGGTAAGTTCACTGTCGCCCAGGCGATAGTGAGTGTCGGAAAATTCTGACATCAGTCAGAAGCAGCAACCTGCTGGAAACTACTCAGAATCATCATATCCAGCCCCGCTACTTTCTGGACAGTCTTCTGAAGATCCACGTCTTACAGCCTTTCCATGCCGAGTCCGCCTAACCGATTGGCGTGGCGGTTCTTCATCTGGGACTTCCCATTCGGCCGCTTCTTCAGGAGTAGGCTTTAACTTCAGTCCCTTCACCAAAAATTTCATAAATTTCTGCAGTCTACTGCGATCTTCTTCACTTCTTTCTTGTGTTCTTCAAATGAATCACGAAGATCATCTATAGCCTCTCGTAGTATTCCTCCTCTAGGATTTGTAGGCTCTCTAATCTCTATTCCAGGATGAGGCTTTTTATGAGGCTTCTTAACTTTCATGGTACTCGTATAGTATATTTCAGGAATACAATCATCTAAGTATGAATCTTGACTTATCCATTCATACTTCTTATAGAGAATACGTTGAATTATAGCCCCCATTGGCAAAGTGTGAACCTTCACCCATTTTGGTTGTTTTAATCTAATAACATAACGAATCTGGGCAAGGATGAGGTCCGCTACATCAAAGGGTTCCTTCTCTATAATAAAATATGTAAACAACGTCAACTGTGCTGTGATACTCCTTGTATCACCACTTTTTAGCATGACTGTGTTTCTCAATATGTCTTGGACTAAATAGGCATCAGGAGTGATTGAAGAGACTTCCGTGATTAGGGTCCTCTTTTTACTTCCATGTAAACTCATGTTTACAAGAGTCCAATCTCTGTCCCTTCTATAGCTTTCTACTATGTCTGGCATATGATCAATCATAAGAAGACCAAATTCATCTCTAAGATCAACATGTGTTATTTCCACTTGTTGACCTTGGATTCTCGATCGCACTCCCCCATCCAATTCAGTGTGTTTAGGGTCTTCCAAATGATTGTAAAACACTCGGATCAAGACAGATGAGAACATATCTACTAAAATTACTGATAATATACCTGCATTAGCAAGAAGATTGTAGATATGGTCGTGCTTAGGAGAGACAAATTCAACATATTTTGAAACTCCAACAATTGCCTTCTCAATCCCCGGATATACTTGCTATGAACTATGAGCATCTTCAGATATACTTTTACGAGCCTTAGAACTGGAAGACATTCTGCAAACATAACAAAACTAAATTTAAGTTAATCACTGTTCTATGCACTGGGACGATGTCTCCCAAGCGACATTGACTGTCAGAAAATTCGGACATTGATCTAGTGAGCTTTTTTATATGTTTTTTTAACATAGACTTCCAGATCTACTCAAAATCAAGCTATATTTCTGTTAATTTTTTTTTTGAACAAAACTAAACCTTCTCACATATCATTTACTATTCATCTTCTTCAACCATCTTCAAAAAGATCATCTATAGTTTTTGAAATTAATCAATGTAAAAATACAAATCTTAAACCCCAAAAAAACACAAGATTCAAACATACCTTATTTCAAAAATTTAAGTCAAAAACCTAAAAATCAACCAAACATACCTTAGATCTAGGGTTGTCGCCGCACTCCGACACCTTCCTCTCGCCTTCCAGTCCAGAAAATGATGTACAATCGGGTTTGACTCAGTTTTAGCCATTTTTATACTTTTAGCTGTCGCCCAGGCGACAGTGCGTGTCGGAAAATTCTGACACCTCCCAAATTTGATTTATCTTCAATTTTGATCTCTCTGATACTCTACACTAGTTATATGTCATTATTAATGCCACAAATCATGAATTGAAGCCAAACCATGTGTTTTTTATTTTTAAAAATGGCTATTTACATGATTATATGATTTTATTTCCACTCTATCATAGTTAGGCCTGTAAGCAAAAACCAACCGAACCGCCAAACCGAACCGAACCAAACCAAACCGCACGGTTTGGTTCGGTTTCAGTAGGCCGCGGTTCGATCACGGTTTTGATTTTAGAAAAACCATACGGTTCGGTTCGGTTCATGATTTTATGTGGCAAACCGAATCGAGTCGAACCGAACCGTAGTATATAAAATATTTAATTTATTTTTATATTTTGATATTTGCATAAGACTCATAGTGAACCGTAGTGTATTTATATTTCATTAAACTATTAATTACATATAATATTATATTTTTATATTTCATTATATCGTAGTGTATTTATGTTTTATATTCCCAAAGTGCGGAACTCTCCTGGACTATTGTAGCTTGGTTTTCTGAATTGCTCCATGCTGTTGATTTCTCCTCATCCCGCCGACGCCGAGTCGCCGCTCCTCATCCCGTCGACGCCGAGTCGCCGTTCCTCATCCCGTCGGGCAAACAATGTTTTCAGCTTCAATAACAATACAACTAAGTTGTCTACATTTTTTTTATATA
Source organism: Dactylorhiza incarnata (assembly GCA_033032865.1). Lineage (NCBI taxonomy): Eukaryota > Viridiplantae > Streptophyta > Magnoliopsida > Asparagales > Orchidaceae > Dactylorhiza > Dactylorhiza incarnata. The sequence goes on along the minus strand of JAWHQI010000187.1, from coordinate 4,897,458 downwards.
TTATTGGTTAATTAAAAGATTTGATTTTGGAGTCCTGAAATGGTTAGGTGATAGGAAATTAGGAATTGTGTTCACTGTTCAGGCATCACTTGCATCACATTATTTAATTCATGTTTTTAGCTTGTATCACATTATTTAAACCACCAAAACCGAACCGAACCGAGTCGAACCATTCAGTTCGGTTTGGTTCAGTTTCAATGTTTTGGCGGTTCGGTTCGGTTCCAAATTTTTGGAACCATATAGGGGTGGTTCGGTTTACAGTTTTACAGAAAAACCAAACCAAACCGAACCATTACAGGCCTAATCATAGTATTGACACTCCTGCTAAGTGGTTTAGACTATTGGAAATTGTTTTCGCATGCCTCTAAGTATGAGAAATTGTTCATATATAATAATGAGCTATCACGTTCACTTCTTTTGATCCATACATATGTCTTTCTATTTAATATATACATGAATCATGTTTGCTTTAACATAATACAATAGCATTTCATAAATACTACTTTCAAGCTTGATTTGTTAGCACAACCAAATATAAACCATCTTTTGCGATTCAAGTGAATTCGGAGATCCTTGGTCAATTAAAAATAAAACTATGTATAAATATCTATACAAACTACAAAGTTAAGATATCACAAAATATGTGATCAATAAAAAGTATAAATTGAGGACAAGGATACTCCACCAAGCACTACTTACCCTCCTGATAAGTCTTAATAAGCACTGTGAGGTTGAGCACCTTGGAAAGAATTGTAAAGTGTCTTGTGCAAAATAAAAGATGGTATTCTATTCTATATGTGCTATATCTTCAAGGTCAAAGTTTTTTTATGCTTATGTTATGTTTTTTATTCCAATGATCATGTAAATTAAATAATTTCATATGTTTGATCAAAGCAACACTTGTACACATCATTATGTTATATAAACCTTCATCTCATGAGAATTGGACCGAAAAGATTCCAAATTTCTATACACAATTGTGTCTTTCTATGATACTTTAAAATGACATTAATCATGTTTAAGTTATTTTTTTATTCTACTACTTCATATGGCTATACCATCTCTTCATGAGTTTATTCAATACTATGGCATATTACTGTTATTTCAAGACTTTCAATCATTTTCAACACAAGTGCTTCCGTGTTGGGGAAATGATTTATCTTAACCCCTAGAATTGAGTAGATTATTAATTCTAAGTATGAAAAGTTGGGCTAAGAAAATATGCGTCGAATAGTATTCGACGCAACGTCGAAATATAGTCGACGTTTCTCTCAGAATGAGTCGAAGTAACTCTTAGAAGAACTCGACGTAATCATAGTCGACGTACCTCTGACTTCTAGTCGACGCATTTGATAAAGTCGACGCACCTTTGTCGACGCACCTTCCTTATTCTCCTCTCGACGTCCAGCCAGGATGAAATTGACGTTTACGTCGAATAGCAATCGACACACGTCGATATCTATAAGTAATTCAAAAACACGCCAGATCTCTTTCCTTCTTTCTGTAGATCTGATTTTTATGGAATGATATTATTCTTTTATAGCCATTCTGAATCAGCCTTTCCTTCTATTTGATTCTTGGCTAATTTGATTAAGATTATTATGGATATTATTTGAAATCAGAATGAATTCTTTTCCTTCTACAGAAATATTAATTATGGAAACTCTTATCTCTTTCTAATTCTCTATCTGCTAATTGATTATTCTCCTTTAGCAATATATTTTAAACAGAGCTATAAATAAGAAGGAGGTCGGCAGAGAATGATAACCAGTGATCCACCATATACATTTGAAAAAGGGGAAGAGCTCCCAAGTGAAGAGTGAGAAAGTTGAGAAAAGAGATAGTGTGCAGCAGCAAAGAAAAAACCTTCATCTTCTCCTCCTTCTGAAGCCATTCTGCTGCAAATTCTGAAAGCTCTCACAAAAGAGAGAAAAGCTTACAATCTCCTTCTCACTATAGAAGAGAGATCCTATTCACTATACTTGTGCTTCTAATCTTCTTGCTAGGAAGAAGATTCTTTCTTACATATATTGTTTTCTGTTCTTCTACTTGATCTACCTCTTCTTCTCATTCTTATTTCATTTTCAAACCTTGTAAACGAGTTTTTAGAATCTCTCTTCAAAAAATCCAGTTGTAGTGGTTTTAAGAGTCTCCTTATCAAAAGACTCAGTCTGGTTCTAAGAGTCTCCTTATCAAAAGACTCAGTGCAAGTTAGTGAATTCCTACCAAAGGGGGTAGAAGAGTGGACTACCCAAAGTTTGGGGAACCACTATATTTCCTTGTGTTGTGCTGTGATTTTCTACTTGTTATTTTTCTTCTTTACTTGTTTAATTCTTGTTGGTGTGTGAGAAGTTTAAATCTGTGATTATTACACATATATATAATTGCACAAAGTATTTTTAATCTCTATTCACCCCCCTCTAGAGAATTCTAGTGAGGTTAAATGTGCACTTTCAATTGGTATCAGAGCTAGGTTGATCTAAAAAGGATAACTCCTTGATCAAAAAGATCCTACTTCTTATATATATATATATATATATATATATATATTTCTGAAAACTATATCTTTTCACATGGCACAAATCAAATATTATGCTTCCACCAGACCACCAATTTGCAACCTTGAAAAGTTTGCACTTTGGAAAACAAGAATTAAAATTTATCTAAACTCTATTGATGGAGAATTATTTGATGTTATCATGACAGGTCCTCCCAAGCCATTCAAGAAGGACTCAAGTGGAAAGGACACACAAACACTTGCTCCAAAGGCTGAATGGAAAGATGAAGAAAAGAAATCTCAAGCATGTGATGCCAAGGCTATTAATATCTTAGTCTCAACTCTCTCAGATGAAATATTCCAAAAGATTGCTGAATATGAGTCAGCTAAGAAAATATGGGAATCTCTCAACAAAATGGTAGAAGAGAGTGCTGATGAGAGGAAGGATAAAAAGGCATTACTTATCTCTCAATATGAAAACTTCCAAAAGAAAGAAAATGAAAGTGTTGCTGACATGTATGCCAGATTCAGCCTCATAATAAATGAGCTAAAATCACTTGAGAAGGACATATCTCTCACTGAGATAAATGACAAATTGCTGACTTGCTTCCCTAGCTCTTGGGATTCAAGAATCTGGCCAATTAAAGACTCCAGAAGTCAAAAAGAAATCTCAACAGATGTCATGTTGGGTAAATTAAGATCTTATGAACAGCTGCTAAAAAGAAGAGCTGAGAAAGAAGAGAAAGAAAAGGCTCCTCCACTCTCAAAAGAAAAGAGCATTGCTTTGAAGGCTACTGAAGGAGAACACTCTACAAATGATGAAGAGTTGATCAGTCTACTGGCCAAAAGGTTCAAGAAGTGGATCAAAACAGAAGGATCCAGAAGGAGAGACTCAAGAACCAGGTATGACAAAACTCCTAATAAAGAGATTATATGTTACTCTTGCAGGGAACCTGAACACATTGCACCTGAATGTCCTAAAGAGATCAGCAATAAGAAAGATTTGAAAAGAACAGATCTAAAGAAGAAGAAGAAGAAAGAGAAAGGATTCATTGCTCAATCATGGAGTGATTCAGAATCTGAAGTGAGTACCTCATCTGAAGATGATCAGGAAAAGGCTAAGCAAGAGGAAACCTACTTGATGGCTACTGAAAAGCCTGAAGATACATCTCTCATGTATCACATCTCCAGGCTGGTGTGGTACTTGGACAGTGGATGCTCCATGCACATGATAGGGTACAGAAACCTGTTAACCAATTTTGAGGATAGACATGCACCACCAGTGACCTTTGGAGACTCTAGCTGTGGGCAAACCAGGGGCTTTGGAGATTTTAAAAAAGGAAAAGTTACCTTCAAGAATGTGGCAGTAGTCAAAGGAATGAAGCACAATCTGATAAGTATAAGTCAGATATGTGACAGTGGTAAGTATGAGGTAAATTTCACCACACTACTTTGCCATATTATTGATGTCAAGTCTGGTGCCATAGTACTCAATGGAATTAGAAAAGGGAAAGTATATATAGTGGATTTTAGCTCCTCACCCACAGAAGTTTGTTTGTTTAACAATATTATTGATAAAAGTGAATTATGGCATAGGAGACTGGGTCACTTAAACCACAAAACCATTAGTAAACTAGCAAAGAATAACCTAGTCAGAGGCCTACCAACGGGTAGGTACTCTAAGGATTCTCCATGTAGACCTTGCCAACTAGGAAAACAGACCAAATCATCCTTCAAACCAATTGGTAAGAATGACTCTCCCAGGATTCTCTACTTACTGCATATGGATCTCTTTGGTCCCATATCCACTCAGAGCTTAGGTGGAAAATCTTATACACTAGTCATTGTGGATGACTACTCTAGGTTTAGCTGGGTATTCTTTCTAAGGGCTAAGTCTGAAACCCATAAAATTCTCTCAAAATTCATAAGACAGATTCAATCTGAGTTTAACACTCATGTTTCAATTATCAGAAGTGATCATGGGACTGAATTTTAAAATCAGTTGATTTGTAGTTTCTGTGAGGATATAGGTATTAAACAAAGTTTCTCAGCCCCTAGAACTCCTCAACAAAATGGAGTTGCTGAAAGAAAGAATAGAACTTTAATTGAATCAGGAAGGACCTTACTTGCAGAATCAGGATTACCAAAAACCTTCTGGGCTGAAGCAGTCAACACTGCCAACTATGTTCTAAATAGAAGCCTCATACACAAAACTAGATCAAAGACTCCATATGAGCTCCTGAAAGGAAAAACACCCATTGTTAAATATTTTAAATTTTTTGGATGTGCTTGCTTTATTCTAAATAATGGGAAAGATCATCTTGCCAAATTTGACAAGAAGTCTGATGATGGAATATTTCTGGGATACTCATCATCTAGTAAAGCCTATAGGTGCTATAACAAGAGAACTCTTAAAATTGAAGAATCTATGCACATTATATTTGATGAAACTAACATGCTATTTAAGGGGGAGGAAACTCCCACCAGTTCTTTTCCACAGGAAAACAACAACATAGAAACTCAGCTTGAGCAACTGGTTCTAGAGAACACAGATAATGGAAAAGAAAACCAGCTAGAGGAATCAAGTGAGGAATCTGAACAAGAACATGAAGAAGATTCAGAAAAGAACAGTCAAAACCAACTCCCACAAGAGAACATGGTTCAGGAAGAACAGGTGGACAATGATCCCATTGCTAATGAGGAAGAAGAACATCTGACAAGCCCAAGCAGGACAAGGGTAAATTTGAAAGATCATCCACAATCTCAAGTAATTGGAGACCCCAATATAGGAGTAAGAACAAGACACCAAGTCTCCAATGGGATGATGCTCCAATGCTTCTTATCACAAGTTGAACCAAAGAAGTTTGAGGAGGCAAATTGTGATCCTCACTGGATTATGGCCATGCAAGAAGAACTAGGCCAATTTGAGAGAAACAAAGTGTGGAACTTAGTTGAAAGACCAAGAAACTACCCAGTGATTAGTACAAAATGGGTATACAGAAACAAACTAGATTCCACTGGAGTAATTGTCAGGACAAGGCAAGACTTGTAGCACAAGGATATAGACAAGAAGAAGGAATAGACTACAACCAAACCTTTGCTCCAGTAGCCAGATTGGAGGCAATCAGGCTCTTTCTTGCCTATGCAGCTTTCATGAAGATGAAAGTCTATCAGATGGATGTCAAGAGTGCCTTTTTGAATGGTGACCTTCAAGAAGAGGTATATGTGGAGCAACCACCAGGTTTTGTAAATCCCCCCTCTCCTAACTTTGTTTATAGACTTAACAAAGCACTTTATGGTCTTAAGCAAGCACCTAGAGCCTGGTATGAAACTCTCTCCAACTTTCTTTTAGAAAATTCTTTTGAAAGAGGAAAAGTAGATAAAACACTTTTTACTAGAACCCATAAAAATCAACTCCTTCTTGTTCAAATCTATGTAGATGACATCATCTTTAGCTCAACTCATCCCAAACTTTGTAAGAGATTTGCCAATCTAATGCAATCAAAATTTGAAATGAGTAGTATGGGAGAACTCTCTTATTTCTTAGGACTACAAGTGAAACAAAGCAGTGAGGGAATCTTTATCTCACAATCTAAATACACTAAAGAATTAATCAAAATGTTTGGTATGGAATCAACTTCTACCATGAAAACACCTATGGCAACTAATGCCATTATAGAAAAAGATGATAAGGGAAAATCAGTAGATCAAAAGACATATAAGGCAATCATAGTATCCCTTCTCTATCTAACAGCTAACATACCTGACATTATGTTTGCAACCTGCATATGTGCTAGATTTCAGGTTGATCCAAAAGAATCTCATCTCACCTCTGTAAAAAGGATTCTTAGGTACCTAAAGGGAACACCTGAACTAGGTCTGTGGTACTCAGCAGAAACAAATTTTGAATTAATAGGATTCTCAGATGCAGACTATGCTGGATATAGGGTTGATAGAAAAGCACATCTGGTACTTGCCAATTCCTAGGTGACAGATTAATATCATGGTTCAGTAAGAAACAAACTGCAGTCTCAACCTCAACAGCTGAAGCTGAATATATAGCTGCTGGGAGCTGTTGTTCACAAATTCTCTGGATGCAAAATCAGCTTCTTGACTATAAATTGGAAGTCAATATCTCTAAAATTTATTGTGATAGCTCTATTTTCATATCCATAGCATCCAACCCAGTCCTTCATAGTAGAACCAAACATATAGAGATCAGACATCACTTTCTTAGAGACAATGTAGAAAAAGGTAAGATAACCTTAGAATATATTCCTACAGATAGTCAAAGAGCAGATATTTTTACCAAGCCCTTAGATGAAACTAAGCATACTTACTTTGTCAACACCTTGGGAATGCTTGATGGATGCTTGTAAACATCATTGTTGGGGAAATCTAAAAGAGATAAAAAAAAACTAAGCAAGTACTTACAGACACGTTGATTACCTATCGACGCACCATCGAGAGGAACTCGACGGTAGCATTGATTTCTTAAAGACAAAGATACGTCGATCCCTTATCAACGCACCGTCGATCTAATATCGACGCAAGTCTGCGACCACGTCAACAAGACATTAGGCTGACAATGTTTTGACGGAGCGTCGACTCCATATTGACGCATACGTCGACATCAATTACCAACGTCACAGATGCTCCGACACATCGACCATGCGTCGATTCCAATTCAACGTAACGTCGACTTCATAATAAAACTGGAAACAAATATTCCCTTCTTCTTTTGATGATTGGTTACTAATATACCTTGATTTCTGTTTCCTTTTCGATGTTTCACCTCCTTTAAATAACACCTCTTATTTCATAACTCATACTCTCCCAACCCGCCAAAATCTTCGTCTTCTACCTCTCTCTCTGCATCAATGGCGCCAACCCCTGCTCAATCTGCTCTCTTCAAAACAATCAACGATGCTCTGGAACAACTTCTGAATGACTTCCAGACACGTCTGACCACCTTCTCCAATGAGTGCGCCGACTTGCTCACCACCTGTGAAGCCAAATTGGCCAACCTCTCTGCCTCTCTTCCTGAGCTTCATGTTCTTCTTCAAGAACAACCTCTGTCGCCGAAAGGGTTTACATCCTTTCTGAAGGATATAAACCAGGGGAGAGTTGCTCCAGAAACCCCCATATCCAGGTTTTTCTTAAAGCTCAGGGCTAACTCTTCTCCAATCTCTACATACTATCCTTAAGTATTAAATCAACTTCATTTTTTTTTACCATAGGCTCAAATCTTCTCCAATCATTCTGAGTACACCTTCAACAAACACCTTGGTGAATCCTCCTCCTATCATACAGAAGGAGATCATGCTGTGGATTCAACATTTAGAATAGATGCCCCATATGTTCAGGGGGAGATTGTTGCAGTACAGAATATAGAAGTCCAGGGGGAGGAAGAAACAACCTTTTCTGATGACCTAAAAGGGCAAGTCTGGATTGAGGCACCCTTGTGTGAGGAAGAATATCAGCATCATTCTCCTGGCTTCTCTGCCAGCTATATCAAACTCAAGACACCCTTACTTGAGGATATTCCTCCAGAGGACATTTTGCATGTTGTTCCCTCTCCTACAAAAGTCCCTTCTCCACCTTCACCTTCTAAAGAGAAAACTACATTTCCACCTCTGCCTCTTCCACCACTTCAACTTCCATCTCTACCTCCTCTACTACCTCTACCTCCACAAAAGCTATCTAAGGAAAAACCAAGAGAACAAATGAAAAGAAGAAGTGAAACCATCCCTCATTGGCAGAAATTTTCCAAAGAAGAAAGAAAAGAATATGCAAAGGAAAAGAAATATAGAAAGGTTGTTGAGGAGATAAAGAGGTTTGAAAAAATGCCTAATATCACTCCTAACAGTCCTATAAAGGACTACCATGATCCTGACATGGAAAAGATGCATGAAGAAATAAGAGAAAGAGAGCTGTATGAATATGAAGCAGCTGTGAAAGAAGTAGAAGATAAGAGGAATGTCTGGTTAGAAAAGATCAAGAAGGGGATGACTAAAGAACAGATTCTTGCAGAATCTTCCATCAAACTTCCAAAGAAACCGTTTGATGTTGAAGCTTATCAAAAGAAAAATCCTCAGGCAGGACTCATCCTAGAAAAAGGACAAAAACACAAGAGGGGTGTAGGGTGTGCTGAAGATACTTACATTCCCTATAAGAAGCCCAAAAGACCTGCAAGATTAGACAAATGACATGACTCACCCTGGAAAGGGAAAGGAAAGATGACCGAGATCCCTGAGAAACATCAATCAGAGAAGAGAAAATATAGGCCAAAGGTTGACAACAAAGGACCACCTGAGCCCAAGCCTACTCAAAAGAAACCTCAAAACATTACCATTGAGATGATTGATGAAAAGGCAGCAATCATCATCAGCAAGGGCTATTCTCTAAATGACACTCTCCCTGATGCTGACAAAGTCCTGGAAAAACTGCACACAATCATCAGAAATGTCCAGGAGCATCCTGATAGAGTCGGGGGCTATATTTTTGATGCTATTGAAAATTTATCTAGAAAACTTTATTCTGCTTTTGTCAATTTCATGTATAACAAGAAGTTTCTAGTTTAAAGTTTGTGAAAGACAATTACTTGTTATATGATTTCTTCTGATTGCTTAGCATATTTCTTCCCTATATAAATGCTTTGCTTCGATGATTAAAAGCTGATACAATTTCTCTCTAAATAGGGTTAAGACAAATAGGGGGAGAATGTTGGGGAAATGATTTATCTTAACCCCTAGAATTGAGTAGATTATTAATTCTAAGTATGAAAAGTTGGGCTAAGTAAATATGCGTCGAATAGTATTCGACGCAACGTCGAAATATAGTCTACATTTCTCTCAGAATGAGTCGAACTAACTCTTAGAAGAACTCAACGTAATCATAGTTGACGTACCTCTGACTTCTAGTCGACGCATTTGATAAAGTCGACGCACCTTCCTTATTCTCCTCTCGACGTCCAGCCAGGATGAAATCGACGTTTACGTCGAATAGCGATCGACGCACGTCGATATCTATAAGTAATTCAAAAACACGCCAGATCTCTTTCCTTCTTTCTGTAGATCTGAGTTTTATGGAATGGAATTATTCTTTTATAGTCGTTCTGAATCAGCCTTTCCTTCTATTTGATTCTTGGCTAATTTGATTAAGATTATTATGGATATTATTTGAAATCAGAATGAATTCTTTTCCTTCTATAGAAATATTGATTATGGAAACTCTTATCTCTTTCTAATTCTCTATCTGCTAATTGATTATTCTCCTTTAGCAATATATTTTATACAGAGCTATAAATAAGAAGGAGGTCGGCAGAGAATGATAACAAGTGATCCACCATATACATTTGAAAAAGAGGAAGAGCTCCCAAGTGAAGAGTGAGAAAGTTGAGAAAAGAGATAGTGTGCTGCAGCAAAGAAAAAGCCATCATCTTCTCCTCCTTCTGAAGCCATTCTGCTGCAAATTCTGAAAGCTCTCACAAAAGAGAGAAAAGCTTACAATCTCCTTCTCACTATAGAAGAGAGATCCTATTCACTATACCTGTGCTTCTAATCTTCTTGCTAGGAAGAAGATTCTTTCTTACCTATATTGCTTTCTGTTCTTCTACTTGTTCTACCTCTTCTTCTCATTCTTATTTCATTTTCAAACCTTGTAAAAGAGTTTTTAGAATCTCTCTTCAAAAAATTCAGTTGTAGTGGTTCTAAGAGTCTCCTTATCAAAAGACTCAGTCTGGTTCTAAGAGTCTCCTTATCAAAAGACTCAGTGCAAGTTAGTGAATTCCTACCAAAGGGAGTAGAAGAGTGGACTACCCAAAGTTTGGGGAACCACTATATTTCCTTGTGTTGTGCTGTGATTTTCTACTTGTTATTTTTCTTCTTTACTTGTTTAATTCTTGTTGGTGTGTTGATGGCGCAAATCTCACACACCGCTATAGGCGGTAGCTCGACTGCGACACGAAACGGCAGTGTACCGATCGTTCAAGTAATATAAAACGAGGAGTAATCCCCGAGTGTCGGTCTCTTGAGGAACACAGTAAGGTGTAGTTAGGTTTCGAGGAAGGACTTGAGATTGAAGTCCTTAAGAGCGGATGGATGCGGAAACGGGGGTTTTGGTTTTGTGGAAAACAAAGAGAAAATGCTATAACTACTCCAATGCAATGCCGCTATGCAAAGCTTCGCTCGGCGGGATGGAAGACTACGTAGGCCTTGAACGCGCTACTTCGTAAGGGCGGATGGACGAGTAGGCAAGCGGATCGAACTATGCAGGCCTTGAGCGCGCTGCTTCGTTAGGCGGGATGGAGTACGGGCCGCGATGCCATGCTTCGGTAGGCGGATGGACGAGTAGGCTAGCAGAGTGAGGGTCGCAAGCACCTCTTCGACAAGCATGCCACTAGCAATTGCTAGTGCGGCACACGACAACCAACAATCCAAACCACAAGGCACACCTCTAAATAATAAGCAAGAATACTCAAATCACATAGACATAATCAAGTATAAATGCTAATAATCAAGCACGCTTCATCATAATGTTAGATCTAACTACATAGACATCAATAAGAGAAGAACAGAGCAAGAAATCGACCGAATCCGAAGGCTCGTTGTAGATTCACGGTTGGAATCGCCGGGTTGTCAATCCGCGTCCAAGCTCGGTCCGCAACTACGTCCGGGGTAGAGAGAGCTGTCACGACTCTCCAATGGACCCGTCTTCTTCGTGTCACGATCCGGTAGAGGTTGCAAACTTCCTCTTGCTTGATGGTAATGGCGGCTAGGTCTACCTTTGAAGCTCTTGGATGAAGGAGGCGGCCGAGACGAAACTCCGGCTCAAGATTGGCGTGAAGAGCAAGCCCGGAGCACCTCCATATGGTGGGCGACGGTGGAGGGGCGAATCTGGACGGAACCGGGCGGAAAACGGCGGAAGAAGACGATGGATCCGACCTAAATCGCGAGCAGCGGATTTTATAGGCGCTGGAATAAACAGTGCGCACGGTCATTGGCGCACGACCAGTGGTCGTGCGCACTGGAATCCTGTGATCGTGCGCTCTGCCTGGACGGAGCCTGCAAAGACAGAAATTATAAAATAAAATGTTCGCACGACCAGTGGCGCAAGACCGGTGGTCGTGCGCACTATAGTTGATGGTCGTGCGCACTACAGCAAACAGAACTCGGAAATTTAATGACAAATGCGCACGAGCAGTGGCGCACGACCGGTGGTCGTGCGCGCTGGCATTGATGGTCGTGCGCACTGCACCAAACAGAACTCATAAAAAAGGGTCAAGTGCACACGATCAGTGGCGCACGACCAATGGTCGTGCGCAATAGAACCGGTGATCGTGCGCAGTGTTCCTGTGCAGAATTGCACCGGGAACACTCGCACGACTCCTATTCCAGGCACAACCACAAATCTAGCCACTGAAAGTGGCACTTGACAGCACATGAATACTACTAATGATAATAAGCACGAAATCACACCAAAGTGGGCCTAGATGTGAACCTAGCATGGATTGATCAATATGAACTATAACAGGGCTAAAGTGCGGTGAAATGACTAGAAAAATGGCCCAGATGAGTCCATAAAAGTGTATATGATCAGGACTCATCACACCCCCAGACTTAACTGTTTGCGCGTCCCGAGCAAACAAATTCTAAGCGAACTAGGAAAGAACAGTAGATGGCTTAAAACTACAATACAGAGTACCATGCGAAGTCGCATGCTCACGTGCATAAGAAGAATAGTAGAGAAGATTTCTGATTATATAAACAGTTTATATATTTCTAAAAGAGTAAAAGCATATTACAACTACTCAAAATGGTGAACAACGGTGAATCGTTCGGTCATGCATACGGAGAAAGTAAACTAAACGCTGAGACGAGCATTGCCCAAGATCGGGATGCGGGAAAAACTCCACTGAAATCCATCGGTGTCGGTGACCATAGGCTTGCCCGGTCACATTCTCTCCACGGTACTGGTTTGACTCAAATGCGTGAATCAATAGGACTTTAGGTTTTAAATGGGGCTTGGGTTTAGGTGAGGAAAAACAAAGATAAAAACGACGGCAAAAGCACTAAACCCAAATGAGCTAATGCAGGAAACTATCCTCATTCACCACACAAACATGCGGGTACACAACACCCCCAGACTTGGACTTAACAGCATGGGTGCGTGCACCGCCTACTCCCAAACATAAATCTCAAACAGATTTTTTTTCAATTAAACTTTTCATTCTTCTTTTTCTTTTCAAATCTTTTTCTTCTTTTCTTTTTCTTTCTTTAACAATTTCAGCAAATTTTCAAAGATGCACAACCACATTTTCACAATGTACTACCACAATCAACACCACCAATTTGAAATTTAAACAAAATGCTTGCTTTTTGGGTGTGCGCTAGGATTGGAGTTTAGGCTTTGGTGAACAATAGTGGGGCTGAACCAAAAGAATGGGGTAGGCACAACTGGGCTAGCGAGGATATAGCAGTAAGAATAGGCACAAAGGCTCAACCGGGCCAAAATGATGGCCTATATCACATTCACACAATTGACTAACCGTATACCCATGCTTCAAGAATCGCTTGGGGCAAGTTCTAGCCACCGAGAAAGATTCTCCTTTCTCCCGACTCAAGCAATATGAGTCTAGCGATCGTTTACACACATCCCTACGCTACCGTTTGATTCACACCGGATTCACCATTTGAGTAGAGTAAACAACATTTACACTAATAGAGAAAAATATAAAACCATAGTATAAAAAGAAGTCTAATCTACACGAATTTCTATGCAACCGAGCACTCGACTAGGAGCACTACTAGAGTCAACATTTTACTTTGCTACATAGTCCTAAGCCATCACCTAGACTTTCCCAAATAAGCAGAAGAATTAAATTCGCTACAGAGCTTGCATACAGATGAGTACGCGCTCAAGTGGGTGCTGTGGTGTGCAATGAAAATGAACAAATAATAAAACTAAAACTAAAATACTTCTGGCATGCTATGCATGAGTGCACGTGAGTGGGTGCAAAAACTGCTCTCCCCCAGACTTAAACTAAACAATCCACAGAATATATGACATGATAATCAGAAAAAGCTAGGGAAAGAGAGTACCCAGTGCTCAGCAATGAGCACACCAGAAGATTGGCGTCTAAACCACGACTAAGCTGCAGCATCCGCCATCCAGAAGAAGTACCTGCAGGGGTCAGCTCCGCAAAAACAAAAGAAACAAAAAAAAATAAACTACAATACTATAGCTAACTAAACAGGATTGCATAAAATAAAATGCATGAAAAGTAAGATAACTACTGGGGTTATTGTCATCCCAGCACAACTTATTCAGATTTTGTACAGTTCTAGCTTATAGGCCTATGAAAAGAAAAGTGCACAGGTAACTGTTCTAATATGCGCATCGGTAGCGGGTACCGATACGGAGACAGAGCAGTCACCCCTCTACCTAAATATAGATACCTGCTCCTCACAGGTAGAGGGAAAAGAAAGTAAGAAGAGGAGGAGGCCTGGTCCTCACTCATCTTACCAAAACTATCCTTGCCCAGCAAGGTATCGTCTGCAGCAGGTCTGCAGGAGGAGAAGGCAATGAGTGGAGCTTCCTCTACGGAGGGAGAATAAACCTCCTCGCATGAGAGGATGCTCTCACCATTGACTTGAGCAAAAAGCTCCAAGTCCTCCTGGGATACCTGTGAAGATTCAACCTGCACAGGCTCAGAAAAAGAAGGGGGATCAAGAAATAAAGAAGAGGAATGACTTAAATAAAAATCAATCGGGGGAGTGGTCCCGGTCTCACTCCCAGCAGGATCCAAGGGTAGATCACTATCATCATCGTAAATATCATAGCAAGGGGGACTTGAGAACTCAGGAGCCTCAGTGGTGATTTGGACCTCCTCGTCCCATGAAGAAGTGCAAACCTCCTTATCAGAGAGAGTATCCTCCTCATCCCACTGGGGTGCATCATCGTGTTCAAAGTATTCATTCTCCCCCTCAGGGAAAATGACATCCTCATCCCACTTTGGAGCACCCTCCGAGTCAGAAGCATCACCCAGCTCCTTTACTTCGATAGGATCATAAAGAATATGTGTAGAAAAATTTTGCAAAGAAACTGGAGGGACAAAAATATTCGGTTCCTCCGCAAAAAGATCTGCTAAAGCCTCCCCGATAGAAAGAATACTTTCCTCATCATACTCAGGTGCATCTAGGAGCTCCCATTCCTCTCCTTGTTGGCTAACAGATGAGTGATCATCATCACTAGGAGTGAAGCCACACACAGGGAGTGAGGAGTCCGTGCACGAGACAAGCTCAGGGGTAGAGGGCACAATTGCCTCCATGGGTAAAGAATGAGTGATAGGGACAATGTCGTCATGAGTGGAGGAGCGGCGGTCAGGATTGAAAAGGCGCGGACAGTCCTTCAATTCATGACCCTCTCCTCGACACAACAAGCAAACAATGTTCCTACACTGCCTAGCATTTAACTCATTCATTTGGTCCAAATAATAAACCATCTTGTCATTAAAGCTAGGTGAAATATCCCATGACGACATTTTCAAAATTCAAAGCAGATAAAAAGAAACTGAAATTCTTTGCAAGGAAATCTACACAACTAGAAAAACTCCTTGAATAAAACTTGCCTAAAACTTTAAAATAGGGGATGAAGAAATAAAAACAAACAAAAGATAATTAAAAGGCAAACAAAAATAATAAAGCGGCTATACACACTGGAAGAACTACTATCTCTCGGCTCTCCCTCTCAAGAAAACTCACACGACTGTGTTCCCCGGCAACGGCGCCAAAAACTTGATGGCGCAAATCTCACACACCGCTATAGGCGGTAGCTCGACTGCGACACGAAACGGCAGTGTACCGATCGTTCAAGTAATATAAAACGAGGAGTAATCCCCGAGTGTCGGTCTCTTGAGGAACACAGTAAGGTGTAGTTAGGTTTCGAGGAAGGACTTGAGATTGAAGTCCTTAAGAGCGGATGGATGCGGAAACGGGGGTTTTGGTTTTGTGGAAAACAAAGAGAAAATGCTATAACTACTCCTATGCAATGCCGCTATGCAAAGCTTCGCTCGGCGGGATGGAAGACTACGTAGGCCTTGAACGCGCTACTTCGTAAGGGCGGATGGACGAGTAGGCAAGCGGATCGAACTATGCAGGCCTTGAGCGCGCTGCTTCGTTAGGCGGGATGGAGTACGGGCCGCGATGCCACGCTTCGGTAGGCGGATGGACGAGTAGGCTAGCAGAGTGAGGGTCGCAAGCACCTCTTCGACAAGCACGCCACTAGCAATTGCTAGTGCGGCACACGACAACCAACAATCCAAACCACAAGGCACACCTCTAAATAATAAGCAAGAATACTCAAATCACATAGACATAATCAAGTATAAATGCTAATAATCAAGCACGCTTCATCATAATGTTAGATCTAACTACATAGACATCAATAAGAGAAGAACAGAGCAAGAAATCGACCGAATCCGAAGGCTCGTTGTAGATTCACGATTGGAATCGCCGGGTTGTCAATCCGCGTCCAAGCTCGGTCCGCAACTACGTCCGGGGTCGAGAGAGCTGTCACGACTCTCCAATGGACCCTTCTTCTTCGTGTCACGATCCGGTAGAGGTTGCAAACTTCCTCTTGCTTGATGGTAATGGCGGCTAGGTCTACCTTTGAAGCTCTTGGA
Source organism: Dactylorhiza incarnata (assembly GCA_033032865.1). Classification (NCBI taxonomy): domain Eukaryota; kingdom Viridiplantae; phylum Streptophyta; class Magnoliopsida; order Asparagales; family Orchidaceae; genus Dactylorhiza; species Dactylorhiza incarnata. The sequence continues at coordinate 4,881,277 of JAWHQI010000187.1, read as the reverse complement.
TGAAGGAGGCGGCCGAGACGAAACTCCGGCTCAAGATTGGCGTGAAGAGCAAGCCCGGAGCACCTCCATATGGTGGGCGACGGTGGAGGGGCGAATCTGGACGGAACCGGGCGGAAAACGGCGGAAGAAGACGATGGATCCGACCTAAATCGCGAGCAGCGGATTTTATAGGCGCTGGAATAAACAGTGCGCACGGTCATTGGCGCACGACTAGTGGTCGTGCGCACTGGAATCCTGTGATCGTGCGCTCTGCCTGGACGGAGCCTACAAAGACAGAAATTATAAAATAAAATGTTCGCACGTCCAGTGGCGCACGACCGGTGGTCGTGCGCACTGTAGTTGATGGTCGTGCGCACTACAGCAAACAGAACTCGGAAATTTAATGGCAAATGCGCACGAGCAGTGGCGCACGACCGGTGGTCGTGCGCGCTGGCATTGATGGTCGTGCGCACTGCACCAAACAGAACTCATAAAAAAGGGTCAAGTGCACACGATCAGTGGCGCACGACCAGTGGTCGTGCGCAATAGAACCGGTGATCGTGCGCAGTGTTCCTGTGCGGAATTGCACCGGGAACACTCGCACGACTCCTATTCCAGGCACAACCACAAATCTAGCCACTGAAAGTGGCACTTGACAGCACATGAATACTACTAATGATAATAAGCACGAAAATCACACCAAAGTGGGCCTAGATGTGAACCTAGCATGGATTGATCAATATGAACTATAACAGGGCTAAAGTGCGGTGAAATGACTAGAAAAACGGCCCAGATGAGTCCATAAAAGTGTATATGATCAGGACTCATCATGTGTGGGAATTTTAAATCTGTGATTATTACACACACACATATATATATATATATATATATATATATAATTGCACAAAGTATTTTTAATCTCTATTCACCCCCTCCTCTAGAGAATTCTAGTGAGGTTAACTGTGCACTTTCATTCTGCCTACTCTTATTTTCTACATCCTATCTCTTCCCTTAAGAACTACTCATTCATTTCAAATTAACTTTTGCTAATACCAAAAGGTGGAGAATTATAAGTTTATTCAAGAACTCAAAGAACAATAAGAACAATTCCACCTAAATCTTCCACCTAAACAATACATCATTTCAATTTACTATAACATTTAGGGGGAGCATTCATTTAGGGGGAGCATTCATCTAGGGGAGCTTATATTTAAGAGGAATATATCATGTTATTTTTGTGCACACACCATATGTTAAAAACAACAACCCAAATAGACATGATTTCATTTTATACGGATTTGTTATTATCAAAAGGGGGAGATTGTTGGAGCATGCATTTCGCACTCTTCCGGTTTGATAATAACAAAATCCCGTTTGTATTTGATTCTATTTTTATTGATGGTGTGCAGGTAATAGGTATGAGATGTTCAGAATTCTGATTGGAGCTCAATTTAATTGTATGGAGAATTTCGATGTCGGAATTTTCCGACATCTACTGTCGCCCAGGCGACAGGACAGAAGTTACAGCAGCAGCCCGCACGACAGCACGATGAGCAGTATTTTGGCGCTGTCGGAATTCCGACAGCGATGTCGCCTAGGCGATAGGACAGAAGTTACAGCAGCAGCCCGCACGACAGCACGACGAGCAGTAGTTTGGCGCTGTCGGAATTCCGACAACGATGTCGCCCAGGCGACAGTGAAAAACTATAAATTAGTTTGTTTTGTTCGTGCATTCCAAGCTTTGCAAATTCTAAGTCCTTTCCTGAGTGCATACGAACCAGAGAGCTCCAGAACCTACATCAACTCCCATTTGTTCTTAGAAGGTTTGAATTTGAAGACGAGATCGGACGCGCTTTTACATCAACGATCATCTAGAGGCTTTAACCTTCCTTTCAGAGATCTGAATTTATAGGGAGTTCTTCATTTGATTTTGTATTTTCATTTATATACATTTCGCTTTGTATTGGTAGGGAAATCGTCTCCTTGTGCGTGACATCTAAGTCCTTGCGTGGCTTAGGGGAAAATCGCTTCCTTGTGCGGAGCGTCCAAGTCCTTGCGTGGCTTGGTAGGAAATCGTGGCCTTGTGTGCTACGTCTAGATCTTGGGAAGATCTAGAGGATATGCTTGGGCTTGGTCTAGGGAGAGACAAGTGATAGCCTTCCGATCCTTGGGAGAAGGATTGGTAAACTCAAATTGTTAAAAGTTTATTATCATATTTGTGCCTTGATCTTAAGCATTGTTAAGATCATTTTTATTGTATTTGAATTTCATGATTAAAAAATTATGACTTTTTCTTTAATTGCAAATTTGGTTGCTTAATCTTTAACTTAGAAATTTGTGTTTGAATTAATTTAAAAATTACATTGGTTTGAAATTTTTTATAAGTAATTTTTAGAAAAGTAAAATTTGTTTAAAAATTCTTAAGTTAAAAATTATAATTTAAACACACCCTTATTCACCCCCCCCTCTAAGGGCGTCACACGATCCAATAGTGCGAACAATTCCCTCTCGTCCCCATGCGGCCGCGATTCACTCCCAGCCCTCTCATGCGATAGTCTTCTTCCCCGTCGGTCCATCCTTCTGCTGATCGCTTAGGGCTCGCTCTCTCCCCTTCGACGCCTCCGTCCTCGTTGAAGCTACCACATAGGGCGTGCTTGGAAGCCGCCCATTCTTCTGCCGATCGTCAAGGGCACCCTCTCTCTCCCCTGTTTAGATCAGCAAGACTGTGCTTGCAAGCTTTATCGCGAATCTCCTCTATCGATCGGCCACTAGTGTGGAGGTATAAATTTTTTCCTCAATCCCATTTTTTCCTCATTCTCATGGTTGTGTGTGTGTGTGTTTTTTATGTTTATTTTGTGATTTTGTGATTTATGTGTATGTGTAGTTGTATGTGTAGGTGGTTTTGTAGTTGTATGCGTGATTTGTTGTTTTATGGATGCTTATTAGTTTTATGGAAGCTTTATTTTGTGTGTGTATGTGTAGGTGATTGTATGAGTGTGTGTGTGTATGTTTTGTATGATTGTATGAAGTTTTTTTGGGTTTGTGTATGAGTGTGTGTTTATATATGTATGTTTGTGTGTGTATATATATGTGTATGTGTGATTGTATGAGTGTGTGTTTGTATATGTATATGTATGTGTAGGTGTAGTTGTATGTGTAGGTGGTTTTGTAGTTGTATATGAGTGTATGCGTATGTGTGTTTGTATATGTATGTGTGTGTGTGTGATTGTATGATGTTTTTTTGGAGAAACTTGAATCCTACCCCGAGATATGCCAAAAGTATAATTTTTTTGATTTTGCTACAATGTTGCTGATGGAGAAGAACCATAGGGAGACCTTTGTGTCTCAGGGAGGAGATCAGGGTGAGATGGCTGCGTACACGCTATGGAAAAGGGTCTGAGTAGGAGATGCTATGTAGTTGATATGTTGCAACTTTTTTGTTCAGTCTATGTAATTTTTTTTTATATCTTGATACATTAACTATGTTTAAACTGTGCTATTTAATTTGTTTTTAGATGTTATGTAGCTGATATGTTTAATCTACTCTGTTTGTAATTTCCTTTATTTTTGTGAAGCAGAGAATGTCTAGTGAGGACTCAGATTATTCTAGTGATGAGTATGAAAGGGTTAGAAGGTGTCATGTTGCTGCCTATTGTTGGACATGTGTGTCACATCCCTTTGTTTGAGAATAACAAATCCCAAATTGTATTTGATCTTGTATTTTGTGTGTTTAGAGTATGCAGGAACTATAGGTGCAATAATCTATAGGTATAAAACAGATTGGAGATGATTCTCTGGAAAGATAGCTAACGCTCGCGTTAGTAGTTAACGCCCAGCGTTATCAACCGCTGAGAAGAAAACCGCTGAGAAGGAATGCCGTCGAGAACAAAGTCGTGGAGCTGCATTCGACGAAAGAGAGCTAACGCTCGCGGTACCAGTTAACGCACTGCGTTAACAAGAGGAGGAATGCCGTCGAGTTGGGGTCGACGAATCTGCGTTCGACGAACTTGGAGTTCCGTTCAACAAATTTACCTGCGTTCGACGAAAATTTCTTTCAACGAAAATTCCGTTCGACGAATTTGCCTGCGTTCGACGAAAATTCCATTCGACGAAAATTCCGTTCGACAAAATTGTTCCGTTCGACAAAAGTTTGTTCTGCCACGCCGCCGATTGTTTCGCAACCGCTCCACACGAACGCTACTGCCAGCGCTACCGCCTGGCGCTATCTCAAGTTCGTGCATAGCGCCACGCCGCCGACGGTTTTGCAACCGCTCCACACGAACGCTACCGCAGGCGCTAGGAGCTACCGCAGGCGCTATCTTCAAGTTCTATAAATTGATGAGCTCTTTCTCGTTTTTGGATAATCCATCCCAGAGAGACTGCTTGTGCCAAATCTCCAGAGCTGTTATGCTGCCGAAGATGGATCTCCCACAAAAAGCTTAAGGAGATTTCTGGAGGAGGACTACGTCACGCTACATCCGAAGGACGATCGCTTCGACCTCGCTCATACTACAACGATCCTTCATCCTCATCTTCAGAAATCTCAAATAGGGAGTTTTTATTATTGTTATCTTTATTTTCATTCTGTACTTTTTGTAACCGTTTAGTTAATTCGCCTTGTGTTGGCGACTAGGTCTGGGTAGGACTTAGGGAGTAATTTGCCTTGTGTTGGCGACTAGTTCTAGGTGATTAGATCTTGGGGTGCTCAAGGCCATATTCAGGGAAGGATTGGCTAGAGCGGCTTGAGGCCATATCCGGGGAAGGATTGGCTAAAGCCAACCGGTTTGTGGGGATACAAGTCGGTATTGAAAAGGAAAAGATATTTATATTTGTACACCTCTAATTTCTAGCGATATTGAAATCAAATTTATGTAACACTTTTTTCATATAATATAATCATGTCTCTTTTTGTGTTTACTTGATTTCTATCTTTTGGCATAATCTCTACTATATTGGTTACAAAGTTTTCAATTCGCATCTCTTTATCTAAATTGTGTAGTTCAATCTCTTTCATCATAAAACAATTTAGCATTTGTTTCTAAATCTTAAATTGCAAATTAAAATATTCTCTTTCTTTAACTAAATTGTTATTTTGCCTTCTCCTATTATAAAACAATTTAGTAATAATCATAACATTTATAAAAAAGAATTTTATTCCCTTATTCACCCCCCCCTCTAAGGGCGCCGTAAGATCCAACAAGTGGTATCAGAGCGTAGGTTATTCCAATACGTCTTCACAACCGGGAATAATGGCGCTTCATGATCTCGCATCTTCTAGAGGGGATAATTTTTATGAAAATGAAAAATCATTATTGAAAGTGCACAGTTAACCTCACTAGAGTTCTCTAGAGGGGGGGGGGGGGGGTGAATAGAGATTAAAAAGACTTTGTGCAATTATATATATATATTTAATAATCACAGATTTAAACTTCCCACACACCAACAAGAATTAAACAAGTAAAGAAGAAAAATAACAAGTAGAAAATCACAGCACAACATAAGGAAATATAGTGGTTCCCCAAACTTTGGGTAGTCCACTCTTCTACCCCCTTTGGTAGGAATTCACTAACTTGCACTGAGTCTTTTGATAAGGAGACTCTTAGAACCAGACCGAGTCTTTTGATAAGGAGACTCTTGGAACCACTTCAACTGAATTTTTTGAAGAGAGATTCTAAAAACTCTTTTACAAGGTTTGAAAATGAAATAAGAATGAGAAGAAGAGGTAGAACAAGTAGAAGAACAGAAAACAATATATGTAAGAAAGAATCTTCTTCCTAGCAAGAAGATTAGAAGCACAAGTATAGTGAATAGGATCTCTCTTCTATAGTGAGAAGGAGATTGTAAGCTTTTCTCTCTTTTGTGAGAGCTTTCAGAATTTGCAGCAGAATGGCTTAAGAAGGAGGAGAAGATGAAGGCTTTTTCTTTGCTGCAGCACACTATCTTTTTTCTCAACTTTCTCACTCTTCACTTGGGAGCTCTTCCTCTTTTTCAAATGTATATGGTGGATCACTTGTTCTCATTCTCTGCCGACCTCCTCCTTATTTATAGCTCTGTTTAAAATATATTGCTAAAAGGGAATAATCAATTAGCAGACACAGAAATAGAAAGAGATAGGAGTTTCCATAATCAATATTCTTGTAGAAGGAAAAGAATTCATTCTGATTTCAAATAATATCCATAATAATCTTAATCAAATAAGCCAAGAATCAAATAGAAGGAAAGGCTGATTAAGAACGGCTATAAAAGAATAATATCATTCCATAAAAATTAGATCTACAGAAAGAAGGAAAGAGATCTGGCGTGTTTTTGAATTACTTATAGATATCGACGTGCGTCGATTGCTATTCGATGTAAACGTCAATTTCATCCTGGCTGGACGTCGAGAGGAGAATAAGGAAGGTGCGTCGACAAAGGTGCGTCGACTTTATCAAATGCGTCGACTTGAAGTTAGAGGTACGTCGACTATGATTACGTCGAGTTCTTCTAAGAGTTACTTCGACTCATTCTTAGAGAAACGTCGACTATATTTCGACGTTGTGTCGAATACTATTCGACACATATTTACTTAGCCCAACTTTTCATACTTAGAATTAATAATCTACTCAATTCTAGGGGTTAAGATAAATCATTTCCCCAACAATCTCCCCCTATTTGTCTTAACCCTATTTAGAGAGAAATTGTATCATCTTTTAATCAACATAGCAAAGTATTTATATAGAGAAGAAATATGCTAAGTAATCAGAAGAAGATAGAATAAGAAATTATATAAATAGCTTTCATGTTCAGTTGACTAATCAGCATTTAAGCATAGACAATAGAGTATATCATCATTGTTCAGGGGTAGGAGGAGTTTTTCTTTTTCTAGTGAATACTTTTGTGGGTTGCTCCTTCTCAGCAGCAGGTGATTCCCTCAGCTCCCCCTGAGTCTCAGCAATTTGCTCCCCCTGAGTCAAAGTAGTTTGCTCCCCCTGGGCTTCAACTTCCTCTTCAGCTTCTTTCTCTGCTCTACTTGCCTCCCTTTGCAATAGATCTACTTGTTGTGCAGCTTCTCTTGCTATAATCAGTACATTTGATATCTGCTCTTCAGTATGTAGATCTGGTACTACTTCATTCCCAATGGTCTTGAGTAGAACTAAACTGTCAGATTTTGATGAATGAGGGGTTTTGTGAGAGGGAGTTTTGTGGCTGGAGAGCTGCTCTTCATCTAACTTCTCCCCCTTCTTGACCTTCTTGGCCAAGGAGGTTAAGAAAGACCCGGTGACTTTATAGGAAGAGAGAGAGAGCTCTTTAGGCTTTGCACAGAGGCACTGACCCCATCTATTTGGGTGTGCATGTGTAGGATGGAGGAATGAATCTGGGAGCAGTGCTCATCCAGCATTGCTTGGAATCTTTGAGCTATGGATTGGATGCACTGAGTGATGAGGCTTTCAGTGGATGGAGATGGTTCAAATGTGGTGATGGAGGAGGAGATAATGGTGGAGGTGAATGTGAAGAAGGTGGACAGGGGACTGTAGTATGTTGAGGAGATGTATTTGATGGAGGAGGTGGAGGAACAGAAGAGGGTTGAGCAGGTGACTGAGTTGGTATTTGTGAATGTGTGGATAATGGTGGTACAGAAGAGATGTCTATATGAAGAGGAGGAGGAGGTGAAGATGGATGAGCAGGAGAGTTAGGAGGAAATGGAGTCCTTTCAGGAATGGAACCAGGCTTGGGAATTTGCCTGGTCCATTTAGAGAAGAGGGCTATTGACATCCTTTTTCCAGGAGGGATAGAGATTCCTTTTGACCTACATAGGTCAGGGAAGGAGTGGAAGAGTACTTGACTCATGATTCTCATATAGGAATTCTCTTTGTGAGAGTATTTGTAGCCTATCATTTTCAGCAGGCAGCTTGCCCAGTCTACATTCTTCTTCAGCACAAGGGCCCCCATGATGTTTAGTTGCTGCTTGGCCACTGCATCATGGGCAGAGATCTTACATAGTAATATTTTCCCTACTATGTCTGCCAATAGTCTATACTCCTCAAAGAAGTCTATTTTCTTCAGGTGGATTGGTCTATCTTTGGAGAACTTCATGGTGATTAACAAATTCTTTATTTCATCAGGGGTAAGTTCCATAGGTTCATCACCTGATAGGGGAATTATTTTAGTTATTCTTTAGAAAATGATTTGCTTTCAAAGATAATATTTGATTGTACCTGATGGTAGATCAAAGGTGGCCCTAATGTGTTCTGCAGAAATTGAGACAGGTGTCTCATGGATTGTTCCTGTGATTTCTCCTTGTTCAGATATCTGAACATGAGTCATCAGCTCTGTGAGTTCTGTATCCAGGAGCTTGCATCTTGTGGAGATGAGCTTATCCAGACCAGCTTCAGTGAAGAGAGCTATGATGCTCTTATAATTTTCTGCGGTGGCTTGGAAGGATTTGAGGTCAATATCGAACCCAGAGTTTATCTTGGGAGTCATTATAGGTCAATGAGAAAGAGGAAGAAATGGCTGGACTGAGAGGTAAGAGGAATGAAAGATGCAGAGTGCGAGAGGATTTCTAACTAAAGAGTTTATTTAAGTCAGGTGAAACGTCGAAATGAGACACAATTCGAGGCATATTCGGTACTACAGTGGATGTGACCGAAAATATTTTAGTATTACCGCTCTTTTTCATGAAGTCGACGTTACGTTGAGTGGAATTCGACGTAAGCATCGGTACAATCTGAGGTAAGATGTAAGGGTTTCATATCGATGTATACGTCGATTGGAGTCGACGCATGCGTCGATTTAAGTTATTATTGATAGTTATCGACGGTGCGTTGATTATAAAATCTACATGACTTTTATTTTCCAGAAAAGTTTTTGGGTATCCCCTTGAGAGATTATTTCTTCCTGCTCCTAATGTTTTCTAAGACAGTCTTGGACTAATTTTTATAGTCAATTAGATTGATTGTACCAACATTGTTTGGCAATGTGGCCAGTTTTATTGCAGATATAACATCTGACTATCTTTAGATTATTGGATTTTGAGTTTAGAGAGGGATAGTGGTGTTGATTAGGATAAAAGTTATGATCAGGATAGTAATTTTGGTTATGAAAAGACTTTTGATTAGGATAGAAGTTTTGGTCCGGATAAAAGTTTTGGTCAGGATGAAAGATTTGGTCAGGATGAAAGGCTCCTGAATGGGGGTTAAGATGGAAGGTTTTGGAGGATGGAAGTGTTCTGTCTTTATGTTGCTCTGAGTTTGTATGCGTCAATATCTATTCGACGTATGTTGAGAGTTGCGTCGATATATATTCGACGCTTTCTCTAGATTGCGTTGAACTGGAATCGATGCATGGAAGTAGTTGCGTCGATTGTAAGTCGACACAGTTTTATTCATGCGTCAATTTGAGGTCGAAGCATCTGAGAGATTGCGTCGAGTAGAATTCGACGTACTATCATTCATGCGTCGATATGAAGTCGACGCAATTGTGTCTTCACAAATTTTATTTTTCCCTTTTTCTGATTTTATTTCTTTATGAGTTGTTTCTTTTGACTTAGTTGCCTTCTTAGAAGTAGTTTGAGAGTCTTCATCTGTACCAGTATAGTATGATGTTTCATCAAAATGGTTTATCTCATTGAGGGAGTCTTCTTCCTTATTTTGTGAGTCTTTTTCTTGGTTTATTGATTTAGTTGGTTTAGTGAATTTAACAGGGCTCATCCAAGTAGGTTTGTTGGATGGAATTAGACTAGCTGAGGGATCAGCTCCTAGCCCAAGATTTTTATGTCTTTTTGTTTGTTTTTCTGTGATTTCTTTAAGTGTTTGGCTTCTCATTTTTATTGATTCTTCAAAAGCTTTAGCTTGGGATACCTTATTCTTAAGAAGCTGGTTTTCTATTTTAGCCCTCTCTATTTCTTTTCTATGATATTAGCCCTTAACTCATGATTTTTAGAACAAGTATCCTCTATATTTCTCTAGTTTTTAATGACATTAATTTGTTCTTTTAGATTATTAATTTCTTGTTTAGCTTTTAGTTGATCTAAACATAATTCTTTAAAATCATTTTTGAAGTCATCACACAGAAAATCTTTGTCATCAAAAATGCTTACCTCATCCTTATTCCTCTATGAGAATAAGGCTATTTTCTTTACCATCTTCAGAAAAGATGCTTCCTTCTGATTCTGTCTCACTCCATGATTTGGCATCATGTTCTTCCTTTGAGTTTTCAAAAGCCATTAGGCATAGGTCTTCTTGCTTAGACTCTTCATTGTCATTTTTGGATGAGGTGCTGTCTTCAGAATCTGTTTCACTCAAAGCTTCTGCAATGAAGCCTCTTTCTTTCTTCTTCCCCTTTTTCTTAAGATCTTTCTTTTTTAGATCTTTCTTTTTCTCAGTATTTTCTGGACATTCTGGTGCTATGTGTCCAAGTTTCCTGCAGGAATAACAAATGATTTCTTTAGTAGGAGTTTTAGCATACCTTGATTTTGATTTCTCCTTCTAGACCCATCTGTCTTGACCCATTTCTTGAATCTTCTGGCCAGGAGGCTGAACAATTCTTCTTAAGTGACAGGGGTCTCTTCTTATGTTGCTTTCAAAGCAATGTTTCTATCTTTTGAGGAGGTTGAAGTGCTTCCTCTTCTTTCCTTCTCTTCTCTGGTTTTTAGCAGTTGCTCATAGGATTTGAGTTTTCCTAAGAGGGCATCTGTTGGGATTTCCCTTTGTCCTCTTGTATCTCTTATTGCCCATATTCTTGAGTCCCATGAACTTAGGAGACTCATTAATAATTTGTCATTAATCTCTGTGAGAGAGATCTCTCTATCCAGGCTCCTTAATTGATTGATGATCAAACTGAATCTGTCATACATCTCAGATATGCTTTCTTCCTGCTTCTTTTGAAAGTTCTCATATTGGGAGATTAATAGAGCCTTTCTATTTTTCCTTTCATCAGCACTCCCTTCTACCATCTTTGTAAGAGCTTCCTAGATTTCTTTGGCTGATTCATATTCAACAACCTTTTGAAAGATTTCATCTGAGAGGGTTGAGACCAGAATGTTCACAGCTTTTGCATCACATGTTCCTACCTTCTTTTCTTCAGCTGTCCACTCAGCCTTTGGGACAAGTGTTTGAGTCACTTCACCTCTTGAGTCTCTTCTATAAGGCTTGGGAGGACCTGTCAAGATAACATTAAATAATTCTTCATCAATAGAATTCATATAAATCCTAATTCTTGTTTTCCAAACTGCAAACTTTTCAAGATTGCACATTGGTGGTCTGGTGGAAGCATAATCTTTGATTTGTGTCATGTGAAATTTTTTTTAGAAATATATATATATAAGTATAAAAGAGGTAGGATCTTTTTGATCAAGGAGTTAACCTTTTTAGATCAACCTCCCTCTGATACCAATTGAAAGTGCACAGTTAACCTCACTAGAGTTCTCTAGAGGGGGGATGAATAGAGATTAAAAATACTTTGTGCAATTATATATATATATATATATGTGCGTAATAATCACAGATTTAAACTTCCCACGCACCAACAAGAATTAAACAAGTAAAGAAGAAAAATAACAAGTAGAAAATCACAGCACAATACAAGGAAATATAGTGGTTCCCCAAACTTTGGGTAGTCCTCTCTTCTACCCCCTTTGGTAGGAATTCACTAACTTGCACTGAGTCTTTTGATAAGGAGACTCTTAGAACCAGACTGAGTCTTTTGATAAGGAGACTCTTAGAACCACTACAACTGAATTTTTTGAAGAGAGATTCTAAAAACTCTTTTACAAGGTTTAAAAATGAAATAAGAATGAGAAGAAGAGGTAGAACAAGTAGAAGAACAGAAAACAATATATGTAAGAAAGAATCTTCTTCCTAGCAAGAAGATTAGAAGCACAAGTATAGTGAATAGGATCTCTCTTCTATAGTGAGAAGGAGATTGTAAGTTTTTCTCTCTTTTGTGAGAGCTTTCAGAATTTGCAGCAGAATGGCTTCAGAAGGAGGAGAAGATGAAGGCTTTTTCTTTGCTGCAGCACACTATCTCTTTTCTCAACTTGCTCACTCTTCACTTGGGAGCTCTTCCTCTTTTTCAAATGTATATGGTGGATCACTTGTTATCATTCTCTGCCGACCTCCTTCTTATTTATAGCTCTGTATAAAATATATTGCTAAAAGGGAATAATCAATTAGCAGACACAGAAATAGAAAGAGATAGGAGTTTCCATAATTAATATTTCTGTAGAAGGAAAAGAATTCATTCTGATTTCAAATAATATCCATAATAATCTTAATCAAATAAGCCAAGAATCAAATAGAAGGAAAGGCTGATTCAGAACAGCTATAAAAGAATAATATCATTCCATAAAAATCAGATCTACAGAAAGAAGGAAAGAGATCTGGCGTGTTTTTGAATTACTTATAGATATCGACGTGCGTCGATTGCTATTCAACGTAAACGTCGATTTCATCCTGGCTGGACGTCGATAGGAGAATAAGGAAGGTGCGTCGACAAAGGTTTCGTCGACTTTATCAAATACGTCGACTAGAAGTCAGAGGTACGTCGACTATGATTACGTCGAGTTCTTCTAAGAGTTACTTCGACTCATTCTGAGAGAAACGTCGACTATATTTCGACGTTGCGTCGAATACTATTCGACGCATATTTACTTAGCCCAACTTTTCATACTTAGAATTAATAATCTACTCAATTCTAGGGGTTAAGATAAATCATTTCCCCAACAATTATGTCTACCTTTATTTATGGGTGAAAATTATAATGGGTGGAAAATTCTTATGGAAAAATTTCTTAAATATTTGGATATGAAAGTATGGAATATTACAATTACAATGCCCCCAAGTATTTTGAATAAAAATGAAATGTTTTTTAATGCCAAATCTATGAATAGTCTATATTGTGCTCTAGATCAAAATATTTTCAAACTTATTTATACGCTCCCTACTGCTTTTGAAGTTTGGAAATTTCTTGAGAATACTTATAGTCTTCCTTCCACAGATAATGAACAAGAGGAATTCCTTATGGATCCAAGAGAAGAAATCGATGAGGACTTATGCTTGGTGGAAGAAGAATACAACATCACAATATTGGACTCATTTGTTGACAACACATCAAGCAAAAGAGAAGACGAAAATTCAACTATGGAAGAGGAATGCGAAGAAGATGTCAAAGGAACCCTTGGTTCAAATCTTGTCTCATCCCATAACAATGTAAGAAAATCAAAAATTTCTTTTTTTGTAACAAATTCTAATTCTGCATCTCGTATGCTTAAAATTGCTAAATGTAAAATTTTAAAGTTAAAAATTGCTAATTCCAAATTACGTTTAAAAAATAAATCTTTAAAAGCAAATGAAAACGTAGAATCAAATATTGATGTGTTAAATTCTCTTTCATGCTCTTTTGTTAAAATTCCTATTCCTTGTTTAGATTGCAATCTATTAAAAGAAAATTCAAGGATATTGAAAAAGGGCTCTTAGTTTCTAAAAAGCATAATGAAATTTTGATATTTGAAAATGATGCTTTAACTTGTATGTTAAGACAATTAAAATCTTTTGTTGAAAAAGTTCTAATTTCTAGTAATGACTTTCATCATAAGATTTTGAATAACAAAGATAAAATAACTTACAAAATCATTTCTAAAAAGGATCATTTTCATACATCAATTCAAAAGGAGTTTAGCTTCAAAAAGAATTACGACCCTCACAAAATTCTTAAGAGTCACTATTATAAGTCTCAATATATTTTCAATCATGACTCAAATTTAAGAACTCATTTTCATGAAAATCAAACTATAAAATATTATCCTTCATATTATAAGAGTATGTCTATAAGAAAGAGTGGAAATGAAAATCATCAAAATAAGAATCAATTATTCAAAACATATTGTAACCCTCTCTTTCAACATTCAATTCTAAAGAAAGACAACCACTCTTATAAACTTTCAAAGAATCCATATAATAAAATTCATTATGATTATCAACATCAATTTATTTTGAAAAATAATTTGAATAAACATAAATCTCAAATGAATTATTTTTCAAACAAATATAATCACATAAAGATGTCACATAATCATAATATGAATTTAAAAGATAAACAACCAATATATGAATGGAGACCCATAAAGAAAAATGACATATCATCTTTAATTGAAAAAAGCCCATTCATCATTATCTTTCCAAAAGCCACCACGATGTATTTGGGTGCCCAAAGGAACCATCCCACTTGGTCACCTTTGGATACCCAAATCTCTCATTCATTAATATCCATTCATTTGCATGAAGTCGAACAAATAAAAATGAAATATCACTACTCTACTTCATGATATGCTTATTGTCACTTTCTTTTGTTTATTTTTTTTTATTTTTTGAACAAACATGCTATGATCACTTTACATATCATGAAATATGACTTTCATATATTAAGCCTAATGTTTATCAAATCAAATTTGTATTAAAATTGAACATTAAGTCATATATTTTTCAAAGTGATCTATCTCTCATCTTTGATTGTTCTTTATCCTTTTAAATCCTTTACCCTTAATTGTCTTGAATTATCATTATAAATTGAATATTGAAATTATTATCAAGACTATTGAAACCATTTTAAAGATTGGATTTAAATGGTTTATTAAAGGGCTTAAACTAAAAATTAAAATGCGCAACATTTTTTTTATTCTTTTCTATTTTTGTTTGCTGCATATGATAGCCCTTATAATGAAGAATATTATCTAGAAAAATTGAAAACAATAATTCATCTAAACGCATGTTTAATCTTTCAAAAATGCGAGTTTACGATCAAAACTTCAAACAACCATATCTTTTAATCCGCTCGTCCGATTTTCGCGTTTAATATATTTTCGGAAAGAGCACAGAAATCTCCATCCACTGGTAAACTAGGCTTGCCCGTTTGAGTTCGTTTGGCGCTGTCAATTTGCACAATTTCAACTCCATTTTAAAAAAAACTATCTTAGTTTGCTTGATTTGGAAATTTCTGTGTTTATGGATTTTTATCACATGCTATCCTTAGTATAATTGTTTCATATATTAATTTAGATATTATGTGTGTGATGTGTGTCACCAATGTTTGCACGTAATTTAGACCTTAGAATCATCTTGTATCATTAAGATCAAATCAAAAGTTTAATCATTTCATTCTAGGTCTAAAGAAAATTAATTTGAAAACTTCTCATATTACATGCAACATTATCTCCATTAATCCTATGTAATAACATTGCATTCAAACTCATCATCCTAGCATCATTTCTTGGTCTATGCTTATATATTTATGCTAGGTATAACACTTACAATGTTATTCAAATTTCATGATAAACTATGTGATTTAAAATCATAAATAGAATACTAAAATTCCAACAAACACATAGTTTATGATTTGATCATTAGTATATATATCATGAAACTATATATTATCATGCAAAACCAAAGATCAAAAAATTCAATTATTGAATGCAATTTTATTTCAAAACTATATATTTGTGATCTTTGTCTTTGATATGATAGCATGATCATCATTTTCTAGACTTACAATTCAAACATGCTCATTCAAAAGAATATCATCAAATCATATTGCCATAAGTTTAGAAGGAATAGAATTCACATTCATCATGATGATCTAACATATATTCTATGCAAAATTCTCTATAATCATAAATCATAATTCATGTTCTATCAAGAAATATCTCAAATCAATAATAAGAATTATGAATCTTATGATAAAAATTTGAATAATGTTTTCTTTCCATTCTTTGCATTCTATAATTTGAAATTCTATTTTGGAATACATGCAATATTAATATTAATCTTATGACATGACATTAAACCCAAAACTCATCATACTAGCTTTATCACTTATTGAATATTAGTAATTGTGCTAGTTATCACATATCGTCATCTCATAAAAGTAGAAAAACTATGCGGCTTTATATAACTCATCACATTAAACAAAACCCATAGTTTATAAATCAACCCATAGTTTAAAAGCATAGGTTGTCCAAGGATTATTCACCTATGACTTCATATCTCATAATAGCGGGGGCGTTGGGTTGTATGCATTAGAGACCTAACCTCTAAGTCATGTCTTGTCCTTAACCCGGGAGGGTTCCAGTGGCGCCTTGCGAGGCATTGAGGGGAAAGAGTGCTAGGTTGAGTGTTCTCTAGTGTGTGCATATGGGACTAACACCCCAACCTACGGCATGTGTGCAGCTCCTCATGCCCATCCGTCACTTAGTACGGGGCTAGGGTGTAGACATTTAGCCGGGGTAGTCTTTAATCTTATGAAATACTTGTATTACTCTTTGCATAATCATTTTATTTACTTATCACTTAAATCACACATATTTTGGGTTGTTTAATAAAAAATGTCCTCTTGTATTTGCATAATTTATCTTTTTTAGCTTAAATGTTTTTGTAAAACACATGTATTTGAAAAAGCTATAGTTTTATGCAAATTTGAGCAATCAAGACATCTCCAAAAATTACAAAATTTTTGCAAAAAACTACTCTAAAGACACTTAATAAATATCAAAAATCAGATTTTTAAAATTGTCAAAAAATCAAGTATTGTTTTCAGCGCTAGCGTTAGCGCCGACGCGAGCGTGGGTGTTTGATTTTTTTGTGTTTTAAATTTCTAAAAATCTATACAAATATGTTAGTTCATATGTACTACTTATTTGTTGTGTTTCTGACTTTTGTTATTTTTGTTTTATTCATATTATAAAAAAAACAACTATAAAAGTTCAAAATTCAAAAATACAAAAAATATGTTTTTGAGATTTTTTGTTTTTTTATTTATATTATGAAAAATCAACTACAAAAGTTCAAAATTCAAAAATACAAAAATATATATTTTTGTGATTTTTCTGTTTTTATCTCATATAAAAAAATTTCAAAACAAAAAAAAAACTGTATGATCTTTATTGCTAATATCAAGCATGAATGAATTCTATTATTTAGACTTATTTACAATGTTAAAATTTATTCCTTCAAATTACTATGAACATTGTTTTTCTTATCATGCTTTGATATATCTATTTAAAGTGCATCAATTGTATTGAAAAATATGTGTAGAACCAAGCTTAGCATGCCTCTAAGTATGAGTAAATGTATTATGATTGATAATGATATCTTTCACTCACTTATTTTGGGAATCAACATGTGTGTTTAAATCTAAAAATATTTGCTTGTGTATTGTATTTGTACAATGAATTAAAACTTGCATAAGTTTATTGCATACACTACATTTGAATTGCACTTATGAAATTTAGAAAAGTGGTTAAGTTTAAAAATTGGGTTTGCAAAACAAGTGTATTCGGAGAATGTTGTCTCATAAATATGAATAAAAAATTATATATGTAGACAAATATAACTCCACCAAGCACTACTTGAACCTCCTGATAAGTCTTCATAAGCATTGTGAGGTTGAGCACCTTGGAAAGAATAGTAAAGTGTCTTGTGCAAACCTTAGTTATTACACCACTTTGTTAAAAATTATGTGCATTAAAAGTGTGTGAAAGTAATTTACTTGTGTTTTATTGTGCACTTTACTTTACATATGTCTTGTATTTTGTTGATTTAAATCAATTGTTAATATTGCCCAAAATACACTTATGTGCACATCATTATCTTTCATAACACTTCTTCTCATGAGTATTGGATTCTAATGCTTTATCTATACTACTCTTTATATAAGAGATGCACTAGATAGCCTAACATGATCTCTCCAATGTTTTGGTATCTCTTGAACTTAAAATTATGTAACATTGTAGTATAATCTCTCTTTGATATGTTCATTTCATGCTTGGTATCTCTATGAAAAACTTTGAGACTTCAAAAAGGTTAAAACATCTTTCAATTTTGAACTAAAACTCATATTTTTACTTATGTTTTCCATGCTTACAAAAAGATGTTTCTTATAATCTTCCACTTGCTTACAACTCTTATCTTCTTATTTGAAATCTCTTATATATACTATGCTTAAAATCTTTATTATTTCATACATTACAAAAGCTCGATCATGCTTTATCATTTATAAGAAATGCCTCCTTACTACCCTCACCCTACCTTCTTTTGATGATACCAAAAGGGGGAGATTAATTGAAGAAATATATATAGGAGAAATATAGAAGATTAATGGGAGAATAAGATAGGGGGAGTAAAACATAAATTGCATTTATGTAGGGGGAGCATTAAGATAGGGGGAGTATGCATATCATCATGCTTATCATATACTATAGTTGCACTATCATCTTGCTTATCATATACTATAAACACAATTGTTGATTTCTTGCTAAAAGAATTTGTTATTATCAAAAGGGGGAGATTGTTGGACATGTGTGTCATTAATTGAAGAAATCTATATAGGAGAAATATAGAAGATTAAGGGGAGAATAAGATAGGGGGAGTAAAACATAAATTACATTTATGTAGGGGGGCATTAAGATAGGGGGAGTATGCATATCATCAAGCTTATCATATACTATAGTTGCACTATCATCTTGCTTATCATATACTATAAACACTATTGTTGATTTCTTGCTAAGAAGATTTGTTATTATCAAAAGAGGGAGATTGTTGGACATGTGTGTCACATCCCTTTGTTTGAGAATAACAAATCCCAAATTGTATTTGATCTTGTATTTTGTGTGTTTAGAGTATGCAGGAACTATAGGTGCAATACTCCATAGGTATAAAATAGTTTGGAGATGATTCTCTGTAAAGATAGCTAACGCTCGCGTTAGTAGTTAACGCCCAGCGTTATCAACCGCTGAGAAGAAAACCGCTGAGAAGGAATGACGTCGAGAACAAAGCCGTCGAGCTCGCGGTACCTGTTAACGCCCCGCATTAACAAGAGGAGGAATGCCGTCGAGTTGAGGTCGATGAATCTACATTCGACGAACTTGGATTTCCGTTCGACGAATTTGCCTGCGTTCGACCAAAATTTTGTTCGACGAATTTGTTCGCGTTCGACGAAAATTTCATTTGACGAAAATTCCGTTCGATGAAATTGTTCCATTAAATGAAAGTTTGTTCTGCCACGCCGCCGACAGTTTCACAACCGCTCCACACAAACGCTACCGCCAGCGCTAGCGCTACCGCCTGGCGCTATCTCAAGTTCATGCACTGCGCCACGCCACCGACGGTTTCGCAACCGCTCCACACGAACGCTGCCGCTGGCACTAGGAGCTTCCGCAGGCGCTATCTTCAAGTTCTATAAATTGATGGGCTCTTTCTCGTTTTTGGATAATACATCCCAGAGAGACTGCTTGTGCCAAATCTTCAGAGCTGTTATGCTGCCGAAGATGGATCTCCCACAAAAAGCTTAAGGAGATTTCTGGAGGAGGACTACGTCACGCTACATCCGAAGGAAGATCGCTTCGACCTCGCTCATACTACAGTGATCCTTCATCCTCATCTTCAGAAATCTCATATAGGGAGTATTTATTATTGTTATCTTTATTTTCATTCCATACTTTTTGTAACCGTTTAGTTAATTCGCCTTGTGTTGGCGACTAGGTCTTGGTAGGACTTAGGGAGTAATTCGCCTTGTGTTGGCGACTAGTTCTAGGTGATTAGATCTAGGGGGTGCTCGAGGCCATATTTGGGGAAGGATTGGCTAGAGCGGCTTGAGGCCATATCCGGGGAAGGATTGGCTAAAGCCAACCGGTTTGTGGGGATACAAGTCGGTAGAGAAAAGGAAAAGATATTTACATTTGTA
The DNA here is from genome assembly GCA_033032865.1 of Dactylorhiza incarnata. Classification (NCBI taxonomy): domain Eukaryota; kingdom Viridiplantae; phylum Streptophyta; class Magnoliopsida; order Asparagales; family Orchidaceae; genus Dactylorhiza; species Dactylorhiza incarnata. Next base: position 4,861,588 of record JAWHQI010000187.1, on the reverse strand, counting down.
CGCCTCCGATTTCTAGCGATATTGAAATCAAATTTATGTAAACACTTTTTTCATATAATATAATCATGTCTCTTTTTGCGTTTACTTGATTTCTATCTTTTGACATAATCTCTACTATATTCGTTACAAAGTTTTCAATTCGTATCTCTTTATCTAAATTGTGTATTTCAATCTCTTTCATCATAAAACAATTTGGCACTTGTTTCTAAATCTTAAATTGCAAATTAAAATATTCTCTTTCTTTAACTAAATTGTTATTTTGCCTTCTCCTATTATAAAACAATTTAGTAATAATCATAACATTTATAAAAAAGAATTTTATTCCCTTATTCACCCCCCCCCCTCTAAGGGCGCCGTAAGATCCAACAAGTGGTATCAGAGCGTAGGTTATTCCAATACGGCTTCACAACCGGGAATAATGGCGCTTCATGATCTCGCATCTTCTAGAGGGGATAATTTTTATGAAAATGAAAAATCATTATTGAAAGTGCACAGTTAACCTCACTAGAGTTCTCTAGAGGGGGGGGGGGGGGGGGTGAATAGAGATTAAAAATACTTTGTGCAATTATATATATATATATTTAATAATCACAGATTTAAACTTCCCACACACCAACAAGAATTAAACAAGTAAAGAAGAAAAATAACAAGTAGAAAATCACAGCACAACATAAGGAAATATAGTGGTTCCCCAAACTTTGGGTAGTCCACTCTTATACCCCCTTTGGTAGGAATTCACTAACTTGCACTGAGTCTTTTGATAAGGAGACTCTTAGAACCAGACTGAGTCTTTTGATAAGGAGACTCTTGGAACCACTTCAACTGAATTTTTTGAAGAGAGATTCTAAAAACTCTTTTACAAGGTTTGAAAATGAAATAAGAATGAGAAGAAGAGGTAGAACAAGTAGAAGAACAGAAAACAATATATGTAAGAAAGAATCTTCTTCCTAGCAAGAAGATTAGAAGCACAAGTATAGTGAATAGGATCTCTCTTCTATAGTGAGAAGGAGATTGTAAGCTTTTCTCTCTTTTGTGAGAGCTTTCAGAATTTGCAGCAGAATGGCTTAAGAAGGAGGAGAAGATGAAGGCTTTTTCTTTGCTGCAGCACACTATCTTTTTTCTCAACTTTCTCACTCTTCACTTGGGAGCTCTTCCTCTTTTTCAAATGTATATGGTGGATCACTTGTTCTCATTCTCTGCCGACCTCCTCCTTATTTATAGCTCTGTTTAAAATATATTGCTAAAAGGGAATAATCAATTAGCAGACGCAGAAATAGAAAGAGATAGGAGTTTCCATAATCAATATTCTTGTAGAAGGAAAAGAATTCATTCTGATTTCAAATAATATCCATAATAATCTTAATCAAATAAGCCAAGAATCAAATAGAAGGAAAGGCTGATTAAGAACGGCTATAAAAGAATAATATCATTCCATAAAAATTAGATCTACAGAAAGAAGGAAAGAGATCTGGCGTGTTTTTGAATTACTTATAGATATCGACGTGCGTCGATTGCTATTCGATGTAAACGTCAATTTCATCCTGGCTGGACGTCGAGAGGAGAATAAGGAAGGTGCGTCGACAAAGGTGCGTCGACTTTATCAAATGCGTCGACTTGAAGTTAGAGGTACGTCGACTATGATTACGTCGAGTTCTTCTAAGAGTTACTTCGACTCATTCTTAGAGAAACGTCGACTATATTTCGACGTTGTGTCGAATACTATTCGACACATATTTACTTAGCCCAACTTTTCATACTTAGAATTAATAATCTACTCAATTCTAGGGGTTAAGATAAATCATTTCCCCAACAATCTCCCCCTATTTGTCTTAACCCTATTTAGAGAGAAATTGTATCATCTTTTAATCAACATAGCAAAGTATTTATATAGAGAAGAAATATGCTAAGTAATCAGAAGAAGATAGAATAAGAAATTATATAAATAGCTTTCATGTTCAGTTGACTAATCAGCATTTAAGCATAGACAATAGAGTATATCATCATTGTTCAGGGGTAGGAGGAGTTTTTCTTTTTCTAGTGAATACTTTTGTGGGTTGCTCCTTCTCAGCAGCAGGTGATTCCCTCAGCTCCCCCTGAGTCTCAGCAATTTGCTCCCCCTGAGTCAAAGTAGTTTGCTCCCCCTGGGCTTCAACTTCCTCTTCAGCTTCTTTCTCTGCTCTACTTGCCTCCCTTTGCAATAGATCCACTTGTTGTGCAGCTTCTCTTGCTATAATCAGTACATTTGATATCTGCTCTTCAGTATGTAGATCTGGTACTACTTCATTCCCAATGGTCTTGAGTAGAGCTAAACTGTCAGATTTTGAAGAATGAGGGGTTTTGTGAGAGGGAGTTTTGTGGCTGGAGAGCTGCTCTTCATCTAACTTCTCCCCCTTCTTGACCTTCTTGGCCAAGGAGGTTAAGAAAGACCCGGTGACTTTATAGGAAAAGAGAGAGCTCTTCAGGCTTTGCACAGAGGCACTGACCCCATCTATTTGGGTGTGCATGTGTAGGATGGAGGAATGAATCTGGGAGCAGTGCTCATCCAGCATTGCTTGGAATCTTTGAGCTATGGATTGGATGCACTGAGTGATGGGGCTTTCAGTGGATGGAGATGGTTCAAATGTGGTGATGGAGGAGGAGATAATGGTGGAGGTGAATGTGAAGAAGGTGGACAGGGGACTGTAGTATGTTGAGGAGATGTATTTGATGGAGGAGGTGGAGGAATAGAAGAGGGTTGAGCAGGTGACTGAGTTGGTATTTGTGAATGTGTGGATAATGGTGGTACAGAAGAGATGTCTGTATGAAGAGGAGGAGGAGGTGAAGATGGATGAGCAGGAGAGTTAGGAGGAAATGGAGTCCTTTCAGGAATGGAACCAGGCTTGGGAATTTGCCTGGTCCATTTAGAGAAGAGGGCTATTGACATCCTTTTTCCAGGAGGGATAGAGATTCCTTTTGACCTACATAGGTCAGGGAAGGAGTGGAAGAGTACTTGACTCATGATTCTCATATAGGCATTCTCTTTGTGAGAGTATTTGTAGCCTATCATTTTCAGCAGGCAGCTTGCCCAGTCTACATTCTTCTTCAGCACAAGGGCCCCCATGATGTTTAGTTGCTGCTTGGCCACTGCATCATGGGCAGAGATCTTACATAGTAATATTTTCCCTACTATGTCTGCCAACAGTCTATACTCCTCAAAGAAGTCTATTTTCTTCAGGTGGATTGGTCTATCTTTGGAGAACTTCATGGTGATTAACAAATTCTTTATTTCATCAGGGGTAAGTTCCATAGGTTCATCACCTGATAGGGGAATTATTTTAGTTATTCTTTAGAAAATGATTTGCTTTCAAAGATAATATTTGATTGTACCTGATGGTAGATCAAAGGTGGCCCTAATGTGTTCTGCAGAAATTGAGACAGGTGTCTCATGGATTGTTCCTGTGATTTCTCCTTGTTCAGATATCTGAACATGAGTCATCAGCTCTGTGAGTTCTGTATCCAGGAGCTTGCATCTTGTGGAGATGAGCTTATCCAGACCAGCTTCAGTGAAGAGAGCTATGATGCTCTTATAATTTTCTGCGGTGGCTTGGAAGGATTTGAGGTCAATATCGAACCCAGAGTTTATCTTGGGAGTCATTGTAGGTCAATGAGAAAGAGGAAGAAATGGCTGGACTGAGAGGTAAGAGGAATGAAAGATGCAGAGTGCGAGAGGATTTCTAACTGAAGAGTTTATTTAAGTCAGGTGAAACGTCGAAATGAGACACAATTCGAGGCATATTCGGTACTACAGTGGATGTGACCGAAAATATTTTAGTATTACCGCTCTTTTTCATGAAGTCGACGTTACGTTGAGTGGAATTCGACGTAAGCATCGGTACAATCTGAGGTAAGATGTAAGGGTTTCATATCGATGTATACGTCGATTGGAGTCGACGCATGCGTCGATTTAAGTTATTATTGATAGTTATCGACGGTGCGTTGATTATAAAATCTACATGACTTTTATTTTCCAGAAAAGTTTTTGGGTATCCCCTTGAGAGATTATTTCTTCCTGCTCCTAATGTTTTCTAAGACAGTCTTGGACTAATTTTTATAGTCAATTAGATTGATTGTACCAACATTGTTTGGCAATGTGGCCAGTTTTATTGCAGATATAACATCTGACTATCTTTAGATTATTGGATTTTGAGTTTAGAGAGGGATAGTGGTGTTGATTAGGATAAAAGTTATGATCAGGATAGTAATTTTGGTTATGAAAAGACTTTTGATTAGGATAGAAGTTTTGGTCCGGATAAAAGTTTTGGTCAGGATGAAAGATTTGGTCAGGATGAAAGGCTCCTGAATGGGGGTTAAGATGGAAGGTTTTGGAGGATGGAAGTGTTCTGTCTTTATGTTGCTCTGAGTTTGTATGCGTCGATATCTATTCGACGTATGTTGAGAGTTGCGTCGATATATATTCGACGCTTTCTCTAGATTGCGTTGAACTGGAATCGATGCATGGAAGTAGTTGCGTCGATTGTAAGTCGACACAGTTTTATTCATGCGTCAATTTGAGGTCGAAGCATCTGAGAGATTGCGTCGAGTAGAATTCGACGTACTATCATTCATGCGTCGATATGAAGTCGACGCAATTGTGTCTTCACAAATTTTATTTTTCCCTTTTTCTGATTTTATTTCTTTATGAGTTGTTTCTTTTGACTTAGTTGCCTTCTTAGAAGTACTTTGAGAGTCTTCATCTGTACCAGTATAGTATGATGTTTCATCAAAATGGTTTATCTCATTGAGGGAGTCTTCTTCCTTATTTTGTGAGTCTTTTTCTTGGTTTATTGATTTAGTTGGTTTAGTGAATTTAACAGGGCTCATCCAAGTAGGTTTGTTGGATGGAATTAGACTAGCTGAGGGAACAGCTCCTAGCCCAAGATTTTTATGTCTTTTTGTTTGTTTTTCTGTGATTTCTTTAAGTGTTTGGCTTCTCATTTTTATTGATTCTTCAAAAGCTTTAGCTTGGGATACCTTATTCTTAAGAAGCTGGTTTTCTATTTTAGCCCTCTCTATTTCTTTTCTATGATATTAGCCCTTAACTCATGATTTTTAGAACAAGTATCCTCTATATTTCTCTAGTTTTTAATGACATTAATTTGTTCTTTTAGATTATTAATTTCTTGTTTAGCTTTTAGTTGATCTAAACATAATTCTTTAAAATCATTTTTGAAGTCATCACACAGAAAATCTATGTCATCAAAAATGCTTACCTCATCCTTATTCCTCTATGAGAATAAGGCTATTTTCTTTACCATCTTCAGAAAAGATGCTTCCTTCTGATTCTGTCTCACTCCATGATTTGGCATCATGTTCTTCCTTTGAGTTTTCAAAAGCCATTAGGCATAGGTCTTCTTGCTTAGACTCTTCATTGTCATTTTTGGATGAGGTGCTGTCTTCAGAATCTGTTTCACTCAAAGCTTCTGCAATGAAGCCTCTTTCTTTCTTCTTCCCCTTTTTCTTAAGATCTTTCTTTTTTAGATCTTTCTTTTTCTCAGTATTTTCTGGACATTCTGGTGCTATGTGTCCAAGTTTCCTGCAGGAATAACAAATGATTTCTTTAGTAGGAGTTTTAGCATACCTTGATTTTGATTTCTCCTTCTAGACCCATCTGTCTTGACCCATTTCTTGAATCTTCTGGCCAGGAGGCTGAACAATTCTTCTTAAGTGACAGGGGTCTCTTCTTCTGTTGCTTTCAAAGCAATGTTTCTATCTTTTGAGGAGGTTGAAGTGCTTCCTCTTCTTTCCTTCTCTTCTCTGGTTTTTAGCAGTTGCTCATAGGATTTGAGTTTTCCTAAGAGGGCATCTGTTGGGATTTCCCTTTGTCCTCTTGTATCTCTTATTGCCCATATTCTTGAGTCCCATGAACTTAGGAGACTCATTAACAATTTGTCATTAATCTCTGTGAGAGAGATCTCTCTATCCAGGCTCCTTAATTGATTGATGATCAAACTGAATCTGTCATACATCTCAGATATGCTTTCTTCCTGCTTCTTTTGAAAGTTCTCATATTGGGAGATTAATAGAGCCTTTCTATTTTTCCTTTCATCAGCACTCCCTTCTACCATCTTTGTAAGAGCTTCCTAGATTTCTTTGGCTGATTCATATTCAACAACCTTTTGAAAGATTTCATCTGAGAGGGTTGAGACCAGAATGTTCACAGCTTTTGCATCACATGTTCCTACCTTCTTTTCTTCAGCTGTCCACTCAGCCTTTGGGACAAGTGTTTGAGTCACTTCACCTCTTGAGTCTCTTCTATAAGGCTTGGGAGGACCTGTCAAGATAACATTAAATAATTCTTCATCAATAGAATTCATATAAATCCTAATTCTTGTTTTCCAAACTGCAAACTTTTCAAGATTGCACATTGGTGGTCTGGTGGAAGCATAATCTTTGATTTGTGTCATGTGAAATTTTTTTTAGAAATATATATATATAAGTATAAAAGAGGTAGGATCTTTTTGATCAAGGAGTTAACCTTTTTAGATCAACCTCCCTCTGATACCAATTGAAAGTGCACAGTTAACCTCACTAGAGTTCTCTAGAGGGGGGATGAATAGAGATTAAAAATACTTTGTGCAATTATATATATATATATATATATATATATGTGCGTAATAATCACAGATTTAAACTTCCCACGCACCAACAAGAATTAAACAAGTAAAGAAGAAAAATAACAAGTAGAAAATCACAGCACAACACAAGGAAATATAGTGGTTCCCCAAACTTTGGGTAGTCCTCTCTTCTACCCCCTTTGGTAGGAATTCACTAACTTGCACTGAGTCTTTTGATAAGGAGACTCTTAGAACCAGACTGAGTCTTTTGATAAGGAGACTCTTAGAACCACTACAACTGAATTTTTTGAAGAGAGATTCTAAAAACTCTTTTACAAGGTTTAAAAATGAAATAAGAATGAGAAGAAGAGGTAGAACAAGTAGAAGAACAGAAAACAATATATGTAAGAAAGAATCTTCTTCCTAGCAAGAAGATTAGAAGCACAAGTATAGTGAATAGGATCTCTCTTCTATAGTGAGAAGGAGATTGTAAGCTTTTCTCTCTTTTGTGAGAGCTTTCAGAATTTGCAGCAGAATGGCTTCAGAAGGAGGAGAAGATGAAGGCTTTTTCTTTGCTGCAGCACACTATCTCTTTTCTCAACTTGCTCACTCTTCACTTGGGAGCTCTTCCTCTTTTTCAAATGTATATGGTGGATCACTTGTTATCATTCTCTGCCGACCTCCTTCTTATTTATAGCTCTGTATAAAATATATTGCTAAAGGAGAATAATCAATTAGCAGATAGAGAATTAGAAAGAGATAAGAGTTTCCATAATCAATATTTCTATAGAAGGAAAAGAATTCATTCTGATTTCAAATAATATCCATAATAATCTTAATCAAATTAGCCAAGAATCAAATAGAAGGAAAGGCTAATTCAGAACGACTATAAAAGAATAATTCCATTCCATAAAAATCAGATCTACAGAAAGAAGGAAAGAGATCTGGCGTGTTTTTGAATTACTTATAGATATCGACGTGCGTCGATCGCTATTCGACGTAAACGTCGATTTCATCCTGGCTGGACGTCGAGAGGAGAATAAGGAAGGTGCGTCGACTTTATCAAATGCGTCGACTAGAATTCAGAGGTACGTCAACTATGATTCTCTTGCTTTAACTAAATTGTTATTTTGCCTTCTCCTATTATAAAACAATTTAGTAATAATCATAACATTTATAAAAACAAATTTTATTCCCTTATTCACCTCCCCCCCTCTAAGGGCGCCGTAAGATCCAACACCTATCATCAAGTTCTAACTTCAACGATATATGTGTTAGCTGAACACACCAGTTTAATCAATTTGAGCACACCATGCATGACATCAAAACAAACTGGTGATAAATGGCTGGGTGAATTAGTTGGTGGGTATCCGGGTAGATTTCATAATGCTTTCAGAATGCCAAAACGAATATTTTTTGATCTACTACAAACGTTAGAAATAAACTATGGATTGCAAGGTTCGCGAAGGAGCGCAAGTAGAGAGGTCCTTGCAATTACATTATATATTTTATCACATAACGAGACCATCAGAAAAGCAAGTGAGCGGTTTCAACATTCAACCGAGACTGCTAGCAGATATTTTAGCGAAGGTCTTCGTGCTCTACTGCGCCTTGCAGAAGATGTTATAGTGCCCTAAGACAGAGATTTTGTTAATACTCCACAAGAAATTACGGAAGATGTGCGTTATATGCCATTTTTAAGGATTGTATTAGTGCAATAGAAGGAAAACATGGTGATGCAAGTATTCCAGTTAAAATCAAGTACTGTATATTGAGCGTCATTGAATTACTTCACAAAATGTTATGGTTGTTTCTGACTTCAACATGTGTTTTACTTTCGCTATGGCAGGTTGGGAGGGATCTGCGCATGATAGTCAGATTTTTAATTTTGCTATAAGCAATCCCAAGTATAACTTCCGGCACCCCCAGAGGTAATGATGTTATAAATGTAGTTCATACTTTACTTTATCCCTATTTTGTTTCATTACAATTTGTGCGTCAATCATGCAGGAAAGTATTATTTGGTAGACGTTGGATATCCACTACAAAGAGGGTATATAAAACCATATCCAGATACACGGTACCATCTTCCTGATTTTGCTCGTGGTAATCGCCCAGTGGAGGGACTACGAGAGATTTTTAATCAAGCACACTCTTTTCTTAGGAGTGTGATTGAACGCACTTTTGGTGTATGGAAGAAAAATTGGGCAATACTCTGTGATATGCCTACCTATAGTTTTGAGAAACAAACACGTATCATCCCAGGGACAATGGATTTGCATAAATTTATACGGATAAATCCATCATGCATTGATCCTGATTTTAGAGAAAGTGAGTGCCAACGTACGGGAGGCGGAGTTGACTCACAGAGACGACATGATACATGCATTGATACAGCAAGTGGTTTATGTTGGACATGTGTGTCACATCCCTTTATTTGAGAATAACAAATCCCACATTGTATTTGATCTTGCTTGTCGTGTATTTATAGTGTGCATGAACTATAGGTGCATTACTCCACTGGTAGAAAGCAGCCTCAAACAATCTTTCTGAATGGAGCACTACCGCCAGCGCTATAGGTTAACGCAGGCGCTAGCGCTACCGCCAGCGCTAGCGCTAATGCCTGGCGCTAGCTCAAGTTCATCTCAGTGGTTTTGTCTCAGCGGTTCTGTCTCAGCGGTTCTTTAACGCTACCGCCAGCGCTAGCGCTACCGCTAGGCGCTAGCTCAAGATCGTGCACAGCGCCACGCCACCGACGGTTTCGAAACTGCTCCACACGAACGATATCGCAGGCGCTAGCTCCAAGGTCTATAAATTGAAGCCAACTTCGATCATTTTGACAATCCATCCCAGAGAGGTTGCTTGTGCCACAATTCCAGTGTTGTTATGCTGCCGAAGATTGATCTCCCACAAAAAGCTTAAGGAGAATTCTGGAGGAGGACTACGTCACGCTACATCCGAAGGACGATCGCTTCAACCTCGCTTATGCTACAACGATCCTTCATCCTCGACTCCAGAGATCTCATATAGGGAGTTTTATTATTGTTTTTTCATTATTTCCATTCCATACTTTTTGTAACCGTATAGAGAATTCGCCTTGTGTTGGCGACTAGGTCTGGGTAGGACTTAGGAGGAAATTCGCCTTGTGTTGACGACTAGGTCTAGGTGATTAGATCTAGGGGGTGCTCGAGGCCATATCCGGGGAAGAATTGGCTAGAGCGGCTTGAGGCCATATCCGGGGAAGGATTGGCTAAAGCCAACCGGTTAGTGGGGATACAAGTCGGTATAGAAAAGGAAAAGAAATTCACTTTTGTACGCCTCCGATTTCTAGCGATATTGAAATCAAATTTTGTAAACACCCTTTTTATATAATGCAATCATGATTATATTTATGTTTATTTGATTTCTCTCAATTGGCGTAAAATTTCATTATTGCAAAATAGTTATTACTAAATTGTCATCTTATTTCCTATTAATCAAAAACAACTTAGTAATTATCTTAAAAATTATAAAAAGAATTTTATTCCCTTATTCACCCCCCCCCCCCCCCCCCTCTAAGGGCGCCGTAAGATCCAACAAGTGGTATCAGAGCGCAGGTTATTCTAAATCGGTTTAACAACCGGGAATAACGGCGTCTCAGGATCTCGCTTCTACTAGTGGGGGAAACTTTCTTATAAATGAAAAATCTTTAGCACCACCTTTATTTGAAGGCAAAAATTATAATGGGTGGAAATTTCTTATGGAAAAATTTCTTAAATCTTTGGATATTAAAGTATGGAATATTACAATTAAAATGCCCCCAAGTATTTTAAATAAAAATGAAATGTTTTTAAATGCCAAATCAATGAATAGTCTATATTGTGCATTAGATCAAAATATTTTCAAACTTATTTATACATTTTCTACTGCTTATGAAGTTTGGAAATTTCTTGAGAATTATTATAGTCTTCCTTCCACAGATGATGAACAAGAGGAATTCCTTATGGATCCAAGAGAAGAAATCGACAAGGACTCATTCTTGGAGGAAGATAAATCTAAGAGAGAAATCGATGAGGAATTCCTTATGGATCTAAGAGAAGAAATCGATGAGGACTCATGCTTGGAAGAAGAAGAATACAACGTCACAATGTTGGACTCATATGTTGGCAACTCATCAAGCAAAAGAGAAGACGGAAATTCAACCATGGAAGAGGAATGCGATGAAGATGTCAAAGGAACCCTTGGTTCAAATCTTGCCTCATCCCAGAGCAATGTAAGAAAATCAAAAACTTCTCTTTTTGTAACGAATTCTATTTCTACTTCTCGTATGCTTAAAATTGCTAAACGTAAAATTTTAAAGTTAAAAATTGCTAATTCCAAATAACGTTTAGAAAATAAATCTTTAAAAGCAAACGATAATGTAGAATCAAATATTGATGTGTTAAATTCTCTTTCATGCTCTTTAGATAAAATTCCTATTCCTTGTTTAGATTGAAATCTATTAAAAGAAAAAATCAAGGATATTGAAAAAGGGCTCTTAGTTTCTAAAGAACATAATGAAAAATTGATAGTTGAAAATGATGCTTTAACCTGTAAGTTAATACAATTAAAATCTTTTGTTGAAAAATTTCAAAGTTCATGTAATAAATTTCATCATAAGATTTTGAATAACAAGGATAAATTAACTTACAAAATCATTTCTAAAACGGACCATTTTCACACACTAAATCAAAAGGAGTTTAGTTTCAAAAAGGTTTATGATTCTCATAAAATTCTTAAGAGTCACTATTATAAGTCTCAATATATTTTCAATCATGACTCAAATTTAAAAACTCCTTTTCATGAAAATCAAAATATGAAATAATATCCTTCATATTATAAGAGTATGTCTATAAGAAAGAGTGGAAATGAAAATCATCAAAATAATAATCAATCTTTTAAAACATATTGTAACCCACTCTTTCAACAATCACTTCTAAAGAAAGAAAATCACTCTTATAAACTTTCAAAGAATCCATGTAATAAAATTCATTATGATTATCAACATCAATCTATTTTGAAAAATAATTTGAATAAACTTAAATCACAAATGAATTATTTTTCAAACAAATATAATCATATAAAGATGTCACATAATCATAATATGAATTTAAAATATAAACCACCAAGGTATGAATGGAGACCCTTAAAGAAAAATGATACATCAACTTTAATTGAAAAGGCCCATTTACCCTTATCTCCTAAAAAGTCATCATGTCATATTTGGGTGCCCAAAGGAACCATTACACATGGTCAACTTTGGATACCTAAATCTCTTATCATTTAGTTTCTTTCAAATGCATGAAGTAGAAACTATTAAGAAAATGAAAAATCATTACTCTACTTCATGATATGCTTATTGTCTCTTTACTTTTGTTTATTTTTTATTATTTTTTTGAACAAACATGCTATGATCACTTTATATATCATGAAATATGACTTTCATATATTAAGCCTAATGATTATCAAATCAAATTTGTATTAAAATTGAACATTAAGTCATATATTTTTCAAAGTGATCTATCTCTCATCTTTGATTGTTCATTATCCTTTTAAATCCTTCGCCCTTAATTGTCTTGAATTATCATGATAAATTGAATATTGAAATTATTTTCAAGACTAATAAATTATTTTTTTTTAAAAATGGATTTAAATGGTTTATTAAAGGGCTTATGTTAAAAATTAAAATGCGCAATGTTTTTGTTTATTTTCTATCTTGTTTGCTGCATATGATAGCCCTTATAATGAAGAATATTATCAAATAAAATCGAAAACAAAAATTCACAAAACGCGTGTTTAATTCTTCAAAAATGCGAGTTTTAGATCAAAACTTCAAATAGCCATATCTTTTGATCTGCTCGTCCGATTTTCGTGTTTAATATATTTTCAGAAAGAGCACAGAAATCTCCAGCCACCAGCGAACTAGGCTTGCCCATTTGAGTTCGTTTGGTGCTGTCAATTTGCCAAATTTCAACTCTGTTTAAAAAAAAACTTAGTTTGCTTGAAAATTTCTGTGTTTATGGATTTTTCATCACATGATATCCTTTGTATATTGTGTGTAATGTGTGTCACCATTATTTGCATGTTATTTAGACCTTAGAATCGTCATGTATCATTAAGTTCAAATCAAAAGCTTAATCATTTCATTCTAGGTCTAAAGAAAATTAATTTGAAAACTTCTCATACTACATGCAACATTATCTTCATTAATCCTATGTAATAACATTGCATTCAAACTCATCATCCTAGCATCACTTCTTGGTTTATGCTTAAATTTATATGCTAGGTATAACATTTATAATGTTATTAAAATATCATGATAACTATGTGATTTGAAATTATATAGAATACTAAAATTCCAACAAACACATAGGTTATGGATTAATCATATATATGAATATTGTATCATAAATCATATATTATCATGCAAAACCAAAGATCAATAGATTCAATTATTGAATGCAAATTTTATTATAAATTTCAAAACACTCTATATGTGATCTTTGTCTTTAATATGATTACATGATCATCATTTTCTAGACTTAAAAATCAAACATGCTTATTCAAAAGAAATTCACCAAATCATATTGTCGTAAGTCTAGAAAGAATAGAAATCACATACATCATGATGATCTAACATATATTCTATGGAAATTCTCTATAATCATAAATCATAATTCATATTCTATCAAGAAAAATCTCAAAACAATAATACCACCTAGGAATTATGAATCTTATGATAAAAATATGAATATTGTTTTCTTTACATTAGTTGGTGTATGGATATGCTTTGATATTGATTGCATGTATCTCACATATATATAGATTCTAGAATCAACTTAGGAATAATAAAGATACATCAAACTTAATCATCACTCAATTGTAGATCTATAATTTGAAATTCTATTTTGGGATACATGCAATATTAATATTAATCTTATGACATGACATTAAACCCAAAACTCATCATACTAGCTTTATCACTTATTGAATATTAGTAATTATGCTAGTTATCACATATCGTCATCTCATAAAAGTAGAAAAACTATGCGGCTTTATATAACTCATCACATTAAACAAAACCCATAGTTTATATATCAACCCTTAAATTTAAAAGCATAGGTTGTCCAAAAGATTATTTCACCTATGACTTCATATCTCACAATAGCGGGGGCGTAAGGTTGTATGCATTAGAGACCTAACCTCTAAGTCATGTCTTGTCCTTAACCGGGGAGGGTTCAAGTGGGGCCTTGCGAGGCACTGGGGGGAAAGAGTGCTAGGTTTAGCGTTCTCTAGTGTGTGCATATAGGATTAACACCCCAACCTATGGCATGTGTGCAACTCCTCATGCCCATCCGTCACTTAGTACGGGGCTAGGGTGTAGACATTTAGTCGGGGTAGTCTTTTATCTTAGGACATACTTATATTACTCTTTGCATGATCATTTTATTTACTTATCACTTAAATCATGCATATTTTGGGTTGTTTAATAAAAAATGTCCTCTTGTGTCTTCATAATTTATCTTTTCATGATTAAATGTTTTTGAAAAACACAAGAATTTGAAAAAGCCAAAGTTTCATGCAAATTTGATTCACCTAGAGATCTCCAAAAATTCTGAAATTTCAGCATGGAACTACTCTAAGGACACTTAATAAATATCAAAAATAAAAAATTTAAAATTTTCAAAAAATCACGTACTGTTTGCCGCGCTATCACTAGCGTCGGCGCTAGCGTGGGTTTGTGAATTTTCTGATTTTTAAAATTTCTAAATATCCTTAAAAATATGTTAGTTTATATGTACTAATTTGTTTTTGAATTTCTGACATTTATTATTTTCATTTTATTTATATTATGAAAAATCAACTACAAAAGTTCAAAATATAAAAATATGTTTTTGTTATTTGTGTTTTATTAATATTATGAAAAATCAACTACAAAAGTTCAAAATTCAAAAATACAAAAATATGTTTTTGTTATTTGTGTTTTATTCATATTTTGAAAAATTTACTACAAAAACTCAAAATTCAAAAATACAAATTTTTTTTTTGTGATTTTCTGTTTTTAATTAATTTAAAAATGATAAAACAAAAAAAATCGGTATGATCTTTATTGCCAATATCAAGCATGTATGAATTCTATTATTTAGAATTATTTACAATGTTAAAATTTATTCCTTGAAATTACTATGAACATTGTTTTGTTTATCATGCTTTGATATATCTATTTAAAGTGCATCAATTGTATTGAAAAATATGTGTAGAACCAAGCTTAGCATGCCTCAAAGTATGAGTAAATGTATTATGATTGATAATGATACCTTTCACTCACCTATTTTTGGTAATCAGCATGTGTGTTTAAATCTAAAAATGCTTGCTTGTGTATTGTATTTGTACAATGAATTATAACTTGCATAAGTTTATTGCCTACACTACATTTGAATTGCACTTATGAAATTTAGAAAAGTGGTTAAAGTTAAAAAATTGGGTTTGCAAAACAAGTGTATTCGGAGAATGTTGTCTCACAAATGTGAACAAAAAATTATATATGTAGACAAATATAACTCCACCAAGCACTACTTGAACCTCCTGATAAGTCTTCATAAGCATTGTGAGGTTGAGCACCTTGGATAGAATTGTAAAGTGTCTTGTGCAACCCTTGATTAATACACCACTTTTTATAAAATAGTGTGCATTAAAGTGTGTGAAAGCAAATTTACTTCTGTTTTATTGTGCATTTTACTTTACATATGTCTTGTATTTTGGTGATTTAAATCAATTGTTAACATTGCCCAAAATACACTTATGTGCACATCATTATTTTTCATAACACTTCTTCTCATGAGTATTGGATTCTAATGCTTTATCTATACTACTCTTTAAATAAAAAATGCACTAAATAACCTAGCATGACCTCTACAATGTTTTGGTATCTCTTGAACTTAAAATTAAGTAACATTGTAGTATAATCTCTCTTCGATATGTTCATTTCATGCTTGGTATTTTTTTGAAAAACTTTGAGATTTCAAAAGGTTAAAACATCTCTCAATTTTGAACTAAAACTCATATTTTTACTTATACTTTTCACTCTTACAAAAAGATGTTTATTATAATCTTCCGCTTGCTTACAACTCTTATCTTTTTATTTGAAATCTCTTCTAAATTAAGAAGCTCGATCATGCTTTATCATTTATAAGAAATGCCTCCTTACTACCCTCACCCCACCTTCTTTTGATAATACCAAAAGGGGGAGATTAATTGAAGAAATTTATATAGGAGAAATATAGAAGATTAAGGGGATACTAATTCATGTAATCTATCATTTAGGGGGAGTAAAACATAAATTGCATTTATGTAGGGGGAGCATTAAAATAGGGGGAGTATGCACGCACAATTTCATCATGCTTATCATATACTATAATTGCACTATTTATCATGCTTATCATATACTATAAACACTAATGTTGATTTCTTGCTAAGAGGATTTGTTATTATCAAAAGGGGGAGATTGTTGGACATGTGTGTCACATCCCTTTGTTTGAGAATAACAAATCCCATATTATATTTGATCTTGCTTGTCGTATGTTTATAGTGTGCAGGAACTATAGGTGCATTACTCCACTGGTAGAAAGCAGCCTGGAACCAACTTTCTGAATGGAGCACTACCGCCAGCGCTAGAGGTTAACGCAGGCGCTAGCGCTACCGCCAGCGCTAATGCCTGGCGCTAGCTCAAGTTCATCTCAGCGGTTTTGTCTCAGCGGTTCCGTCTCAGCGGTTCCTTAACGCTACCGCCAGCGCTAGCGCTACCGCTACCGCCAGGCGCTAGCTCAAGATCGTCCACAGCGCTATGCCACCGACGGTTTCGAAACTGCTCTACACGAATGATACCGCAGGCGCTAAGTACTACCGCAGGCGCTAACTCCAAGGTCTATAAATTGAAGCCAACTTCGATCATTTTGACAATCCATCCCAGAGAGGTTGCTTGTGCTACAATTCCAGTATTGTTATGCTGCCGAAGATTGATCTCCCACAAAAAGCTTAAGGAGAATTCTGGAGGAGGACTACGTCACGCTACATCCGAAGGACGATCGCTTCAACCTCGCTTATGCTATAGCGATCCTTCATCCTCGACTCCAGAGATCTCATATAGGGAGTTTTATTATTGTTTTTCATTATTTCCATTCCATACTTTTTGTAACCGTATAGAGAATTCGCCTTGTGTTGGCGACTAGGTCTGGGTAGGAGTTAGGGGAAATTCGCCTTGTGTTGGCGACTAGGTCTAGGTGATTAGATCTAGGGGCGCTCGAGGCCATATCCGCGGAAGGATTGGCTAGAGCAGCTTGAGGCCATATCCGGGGAAGGATTGGCTAAAGCCAACCGGTTTGTGGGGATACAAGTCGGTATAGAAAAGGAAAAGAAATTCACTTTTGTACGCCTCCGATTTCTAGCGATATTGAAATCAAATTTTGTAAACACCCTTTTTATATAATGCAATCATGATTATATTTGTGTTTATTTGATTTCTCTCAATTGGCGTAAAATTTCATTATTGCAAAATAGTTATTTCTAAATTGTCATCTTATTTCCTATTAATCAAAAACAACTTAGTAATTATCTTAAAAATTATAAAAAAAATTTTATTCCCTTATTCACCCGCCCCCCCCCCCCCCCCCCCCCTCTAAGGGCGCCGTAAGATCCAACAATTTAGACGAGATGTTAACATTGCGTGAGTCAATAGCGCAACAACTCTATGATGCAAGAAGGTAAGATTCATTCCTCATTTTTAAATTTTAATTTAATATAAGAATCTAATATAAAACATTTTTAATTATGTAGGCAATACATCGAAATACTTGCATGCAGCTGATGGATCCGTGCATCATGAGTTTAAAATGTTTTTTTGTAACGTTGGTTTGTAATATCTGAAAAATATTGAAATTTGGGATGTAGTGTGATGTTAGTTTTAATTGTCGAAAGCTATTTCAGGTATTGAACAGAAAATGTTAAGTTAAATAGAAAAAATTAACCAAAACTCCATTTTTGCCAAACAGTTATTACAAAACAGCTTATCAAAAGCTCTGCAAACTCCATTTCACACAAACAGTTTTTTAACAAAACTCTGTTTTCCAGAAACAACACTTTTACTATCAGCAGCTTTTCATCAGCAACAACTCACCCAAACTGGCCCTTAATATTTAAGAAAAGTGGTTATGCTTTCAAAATTACATTGGTTCTCAAAACAAGTGTATTCGGATAACTTTGTACAAAACAAAAAATTCATGAAATAAATTGACAAAAATAACTCCATCAAGTACTACTTGAACCTCCTGATAAGTTTTAATGAGTATTGTGAGGTTGAGCACTTTGGAAAGAATAGTAAAGTGCCTTGTGCAAACCATAAGCTTCCTTTTTTTCACCACTTATTCTTAAGTACACTGGATCACAAAAATATCAATATTGAAAAATAAAGTTTGTGATCCCCCAAGTACTACTTTGCACCCTGATAAGTCTTAATGAGCATTGTGTGTGCAAAATACCTTGATAGTTGTACATTTTCTATGTGCATTGAAGTGTGTGGATGTAAAATCAATTGTGTTTTATTGTGCACTTTACTCTACATTTGTCTTGTATTTCTGATTAAATCATTTGTTTACTCACTTCAAAATACACTTATGTGCACAGTTGATGAGTCCTCATCATATACACATATTTGGACTCATCCAGGCCATTTTTCCATTCAGTCCATTGCACTTTAGCCCCATTTTAGCTTATAATTATCATTCTCCGCTAGGTGCACGTCTTGGCCCGTTTCGGTGTTATTTTCTTGTTCATCCTTGTTACAAGTTGTTTTGCTGTGTTAAGTGCCACTTTCAGTGGCCAGACTGGTGTCGTATGCTGGAACAGGAGTCGTGCAGGTGTCCCCGGTACAATTCTGTACAGGAACACTGCGAACGATCACTGGTTCCTTCGCACACGACCACTGGTCGTGCGCCTTTGCTCGTGCGCACTTAACGCCCATTTCATGAGTTCTGTTTGGCTTATCGCACGACCACTGACGCTAGTGCGCACGACCGCTGGTCGTGCGCCATTGGTCGTGCGAACATGTATTTTATAAATTTATTTCATTGCAGGCTCCTCCCAGGCAGCGCGCACGATCGCAGAATTCCAGTGCGCACGACCAGTGGTCGTGCGCCAATGACCGTGTGCGGTATTCATTCCAGCGCCTATATATACGCCTGTTCCGTTTTTAGGGCATGCATTCAGCCGCGGGAGCGCGATTAGCCGTCCGTACGCCGGCGATTTCCCTTCCAGGACACCTCCACTTCATCTCCTACTCAAGGGGAAGTCTTCTCCAACCATTCCTACCATTCCTCCATCGTCCGGGAGCATTCTCCTCCACCCGCAAGCCCTCAAGCCGCTGTTTTACCGTTCTAGTCCGGTGAGAAGAAGAAGAATCCTGAGGTAGAAGACGACGGGACTACGTAGAGAGATCGTGACAGTTTCTCTACACCGGAAGCATAGTCCGCCCGAGTCCGGAGGTGGCTTGACAACCTACCATTCCGGCCGTGAACGGCCGCTAGCCTTCATCCTTTGGTTATTTCTTTCCTCTTGCTTTCATTGTAATCTTTGAATCGTTGAGATGTTGAACAGTATTATGCTTGGTTTGATTGCAATGAATGTTTCTCCCTCTTTCTTCATTGTTTGTTTGTGAATCGTTTCGCCTCCACTCATCCACTCACTCACTCACGCACTTAAGGTGTTCGATCCGCGTTAGCAAGAGCTAACGACGTTTGTGAAGAGGTGTTTGCGACCCTCATTTCTTCTTGCACTAGAGCACGCTCCATCCGCCTCATGAAGCACGGCATCGCGGCCGTTGCATCCATCTCGCCTGGCGAAGCGGTGTTTTCGACCCGCATTTCTTTTACTGTTGTTAAGAGTAGGAAAACCCAACCAAAACCCCTTTTGTGTGTTTGTTTACGCTCGTGTAACACTAGTCACACAACCTGATTCGTATACCCAACCTGCATTCCTCAAGAGACCGACACTCGGGGATTTATTCCCAACTTTATTACTTGAACGATCGGTGCACTTGCCGAAATAATCGCATCAAGTTTTTGGCGCCGTTGCCCGGGAATTGCAGTCGTTATGAATTCATCTGCGTGAAGAAGTGTTGCACGAGGAACTTTTCTCTTCCTTTTACTTCTTTTGTTCACCTCCGTTATCTCTGTTTCTTTTAGATACGCATATCTGTTCACCTTCGTCCTTTCCGTCGTGCGCTAATCTTTTGGATTTCAAGTATTTCTAGCATGACCTCCATTCAGGAACATATCTATCAAGGAAGCTTAAATGATTTAAGGGATCAAGCACAAAGGAATGATCATGACCTCAGGATCTCCTCCGACATCATTGAGTTTATGACTGGAAACTGCAAGTTCAGTGGGGATGAGCAGGAAGATGCGGTACAACACGTGCAGGACTTCTTAGAAATCTATTACACATGTATATTCAGTGGAGTTGAGAACGACCTGCAAAAGATCCTAGCATTTTCATTTTCTTTACATAAAAAAGCCAAAAGTTGGTACTGGGATATCCGGAAAAGAGAGGTGATCACATGGAAGCAGCTTGAAGGGAGATTTCTGCATGAGTTTCAACACCGTACCCAAACTCTGGACAAGTACATGGAACTCATAACCTTCGGACAGGGAAAGGAGGAGGCATTAGTTGATGCTTGGGAGCGCTTCCAATCCCTGCATAGGGGATGCTACCGCGAAGACCTATCAGAAGTTTTTTTGATTCAGATTTTTTATTTTGGCGTGCTGGACAAATTCCATCTATTATTTGATATAGCAGCTGGAGGGGCCCTGTTTAACAAATCGGGGAAGGACGCGTGGGAAGTGGTTGCGAATATTGTTCACAGTAGTCAGCGCTGGAGTCATGTCATTCTTTCCCCCAGTACTGCTGAAATTAATGCAGTAACATCCAACGGAGCAGCGGATCGTATGCCGTCAGGGCAACCGGAACAGTTAGCGACTTTGGTGGTCGGGGTGCTGAATAAAATGAATGACCAATCAGCCGCGATCCAACAGCTTCACTCTACTATAGGGACCCTTACTGATGTCATTTCTGGGCTTGCAAGTCAGCATCCGGAGTCTGTGAATACCATGCGATTGAGAAGCGGTAGAAATATTGACAATCCTCCTCGACAGGAACCACTTGTGAGCTCTACTGGCCAATGCAATGATGACACGACCGAGAAGCAGACTCAGATTCATATTGAGCCGGACCCCGTGAGCGAGGCACAACCCTCGAGAAGTGTTGTCCATCCCCCATTCCCCCACAGGTTGCGAAACGAGAAATCCGAGAGGCAATTCCGCAAATTCTTGGAAATAATGAAAGGAGTACAGGTGAGCATACCATTGATTGAAGCCATTTCTCAAATGCCGGGCTACTCTAAGTTCTTGAAGGACTTGATTTCGAAGCGGAAGCTGTTGGAG
Source organism: Dactylorhiza incarnata (assembly GCA_033032865.1). NCBI lineage: Eukaryota > Viridiplantae > Streptophyta > Magnoliopsida > Asparagales > Orchidaceae > Dactylorhiza > Dactylorhiza incarnata. The sequence goes on along the minus strand of JAWHQI010000187.1, from coordinate 4,840,485 downwards.
GATCTCAAAACTATCGACCTCACCGAGGAGTGCTCCGCCATCATCTCCAATATGCCTACAAAGTGCAAAGATCCGGGCAGCTTTACGATTCCTTGCAGGATCGGCCATCATCGTTTCAGCCAGGCACTCTGTTATTTGGGAGCCTCAATCAACTTGATGCCGCTCTCTATCTTTCGCGAACTTGGTGCTGGGACCTTAAAGCCAACGCAGGTAATGCTACAGCTAGCTGATCGGTCAATCAAGAAACCGTCAGGAATTGTCGAGGACCTCACAATTGTAGTAAATGGTCTCGCTTTTCCAGCCGACTTTGTCATCCTCGACATGAAGGTTGATACGAAGGTACCCATTATCTTGGGACGGCCCTTTCTCGCTACAGCTCGTGCTATCATTAATGTGGAGCAGGGGGAGCTCACCCTCAGATTGGGGGAGGATGCTATATCTTTCAACGTCCACAACCCGTCGCAACTCTTTGAAATCACGGAGTGCGAACCGGCAGAACCGCATGAAGAATTCGATGGTTAGATTGATGTGGGCGAAACGTGTTGGCGGCGCGAGGCCGTGGGTGATAACGATGCATACTCAAACCAGCCCGTTATTTCGCAGTCAATCGGAGGGCCACCCAGCGATTCTGCTGATCCAAACCTTTGTCCTGCTCTCAAGCAACTACCGGAATCTCTAAAGTACATTTTTCTTGGAGAAAACGCCACGCAGCCTGTGATTATTTCTGCAGCTCTTTCCGCCGCCAATGAAGCCGCCTTAGTGGGCGTGCTGAGAAGGTACCATAAGGTCCTCGGACGCTCTCTTGCAGACATTAAGGGGATCAGCCCCACGGTCTGCATGCACAAGATCCTCCTTGAAGATCAGTACAAACCCACAGCACAGCCCCAACGGCGGCTGAACCCGAAAATGCAAGAGGTAGTGAAGGCTGAAGTGATAAAGCTCTTAGACGCTGGCATTATTTATCTGATCAGCGATAGCAAATGGGTCAGCCCAGTTCAGGTGGTACCAAAAAAAGGAGGGATCACTGTTGTGGCCAATGAAAAAAATGAGCTGCTGCCTACCCGAATGATCACCGGGTGGAGAGTCTGCATCGATTACCGCAAGCTGAACGATGCTACACGCAAGGATCATTTCCCGCTTCCCTTCATTGATCAGATGCTAGAGAAGTTAGCAGGGCAGGACTACTACTGCTTTTTGGACGGGCACTCAGGTTATAATCAAATCTTAATATACCCATCTGATCAATACAAAACAACATTTACATGTCCTTCCGGTACCATTGCGTTCAAGAGAATGCCATTCGGACTGTGTAATGCCCCCGCAACTTTCCAACGCTGTATGCTCGCTATTTTCGCTGACATGGTGGGGGACTTCCTCGAAGTTTTCATGGATGACTTCACTCTATTTGGGAGCAGCTTTGATACTTGCCTCGCGAATTTAGCCAAGACCTTGAAGCGGTGTGAAGACACCAACCTTGTCTTGAACTGGGAGAAATGCTCCAAAAAGCGGCCGTGGTCTCTTTATGGTCGACTCACTTCCTCCTACATCTGCGCCGGCTGCTGTCATTACGTGCGAAGGATGTGGAGGCGGGGGCCACCACGCATTTGAATGCTCAGGCAACAACGTATCAGGTGACTTCACGCACTTAACCTTGAATGAATCTGTTAATTTTGTAGGAAATCGGCCTAAGGGGGCACCCTTTAATAATGCTTATCATCCGGGAGCGAGAAGTCACCCGAACTTCTCGTGGAACCCAAACGCGCCTGACCAACGATGGGCACCGGGGCAGCATCAAAATGATGCTTGCGCCTCCGGGAGCCAACCGAGGTCATCCCACCCGGATTATAGCCAAGGCCCACCAGCCCAAAAAAAGAGTAATCTGGAGGAAATAATGGAAAAGTTCATGCAAGCGACTGCCTCAAATTAGGCGAACCAAACCGCATCCATGCGAAACTTGGAAATGCAGCTGGGCCAACTGGCCCAAGTGCTAACCGAGCGGTCGCATGGGACCCTTTCTAGCAACACTGAAAAGAACCCAATAGATCAAGGGAAGAGTCTCAGCGATGTGGTAGAGGCTGATTCAAGTGAGTTAGTGATTTCTTGTTCCATCAATAATGTCGAAACTAAAGCTTTATGCGATTCTGGCTCTTCCCGCAACGTCATTGCGTTGCGAGACGTTGCCAAATTGCAACTTGAGATGAACACGGAGGATCGAAAATCCCTTGTGCTTGCTAATGGGACTGTTATACTATCTGAGGGGGAAGTGAAAAATGTAGAAGTGACAGTTGAGGGGACGGTCGTGGTTGCTGATTTTCAGGTGTTGGGATCCCAGGAAAACCGCTCTATTCCTATCTTGGGTGTGTCGTTCTTGAAAGAGAGCGGTGCCACCCTTGATTTCACTGCGGGGTGTATCTTTTTACCCAATGAGGTGCCGCAGCCCACGTTCCCCAAAGCTGTAACTGAAACATCCACTCCTCCCCCTCTCTTTATTCTTGATGAATCTCTGAGTTGTGCAGGAAATGAAGAGGATAAAGAAGCAATGGAAGGAGAAAAAGAGAGGTATCAGTCCAGTGAGGAAGAAGAAGTAGATTTTCGGCGAGAATTCGACTCCGAGACGGAGGAAAATTGCACTTCGAAAGATGTTGACTTGAATTTAGCCCGGGACGTCGTCCCATTATCTTCCTGTTTTAATTCTTGTAATAAACTATTTAAGTGCTCCGTCTCTTGGGCCGATCCGGTTGTCACCGCAACGCCGGAAGTGATGCCACCCACTACCAAGGTGGAAAATTCTGAAAACTTTCAACGTTGGCAGTCCCCGACTGTCACTAAACTTAAACAGGAGAAACTTCTGCACGACGCTCGCGCTGCCTCTCTCCGTAGCAAGAGGGCGGAGGTTAGGGGAACACTTGGTGACACCAGTGTTGGCCCTAAAGCCTTCACCTCCCGCCTACGAGCTACTGGAGACGCGCACCATAAGAGCGCCTATAGCTGATTCGTGTTTTTCTTAATTTTGATACTGCTTCTGTGAACTTCTCTTTTAATTACTGCACTTGTTGAACAATGTTAATACAGGTATTTGGTCTAGCTTAAGGACATTAAATAAAAGCGCTGCTGGGAGACAACCCAGATTTCCTGATTTTATTTTTGTCTAACATGTTTAGTTCAGTTTCTGTATTTGTTTTTGCTGTTTTAGTTTTGTGCTTGCAGGTGTGTTGTGTTCCTTGGTGCGGATGCTGCGTACCGCTCTTGATCTTAATCGCCAATCGTCTGGTATGCTCAATTCTGAGCATTGGGTAACACTTCTCCTCCCTAGCTCTTCAGTTTTTGAGATATATTGTTTAGATTAAGTCTGGGGGAGAGCACGTGTTATTCACAATGCGCACGGGTTGCACCGCATGCTAGACGCTTGTTTTTAATTTTTCATCATTATTCCATGCTACACACCACTGCACCCACTTGAGCGCGTGCTTATCTATTTGTTTTGTGCTGAACAAACTATCTTGGTTAGGAATGTGAATTTGGATGTTAGCTTAGGAATTACTATTGGGAGCGCAATGTTGACTCGAGCAGTGTTCTAGTCGCATCCGCATGCTACAATAGAATTTGAGTAAAATTAGATTATTTTTATGCATTTAATTTATGACTAGTATTTCTGCGTAGTTTTAGATTTATTCTACTCAAGTGGTGAATGTGATTGAAATTGGTGATAGCCCGGTGTTGTGTGTATACGAGCGCTAGTTGTGTGTTGCTCGAGTCGGGAGGAAGGTTTACCTTTCTCGTGGGCTAAGAACTTGCCCCAAGCGACTCTTGAAGCATGGGTGCGGGTGATTCGTGGAGATAAATATGATTTAGGCCACCTCTTGGCTAGATTGAGCCTTTGCTTTCCATATCCTATTCGCTCACCTTTGCTACCCAACATTTGTGCCTACCACTCTCTTTGTTCAGCTCCTCCTCCATTCACCAAGGCCTGAAGCTTATCCCACTGTCGCAACCAAGTATTTGTTAAATGCACTCATGTTCTAGATTTGGTGTGATGTTTGGAATCGTTGTGTTGTGAAGGAGAAATAATCTCTATCTGCTGAATTTGAACCAACCGGAGGATAAGATCAAGAAAAAGAAAAATATGATATTGAAATGAAAAAAAAAAGTGTATTGAAAAGTTATCCTCCCGAGCGTTTTAAAAAATCTGTTGGTATTTGTGGAGTAGGCTGTGTGCACACCTAGTTCTCATAATAAGTCTGGGGGTGTGTCACACGAGCTTTGTTTGTGGTTTTGCTTGGTGCAGCGTCCCGTTGACTCATGTTGGTTGCGTAACCTTCATTTTTACCCTTGATTATCATACCGCAACCTAAGCCCCATCTTAATCCTAAACGTCCTATTGATTTATCTCGCGAGTTTGCGAGCGCCGTGGAGAGAGTGTGACCGGGCAAGCGTATGGTTCCCGACGTTGATGGATTTCAGCGGAGTTATTCCTGAACCCCGATCTTGTGCAACACCCCCTCAGTGGCTTATTACTTTCACACCGGGCATGATCGTTCAAATTCTTCACAATTCACCAACTGAGTATTGATGAATCTTTATTTACGCTCTAGTACTTTCGTAAATTATTTAGCATAGTTAGAATCTCTTTCTACTAAATTTCTATTTGCATACCTTTGTTACTTCGCATTGTACTCCTTCGTGTAATTTTCTTTGTTCACTACCATTTTTACATTCCGCCGGATTTGTTTGCTCGGGACGCGCAAACAGGTAAGTCTGGGGGTGTGATGAGTCCTCATCATATACACATATTTGGACTCATCCGGGCCATTTTTCCATTCATTCCATTGCACTTTAGCCCCATTTTAGCTCATAATTATCATTCTCCGCTAGGTGCACGTCTTGGCCCGTTTCGGTGTTATTTTCTTGTTCATCCTTGTTACAAGTTGTTATGCTGTGTTAAGTGCCACTTTCAGTGGCCAGACTGGTGTCGTATGCTGGAACAGGAGTCGTGCAGGTGTCCCCGGTACAATTCTGTACAGGAATACTGCGCACGATCACTGGTTCCTTGCGCACGACCACTGGTCGTGCGCCTTTGCTCGTGCGCACTTAACGCCCATTTCATGAGTTCTGTTTGGCTTATCGCATGACCACTGACGCTAGTGCGCACGACCGCTGGTCGTGCGCCATTGGTCGTGCGAACATGTATTTTATAAATTTATTTCATTGCAGGCTCCTCCCAGGCAGCGCGCACGATCGCAGAATTCCAGTGTACACGACCAGTGGTCGTGCGCCAATGACCGTGTGCGGTATTCATTCCAGCGCCTATATATACGCCTGTTCCGTTTTTAGGGCATGCATTCAGCCGTGGGAGCGCGATTGGCCGTCCGTACGCCGGTGATTTCCCTTCCAGGACACCTCCACTTCATCTCCTACACAAGGGGAAGTCTTCTCCAACCATTCCGACCATTCCTCCATCGTCCGGGAGCATTCTCCTCCACCCGCAAGCCCTCAAGACGTTGTTTTCCCGTTCTAGTCCGGTGAGAAGAAGAAGAATCCTGAGGTAGAAGATGACGGGACTACGTAGAGAGATCGTGACAGTTTCTCTACACCGGAAGCATAGTCCGCCCGAGTCCGGAGGTGGCTTGACAACCTACCATTCCGGCCGTGAACGGCCGCTAGCCTTCATCGTTTGGTTATTTCTTTCCTCTTGCTTTCGTTGTAATCTTTGAATCGTTGAGATGTTGAACAGTATTATGCTTGGTTTGATTGCAATGAATGTTTCTCCCTCTTTCTTCATTGTTTGTTTGTGAATCGTTTCGCCTCCACTCATCCACTCACTCACTCACGCACTTAAGGTGTTCGATCCGCGTTAGCAAGAGCTAACGGCATTTGTGAAGAGGTGTTTGCGACCCTCATTTCTTCTCGCACTAGAGCACGCTCCATCCGCCTCACGAAGCACGGCATCGCGGCCGTTGCATCCATCTCGCCTGGCGAAGCGGTGTTTTTGACCCGCATTTCTTTTACTGTTGTTAAGAGTAGGAAAACCCAACCAAAACCCCTTTTGTGTGTTTGTTTACGCTCGTGTAACACTAGTCACACAACCTGATTCGTACACCCAACCTGCATTCCTCAAGAGACCGACACTCAGAGATTTATTCCCAACTTTATTACTTGAACGATCGGTGCACTTGCCGAAATAATCGCATCAACAGTATTATCTTCTATAACACTTCTTCTCATGAGTATTGGATCCTAATGCTAATTTTATACAGTACTTCATATATATATTCACTAGATAACCTAAGCATGATCTCTATAATGTTTGGTATTGTCTTGAATTTGTGAATTGAAGTAACATCGTAGTAGTTTCTTTTTGATATCCTTCTTTCATGCCTGGTTACTTTATTGTCAAAATTAATGATTTTAAATGAATAATGATTTATTAAAAATCCTATTTTTTAAACTTAAACTCATATTTTCTTCTTATGAATCATCATGATTATGAAAAGATGTTTCTTGTATTTCTATAAGTCTTCCACATCATTACCATATATTTTTACCTTGCGCTAACATGCTTATTTAAAGTTTTCTCTTTTTGTGTGCATCATCACTTGAATCTTAAAATTCCTTTCCTTCAACAAGTGATAGACTTGCTTGGTAAAATCTATATTGGTTGTTCTAACACGCATATAATTTTTATGCTAAAAACTCTGATTTATCTCTATGATTTTTTTATGCTCAAAACTCCTTATCATTTCATTTCCTCTAAAAGCTCGATCATGCCTTATCTTTTTTTATCAAAAATCCTCTTTTTATATCCCTGGCTTCCTTACCCACTTTTGCTAGTAACAAAAGGGAGAGAACTAACATGATAAATAATAATCACTATCAAATGGGAAAACTAACATGATTAATAACCAAGATGATAGCTTACATCTAATGGGAGCATTCACATAGGTGATAGCTTACATATAATGGGAGCATTCACATAGGGGGAACATATATTTAGGGGGAGAAATTCTAAATACCAAAAACGACAATTATCCTAAGTCATCACTTACACACACACACACAAGTAGGATTCATCATGCTTTATATATTAATGCTCTGATTTATCATTAATGGATTTGTTATTATCAAAAGGGGGAATTTGTTGGAACATGATTTTCCGCATCTCCTAGGTTTGAGAATAACAAATCCTATATGTATTTGATCTTGTGTGTTTAAGTGTGTAGGAAACAATCTCACTTGACTCAAGGATAACAAATGAAGGTTGCCCCCAAATTTGATGTCAGAATTCCAACATGCCCACTAGCGCTGGCGTTAGCACCTAGCGCAGGTGCTAGCTCTGATTAGAGCAATTTCAGGAGCTATTTTAGAAGGCGCTAGCGCCAGGCGGTAGCAGATAGCGCATGCGTTATCTCAGAGCACATGAGGAATGTTAGCAGGGTTTCCTTGGAATGAAAGATACGCACATGCAGAATAATTCTATACAAGGATAGCGCCGACGGTAGCGCTAGCGCGGGTGCTAGCTCCAAGGCTATATAAAGGAACCCTCTTCTCTCGTTTTGAAGATACAAGTTTGAGAGAGGTTGAGTGCTAAAATTCCAGAGCCTTATTCTGCCGAAAAGTGATCTCCCACCAAAGTTCCATGAATTTCTGAAGGAGGACTTCTTCACGCCGGATCCGAACGATGATCGCTTCAACAACGCTTATTCTACAACGGTCTTTCGTCTCCAACTTCAGAAGTTCTTCAAGAGGGAGTTTTGATATTATTGTTGCATATTTCATATCTTTATTCTTGTAACCGTTTAGAGAATTTGCCTCGTGTTGGCGAGTAGCTCTGGGTAGGACTTAGGGAGGAATTCGCCTCGTGTTGGCGACTAGGTCTAGGGTGTAGATCTAGGGGGTGCTCGAGGCCGTATCCGAGGGAGGATTGGCTAGAGAAGATTGAGGCCGTATCCGAGGAAGGATAGGCTAAAGCCACCGGTTCGTGGGGATACGAGTCGAGATAGACAACGGAAATGTTATTTTATTATTCGCCTTTGATTTCTAGAGTTATAAGAAGTCAAGTTTTGTAATCCTACTTTTCATACTAATAAAATCATGTCTCTATTTTGTTTCTTTTAATTTGTCTTTGTTTTGTACTATTTCAATCTCTTATTATTTCAAGTATATCAAAATATTTTAAAGTTTTTAAGACTCTTATTCGCCCCCCTCCCCCCTCTAAGGGCGCCTACAGATCCAATAATTCTTCCTCCCCCAAACGCTTCTGCGCATGTTCCGCTCCGTTCGCCCCACAACAAGCGCCCCGCGAGCACCACAATGAGCATTCTGTGCACAATGTGTTCAGCGCTCACATTGCCCTCAACTCAGCGGGGAGCTTTCCAGTCAACAACTAGTCCACCTCTCTAGACTCCACCATAAATTACAGGGTACGCCTCGCAGACATCAAGACACACAGAGTGCACCACTCAAGATTCCAAGCACAAGTAGAAGCCCGACTAGGCCCCAAAGCATGGTGCTCCCCACCACGGCTAGGAAAAAGACTTAGCTCGGTGAGCGGTGTTTGTCACCCTTCGAACGCATCTCTCTCTCTCCCCCGCAAGTTGTAATGAGGAGCTGCATGCCGCCCTCGATTTCTCTCCAAAGCCCTGTAAGCAACAATAAATAGTGAAGTTTGGTTGGCACCGAACTGGCCACGTGTTTTTTCACCACTTTCCGGGGTTTTTCACGGTAAAAAAGGGTCTCTTATCGGCATATCATTTCTATGTGACTAATTGCGCCCTTGACCGCTCCCGTGCTAAGATGGTCCAATCTAGACCGGTTTCAGGAGCTTCAAGTGAGCCGCAGCATATATATTTTGCACAATCAGAGCCTTGGAATGCTCTGGCTAGTGATTATGATATAATTTATGTAATTAAAATCTAATATATTCAAACAAGTTTTGCCCAAACATATAGGAAAGCACCTCTCATTTGTGCAGATTCCCAATGTTGGAACCAGTATTTAGCACAACGAGGAGTTCGGACCACTGCGAAGGGGGGCAGCTAGCGCTTACTGATCCCACGGAGGAACGTGACCAAAGACTTAGAACGAAAGACTCGACCCTTGGCAACAGCGTGGAGTTCCCACCACACACCCGAAAGATCTTTTGAGCGCTTCCCATCCCAAGCCAAGACTGTAGTCGGGCACCTTGGAGAGCCAAAGTGGCTAACTGAAGAGATCTTGAGGAGAAGCAAAGATCTAGAATGCTCTCCAAAGGTGCCCCAATGGGTCTATTTATAGCCTTTCTAAACTAGTCTGCCAGCGGGCTTCTGCCTTTCGGTTTTGCTATGCGCACCCCAAATTGGTCTGCTAACAGCCAAACTCCGATGTTCTGGAGGGATATTGGCAGCCCACCAAGGGTATCAGGGTAAATTCACTTGTAGACCCCTGCAGGGCGAGTGGCACATGAAGACGCCACTCGCTGGCCTCCTTGCGAACTGGACTCGCAAGACCTTCTCTCGCGAGTAGGGGAGAACCCCCACTCGCCTCGCCAGACTGACACATCGAAACCTCCCTTGACTAGCTTTGGCTAAATGCACCCCAGAGCGGTCCATTACCACTCACTGAGCCGCCGCCACTTGCCACTCGAGAGCGAGGTCCCCGATCCGCCTCGCCGTGCCCCTAGCAGGGTACTCGCCGCGAGTTGACGAGAACTCCCCAAATCGCCTGTGATTGATTTCTTTGTGGGTCGGCGAACACTGGGTTGTACACCCAAACTACATCAACTTACACAGGAAAAAATTCAGAATTCAGAAAAAGATTTATACTTGAAAGTCTGAAACTGAAAGTCCTGACTCCTAATGAATAATAATGAAGGCTGAAATTGCTGGAGCCAACAATCAAAATTCAGAAAAACTGAAAAACTGCAATTTCAGAGGCGGAGGAATAGCCGAATAGGAATATAGGATTTATGATATATTTATTTATTTATATCTTACCCCCTCTCTGATAAAACATGTGCCCATCTCTTTCTCTCTCTGATGGACGTAGGCCCCTCCCTCTCTCCCCTCTCTCCTCTCTCCCTTACTGAAGAATGCACGCTCCCCTCCCCCTCTCTCGCCCTCTCCCTCTCTATCTTTTTCTCTCAATTTTTCTTCCAAAGGCGCGATTTCTCTCTCTCTCTCTCTCTCTCTCTCTTTCTCTCTCTCTCTCTTAAGATGCAGCGGGTCCAATCCACTCTCTCTTCCTCTCTCTTTCTCTCTCTCATTGCTCTGATGGTATGGCAGACAATAAATTTTGTTTGGCAAAAATATCAAATTAGTCATTAAACTTTCGTAACATTTTAAAATTAGGTTCTGAACTTTTAAAAAATCAGTCCCAAAACTATTAAAACCAAGCAATATATGTCCTAATAGCTGTTTCGGTTAGACATCAAGGCAAAATTTTTTTTTTTAAATTAGTTGTTTCCGTCACCTACCTTGACGCTCCGTTATATGTTTTAATTTGAACCGATATAAATTTATTTTTATTATGAGAGAGCTACAAAGGCTCCTCCAAATAGATAGATTTAGGGGTTTGATGGGTACTCATAATAGAGCCTCATATTTATAAACGAGCTTGGTAGAGATCTTCTTAGAAAGGCAACGAATATTTCCAAAGACGGATCATTTCCAAAGACGAATTACTTCCAAAGACGGATCATTTCCAAAATCTCTCTTCCCCCAATTTGGCAGGAAAAGTAAGACGCGCAAAGCCGTCGCAAACACGACAGAGAGTCCCCCACCCATCGCGGGGGGAATTCCCACCGCCGCGCCGCGTCCCGAAAGGGACGCGGCCAAGTCGCGCCCCCTTGGGGCGCGGCCTTGGCCGCACCCCCTTAGGGTGCGGCCAAGCCGCACCCCACGCGGGGTGCGGCCAAGCCGCACCCCACGCGGGGTGCGGCCAAGACGCACCCCACGCGGGGTGCGGCCTTGGCCGCACGCCCTTGGGGTGCGGCCAAGCCGCACCCCGCGCGGGGTGCGGTCAAAGCCGCACCCCCTCGGGGTGCGCCCGGGCCGCACCCCCTCTTGGACGCGGCTACGTCGCATTCCCTCAGGATACGGCCGCGCCCACCCCTCCTCGGGGTGCGGTCCGGCGCCCGCTCTTCGCCGAAGGATCCCGGTCCCCCTTTTAGGGGGCGACCCCCCGATTCGCCGTCCGCCGAGGCGTCCCCGTGGTTCGTTGCGCACTTGGAGCGCTTCAGCACTAGCGCGCGCTCAGAACGTTTCTGAGCGCGATCAGGAAGCTTTCTCACTTTTTGTCTTTCCGGCTTCTCACATTTTGGGTTTTCGGCTTCTCACTTTTTGTCTTTCCGGCTTCTCACTTTTTGGGTTTCCGGCTTCTCACTTTTTGTCTTTCATGCTTCTCACTTTTTGGGTTTCCGACTTCTCACTTTTTATCTTTCCGGCTTCTCACTTTTCAGGAACAGTCAGTCGCCTTTTTCGCCTCCAACGGAACTGCCCGAACTGCCCGAGCTGCCCAAGCTGCCCGAGGGGCAAGGTGGTCATTTACGAAAAATGGCGATCCGAGGGCCCCGAACCGGAGAATATGATTCGTCCACCGAGCATTTATGGAAACTACCAACGACAAAATTACCGGGTCACCCCCGGCCAAAGCTATAAAAGGTGCCCCAAGGCTTCATTTGAAAGGACCTTGACTTCTGGACCCGGGAGAGCTCCTTGCAGACTTTTGCGGAATTCTCCTTCGGCGCTTGAAGATCTCCTTCGTGGACTTGAAGATCTTCATCATCCCGAAAGGCGACTAGCCTTCTCACTTCCGAAAGGCGACTAGCACTCTCAGAAGAAAAAGGCGACTAGCCTTCTCACTTCCGAAAGGCGACTAGCATTCTCAGAAGGAAAAGGCGACTAGCCGTCTCACTTCCGAAAGGCGACTAGCATTCTCAGAAGGGAAAAAGACTTATTTTTTCTGAGAGGTGGCCTGTCACCCTCGGAGCTCGTTCTCTCTCTCTCTCCAAATATTGTAACGAGCAGAGGCCTGTCGCGCTCAAGTTCTAGTTTCCAAGTTGTAACCCCCAGAAGATAGTGAAGTTTGGTCGGCACAGCTCCGGCCGCGTGGTTTTTTACCCTTTCCGGGTTTTCCACGTTAAAAAGTCCCTGTATACTCAGCAAATCTCTAATTGACTGTTTGCGCGCTTAGTTTGCTCACGAGCTAAGGTGGTTCAAGTGAACCGGTCTACCACGAGCCCTAAGCGTTCCGCAACAGTTTGGCGCCGTCTATGGGAATGGATTCCCAAATTCTAAGCAAAGAATTTCCGAGCGCAGTACCCGCTTCGCCGGAATTCTCGGAACCAGCAAGAGTGGACACCTCCCCTGAACTATCCGACGCATACAGCTCCTCAGTTCCAGAGAGCCCAGTGAAAGGAGCGCTCATCACTGCACCCATCCGGTCCCCTTGGCCTGGATTGACTAGCAAACCGACCCCTCCCGCAGGAGGGCAGGATCCGAACGATGACAAATATCAACGAAAGCGATCTCCACTGTCAAAGACAATTTTGGCATACCCAGTTCCGCCATGGCTAAAGTTCCTGCACTATAAGGAGTTCCACGGAGTAGAAGACCCCTACGAGCACATTAACCATTTCTTGGCAACGATGCGGATACACGGACTTCCCGATCAGATCGGTTGCAAGATCTTCGCCAAGACACTGCGCGGAGATGCCCTCCGCTGGTATCAAGCCTTGCCAAGCGGAGCGATACATAACTTCACCAAGTTATCCCAACTGTTCGTCGAGCGGCACGAGACACACTCGACAAAGATCCAAGAAGAAGGAAAGCCCGGTGCAAGCAAACCACCTCTCCTAGGGGAGGAAGAGCGGAACGAGCAAGCGGAGAAAATCGGCACAAATTTTCACCAAGAGCGCCCCTGCGCATGGATGGACTTCACCTTGGACGCAAGCTTAGGGAATCCCCCCTGTGAGCTGAAGAAAGCATTGATAAGCCACCGCATCTCCTTCAATGTTCTATTCCTAACAGCAATAGTTCGGCTCAAGCTCCTAAGCGGGAACCTCAAGCTTAGGGCCAGCGAAGCAGAGCTCCCTGATGGAACTACGGTACCCACCGTAGGAATCATCACCCTCCCCATCCAAGTAGGGGCGCACGCAGAACCAGTCCAGTATGATGTACAGTTTGTCGTCGTCGAAGCAGACTCCCCCTACGACGCAATATTCGGGAGCCTCCTACTGGACGCCATGGACCACGATGTTTTCATGTCCGGACGCATGGCCAGCAAAGGAAATATCCTCAGGAGCGCGATGCATGGTTTCGACACACCCGCCTCCAGGCTCCCCTTGATCAACAGCAACCCGTCGCCGAAATCGAAGTCCGAGAAGCAGGGTGCACGGAAAGGCCAAGCGACTCCTGCAGTAGTTGGAAAAGACAAACTTCAGACACTGACAGGCTCGCCGCCCTTCGATACAAGCCGCAAGAGAAAGGGGCAGCAGCAGCAGCTCGAGGAAGCCGAACTGCCCGCTCAGAACCAAGCAGACCACCCCCGAGAGCCAGCAAGTCAAGGCACCCGGAGCTTCACCCCGCTGAATACACCGCGCGAGCACATATTGTCCGTAATCTGTAATAGCAAGATCATCCACTGGCCCAGAAAGCTCTCCTTGCACAGGGGAGATCAATCCCAGTTTTGCCACTTCCACAAAGGCCGAGGGCACCGAACGGAGCAATGTGCCCGACTGAAAGATGAAATCAAACGCCTTGTCCAATTAGGATACCTAGAGGCCTTCCGCGAAGAGACACGGGAAAAGGCCAACGAAGGTCAACCGCCAGGCCACTGTCGCCCCCCAAGCTGAACGGCCGAAAAGACTCGAGCAAGCGCAACGCAAACGAAGCTCAACGCTATCTTCTCTCTCAATAAAGCCTGTCTCAAAAACTTGTTAACCCCGGGATCGCAAGACTACACTTGCGCATGTATCAGTATTCATTTTATAATAAAATTCTACTTGCTCCAATCCATTCTGCTGCAGGTACCGCTTCGGGGCCCTGCCCCGGGGACTCTGCACCGCCGTCGATTGAAGGTTCGCCCTTCTCCTCCGCCGTCGAGTCCCGGTGTCGTAGGGGCCTGCCCCCCTGCGTTCACCCTCGGTTTGAATACACCCGCTATTCACCGACCAAAGCCGCGACCACAGACTCGTGCACCAAAGCCGCGGGCACAGAACCGCGCAAAAAAGTCACGAGCAAAGGCTCGTGAACCAAAGCCGCGGGCACAGAACCGTGCAAAAAAGTCGCGAGCAAAGGCTCGTGCACTAAAGCCGTGAGCACAGACTCGTGCACCAAAGCCGCGAGCACAGACTCGTGCACCAAAGCCGCGAGCACAGACTCGTGCAAGAAAGCCGCAGGCACAGACTTGCGCAAACTAACTCTTTATATATGTATACATTTGAAAGCCGCGGGCTCCGTCTCGTGCAAAGCTCATTAAAAAAAACAAAACAAACTATGCAGGTGCTAACAACCAGGTTAACAGGATCACACAAAGAAGTGCATACAATAAACACGATAACCGCGTCAGCTCAACGCTGCGCACAAAACAGACAACAATACGGAAAGTAAAAAAGCCAACTCAGAACGACACACAAGCGAACAATGGTATGTAAAACAAGAAAACAGGAGACGACCAACATCAATCCTCGGCTGCGTCCGAGCACTCATCCTCCGAAAGGTCTCCCGCTCCAAGACCAGCGGTATCACACCCGAACTTCCTCCCCACCAGGCGCAGAGTCTTCTGAATGCCGCGCTGGAAGGCGACTTCGCGCTCGTCCTCCAACAAGGGCTCGACCTCCTTCGTCATGACCTCGGCACGGATCTCCTCCGCCATCTGGAACCGCTCCTCGACAAAAGCAAGAGAATCTTGGAACTATACCACTCCGGCCGCCTTGGCATCCTCAAGGCTGCTCTCGACCGACGACAGCCGCTCCACAGCTCCGCAGAAAGCCCAGCTCCCCCTCCATGCGAAACATCTCCCCTTGAGCCTCAGACAATGACGAAGCGCATCCTGGGCAAGAGCCTTGTCTCCACCATACGCCTCCTGCAGCTTCTCAACCTCAGATTGGGAAGAAGAGAGGTCCGCCTCCAGCTGCTTGACGCGGGACAGATCGCGATCCCTCCTCTTCTGTAAAGCAGACATGTCCCTCTTCATCATGCTCAACTCCTCCTGGAGGGAGATGTAGCTGTCCTTGAGGCACATGTATTAGTCGTTCCACGTGAGAGCGACATTGGTCAGAACGTTCGCCTGCAAACACGAAAGAAGCAATCAGGAAACATAAACAATGAAAGCAAAGACAAGTCAAGACCCAAGAAAGGAGAGCTTCACTTACTGCAGAAGTCATCGCCTGGAGGGATGAGGAAACTCGCCTCGACGGTGGATGAGGAGGAGGTGGCGGCAAGTCTCCCTGCCCGACTTGATCGGCGGCGGGGGACGTCAGAATCTCGGCCTCCGGGTCGGATGGGATCGGCTCTCTCCGACAACGACTCGGGCCGGCCTCGTGATCGTGGCTCCTAGGCTCTGGCAAGGTGGAACACGAACCAGGAACTCCGTTCTTGAAGACAATATTCCTCTTTTTCCCACGCTCCAGGGGAACCGCAGCCTCCCGCTCAGGGTCCCAAGAAAGCCCCACCGAAAGCAGTCGACCCTCCTCCACGCAGTTGTGCACGCTGAACAAAGCCTTCGACAACCCCTCTCGGCCGGGAAAGCCGGGGATAGGAATGAACTCGTCTTCCCGACCGGTCAGCCGACGACAGCGTCCAGGGAGTGACCTCCAAAGCTCAGGCAGCTCCCAACGATTTCGAACATACCCATAAAGGGTATTCCCGTGCCGATAATCTGTCTTCTCGCCAAAATGAAACCAGTTTTTGTTGCTTCGAACCTCAATCCGGACACCCGAGTCAGTGGTAGCCTCGCACCAATCCTTGAAAAGCTCGAGTGAAAAGCGCGCACTGTGCTCCCGAAAGAGCACCACCAGCCCCATGATATTCGACATCCCGGCGGGCGTAAACTGGGTAATTGGGACGCCGCAGAACCGGAATATTTCGATAGCTTCCTCCGATGGAGGGATGCGGAATCCAGACTTCAGGCAACTCTCAGAAAGTGTCATGTAACCCGTGGGTGGATTCTGGGCGCGCTCCTCCGCTCCCGGGATTTTCACCTCAACATTCGGAGGCAATCCGAACCGCTTGCGCCACATCTCGATTCGCGCACCGTCAAGTGAAGAACGTAGGCGCATCGGCCTCGACTGACCACCCCGCTTCGAAGCCTGCAAGGAAGAGCAAGCACATAAAAACGAGCGTTAAAAAAGAAACCGTATCAGAAAATCCGAAATGTTACAAGTCGCCTCTCCGCGCACCAAGCACGCGAACACCGGAGGCCCGCACCGCCAGCCTCACCCGCACGCGAGAAACAGCCGCACGCGAAGGCACAGTTCGCGCGCAGGAGCCCGCGCGCACCGTCCACACGTAGGCACCCGCGCGCGGGAGCGCGCAGCACGGCACCTGCGTGCGGGACCGCGCAGCGCGGCACCCGCGCGCGCGGGCGCGCAACGCGGCACCCGCGCGGGCGGGCGCGCAGCTCGGCACCCACGCGCGGGCGCGCAGCGCGGCACCCGCACGCGCGGGCGCGCAGAGCGGCACCCGCGCGCGCGGGCTCGCGGGAACAACGCCCGCGCGTCCCGCACGCAGGGGTCGCACCAGCGCGCAGGAGCGCGTTGCGCGGCGCCCGCGCGCGTAGGCGCGTGAGAATCCCGCGCGCAGGTGCCGCACCCGCGCGCAGTGGCGCGCTCGTGCCAGCCGGGCGCCCCACCGCCGGCCCTGGCCGGGCGCAAGCATGCCCGGGTGCCGCCCCTCCGCCGGCTCCGGCCGCGCGCGATCACGCCCGGGAACCGCCTTTTCGACCTCTCCGGCCGCCCGCAAGGGTGCCCGGGCACCGGCCGCCCGCGCACCGATCACCGAGCGCCCTCCCGTCCGCCGCTGGCCATTTTTTCCCTCCGCTCCTATTTTGAAAAAACAAAAAACAAAAGCAGCTTACCCCGGCCATCGTCCGACGCACCCTGCAGAGATGATAACCAGATCCGCTGCCGACTGTTCAAAAACCTTCGCACTCCCTCCCAAGGTTTGGACTACAAAGGTTTGGGGGGCTTATGATGGGTACTCATAATAGAGCCTCATATTTATAAAAGAGCTTGGTAGAGATCTTCTTAGAAAGGCAACAAATATTTCCAAAGACGGATCATTTCCAAAGAGGAATTACTTCCAAAGACGGGTCATTTCCAAAATCTCTCCTCCCCCAATTTGGCAGGAAAAGTAAGACGCGGAAAGCCGTCGCAAACATGACAGAGAGTCCCCCACCCATCGCGGGGGGAATTCCCACCGCCGCGCCGCGTCCCGGAAGGGACGCGGCCAAGTCGCGCCCCCTTGGGGCGCGGCCTTGGCCGCACCCCCCGCGGGGTGCGGCCAAACCACACCCCCCACGGGGTGCGGCCAAGCCGCACCCCACGCGGGGTGCGGCCAAGCCGCACCCCCTCGGGGTGCGCCCGGGCCGCACCCCCTCTTGGATGCGCCTACGTCGCATTCCCTCAGGATACGGCCGCTTCCACCCCTCCTCGGGGTGCGGTCCGGCGCCCGCTCCTCGCCAAAGGATCCCGGTCCCACTTTTAGGGGGCGACCTCCCGATTCGCCGTCCGCCCGAGGCGTCCTCGTGGTTCGTTGCGCACTTGGAGCGCTTCAGCACTAGCGCGCGCTCAGAACGTTTCTGAGCGCGATCAGGAAGCTTTCTCACTTTTTGTCTTTCCAGCTTCTCACTTTTTGGGTTTCCGGCTTCTCACTTTTTGTCTTTCCGGCTTCTCACTTTTTGGGTTTCCGACTTCTCACTTTTTGTCTTTCCGGCTTCTCACTTTTTGGGTTTCCGGCTTCTCACTTTTTGTCTTTCCGGCTTCTCACTTTTCAGGAATAGTCAGTCGCCTTTTTCGCCTCCAACGGAACTGCCCGAACTGCCCGAGCTGCCCAAGCTGCCCGAGGGGCAAGGTGGTCATTTACGAAAAATGGCGATCCGAGGGCCCCGAACCGGAGAATATGATTCGTCCACCGAGCATTTATGGAAACTACCAACGACAAAATTACCGGGTCACCCCCGGCCAGAGCTATAAAAGGTTCCCCAAGGCTTCATTTGAAAGGACCTTGACTTCTGGACCCGGGAGAGCTCCTTGCAGACTTTTGCGGAATTCTCCTTCGGCGCTTGAAGATCTCCTTCGTGGACTTGAAGATCTTCATCATCCCGAAAGGCGACTAGCCTTCTCACTTCCGAAATGCCACTAGCATTCTCAGAAGGAAAAGGCGACTAGCCGTCTCACTTCCGAAAGGCGACTAACATTCTCAGAAGGGAAAAAGACTTAGTTTTTCCGAGAGGTGGCCTGTCACCCTCGGAGCTCGTTCTCTCTCTCTCCAAATATTGTAACGAGCAGCGGCCTGTCGCGCTCAAGTTCTAGTTTCCAAGTTGTAACCCCCAGAAGATAGTGAAGTTTGGTCGGCACAGCTCCGGCCGCGTGGTTTTTTACCCTTTCCGGGTTTTCTACGTTAAAAAGTCCCTGTGTACTCAGCAAATCTCTAATTGACTGTTTGCGCGCTTAGTTCGCTCACGAGCTAAGGTGGTTCAAGTGAACCGGTCTACCACAAGCCCCAAGCGTTCCGCAACAGGGTTTTTTGATCGCGACGACTTTCTCCTGCGCAAAACTCTTGCTCGACTCGCCCATGTTCTCGAATGAAGCATTTAGTAAATTCATGGTCACTCTAATATTGTTATGTTAAAAATTAAAGTGAAAAAACAAACAAACAATTATTGGTTCTGTACAGATGATGTACATATGGGTATTCGACGCAGGGCTCTATTTGGATCTCGACGCACATGTTTTCCTTCACGTCGACTAGCTCATTACATCTCGACGCAAGGTTGTTTCCTCCATCCCAGTTTTGGCGCACATTGCATGCTTGCTGGCTCGGTTTCTACGCAAGAATGGCTCGCGCTGACTTCTCCCCCTCTCCTCTCGACACTTAGAGTTTGCATATATATATATATACACACACACACACGAGCAGTCGTGCACGGGGGACCCTGTGCGGGGCGGAAACTTTGGTCGGGGAGGTGACATTAGTCATGGGCGTCAACATTGGTCGGTGCGGCGATATTGGTCGGGGGCGGCGACATTGTGCGGGGATAGCGACATTGGTCGGAGCGGCGACCTTGTATATGTTAAGGTATATTTATATAAGAGTTAACAGGTCCATAACGGGTCGTCGGGGATTTAGGATTTTGGCCAAAAATACTCCTGATGGGGGCAACGTGTAGAGCGTTCCAAACTAGACGGTCACACGGGATGCTTCGAGCACCATAACATTCTCGAAGTTGTTTTGTTGTGTGTGCCCTAGCCTCCCCCCTCTCTCCCGTTCGTCTCTCGCGCGCAAAGGAGGAAACGTGAGGAGGCGCCGCCCTCCCGTCGGTCTCCCTCTCGCTCTCACCCGCCTTCTCTCGCGCCAAGGGGACGCCGCCCCTCTTTCTCTCGCTCTCGCACGCCTTCTCTCGCGCCAAGGGGACGCCACCCCTCTTTTTCTCGCTCGATCGAAGGAGCCGCCGGCCTCCCCCCTGTTTCTCTTGCAGGCTCGGCCGATCTCGCGCTAGGAGGCGCGATCCCCTCTCGCCCGATCTTCAGGCAAGGAGATCCCGCCGCCTCCTCCTCTCTCGCGTGCAAGGAGACGGCGTCGATCGTGCGCCAAGGAGGAATCGCGAGTGGCCGCTCCCTCGCCGCTCGCCCCTGTTCTCGCGGAAAGCCTCTGCCGCCTCTCTCTCGCTTGGCCACCACCACTGCGCCTTGGAGAGATCGAGAACCGCTGATCCGATTTCTTCCTCACCGCAAGGAGGCGTCGCTGCCGATCTGTGGAGGACGACCTCCAAATCTATCACTGATGAACGCCGCCTCTATTTCCTCTCACGAGGAGTCGTCGCCGCCTCCCTCGCCCGGGATCTGGAGATCCCCGATCACGCCGCCGCAAAGGAGGAAGGCGCGCTCCCGTACGCGCTAGCGATAGCCGCCGCTACCGCCAGACGCTAGTGGATAGCGTCGGCGCTAGCGCCACTTGCTAGCCGCCGCTCCTCGCCTCTTTGGGTGGTGTCTCCGACAACTCCATACCTAGCCATCACCGTCAGAAAGACACGATGCTGAAGGGAAACAATACGTCCTCTCCTGTGCCGATGATCAAGTAGGAGAAATTCTCAAACTCCGAATTTAGCGCCTGGAAATGGAACACGCAGTTCGGTATGAAGTACTTGAATATTTTCTATACACTGTAGTCCGATTTTGCAGATTTCAAAGGAGAAGATGATGAAGCTCAGTGGATCAGCGACGAAGACTTTTGTCGTGACTACCTCCTCAATTGTCTCTCCCACTCTCTGGCAGAGACTTGTGGCAAGCTAAAGACTGCAAAGGAAATCTGGCTCGCTCTAGAAGACCAGTTCAAGGAAGAGGAGAATATGCCCAAGACGCACCTGGTGGACAAATTCATGGCATTCACCTTCACTGAGGAAAGAGAAATTCTGCCGCAAATTGCAGACCTGGAGAATCTTGTGGCAAAGCTGAACAGTGAGAACGTCCCTCTGCCAGATGGGTTCGTTGCCGGAGCAATCATCTTCAAGCTCCCCTCTGCATGGTACTCTTTCAAGACTAAGATGTATCGGAAGAAATCTCAGGTCAGTCTCAAGGACCTGAAACGGTTTATCTGTATTGAGGACGAGAACCAGACTAGGCACGCCTTAGAGACCGTTAGCAAGCAGAACTCTGCTGCCAACATGATCACGCATCCTAAGCGCAAGCTTAAGCATGGAAAGTCGAAACCGCCGATGAGTGCACCCGCAGTTGCTGACACCAGCAAGAAGGTCAAGAAATTCAAAGGCAAGTGCTACAACTGCAATAAGTTGGGTCTCTCTGCTTCCGAGAGCAGACAACCAAAAAAGCGAGAATCTAGCACACCAAAGGTGGAAAATAAAGCGAACATGCTTCATCAGACTGCGCCTACCCACTTTGTTGCCATGGTGGGGAACGATAAGGCCAGTACAGAGTGGTGGCTAGATTCAGGTGCTACCTGTATAACCCGTAATTCGTCGAGGTCAAAGTGGATCGAGGGCAGCTTAAAAGATCTCGCCCACCTGGGGCGAGTAGAGAAGATCTCGCAAGGTGCAGGCTCGGCAAAGTCCCATGTTGTCGTCCCAGCAGGGCCCCAGAAGCGAGCAAGGGCTCGCCGTCTCGCGGTGAGTAGGCTGCGAGAGCCAGTGGCGCAAGGGCTCGCCTCCTCGCGGTGAGCGGGCCGCGAGAGCAAGTGGAGCGAGGGCTCGCCACCTCGTGCGGGCGAACCAGCCTAGTGTTTATAACACCAGGGGGCTAGCGAGAGGTGCCCTCACGGGCCACTCGCATAGGGGAATCTCGCGAGCCTCACTCGCGAAAGGACTCGCGAGTGGCGCATGGCAAGGCGAGTGGGGGCCCGCCCCTACTCGCAAGAGGATTTCTCGCGAGCCCAGCACGCAGGAAGAGAGGCGAGTGGCGCCTTCACGGGCCACTGGCCCAGCAAGGGTCTTCAGGTGCATATACCCTGATACCCTTGGTGGTCTGCCCATAGCCTTTTAGAATAGCGGAGTTTGGCTGTTAGCAGACCATTTTGGGGTGCATTTAGTAAAACCAAAAGGCGGATTTCCGCTATTAGCAAACCAGAAGAGAAAATCTATATATAGACCTTGAAGGGCACCTTTGGAGAGGATTCGAATTCGAACTCTTGTCTTTTCCTCCCTAGGTTCTTTGGTTAGCCTCTCAGGCTCTCCAAGGGTACCCAACTTCAGTTTTAGCTTGGGAGGGGAAGCGCTCTAAAGATCTTCTGGGTGTGTGGTGGGACCTCCGCGTTGTAGCCAAGGGTCTGTGTCTAGCTCCAAGCTAAGTCTCCGGTCAAGTTACCCCTTGGGATCAGTAGGTGCTAGCTGCCCCCCTTCACGGGGGTCCGAACTCCTCGTTGGGCTAGATACTGGTTTCAACATTTATGGTGCGGTGAGCGTGGAAAGAAGTTAGTACAAGAAAGTCTTAAGGAAGCGGCATGACATGAGAGGATGAGCGAAATGCCGGCTTCGGCGGTTCGCCACCACCCAGTGCACCAGCGACAGTGGAGATGTTGGCAGACCTTCGAAGGGATCTGCTCGGGGCAATCCAGTATGCTTTCGCCACGGCGCGGGGGGGATCTCTCTACCCCTGCGTCCCAGGTGGTTCCGACGTCAGGAGTCGGCGAGAATGCCATGGGGCAGAGGGCAAGGAAGGAGGTGGCGGTCGAGGCGTCAGGGCGAGATTTTGCAGGGCGAGAACTCTTTCCTAGCCCGGCGAGTGCGAGTGTGGACCCGGCGAGTGCCATCCCGACAGGCGGGATCTCGGCCAACGGGTTCCCGGTGAGCGGTACCCCCGCGAGAGCGAGTCCATCAGGAGCGGGCCCGTCTAGAGATCTCGTGGGGTGAGTGCAGCAGGCCCGAGGGGTGAGTGGAGGAAGTCCGTTCCGCGAGTTGGTGCTCTCGACACCACTCTGGAGGGGTTCAGGGTGTTGGACATGATGTACTACACCGGCAAGGATGACCCCATCCAGCACCTGCAGTGGTTTGAGGACATGGTCTCACTCAGGCCCATGTTGGACGCCTTCAATTGCCGCTCTTCGCAGCTACCTTGAAGGAGAAAGCAAGGGACTGGTTTCACCAGCTCCCGAGAGGATTGATCTATGCGTTCGAAGACCTACGTCGTAGCTTTTTGCCTTGCTTCTCGACCTCGAAGAAGAAGAAGAAGGACGTTGAGGCGCTCTTCAAGATTAAGTAAGGGTCAGGGATCCGCTGGCCCATTATGTAGATAGGTTCCAGGAGGAGGTCTTGCTCGTGCAGGAGGTGCCCGGGTTCACACTCCAGCTTGCCTTCACGGTGGGGCTGCGGGATGGATTCTTCAAGATGAACCTGAAGCGGAAGGCCCCCTTGTCCTTTGAAGAGTTGAAGGAAAGGGCGGTGGAGGAGATCGAGTGGGAGGTAGCCAACCCGGAGTTCACAAGAAGGTTAGCAAAGCTAAGTGAGTCAGAGGTCGGGCAGAAGGAAGTCAGGAGGAAGGACGAGTTGAGGGCTCCAGAGCCAGGGTGGAGGCAGGGCCCGAGGCCACTCCTCCCCCTGCCCCAGCACGCCATGGCGATTGGCTGGGGAAGAGGGAGGAGAGCCAGAAAAGCAGAAAGAAGAGGTAGAGGAGGGGGCAGGGTGGCGTTATCCTAATATGACTTCCACCAAGAGGAAGGTCACGCGACGGCTACCTGCCCAAAGTTTTTGGAAATGAGGGGGACAAGGGATTAGATGCAGCAACAACAACAACCGGTGAGGATCGAGGAGGTCCCTGCCTGGGAGGAGGAGACGAATGAGAGGCAGGAGGGATGTCCCGAACTAAGCGGTGATGACCTGAAACGTTTCTACCCTTGAATTCATATAGTGCGATGGTTTACTTTTGAACTTAGTTTTTCTTGCATGTAATATGATAACCAATGGGATGAAAGTTTTCAAAAAGTACTTAGCCCCAATGCAGACCCGCTGACCAGGCTCCCACCAAGCTGGCAGGGCCGTAGGATCGCTCAGTGGCAGGAAGGTTTCAAAAAGTACTTAGCCCTGATGCAGACCCGCTGACCAGGCTCCCACCAAGCTGGCGGGGTCGTAGGATCGCTCGGTGGCAGGAAGGTTTCAAAAAGTACTTAGCCCTGATGCAGACCCACTGACCAGGCTCCCAACAAGCTAGCAGGGCCATTGGATAGCTCGGTGGCAGGAAGGTTTTAAAAAAAGTACTTAGCCCCGATGCAGACCCGCTGAACAGGCTCCCACCAAGCTGGCATGGCCATAGGATTGCTCGGTGGCAGGAAGGTTTCAAAAAATACTTAGCATCGATGGCGACCCGCTGACCAGGCTCCCACTAAGCGAGCAGGGCCGTAGAATCGCTCGGTGGCAGTAAGGTTTCAAAAAGTACTTAGCCCCAATGCAGACCCGCTGACCAGGCTCCCACCAAGCTGGCAGGGCCATGGGATCGTTCGGTGGCAAGAAAGTTTCAAAAGGTACTTAGCCTCGAAAATGTAGTTGGCTTGGCGCAGACCCGATGGTCAGGATCTCACATAGCTGGCAAAGGCTAGGCAGTACTCAAGAATTGGTGAACTTCACAGGAAGGAAACAAAGGAGGGGGCGAGTGAACTTCAACATTTATTTGTCGTCCAAGATCTCACTCACTCGCCAACGTAGTATAGCTCAGCAAGTGGGAAGCGAGTCTCGCGCGAGGAGTGGTAAGGTCTGTAGTTTGGTTTAAGGCGAATCGAGCAGGCGAGTGCTGGCTCCATCAGGCACTTGCCCGGAGGTAAAAGATAAGAAGGTGGGTGTCGGCTCCATCAGGCACTCGCTCGGATATAAAAAGGATAGAAGGGGAGTACCGGCTCCATCAGGCACTCACCCAGAGGTGAAAGGAAAGCAGGGGGTGTTGGCTCCATCAGGCACTTGCCCGGAGGTAAAAGGTAAGCAGGGGAGTGTCGGCTCCATCAGACACTCGCCCAGATATAAAAAGGTAAGCTGGGGAGTGTCGGCTCCATCAGGCACTAGCCCGGAGGTGCAAGGGAAGCAGGGGGTGTCGGCTTCATCAGGCAATCGCCCGGAGGTAAAAGGTAAGCAGGGGAGTGTCGGCTCCATCAGGCACACGCCCGGAGGTGCAAGGGAAGCAGGGGGTGTCGGCTCCATCATGCACTCGCCCGTAGTGGTATGTGGTCTAGCTCCAATCTCTTCGAACCACAAGTTCTCCATTGTTTTTTCCGACCTCGTGCCGTGTCCGAAAAAAAGCGGGGATTGTGTACAACTCGTAATTCGTCGAGGTCAAAGCGGATCGAGGGCAGCTTAAAAGATCTTGCCCACCTGGGGCAAGTAAAAAAGATCTCGCAAGGTGCAGGCTCGGCAAAGTCCCAGGTTGTCGTCCCAGCAGGGTCCCATAAGCGAGCAAGGGCTCACCGTCTAGTGGCGAGCAGGCTGCGAGAGCGAGTGGCGCAAGGGCTCGCTGCCTCGTGGTGAGCGGGCCGCAAGAGCAAGTGGAACGAGTGCTCGCTGCCTCGCGCGAGCGAACCAGGCTAGTGTTTATAGCACCAGGGGCTAGCGAGAGGTGCCCTCACGGGCCACTCGCAGAGGAGGATCTCGCGAGCCTCGCTCGCGGAAGGACTCGCGAGTGGTGCATGGCAAGGCGAGTGGGGGCCCGCCCCTACTCACAAGAGAAGTTCTCGCGAGCCCAGCTCACAGGGAGAGAGGCGAATGGCGCCTTCACGGGCCACTCGCGCAGCAAGGGTCTTCAGGTGCATATACCCTGATACCCTTTGTGGTCTGCCCATAGCCTTTTAGAACAGTGGAGTTTGGCTGTTAGCAGACCATTTTGGGGTGCGTTTAGTAAAACCAAAAGGCGGATTCCTGCTATTAGCAGACCAGAAGAGAAAATCTATATATAGACCTTGAAGGGCACCTTTGGAGAGGATTCGAATTCGAACTCTTGGATTCTTCCTCCCTAGGTTCTTTGGTTAGCCTCTCGGGCTCTCCAAGGGTGCCCGACTTCAGCTTTGGCTTGGGAGGGGAAGCGCTTTAAAGATCTTCCGGGTGTGTGGTGGGACCTCCGCGCTGTAGCCAAGGGTCTGTGTCTAGCTCCAAGTCTCCGATCAGGTTCCCCTTTGGGATCAGTAGGTGCTAACTGCCCCCCTTGAAGGGGGTCCGAACTCCTCGTTGGGCCAGATACTGGTTTCAACACTACCTGCCATGTCTGCAACAATCTAGCTCTTCTGAAGGATCTCACTACTGCGAATGAGACAGTTACTGTTGCAAATGGTGCCACTACAGAGGTTCTTCAGACCGGGACTGCGGATTTGCAACTCTCTTTAGGTACGCATTTAATTTTGAAAAATGTTAAATTTATACCTACATTAGCTGCTAATTTAGTTTCAATTAGCCTGTTATGCGATGTTGGTATGTCTTTTAACATTAGTGGCGGTAGAGTAACTTTAATGGTTAACTCAAATTATTTTGGTTGTGCCTATGTCTTAAACGGGATGTATAGACTGAGTCTAGCAAATGAAGTAGTACACACAGTTAGTTCAACCTTGATAGATCCTAAGACTTTACAAGCAAGACTAGGACATGTGAATTACTGAAAACTACTATTGCTAGCTAAAACTCATAATATCCCTCTAGACACAAAAACCAAATTCGACAAATGTGAAATTTGTGCTCAAACCAAGATAACTATAACACCTTTTAGTCAGGTTTCTAGGAGCACACAATCTCTAGAGCTAATACATTCTGACATTTGTGATTACAAAAGTTTTGCCACCCGAGGAGGTCGGAAGTATCTGATAACATTTATCGACGGTCACTCTAGATTCAGTCACATTTTTCTCCTTAAATCCAAGGATGAAGCCTTTGAAAAATTTCATATTTTCAAAGAAAGGGTAAAAAATCAACTAGACATGAAAATTAAAAGACTAAGAAGTGATAGAGGAGGAGAGTATTTATCAGGTGAATTTAGAGATTTTTTTGTCAGGAGTGGCATTATCCCTGAAACTACCGCCTCGTATTCACCTCAATCCAACGGTATTGCAGAGCGAAAAATAGGACTTTAACAGAAATGTTGAACTCCATGTTGTTGACTGCTGGCATGCCTGCGACTTACTATGGTGAAGTTGTCCTCACCTCAAATCATATTCTTAATAAAGCCCCCCATGCAAAGTTGACAAAGACACCATATAAGCTCTGGTTTAAGCGACCTCCTAGGTTTGATAATCTCAAGACTTGGGGTTGTATCGCTTATGTTAGGATACCTGACCCGAGGAGATCCAAGATTGGACCTAGAACCAACACCTGTGTCTATCTAGGATGTACAGAGGATAGTGCTGCAGACAAATTTTTATATCTCTCAACTAATACAATCATAGAATCTAGAGATGCGATTTTCTTTGAGGATAAGTTCTGTAAAGACAAAAACCTGACTCTTCTAGGTCTGTCAGCCCCCAGTACTGAATATCTAGTTCAGACTAAAACAAGAAACCCTGACACTGAGCCGATAAACACTAGGGTTTTAGAGCCCACAAGGTTATCTAATAGAGAAAAAGTGCCCAAAAACTTGGATACAGATTTTGTGACTTACCAAGTTGAAGCTGATCCATCCACATACAAGGAAGCGATGCGATCTAGGGATTCTCTGTTATGGAAAGAATCCATTCATGATAAGATGAACTCTCTCATGCAAAACCACACATGGAATATAGTTGACCTGCCAAAGGAGCTAAAACCATAGGAAATAAGTGGGTTCTGAAGAAGAAACTAAATCCTGATGGGAGTATCGCTAAATAAAAAGCACGTCTAGTTGCCAAAGGCTACACTCAAGTGAGTGGTATAGACTACTTTGATATATACTCACCTATTTGTCACATTGTGATGATTAGGATTCTTCTCGCTATAACATGTATTGAACATCTTACTGTTCATCAGATGGACATCAAGACTGCATTTCTAAATGGAGATCTGACTGAGGAGATCTACATGCACCAACCTAAAGGGTTTGTCATCGAAGGTCTACAAAATAAGGTCTGTAAGTTGATTAAGTCACTCTACGGATTGAAGCAAGCACCAAAGTTGTGGCACGAAAAAATTGACACTTGTATTAAAGGCATTGGTTTTAAATCAAGCCTATCAGATAAATGTCTGTATATTAGAATGAGTTCAAGTGCAGTCGCCCTTATATGCTTGTATGTTGATGACATGCTAATTTTGGTAACTGATCAGTCTGAGGTGGAAGACGTCAAAGTTACCTTGAAGGAACAATTTAGCATGACAGACTTAGGAGTGGTAAAAACCATCCTAGGCATGGAAGTGAACTTCACTGACAAGGGTATTACCCTAAGTCAGAGTCAGTATATCCGAAATCTACTAGAAAAGTGGGGTTATGATAAAAGCAAAAAGATTGAGACTCCATACGATTACAGTAATAGACTGAAACCTAATGACGGTTCACCTATCAAACAGATGGATTACTCCAAACTCATAGGAAGTCTCATGTATGCTACTACTTGCACTAGACCTGTCATAGCCTTTACGGTTGGCATGTTAAGTAGATTCACTAGTAACTCTGGAAACGACCACTGTGATGCCTTAGACAGGCTAATGCGATACTTAAAGTACACTGAAAAGCATGCTTTATATTACAGTGGGCATCCTCCTATCATTGAAGGTTACTATGGCGCCTCCTGGTGCTCAGATATTGGTGATAGTAGATCCACTAGTGGTTTTGTTTTTACACTAGGAGGAGCTATCGTAGCTTGGAAGTCTTAGAGGAAGACGTGCATTACACTATCCTCTATGGAATCAGAACTCTATGCTCTTGCCTCAGCTGTAGAGGAGGCATGTGGATTAGGGATCTAATAATGGACATTCCAATGACGAGTCTAAAAATGAACTCTATATCATTTTTTTTGTGATAATCAAGACACAAAAACCATTGCAACTAATATTTTGTTCAATGGAAAGTGAAGGCTACTACGGATGAAACAGGCCTGGTTGACCTATCTCACTAGTCAGGGAGTAATTTCTCTACTAGCCGTGAGATCAAAAGATAATGTAGCAGATGTCCTTACTAAGGGCTTATGCAAGGTTCTTACATCTAAAACATCGGGGGATATGGGATTAAAGTCTACTTTGTAGGACTTAATACCTGTTTTATGTTTAAGATTTTAGAACTAAATCTGCATACATTCAAGCATCTACGTGGAGCACACTAAAGTATTTCAGATACTGCCTACTGAAGGCCCGAGACTGAATAGTTGCCTGTCATTCCAAACTTGATGACTTACACCGCTATTTCTGCTCAAAGGTTGGATTAGGTATCATTCGAAAAAGGAATACTAAGGTTGCTGTTTTGTGTCCTGATATTAGGATTATTAATCATATCATTCCAAACTTGATGATATAGTGTCCACAGCTTGTTGTATCATTCCAAATTTGATGGTATAACACTATTGTGAAAATGATTAATAATAATCCAAATAATCGAAGGAACATATGTTTGATTTTATAAAATCAAATATTCTATTTTTGTGTAAATTAGATAAAGATGCTGATATATGATTCTTTCTTCCTGGTTAGAGTATTACGTTCTTATTTGTTAGAACTAATCACTTTAATTTTGATAGCAAATTTCTGAATTCATAGAGTTTAATCTCATGACATTCTTGTTATAATAGTTTGCAGATCAAAAGAAGAATGGGGGAGAGAAAGTGGTTTTTGACCCTGACAATGACGATCTGATGTTTGAATAGACTGAAGATGTAACACCCTCCATGTTACATAGAACATAGAAGTAGGTCCTGCCGGGACCCCACGCCATATTAAACGAATAGAAGAGCGTGTTACTTAATTAGTTTCAAACAGTTAATATAATAACCATTTCAACACAAAGAGTCGTACAACGGAAGCATTTAATATATAAGTACAAACCAGTTTACAAAAACTTGTCCACTTACTATCTAGGAATGAGTACACAAAAAGGGTCTTTACATAATTTGTTTACATCAAAAGTGGCTTCCAAACATCGGCACGCAGGCCGTCCACACATGAAAAATAGTAAACAAAAGGCATTAGCCTTAGAGGGCCAGCACAACACTGTTGGATCTTGTGGCGCCCTTAGAGGGGGGGGGGGGGGGGGGGGGTGAATAAGGGCCTTTTAGAAATTTTGATTTTTACTTAAGAATTTTAAAACAAATTTTACTTTTCTAAAAATTACTTATAAAAATTTCAAACTAATGTAATTTTTAGAATAAATTCAAACACAAATTTCTAAGTTAAAGATTAAACAACCATATTTGCAATTAAGGAAAAGTCATAATTTTATAATCATGAAAATCACATACAAATAATATGATCTTAACAATGCTTAAGATCAAGGCACAAATATGGTAATAACCCTTTTACAATTTGTGTTTACCAATCTGATAGTGCATTATTTATAGTTATTTTTATATAGTATTTTAGTAGTAATTAATTAGTTTTTATATAATTTTAGTTTAATATATATCTAATTCGCTTTATTTTGTGTTTTCAGGTAATCTGGGGCTGCTAATAGCAAATTTAAGCTCACAGCCATGTTCAGGGGAAAGAATGGAACAAGTATGCAAAAATCTTCAGTACACGCCCTCGGTCACGGCCATGACCAAGGGCGTGACTTCAAGTCACGGCCATGACTCAACCCAGCCATCTTACATCTGCCAGATCATGCCGCCAGCCCAATTTAGTATTACACGCCCTCGGTCACGGCCATGACCAAGGGCGTGACATCAAGTCACGACCATGACTCAACCCAGCCATCTTACATCTGCCAGATCATGCCGCCAGCCCAATTTAGTATTACACGCCCTCGGTCACGGCCATGACCAAGGGCGTGACTCCATGTCACGGCCATGACCTAGGGGGTGACCCTTCCCGCAACTGCCAGAATAACTCCAGATCGCGCTGTTTCCCGCCGTTTCCAGATTCGGTCAAGTCACGCCCTAGGTCACGGGGGTGACCGAGGCCGTGACCCGTCGAGATGATTAATTTTGGCGGTTTTTTCTTCCCCAATGTTCCCGGGCTTTCAAGACGCAATTACGCAGCTTACACGCCCTTGGTCACGGGCGTGACCAAGGGCGTGACTCACCAATTTTCTGCCTATAAAAGCCAGCTACTGCCAAAGTGATGGGGATCCGATCCTAGCTTAGATTGGGTCATTTTTATATTAGTTTTTTCAGCATTTTCTTATTGTATTTTCTTTATGCAGAGTTACTTTATGTCTTGCAAATTTCAATTCATAGTTTAGATTTCCAATTCCTGCAATTGTAATTCTCTTTACTTAGTTATAAAAATATTTCTCATTTCAAATATGTTTAGCTGAATTTATAGCATTTGATCGGATGAATTCTTAAGCTTTTCTTATTTTGTAATCTCTCATTTTCGGAGCTTTAGTTTAAGAATTATTACGATCCACTTTTGATTTTTCTCGATTGATCTCATATTGCCGGTATATGAATATCAATTCTTGATCCATTTTCTAGTGATCGAGAGATCCATGAATTTGTGTAGATCATTCATTAGTGGAAAGAGTTGCATGCATTCCTTGAGAGAGGGTGACACAAATCTTCCGGATTGGAGTCAAATCCAATAGTGGGGCTCACCGCATAAAGCAAGCTTAGGTGTTTCGACTGGCCGAGGGGTCTTAATCGATCAACCTAAGGTTAGGTGGTAGTTCTCTCGAGAGAGGCTCTACCATAATTTGGGAACCTCCACGGTCGAATTATTCTATCGCTTTTGGTTATGAATTTAGATTTTACAATTTATTTAACTCAAGAAGGATTTCCGATCAAATGCTCTTTTCTTTCTTTTCTCTTTTATTATTCTAAAAATTTTCTTAAATCTAGATAAAATAATATTAACTTGCGTGAGTGGAAGTAATCAACAACCCCGTGGAATACGACACTTGATATTTATTTCTAAATATCCTATACTATGAATGATAGGTGCTCTTGCCTATAGTTCGTAGAATTTGGAGAAATTTTATATCCTAAATTTTAGCTATCAAGTTTTTGGCGCCGTTGCCGGGGACATATTTTTGTTGATATTTTGAAAGCGTGAATTTTATTACTTTTATCAATCTCTTTCTCCGCCCTCATTTCTCTTTTTGATTTATTTTCAAATTTCATTCTATTAAGTGACGGTTGTTCAATTTTCTTTCTTCAAAAATGTTATCTCAATTGGCCGCCAAAGTTGTCGAGCTTCAAAATAAAGTCAATCTTTGGAAGCCGCACGAAAGTGCCAAGTTAATTGTAATTTTTGTGGAGCACCGCATCGAAGTGAGGATTGTTATATTAATTTTTACTCTCAAAATTTTTCTTATGGAAATAATTTTGAGTTTATTTATGAAAATAATTATTCAAACTTTGATGAAAATAATTCATCTAGTTTTCATGCGAATGATTTTTCCGATTCTAATAATGTTTCTTCTTGCTCCGATATTAATTATTCATGGTGGCACGATCACCCGGATAGTTTTCGGTGCGATGAAGGAAATTCAGTCAATCAAGATTTTCATTCCTCCTCTTTTACCCCACAAAATTCTTTTTCTTCTACTCTTGGGTATTCTCCAGATTCTATTTATCAAAATTTAAATATTTATACCCAAGCTCAAGAAGAACTTCTTTACCACGAATTTAAAAGAGTCATGGAGACACCGGACGAAATTGATGAAGAACATGTTTCTTCACCTCCTCCGCCCGAATCTCCTCCTATTTTTCATGAATTTTCTCTCTCGCCAATTATTCACTTTGAAAGTGAAATTCATGAAAATATTGTGTCCCATGAATTTAGTCCACTTGGAATTTCAAATAATTTTTTGGATACGAATTTTATTTTTGAAAATGAACAACCGGAGCTTAATCATGTGTTTTCACAAGAAACTCCTCCTTGTGAAATATTTTCTGACTCGCTTAATTTTGATTCTTTTTCTTCTAACGATTTTCATGTAGAGGATGAGCCGGTGCAACCAAACGTCTTCACCGATCCATTTGCCGCTCATCTCCAGCAATCCAAATTACCTAAGGTATGTATAGGTAATTTGGATTCACAATTTCGCGCTAACGGAAAACAAAAGAATCAGGATTATAGCGGAGGAGTCGTCGGGCAACAGTTTTCGGCATTTTCACCTCAGCGTGAATTAAGGGAGTTTCCTGTGCATTTTCAATTTGAATATCCTTTTAGCTAACCCTTAACGTCTAGCTAAAAGACGTTAAACAAAGCGCTCTTGGGAGGCACCCCTTGCTTATCTTTATATTTTTGCTATTTTTCTTTTATTTTATGCATTTTCTTTTCCTGTTTGGCCTTTTCATTCTTATTTATAAACATTGGAGACAATGTTTATCTTTAAGTATGGGGGGGTGTTCTCTAATGTTTATTTTTATAAAAAAATCAAAAAAAAAATTGAAAACATGTTAAAAATCATACAAAAATTGTTTCTTTGTTTTCTGTTGCAATTTTGATTTAAAAATATGAAGAATACAAAAAAAATTGTTTTATTTTAAAATGTTTAAAAAACTTATAAAAAAAACTATTTTTCCAATAAGATAAATTTTGTAATATTAAAATTCTCCAAACTTTATTTATGCAAAATTAATTTTAATTATGAGTTGTCTTTATAGGTTTTTTTAAGAGTTTTCTTTTTATGAATTTTTAAATCATATATTTCTGTTCAAAATATGTTAGATTTAATTTTTAGATGAATTTGATTTAATGAGTTTTTCATTATTTTGATTTGTTTAGAATATTTCTTAGTTTTACTTTCTCTCTTTAAAATATCATAATTCAATTTTGTAGTAATTGTGTTAAATATCTTTAGATTTTACTTATATTAACTTGAACTCATAGTTTCTTATAGATTGCTCAATTTATTTTCTATGCTCTTAAAATATTTCTTTGGAATTTTTGTAGCCTTTAAACCCTAGCCCTTCCCCTACCTTTTTGATTAACCCTTTTATTTGGCATATAAAAAAAATATTTGAAAAGATCATATGTCATGGAAATGAGAGGATAAAATTCATCATTCCTAAACATATGCACCCAAATTAGTAAAAGATTATATGGCATGGAGTTGAGAGGATAAAATTCATCACTCCTAAACATATACATTTGGGATATAAAAAAAGAAGAAATTAAAAAAAGATGGAAATGAGAGGATAAAATTCATCATTTCCTATATGCAAAGTAACTTCTTCAATGCCAACTTTACCCCAATTAGCCAAGTTTATTTGCTTATCCTAAGATATTTTTGAGAGAGCATAGTTAATATTTTGTAGTTTTCTAAAAGTTTCTATAATTTTAATCTTGGTTATTTTACTTAATTCAATGCAATTTTGTTTATGAAGATTTAGTTAGAGAATTTTGAAACTAATATTTATTCTACTCATCTCAATTTATGAATTATAAATTATTTCTTATAAATCTGAATTTTAATTTCTTAACTTATTTTGACATGAGTTTTATAAGATTTGGAGTACATAATTAGAAGTAAATCTTTTTGGAAATGTCCTATAAATTCTTCTCGTACTTATAAATTAGTTTTTGCTCTGGAATAGCAAAAGCTTAAGTATGGGGGTATTTGATAGTGCATTATTTATAATTATTTTTATATAGTATTTTAGTAGTAATTAATTAGTTTTTATATAATTTTAGTTTAATATATATCTAATTCGCTTTATTTTGTGTTTTCAGGTAATCTGGGGCTGCTAATAGCAAATTTAAGCTCACAGCCATGTTCAGGGGAAAGAATGGAACAAGTATGCAAAAATCTTCAGTACACGCCCTCGGTCACGGCCATGACCAAGGGCGTGACTTCAAGTCACGGCCATGACTCAACCCAGCCATCTTACATCTGCCAGATCATGCCGCCAGCCCAATTTAGTATTACACGCCCTCGGTCACGGCCATGACCAAGGGCGTGACATCAAGTCACGGCCATGACTCAACCCAGCCATCTTACATCTGCCAGATCATGCCGCCAGCCCAATTTAGTATTACACGCCCTCGGTCACGGCCATGACCAAGGGCGTGACTCCATGTCACGGCCATGACCTAGGGGGTGACCCTTCCCGCAACTGCCAGAATAACTCCAGATCGCGCTGTTTCCCGCCGTTTCCAGATTCGGTCAAGTCACGCCCTAGGTCACGGGGGTGACCGAGGCCGTGACCCGTCGAGATGATTAATTTTGGCGGTTTTTTTCTTCCCCAACGTTCCCGGGCTTTCAAGACGCAATTACGCAGCTTACACGCCCTTGGTCACGGGCGTGACCAAGGGCGTGACTCACCAATTTTCTGCCTATAAAAGCCAGCTACTGCCAAAGTGATGGGGATCCGATCCTAGCTTAGATTGGGTCATTTTTATATTAGTTTTTTCAGCATTTTCTTATTGTATTTTCTTTATGCAGAGTTACTTTATGTCTTGCAAATTTCAATTCATAGTTTAGATTTCCAATTCCTGCAATTGTAATTCTCTTTACTTAGTTATAAAAATATTTCTCTTTTCAAATATGTTTAGCTGAATTTATAGCATTTGATCGGATGAATTCTTAAGCTTTTCTTATTTTGTAATCTCTCATTTTCGGAGCTTTAGTTTAAGAATTATTACGATCCACTTTTGATTTTTCTCGATTGATCTCATATTGCCGGTATATGAATATCAATTCTTGATCCATTTTCTAGTGATCGAGAGATCCATGAATTTGTGTAGATCATTCATTAGTGGAAAGAGTTGCATGCATTCCTCGAGAGAGGGTGACACAAATCTTCCGGATTGGAGTCAAATCCAATAGTGGGGCTCACCGCATAAAGCAAGCTTAGGTGTTTCGACTGGCCGAGGGGTCTTAATCGATCAACCTAAGGTTAGGTGGTAGTTCTCTCGAGAGAGGCTCTACCATAATTTGGGAACCTCCACGGTCGAATTATTCTATCGCTTTTGGTTATGAATTTAGATTTTACAATTTATTTAACTCAAGAAGGATTTCCGATCAAATGCTCTTTTCTTTCTTTTCTCTTTTATTATTCTAAAAATTTTCTTAAATCTAGATAAAATAATATTAACTTGCGTGAGTAGAAGTAATCAACAACCCCGTGGAATACGACACTTGATATTTATTTCTAAATATCCTATACTATGAATGATAGGTGCTCTTGCCTATAGTTCGTAGAATTTGGAGAAATTTTATATCCTAAATTTTAGCTATCAAGTTTTTGGCGCCGTTGCCGGGGACATATTTTTGTTGATATTTTGAAAGCGTGAATTTTATTACTTTTATCAATCTCTTTCTCCGCCCCCATTTCTCTTTTTGATTTATTTTCAAATTTCATTCTATTAAGTGACGGTTGTTCAATTTTCTTTCTTCAAAAATGTTATCTCAATTGGCCGCCAAAGTTGTCGAGCTTCAAAATAAAGTCAATCTTTTGGAAGCCGCACGAAAGCGCCAAGTTAATTGTAATTTTTGTGGAGCACCGCATCGAAGTGAGGATTGTTATATTAATTTTTACTCTCAAAATTTTTCTTATGGAAATAATTTTGAGTTTATTTATGAAAATAATTATTCAAACTTTGATGAAAATAATTCATCTAGTTTTCATGCGAATGATTTTTCCGATTCTAATAATGTTTCTTCTTGCTCCGATATTAATTATTCATGGTGGCACGATCACCCGGATAGTTTTCGGTGCGATGAAGGAAATTCAGTCAATCAAGATTTTCATTCCTCCTCTTTTACCCCACAAAATTCTTTTTCTTCTACTCTTGGGTATTCTCCAGATTCTATTTATCAAAATTTAAATATTTATACCCAAGCTCAAGAAGAACTTCTTTACCACGAATTTAAAAGAGTCATGGAGACACCGGACAAAATTGATGAAGAACATGTTTCTTCACCTCCTCCGACCGAATCTCCTCCTATTTTTCATGAATTTTCTCTCTCGCCAATTATTCACTTTGAAAGTGAAATTCATGAAAATATTGTGTCCCATGAATTTAGTCCACTTGGAATTTCAAATAAATTTTTGGATACGAATTTTATTTTTGAAAATGAACAACCGGAGCTTAATCATGTGTTTTCACAAGAAACTCCTCCTTGTGAAATATTTTCTGACTCGCTTAATTTTGATTCTTTTTCTTCTAACGATTTTCATGTAGAGGATGAGCCGGTGCAACCAAACGTCTTCACCGATCCATTTGCCGCTCATCTCCAGCAATCCAAATTACCTAAGGTATGTATAGGTAATTTGGATTCACAATTTCGCGCTAACGGAAAACAAAAGAATCAGGATTATAGCGGAGGAGTCGTCGGGCAACAGTTTTCGGCATTTTCACCTCAGCGTGAATTAAGGGAGTTGCCTGTGCATTTTCAATTTGAATATCCTTTTAGCTAACCCTTAACGTCTAGCTAAAAGACGTTAAACAAAGCGCTCTTGGGAGGCACCCCTTGCTTATCTTTATATTTTTGCTATTTTTCTTTTATTTTATGCATTTTCTTTTCCTGTTTGGCCTTTTCATTCTTATTTATAAACATTGGAGACAATGTTTATCTTTAAGTATGGGGGGGTGTTCTCTAATGTTTATTTTTATAAAAAAATCAAAAAAAAATTTTGAAAACATGTTAAAAATCATACAAAAATTGTTTCTTTGTTTTCTGTTGCAATTTTGATTTAAAAATATGAAGAATACAAAAAAAAATTGTTTTATTTTAAAATGTTTAAAAAACTTATAAAAAAAACTATTTTTCCAATAAGATAAATTTTGTAATATTAAAATTCTCCAAACTTTATTTATGCAAAATTAATTTTAATTATGAGTTGTCTTTATAGGTTTTTTTAAGAGTTCTCTTTTTATGAATTTTTAAATCATATATTTCTCTTCAAAATATGTTAGATTTAATTTTTAGATGAATTTGATTTAATGAGTTTTTCATTATTTTGATTTGTTTAGAATATTTCTTAGTTTTACTTTCTCTCTTTAAAATATCATAATTCAATTTTGTAGTAATTGTGTTAATATCTTTAGATTTTACTTATATTAACTTGAACTCATAGTTTCTTATAGATTGCTCAATTTATTTTCTATGCTCTTAAAATATTTCTTTGGAATTTTTGTAGCCTTTAAACCCTAGCTCTTCCCCTACCTTTTTGATTAACCCTTTTATTTGGCATATAAAAAAAATATTTGAAAAGATCATATGTCATGGAAATGAGAGGATAAAATTCATCATTCCTAAACATATGCACCCAAATTAGTAAAAGATTATATGGCATGGAGTTGAGAGGATAAAATTCATCACTCCTAAACATATACATTTGGGATATAAAAAAAGATGGAAATGAGAGGATAAAATTCATCATTTCCTATATGCAAAGTAACTTCTTCAATGCCAACTTTACCCCAATTAGCCAAGTTTATTTGCTTATCCTAAGATATTTTTGAGAGAGCATAGTTAATATTTTGTAGTTTTCTAAAAGTTTCTAATGATGTTTAAAGTTTCTATAATTTTAATCTTGGTTATTTTACTTAATTCAATGCAATTTTGTTTATGAAGATTTAGTTAGAGAATTTTGAAACTAATATTTATTCTACTCATCTCAATTTATGAATTATAAATTATTTCTTATAAATCTGAATTTTAATTTCTTAACTTATTTTGACATGAGTTTTATAAGATTTGGAGTACATAATTAGAAGTAAATCTTTTTGGAAATGTCCTATAAATTCTTATCGTACTTATAAATTAGTTTTTGCTCTGGAATAGCAAAAGCTTAAGTATGGGGGTATTTGATAGTGCATTATTTATAGTTATTTTTATATAGTATTTTAGTAGTAATTAATTAGTTTTTATATAATTTTAGTTTAATATATATCTAATTCGCTTTATTTTGTGTTTTCAGGTAATCTGGGGTTGCTAATAGCAAATTTAAGCTCACAGCCATGTTCAGGGGAAAGAATGGAACAAGTATGCAAAAATCTTCAGTACACGCCCTCGGTCACGGCCATGACCAAGGGCGTGACTTCAAGTCACGGCCATGACTCAACCCAGCCATCTTACATCTGCCAGATCATGCCGCCAGCCCAATTTAGTATTACACGCCCTCGGTCACGGCCATGACCAAGGGCGTGACATCAAGTCACGGCCATGACTCAACCCAGCCATATTACATCTGCCAGATCATGCCGCCAGCCCAATTTAGTATTACACGCCCTCGGTCACGGCCATGACCAAGGGCGTGACTCCATGTCACGGCCATGACCTAGGGGGTGACCCTTCCCGCAACTGCCAGAATAACTCCAGATCGCGCTGTTTCCCGCCGTTTCCAGATTCGGTCAAGTCACGCCCTAGGTCACGGGGGTGACCGAGGCCGTGACCCGTCGAGATGATTAATTTTGGCGGTTTTTTCTTCCCCAACGTTCCCGGGCTTTCAAGACTCAATTACGCAGCTTACACGCCCTTGGTCACGGGCGTGACCAAGGGCGTGACTCACCAATTTTCTGCCTATAAAAGCCAGCTACTGCCAAAGTGATGGGGATCTGATCCTAGCTTAGATTGGGTCATTTTTATATTAGTTTTTTCAGCATTTTCTTATTGTATTTTCTTTATGCAGAGTTACTTTATGTCTTGCAAATTTCAATTCATAGTTTAGATTTCCAATTCCTGCAATTGTAATTCTCTTTACTTAGTTATAAAAATATTTCTCTTTTCAAATATGTTTAGCTGAATTTATAGCATTTGATCGGATGAATTCTTAAGCTTTTCTTATTTTGTAATCTCTCATTTTCGGAGCTTTAGTTTAAGAATTATTATGATCCACTTTTGATTTTTCTCGATTGATCTCATATTGCCGGTATATGAATATCAATTCTTGATCCATTTTCTAGTGATCGAGAGATCCATGAATTTGTGTAGATCATTCATTAGTGGAAAGAGTTGCATGCATTCCTCGAGAGAGGGTGACACAAATCTTCCGGATTGGAGTCAAATCCAATAGTGGGGCTCACCGCATAAAGCAAGCTTAGGTGTTTCGATTGGCCGAGGGGTCTTAATCGATCAACCTAAGGTTAGGTGGTAGTTCTCTCGAGAGAGGCTCTACCATAATTTGGGAACCTCCACGGTCGAATTATTCTATCGCTTTTGGTTATGAATTTAGATTTTACAATTCATTTAACTCAAGAAGGATTTTCGATCAAATGCTCTTTTCTTTCTTTTCTCTTTTATTATTCTAAAAATTTTCTTAAATCTAGATAAAATAATATTAACTTGCGTGAGTAGAAGTAATCAACAACCCCGTGGAATACGACACTTGATATTTATTTCTAAATATCCTATACTATGAATGATAGGTGCTCTTGCCTATAGTTCGTAGAATTTGGAGAAATTTTATATCCTAAATTTTAGCTATCACAATCCTTCTCCCAAGGATCGGAAGGCTATCACTTGTCTCTCTCTAGACCAAGCCCAAGCCTATCCTCTAGATCTTCCCAAGATCTAGACGTAGCACACAAGGCCACGATTTCCCACCAAGCCATGCAAGGACTTGGACGCTCCACACAAGGAAGCGATTTTCCCCTAAGCCACGCAAGGACTTAGACGTCACGCACAAGGAGGCGATTTCCCTACCAATACAAAATGAAATGTATATAAATGAAAATACAATATGAAAAGAACAACTCCCTAGAAATTCAGATCTCTGAAAGGAAGGTTGATGCCTCGAGATGATCGTTGATGTAGAAGCGCGCCCGGTCTCATCTTCAATCTCAAACCTTCTAAGCACAAATGGGAGTTGATGAGGTTCTGGAGCTCTCTGGTTCGTATGCACTCAGGAAGGGACTTAGAATTCTCAATGCTTGGAATGCATGAACAAAAGGAGCCAATATATAGAAATTCACTTACGCCTGGGCGACATCAGCTGTCGGAATTTCCGACAGCGCTAAACTGTCGCTCGTAGTGCTGTCGTGTGGGCAGTTGCTGTAACCTCCGAGCTGTCGCGTGGGCGGCATTGATGTCGGATTTCGAACAGTGCAAAACTGCCGCTCGTAGTGCTGTCGTGCGGGCAGTTGTTGTAACCTCCAAGCTGTCGCCTGGGCGACATCGTTGTCGGGTTTCCGACAGCGCAAAACTGCCGTTCGTCGTGTTGCCGTGGGGGAAGTTGTTGTAACTTCTCAGCTGTCGCCTAGGCGACATCAGCTGTCGGAAAATTCTGACAGTGAAATTTTCATACACTCAAATTGAGCTCCAGCAGAATTGTGAACATCTCATACCTATTACCTGCACACCATTAATAAAAATAGAATCAAATACATCGGGACTTTGTTATTATCAAACCGGAAGAGTGCAAAATGCATGCTCCAACAAACACAGCAGTAGGGGCTTCAGCCTGCTATTTCCCACTAGTCTCGTCAGGACTTGTACAAACAAATCCACCAAAAGAGTGGGGGAAAACAAGCCACCTGTCAGCTTTAGCCAACCAAGATATAACGACCCCACCCCTTTCTTGGGGCGGTGGTACTCCATCCCTGTAAGCAAGAGTCAGCAACATATAATCACATATATCCGTAAACAACACCAGCATATGCATTCACATCCATCCGCTTCGTGCTCTCAAGGCACACTTTGGCATACTCCCCGAGTTACGCCTCCAAGCTAAGTCTTATTTCAAATTAGACAAACAATTTGAGCTAGGCCGTACACACAAAGTTCCAGCACTCTTCCATAGCCCGGTGCACCGAGGGGCGACCTCTTCACCACCACTATGGGCGGGTTCGGATCAGCTAGGCCCGTGCTCAATCATCGCGATCAACTCTGCACAATGCGGGTAAGTTTTCACCTTATGCCCGTCACTTAAAGCTAGGCTCTTCAGGCCCTTCAACTTCTTCTACTACGCAACCAGTCCCCAAGACTTTAGGTCACACAGGCTCACACAATCTGCGCACTGGGTGCTACCACCGGCGCTAACTCTAGCGCCCGGCGCTAGCAATAGAACCCAGTTCTGCCCGGCACTAGTAACAGAACCCTGTTCCGCTACCTCTGGGAAAACACCTCCAGAAATCAACATCTTAGCTCACCTGGAGCTACCGCCGGCGCTAACGCTAGCGCCCGGTGCTAGTAACAGAGCTTAGTTCTGCTACCATTTTTCCGGTATTTTCTGGGAAACACCTCCAGATCACTTTGTTGTACAACATAATACACAGAACCTCCGAGATGTCGCCTGGGCGACATCGATGTCGAATTTCCGACAGCGCAAAATTGCCGCTCGTAGTGCTGTCGTGCGGGCAGTTGTCGTAACCTTCGAGCTGTCGCCTGGGTGACATCATTGTCGGATTTCCGACAGCGCAAAACTGTCGTTCGTCGTGTTACCGTGGGGGAAGTTGTTGTAACTTCTCAGCTGTCGCCTGGGCGACATCAGCTGTCGGAAAATTCCGACAGTGAAATTTTCATACACTCAAATTGAGCTCCAGCAGAATTGTGAACATCTCATACATGTTACCTGCACACCATTAATAAAAATAGAATCAAATACAAACGGGACTTTGTTATTATCAAACCGGAAGAGTGCGAAATGCATGCTCCAACAATCTCCCCCTTTTGATAATAACAAATCCGTATAAAAAGAAATCATGTCTATTTAGGTTGTTGATTTTAACATATCGTGTGTGCACAAAAATAACATGATATATTCCTCTTAAAAAAATAATCTCCCCCTAGATGAATGCTCCACCTAAATGAATGCTCCCCCTAAATTAATGCTCCCCCTAAATGTTAAAGTAAGTTGAAATGATGTATTGTTTAGGTGGAATATTTAGGTATAATAGTTTTTTGATTTCTTGAATATACTTATAATTCTCCCCCTTTTGGTATTAGCAAAAGATAATATGAGATAAATGAGTTGTTCTTAAGGGAAGAGATAGGATGTAGAAAATAAGAGTAAGTGGAAGCACTTGCTGGGAAAATGATTGAAGGTCTTGAAGTAATAGTAATATGCCATAGTATTGAATAAACTCATGAAGAGACGGTATAGCCATATGAAGTAATAAAATAAAATAACTTAAACATGATTAAGGTCATTTTAAAGTATCTTAGAAAGACACAATTGTGTATAGAAATTTGGAATATTTTCGGTCCAATTCTCATGAGATGAATGTTTATATAACATAATGATGTGTACATGTGATACTTAGATCAAACATATGAAGTTATTTAATGTACATGATCATTGGAATAGAGAACATAATATAAGCATATAAAGACAACTTTAACCTTGAAGATATAGCATAATAAGAATAGAATACCAATTTTCTTTTGCACAAGACACTTTACAATTCTTTCCAAGGTGCTTAACCTCACAATGCTTATTAAGACTTATCAGGAGGGTAAGTAGTGCTTGGTGGAGTATCCTTGTCTTTAATTTAAACTCTTTTTT
This sequence comes from Dactylorhiza incarnata, assembly GCA_033032865.1. Classification (NCBI taxonomy): domain Eukaryota; kingdom Viridiplantae; phylum Streptophyta; class Magnoliopsida; order Asparagales; family Orchidaceae; genus Dactylorhiza; species Dactylorhiza incarnata. The sequence goes on along the minus strand of JAWHQI010000187.1, from coordinate 4,797,367 downwards.
TGTGATCACATATTTTGTGATATCTTAATTTCGAGATATTTATAATTTTTTTAATTGACCAAGGATCTCCGAATTCACTTGAATCGCAAAGATGGTGTATATTTTGTTGTGCTAACAAATCAAGGTTCAATGTAGTATTTATGAAGTGCTATTGTATTATGTTAAAGCAAATATGATTCATGTATATATTAAATAGAAAGACATATGTATGGATAAAAAGAAGTGAATGTGATAGTTCAATATTATATATAAATAATTTCTCATACTTAGAGGCATGCGAAAACAATTTCCAATAGTCTAACCAACTTAGTAGGAGTGTCAATACGATGATAGATTGGAAATGAAATCATATAATCATGTAATAGCCATTTTAAAAAAAATAAAAAGCACATGGTTTGGCATCAATTCATGAGTTGTAGTATTAATAATGACATATAACTACTGGAAAGCATCAAAGGGACCAAAAACTGAAGATTAAGCAAATCGGGAGCTGTCGGAAATTTCCGACAGTCACTGTCGCCTGGGCGACAGCTAAAAATATAAATACGGCTCAAAACCGAGTCAAACCCTATTGTGCATCATTTTCTGGACTGAAGGGAGAGAGGAAGCTGTCGGAGTTCGGCGACAACCCTAGATTTAAGGTATGGGTTTTTTTGATTTTGAAGTTTTTGACTCAAAAGTTTTAGAGATTTGTGATTTTGGAAAGGAGAGAAGATGAAAAATGTGTTTTTCATTTTACCTTTGATGAATGGTGTAGATCTTTGAAGTTTTGTGTATAAAAGAAGTAGATCTAGTGTAAATCAAGTGGATCTTGGTGAAATATGTTTGGATTTTGTGATTTTTGGGGTTGAAGTGTTGGGTTTTTTTACATGGTTTAATTTAAAAAAAAAACTGAATATTTTTCTTTTGAAGAAGGTTGAAGAAGATGAATAGTAAGGATGTGTGAGAAGATGTAGTTTTGTTCTAGAAAAAAAATTTTGTTAACAGAAATATAGCTTGATTTTTAGTAGATCTGGAAGTTTAGTTGAAAAAATTAAAGAAAAGTTCACTGGAGTACTGTCGGAATTTTCCGATAGTCAATGTCGCCTGGGCGACATCGTCCCAGTGCACAGAACTTGTTTAATTCATTTTTGTTTTGTTATGTTTGCAGAATGGCTTCCAGTTCTAAGGCACGAAGGAGTATGTCTGAAGATGCGCATAGTTCTTATCAAGTTTACCCTGGGATTGAGAAAACAATAATTGGAGTGTCAAAATATGTAGAGTTTGACTCTCCGAAGCACGATCATATCTATGATAGTCTTGCTAATGCAGGTATAATTTCAGTAATCACAGCAGATACGTTCTCATCCTTTTTTATTCGAGAATTTTATAATCATTTGGAAGACCCGAGTTACACTGAATTGGATGGGGGAGTGAGATCTAGAATCCAAGGTCAACAAGTGGAAATAACACATGTTGATCTTAGAGAGGAATTCGGTCTTCTTATGAGTGAACATATGCCAGATATAGTGGAGAGCTATAGAAAGGATAGAGATTGGACTCTTGTAAACATGAGTTTACATGGAAGTCAAAAGAAGACCTTAATCACTGAAGTTTCTTCACTTACCTCCGATGCATATTTAGTCCAAGATATATTGAGAAACTCAGTTATGTTAAAAAGTGGAGATACAAGGAGTATCACGACACAGTTGACGCTGATTACATACTTTATTATGGAGGAGGAACCTTTTGATGTAGCGGACTTCATCCTTTCCCAGATTCGGTATGCTTTTAGATTAAAACATCCAAAATGGGTGAAGATTCATACTCTGCCAATGGGGGCTATAATTTTACGTATACTATATAAGAAGTATGGATGGATAGTTCAAGATTCGTACTTTGATGATTGTTTTCATGAGATATACTATACCGGTACTATAAAAGTGAAGAAGATGCATAAAAAGCCTCATCCTGGAATAGAGATTAGAGAGCCTACAATTCCTAGGGGAGGATCACTACGAGAGTCTATAGATGATCTTCATGATTCCTTTGAGGAGCACAAAAAGAAGTGAAGAAGGATCGCAGTAGAATGCAGAAGTTTATGAAATTTCCGACATGGTAAGAAGCGGCCGAATGGCAAATTCCAAATGAAGAACCGCCACGCCAATCGGTGAGGCGGACTCGACGTGGTAAGGGCGTAAGACGAGGACCTCCAGAAGACTGTCTAGAGAGCAGCGGGGCTGGTTATGAGGATTCTGAGTAGTTTTCATCAGGGTGCTGCTTCTGACTAATGTCAAAATTTTCCGACATCCACTGTCGCCTGGGCGACAGTGAATTTGCCCATATTTCATTTTCTGTTATCTGAACTTGATCCTATGTTGATTTCTACTATTTTTTGTGGAACAATTTTATGTAATATTAATTATGTGAGAAATTTTCTTAAGTAATTAAAATTCTATGGTTTGATTTAAAATTTAGTCTTTCTTTTTAAAATGTATAGGTTTTGTGATATTTTTTTTATTTTATAGGTCATAAGGAGTGATATAATCATTGTGAAATGTCTAGGATTCCCAATTCTAGCCTAAGCATAGAAAAACGGGAATCCGGTAACGGTTTAGTGAATATATCCGCTAGTTGATTATCCGTGCCTATAAATGAAATTTTTATGTGGTTATTTTTAATATGATCTCTAATAAAATGATGTCTCACATCAATATGCTTAGACCTTGAATGATGGACCAGGTTGTATGTTAAATCAATTGCACTTTTATTATCACACCATAATTCAATAGTTTGTTGTTCAATATTAAAGTCTTCTAAAGTTTATTTCATCCAAAGAGCTTGTGCACAACAACTACCAAGTGTGATGTATTCGGCCTCGGTGGTTGAGAGGGCAACATAATTCTATTTCCTACTCGACCATGAAATGAGTGAAGGGCCTAAGAAGTGACAAGTGCCACTAGTGTTTTTCCTATCTAGTGAACAACCAGCATAATCAGAATCAGAGTAGCCAAAAAGAGTAAAATCATCGCTATGAGGATACCATAAACCAAGTTTAGATGTGCCAATTAAATATCTAAAAATTCATTTTACCGCTTTTAAATGTGATTCTTTGGGATCGGCTTGAAATCTAGCACATAAACAAACTGAAAACATAATATTTGGTCTAGAAGCAGTTAAATATAAAAGTGAACCTATCATGCCTCTATATAAAGTTTGATCTATTGATATTCCATTTTCATCTTTTCCTAATTTTAAAGATACACTCATAGGAGTATTTGCTTGTTTGAGATTTTCAAATCCAAATCGTTTTAAAACATCATGAATATATTTTGATTGGTTAATAAGAACTCCATCATGTTTTTGAACAATTTGAAATCCTAAGAAATATTTTAATTCTCCTACCATACTCATCTCAAATTCACTTTCCATCACTTTTACAACATAATTACACAACTCTTCATTAGTGGCTCCAAAAAAAATATCATCAACATAAATTTGTAAAACAATTAAATCATCATCTACTTGCTTAATGAAGAGTGTACAATCAACACCACCCATTTTAAAACCATTTTGTAATAAATATATAGTCAATCTATCATACCATGCTCGTGGTGCTTGTTTTAAACCATACAAAGCTTTTAGCAATCTATATACGTGATTAGGAAATTTTTCATTTATAAATCCTGGGGGTTGTTCAACATAAACTTCTTCTTTAATCAACCCGTTTAAAAATGCAGTTTTAATATCCATTTGCAATAATTTAAATCTTTTATGGCTAGCAAATGCAACAAAAATTCTAACTACTTCCAATCGTGCTACGGGTGCAATTGTTTCATCAAAATCTACCCCTTCAATTTGATTATATCCTTTCGCTACAAGTCTAGCTTTGTTTCTAGTGACCCTAGAGTCACTATCTAATTTGTTTTTGAAAATCCATTTGACTCCTACCACAGGATGATCACTAGGTCTATCTACAAGAATCCAAACTTTATTTCTTTCAAATTGGTTAAGTTCTTCATTCATAGCTAGAAACCAAGATTCATCATTTAAAGCGGTGGCAACATCTTTTGGTTCTATATTTGAGACAAAACATAAATTTGAAAAACTTTCATGTAAACTAGAACGTGTACGTACCCCACTTAATGGTTCTCCAATAACAAGTTCTTGTGGATGATCTTTTGAGAACCTTAGCTCGGTTGGAGGTACATATCCTTGTTCTTCTTCTTCTTCACCATCTTTTTCGTCTTCTTTCTCCACTTTTTCTTCATCATCATTATCATCATCATTTTCCTCAGATTTTGTTCCACATCTTCTTCATTTTTCTCATTACCCGCAACTTTAGTATTTTCTTCACAAGAAATGTTTTCATCAAATTTTACATGAATAGATTCTTCAACCACTTTAGTACGTTTATTATAAACTTTATAGGCCTTGCTAGTTGAAGAATAACCAATGAAAATTCCTTCATCACATTTTTCATCAAATTTTCCTAAGTTATCTTTTGTATTCAAAATAAAGCATTTACAACCAAAAACTTTAAAGTAAGATACATTTGGTTTTCTTTGAAAATAAATTTCATAAGGAGTTAATTGTAATGTGGGACGAATCATGACACGATTAATAATATAGCATGCAGTAATAACGGCTTCGGCCCAAAAATATTTTGGCAATTTAAATTCACAAAGCATAGTACGTCCTAATTCTTGAAGTGTTCTATTTTTCCTCTCCACTACACCATTTTGCTGTGGTGTGCGTGGAGCAGAAAAATCATGTTTTATCCCAAATTCATTACAATATAAAATAAATTTTTCATTATCAAATTCTCCTCCATGATCTGATCTAATGCATTTTACTTTTAAATCAAGTTCATTTTGAATACGTGAAATTAGTTTTACAAATTCATCAAAAGCATCAGATTTTGAATTTAAAAACAATGTCCAACAAAATCTAGAATAATCATCAATAATAACAAACGTATATTTTTTACCTCCTAGACTTTGTGTAGAAATTGGACCAAACAAGTCCATATGTAATAAATGTAAAGGTCTAGTAGTAGAAATAACATTTTTGCTTTTAAAAGATGATTTTGTAAACTTTCCTTTTTGACATGGTGAACATAATGAAGAAAGCTTTCCATTCAAATTTGGCAAACCTTTTATAATTTTATTTTTAGAAAGTTGTACTATACGTTTGGTACTAGAATGTCCTAGTCTCCTATGCCATAATTCAAGTTCATCATTCTTTGAAATAAAACATTTAAGTGTAGAATGAGATAAATCGTGAAAAGTGATTGTATAGACATTGTTTATTCTTGGTGCAGTAAGTACGATTTCGTTTGTTTTAGAGTCAATAATTTTGCAAAGGTTTGAGCTAGAGTCAAATAAAACATTTAGATTTTTATCACATAGTTGACTAATAGAAATTAAATTATGTTTCAAACCATTAACATGTAAAACATTTGAAATTTTAAATTCTTCGTTACCTACTACTCCAATGCCTTTGCCTTTACCCTTGCCATTATCTCCAAATGTCACTGTTCCACCTTTCTTCATCTCTAGGCTAAGGAACTTTGATTTATCACCCGTCATGTGTTTTGAACATCCAGATTCCAAATACCACACGTCTTCCTTGTTCCTAGCCTGCACGCACACCTAAAAAGATGATGAGAGTAAAGATCTGGTTACCCAAGTGGTCGATCCCATTGTATAGGTGGACGCCTTAGGTACCCAGATTTGTTTAACATTAACTTTTCCTTTCTTCCAACATGAGCCCGAGATGTGACCAAATCGATGACATTTGGCACACACAATGAATGGTGAGGAACCATTTTTCAATGGTTTCTCTGGACTCTTGCTGGTGGAAACATCTTTATGTGTGGACTTAGAAAAAATTTCATTTTGAAAAATAGGTTTTCTGAACCTGGAGTTGTCGCTGGTTCCGACAGCAGCTGTCGGAAATTTCCGACAGCTTCCAGAGCTTCCAGAAACGTATCCTAACCCAAATTTTGTTGTCCCATGGCATTGGTTGGCTAAAAGCATATCCAGAGATTTTTTTTCCAACACCAAATTTTCCAATTGCCATGTTCAACTCATTTACTTTGGACTTTAAAATTGAATTTTCTTTTACTATCATGCCACATCTATTTGCAACACTTTTCTTATAATTCTCTAATTGAAAATGAGAGGTTTTAACAACTTTTTCTAAGTCTTTTTTCTTTTTTAGAAGTTGATCAATTTTTTGATCGGACTTAGAAATAGTGTTTTCAAGTTCTATTATCCTTTTCGAAGAGTGATCACAATCTTGACAATTTTCCTTCTCGTTCCCAATAGATTTAAAATCATTTGTTAACTTTTTATTTACTTTCAAAAGAACTTTGTTTTCACATTTTAAGAAATCGATTTCCTTTAGACTTTTATCCAAAAATTTGCAAGTTTTCATAAATTCAGAATATAAATCCTCATAAGATGGAGGAGTTACCTCAGTGTCGCTTTGGACACTGCAATCGTTGTCAGATGACGCATTTTCTTTCCCCATCAAGAAGACATTTGCCTCCTCTTCCTCCTGTGTTGAGGAATCACTTTCTTCACCAGACGAAGAATCATCACAAGTCTCTGCCTTTAACACTTTCTTCTTGTAACTTTTATCGTGCCTCTTTGCTTTTTGCTCTTTCAGATACTTTGGGCACTTGCTTCTGATATGACCAATCTTCTTGCAATGGTAGCACTCCGGTAGCGGACGCTCCTCTTCATTCTCCATTTTTTCTTTGCCTTTTTGGTAGGCAAAATCATTCTTTTTGAAAAATCTCTTAAATGAATTTCTCCTCTCCGGATTTTTCATAAACTTCTTAAAGTTCCTCACAAACAGTCCTTCCTCATCCTCCTCACTTTCTTCAGATTCAGTTTCAACTTCCTTTTTAGATTTCAATGCCAAGCTTTCTTTTTGGGATCCAAATTGTACTCTTGGCTTTGAATCTTCAACTCCACTTCATGGGTTTTTAGATTCCCAATGAGACTCTCCAATTGTAAGGTCTTAAGATCATGTGACTCAGAAATTGCAGTCACTTTAGGATTGAATTTCGGGGGAAGTGATCTTAAGATTTTCCTCACTAAATCTCCATTGGAGAAAACCTTACCCAACACCTTTGAATCGTTCACGATTTTAGTAAATCGTGTGTACATTGTATCAATTTCTTCATCCACCTCCATTTTGAATCTTTCGAATTCTGACTCCAGTTGAAATAGCTTTGAATCCTTTACCTGCGAAGTACCTTCATGAGTGATTTCTAAAAGATTCCAAATTTCATATGCAGTATCACAAGCACAAATTCTATTAAATTCAGTGCGATCTAGTGCGTAAAATAAAGCATTCATGGCTTTTGCATTATTTTTACATTTTAATTTATCATTGTCATCCCACTTGTCTTTTGGTTTGACCATATTTACATATCCTACAATAAATGTTGGGGAAGAATAACTTGTCTCGACCATATTCCAAACTTCCATGTCGAGAGCTATTAGAAAACACCGCATTCGGGTTTTCCAATAGTTATAGTCCGTGCCCGTAAAAAGTGGTGGCCTACTAATTCCTTGCCCCTCAACGAACGCATGATCGTTGTGCGCCATTACTCCCGGTGGTAAAACCGTTTTGGAGTAACCTCGCTCTGATACCACGTGTTGGATCTTGTGGCGCCCTTAGAGGAGGGGTGAATAAGGGCCTTTTAGAAATTTTGATTTTTACTTAAGAATTTTAAAACAAATTTTACTTTTCTAAAAATTACTTATAAAAATTTCAAACTAATGTAATTTTTAGAATAAATTCAAACACAAATTTCTAAGTTAAAGATTAAACAACCATATTTGCAATTAAAGAAAAAGTCATAATTTTATAATCATGAAAATCACATACAAATAATATGATCTTAACAATGCTTAAGATCAAGGCACAAATATGGTAATAACCCTTTTACAATTTGTGTTTATCAAACCTTCTCCCAAGGATCGGAAGGCTATCACTTGTCTCTCTCTAGACCAAGCCCAAGCCTATCCTCTAGATCTTCCCAAGATCTAGACGTAGCACGCAAGGCCACGATTTCCCACCAAGCCACGCAAGGACTTGGACGCTCCACACAAGGAAGCAATTTTCCCCTAAGCCACGCAAGGACTTAGACGTCACGCACAAGGAGACAATTTCCCTACCAATACAAAATGAAATGTATATAAATGAAAATACAATATGAAAAGAACAACTCCCTGGAAATTCAGATCTCTGAAAGGAAGGTTGATGCCTCGAGATGATCGTTGATGTAGAAGCGCGCCCGGTCTCGTCTTCAATCTCAAACCTTCTAAGCACAAATGGGAGTTGATGAGGTTCTGGAGCTCTCTGGTTCGTATGCACTCAGGAAGGGACTTAGAATTCTCAATGCTTGGAATGCATGAACAAAAGGAGCCAATATATAGAAATTCACTATCGCCTGGGCGACATCAGCTGTCGGAATTTCCGACAGCGCTAAACTGTCGCTCGTAGTGCTGTCGTGTGGGCAGTTGCTGTAACCTCCGAGCTGTCGCCTGGGCGGCATTGATGTCGGATTTCCAACAGCGCAAAACTGCCGCTCGTAGTGCTGTCGTGCGGGCAGTTGTTGTAACCTCCGAGCTGTCGCCTGGGCGACATCGTTGTCGGATTTTCGACAGCGCAAAACTGTCGTTCGTCGTGTTGCCGTGGGGGAAGTTGTTGTAACTTCTCAGCTGTCGCCTAGGCGACATCAGCTGTCGGAAAATTCTGACAGTGAAATTTTCATACACTCAAATTGAGCTCCAGCAGAATTGTGAACATCTCATACCTATTACCTGCACACCATTAATAAAAATAGAATCAAATACAAATGGGACTTTGTTATTATCAAACCGGAAGAGTGTGAAACGCATGCTCCAACAAACACAGCAGTAGGGGCTTCAGCCTGCTATTTCCCACTAGTCTCGTCAGGACTTGTACAAACAAATCCATCAAAAGAGTGGGGGAAAACAAGCAACCTGTCAGCTTTAGCCAACCAAGATATAACGACCCCACCCCTTTCTTGGGGCGGTGGTACTCCATCCCTGTAAGCAAGAGTCAGCAACATATAATCACATATATCCGTAAACAACACTAGCATATGCATTCACAGCCATCCGCTTCGTGCTCTCAAGGCACACTTTGGCATACTCCCCGAGTTACGCCTTCAAGCTAAGTCTTATTTCAAATTAGACAAACAATTTAAGCTAGGTCGTACACACAAAGTTCCAGCACTCTTCCATAGCCCGGTGCACCGAGGGGTGACCTCTTCACCACCACTATGGGCGGGTTCGGATCAGCTAGGTCCGTGCTCAATCATCGCGATCAACTCTGCACGATGCGGGTAAGCTTTCACCTTGTGCCCGTCACTTAAAGCTAGGCTCTTCAGGCTCTTCAACTTCTTCTACTACGCAACCAGTCCCCAGGACTTTAGGTCACACAGGCTCACATAATCTGCGCACTGGGCGCTACCACCGGCGCTAACTCTAGCGCCCGGCGCTAGCAATAGAACCCAGTTCTGCCCGGCACTAGTAACAGAACCCTGTTCCGCTACCTCTGGGAAAACACCTCCAGAAATCAACATCTTAGCTCACCTGGAGCTACCGCCGGCGCTAACGCTAGCGCCCAGTGCTAGTAACAGAGCTTAGTTCTGCTACCATTTTTCGGGTATTTTCTGGGAAACACCTCCAGATCACTTTGTTGTACAACACAATGCATAGAACCCGAAACACAGCACATACAAGGAGTCTTCTCTGGCCCACGACAAACAACATCACCAATCCATACCAACCTATCTAGATGGGCTTCACACAGCATGTCTATGTCCGTACTTCGACTCTGGACTCTATATGCAATTTATGGGGGAATTACTTCAACCCACTGGAAGATCCGATCTACTAATTAGTAGAAGTCTTCCAAACCATGCAAATCAAAGGATGCACATGTCCAAAGACTAGGGAGGAGAATCGTTACCCTCGTCGCTCGGTTCGGTGCCATAGAACTGAGAGGGAATCAGCTGGAATCCTTTGAAACACCTTCCTCTCCACAGAATCGAAGATTGCACAAGCACGCAAGATCTCCTTCGCAGATTTGCCCTTGGCACAAGGACCTTCAACTGACCTCCTTCCCTTCTCTCAGCCCACTGCTCTCAGAAAGGCAGAGGATTCTCAGAAAAACGAGAAGGAAAGTCGGATTTGGGTGCTTATATGATTTTACCGCAACCATCTGCGTTAGCCACTAGCGCCTGGCGCTAGCCCAGAGTCGGTACCGCTATAACACACTACCGCTAGCGCTAGCACTACCACCGACGCTAGCAGTCATCGAGGTGACTTGTTCTTTTTGACGATACACAAGTCCCTTCGTCGATATGCTGCAAATTCGACGATAAGAGCTACCGTCGGCGCTAGCACTAGCGCCTGGCGCTAGCTCCTTAGTTTCAGAACACTTGCATTTCCTTTGCACATGAAACTTGGGGTCTTACAATTCTTCCCCCCTTAAAAGAATTTCGTCCCGAAATTCTAACAACGCAAATCATTAAAAAGATACAAAATATGACTTGTACCTCAACGGAATAGCTCGGGAAACTCCTTACGCATGGTTTGCTCGCGCTCCCATGTAAGCTCCTCACGACCGTAGTTGTTCCAGCAGACTTTGACCATCTTGATCAATTTATTCCGCAGCTGTTTGACATCAGTGTCTTCAATGCAAATAGGCGTGACCAATGTCTTCAGCCAATCATCGACCGGCACCTGACTACCCACAAGCACTTGGCTAGGGGCTCTGGTATAGATTTCCTCAGCACTGATATGTGAAACACATCGTGCAAACTGCTCAACTCTGTCGAAAGAGCGAGCCAATAGGCAGCTTCGCCAACACGCTCCAGTATCTTAAACGGTCCAAGGTATCATGGACTCATATTTTTCAAGCGTCGAATCCTTGACACTCCCTTGAAAGGCTTGATCTTGAGATACACCCTGTCGCCCACGGCGAACTCAATATTTCTGTGTTTGGCGTTGTAGTATTTTGCCTACCTATCCTGCGCCACCAACAATCGCTCCCGGATTGTTCGAATAGTCAAATTTGCATCTTCGACTTCCTTCCGCTCAAACAGCTTTGTCTCACCAGTCTCCGCCCAAGCCAAGGGAGTATGACAAGCTCTACCATAGAGGGCCTCAAAGGGCGCCATCTTTATACTTGCCTGGTGATGCGATATTTCGGCAAGTGCACTGGTCGCACAAGTAATAAAGTTTGGGAATAGGATCCCCGAGTGTCGGTCTCTTGATGAATGCAGGTTGGGTAAACGAATCGTGTTGTGTGACTATTGTTACACAAGTGTAAACAGACACACAAAAAGGGGGGTTTTGGTTGGGTTTTCCTACTCTTAACAACAATGAAGGAAATGCGGGTCGAAAGCACCGCTTCACAAGGCGAGATGGATGCAACGGCCGCTATGCCGTGCTTCGTGAGGCGGATGGAGCGTGCTCTAGTGCGGGAAGGCGAGGGTTGCAAACACCTCTTCACAAACGTCGTTAGCTCTTGCTAACGCGGATCGAACACCTTGAGTGCGTGAGTGAGTGAGTGGATGAGTGGAGGCGAAGCGATTCACAAGCAAGTAATGATGAAACGAGAAGAAACATTCATTTCATTTAAACCAAACATCATGATATTCAAGTTTAAAAGATTCAAAGATTACAACGAAGGAGAGAGGAAAGAGATAACCAATGGATGAAGACTAGCGGCCGTTCACGGCCGGAATGTTAGTTTGTCAAGCTACCTCCGGGCTCGGGCGGACTGTGCTTCCGGTGTAGAGAAACTGTCACGATCTCTCCACGTGGTTCCGTCGTCTTCTACCTCAGGATTCCTCTTCTTCTTACCGGACTGGAGTGGAAAAACAACTGCTTGAGGGCTTGCGGATGGTGGAGAATGCTCCCGGACAATGGAGAAATGCTTGGAATGGTTGGAGAGGACTTCCCCTTGCGTAGGAGATGAAGTGGAGGTGTCCAGGGATGGAAATCGCCCGCGTACGGACTGCCAATCGCGCTCCCGGCGGCTCGATCTCGCTCAAAAATCGGAACAGGCATATATATAGGCGCTGGACTGAATACTGCGCACGGTCATTAGCGCACGACCAGTGGTCGTGCGCACTGGAATTCTGCGATCGTGCGCGCTGCCTGGGCGGAGCCTGAAATGAAAGAAATTTATAAAATACATGTTCGCACGACCAGTGGCGCACGACCAGTGGCGCACGACCAGTGGTCGTGCGCACTATCGTAAATGGTCATGCGATAAGCCAGACAGAACTCATAAAATGGGCGTTAAGTGCGCACGATCAGTGGCGCACGACCAGTGGTCGTGCGCGATAGAGCCAGTGATCGTGCGCAGTGTTCCTGTACAGTATTGTACCGGGAACACCTGCACGACTCCTGATCCAGCATACAACACCAGTCTAGCCACTGAAGGTGGCACTTAACACTGCATGAAAACTAGTAACGAAGATGAACAAGAAATAACACCAAAACGGGCCTAGAAGTGCACTTAGCATGGAGTATTAAATAGGAATGAAAACATGTCTAAAGTGAAGTGCAAAGACTAGAAAATCGGCCCAGATGAGTCCAAAAATGTGTATATAATTGGGACTCATCACCTGGTAGCTATTATTATAAGCGAACTCGATCATGAAAAGATGATCTTCCCACTTCTTACCAAAATCCAGGACGCACATGCGGAGCATATCCTCCAAAGTTCTGTTAGTACGTTCAGTCTGTCCATCCGTTTGAGGGTGGAAGGCAGTACTAAGCTTCAATTTTGTACCCAACAATTGGTGGATTAGCCACCAATCTTTCGAAGTAAAGTGCCCATCTCGGTTACTTACGATGCTACGGGGCACACCTTGCAAACGTACAATACTATCAACATATAGCTTTGCTAATTTCTCTACTGAATCGTCCTTCCGGTTTGGAATAAAGTGGGCTACCTTCGTCAAGAGATCCACGATCACCCAAACAGCATCATTCCCACTCTGCGATCTCGGCAAACCGTGCACAAAATCCATCGAAATGTCATCAAATTTTCATTCCGGTACAGGCAACGACTTCAGGAACCCACCAGGTTTCTGACATTCTGCCTTCACTAGTGCGCAAGTTTTGTATTTTTCCATGTAAAGGGCGATGTCCTTCTTCAAACTGGCCACCAAAACAGCATCTTCATGTCCTGGTACATTTTTGAGCTCCCTGGGAGAATTGAGTATTTTGAGAAATGTGCCTCGTACATCAATTCTTCCCGTAACTTGCCCACATTTGGGGCGCACAACCGACCCTCTTTTCATATAAGACCATCGTCGAACACAAAATCTGCAGCAGACCCAACTCCAGTCTCTGCCAAGTTGCGTTTCATGCTCGAATCAAGCTCCAGGGCATGTTGTAATCTGTCCGCGAGGTCGTATTGCACCTCCGTCCAGTTTAAGCACGCACTTTCACTAGAACTCCGCTCCACACAGGAGATCTTTAAGGCTTCCAAGTCCCTGATCAGATGCGAATCATGCATCTAAATCTAGCTGGCCTGCGCAGAAGCCCTCCGACTCAAAGCATCTGGGATGACATTTCCCTTCCCGAGAGTATAGTGTATCTCGAAGGTGTAGTCCCCCAGGAACTCCATCCACCTTCGCTCTCGCATATTGAATTCTTTCTGGTTTAACAGATACTTTAGGCTCTTATGGTCGGTAATGATATCAACCTTCACGCCATATAAGTAATGCCGCCACAATTTCAGAGCAAAGATCATGACCGCCAACTCCAAGTCGTGAACCAGATAATTCCGCTCATGCACTTTCAACTGGCGAGAGCCATAAGCTATCACTTCACCATTCTGAAGAAGTACGCAGCCTAAGCCGCTCCCTGACGCATCACTGTAAATTTCATAGCCTTCTATACCACATGGTAAACACAAGATTGGTGTCGTGATCAGACGACTCTTTAACTCCTCAAAAGATCGTGCACACGCTGGTGACCAAACAGACTTTTGATCTTTCCTTGTCAAGGTCGTGAGAGGAAGAGCAATCCGCGAAAAGTTCTCCATAAAGCGTCGAAAGTAGCCGGCAAGTCTGAGGAAGCTCCTGACTTCCGCTATTGTTGACAAAACGGGCCATTTCTGGATAGCAACTATCTTCGCTGGATCCACTGTGATACCCTCACAACTAACCACATGACCAAGGAATGCCACCGAGGCTAGCCAAAACTCACATTTGGAGAACTTGGCATACAGCTGACTCCGTCGCAGGGTCTCCAAAACTACGCGTAAATGAATCGCGTGCTCTTCTTCAGATTGAGAGCATACCAGAATATCATCAATAAAGACGATCGCAAACCGGTCGAGACACTCTCTAAAGGTCCTATTCATCAAATCCATGAACATTGATGGTGCATTCATCAGTCCAAATGGCATAACGGTAAACTCATAGTGTCTATAGCGGGTACTAAATGTCATCTTGGGAATGTCGCACTCCCGAATCCGCAACTGGTAGTAGCCAGACTTAAGATCCAGCTTTGAATACACCATTGATCTGACTAGCTGATCAAACAAGTCGTCGATTCGAGGAATCAGATACTAGTTCTTCTCGGTCAGCTTGTTCAATTCTCAATATTCTATGCATAGACGCAGACTTCCGTCCTTCTTCTTCACAAAGAGGACCGGAGCACCCCAAGGGGATGTATTTGGGCGTATATAGCCTTGCTCTAGCAACTCCTGTAACTGAACCTTCAACTCTGCCATCTCCTTTGGCGCAATTCGGTACGGAGAGCATGACATAGGCTTGGCACCTGGCACCAGCTCTATTGTGAAGTTAATCTCTCGCTGAGGTGGCGCCCCAGGAAGATCTTTTGGAAACACATCTGGATACTCCGAGATAACAGGAACGTCACTCTGACTTGGCTGAGGCTTTGCAGCCCCAACTAGCACAACACACAATTCTGCGCCCTGCCGAACTGCCTTGACTACTTGGACAACAAACATTATCATTTTGCTCAATCCACGCAAACCAGCAGGCGTAGTCACATGCTCGGCATTCCTCCCCAGTGTGACCTCCTTTGAAGTTCAATCAATGTAGGCCTGCTGCACCGACAGCCAGTCCATACCAAAGATCACATCGAACTCCGAAAGCGGTAGTATTAGTGCTTCCAAATCATAATCTTGACTTCTGATTCGTACCTTTATCGCACAACCTTGATTCGCACACATTGAATACCCATTGGGAAGCATCACATCTAACCTTTCCATTATCATCATCGAAGGAACTCCAAGTTGTCGTATGAAGGCCTCCGATAAAAAGGAATGCGACGCTCCCATATCAAACAGTGCTCTCGCCGGACAATCAAATATTAGGACAAAGCCTAGTACACACAAGGTTAACAAACAATGCACAAGGTATGAAGTATTACAAGCAATAAAAGCTGTATACTAACACATACCTGTCACCACATCACTCTGCTTTATGGCCTCCTGCTGGCCAAGATTGTACACCCTAGGCTAGGCTGGAGCAGCATGGGATGCAGTTGACTCCACCGCCTTTCCTCTCTCTGTCGTATATGCCGCAACTATTTTTTTGCCGCTGCGACAGTCACGAGCATAATGCCCCGGCTTGCCACAGTTAAAACAGATGAGTGGGCCTCGCCTAGTCGTCACTCCCAATGCAGCAGATTGAGCTGACCTAGAAGGTCTCGCTCTTGTCCTCCATTTGCCTTGCCCAGACTTCGTAGAGCTCGGTACTTTAAACTCTGGCTTTACCACAGCTAGATCCATCCTGCTTTGGGACCGCTTCATGTCCTTCTCCAAGGAACGAGCCGTATTGACAAGGGTCATAAACCCCTGCGTCATTGGCCCCAACAGAAGGAACCGCAACTCTTCCCGCAGACCTTCGTAGAACTGATTGGTCTTACGAGCTTCATCTGCAAAAGTTGCACCTGCGTATCTCCCCAGCCGGGTAAACTCGTGCAAATAGTCCTCAACCATACTATCACCTTGAGTTAGACGGTTGAACTGATTCTCCATCTCAATCTGTTGAGCTAGTGGGAGATACCGCGCCAAAAATATCCTCAAAAACTCTTTGAAAGAGATGTCCGTAAGCTGCCTTCCCGCTAGCATATGCAAATCCAACTCGTCCCACAACAACTACGCCTCCCCATCAAGAAGGAAGGTTGCTAAAGTAACCTTCTGACTTTCCTCCGTATTAGTGGCCTTCAAGGTTTTTCTCACTCTCGATAACCAATCCTCAGCTTGAGTCGGGGTTCCTGCCCCTGTGTACGTCGGAGGGTGGAAACTCAAAAAGTACTGCAGCTGTTGGTCCGGAGCTCTTCGTGCCCTCACTGGCACTGGTCTTTCGACCATAGGTTCAGCTGCCACAACCGGCACCAAAGCCACCCCGAGGGTAGGAGGCTGTCCAGGGACATGCCCTCCAGGCTGTGCAGTGAACATAGAAAACACCACTTCAGCTATCATACTCACTGCCTCAGCAGAAGGAGGAATAGGCACCTCAAATGGTGCACTGCTCGCAGTTGACCGCAGGGGTCAAGACGGCCCCGCTCCACTCCCAGCTGCCTAAACATGTGTACAAAGCACAATTAGCGACTAAGAAATAGCATGGATCAACAAAGGAACACATAAGTTCCATCATGTTGCTATAAGCATACGTGTAATTCATTCATAAAGCGGACAGTTACTGGTTATTTACATATCTTAACGGCGATGCACACACGTGCTCACCACCCCTTAAAAGAATTCGACCACGAATTTAGACGAAAAGGGATGGGTGTTGAGAAGTGAAAGATCTTTATAGTTAAGCGTGCTCAGATGGGAGAAATTTCGAAATGGGTGACGTCCTGGGAAGTCCTCGTAGGGACACTTAACTGGATCACTTCTCATCAAAGGGACCTACACCCTTAATATATCCAAAGATGAGAATTTTTGGAGAACATTTTTCTAAGTTTTTTGTAAAAATTTAATAATCCATATATTAATTAATTATATGGTCTAATGACCTCCAATCCCCTCCAAATTTTGGTGGGTGCCTCTTAGGGTTATTATATGACTCTGGTAAAAATTCAATCCCAATTGGGACTGATTTGGTTGGTTAATTAGTTAACCCAAGTTTGGTCAAGCTAGGTCAAACTAGGTCAAAAGTGCACATGATGGAATTAGGAGGTCAAATCTCATCAAAGTGGTGTGAAACTTTGTCCACTGGTTTAGGATCACATATGACACACCCATGAGTAATTTGGGGTGATGTGGGGTGGATATGCCCTAGAACCCTAGTTCTAACCCTAGGGTTGCACTTTGAGCCTTGTGAAGGACATTAGGGAATATGTCCTTGAATGGTCATGAAACTTGGTAGATAAGTTCATAGGTTGTAAATATGCCCTAGGAAAGTTTATGAGAATTTTAAGAACACTTATCCCCTCTGATTTAGGTTATAATCTTTTTAGGGAACCTTCTTATAAAAGTAATTTACATGCTCAAACAATCTTGGATGTTAATGAAATTTTGGGAAATTACATAAAATCATTATATAGACCTCTGGTAATTTTTGTGTAATTTTTGAATTGATTTAATTAGTACTTCACTCACAAGTCATCTATTTTGTCTTAGGATTATGATAAATCAAGAAGAGCCAAATATTCTTTGGAAAAATTGTGATACTTGGTGGTAGGACATTTTAGGCTATTAGAAAGCACTGTAAATTTTTGTATAATTTTTGGAATTATTTATCAGTAGGTTACTTCACAATTTTCTCTAGTATGGGTTTATTTGGAATATTTAATTTTGTGACTAATTTTTTCTGATAAATTCTGAAATTTAGTCAGTAGACTTTTCTGATATATATAAAGTTCTAGTTATTGTTCTATAATTTTTTGACAAGTATTTTTGGTGGTTCCTTCTTTAATTTCTAATTTGGGGTATTTATTCAATATTATAATTAGAGGCCAACACCTTATTGCAAAATTGTGATATTCTGGTTTTACTGTTATTTTGACATCATAGATTTTCCATAATTTTATGGGGGCCATATTATAAGAAGATTTTACACTTCATGTTCAATTTCATGCTTGGACAATGTTGGACAAATTATAATTAATGCCAAATAATTAAGGAAAAATATGATCCTCTGGATTTAGTCTTAGAATATCATTATAGACTCCTAGTAATAATCTTGAGTCAGGTTGAAGAATATTTGGAGAACCTCCTCTCATGCAACTCATATAACTCATATGGTCTGCGTATAGTAAAACTGTAAGATTTAAGTAGCATGCAGATCATTAGGTGGGAATGAAAGGTAGTTGGTGTATCTAGCCTGGTTGAAAAGTTTGAAGGTCACCAAAAAGAAGTTTATGTGATGAGAGTGTACTTGGTGGGTTAAGGGTAAGCTTGTGCTCGGGATTGACGATTAATCGCCTTTCCCTTGGAGAGTCATAAACCACCTAGGGTTAATTCAAGTGTAATAACAAGGAGGGTATTCTTACGGGTAGTTACCAAAAACATTAAGTGCCTTGGAAAGGGAACTTTGGGGTGTCATCCCATTATAGTTCTTAGTACCGTAGCGAGCCCCTTATAGGGTAATCCTCAGGAAGTCCAAGATTAACCATAAATTGCCGGGATAAGTTAATGTACAAGATTAACTTAATAATACACTCACCCACACCCCGTTGTAACGGGTATATTAGTTTGTTGGGTCTTACGAGCGGTAGGCTCGGCGGTTGTAGCAGCAGACTAATTAGTCTGGTGAGCTTGTGAATCAGTAATGTTTGTTGGTGCGGACGGGTTGGTCCGGCGAGCCGGTGGCTCGGAAGGTTATTATGACGGGCGGGTTAGCCCGGGGAGCTTATGGCTCGAAGATAGATGGTAAACATGTTTGCATGTGCATAAAGGTGGTGGGTCTTTGGTATTGGACGGTCGTTCACACCGACGTCAATACGTTGACTCGGTAAGTGTGGAATTTGCACTTAGCCATAAAAGTTTGGTGGTACAGCCAGTAAGAGTACGCAGATGCTCCACGGTTTTTGCGTTGAGGCGTACTATCGGTCTAGGCTAGGTAGTGTGAATACCAATATAGAGGTGGGCGAGGGCCAACCCACCGCTTCCGTTTGCCACTACTGAAGTATCCTGGGAGTCTTGCTTGCTCCAAAAAGGGGGAACTAAAGGTCTGTGCGCATAGAGTCAAAGTGTGTGAGGTGCACTTGTATGAACATAGCATTAACTGCATAACTCTGCATGTCATGGCATAAGCATTGCATTTCAACCCCTACCCCTATCGTATAAATTGGTTATGGGACTCTTTATACGATAGGCCTTCCTAAATGACCCCTTGGTCTATAGGTTTGTATGGGCATTCCTATAAATCAATGGTTACTTTTATATTGTGTACTTATCTTTACTTACTGTTCTTTATTTGCTCTTTACCATGCTTTATTTATTGCTTCAAATGTATATATACACTTGAGTAGTGATAGACATTTCATGTAGACTAGATTCGTTGTCATCTGCTTTGTTTTATACCCCTTGCTGTCCTCCGCTTCATCCCTCCCGCACGGTGCTTATGAGCCACTGGGGGATGGGTGGTGGGAAACGAGACTTAGTCTTTTTGACTAACGGTCTATGGACCATATCATTTTAGGGGTTCGAGGAGACACAGCAGCACTAGAGGCCGGTGTAGTTGGAGACGGGCCACACTAGCACAGGAGCACCAGTTTTAGGATCAGTGAGTGATTAGTAGTTTGCTTTCGCGAGTGACCTTGTAGTGAGGACATGATGTACTGGGCATGAGCCCTTTATTATTGTAACCTTGGTTATTTCAGTTTTAATATGTCAACATTTATTATATATAGCATGTGATTGTGGACTTGAACTTCTATTTGATCGTTTATACTTTTCTTCTTCTGTGATCGATATGGCCGGCAGGATTGGCGTTTTGTAGTGTCGACCTTCCCGAGTAAGGGTGTCACCGTAAAGCGGCGGTTCTGGGCATAAGACCCAGTTTTGAAAGGAAAAAAGGGGTCTTACAAACTGGTATCAGAGGAAACCTTGATCTGAAGAAAAGAAGTCCACAAACCCTGGGCCACCCCGCGCGAGTTTAGTTTGAGGACAAACTAAGCATCGAAAGCAATGGTGTTCCCATAATTGGGAAATCACATAAAAATTCCACTTTTTACTAAGCCTTTTGACAAGTTTTCTTGTGTAGCCTGTGGCAAACCCTGCCCCCAGCAGGGAATACCTTCAGCTGCAAAGATCTCTATAGATATTCCTTTAGTCAATGAGTTAGACTCAGCCCCACTAGGACACATGACTTACCATGACAATTTATACCATGCCCTAGTCTGAAATAGACCGTAGGTATAACTTTGGTGAAGGTACAAGGATACCCTAAAGAGGCTAGAGAAAGAGATTGACACATAAGCAGAATGGTAGGGGACTCGTAGACTCAACCCTCGTACCAGTGACACGTTTATATAGAGACAACCACCATCAGATAAGAATTTAAAGTTCAGAAGATACCCATTTGGGATTGTGTCATATGTTGACCCTGATAAGGTTGTCGTAGATGGTACCTTGAAAAGTCTAAAGTATGGAGTATACCAGCAAGTCTCAAGATAGAACCCCAAGTCGAAGGTTGTGTGCCCTGAGGATTGCTTACATATTTGGGATGAATATAACATGGTGATATCAAAGATACTTAGCCCAAAATAGATAGTGGCTTACCTTTTGTTTATTAGGGATTACCGTTTGTTTATTGGGCAAATTAGTTACTGACTTGGGTTTCCTTTGGATCTAATTTAGAAGGTGTTGCATCGTGAACGTGGTGATTTTGAAGTCGATCTTATTCGATGTTACTCGGGCAAGGATGAGATAGTGTAAAAGTAGGTCTGGAATGATGATGAAGTATTACAAAGACAATGCAAGGACATCGTAGATCGAGCAACGACTTGACCTTAGTTGAAGCATTAGAAATGTAAAGTTGCTAGGTTTAGTCACTTAGGGATGCAAATGCCTTTCTGGAAGTTGGGAACTAAAATTAGGATATGCAAGCTTTAGTTATATTTGAAAGTTCTGGTAGTTTGGGGCTTTCGGAAGTGATTAACCAATGATTTGTTAAAAATCACACCCTATCATTGTAGAAAATTTCAACTACAATAATAGCCCTTATACCTTGGGAGCTATGATGATGAATAAACAGAGATCTTAGACGATGATTTATTGGAATAAAAATATAGTGTTTACTATGATAAGAATGATATAAGTTTATTTTACTTTGGGCCATCTGAAAGTGATCAAGACTAGCACATGTGGAAGTGATAGGAATTTGATGAAATAAACGTGGTGATATTTCCTTGATGAAATTGACTTGTGTAAAACCTTTGGGTATCAAACATTTTGCCCTCATACCCTGTGAATCAAACTCCGCGTATAAAATGATTGGGAGTCATCTTACCATCATGGACCGCTAACATATACTCATAAGGTTCACAAGTGCACACCCTTAAAATTTGAGGATGAATGGGACGCTAGATGATTTGATCAGTCCCACCAATGGTAAGAACTGGATAAGTTGTAAAGTGGAGATGATTGATCACTCGGACGTACTTGAAGGAATAAGAACCTAAACATGTGTAGATAACTTTTTAGAAGCGTTGTTTACCCTTATAAACAAGAGCTTTAGTCACCGAAGAAATGGTGTTTTCCGGAGCATGTAGCCTCGCGAAATAAAGAAAGACGTCGTAGGTTTCTGATGCACGGTGAGGTCTGTCGACTGGTCAAGACCAAGTGCAAGAGTATTTGGGGAACTACCACAGTCACTGCATGTGTTAGGGAGTGGAAGCTCGAGGATATAATTGTGGATTTCATACACAAGTTACCACCTCCCCACTCCGGGCACAAGTTTATTTGGAACATCGAGGACAGAGTGACCAAGGTAGTTAGGGTCACCCTGGGTCGGAAGGACGCTCCCGTGGGTGTTTGATGGGATTTGATGAGATGTTTGTCCATTATCGTGGTGTATCCAGGATGGGGATCCCAAGGCACTCGGCTCAGAAATTTGTGGAGGACATAAATGCCCAGGTGCGACTGATTCGAGTTAGGATGTTGGAAGCCCAGAATAGGCAGGCCAAGTATTATGATGCACGGCTTCGTGTAGTAGAGTTATAGGTTGGAGACCAGGTGTTCTTGAAGATACGTCTGATGCATGGAGTCTCGCGGTTACGCGGGCGGAAGAAGCTCATTCTAAGATAAATGGGGCTCTACAGGATCCTGGAGTGGATCGACCCGTTGGCTTATAGACTGGAGCTGCCGCCAGAGTTAGCGGGATTGCACGATGTCTTCCATGTCTCCTCCCTTAAGAGAGCTCTACAACGGCCGGAGCATCAGATATCTATTATGGATGGGCCAGTAATTTCTGACCAATACGTTTGCGCGAAGCCGGTCAGGATAGATGGCACGAAGATGCGGGTCTTGCGGCGCAAGAAGGTTCCGTGGGTAAAGGTCCTGTGGAGAAATTATGGACAGGAGGAGCACACCTGATATCCACTAGACCTGGTGTGGCAGAGATAGTCGGTGCTCTTAGAGTTAGTAATAACTTCAATTCTTAAGGGATGTTACATAGAATCGCTTACGGTAGAAGCCCCGCAAGCCTAAGCTAAATTTTGGGGACGAAATTTTTTTTTTGTATATTGGGATTTGTAACATCCACCAAACAACTAGACCCCTAGAGTGGTTTTGTCATGACTATGTCATGACAAAACCCTAGTAAGCTTGAAGAGATCACTTGGCCTTAGGCTTGAAGGGGAAGAGCACCTTGGTCTGCAAATAGCAGTTTCTAGTTACCAAGCCTAGGGTTGGACTTTAGGGAATCACCTTGACCCCACCATAGCATACCTAACCCTTTAGGGGTCCCCTTAGAGCACTAAGGACCCATTGGGGTCAACCAAAGTGGTCAAGTTGACCAAAGTCAACCTTAACATTAAATTGGTCAATGTAGCCTAATTAGGGTCAATTGGCCTCCACCATGCCAAATTGACGTTGCCCCTACCCTTATAAGGATATTAGGGACCCAATGGATTAAAAAACCCCATCATGGGGCCACCAATTTGGCCAATTTGACATAATTCAACTCTAGCCCGATGTTGGTCAAATTGCCCTATTGTGGGTCAATTGGCCTCCACCTTGCCAAATTGACCCTACCTAGACCTTCCTAACCCTTAAGAGAGGACAATGGGTCATTAGCCACCCATCGGGGTCAACCCAAATGGTCAAATTTACTAAAGTCAACTCCACCCTAAATTTAGGTCAAAATGACATGTTTTAACTTAATCAAGCCCAATCCATTTGGGCTAGACCAAATTGGAGTGGCCCAATAGCTTCATGTGCCTGATATCTACTCAAGGGGCCATACAATTTTTGTAAATGATGAGTAGGAGAGAGAAAGTGCAAATTCCCCAATTTTGGAGAGAGAGAAAGAAGAGAGAGAAGGTCATTAATGGCCACGGGAGGCCAAGGGCCTCTCCTCTTCATCTCCAATGGCTTTGTAAATCCCCCCTCATCAGGTTTGAGGAGTTTAATAGCCATGGCCGACCACCCAAGTGCTGAATTAGGGGGATTTCAAAAATCACCTTAATGGCCATTAATGGTTTTCAAGGTTGTAACCTCCCCCTCTCCCAATTGATGCCTTTAACACCTTCAGAAGAGTGAGAGGAATGAAACCCCCTCTTCTTCCAGAGAATATCGTGCAGTGGAGGCTCGGATCGGCATGGCTTCCAAGCTCCAAGGTCGGCCATGGTGATGGGCCAAACGGCAAGGCTTCAAGGCTCCAAGAAGGTCTGGTTCTCCTCCTCTCTCTATGGATATATCTTAGACCAAAATAGGAGAGTGAAAGGAGGGTCTAGTTCTTATTTATTTTATTAAAAGATCTTGTTTAAGTTTTTCTTTAAAGTAATGATATATATATGTATGCTGGGTGAGGAATAAAATCAAGCACTAACAGTGCATAAGAAAAATCACAGCACAGCAGACAAAAGTAAAGTAAAAACAAACAACAAACAAAACCAGATGACACAAGATGTATAGTAGTTCGCCTCAACTGGGTATATCTACTCTTCTACCCACTGGTAGGAATCCACTATGAGGTTGTTGATAAGGTGCCCTCACACCAGGTGAGATGTTGATAAGGTGCTCTAACCAAACTGCAGGTTTTTGCTAAGGTGCCCTGTCACCGAGAGTTAACTTTTGAAGGGAGTTATAACCCTGTACAGGATGGGGAAAGGAATTAGAAATAAAAGCAGAAATTATATTGTTCTTCTCTGTATAAGAAGACTCTTGATGATCCTGGTTTGAAGTTGAATGGATCTGAATGTGATGTTGAAGAAGGCTCCCCCTGTCTAATTAGAGTTGATGACAGCTTGTGGATAGAGCTTCTCCTTTTAACTGCTTCTTCCTTCTCTTGCAGTGATGATCCTGAGCAAGTAATTGTGGTTTGTGTCTCAGGATATTTTGAATATGCAGGAAGATGTTAGTACTGAAGAACAAAAATAAGTTTTCTCTTTTCTGTCGTGTGTGCTCTCTTTTTTGTGTGTACTGTTCTGTTTCTTTTATAATCTGAGAGCCTTTGCTCTTAATTTGAATTCTTCTCTTGGGAAGAAGGAAAGAGCTGAGGTCTCCATCAATGCTTTGACTCCTCGAGAGGATAACCTGCCATTTCTTTTCATTAAAGCAATTGCAACGGCTAATGCCATTGATTGATGTGCAACGGCTAAGAGACAGTAAAAAGAATATTAAAACTATTCAGAAAGAAATTCGTCGATCCCTGCTCTACATTTGTGAGGCTGGGCTCGCCAACTGATGTGCTGAGCAATTCTCTCTATCTTAGAGTTCGCAGACCGCTGAGATTTCTCTGACTGAATTCGTCGAGCGCATTTTGCCATTTGTCGAACGTTGTTCTGATGAGGATTTATCGAGCGCTGGATGTCTTGCTATTTGTCGAGCTCTGGCTGTCTTGCTATTTGTCGAGCTCTGGCTGTCTTGCTATTTGTCGAGCTCTGGCTGTCTTGCTATTTGTCGAGCGTTGGCTGTCTGGCTATTTGTCGAGCGTCGTTAGTCATTCGTCGAGCGCAGAGAACTTTTATTATGCTTAAGTATATTCTCTGATTCGATCGCATCATATTTAATTTATATTTACTTAGATTTCTTAATTGACCTAAATTATTAGATGACTTATTAATATAAGGATGGATTCTAACTCAAATCAAAAAGCTAGGTTCCAACAGAGAGAAATCAGGCTCAATTGAGCCCGATCCGGTGAGCGGAAATCTTAAATTTCCATGGATTTTCTTCCCGTGGGTTCGGCGGAATCGGCCCCTCCGGCGGCCGTGCCACCGCCCGACGTTAGCCACCTCCTCAACGGAGGTGGTGGTGGTGGTGGTCGGCCAAGGAGGTGGCCTGATGGCCGGGAAAATGGGCTGAAAGAGGCTATAGGACGGGCTCATCTGAGCCGTCGGCGCATTGGAGAAGACAACCGGATGTCGTTGATAATTTCCTTGATGTACAGATTTTCATATTAATGTTTTATAATTCTGTTTTTTTGTATTATTACTGGCAGCACTTAGAATTAATTATTAAAAATACTTAAGGCCCTCTACAGCAAAATTGGTCAACAACAAAGTTATAGCACTTGGAGTCTACTTTATTTTAAAATTTGTTTCAGCCCAAAAAAGTATTGTAGCTCCCTGTAGGTCCATTTCGGTGGGACTGGTCCCTAGGGTAGGACTGCCACCATTTCTTGAATAACTTTTGATAGGGAAATGATATTGACTTGAAAATTGAAACCTAGGCTATTTGTACCTACACCCTTAACATATCCAAAGATGGGAATTTTTGGAGAAATTTTTTCTAAGGTTTTTGTAAAAAATTTATAATCCATATATTAATTAATAATAAGGTCTAATGACCTCCAATCCCCTCCAAATTTTGGTGGGTGCCTCTTAGGGTTATTATATGACCTTGGTAAATATTTCGTCCCAATTGGGACTGATTTGGTTGGGTAATTAGTTAGCCCAAGTTTGGTCAAGCTAGGTCAAACTAGGTCAAAAGTGCACATGATGGAATTAGGAGGTCAAATCTCCTTAAAGTGGTGTGAAACTTAGTCTGCTGGTTTAGGATCACATAAGACACACCCATGAGTAATTTGGGGTGATTTGGGGGGATATGCCCTAGGACCCTAGTTCTAACCCTAGGGTTGCACTTTGAGCCTTGTGAATTGAAGGATATAAGGGCATATGTCCTTGAATGGTCATGAAACTTGGTAGATAAGTTCATAGGGTGTAAATATGCCCTAGGAAATATTATGAGAATTGTAAGAACACTTATCCCCTCTGATTTAGGTTATAGCTTTTTCAAGGAACCTTCTTATAAAACAAATTTACATGCCCAAATAATCTTAGATGTTGATGAAAGTTTGGTAGATTACATAAAATTATGATATAGACCTCTGGTAATTTTTGTGTAATTTTTGAGTTGATTAACTAGTACTTCATTCACAAGTCATCTATTTTATCTTAGGATTATGATAAATAAATGAGGGCCAAATATTCTTTGAAAAATTGTGAGACTTGGTGGTAGGACATTTTAAGGCATTAGAAAGCTCTGTAAATTGTTGTATAATTTTTGGAATTATTTATCAGTAGGTTACTTTACAATTTTCCCTAGTTTGAGTTTATTTGGAATATTTATTTATGTGACTAATTAGTTTTGATAAATTCTGAAATTTAGTCAGTAGACATTTCTAATCAATATAAAGTTCTGGTAAATTTTCCATAATTTTTGGACAAGTATTTTTGGTGGTTCCTTCTTTAATTTCTAATTTGGGGTATTTATTAAATATTATAATTAGAGGCCAACACCTTATTACAAAATTGTGATATTCTGGTTTTACTGTTATTTTGACATCATAGATTTTCCATAATTTTATGGGGGTCATATCATAAGAAGATCTTACACTTCATGTTCAATTTCATGCTTGGCCAATGATGGAGAAATTATAATAAATGCCAATTAATTAAGGAAAAATATGATCCTCTGGATTTAGTCTTAGAATATCATGATAGACTCCTAGTAATAATCTTGAGTCAGTTGGAAGAATATTTGGAGTACCTCCTCTCATGCAACTCGTAACTTATTTGGTATGCGTATTGTAAAACTGTAAGATTTAAGTAGCATGCAGATCATTAGGTGGGAATGGAAGGTAGTTGGTGTATCTAGTCTGGTTGAAGAGATTGAAGGTCACCAAAAAGAAGTTTATGTGATGAGAGTGTACTTGGTGGGTTAAGGGTAAGCTTGTGCTCGGGATTGACGATTAATCGTCTTTCCCCTGGAGAGTCATAAGCCACCTAGGGTTAATTCAAGTGTAATAACAAGGAGGGTATTCTTACGGGTAGTTACCAATAACATTAAGTGCATTGGAAAGGGAGCTTTGGGGTGTCATCCCATTATAGTTCCTAGTAACGTAGCGAACCCCTACAGGGTAATCCTCGGGAAGTCCAAGATTAACCATAAATTGTAGGGATAAGTTGATGTACAAGATTAACTTAATAATACACTCACCCACACCCCATTGTTACGGGTATATTAGTTTGTTGGGTCTTACGAGCGGTAGGCTCGGCGGTTGTAGCAGCAGACTAATTAGTCTGGTGAGCTTGTGACACAGTAATGTTTGTTGGTGCAGACGGGTTGGTCCGGCGAGCCGGTGGCTCGGAAGGTGGTTATGACGGGCGGGTTAGCCCGAGGAGTTTATGGCTCGGAGATAGATGGTAAACATGTTTGCATGTGCATAAAGGTGCTAGGCCTTTGGTATTGGACGGTCGTTCACACCGACGTCAATACGTTGACTCGGCAAGTGTGGAATTTGCACTTAGCCATAAAAGTCTGGTGGTCCAGCCGGTAAGAGTACGCAGATGCTCCGCAGTTTTTGCATTGAGGCGTACGATAGGTTTAGGCTAGGTAGTGTGAATACCAACCTAGAGGTGGGTGAGGCCCAACCCACCGCTTCCGTTTGCCACTACGGGAGTAACCTGAGAGTCTTGCTAGCTCCAAAAAGAGGGAACTAAAGGTCTGTGCGCATAGTGTCGAAGTGTGTGAGTTGCACTTGTATGGACATAGCATAAACTTTATAACTCTGCATGCCATGGCATAAGCATTGGATTTCAACCCCTACCTCTATCGTATAAATTGGTTATGGGACTGTTTATATGATAGGTCTTGCTAAACGACCCCTTAGTCTATAGGTTTGTATGGCATTCCTATAAATCAATGTTTACTTTTATATTGTGTACTATTATCTTTACTTACTGTTCTTTATTTGCTCTTTACCATGCTTTATTTATTGCTTCAAATGTATATATACACTTGAGTAGTGATAGACATTTCCTGTAGACTAGATCCGTCGTCATCTGCTTTGTTTTATACCTCTTGCTGTCCTCCGCTTCATCCCTCCCGCACGGTGTCTAGGAGCCACTGGGGGATGGGTGGTGGGAAACGAGGCTTAGTCTTTTTGACTAACGGTCGGTGGACCATATCATTTTAGGCGTTTGAGGAGACGCAGCAGCACCAGAGGCCTGTGCAGATGGAGACGGGCCAGTCTAGCACAGGAGCACTAGTTTCAGGATCAGTGAGTGATTAGTAGTTTACTTTCACGAGTGACCTTGTAGTGAGGACATGATGTACTGGGCATGAGCCCTTTATTATTGTAACCTTGGATATTTTAGTTATATCATGTGGACATTTATTATATATAGCATGTGATTGTGTACTTGAACTTCTATGTGATCGTTTATACTTTTCTTCTTCTGTGATCGATATGGCCGACAGGTTCGGCGTTTTGTAGTGGCGACTTTCCCGAGTGAGGGTGTCACCACAAAGCGGCGGTTCTGGGCATAAGACCCAGTTTTGAAAGGAAAAAATGGGGTCTTACTTATGACGTCTTTCTTCATTCTGGGAAAATACGTGTTCCAAAATACACAAATTTTTTTCCAGTGGTTAAAGTTCTCGTTTAGCGTGTACAGACAACGACTTTATAAATTTCCTCTATACGATCAGATTCTTATTCCTTCGAGTACGGGCGAGTAATCGATCAACACATCTTTATGATTTTTCCTATCCTACCATTTAATGGGAATGATCACGTCGTCAAGCGACCCATCATCCTCAAAATTTAAAAGGGTTTACTCCATAACCTTTGGAGATCATCATTAATGCCTATAATTTTCGAACAATTTTGCTGTAATCATGTACAACCCTTTATTCGCCGAGTGGGTTCCCGGGTCCCAAGAGGTCTTGTAGAACATCATTTTTCAGTATGATCTAGGGCAGGGAGAGAGGAGGGCGAGCGGTGGAGGTAAAGACCTCCCGCTCGCCCAGCTCATGTAGGAGGCGAGCAAGGGGGGTGCTCCTCTCGCCCCCGTGCCACCAGCAGGGGGCGAGACCAGCAGTGGGTCCAACCCCTGGGTCTCGCCCGCCCCAGCAGGGGGCGAGGGGAGGAGGCCTCCGGCCCCCCCTCGCCCCAGCTAGGGGGCGAGACCAGTAGGGGTCGACCCCTGGGTCTCACCCGCCCCAGTTAGGGGGCTCGGCCAGCCCCCGCGAGGGTCCCCCCTCTCGCCCAGTTCCTGGGGGAGGGGTCGGTCTGCGTATAGAGCCTCAGAATGGCGGGATTTGGCTGTTCGCAGGCCAAATCTGGGGTATTTTGGTAATCTTGAAGGCCAGAATCTGGCTATCAGCAGACCAAGTCCAGAAATCTATAAATAGGCCCAAAGGGGCACCATTTGGAGAGGGATCTCTCTTTTAGCCTCTCTCTCCCCAAGTCTCTTTTGTGTGTGAGGAGTGCCTCCAAAGGTGCCCAAGCTTAGCATTGGCTTGGGAGGGGAAGCGCTCAACGATCTTCTGGGTGTGTGGTGGGACCTCCTCGCTAAGCTCTTGGCCTTGTTCCTAATTCCTTCGCCTCTTAGCCTAGAGCTCTCCCTTGGAAGAAGTAGGTGTGAGGTCACCCCCCAACTTGTTGAGGGCCCGAACTCCACAGAGACTAAGTCTTGGTCTCAAGTCTTGGTTTCAACAAATCACACTTGATAATCAAAATCTATTTCCCCTGGTCACGAGTCTAGCTAACCGTGATTATAATGTCATCAGACGTATATATTCTGGTTCTTGATGCTATCTGAATCAAGGATGCAGAGTCATACCTAAAGTATACATCTTCAATATGTCGTCCATTAATTTCTCAACTTCTATGACAACATAGTCTTAGCTGCTTAAATATCATAAATTTCACTACCCGTCATCTAATTCACATGGTATCTTGTAACAGTTTAGTCTCGTAATTACTCTTCCTTATTACCATGACGTTGCCCTATCCCAATCTGCAAGTTTTCAATCTAATGACTTGGGTATGTCAGGTAAGCATGAATAGTAGTGGTCAATCACTCATCATGCTTAGTTCATCAATTCCAAACATTTTAATACATGATGGGCTTGGACACCCTTATACGATCAAAATAAGATAGGATTTTATCATTTTAACCAATAGTAAAACTTAAGCATTATATTCTAAATCCAATAAGTCATCGTCTAAGAGTCTATGATATCACCGCTCATACAAGGTTATTAGGAACATGTTTACCCCTTATCCAAGTTCGACTCTTATCCGATCTATACATGCTTAAGATGAAGTAATTCATTAAGGATCCATTTTCCAGAGAGGGTTGATCATCACTCCAAACATGCTTTTACAAAATCTCATCTTTCCCCGAGTAACATCGTATATAACAACCTCAAAGTCACTATGTTTGCAACACAACATTTTCTAAATCAGGTTTAAGGGAACCCAAGTCAGTAACTAATTTGCCCAATAAACAAAAGATAAACCACTACCTATTTTAGGCTAGGTTTCTTCAACATTACCATGATATATTCGTCCTTAGTATGTACACATTCCTTAGGGCATACAACCTTAGACTTGAGGTTCTATCCTAAGACTAGTCGGTATTCACCATACTTTAGGCTCTCAATGTTACCATTTACGACAACCTTCTCAAGGTCAATTGTGACGCAATCCCAAATGGGTCTCTTCTGAACTTGAATTCTTATCTGACCCTTGGTATTTGGTATGATGGTTGTCTCAACCTAATCATGTCATTGGTTTAAGGGTTGAGTCTACGAGTCCCCTACTATTCTGCTAAGGGTTGTAGGCATCTATTCTCCTTAAGGCGGACCTATTTGTTTGGTTAATTCCATGATAGGTGAAGTAGGGACATCCGAGTTTAAGCCTTAAGTAGCTACTCTCGCGTTAAACTCTTCCTCTATTCGCTCTGGGTATCCTCGTACCTTAACCCAATTTATACTTAAGCTCGATTTTTGACTAAGATACGCTATAAATCGTCATGGTAAGTCAAGCATCCTAGTTGGGTTGGCCTAACTCATTGATTAAAGGACTATATAATGTGATTTTTATACATGGGCACGCCACAGCTTCCGCTGCTTAGTTTGTCCCCAAACTAATGATGGCGCGGGGTGACCCAGTGTCGTGGACTTACTTCTTCTATGATCGTGGTCTGCTCTGATACCAGTTGTAAGACCCCATTATTTTTGCTTCACAACCGGGTCTTATGCCCAGAACCACCGCTTTACGGTGACTCCAACTACCAGGTTATACGCCATCGCACACGCCGATCCTGCTGGCTAAACGATCACATCACAGTAAGCCAACAAAAGAACATATGTATTAGCACAAGTCCACAAATCACAGCTCGATTACAGTATATATAAATGACCAATAGTCCACAATGAGTACCAAGCAAGAAATAGAGTAAATGGGCTTATGCCCAGTACATGTCCAAAATAAAACTAAACACACTCTCTCACTTTACATCTATGCGGAAGCTAATGGAATCTCATCAACCTGTCGTCGAGCGGTGACGCTGCGTGGCAGCTGTTCCTCAGGTCTTGTCATCACGTGCTGCTGCTCGTACTACTGCTCCAGCTCCTCAGAATCCTACGATCGCAACCGACTGTTAATCATAAAGACTAAGCCAGTTTTGTCCTCACCTCCCCCCGTGACTCCTAAGCACCATGTGGGAGGACGATGCGGAGGACAACAAGGGGTAAAACAAGAGCAGGTGACATGGAACTAACTAGCAGTTCTATATATATATATATATATATCTCAAGCAGTAGAAGCAGCTACAAAAGTAAAACAACTACAAAGTAAAAGCAACTACAAAAGTAAAAGCAACTACAAAAGTAAAACAGCCACAAGAGTAACCTTAACTTATATGAATGCCCATATAAACTTATAAGTTAAGGGATCTGGCACAAAGATAAACTCATCGTACAAAAGAGCTCATACTAATTTATACGATGAGGTCTTGTTTATGAAATGATGTTATGATATGCAATGTAATGATGCAACTCACACACTCGACTATGTACGTACATACCTTTTGTTAGTTCCCTCTGTTCGAGTGTGTCACCTCAGGTACCCAGTTGAGGTAAACAGGGAAGTGGATCAGGCTTGTCCACTTTTAGGCCTATGTCCCAGCCTAGACCTTACGTACGCCCATAAGAACACACAGGGTATCCGCGTACTATCTGGTAAGCACCACCTCTATCCCGCTTTTCGAGTCTTCGCTCAGGTATACCCCATTGAGGCAAACGGGGGCAGTGGATCGGGTCTTCCACTCCTAGCCCAGTATGACACCTCCCAACCTAGACCTTACGTACGCCCCTGAAGAACACATCAGGGTATCCGCGTACACTTGGGTGAGTACCGCCTCTTAATTATATTTCCCGAGCCTCCAGCTAGCCGAACTATCCAGTCCTCCTTAGATAACACCGAGCCTACCACTCGCTAGACTAATTCAGCCTTGTACCAATCCATCCCATGTTTGGGATAAGGATTATCTTATCAAGTTCTCCTACTTAATTATTCTTGACTATTGTTTAGTTGAACTTAGAAGTTGTAGGGTTAATCTTGAACTTTCCAAGGTCTACCATGTGAGGGGATCGCAGCGATACTAGGAGGTACGATGGGATGATAGCCCAAACCGCCCTTTCCAAGACACTTATTCTTATTAGTGTCTACCCTTGACCCGACCACTGTTAATGTTACACATACTAACGCTAAGTGTGTTTTACCTCCTCCAAGGGAATGATGCTCTTTTGACAACCCCAAGCACACTCTTGCCTACTAGTCACCCAGACATCTTACACCCCATGTAAAATCCACATATTTATCTTTATTCAGTCATTATCACTATACGCAAGCCACTTGAGCTATATGATGGATAAAGAGAGAAAGACTCCAAACTCTCATCCAAATGACCCAAGATTATTATTGGGGGTATGTTATGCCATTCTTAGACTAAATCCAGAAATTCATAATTTTCCTAATTTATTTATTATTTATTATAATTTTCCCAAAATCCGGGAACCTATCACTTTGAACACCAAGTATGGATTTCTGATAAACTATGGCCTTAATAAAATTGGTACAGCTGTATGATATCAAAATAACATCTATGTATGAAATTCATAAATTTCCAGAAAGGTTTTAACCTCCAAATAAAATATTGACTAATTTATCAAAATCAAAGATTTACAAAGGAAGTACCAAAAATCCTTACTCAAAAATTATAAGAAAATTACCAGATGTCTAGAGTAATTAGAAAAGTTCACTAATTGATTTCATAATTTTCCAGAGTCATTTGACCATATAAATCCTTTATTTGATTAAATAGATTCTAGGGCACTTTGTGAAGAGAATCATGTATAAGTTCTTCCAAAAATTATACTAAAATTAACATATCATATGTTTGCCCTAAAAAGTCCTCTGACCAAGTTTCATAATTTTTCAGTGTGTATTAAACCCATAATTAATTTTCTTACAACTAAGACAAATATACGGGGTTGTGAATTAAGTATTATATATATCAATCCAAAATTCATAGCAACAATATCAGAGAATAATATCAGCAATATAAACTCACTAACAAAGTTTCATAATCATCCTAGGTTATATGAGCATGTAATTCCTTATAGTAAGGAAGTGCCCTAAATGACTCTTAATTAATTCAGAGAGACTAAATGTCTCTAAAATTCCAGATAAATTACTTAGGGCTTGATACCCTCCTATAAACCTCTCTACCAAGTTTCAAGTCTTTCCAAGGACATCTGACCCTATGTCCTTCACAATGCTCAAAAGAGCAACCCTAGGGTTTGAACAAGGATTTTAGGGCTTAACAACCCCAAGCCACCCAAAAACACTTTTGAGGGTATTATATGTGATAACAAGGCAGTGGCCCAAGTTTCACTATATTTGGATGAGGGTTGGCCCCTCAAATCCATCAAGAGCACTTTTGGTATATTGACCCAATTTTCCCTTTATGTGACCAAATTTAAATCACTAGGTTACCTAATCAAATCAACTTCAAATGGGCTGAAATTTTTCCCAGGGTCATATAATGACCCCTAGAATCACCCACCAAAGTTTTGGAGGGTTTTGAGGTACATAGACCACTTAATTAATTAATACAGGAATTATTAAATCTTTACAAAAACTATAGGAATATCATCTCCAAAAATTCTTATTTATGGATATAATAAGGGTGTTGATATTACTAGCCTATGGTCCAAATTTCAGAGCATTTGGATAGATGGATTGATGGGGGCACTCAAATTAAACTCTAGTCAACCATATGTATAGGCTGCACCATTTTGAGTGTTGTGGTCAGACCACTGAACCAAATTGCGTGAAATCAATTTTGAATTAAAGTAGACTTCAGGGGCTACAGGTTTGGTGTTGAACATTTTTCTAGTAGAGGGATCTAAGCATTTTCTATAAATAAATTAAGGTTCAGCATAAAAAAGACAGAAACGTGAATTAAATCCGAATGATAAAATCTGGCAACACACATCTTGAAGCAGAAATGGACGACATCCCACTTTCTTCTTCCTCCAGCCAATGGCTGAGATCAGCCCATCCTGAAGCATCCGGCCACCTCCCTGGCCGTCCACTGCCACCACCACCTCCGTTGAGGCGGTGGCTAATGCCGGGCGGTGGCACGACCGCCGGAGAGGCCGTTTCCGGCGAACCCGCAACTCCATTTTCCCATGAAAATTCAGATTTTGCTCACCTTGGATCGGGCTAAATTGAGCCCGATTTCTCTCCTAATGGATCTAGAATGCTAGCACAAGGGGAGAGGAGGAGAAATCAGACCATGTTTGGGCTTGAGGTTGAGTGATTTTTGGATTTGCCATGGTCGCCAACCCTCTTTGAGCTCCTTGCTGATCTGTCAATTCTCCACCAAAACCTTCGATCCAATATAAGATTTCGATTTCCATCCACCTTTTGAAGCTAATGGTGGAGTTGAATTTGAGAATGGGGGCTGTTTAGGGGGGATTTGAGGGGGTATTTCGGAGCCATTAATGGCTCCTCCTTGATGGTTGTGGGCTGGAATTGATGGGGAATCTCCTCCCAAGCATCAAGGGAGATGAATGGATGGCTTGGGGAAGAGGAAGAGTGTGCCCCATGGCCTCCCTCAATTACTCTCTTCTCTCTCTCCATTAAGGGGACAAATTCATTAATTCCACCATTAATTAAATTATTATTTTTCTTAAACAATTAAACCCTTAATTTCCCCTAATCATGGTGATTAAATTAATAAGCTTAGTGGGTTGTAGGATGGGCCTTGGTCCAAGCCTTATCCCATTGAAATCAACTTGGGCTTAATTCTCCTTCTTTAGGCTAGGTTTGACCAAGGTTGACTTGAGGTGTTGACTTGGTCAACTGATGTGTTGACTGGTCCAAAGGGTGTGTCTTGGGTCCCTTAACACCACCCAAAGTTGGTTGGGTCATGGTGCTGCCCCAATTAGGCCAATTTATCCAAAAGGTGTAGGTTTGACCTAAATTGACATGGGTTTGACTTTGGTCAAATTGGTGGCCCCATGATGGGGTTTTTGGGTCTATTGGGTCCCTTATGACATCATAAGACCAAAGCTAGAGTCAATTTGACCATGACCGTCCTAATTGGGCCAATTAGGGTTGAATTGACATATGCACCTTTGGGGTGCTCATAACAATTTGCCTAGGTTCAACCAAGCCTAGTATCATCTCATGACCCCTAGTCACTACCAAAGTCTTAACCCTAACACAAGGGGGTCTAAAAGGAATATGGATGTTACAGGTCGTGGGTGGCTACATTAGTCATGGGCAAAGAACAAAATATGATGAATGAACAAAATATTAACCGATCTCAAACTTTTCCCTCTTTTCAGCTTTATTAAAGTCAATTATCATCTCATTTACGACATTTATTTCAGGTTGCCAGCTGAAAATGTCGTCAAAGCTTCATTTTTTTATCCACCTCATTTCTATACACCACCATATTCCCAAAAGAAAGAGATTCACACCCTATGTATACCAAAATTAAGAAGTTTCTCTATCAAAAGTCCACTATTAACACTACAACAAAATGAGGATATAGGGGCGTTTTTTTGCGGCGTTTGTTTAAACGCCGGAATATTTTTTTTCTTTAGCAACGCTTTTACTTAAAAGCGCCGCTAATATAGTATATAAGTATTTGACGACATTTTTTTAAACAAACGCCGCCAAACATATACTTTCCGCGACGTTTTTTAAATAAACTAAAAGTTTCCCCCCTAAAATTTTGGAAAATTTACCTCGCCGCCTTCTGCCTTTATTTTTTAGAAAAACATTTAGGTGGGTATCTCTCACCTAGAAATAGGTGCGTGAGATAAATAGGCGCCATTGAACCGAACCGGCCTCACGTGATTTCGAAATTTTTCATTTTACATGGCCAAACCCCGTGCTTCTCGTCTTTCTACGCCGAATAGAAACCCTGGTCGTTTTCCAGCTGCAAAACCATGCCTTCTTCCGCCTCCTCCGGCATAGAACCTTTTCCCTTCTCCTCCGAAGGTTGGCGACCCGGGCCATTGCAGTTCGTCGGCGGTCCAACTCCTTCCTTCCTTTCATTCTACTCTCGCGACTAAGAAAAATTTACGCGACTAAGGGGGTCGACGGGAGGCCATTTTCGACGGGAGGAGGAAGGCTTAGAGGAAGGAAATGGATCATGTTTCTAACTTGGTATGTTATTACAGTATTTTCATGACCTATAATGTGTTCAGTAAATTGTCACGAACTTGTGGTTATTGTCGAAAATATACAGTCTTACTTCTGTAAATATCATTAGAATCACGTAGTTATTATAACAGTTTTTTTGGTAAGATACGGCCGTATTTAATATGTTTAATACTAAATCGCGATAAAATTGTTGAAAATGTTGAAGTGGAAGTTTGTGATCGCCGTTCTTCTGTCCAAGGGTGCCGAGGTGAGACCGCGCTGTCTGGTGCTTGTGACTGCGTGGTGGGGGCAGTCCGGTCTGGTGGCTGTCCGATTTCTTTGTGGTGCGCGCGGATTAAGGTCTTCTTAGTCGCTCGGTCTCCGATTTGTGTTCGCATGGCTGGTCCTTCGGCGATCAGCCGGTATATGCGGTCACAGGTGTTTTTGGTCGACTTGGAGGGCTGTTGCCCTAGTCGGCCTAGTGTGTTCGCGGTCTCTAGAGGAGGTTGGGTGGCCTACACAGGTGGTGAGCATCATGATCGGGCGAGTTGTCATGATCACGCGGCTTTTGTTGAAGTCAGCGAGATCACTAAGCAGAAGGATCCTTTGCTGATCGCGCGGGTTGACCAGTCTGGTCGCATGATCAAGGAGCGGTGACTCTATCTCATAGGGTGGTGACTGGATCAGGTCTCACGCCTATAAATAGGAACCACTGTTGCAGCAAACAAATCGCACCAAGTGTAAGCTGAGCTCGCGTCTTACTCTTGCGGTCTCTTTTTTGTGACCGGACGGTTAGCTGATCGAACTTGTCTTGTGCAGCTTCTGCGGATTGTGCGGGCAGCAGCGGCCACCTATTCTTCTGAAGGTGTTCGTGCAGTCTCGCGGCTTGCAGTGCGGGTTGCTGGAGTTCGGGAGAATCAGTGGCAGATCACGGGGTTCTCAGTTGGTGTTGTTCAAGTCGCTGGCAGGCAGTTCGGGCGGTCTCGTCTTCTAGTCGAGCGAACTGTCAGGTAGGGCGGTCGGGCGGTCGGGCGGTCGGGCGGTCGGGCGGTCGGGCGGTCGGGCGGTCTCAGGAAGGCAGACCGCTAGTTATCTGTTTAGCTTGCTTTTCTCTTCTGTTTTTGTGTACTGGCGAAATCATGTCTCGCCATGTATATCTCGCCTTGTAATGAAGTTTTATGCTGGCATCAATAAAGATTGTAGTTGTTTTTCATGTGCTTCTGATTGTTGGCTTGAACTTTGAGTTATACTATTCCTGCTCACTCCTAGATCTGGAAAATTTTCACATGGTATCATAGCCAGGTTGGAGTGGATAGAGCAGTGTATAACTCATAGTTGCCATCGCCTTTGTGAAGAAGGAACCAGTGGTAGAGCCATGGAAGCAAGAGGTCTTGGAATTGAGATGCTCAACTCGACTAACTTTAAGAAATGGAAGTCGTGTATGCAGAGTTATCTTCTGGGTGAGGACCTCTGGGAGGTGGTTGGAGGAGAGAGCACGGAGGAAGTTATTCTGATTGGGGATAACGGTCATGAGGTGAGGAACTGGAGGCGGATTAATGCCAAAGCAGAGTTCGCCCTGAAAAGGGCAATATCACCTGATTTGTTTGATCACATCTTGGGGGTGTGGATCAGCTGCAGAGATCTGGAGAGCCCTGGATGGGCAAGACTTCAATTCCTGGAAAATGAGCTGGCCAGATCGGCTCAAGGTGATCTTTCTATCTCTACGTTCTTCTTGAAGATGAAGAACTTGTGCGCCGAGATTTCGGCGCTGGATCCTGATGAGCCAATTTCTGAGGCGAAGTTGAAGAGGCCATTTCCACACCTCTGGAGAAGGCCATGAAACTTCGCATTGATGAGGGGAGGATTCTGGAAGATCCGCTGGTGTTCCGGGCTCTGGTTGGGAGCTTGATCTATCTGACGATTACCAGGTCGGACATTGCGTATGCAGTTGGCAGGGTGAGCCGTTATATGGCAGAACCACGGATGCCTCATCTTCTAGCGGCCAAGAATATTGAAGTATGTCAGGGCGACTTAGGATATGGGTCTCCTTTACAGGAGGGATGCGGGCTTCGAGGTGCATGGGTACATGGATGCTGATTACGGGGGAGATTCAGATGATCGGAAGTTGACATCTGGATACGTCTTCATGGCGGGCCCCACGGCTATATCATGGTGCAGCAAGAAGCAGGATTTCGTATCGGTCTCAACCACGGAAGCGGAATACAAGGCTTCGGCCTTGGCAGCTCAAGAAGCCATCTGGCTTAGGAGGTTGGTTGGAGACGTCCATAAGGAGGTTCGGGGTCCGACTCTGCTCCGCGGCGATAATGAGAGTGCTCTCAAACTGGTTACTAATCCAGTTTGTCACGCGATGACTAAGCATATCGAGATCGAGCATCACTTCATTCGTGAAAAGGTGTTGGAGGGGTCTCTTTCGGTCGAGCATGTTCGGAGTCAGGACAACATTGCTGACATCTTCATAAAGGCACTAGCGAAGGGGCCGTTCACGCGGCTAAGGAGTTTACTTGGGCTGTTTTCAACTTCCCACTTCAAGGGGGAGTGTTGAAAATGTTGAAGTGGAAGTTTGTGAATTGGCGGTCTGGGGGGAGACCGCGCGGTCTGGTCTGACCGCACGGTCTTGCGGTCTCCTCTGGCGGTCTGACCTCTCTGGTCTAGCCGCGGGCTATTCGGCGTGACCGCCGTTCTTCTGTCCAAGTGTGCCGAGGTGAGGTCACGCGGTCTGGTGCTTGTGACCACGTGGTGGGGGCAGTCCGGTATGGTGGCTGTCCGGTTTCTTTGTGGTGCGCGCGGACTAAGGTCTTCTTAGTCGCGCGGTCTCCGGTTTGTATTCGCATGGCTGGTCCTTCGGCGATCAGCTGGTATATGCAGTCACAGGTGTTTTTGGTCGACTTGGCGGGCTGTTGCCCTAGTCGGCCTAGTGTGTTCGCGGTCTCTGGAGGAGGTCGGGTGGCGAACACAGGTGGTGAGCGTCCTGACTGGGCGAGTTGTCATGATCGCGCGGCTTCTGTTGAAGTCGGCGAGCTCACTAAGCAGAAGGATCCTTTGCTGATCGTGCGGGTTGACCGGTCTGGTCATGCGATCAAGGGGCGGTGACTCTATCTCATAGGGTGGTGACTGGATCAGGTCTCACGCCTATAAATAGGAGTCACTGTTGTAGCAAACAAATCGCACCAAGTGTAAGCTGAGCTCGCGTCTTACTCTTGCAGTCTCTTTTTTTGTGACAGGCCGATTAGCTGATCGAACTTGTCTTGTGCAGCTTCTACGGATTGTGCGGGCAGCAGCGGCCATCTCTTCTTCTGAAGGTGTTCGGGCAGTCTCGCGGCTTGTACTGCGAGTTGTTGGAGTTCGGGAGAATCAGTGGCAGATCGCGGGGTTCTCAGTTGGTGTTGTTCAAGTCGCTGGCTGGCAGTTCGGGCGGTCTCGTCTTCTAGTTGAGCGAACTGTCAAGTCGGGCGGTCAGGCGGTCTCAGGAAGGCAGACCGCTAGTTATCTGTTTAGCTTGCTTTTCTCTTCTGTTTTTTGTGTACTGGCAAAATCATGTCTCGCCATGTATACCTCGCCTTGTAATGAAGTTTTCTGCTGGCATCAATAAAGATTGAAGTTGTTTTTCATGTGCTTCTGGTTGTTGGCTTGAACTTTGAGTTATACTATTCCTGGTCACTCCTAGATCTGGAAAATTTTCACAAAAATACTACCGTATATTCAATGACCCCGTAGTATATCAGATAACAGAAGAGAATTGTTTAAATCGTTTTGTGCTGTTGGACTGTAGTAAATACTGCCGTATATCAGATAACGCAATTTAATCAATGGACACTATAACATTATTATTATTGGTTTAGTATGCTTCCATCTTATTTGACTAATAGTAGTATACTTTGATAAATACCGACGTACTCTTGCACACATCAATTTAATCACCTAGTAATATGATAAATACTGGCGTACTCCTGCACACATCAATAAATACTGGGGTACTCTGGCATACATTAGTATTGGAAAAGTACGACTGTGTT
The DNA here is from genome assembly GCA_033032865.1 of Dactylorhiza incarnata. NCBI lineage: Eukaryota > Viridiplantae > Streptophyta > Magnoliopsida > Asparagales > Orchidaceae > Dactylorhiza > Dactylorhiza incarnata. The sequence continues at coordinate 4,756,159 of JAWHQI010000187.1, read as the reverse complement.
TTTAAGTTTAATACTATACCGCACATTAATATTGACATATTTTTGATACTTTAAATGGGTTATTGCATCAAAATTGTATGGTTTAATGCAGCAAAGCAATGGATTCAATGAAGCAACTGTTTATATCGTTCATTCTGATGAAGAAACAACAGATATGCAATCTGACAAAGTAGATCAGTCTTTCTACACGGTATGTTATCACACTTTTTTAATGAACTTTAAATGGGGTATTTAGTGTTATTCTGTACATAAATATTCTTGTATTTTAAATGCGGTGTGTTATGTTCAATATAGGGAATAAATGAACTGCAGGATTCACCAGTTAATAATATAATTCCTTCTGATGAACAGGCAAGAAATGTACAATCAGAGAAACTTGATCATGCTTGTAACTCGGTATGTTATCAATAATGTCGAATTTATCTATGCTCTGACACAATAGTAATATGTTAAAAAGTTAATATTTTAAATTGTTAGTAAAGATAAGTAGTTGTTTTTTTTCTTCAATGCAGAACAGCAAGGATGCTACACTTTTTCATACAGTTCATTCCGAAGAAGAGGCATACAGAATGTACGTTAAGTATGCTCGTAATGTGGGTTTTGGTATCCGAAAACAGCATATTTATTACTGGACTCATACAAAGATCATAAAGGGTAGAGAGTATTGTTGCGCGAAAGCAGGTCATGAGGTTATAAAACCGACAAGTGAGGTGCAAAGAAAGTTTCACAAACTTGATACTAGAACTGGATGTTTGGCGTGCATGTACTTCACCGCTGATAAAGAGGGGAAGAATTGGGAGATTTCCAAGTGTGGAAGAGCACAATCACCCACTAGCGCCACAGGTAGATTCACATTTTCTGCAGGCGCATTGTCATATATCTAATCATCAAGCATCTCTGATTAAAAATATGACAAGAGAGGGAATTCAAATCGTTGATGCATATAACTTCTTAGCAGAAGAAGAAGGCGGTGCAGAGAATGTGGGGTTCTCTAAATTGGATGCGTATAATTATGTACATCGAGAGAAAAGAGCACTAATAGAGTCTGGTGACGCAACACGATTGTTGGAAATATTTAAAGATATACAGTGCGAGGATAACATGTTCTCTTTTGATGTGAAGGTAGATGAGTCCAACAGGCTGCAGAGTTTCTTTTGGATTGATGGTCGTGGAAAAATTGATTATGATTGTTATGGAGATGTTATTATTTTCGACACCACCTATCATCTGAACAAGTACAATTTGGCATGTGCCCCTTTTATTGCAGTAAACCACCATTGGCAAAACGTTTTTGTGGGCTGGGCTTTTATTGCAGAGGAGTCAATTGAGTCATTTTGCTAGGTTTTTGAGTGTTTCTTAAAATATGTTGGTGGTAAGCAACTAGTCACGATATTCACAAATCAAGATCAATCAATGTCAGTAGCTATTCAGAGAGTATTAACTTCAACTCGGCATCGTTTGTGTCAATGGCATATTTCAAAGAAAGCATCATCGAAGGTACCAGCTTTCAATAAAGATAAGTATATTCAATTTTTATTTTACAATTGCATGAACAAATGTGAGAATGAAGAGGAATTTGAAACAAATTGGAGAGAGATGATAATGCGTGGCAACTTGAATGACAATCGATGGCTAAATGATCTTTACAACATTAGGATGAAGTGGTCCACCGCATATAACAAGGAATTATTAGATCTTGGCATTTTATCCATGCAACGAAGTGAGTCGGCAAATAATCGTTTGCATGGATGCTCTAAATCAACAAGTTCACTTGTTGAATGCTCTCTTGGAATGAAGAATTTAATTTCCGGTTGGCGCAGGAACGAACATGAGGAGGACTTTAAATGTAAACAAGGAGTATTACACTGAAATTCCCAAACTGTTTAATAATGAAGCAAATGTCAAAACTCTACACAAGAAAAATATATTTACTTTTTGAGAATACTTATATGGAAGCAGCAGTTAGTTTGATGGTTGCTGATGAAACTCATTACGGGACAGATCATGTAGTATACGTTGTGAAAAATTTCGATGGTAATGAAGTTGGTAAGAAATGGTTTGTGACATTTGATACGAAGACTAATGATGTAGAATGCTCATGTCGGGGTTTTCAAACAACAGGCCTGTTATGCAAACATGTACTATGGGTTTATAATATTAGGAATGAGAAGGAAATTCATCTGCAATATATACTGAAGCAATTTACATTGCATGCAAAGAAGGGAATCTATCTAAAACAGGAAAATACATTGAATGACTGTGATTCTAACGTGATTTATAGAAATCAAATAATGAGATACACTTATGATATGTGTAATCGTATTACACATTGTCAGATTGCCAAGGAACATCTAATTAATGTGTTAAATGATGTGGGTCAAGCTGTAGAGGAAATGGTGGATTATGATGAGATGATTAAGAAGGGCATCCCTCACTCAAATTACAAAGGGACAAACTTCCTCAAGGATCCACCTTCTAAGCGACCTAAAGGAAGGCCTAAGACACGTTTGAAGAATTTTTGGGAAACTTCTTCGAAAAGAACAAGTAATAATTTCTAAATTCTTTTAGTTTCAAATTCAATTTTATGTTTAGAAAACTTACATTTTATTATGTCATATAGAGCGGAGTCGAGCTGCAAAGGATAAAGGAGCAATGAAAGTTCAAGAACATAAATCAGAAAAGGACCAAAATTACGGGGACTCTAATTCACTAGCAACACCAGTTGTCGTGGAGCAACCTGATGACTTCTCTATCAATGATGATTTTTCAATTAATATTCCTTTACAATTTTAATGTATTCTTGATGTGCATAAGTCATTAAACCAGCAGACAGTATTACTAATGAATGTTCTATTAATTTCTCTATAATGCTGGCAGAGTTTGATAGTATTATTGGTATCTTCACCATGTCTGTGTTATATTGACAGTGTTTTTGCTAATCCGAGAGTAGTGAACAAGTGAAGTGAAATCAACAATCTTTTTGCTGCCTGAACTTCTATAATTAATCATACTTATTAGGCTGAATACTGTAGCTTAGAGCAGTAATATTGTATGAAAAAATATTGCAAGTACCTAAGACCTGTACAAAATTAGGTTTATCTTCACTGAATTTATGATAACTAGACATAATTTATGGTAATCCAACAATATCAAACATTACCCACAAAAAATATCATCACAGCAGATTCAACAATACTGTCAATTAAACAAGAGAACAACTTAATTTTGTTTCAACAAACATATAGTAATCAGTTGTATATTACCACCATTTACACCATCTAAAATAGGGTTTTGTCAAGTTTTATAGTATCAACATAGTATTTTTAAAAAGATCATAACATAAAAGAGATATTGTTCAAAAACAGCTACACAGTAAAATTATAATTGTCTTGACCATCATACTAGTCTTCCAATGAACAAAATGTCTCAATAATTTTAGCCGTTATTTCAGCACGATAGGCTGGCATTTTTTTCCCAACCCTTCTTTCTAGTCTAGCAAGTCTTCGCCCTACTAAGCACAGTTTTCATATACATTACCACAAACACTCCACAGTCATTTCCATTATCTTGCGTAGGGACTTCACAAATAGGTTGGATAGTCCATTCATTAACCTTCTCAGGTAAATGATCTCCAACATCATTGTATAGGCATTGAAGCTTTAAAAAAATATAACCTTCAGAAATAGTAGAATTATAGGTAAACTAATTGATATTTATGGGCATGTGATTCTTACCACTTCGTACAAGGTCCTCAAATGCCTTCCATCTGGCAGGGAGTCATAAAACTCATAGACTTGTTCCTTCATGTTACCAACAAGTAATGCCCAGTGGCCATCAATATGAATAGGTATAAGAAGGATATCTGTGTATTTGACACTTTCGGAAGTAATGTGGCTTGTTAGATATTTGGTATTCTTCACAGAAGCCCTTTTATATTGCTGCAAGTGTAGTATCAGTTTAAATACGGTCACTGTAAATAGTATAAGTTTAAATACTGTTAAATATCTCAGTATAAGTAGTTGTTAATGAGGGACTATTAATAAATAATGTTAGTCTGACAGTATTACTGTCAGTTGAAACAGCATTACTTCAAATACTGCTAACTATTACCGTTTTTTGGACAGTATTACTAAATTTACAATAACTTGATCATGCAAACAATCTTCAAAAATAATTAGAATAATAATCTCATAAATTTTAAGAAAACTATCAAATTCGTATCAATACATTCAGTTTTAACAGTAAAAGTTATTACACAGGCTTCTTGGAACAAATACTGTCAGTTTTAACAGTTTCACATCAAATACTGTTTAACATCACAGTATTTAGATGAACACAATTTTCTGGAACACACCTTAGGATATGAATAAATTTTAGTAAGCTACGGTTAAATTCATAATTAGTTACTGCTTTTTTTGGGGAAAGGTAAAGAAACGGCTTCAACAAACAAGGATGAAGTTATAATACTATAACTTTTAACAGTGTAAGTTGTAATACTCGAGTATATCACAGTATTATGGCCCAATATACAATTACATTAGTGCTGATAATTCAAGAAATCAGTAAAATAACAATTTCATATAAATCCACAAACATTAGTCTTTTTGGAAAAAATACTGTCAGATTTAACAGTATTACTGCAATTACTGTTTAATATCACAGTATTTATGATAACCAAAAAAAATTTATTTAACGCACATTAGGATATTAATAAATTTTAGTCTGCTACTTACAGCATGAGTGGGGGAAATGTAAAGAAACGGTTTCACCAAATTTGGATGAAGTCGGTTTTCCATGCCTAAGATGAAACTATAGGTATCCAAGTGAAGATTGTTGGATCTGATGGCACCCTTTGAGGGGGGGGTGAATAAGGGGTTACCTGTTTTTTAGAATAAACTTACAGATTTTAACAAAACAGAAAAACTTTTTGCTCTGTCGCTAATGTCTGGCGTTAATAGTCAACGCTGGCGTTAACTCTCCAGAAAAAAGTATTTTCACAGAAATATTCAGAATGATTTTCTTTATGAAATATAATTCCAGAAAAAATAGATATACTGAAAAAGAATTTTATATATCCCAAAAATGATTACAAGGATAATATTTCAATAATGCTTGAAATTGGAGGCGACAATCTTGAAAATCTCTTTTTGTTCCTTCACCGGTCCTTCTTCCAAGGACCGGTTGGCTATAACCTATCTATCACCAGATAAGGCCTCTAGCCACCCCCTAGATCTACCCTTGATCTATTCTCCACGCATAAGGCAGCGAATTACCCCTAAGCCGCACAAGGACCTAGTCGCCACACGCAAGGCGGCGAATTCACTACCGTTACAAGAAAAAATTAGAACAAATGACTCCCTAGAATGAAGAGCGCTGAAGGAGATGTTGAAGATACGCCATGACCACGTCAGAGTTGAAGCGAGCGTCCTTCTTCAAATTTGTCATTGGAAATCTCCTTCTCACTCTTGTTCCTTAGTGTTGGTGTTGGGAGTTCTCTCTGAATTATGGAAGAAATGCTCTCTCAGATCTCTGGAATGAAGGATTCAATGCATCTCTTCCTTGAGCAAACGAAATCAGATCTTTAAATAGAAATGGGAGCTAATGCGTGGCATTAAGGGTTAACGCCAGCGTTAGGGAACGTGCACTGTCGTGGCTGAAATCGTGCAAACCGTCGGGATCGTGGCAGAAACCAATTTCGTCGAACGAAACTCATTTTGTCGAACGCGCTTTCGTCAAACGGAATTAAAGTTCGTCAAATGCAAGTTCGTCAAGCGAAATTTTGTCGAGCGCAGGTTCATTTCGTCGAACGCCTTCAAAGTTCGTCGAACGCGATTTCTTCAGGCGCAATTTCGTCGAACGACTAGCAAAGTTCGTCGAACGGCTAACGCCCAGCGATAAGACCTAACGATGGCGTTGTCTCTGGCTTCTCGACGGATTCGTTCTCGACGGCATCCTGCTCAGCGATTTCCTTCTCAGCAGTTTCCTTCTCAGCAGTTGTTAACGCGGGGCGTTAACAACTAACGCAAGTGTTAGCTCTCTTTTTAGAGAATCGTCATCAATCAGCATCCTGTTCATAGGGTTATATAACTATAGTACCTGCACACTATAAACACAAGCAAGATCAAATACATAGTGTGATTTGATATTTCTCAAACTAAGAGAAGTGGAACGCAAGCTCCAACAATCTCCCCCTTTTGATAATAACAAATCCACCAATAAGAAATAAAATATAATTAAAGTAGTGTTTATAGTAAATGTTAAGCGTTATAAACATGCATACTCCCCCTATGTGGATACTCCCCCTACATGAATGCATTTCCTAATGAACTCCCCCTAACTAAAAGATTTCTTTATTTCTTAAATTATTCTCCCCCTTTTGTTATAATCAAAAGAAGGTGGGATAGAGTTATAGCAATATAAAATAATTTGCATTTAGTAGAGATAAGAGCAACTTGAAAATAAATAGTTAACACAGCGAAAGTAATTTGTAACATCTTGAAGAAATTGTAAGTACAAAATATAATAAGCATTTTACTCAATTAAGTTGATGTTTTGAATTTAGATACACAAGTTGCAAGTTCATTTGTAATTTGTAACAAAAAGTAGCAAGCAAGATTATAAAAATATCAAGTAAAGATATGTTTACAATGTAAATAAATTTGCATTTCAAGTACACAAAAACATTGTAAAAATCATGCTTTGTTATCTAGTGCATTTACTCATAATTGTAGAGAACAATGTAGGAAAGCTTTAGGTCCAATTCTCATGAGTGGAAGTATTATAAATGATAATGATGTGTTCAATAAGTGTGTTTTGATAAAGTATACAAGAGTATAAATCAAACCACATGAAACTATGTAATGTAAGAACATAACTTTAATTGAACATAAACAACTTTACTTCCACAAATTTTAATGCACATGAATTTTTTGTATTTTTATTTTTAAAGAGAAGTGGCGAAAATTTTGTTTGCACAAGACACTTTATAATTCTTTTCAAGGTGCTCAACTTCACAATGCTCATTAAGACTTATCAGGAAGGCGAGTAGTGCTTGGTGGAGTTAACCTTGTCATTCATTATTTGCTTTTTAGATTAGTGACTAAGGACTCCGAATTCACTTGTGTTGCAAACATAGCATTTTTTAATTTTATTTACCACATTTCTCAAAATATAAGTGCATGAAAAACAAAGAATTCAAGAAAGAATTCAATGTTGTGTAGGTAAACAATTTATGAGATTCAAAATAAGTTCTTATACTACACAATTATGCAATAAGATTTAAAACACATGTATATTAACAAAAAGGTGTAAGTGAGAAAATCATTATCAAAGATAAAAACTTTACTCATACTTAGAGGCATGTAAGAACATTTCTACACATGTAATCTATAACCAATTATGTTTTTTTGCCCATTTGAAGATGATATTCAAGGCATGATAAAATCAAAATAACGTTTTTTAAGAAACTTAAAAGTTTAAATTGAACATTGTAAAAAATCTTTAAGCAATATATATAATCATCCTTAAAATAAACATTTAAGCACATATATATTTTTTTTGTTTTTAATTTTTGAAGTAAATAACAACAAACAAGAAAAAAAATTTTGAGCATAGAGGCTAACGCCAGGCGTTAGCTTCTTAACACCGAGACAGAACATCAATTTTTGACTTTTTGAAAAATATTTTTCATGATAAATTTGTAATATAAAAGGGACTTCTTACAGTTGAAATTTCAGACATTATGAAGTTGATATGAAGGCTCTTTTAGCGTGTTTTGGAGGTTTGTCTATAGTTCTTACATTTTTATTGAATTTTGAATTTTTGAAGAACAAAAATGCAAACAAATATAACAAAGTACATAAAATAATTTGATAGCTTTTTATAAGGGGTTAAAGTGGCATTTCTAAGACACCTAATTCTAACCTAAGCATGTGAAAATATGCATCGGGTAGAGGTTTGGTAATAATGTCGGCAAGTTGTGATTCTGTCCCTATAAAGCTAATTTTATCATGTTCTTTCTTAATATGATCCCTAATAAAATGATTTCGGACATCCATATGTTTAGATCTAGAATGATGTGCGGGATTGTTTGTGAGATCTATAGCGCTCTTGTTGTCACACTTTAATTCTATGTTATTTAGATGAACATCAAAATCTTCTAATGTTTGGGTCATCCACAAGGCTTGTGCACAACAACTACCTAGTGCGATATATTCAGCCTCGGTGGTGGAGAGGGCAACAGAATTCTGTTTCCTACTCGACCGTGATATAAGTGAAGGGCCTATACAATGACACGTGCCACTAGTGCTCTTACGATCTAATGAACATCCCGCATAGTCCGAATCAGAAAAATCGTGTAGAATAAAACAATCATTATGAGGATACCATAAGCCTAATCTAGACGTTCCGATTATATATCTAAAAATACGTTTAACCGCTTTTAAATGTGATTCTTTTGGGTTAGCTTGAAATCTAGCACATAAGCAAACGGAAAACATAATATCGGCTTCATCTTTTCCTAATTTTAGTGATGCACTCATTGGTGTATTAGCTTGTTTTAGGTTTTCAAATTCAAATCTTTTAAGAATATCATGAACATATTTAGTTTGACAAATAAATATACCATCTTGTTTTTGTGAGATTTGAAATCCTAGAAAATAGGTGAGTTCTCCTACCAAGCTCATTTCAAATCATTTTTCATCACTAAAATTACTTGATTACATATCTCTTCATTAGTGGCTCCAAAAATGATTTCATCAACATAAATTTGCAATATAATCAAATCATTATCTACATGCTTAATGAAGAGTGTATTATCCGCACTTCCCATTTTATACCCGTGCTTTATCAAAAATAATGTCAATCTATCATACCAAGCACGTGGCGCTTGCTTTAATCCATAAAGCGCTTTCTCTAATTTATACACATGGTTTGGAAATTTTTCATTCACAAAACCGGGGGGTTGTTCTACATAAACTTCTTCTTTTATAATCCCGTTCAAAAAGGCACTTTTAACATCCAATTGAAATAATTTAAGTCTTGTAAAACTCGCAAATGCAAGAAATATTCTAATAGACTCAAGGCGAGCAACGGGTGCAAAAGTTTCATCAAAATCTACCCATTCGATTTGTGAATACCCTTGTGCAACTAGTCTAGCTTTATTCCTTGTAATTTTAGAGTCACCCTCTAGTTTGTTTTTGAAAATCCATTTGACTCCTATAACCGGATAGTTAGATGGCTTCTCTACTAAATTCCAAACCTTTTTACGTTCAAATTGATTTAATTCATCATTCATAGCTAAAAACAAAATTCATCATTTAAAGCGGTTGAAACATTTTTTGGTTCTATTTTGGATACGAAACAAAGGTTTACAAAAGACTCATGTAAAGAAGAACGAGTACTTACCCCTTTTTATGGTTCTCCTATCACAAGCTCCTTTGGATGATCCTTAGTGAACTACAACACGCTTGGAGGAACATATTCTACTATCTCATTTTCTTTCTCCTCTTGTTCTTCTTCTTTTTCTTCTTCTTTTTCTCCAAGTGATTCATCATCCTCATGCTCCAAAGGGGAAATAGGTTCGTCTTCATTTCCTGTATGATTAGAATCTACACAAGGAACAAACTCATCAAATCTTACATGTATAGACTCTTCAACTACTTTAGTTCTTTTATTATATATTCTATAAGCCTTGCTAGTTGAAGAGTAACCAATGAAAATTCCCTCATCACATTTTTCATCAAATTTTCCTAGTGCATCTTTAGTGTTTAAAATGAAACATTTACAACCAAACACATGAAAATAAGATACATTAGGTTTCTTTTAAAGTAAAGCTAATAAGGTGTCAATTTTAAAATAGGACGAAGCATGACACGATTAATGATATAACATGAAGTATTAACCGCTTCGGCCCAAAATGATTTAGGCAACCCATATTCACAAAGCATAGTGCGTGCTAGCTCTTGAAGGGTTTTGTTTTTCCTCTCCACTACAGCATTTTATTGTGGGGTGCGAGGAGCGGAAAATTCATATTTAATTCTTAAATCATCACAAAAAGAAGAAAATCTATCATTTTCAAATTCTCCTACATGATCTGAACGTATGCATTTAATCTTTAAATCAAGTTCATTTTGAATACGAATTCATAGTTTAGTAAATTCAAGGAATGCATCGGATTTGGAAGATAGAAATAATGTCCAACAAAATCTAGAAAAATCATCAATTATTACAAAAGTATATTTTCTACCTCATAGACTAGAAGTGCTAACCGGTCCAAATAAATCCATATGAATTAATTGAAGAGGTCTAGTGGTAGAAACTATATTTTTGCTTTTAAAATAATTTTTGAAAATTTTCCTTTTTGGCAAGGCGTACAAAGAGAAGATAAATTTCCATTAAGCATAGGTAATCCCTTAATTAATTTATCTTTTGATAATTTCAAAATAAGCTTGGTGCTAGAGTGACCAAGGCGCCTATGCCAAAGTTCTAATTCTTCATTTTTAGAAATAAAGCATTTTAAAGAAGAATTCGAAAGATCATTAAAAGTAATCATATAAACATTATGCATCCTATGTGCGGTGAGTACGACATCATTTGTTTTAGAATTTATAATTTTGCAAAGATTTGTAGATGATTCAAATAATACATTTAAGCCTATATCACATAATTGACTAATTGAAATTAAATTATCTTTTAAGCCATCTACAAATAAAATATTTGAGTTTGAAAAAGAATCGTTACCCACTGTGCTGATGCCCATGATCCCTCCTTTTTCTTTGTCACCAAATTTCACCATCCCTCCTTTCTTCATCTCAAGGCTAAGGAACTTTGCTTTGTTTCCCGTCATATGTTTGGAGCATCCCAAGTCCAAATACCACACGTCCTTTTTGTCCTTAGCCTGCCAACAAACCTAAAAAGGAGATGAGAGTAAAGATCCGGATACCCAAGAGGTTCCTCCCATAGAATAGGTGGAAACCTTAGGCACCCAGATTTGCTTTATAGCACTACCGCCCTTTTTCTTATAAGAGTTTGAGGTGTGTCCAAATAAATGACATTTGGCATACGATATAAAAGGGGATGAGACCCTTTTTGAAGTTTTGGATAAACTCTTGCTTGAAAATGAGGTAACATTTGAATTTTTGAAATTATTAATAACAGAATAAGTGTTTCTGGAATTACAGCTAACGCCAGCGTTAGGAGTTAACACCTGGCAATAGCTTCTAGAGCTATATCCAAGGCCATATTTGGCACTTCCATGGCATTGGTTGGCCAAGATCATGTCCAGAGATCTTTGCCCAACTCCAAACTTCTTAATAGCCAAATTTAAATCATGAATACGAGCTTTGAGAGCGGTGTTTTCTGTTACCAACATAACGCACCGATTCGCAAAACTCTTCTTTCCATCCTCTATTTGAGAAAGAGAGGTTTTTAAAGTTCTTTCTAAATCCCCCTTCTCCTTAGTAAGAAGTTCAATAGTGGAGTGGGATTTAAAAAGTGCTTCTTCAAGTTCTTTCACTCTTGCCAAGGAGTGATTGCACTCTTGGCAAGATACCTTTGTTGGATCTTACGGCGCCCTTAGAGGGGGGGGGTGAATAAGGGAATAAAATTTTTATAATTTTTTTTGCTAAATTGTTTAGAGTGAATTAGAATGAAATAATCAATTTAACTTAAAGTAGGAAACAATTGTAATTTGCAATTTTATAAATTATGCCAAATGATGGAAATCAAGTAAACAAAAAAAGAGACATGATTATATTATATGAAAAAGGTGTTTACAAAAATTGATTTCAATAGCGCTTGAAATCGGAGGCGAATAAAGTAATACAATTTTTCCTTTTCTATACCGACTTGTATCCCCACAAACCGGTTGGCTTTAGCATATCCTTCACCGGATAAGTCCTCAAGCCGCTCTAGCCAATCCTTCCCCGGATATGGACTCGAGCCCCCCTAGATCTAATCACCTAGAACTAGTCGCCAACACAAGGCGAATTTCCCCCTAAGTCCTACCCAGACCTAGTCGCCAACACAAGGCGAATTAACTAAACGATTACAAAAGAATATGGAATGAAAATAAAATTAACAATAATGAAACTCCCTATATGAGATTTCTGAAGATGAGGATGAAGGATCGCTGTAGTATAAGCGAGTTCAAAGCGATCGTCCTTCGGATGCAGCGTGGTGGCTTCCTTCTCCAGAAATCTTCTTTGAATTTGAGTGGGAGATGAACTTTCGGCAGAGTAGCAGCTCTGGAAATATGGCACAGGTAATCTCTCTGGAAGCACTAGTTGAAACGAGAGAGAGCCCACCATTTTATAGAACTTGACGATAGTGCATGTGGTAGCTCTCTAGCGCATGCGGTAGCATTCGTGTGGAGCAGTTGCGAAACCGTCGGCGGTGTGGCGCTGTGCACGAACTTGAGATAGCGCCTGGTGGTAGCGCTAGCGCTGGCGGTAGCGGTTGCGAAATCGTCGGTGGCGTGGCAGAACAAACTTTCGTCGAACGGAATTTTTGTCGAACGAAGTTTTCGTCGAACGGAGTTCCACATTCGTTGAACGGAAATTTTTGTCGAACGGAGTTCCACATTCATCGAACGGAAATTTTGTCGAACGGAGTTCCATATTCGTCGAACGGAAATTTTCGTCGAACAGAAATTTCATCGAAGGAAAAGTTTCATCGAACGGAGCTTCAAGTTCGTCGAACGAGCTAGCTCCCGGCGTTAGCGATAGCGCTGGCGTTAGTGCTGCTCCTTTCAAAAGTTTGATTCCATGCTGCCTTCTACCTGTGGAGTATTGCACCTATAGTTCATGCACACTATAAACACACTACAAGCAATATCAAATACAATATGAGATTTGTTATTCTCAAACAAAGGGACGTGACACACATGTCCAACAACCTTTTCTTTCCCCAATTGTTTAGATAATTTTTTGTTTTCCTTTAACAAAAGTTTATTTTCAGAATTTAGAAGATCAACATCTTTTAAACTTTTTTCAAAGAATTTGCAAGTTTGTAAATACTCAATATATAAATCATCATAAGAAGTAGGGAGAGTTACCTCAGTTTCGCTTTGGGCACTGCTTTCATCCTCGTATGTATTGTCACTTTTTCCCATAAGGCACATATTTGCCTCTACTTCATCGTTAGTGGATGAGCCGCTTGAATCCTCGGAGGAGGAGTCATCCCATGTAGCCGCTTTTAGGACATTCTTCTTCTCTTTTCCCTTGTGCCCTTTTTCTTTACGCTCTTTCAGATATTTTGGGCACTTACTCCGAATATGTCCGGTCTTTCTACAATGGTAGCACTCCGGTGGTGGTCGTTCATCATCATCCTCGTCGCTACCTCTCTCTTTCTTTGATGAAGATCCCTTTTTGATGAAATATTTCCGGAAGGTGTTTCTCCTTTCCGGATTCTTCATGAACCTAATGAACTTCTTTACAAAAAGGCTCTCCTCGTCCTCTTCATCATCGTCTCCATTTGCCTCCTTTTTTTATTTTAAGGCCAAACTCTTCTTCTTTGTCTCCAAGTTGTACTCTTGTTATTGAATTTTGAGTTCAACCTCATGGGTCTTTAGGTTCCCAATGAGGCTCTCAATTTATAGCTTCTTCAAATCGTGCGACTCCGAGATAGCCATCACCTTTGGATTGAACTTTGGATGGAGAGACCTTGAAATTTTTCTCACCAAGTCGCCGTTGGAGAACACCTTTCCAAGTACTTTTGAGTCGTTAACGATCTTGGTGAACCTTGTGTACATTGAATCTACATCTTCATCAGCCTCCATCCGGAATTTCTCATACTCGGATTCAAGTTGGAATAGCTTTGAATCCTTAACCTGCGAAGTACCTTCATGAGTAATTTCTAATAAATTCCATATATCATAAGCTGTTTCGCAAGCACAAGTTCTATTAAATTATGTTCTATCCAAAGCACAAAATAACGCATTCATTGCTTTAGCGTTATTCTTACATATCAACTTATCATTGTCATCCCATCTATCTCTAGGTTTTTCCATAGTGACTTCTCCAACAACAAATGTTGGTGGAGAATAACTTTGTTCTACCATACCCCAAACGTCATTATCTAAAGCAGTTAAAAAACAACGCATTCTAGTTTTCCAATAATTATAATGAGTTCCGGTAAATAGTGGAGGTCTACTAATCCCTTGACCCTCAGCGAAAGCATGATCATTATGCGTCATTATTCCCGGTTGTGAAACCGTTTTGGAATAACCTTGCTCTGATATCAAGTGTTGGATCTGATGGCGCTCTTAGAGGGAGGTGAATAAGGGGTTAACTGTTTTTAGAATAAACTTACAGATTTTAACAAAACAAAAAACATTTTTGCTCTGTCGCTAACGCATGGCGTTAATAGTCAACGCTGACGTTAACTCTCCAGAAAAACTATTTTCGCAGAAATATTCAGAATGATTTTCTTTATGAAATATAATTCTAGAAAAATTTGATATACTGAAAAAAAATTTATATATCACAAAAATGATTACAAGGATAATATTTCAATAACGCTTGAAATTGGAGGCGACAATCTTGAAAATCTCTTTTTGTTCCTTCACCGGTCCTTCTCCCAAGGACCGGCTGGCTATAGCCTATATATCCCAAGATAAGGCCTCTAGCCACCCCCCTAGATCTACCATTGACCTAGTCACCGCGCACAAGGCGGTGAATTAACCCCTAAGCCACACAAGGACCTAGTCGTCACACGCAAGGCGGCGAATTCACTACCGTTACAAGAAAAATATAAAAGGATAAAGATAAAATTAGATCAAATGACTCCCTAGAATGAAGAGCGCTGAAGGAGATGTTGAAGATATGCCATGACCACGTCGGAGTTGAAGCGAGCGTCCTTCTTCAAATTTGTCGTTGGAAATCTCCTTCTCACTCTTGTTCCTCAATGTTGGTGTTGGGAGTTCTCTCTGAATTATGGAAGAAATGCTCTCTCAGATCTCTGGAATGAAGGCTTCAATGCATCTCTTCCTTGAGCAAACGAAATCAAATCTTTAAATAGAAATGGGAGCTAACACGTGGCGTTAAGGGTTAACGCCATCGTTAGCGAACGTGCACTGTCGTGGCTGAAATAGTGCAAACCGTTGGGATCGTGGCAGAAACCAATTTCGTCGAACGAAACTCATTTCGTCGAACGCGCTTTCGTCGAACGGAATCAAAGTTCGTCGAATGCAAGTTCGTCAAGCGAAATTTCGTCAAGTGCGGGTTCATTTCGTCGAACGCCTTCAGAGTTCGTCGAACGCAGTTTTGTCAGGCGCAATTTCGTCGAACGGCTAGCAAAGTTCGTCGAACGGCTAACACCCAGCGATAAGACCTAACGCTGGCGTTGTCTCTGGCTTCTCAACGGATTCATTCTCAACGCATCCTGCTAAGCGGTTTCCTTCTCAGCGGTTTCCTTCTCAGCAGTTGTTAATGCGGGGCGTTAACAACTAACGCAAGCGTTAGCTCTCTTTTCAGAGAATCGTCATCAATCAGAATCATGTTCATAGGGTTATATAGCTATAGTACCTGTACACTATAAACACAAGCAAGATCAAATACATAGTGTGATTTGTTACTTCTCAAACTAAGAGAAGTGGAACACAAGCTCCAACAAAGATCAATTAGCCACCCACTCCCGATTAGCTCTTCAATATCTGATCGATGCATAGCTAAAATTCCTTGCTCAAAGATAATGTCAGAACTGAAACAAAATAAGAAATGCTAGGTTAGTTACATATATAATTATATTTTTCATAAGATTTATTAATACATGAATACCTAGTTTTGAATTTGACCATAAATCGTTCTATTACTGACCGAACCTTTTGTGAAACCATGGCTCTACCAGAAAATGATGTGGCTACTACAGATGGAGAGAATATAACTTTCTTCTTCCTGTTTGACCGCCCTTTAATTCCTTTAATCAAACTATTTTCAGGTACTGTTTTTTATTTCTCAAAGGATGAGGGGATGGTAAATACTGAGCTAATGATAATGATGTCGCAATCACTAATTGATCGTCAGGTGATGGCTCCCTACCTGATGTCAGATGCAAAGGAGAGGCATGTTTGGAAGTCAACGCATCAAATCTTTCATCACAGTATCGTCGTAGCTTCAACACTTCATCATCAACATACTAACGGACTTCGTCTATGCATTTCCGTATTCTACAATCCATTTCAATTTTTGTTCTCTTGCACTCTCTTCGTACAGCCTTCTCCATTTCCTTTCTCTTAAGTTCTTGACTTTCCTTCTTCTTTTGCTTTTTCCTACTCTCAAGTTTGCTTAATTTACTCCCCTCCACATCAATAATTTTCTCTAATCGACTACTAACAAACCTCATTATATGTTTCTCAATACTCTTTTGCTTTTCATCCTCGTCCTCCTCATCTTCCACCTCCTCTTCCACCTCTTCTTCTTTTGAATTATTTTCAAAATCAGAAAACTCATCGTCTTGAACTCCAAGAAGTTGCTTCTCAGATGGAAGAACATTCTCGAAGGCGGTACAAACCTACCAAATGTTGACAAAATATTAATGGAAATGTGGAATCATAAAAGAATGTCCAATATGATAACACTAACCTTATTGGCACCCCCTTAGATTCAACTTTAATGACATACAAAATTTGGCAGAAAAGCTTGTCTTAGAAGACCACCGGGAGAGTCGGGGTCTAGCTAAGTCATCGAAGCTATCTGTAACCTTCGTTATCTCTAAAAACCATACCTACCCATAACAATTGTATAAATGGACATTATTTTTCAAATAAACAAAAATTCAACAATAATCAACATGCACATACTTACCACGAGCAGCACTGAACATCCCTCCAAGTATCCTATACTTTCCTCTGGACCTTTTCGACATGCTTTCCGACTTAACATATTGAACTGCGCTTGCATAAATTTTCAACTGTCTTCGGGCAGTTGTACCTTCTAAACTCCTCTAGTCCACCGAAATTTTGAATGCAAATCGATATTTTTAAAACTTTTAGCGGGAAAAAGAACTTGCAAAGTACGTACTTCACTAAGGTGTCTACCCTCCTCTTCTCTATATCCTCAGACCAATCCTCAGCGCATAGCAAATCTATCTCCGCAACTAAATCCTTTTGTTCGAAGGAAGAAAAAGGACGTATTTGGAAATCAAACTCAACCCCGCGATTTGGCATTCCTAACATCAACGCTACATGATTAGCGGTGAACTTCACATAAACATTTCCAAGAAGGAATGCCCTGTTCTTGGTCGAGTAAGATCTTAGCAAGGTGCTTAGGAGTGGGATGTTCTGCTTTATGTCCTGGATAGAAAACAATGGTAATATCCCCGCTTGGCGAAGATCATTCGTAGACCTTTCAGAAATTATTTCTAGGAGTGGCTTCGCACGCTCCTTGAACGTAGATACACCACATCTGCAATTTAGTGTTTGGGAATGACTCATCTGCATATACAGTATACAAATGAGTCCACGGATAATTGAACACACACTATTTTCATATATCCTATAATAGGAAAACATACAAAATCAAACATCATTCACCATACAACATTGTAAAATTTGTTCAGTAGTTTCACATCGAAATTTCAATAATACTCCCGTATTATTGCTATATTCATAGTATGTACAAATAATGGACATTATTCTTGCTAATCCAATAGTACTGGGCGTTAAACTTAATAAACAAACAATGTAATCACAATAGTTATTAATATTGGGTACTTGACTACTAAGAAGGAAAATTCAACTTCTTCAACAACCAACAAATCACATATTAGTATTTTACAAAACATTCAGTATTTTCAAAATCATTCAATACATTTTCACATCATTCTGTATTTTCAAAATCAAACATCAATTACCTCTCCACTTTGGATAAGAGGTTCAGTATATGAACATCCAAAAATGCAATATATTGCTGTATTATTGCTATCTTAATAATATGTACAAATAATCGACGGCATTACTACTTATCCAATAGTATTGAACTTTATACTAAATAATAAACAAGCAATGTAATAACATCAAATTAATAAGCAGTGATATTAGTTGCAGAAGTAGTATAAATACGGTAGTTTCTTATAAGGTACCTTATAAAAGCACCAGTATTTACTGCAGAGATATTGTGATCTTCTGGTCAGTATTTCCATCTAATACTGTAATTTCTGGCAATTTGTAAATTAGAGAAAGTCAATACCCAAGATCTTGTTAAACCTAATAAACAAAAAATATAATCACAGTAGTTATTAATATTGGTCAATTCACTAATAAGAAGGAATATTCAACTACTTCCACAACCAACAAATCACATATTAGTATTTTAAAAAACATTCAGTATTTTCAAAATCATTCAATATTTTTCACATCATTCATTATTTTCAAAAGCAAACATCATTCACCTCTCAACTTTGGAAAAGTGGTTCACTATTTGAAAATCCAAACATGCAATATACTGCATTTTTATTGCTATATTAATAGTACGTACAAATATTCGTCAGTATTACTAGTAATCCCACAGTATTGAACTTTATACTTAATAATAAAAATCCAATGTAATTACATCATATTAAAACGGCTATATTTTAGTGGCAGAACTAGTATAAATATGGTAGTTTTTATACTCGCTACCTTATAAAAGCACCAGTATTACTGCACAGATGTCGGTGATCTTCTGGTCAGTATTTCCGTCTAATACTGTAATATCTGGGTGGTTGTAAATTATAGAAAGTCAATACCGAAGATCTTGATTTCAATAAACTTTTTAAAAAAATTCTCTGAAAATGCAGACGTTGCTCGGCCTCTAGGGCACATCCGCTAACTACGTTCATGGATAATGGAGAATCATACCAGGCTGCCGCTGCTTGAGAATGAAGAGGAAGGACTGAGATAATCTTCGTCGTTAGAGAGCAGCACTCGTCAAAATCGCCGCTGCTCGAGAAGGAAGACGAAGGGCCGTGAAAATCACCGTCGTCGGAGAGGGGGTTTCGGAGGAAAGGCGTCTTGCACGAGAAGGAACCATAGAAATTTTGAAATCACGTGGGTCCCGGTTCGGTTCAATACCCCCTATTTATCTCTCGCACCTATTTCTAGGTGAGAGATACCCACCTAAATTTTTTTCTATTTTTTAAGTCCGCTTTTAGGTGTTCTGCCTTCCCCCTAAAAGTTTTTCAACGTTGCTCCCAGATCTGCCGCTTGCAGCATCTCTCCCTCACTTCACAGTAAGCTCGATCCTCTTGCACCCTCTCCCTCTCCTCTCTCTCTCTCTCTCTCTCTACCTCTCTCTCTTCCAAGGTAAGATGGCTCTCTCCAAACGCTCACTCCCGTGTAAAATATTGCTTTCCGGATTTCTAGTTGTTGGTTCGTTTTAGGGATCTTTGGCAGCCACTCGCTCTCTCCTGCGCTCGGTAGCCGCTCGATCAAAAATATTGCTTTCTCTTCTTAAAAAGTTAGTCTACCTTGCTTTCCTTTTCTTCCCTAGAACAAGAGCATGACATATTTTTTTCAAGAACTGTTAAGAAAACCCAAGTCCATGATTTATTTGCCAAGAATATTGAGTCTTATGCAGAATGTAAAGAAGTTGGATTTTGGTGTATCGCATCTCTTACAAAACCCTAAGGCCTCGTTCGTTTGGACGGAATTGAAGACTTGGAATTGAAATTCGACGTCGAATTCTAATTACGCCGTTCGTTTGTTAGGTAGCTTTAATAATTGAAATTTAAGTTAAATATCATGTAATTGATTTTAGCATAAGCACAAAATCTAGCTAAACATATCGGAATTGGGACAGTCCGGCACGCTTGATTTATCGCGTTTTTTGCCCGGGTCCGCGTTTATGCGCCTGGGCGCACAATTTTTCGCCCGAGCGCGAGTTTTTCGCACGGACGCGAGTTTTTCGCCCGAACGCGCATTTTTCGCCCAGACGCCCAAATTTTGCCCTGGCGGAAATTTTCCGCCCTAGCGCGCATATTTCGACTTGACGCCCGTTTTTCGACCGGGGGCGCGTTTTTCGCCCAGGCGCGTAATTTTTTGCCCGGGCGCGAGTTCTTCGCCGGGGCGCGCGTTTTTCGTCGGGGCGCGCGTTTTTCGCCCCGGCGCGCGTTTTTCGCCCCGGCGCGCATTTTTTGTCCGAGCGCGCGTTTTTTCGCCCTGGGGAGATTTTTTCGCCCGAGCGCGATTTTTTCACCCGGGCGCGATTTATTTACCCGGGCAAGATTTTTTCCCCCGGGAGCGTTTTTTCACCCGGACGCGGTTTTTTCGCCCGGGCGCGAATTTTTCGCCCGGACGCAAATTTTTCTCCCAGTGGAGAGTTTTTCGGCCCGGCGCGATTTTTTCGCTCAAACACGATTTTTCTTCAAGGAGAGATTTTTTTGCCTGCGCGCAATTTTTTCGCCTGGGCAAGATTTTTTTGGTCGGGAGCGATTTTTTTACCCGGGCGAGTTTTTTTCGCCCTACGAGATTTTTTTGCTCGCGGGCTATTTTTCGGGCGCGATTTTTTTTCACCGGGGAGCGGTTTTTTGCCGGACGCGCTTTTATCGCCTATGCGAGCTTTTTCGGTCGGGCGAGTGGAAAAATCGCACCCGGGAAAAAGATTGCGCCCGGGCAAAAAAATCGTGTCTGGGACACAAAATCGCGCCCGGGCGAAAAAATGAGCCCGGGAAAAAATGCGCGCCCGGGCGAAAAAATCGCGGTTGTGCGAAAAAATTGCGCCCGGGCGGAAAAAATCGCGCCCGGGCGAAAAAAAATCGTTCTCGGGCGAAAAAATCGCCCCCGGACGAAAAAATCATTGTCATGACATACATTTGTTTATGATATATGTGATAAATATTAGCTTCTTCATATTATTTCAATTCTTAAATTGAATTTTATTAAACAAACGAAAAAAAAATTATTAGTTCCACAATATTCAACAATATTGTTTATTAGGCGAACGTTGGAATTGGAATTAGTCACCAATATTTAATTCCACAATATTCATAAATATTCAATTCCAATATCGAATTCCAATTTCGTCCAAACGAACGGGCCCTAATATATTTTCCTCCTTGAAATTGAAATTTGTTTCTCGTTAAGTGTTTGGATTGCTTTTATCATTTTTTTATATAAAATCAACTAAAATGAGCCTAAATTTGTATCAATTTCATTGATTTCACACTGAATTTGTTGCTGCAGATCTTACTGGCATACCGCAAGTCTATCCTCAATGTCATGGTCGCAGTCGTACGGGTAGCCCCATGACGCAAGCCATGGGGATCCTCTCCATTTGGATTGAAATGGATACTATCCATTTCACGATCATGATGCATTTCTTGCTGATCCGACGGGTTCACTAATCCCATTGTAACGGGGACGGCTGACAGCATACATAAAGGCGAGGCTACAACATAGGCTACAGCAGAAGCTACAGGAATAGATGAGCTGGCTATACATTGTGTCAGGCCTTCTAACGGTCATTAGGAATAACGGTCATTAAGGAATTAAGAATAAAGCTATAAATACTGTAGACAAATGTAATAAACGATTATTATGAATGTAATGGTTTAGTTCTCTCTCTCCTCTCTATTTTCGTCTCTCTCGTCCAGGCCACTAGGTCATTCCCTGGTTACAATTGGTGCTCTCGTTGAGATTGTCTCTCTATGTAGGGGCCTCACTCCTCCCCCTCGCCGGCTATCGACACTTCCACCCTGGTTACTTGGACAGATTTCGATCGCCGACACGCTGCCTACATGGATCAACACATAGCAGTTTGCGATTCCATAAAATCGACCCAAGAACGTTTCGCAAATGATCTACAACAACTTTCACACACCATATCTTCCTCCACACAACAACACGAACACCTACAGCAAAATCAAGAACGCCTGCAAGAATCCAACAGACTCATACAACAAGAATTCAAAGATCTATGAGCATAGTTACACACGATGTTTACAACATTAGCTTCCTCAGGCGCGAAGGAACCCATAGCTATCGAGCGGGCTCAGAATAATGATCTTAATGGATCGGGTACTTTCACACACCATATCTTCCTCGGGTTTCAGCCGCCAAGAGCACCCACGACATTTTTGGGCACCACCGACGGCCTACCCCGGTTCCGGACATCAGTAATCGATACTAGTCGAGCCTCTTCGTCACAGCCCAGCATTTTGGGTTCTCTCCCATCTCGCCCTCCGCCAATACCAACACAACAATTTTCGATGCTGAATAACTCTTTATCCACAACCATTACACCATCTTTTGCCTCATCACAACAACTGAGCAATCAAGTTCAAGATTTTGGGATAACGACACCGGCACTCCCACCGGGCAGATTGGACTGCCCATCATTCTCAACAGGTGATCCAACGGATTGGATCTGCAAGGTAGAAATGTACTTCAGGTATCACAACTCTAACTCATTAGATTATGTTTCTTGGCTTCTATGCACCTGGATAGCCCGGCGTCGCAGTGGTTTCAAGGCCTGTTACGTAATGGACTGTGCCCGGACTGGCACACATTCAAAACGGCCATCATGGATCGCTTTGGTCCCTCCGACTACGACGACCCTCTAGGTAAATTCATGAAATTAACGCAGTCCTCAATTGTATCTGCTTATCAAGACGCTTTTGAAATATTAGCGTGTCAAGTTAACGGTTTCTCACAAGATATGTTAAAAAGAAATTTTATCTCCGATCTTAAACCCGATATACGTCGAGCCGTTACGGCACACCACCCAGACTCACTTTACGATACATTTAAAATGGCCCGTCTTTTCGAGGATCAATTTTACACGGAACCCCGAGTTAATAAACAATGACAGTCACGCACGAGCTACACAGGACACAATACTACTCCACACCGTCCGGACCGGCCGGCAGTCAAGCGTTTGACTCCGGTAGAACTTCAAGCCCATAGAGAACGCGGTCAATGTTTTACATGTGAGGAACGGTACACTCCAGGAGACAAATGCAAGAATAAATCAACTTTGTACTTCCTGAAAGGAGAAGCGGACGAGGACATAGATAACCAAATCTTGGAAGTCATAGGTGAACAAAATCAAGATGATTTTACTAACCCAGAGATAAGTGTGAATGCGATAATGGGAACGTTTCCCAGTAAATCCTTGCGAGTACACGAAAAAATTGGTCCGTCTACGGTACACATTTTTTTGGATAATGGCAGCACCCATAGTTTTATCACAAAAAGATCTGCCATCTTTCTAAGACTTACTATTGTGTCGATTCCTCCATTTAAAATACATGTAGGAAACGGCAGCAACATGCTCTGCAAAGAGTTATGCCCACAAGTACCTTTGATAATACAGGGTATAAAATTTACTATGGACTTGTTCATTACGGACCTACACTGAGCAGATATCATTTTGGGTTTTAACTGGTGGGAAATGTTGGGCCCTATTACGACAGACTACGCAACACGAGAAATGTCTTTCACCTATCTAGGAACCCCACGCGTGATCAAGGGCATCACGTCCCTGAATTCCGGCTCGGTATCAGCATCTCAAATTCACAAACTAGTAGCACAGGATTCAATTGAATCGATGCTCCTATGCTTGCAAGCAGAGCCCGTGGGTAGTAGTGCCGACAGTCAAGATTCTAGCCTATTTCCATCTACACTGGATTGACCATTTCAAGACATTCTGTTGGAATACCACTCCCTATTTACACTACCACAGCAAATGCCACCACCTCGGACCTTGGATCACAAAATACCCTTAATAGATGAATCTAAAATTGCCAAGGTAAAATCATACCATTACCCTCATATACATAAAAATGAAATTGAACGACTCATCACAGAAATGCTAACCCAAGGGATTATTCGACCTAGCAATTCCTCCTTTAGTTCTCCAGTTTTACTAATAAAAAAACGGGACAGCACTTGGCAATTTTGCGCGGATTACTGCGCATTAAACGCTCTAACAGTCAAGGACAGTTTTCTTATGCCGACTATTGATGAACTTTTAGATGAATTACATGGCACCACGGTATTCTCAAAACTAGACCTACACTCTGACTATCATCAAATTAGGATGAACACAGCCGACGTACACAAAACAGCCTTTCGAACACACAACGGACTATATGAATTCCTAATCATGCCATTTGGCCCGACAAACGCACCGGCAACATTTCAAGCCTTAATGAACAGCTTATTTCAACCATTTTTGCGTTGATTTGTTGTTATTTTTTTCGACGACATTCTCATCTACAGTCTGTCTACCGACCAACACATCCAACATTTAAGACAGGTTTTTCAAACTCTAAAACAACACCAACTACACCTTAAACCATCCAAATGTATTTTCGCGGTATCCACAATCAAATTCTTAGGACATTTGCTAACACCCACAGGCGCGCGTACAAACCAATCCGGACAAACTACACGCCATAGCCGCTTGTCCGACCCCCACAACCCAAAAACAACTCCGCGCATATCTCGGTCTCGCCGGGTATTACCGACGCTTTATTAGACAATACGCAACAATAACAACACCCTTGACAGAGCTCCTAACAAAAAATGGATTCACTTGGTCCACATTGGCAACTCAGGCTTTTACTCAAATTAAGACGCTTCTGACAACCGCCCCAGTATTAGCACTACCCAATTTCTCAATACCCTTCACCATTGAATGTGACGCATCAAATGTGGGTATAGGAGCAGTACTGACCCAGAAGGGCCACCCAATAGCTTATTTCAGTAAAAAGTTAGGAGCCAAAGATCAGGCTAAGTTCACATATATACGAGAATTAATTGCGGTCACAACAGCGGTAAGTAAATGGCGGCAGTACCTAATCGGGTCCACCTTTACCATATTGACCGACCACCAGACTACATAATTTGAACTCTCAAATCATGACAATGCCAGAACAACACAATTTTTTATCGAAACTACTCGGATTCAACTAGTCTATCCAATACAGACCAGACAGCGAAAATACATCCGCAGATGCACGCTCTAGGGTTTACGAAACACCGAACCACGCAACTATTAATAGTTTTCAAAATGTGTCTTTTTCCTATTCTAATTTGTTTGACGATATAAAGCAGTACTACCAAACGGACAACAAGGCCGCAGAGATCCTCCAAACATTACAAGAGAGCCCAAGTGCCCTTCATGATTGGTCATACATCAATAACAAACTATTTTATAAAAAGAATTTGTATATCCCAGCATCTTCCATACGCCTTATTCTAATCAGTGAAGCGCATGATACCCGAATTGGGGGACACTCCGGCATCGACGCCACAATCAAGCGACTGTCCAATTATTATTATTGGCCCGATTTGCACAAAGATGTGCAACAATACATTCAACATTGCGATATTTGCCAAAAGGGCAAAGATCGCAATGATAAACCATGGGGCACGCTGCAACCTTTACCAATTCCGTCCAAAATTTGGGCTGACATTTCAATAGATTTTATCACACATTTACCAAAATCACAGTCCTATACAACAATTCTAGTCATGGTCGATAGATTGTCTAAGGGAGCACTTTTTGCACCATTATCATCCCACTACACGGCAACCACGGTAGCCCAGACCTTTTGGGATTTTTGCGGCAAATTATACGGACTACCCGAAACAATTGTTTCGGATAGGGGCTCAATATTTTTGAGCAAAATTTGGTTAACTTTTTTTAAAAACAACGGGACGAAACTTCGCTTCAGCTCAGCCTACCATCCACAAACGGATGGCCAGACCGAGCGAGTCAACCGTTGCATCAATCAATACCTACGGTTATTTTCTTTTCAACACCCGACACATTGAGCCCAGATTTTGAGTTGGGATGAGTACCACTATAACACAAAGCTACCATGCAGCGGCAGGCATGTCACCGTTTGAGGCCATGTTTGGCCGACCACCGCCCAGCTTCCTCCACATGCCCGCAGGTGATGAATCGGCCAAACTGCTGCATCCCTACTCCACAACCAGAGATATATTATTTCTTCGATTACAACAGCAGCTAGAGCAAGCACAGAGGAAAATGAAAAAATATGCAGACAAAAACATAAAAGAAATATCCTTCCAAGAAAGAGATGTGGTCCTTCTTAAACTCCACCCCTATCGGCTGTCATCTCTGCATAATAGGAAATGCAAACATATTAGTTTACAATATTTCGGTCCATACAAAATTTTGGAAAAGATTGGTGCGGTCGTATATAAGCTAGACTTGCCAGAAACGAGTAAAATTCACCCAGTTTTCCATGTTTCATTACTTAAACCATATTTTTCTAATACACAATATACAATTCATAATTTACCAGAACACACTAATCGCGCAGACACAGATAAACACCCAATCTCAATATTAGACTCGCGCACAATCGACCAACACGGGCAGACAACTAGACATGGTTTAATCCACTGGGAAGGTGGCCTGCCAACCGAAGAACCCTGGGAGGACTTGTCAACAATGGATCCATCAACACGCACTTGACTGGACACACAATGCTCCTGCGACAAATCACCCACAACAAGGAAATGATGTCAGATCAGCTTCACAAAACCGCTCACGAAGACGCACCAGACAGGGAAGTTATCATTCACTCACCACCTGATGTCACCCC
The DNA here is from genome assembly GCA_033032865.1 of Dactylorhiza incarnata. NCBI lineage: Eukaryota > Viridiplantae > Streptophyta > Magnoliopsida > Asparagales > Orchidaceae > Dactylorhiza > Dactylorhiza incarnata. Next base: position 4,729,603 of record JAWHQI010000187.1, on the reverse strand, counting down.
CCCCCCCAGTACATCACTCAAATTCTAATACTACTCCAGATTTACAGGCACCAGTAGATCTACAGCCAAACAACAACAACAGAAGCAAGCAACATGATCAGAACAACGGGGAAGAGTCAACGGCACAAGACTCTGACGATCTCAGCGAAACGCCACAAGACTGCAGCGGAGCGTGGCCCGAAAACCATATGTGTCGCGACGGCGCCGCTCTCTTCGCACCAGAGGAAGGCAAAACCCTACAGCCATGAAGGGGGGTTTTTATCGAGGATCACACCTGTCGCCATAAAAGCACGGGCAGAACCGACACCCGAGGCAGCAACGACTGGAATCAGTTAAGCAGGGATGACGCCGGCGGTCACCAGGTGGAACGACGTCGGCGGTCACTAGGTGGAACGACGCCGGCGGTCACCAGGTGGAACGACGGCGGCGGAACTTCGGATGGCAGGCGGCGGCGGAACTTCGGATGGCAGGCGGCGGCGGAACTTCGGATGGCAGGCGGCGGAGGAACTTCGGATGGCAGGCGTCGGCGGAACTTCGGATGGCAGGCGGCGGAACTCCAGGAGCCGAAATCGTCGAGGCGTGTGGGTTTCGGAAAAGCGGGGTTTAGGGATTACGGGGTGTGCGCTTAGGTTAAGAGTGGGTGGGTTGGGAAAAAAATATGACTTTGTTTATTTTGTATTTGTGATGTGCACATAGCTAGATGTGGCGTGCACTTAACGACGCCCTATTAAAATGGTATCAGGATCCTCTCCATTTCTGACGAAATGGAGGGGTCCATTTCACGGTCCAGATTAACTGCATTTTGATCGAACGTGTTCATCATTTTCCAACTTTTATAGTTTTTTTAAATCAAAAAAATCACAACCACTAGATTTCTTTTACTCTTTTTTTATCCTTTGGATCCGGATCCATTAAAATGATGGTTGCAAGTAGCTAACTGCTATTTAAAGCGTAGCCCCCACAAAAAAGATTAGAAGATATCCAACGCAAACATTAGAAGAAAACAATTAATTTTTTTTTTAACTCAGCAGCATTAGCGTGGTTTTGTACATAAAAAAACGCCACGAAATCTGCGGGGCTTTTTTATTAAAACCCCGCGGAGTTCTACGGCGGCGATCGCTGCGACCCTGCGGAGTTCTACGGCGGCGATCGCTTCCGCAGCGATTTAGTGGCGTTTTATAAAGCGCCGTGAAAATTTTCGTTGCGCTTGAAAAGCGCCGCTAAAACTCAAAAAAGCACCGCGGTAACCCAGTTTTGTTGTAGCGTACAGGATGATGTTCCCGTGACAACAAGTCTGCGATTCAGCTAGCAAAGAATCATGTGTTGCATAGGCGTAGCAAACACATTGAGACAAAATAGCACTTTCTTTGTGAGCAAGTGCAGCAGAAGGTGGTAGAGTTAGTATATTGCCCACAGGAGAGCAAATGACGGATATCTTCACGAAGGCGTTGAAGACTGAGATGTTTTTGAAGTGCAAGTGCAAATTTGGCATGTCTTGCCGTATTTGAGGGGGAGATTGTTGGCTTAATTTATGTTGTTGACAATCAAACTTATATTTATTTATTTATTTTCTTAGATAGGGAGGCGTTAATGGCGGAGGATTTCTTGGTGGTGTGAAAACAAATAAGGGAATGTGGCGTGTCTTTTGTGGATGAAAAAATTGTAGGTACTGGCTCTTACCTAGGCAGGGTGTGGGAAAATGTTTTGTAGACTGCAAATTTTTTATTTATTTTAAAAAAGTCATGAAATATTGATCGATGTATTTTTACTGTCATTTTAAGTAGTCATATGTATATATTTTGAGATGAATATACACATATAAAAAAGTGAAATTTTCTAGTATAAATTACAACTGTAATTTATACAGAAAATACAGACCATTTACAACTATAACTGGAAATACGACTGTAATTTGCAAAGAAATTACAGACCCCTACGATGCTCTGTGTAAGCACGCGTACAGAAAATTCTCTCTTTGTGGATTGGCTGTACCTGTATAAAGACTTGATGTTGCGGAAGATTAATTGTGGACGAGCACGTGAATAGTAGTGGCGACAAGGTTGGCGGTCTCCTTTCCTGCGGATTGACCAGGCGACCTCCTCCAGCTCGCGCGATCACATTTCCAGCGAACTCCACCGGCAATCTCCTCAGCAGTAGGCGGACTGACCGGGCAACCTCCTCCACCTCGCGCTATCACATTTCAGCCAACTCCACCGGCAATCTCATCAGTAGTAGGCGGATTGATCGGCCGACCTCCTCCAGCTCGCGCGATCACATTTCAGCGAACTCCACCGGCAATCTCCTCAGCAGTAGGCGGACTGACCGGGCGACCTCCTTCAGCTCGCGCTAGCTCTGCAAACAAACAACTGACGACTTTCTCCAGCTCGCGTGAACACCTCCGACGATCTCCTCAGCTCGCATGAACTTTGTTGTTGTGAACCGTTTTGTATCAAAAAATATATGTTTTTTAATAGAGCAATTGGCACTTTGCACCCTCCAATTACACAATTTTGGCGCATTGCACCCCGAATTATTAAATATGGCACATTGCACCCCCTCCCCCCATTTAGAATGTCTTTGGCAATTTGCACCCTAGGCTAAAATCTGAGGGGTATTTCGGTCAAAATTTGCATTTTTTTGGCTGATTGCACCCCGAATTATTTAAATTGACAATTTGCCTCATTATTTTGTTTTACTATTTGCACACCCCGAAACAGAATTTTTCAAATTTGCCTCATCGGTCCAAATTTTTTGCATAGCTAATTGCATACCACGCCGGTTCAGAATTTTTTGATCAAGAATTTTTCGGTCCAGATTTTTTGCATTTATGTTTGCACACCCCGAATTATTTCGGTTCAGATTTTTTGTATGGCTATTTGCACACCACATATTCATTTCGGAGTGGCTATTTGCTTTTCCTGAATGGCAAATTCAACGTTGCATTTAACAACAATAATTGGCAACATAGCCATAACCATTACTATAACAGTTAACCATAACAATAATTAGCAACAGCAACTCCACAACAATAATTGGCAACATAGCCATAACCATTACTATAACATAGCCATAACAATAATTGGCAACAGCAACTCCACAACAACTATTAAATTAGCGTCAACATGGCACGTACATTAACATAACATTAATCATTACTATAACAGTTCAACCAACATAACATCATAATGAAGATATTTTGGTGTCTTCGGACTTCAAAATTTGAAGATCAACCATCCATTAGCTCCAAGACCGTGGGTGTCTTCGAACTTCAAAATTTCCTCCGCACCTACATTATACATTTGAATGCTTCATTAAATATAAGTAATCGAACAATAATAGAAATTGCAAAATAAATGTATGAATACTTATTGCGTACCGGAATTTTTGAACTTTTAGTAGATGTTGTAGGTATTTTGGTTGCTTCAGTGCACCCCTTCTTGTTATGCCCTCGTACTCCACAATTAGAGCATGTGTACTTTATGCCGTGTCTTTTAATTCCATATTTTCACCCTCTAACTCATCATTTTCTCTTCTTCTACCATGTTGGGCCGGCCTACCGGGCTTCTTATGTGTGTTTGACCATGGAACAATCGGATTCAAATTGGCTAAGGGCCACTCCTTGTGTAAATTAATAGGATTTAATAGATGTTCATAGGCTCTCATGAACATCTCTCTTTTGTACCAATGCTCAACGCAGTCTTCAACGTAGTCTGCAATAAGGAGACTAACAAACCATTCCCACGTCTTCGTATTTTCCTTCAAAACATACGCATAAGCAATAGGAAACATATTATTGTTACCATCAACGCCGACTGCACATAGAAGTACTCCACCAGTAGATGTTTTTATATGCGTACCATCCAAACCTATGATTGGTCGGCACCCCGCCATGAAACCTTTCTTCAATGCACCCCCAACATATATATAGTCTCTTGAAAATGCAAGTTTCTGAGGCTACATCGTGCTTACATTTCACCTTGATCGTGGTGTCCGGATTGGTCCTGTAAATCTCTTCAAAGTAGTCCCAAAGCTTTGCATACTGCTCCAATTCTGTGCCACTAATTACTTTGGAAGCATGCTTTTTCACTCTATACATCTTCCAAATACTTAAAGATGTTTTGTTCTCCATCTGCATTACCTCTTGCATTGAGCAAGCAGGCCATGTTGGGTTGCTCCTAATGTGGTGTTCATATTTTTTTGCAAGAAACTTAGAGTTACACTGTTGGGAATTTGCAACCCTATGACATGTATGCTCCCCTTTGATAGTCTTCACTTGAAAAGTTCGCTCATGCATTGAAATAAAAGAAGCAAATAAAACCCAACCACAATCACATGTAATTTGGATTTTATCACTACAATTTTTAGTAAACTTTAGGGGTCTTCCTTGTTTTGTAGCGTACAATCTTACTGCATCCCTAAAATCTGAAGCTGTATTGAAGAACAAACCAACATCAAACTCGAAATCAGAATCGTTAGCATCGCCTTCATAAATTTGAACTTGTGAATTTTTCCCTTTTTCCAATTGGGACGACGAATGACCCTTAGCATGTTCTCTGGTAGACACTGCAACATTTATACTCCCAAAAGCGGGAGTTTCCGTTACCCCCACCAGTTCAATTTCATCATCAATATTTTCGTCGTACATGGCATTATCCAACTCAAAATCACTTTCCACCAAATCATCCGAAAATGAGGAATCATTTTCTTCAGAGCCCACTTCCATTCCTTCCGAATCACTACTACTACCTAAGGGAAACCCCTCTTGAGAATGACTATCAACCAACATACCCTCCCATTCAAAATCACCGGCATGCGACATCCTTTTAATCGAAAATACAACTATATAAACAACTAATTTAACAATAAAATGAAAAAAAAAATCTTATATAGGTTAGGGTTTACCTAACCGAAGTCTGGAATGCAGGTGGAGGCACCAGGAAATGCAGAGGATGCAGGTGGAGGCACCAGGAAATCGACCACCGGGAAAACGCACCGATTGTAGCCGCCGACAGTAGATAGCTAGGCAGCGATTGTCGTCGGGCTGATCCTAGATGTCGACGGGAGATGTCGTCGGGCTGATCGTCGATGGGAGAGAATGCTAAAGCTCGATGACGGAAATGTCGGCAGAGAAGGGAGAGAACGTCGGCAGAGCTCGACGACGAGAGAGAACCCTAAAGCTCGACGACGGGACAGAACACGGCAGAGAGCGAACAGGGTTCGGCGGCACAGTGAAAAAACGGGAGTGAATAACCTAAAATTTCTACTACTTTGAATCACAAAGACCGAAATAACCCTTTTACTTACAGACCAGGGTGCAATCCGCCAACAGTACATCATTTAAGGGGTGCATTGTGCCAAATTTATTAAATCAGGGTGCATTGTGCCAAAATCAGCTAATTGCAGGGTGCATTATGCCAAAAGTTCGTTTTTAATATGTTGTATGTTTTTAGTTTTTGAACTCCACGTCTACTTGTACTCTTATTAATGTGGTTATAAGAACTTTATTTTATCGCCAAAATCTATCGCTTCCAATAAAACCGACATCGTCTCCGATCTCCGTTTCTAGCTATCAGTGGCGGGTGCAGAATTTTTTTTATGTGTGGGCGGAGTACACAATTATTTGAAAAAAATAAATTCATAAATAGAAGACTGAATTATTGATAACCTTTCGTATCTTTTACACCATACTCAATTCCCCCAATCTTTAATAATAGGTGTATAACCCCTAATTTTGCTTACCAAAGTCAATAATCTTCTAAATATTTAAAAATGAGTGTATAACCCCTCTTATATTTCTTATCATAGTCAATAACTCTCTAATCTGTACAAATAATTATTTTAAACCAAAATTACATATTTATATTTTACTAAAATTTTTTTTAATAATTTGAAAAAAAACTAATATTAAAATTATTTTCCACTTAATAATTTTGTTAGATTATTACAATAAAAATTAATTTAACTTTTAAAATAAAATTTAATTAGAAAAATGGGTAACGAGAACAAGTATTTGTGTGCGTGAGTGCGAGGGGGAGTGAGAAAAAGTCGGGTTGGAACACGCTTAAAGGAGAGGAGCATTTAGAAAGATTTGATTTTTGGAGTTTTTTATTGGTGTTTTAATAACAAATATTGGTGTGGTGTGAGTAACGAATAATGATGTGTTTTTAATAACACTTATTTGGAGTTTAATTTGATATTTATTGGTGTGCGAATAAATAATATTGATGTTAATTAAAAAATTTAATTCATTGTTATTTGGAAATTATTTGAATATATAACACTATCTCACTTAATATTTAAAATATTTTATACAACAATATTGCAAAAAAAAATTGTATTTACAAAATAAAATTTAAAAGGTAGCTTTTAGTGTGAATTGAACTTATACCAAGAACCAAAATATATGCACTCAACCAACTAAGCTAAAAATAATATGTTTCTAATTATATTTATGATGTAATATATTTGATAAGTGACAAGTTCACCATGGCAAAGAACTCATTTTTATTTATCGAAATATACTGTTTTTAAAACTCAGTGTGGGTGGCCGCCCATGCTCGCTCATATGTGGGTCCTCCCCTGCCAACGATTCTTGGTTCTATCATGTAGCCATCGTCAAGGGCTACATCGCAGTATAGCTGATCTGTCGTGGTGGTTCTCAAGAAGACGTTGAAGTTTTGCGAGGTTTTATTCAATTTTATTTTTCAGAATCTCTATTTTTTCATTCTTCTTGGAGTTTATTTAGAACCCACCACTGACCACTCTTTGTCGAGCTCCAATAAATTTTTTTATATCGGTTCAAATTAAAACATAAAATGGAAACAATCAAATTTTTTTGTTTTAATGACTAACGGAAACATCTATTAGGGCATATATTATTTGATTTTAATAGTTTATTGACTGATTTCAACTTATAAAATTTCAAGAACTGATATTAAATAGTTACCAAAGTTTAATGACTCATTTATCTTTTTGTTTTTCTAAAAATTGAGTGGGGCCCACTCCAATCTCTCTTTATCTCTCTCTCCCTTTCTTTGCTCATTATGGATGCGGGCCCCTCCCTCTCCCTCTCTTTGATGGGTGCCCCCCCCCCCCCCCCCCCCCCCCCCCCCGCTCTTGCTACTGCACGTGTTCGATGCTCTCCGCTTCGACAGTACCCTAACAACAACGATACCTTCGCCCAGACTCGCCCGCTCTAGGACGCTCGGTCAATTGACAGTACATGGATAACCCACGTGCCCCACACAGCAGTACCTCTGCCTCGATAGTGTCCCGACGCGCAGACTCTCCCGCCACTCATGAACCCGTGCAAAGATGCTCGAGAGCGTCGGGAGCGCCGATGCGCCGGGACACTGACGAGGTAGGGGTACTGTCGCGTAGGGCACGATGGCTACTCATGCACTGTCAATTGACTGAGCGTCCTAGAGTGGGCGAGTTTGGGCAGAGGTATCGTTGTTGCTAGGGTACTGTCAAAATGGGGAGCACCGAGCACGGGCGGTAGCTCATGCATAAATGCACGTATTCTAGAGAAGACCCCTGTAAGGGCAAAATTGGAATTTCACAAAAAACTGTGAATGGACGGGACAGCTTGACACACTAACAATAAAGTTTTCCCTTATTAATAGTATATATATATATATATATATATATATATATATATTCGATGCTCGATGTGTGTAACACCCTAAAATTTTGGGCAATTATTTTAAATCCTTAATGACGTAATATCGGCATGCGAGCGTTACGTTTCTGCTGAGTTTCCCGGTGCGTTATAATTTGTCGTGTTTTGAATCTTGCCAGAATCTAAATTTTTGACTTTAGAAAATTAAAGTTATTAAATTTAAGCATAACCGTTGAGTTTCGTCACGATCCGAGTTAATGTGAGAGCCCGGTGAATTATTGAAAACCTTTAATTTAATTAATTCTTAAATAATCCTTTCTCTCTCTCTCCTATAAAAGGCTAGAAATTAGGTTTTTTCATCTTCTTCACTACGATCAGTTACTGTTTTCGCGAAAGAGGACAGTTCGGCCGTCGTCCGGAAGCTTTGGTCGGCTATTGTGGGAGCGTTTGAGCACGAAATCTTTGTCGGAGCGTAGATTTGGAAAACTCTCGCAGAGATCTTCGTGTCTGCGGTGAGTATTTTCGATTTCATGGATGTTTGATATTGGGGTATGTGTTCCTAACCCTTTTCCTTGACCGAAAAGTTTCAAAAAGTATTCGATTTGTGGCATGGAGTGTTTTGGAATCGAAATCGAAGAATTTAAGGCAAGTGGTGGACTCCTCCCTTTGTTTGAGTTTTTGTTCATACTTTCTTCCCAAACTTTTGCTGAAATTATCATGTTCGATCCTATAAACGAGTTATCTTTAAGTTTTCGGATTTTAGTAAAACCTCTGCCAGAATTCGTCGAGTAATTAAGTCTAATACATCGAGAAGCTTAGTTAAATTCGTCGAGAAGCTTAGTTAAATTCGTCGAGAAACTTAGTTAAATTCGTCGAGAAGCTTAGATAAATTCGTCGAGAAGCTTAGTTAAATTCGTCAAGAAGCTTAGTTAAATTCGTCGAAAAGTTTAGATAAATTCGTCGAGAAGCTTAGTTAAATTCGAGGAGAAGCCTAGTCTAATATCGTCGAGAAGCCTTGTCATATCGTCGAGAAGTTCTTCATGTCATCGAGACTAAACCATCGAGACTTAACCGCTGAGACTAAACCGTCGAGACCTTATATAAATTCGTCGAATGCTTTCGACGAATCCGTCGAGACCCTATGTAAATCCGTCGAGACATTCCCTGAACCGTCGAGACCCTTTGGAAAATTCGTCGAGTGATCCTGGATTCGTCGAGTGATTTCGACGAATCCGTCAAGACTTAGAAATTTCGTTGAGTTATCTGATATGATTCGTCGAGTGGCATCTCTGAATTCGTCGAGTGGTTGTTTATTCATGAAACAAAAGTGGTATTTTTCCTCCTTTTATCATGGTGTAATGAAGTTATGCTGCATGTGGTGTTAAGTGATAGGGTGATGAGCTGGTTTTGGATTGTTGGTGAGAGATATTATTGAAGTCTCTTCCATAGTGCATGTTATGGTGTAATCATGGTACCCGACAGTGTTTTGGACTGTTGGTGAGTGGAAGATTGTGGCATCCACCTCAATGCATGTTTTTGCCCGGTGTTACTAATTCACTGTTTTGCTCATGGATTCATTTGACCCACACAATGCCTATTTCTATGATCATTTCTTATAAATCATTGTCGCACTTGATGCAAGATTTTACTGATTATTTAGCCAAGCTTGCTAATCTTTTTGGCCATTTTGGTTAATATGGTCTTATATGTTGTAGATATACAATTTCATTTTTAGAGTTGGTAAACTCTTTATCTTTTGATCTTGGTGATTTTATTATTTTGAGCCATCTTTTTGCGCCGTGTTGCTGAGACATTCTTTTCTGTTGAATGCCTCGGGTTTGGATCGGTATGTAACACCCCAAAAATCGTGGTTCAGCGAAGTAGGCGGAGTGGTAGTGCTGCACTTGAAGCAGGCTAAATCTTCCCTTTCTGCTCTTAGCGCACGACCATTTCCCTCTTCGCGCACGACCAGTGATCGTGCGCCAGCGATCGTGCGTTAATTCAGAAGAGAATCGAGTTCTGTCTCGGACAGTGCGCACGACCATTTCCCTCTTCGCGCACGACCAGTGATCGTGCGCCAGCGATCGTGCGCCCTGTTTATTCTGTTCCGCGATTTTGAGCGGAGAAGAAGATCGGACCGTCCAAATCTTTTGGAAATTGATCCAACGGCTAGGTTTAGTTGCGGGAGACCTTTAGGGCTGATGAGAGGGGGTTAAACCCTCATATTCTCTAAGCCATTCTCTCTCCAAACCCTAGAGAAAGAAGGAGGAGCCAAGGAAGAAGAAGGTAGATCCCGCCATTGACGGAGCTCCGGAGCTCCGTTTCGCGAGCCGTTTCCAGATTTGGAGAGTGCAGCCCGGTGCGGTCGTTTCTCTCCGTGTAGAATCTCGGATCTATGGCGAAAAAGAACGCGACTAGGGTAACGATTCTTCCTCCCGAACTTTGGACTTGTATTTGTCCTTTCATTCCTCTTTCTATGCTTGCATGAGGAATCCCTTTCACCAAATGGGTGAAGTGTAGGATTTCCTCAAGTTCTTCGGAACTCCGGGTAGATTGTGTCCGTCCCCGGCATTATTGCATGTAGAAAATCCGGTAGTCGTGCGGATTTAGGCATTTTGTGTGAAGCCTATTCGTGGCCGTGAGCCCGAATCGGTGATGCTTGATTTGCGACGTTGCATTTAGGTTAGGCCTAGAATGCGTGCCGGAGAATGACTCCGTGAAATCATCTATAGTAATGCGGGAAATAAGTATAGGCGTCTTGTGAAGATGCTAACGAAAGCCCCATGCTTTGAGTTTGGTTGAAGGCAAACCTTCACCACGAAATTGATGCGGAGCGTATTGCACCTCCCTTGTTGAGTATTCGTGAAACCTAGACCCTTGTGAAGGGGTTAGGTGCGTAGCGTATAATTAGTGTAGCACTTGAAAGTGCTAAACCCTTACGGGCCGAGGCGAAGCCGTACCCGCGTCGTGCGATAGATCGCGACGATTAGAGCACGGGCAAAGCTAAACCGAACCCGTTTCCATGCAGATCGGTAAGAGGTCCCTTCCTCAGGAAAGCCGTGTGATCATGGGAGAGGTCGTGGAAGGTGTCATACCTAGACCGACCAAAAGCTCTTGTTTCCACCCAAGGTTGTGGCCCTTACGGTGGAGTGTTTTGTGAAATGGATGTTATGATTAGCCTCTCGCGATTGCTTAGGCGGTTGTGGGGAACCTTCGGGTGAACCCAACCAACATCATGTGCATACCTAGGTTCCCCTCTCTTTTGATGCTCAACCTAGAAGATTGATTGTGCTTGAAACCTCACCTTGTGTAGTTTGCACTTTCTTTATATTTAGTACTTGTGCTAGTATGGCTTGCTTGCAGGGTAGAAGCTCCGCCGCCCCGGAAAAGGGGTGGGGTCGTTATAATTTGGTCAGCTGTGCTGACCATTACTTTGTTTGCCACCGCTTGGTGGAATGTTCTTATGCAGGTGCAGGTGAGCCTAGCGGGAAATAGCGGGCGATGGCCCTTTGCAATGTTGGCCCTCGAAGGCCAGCCCTTTTCCTATTATTCATGTATGGCCGGCCTGCGTGCCGATGTATGCTTTTGGAGTTTTGTACATTGGATGAATGTAAGGCCTTAAGGCCGTAACTCTTATTCAGGATACATTCCTATGATAGTGGACAGTTCTATTTGAATGGTTTAATTAATGCTTCCGCTTACGTTTTGTACTCTCGTTTAGTTGTTACTTTTCTGTTTATCACCTTTTAACTCCTAGCTAGTGTGGTTTGTATGGCGTGGGGTCCCGGCCGGACCTACTGTTATACTATTTGTACTGGCAGGGTGTTACAATTTGGTATCGGACTTAAGGCGTCGATCCGTAGTTCAGCGAATTCGGGACGAATTCCTTTTAAGGGGTGGTGCGCACGGGTTGTGCATTCACCTAAAACGACAAAAACTAATAAGAATGTCCACTTAGGAATGAAAAGAAAACATACTTGTTTGCGGAACCTGAGCGTCCCATGATTGATGTTTGATATGTTTTGGGTCACTAAATTGTGCTTTGCATGATTATAGGTGACTAGAAGTGCTGCGGGGCAGTCTCGACCCCGTAACACCGCTGAAAGTAGTGGGTCGGCTGAAGTGCCAGCGACCACTCCTTCTGCTGAAATGATCAAATTAGTCGCAGAAGCGGCCTTCGCGATGATCAACGCTCAACCCCAAAGGCTAGTCCAGCCTGCTACTCCTACTCCGGATGTGGCCACTGAGGCTGTTGCTGCAGTGGAACCTGCGGCGGAACCAAGGGTGGAGGCCCCTGTGCCTGTAGCTGCAGTAGAACCTGCGGTAGCGCCGAGGGTGGAACCTCAAGTTACGCAAGTAGTTGCGGGGCGAGCGCGTGACCAGCAATTAAAGCATTTCCTGAGCTTTAATCCTCCTACCTTCTCGGGATCTGAGTCCCCAACGGAGGCAGAAGACTGGTTGTCAAGAGTTAGAAGAACTCTGAGGGCGACAGCGACGGACGAAGCCATGATGGTCACCTTAGCCACTTTCCTTCTTGATGGAGAGGCTGTGCTGTGGTGGGAAGAGCAGGAGCTGCATAAGTTCTGCGGTAGAGATATTACTGAAATTACAATGGCTGAGTTTTCAAAGTCGTTCCTCCAAAGGTTTATCCCCTCTGCCCAGCGCATTGCGTTGCAAAACCAGTTCTTGAGGTTGACACAAGGTGATCGCTCCGTTGACGATTACTTGCATGAGTTTACCAGACTGATTCGCTATGCGGGGTCCTTGGTGGAGGATGAGGAGACAAAGACAAATAAGTTCTATGAAGGGCTTTGGGGCGAGTTGAGGCTGCTCCTTGCAGGCCCTATGACGTTTGGCTTCCAAGTGATGGTGCAAACTGCCAGATCTTTGGAGTTGGACATGAAGAGGGTACAAGCAAGGGGTGTTGTAAAGAAACCTGAGTTTCATGCGCCGGCCTCTCAGTCCAAGTCGGATTTCAGAAGGAACAAAAGGAAGTTCAAACAGGCGGAACCAGCTCCTTCAAATGTTTTGGGAGCCACGACCGCGCGGACTCCTATTACGTGTTTCACCTGCGGGAAGGTGGGACACAAAGATGCGGTGTGTCGAAGTGGTCCCCCGAAGGCTGGTATTCAAGCGGTGGATTATGCTCGTGCTGCCGAAAAGGGTAAAGCTGCGGAGTCTTCGGCTTCCCAGCACATTCCGACTCAGCCGAGAGTCTATTCGCTTGGCCAACAAGAAGCTATACGACAAACTGATGTCGTCACTGGTACGAATTAGAAGTTATCTTTTTCAGCTATATATATAGTTCATACTGTGGTACGACTATATGCTTTATTTGTGTGCAATTAGGTTTCGTCCTAATTTTCAACTATCCGGCGAGAGCTCTATTTGATACGGGTGCATCACACTCTTTTCTGTCCGAGGACTTCGTTGTGCGAATCGGAGTGCCATCTACCTTCGTAGAGGATAGATTGGAAGTAGTGCTACCCAATGGATCTCGAATGAGTGTGGATAGGAAGAGCCGTGTGAAGGTGCGGATCGGAAGTCAGGATTTCGACTTGGAAGCGTCGTTATTACCGTTAGCTGAATTTGATGTGATCTTCGACATGGACTGGCTCTCGGAGCAGCGGGCATGCATAGATTGCAATACAAAGGAGATCACTCTGGGAAGGGACACCGAAGGAGAAACCATGTTCGCCGGTATGCGAGGAGCGAGCAAGACGCTGATGTCTGCTCTCCAGGTGGTTAAGGCGGTGAGAAAAGGCGCCGAGTTGTTCTTCACCTTGTTGGAGACTTCAGAGCCAATGCCCAGGTTATGTGATGTCCCAGTTGTAGCGGAGTACGCCGACGTGTTTCCTAACGAACTCCCTGGGGCTCCGCCTCAGCGGGAGATCGATTTCTGTATCGAGTTGGTGCCAGGTGCCAAACCTGTGGCCCGCTCACCGTACCGGATAGAGCCAAAGGAATTGGCAGAGCTGAAGGTTCAATTGCAAGAGCTGCTAGAGCAAGGCTACGTACGTCCAAGTTCATCGCCTTGGAGTGCACCGGTCCTCTTTGTGAAAAAGAAGGACGGGAGCTTGCGTCTATGTATTGATTATCGAGAGCTAAACAAGTTGACCGAGAAGAACCGATATCCGATTCCAAGAATCGATGATCTATTCGACCAATTGGTGGGGTCGACGGTTTACTCCAAGCTGGACCTAAGGTCCGGCTATTACCAACTACGGATAAGGGAATGTGACATTCCAAAAACAGCGTTCAGTACCCGCTTTGGGCACTATGAGTTCACGGTGATGCCGTTCGGTCTGTCCAATGCACCGTCGGTATTCATGGACTTAATGAACAGGACGTTCCGTGAGTATTTGGATCAATTTGTGATCGTCTTTATCGACGACATTTTGGTATACTCTCAATCAGAAGAGGAGCATGTAAGGCATCTGCACGCCGTTCTGAGCACCTTGAGGAGGAGTCAGCTCTATGCCAAGTTCTCCAAGTGCGAGTTTTGGCTACCGTCAGTAGCATTCCTTGGTCACGTCGTTAGTGGAGATGGAATTGCGGTAGATCCGTCGAAGATAGAAGCGATCCGAGCGTGGCCTTTGTTGAAAAACGTAGCGGAAGTCCGAAGTTTCTTAGGACTTGCCGGCTATTATAGGCGCTTTGTGGAAAACTTCTCGAGGATCGCACTTCCTCTCACAAAACTGACTAGGAAGGATCATAAGTTCGTTTGGTCGCCCGAGTGCGCACGAGCTTTTGAAGAACTGAAGAGCCGTCTGACCACGGCGCCCATTCTATGCTCGCCACAAGGTACGGAAGGCTACGAAATTTATAGCGACGCCTCAGGAAGTGGTTTGGGCTGTGTCCTAGTGTAGTTCGGGAAGGTAATTGCCTACGGCTCCCGGCAACTGAAGGTTCATGAGAGGAAGTACCCGGTCCATGATTTGGAGCTAGCGGCCGTGGTATTTGCTCTTAAGCTTTGGAGGCATTATTTATATGGCGTGAAGATCGATATCTTTACCGACCACAAGAGCCTCAAGTACTTGCTGGATCAAAGGGAGTTGAATATGCGTCAAAGGAGGTGGATGGAGTTCCTTGGGGAATACACCTTCGACATCAATTATACTCCTGGTAAGGGAAACGTAGTAGCGGACGCGCTGAGTCGTAGGGCTCCCGCTCAAGCAAATTGGATTTTGATGCACGATGAGCGTCTAATCCGCGAGCTGGAAGAAATGGAGATCATTTGCATTGATAGGAGAACGTTTACTTCAACATGCTTGAACTGGACGGAAGTTCAATACGACCTTGCCGACCGAGTTCGACAAGCGTTGGAGCTGGACGAGAGCATGGAACGCTATAAGGCGGAAACCGTTGAGGGGTTAAACGCTGATTTCTCCTTCGAAGACGACCTTATGTGGAAACAGGAAAGGTTGTGCATCCCAAACGTTGGCACTCTACGGGAGGAGTTGATGTACGAGGCTCATCATACCAAGTACTCAATCCACCCGGGAAGCACTAAAATGTTTATGGATATGAAGAAGCTTTTCTGGTGGCCGGGTATGAAGAAAGACATTGCCCTTTACGTGGCCAAGTGTCATACTTGCGCGTTGGTGAAAGCGGAATGTCAACGTCCCGGTGGGTTTCTGAAGTCCCTACCGATTCCGGAATGGAAGTTTGATGATATTTCGATGGATTTCGTGCACGGATTGCCGAGATCGCAGCATGGAAACGACGCCATCTGGGTGATCGTGGACCGTTTGACGAAGGTATCACACTTCATTCCGAACAGGAAGGATGATTCTGTAGAGAAGCTAGCAAAGCTCTATGTTGATAGTATTGTGAGGCTGCACGGTGTCCCCCGTAGTATCGTCAGCGATCGTGACGGGCATTTCACATCGAAAGATTGGAGGCTTATCCATGAACTGTTGGGCACGAAATTGAAGTTCAGCACGACCTTCCACCCGCAGACGGATGGACAGACCGAGAGAACCAACAGGACTATGGAGGATATGCTCCGAATGTGCACTCTAGATTTTGGAAAGAGGTGGGAAGATCATCTCTACATGATCGAGTTTGCCTACAATAATAACTATCAAGCCAGTATAAAGATGGCTCCCTTCGAAGCCCTCTATGGTAAGAAGTGTCGTACGCTGTTGTCTTGGGCGGAAACGGGCGATACTAAGCTATTGAAGCGAAAGGATGTTGAAGTAGAAACTTCGACGATCCGGGCTATACGTGAAAGGCTATTGGTTGCTCAGGATAGGCAAGCAAAGTATTTCAATGCCAAGCATAGGAACCAAGAGTTTGCCGTCGGTGACCGGGTTTACTTGAAGATCAAACCGTGCAAAGGGGTATCAAGGATCCGACGCTTGAAAAAGCTCAGTCCAAGGTACTTAGGACCATTTGAGATCGTGGAGCGTGTTGGTGATGCGGCTTATCGGCTTGCACTATCTGCAGAGCTGAGCGGTCTGCACGACGTGTTTCACATTTCAGTGTTGAGGAAGGCAGTGCAAGAGCCTACTCATATCGTTGCGGTCGGCAAAGTTCCGGTTGATAGTGGGTTGTCGACGAAGGTCAAGCCCTTACGCATCGAAGATACCGAAGTAAAGCAGCTGCGGAACAAGTCCATTCGGATGGTAAAAGTCCGGTGGGATAATTGCGGCCGAGAGGAGCTCTCTTGGGAGAGAGAGCAAGCGATGCTTGCGGAGTACCCCGAGCTATTTCTCTCAGGTAATTTATAGCTGAATTTCTTGCTATTTCTGTTTTATAAATTTCGGGACGAAATTCTTTTAAGGGGGGTGGAGTTGTAACACCCCAAAAATCGTGGTTCAGCGAAGTAGGCGGAGTGGTAGTGCTGCACTTGAAGCAGGCTAAATCTTCCCTTTCTGCTCTTAGCGCACGACCATTTCCCTCTTCGCGCACGACCAGTGATCGTGCGCCAGCGATCGTGCGTTAATTCAAAAGAGAATCGAGTTCTGTCTCGGACAGTGCGCACGACCATTTCCCTCTTCGCGCACGACCAGTGATCGTGCGCCAGCGATCGTGCGCCCTGTTTATTCTGTTCCGCAATTTTGAGCGGAGAAGAAGATCGGACCGTCCAAATCTTTTGGAAATTGATCCAACGGCTAGGTTTAGTTGCGGGAGACCTTTAGGGCTGATGAGAGGGGGTTAAACCCTCATATTCTCTAAGCCATTCTCTCTCCAAACCCTAGAGAAAGAAGGAGGAGCCAAGGAAGAAGAAGGTAGATCCCGCCATTGACAGAGCTCCGGAGCTCCGTTTCGCGAGCCGTTTCCAGATTTGGAGAGTGCAGCCCGGTGCGGTCGTTTCTCTCCGTGTAGAATCTCGGATCTATGGCGAAAAAGAACGCGACTAGGGTAACGATTCTTCCTCCCGAACTTTGGACTTGTATTTGTCCTTTCATTCCTCTTTCTATGCTTGCATGAGGAATCCCTTTCACCAAATGGGTGAAGTGTAGGATTTCCTCAAGTTCTTCGGAACTCCGGGTAGATTGTGTCCGTCCCCGGCATTATTGCATGTAGAAAATCCGGTAGTCGTGCGGATTTAGGCATTTTGTGTGAAGCCTATTCGTGGCCGTGAGCCCGAATCGGTGATGCTTGATTTGCGACGTTGCATTTAGGTTAGGCCTAGAATGCGTGCCGGAGAATGACTCCGTGAAATCATCTATAGTAATGCGGGAAATAAGTATAGGCGTCTTGTGAAGATGCTAACGAAAGCCCCATGCTTTGAGTTTGGTTGAAGGCAAACTTTCACCACGAAATTGATGCGGAGCGTATTGCACCTCCCTTGTTGAGTATTCGTGAAACCTAGACCCTTGTGAAGGGGTTAGGTGCGTAGCGTATAATTAGTGTAGCACTTGAAAGTGCTAAACCCTTACGGGCCGAGGCAAAGCCGTACCCGCGTCGTGCGATAGATCGCGACGATTAGAGCACGGGCAAAGCTAAACCGAACCCGTTTCCATGCAGATCGGTAAGAGGTCCCTTCCTCAGGAAAGCCGTATGATCATGGGAGAGGTCGTGGAAGGTGTCATACCTAGACCGACCAAAAGCTCTTGTTTCCACCCAAGGTTGTGGCCCTTACGGTGGAGTGTTTTGTGGAATGGATGTTATGATTAGCCTCTCGCGATTGCTTAGGCGGTTGTGGGGAACCTTCGGGTGAACCCAACCAACATCATGTGCATACCTAGGTTCCCCTCTCTTTTGATGCTCAACCTAGAAAATTGATTGTGCTTGAAACCTCACCTTGTGTAGTTTGCACTTTCTTTATATTTAGTACTTGTGCTAGTATGGCTTGCTTGCAGGGTAGAAGCTCCGCCGCCCCGGAAAAGGGGTGGGGTCGTTATAATTTGGTCAGCTGTGCTGACCGTTACTTTGTTTGCCACCGCTTGGTGGAATGTTCTTATGCAGGTGCAGGTGAGCCTAGCGGGAAATAGAGGGCGATGGCCCTTTGCAATGTTGGCACTCAAAGGCCAGCCCTTTTCCTGTTATTCTTGTATGGCCGGCCTGCGTGCCGATGTATGTTTTTGGAGTTTTGTACATTGGATGAATGTAAGGCCTTAAGGCCGTAACTCTTATTCAGGATACATTCCTATGATAGTGGGCAGTTCTATTTGAATGGTTTAATTAATGCTTCCGCTTACGTTTTGTACTCTCGTTTAGTTGTTACTTTTCTGTTTATCACCTTTTAACTCCTAGCTAGTGTGGTTTGTATGGCGTGGGGTCCCGGCCGGACCTATTGTTATACTATTTGTACTGGCAGGGTGTTACACGGTAGCTGTGCAGGTTGATCGTGTTGTCCTTCCAGATCTTGGATAGTGTTTTTCCTTTCTCCTCCTTGGCGAGGATTAGTCAGTGTTGACTTTCTTTGACTATTTGGTCTATTTTTGATGTACTTTGACATCTCTATGAGTTCGTGTCAAATTGTTGACGCCCAATATTGTTTATGTAGATTGTTTACTTGTTGTGTCTGCTACTACTGCCTTTCTGCTATTGATGCATTGCTCTCTGGGAAGATTTTATGTTAGGATGCATGTTAGATATTTTAAGTATACAACTTGCATATTCTTATTCATGACATGATTTAAATCAAATGTCACCCTACTTTGAACAATCGTAAAAAGTTCTTTTCCTAGTTATAATAAATGTAGAGTTTTGCATATCATTAGCTAGATGATTTGGTCTTCATGCTCATACAGGGTAAATCAAATCAAACTTCATACTTTATTTTCCGCAGTGTAATTATAGTTTCTACTCGTGGACTAGATGATCCATTGGACCGAGGGACACGGTCTAAATCTTAAAATTGTAAATTATGTCTTTTAACATAACTTTTATACAAATGAATGTATTTTATGAAAACAAACATAGAATTGGAGTTGTCTGAGCGTCTGTAGTTGTCTCCTACACAATGTGGCATCACAACGCATATTTTTCCCCACTCTGATAATATATTTATATATTGGGAAAATGCGGGTTGTCACAGTTGGTATCAGAGGGAGGTTCAGATCGGTTGTTGGACGGTTAATCAAACATCCATATGTATTAAGAATTTGTTTCATTGCATACACACACCGAAAGGTCATCCGTATGTCTTGACTGAAGCATGAACACTACACTCATAGCATGCTAAGAAGTATACGGGGCATATTATGTAGTATGAGATGCATTAATATGTGTTTGTATATGGATCCTCATTGGTGTGATAACATGTGACTGTTAAGTTGTATGTGCAGCTTAACATTATCCCATGGATGTTACTAGACGTTAATTTTATTATATGTGATATTAGGTAGTATGTGATGCATAATAATTCATGTGTACGCCGCTCATAACATGCACTAAGGCTTTCATTAGAATGCATAGCACATCATGCATATCATAACATTACATTAGCACACGTGTCAAGTTAAAGATATACATGATAACGCTCGTACACACATGATTTAAAATGAAGATTTTAAAGCGTTCATGCATTTGCATTATATGCACAAGAGTTAAGTTATGCATGATATCATTCATAAAGAATCCCAGAGCAAGGTAGTAGCAAGAGCAAGTATCTACACTTTTTCAAATTGAGTTGTGGATATGTGAATATTAGCATTTAGCTAAGTCATGATAGACCGCTGGTTTGTATTTATAGATGATGGCCCTGAGACGTCAATCATTGAGATCAACTCCCAATCCGAGGGTGAGTCTTCTGGTGCTCATAGTGAGGCTATGATAGAAGAGCTGCGATAGAGTAATGAGACCCTGTCTAGACAAATGATCGTGATGCAAGCGCAAGTACAGGCGTTTTTGACTGCCACTTTATGGTAGCAGCCTGTCGTGATTCCAATTGTCCCCGTTCGTCCTGCTCCCCTGGCACCTCCAGTTCTGTTGCCTCCGGAGATGAACTTTATTTCGCACTTCCAGCGTTTAGGACCCCCAACCTATGATGGGAGGGATGACTTCATGGCTTTGGATGAATGGATAGTTTTCATTGAGGAAATGTTTTCTTATACCGGAATTTCTGCGGACCAGATGGTCATGGTTATCACTTTCCCGTTGAAGGGCCTTGCTAGAGGGTGGTGGATAAGAGAGAAGGAAAGTCTCACTGAGGGATGCTCGTAGGATAGATTTAAAGGAATGCTGCTGAAGAAGTTCTTGTCGTCTGTGGAGCAAGATAAGTTAATGAATAACTTCCTTCATTTGAAGCAAAGACAACTCACAGTTAGTGAGTATGAGATTGAATTTAGCAAGTTGAGCCGTTTTGCTCCGGATTTGGTAGTAATAGAGGACATTCGAGTTCATTATTTCTCTGATTGAACTATGTTTGTCGATGTTGCGTCGAAACCTTATCGACGTAACCGTCGAGTTGAAGACTTGACTCAGAACCTCATTATCTGCGTCGAAATGTAGTTGACGTTGCGTCGACTTTAGATGGCTTCGACAAATACTTCCTTCTGCGTTGAGTTGAAGTAGAAGCTGCGTCGACTTCTCATGATACTTCGACATGACCATGGCCTCTATGTCGATATCCTTTCGAAGTAGCGTCGACTTGAATTACTTCGACAAAAGGTTGAGTTACTTGGACTTCTAGTCTAAGTAGCGTTGACATCCATTCGATGTTGTGTCGATTTCTATTCGACGCAAATGATAACTTAACCCAAATACTGCATCTTGAACTTGTCTTGTCACCCTAAGTTGAAAGAGATATCCAAAGATATCTAATGACCACATTACCCTCACTATACAATGGGTAATTCAACCTAAGAGATAAAATCACTTTTTAGATAATTTGTTATGTTAAATAAAAGGAGTTTTCCCAACAAGGGAGAATAAAAAGATTTCTGGGTGGTCTTCGTAGTGACATCCAGCAGTTGGCTAGCGTGTATCGATCAGAGAGCTACACCGAAGCGGTGGAAGCAACTATGAAGGTTGAAGTCATTGATAATGCCAAGAATCGTGGCATGAAGATGAAAGAAAAGAGGAAAACGGATGGTAGTGGAGCTCCTTGGGCATCTGGCCCTGCTCCGAAGAAAGGAAGCAAGGAAGTGTGCAGTTTCTGTGGTCGTGCAGGCCACCCCTTTGAGAGATGTTTTAAGATATTTGGTGCTCAAAAGCAGGCCCAAGTGCTAGCAATTCAGAGTGCACCAAAGAATGATTTTCCATGTGCTTTGTGTGATCGGAAGGGGCATGATGCTGCCAGTTGTTGGATGAATAGCAACACCTGATTTCAGTGTGGGCAAAAAGGTGATGAGTCCTGATCATATACACATATATGGACTCATCTGGGCCATTTTTCTAGTCATTCCACTGCACTTTAGCCATGTTTTAGCTCATATTTGTCGTTCTATGCTAGGTGCACTTCTTGGCCTAATTTGGTGTGTTTTGATGTTTATTCTCTTTTGATAGCCTTATCGTATTGTTGAGTGCCACTTTCAGTAGCCTGATTAGCATTTTTGTAGGAACAGGAGTCGTGCGGGTGTTCCCGGTACAATTCTGTACAGGAACACTGCGCACGATCACTGGTTCTATTGCGCACGACCACTGGTCGTGCGCCGCAGATCGTGCACACTTAACCCCCATTTTATGAGTTCTGTCTCGACCAATGCGCACGACCACTTACGATAATGCGCACGACCACTGGTCGTGCGCCACTGGTCGTGCGAACATTATATTTTATAAATTTCTTACATTGCAGGTTCCGCCCAGGCGGGCGCACGATCACAGGATTCTAGTGCGCACGACCACTGGTCGTGCGCCAATGACCGTGCGCACTATTTTTTCCAGCGCCTATAAATATTCCTGCTCGCGATTTAGGTCGGAGCTCGGCATTTCTTCTGCTGCAGTCCGCTGTTTTCTCGCTCCAGAGCCCCGATTTTGCCCCTCCATCGCCGCCCACCATCTGGAGGTGCTCCGGGCTTGTTCTTCACGCAAATATTGAGCCGGAGCTTCCTCTCGGCCTCCTCCTTCATCCTAGAGCTTCAAGGAAGGTTTAGCCGCCATCGCCATCAAGCAAGGGGAAGTTTGCAACCTTTACCGGATCGTGAGACGAAGAAGACGGGTTCATTGGAGAGTCGTGACAGCTCTCTCTACCCTGGACGTAGTTGCGGACCGAGCTTGGACGCGGATTGACAACCCGGCGATTCCAACTGTGAATCTCTAACGAGCCTTCGGATTCGGTCGATTTCTTGCCTTGTTCTTCTCTTATTGATGTGTTTGTAGCTAGATCTCTCATGTATTGATGATGAACACTATGAATCGTGCTTGTAATCTTAACTTCATGTCTATGTGAAGTTATATTTTGTTCATATGTGTACGAGGTGCGCTACCATCCATCCTCCATCCCGCCGTCACGTTCGTGTGCCGCACTAGCAATTGCTAGTGGCGTGCTTGTCGACGAGGTGCTTGCGACCCTCATCAGTATGCCTACTCTTCCATCCGCCTAGCGAAGCGTGGCATAGCGACCCGTGTAATCCATTCGCCCAACGAAGCAGTGCGCTCAAGGACTGCACAGTTCGACTCTGCTTGCCTACTCGTCCATCCGCCCTCGCGATGCAGCGCGCTCAAGGCCTGCCTAGTCTCCATCCCGCCAAGCGAAGCACCGCATAGCGGCATTGCATAGGAGTAGTTGTAATATTTTATTTTATTATTCACAAACCAAATCCCTTTAAGTCCGCACTCCACCTATCGCTGGACTTCGATCTCAAGTCCTTCCTCGAAACCTAACTCCACCTCACTGTGTTCCTTGAGAGACCGACACTCGGGGTTCTTCCCCATTATTTATTACTTGACAGCGACCGGTGCACTTGCCGAACATCGTATCAAGTTTTTGGCGCCGTTGCCGGGGAACACAGTCGTGTGAGTTTTCTGGAGAGGGAGAACCTGAGAGAGAAGCCCTTCCATTTGTAAATCACATTCCTTTGTTTTATTTCCTCGTATTCTGTTTCCTGTTTTTAATTAGGTTTCGTTAGTAATTTTTGTTAGGTGTGGTATTTCGCACAATAGTGTTTTTCTTTTTGAATCGTTTTATCTTCACACTATGTGGGCACATCTTAATATCTGTTGCCGTTGGTGTAGAGCTACCTCCCACTCTAGTGATGAATGCCCTACGGAGAATGGTGGGCATAATTCTTCTCGCCCAGCATATAGAGCACCGACTTCGTCTGGTACTCCATATGGTGCGCATAAGTCTTATGGCTACTCTGCTGAGCCTTTACCGTCTTACTTCTTTTCGGCTTCAGCACCCGCTGTGCCAAAGAAGCCCGCAAGACAGTGCTGGTTTTGTCGGAGCACTGATCATGTCTTGAAGGACTGTGCCGAGTATCTTCGCCAATTGGATGAGGATGACAAGCCGGATATCCGGATCGTCCCGAATCCTAACTCTGGCGGCACACCTTCAACATCTGGTTATGTGTCTTTGCCACCTTCACATCTTGAAGGGTATGGCGTTGACACAGTCACCAGATGTGTGGCTGATCTGGGCACCGACATTGCTGAGCCTATTCTCCCGGTGCATCCACCACCCCTAGTGGATTCGATTCTTTGTGAGGAATCGGTGCTCGACTTTTATCCGAGCACTATTCTTCCCCCTGTTGTGCATACTACATTTGTCTCTGATGACATTGTCGATGATGTGTCACAAGAGGAGGCGGTTGATCTTAGTATTGTGCCTACTCCTATGGAGGAGGACAACCTTCTAGGTGAAGAGGAATTTTCCTCAGCACCGGTGGAGGAAGTCCAAATCTTAGGCATGGCCACTGTTGATCTCGCCGAACCTTGTAGCATTGATGACAATGCAAACATTATTTTACTTACCCAACCTGATGGGAGTGAGACCGGGACCACTCCCCCGATTTTTGATTATTTATGTTCTTCGGCTTGTTTATTTCTCGATCCCCCCTCTTCATCCGAGACTGTGCAGGTTGAGTCTTCACAGGTACCCCAGGAGGATTTGGTGCATATTGCCCAAGTCAATGATGAGACACTACAACAAACTGCACTTATATTAAGGACCTAATTCGTTACAATAAGTGCCAAAATTCGTTACAAAAACTCTTTGGTAACGAAAAAAACTTGAAGTAACGGTCCTCCTCTAAAGCTCAACGCTAAAGGTTATTGTAACGAATGTATGCATGTCGTTACAAATAAATTAATTGTAACAAACGATACTTTCTCACCAAAAAGAGATTCTTCCTCACAATAAATTGGTCACAATAAATATTATTTCGTTACGAATGTTTTTTTCCTCACAAAAAACAGTTACGATTAAAACTATTTCGTTACAAATATTTTATTTTTTCCTCACTAAAAATAAACTAACTTCGTTACAATAAAGTATAATAAACATTATTTCGTTACAATAGATTAAACAATAGTAACGAAAAAATCGTTACATTTGTTTTCCATTCTTCTTACTACAGCCAATTCATTTATATATAAAAAATATTCCATTTCTATTTTTGTGTACCTGAGATTTTTTTACAAATAATAATCTTGAAAACACACATTTAATATTTCGTAACAAGATCAACATGTATTTATTCACACCAAAAAGTATTACATAGAGTACAAGTTATTATCATCTCTTTTAAAATAATACAATATTACATTACAAGATCAACATGTTTTTAATAAATCTTCCGTCATTTTTCGGAAAATGAATCGTCCATCACTTTCTGACTAATAAATCTTTCGTCACTTGTCGGTCAATGCTCGAGCACCCTACAAATAAAAGAGAGCAATTAAGATCACCCTACAAATAAATGAGAGCAAAAACATCCATACAAACTCACATCCATACGTACATAATCCATACTACACAGCTCTTAAAAACAACACACACACACACACACTCACACACTGACACATACACTTAGCTGCAATTTTTCCAAACTGCACATGCACTTTTCCCAAACTGCACATGCAGTTTGCCCAAACTGCACATGCACACACACATGTTTAAAAAGTATTTCTTGATTTCTTCCTGTGTACAAATTATTTCTTGATTTCAATATTTTAATAAAAAAATATAACAAATTTACATGAAGACAGCTCATGGAGATAGATAATGGGGAAAGTCCTTACATGCATGTACACGTCTCTTTGATCATCATCAATTTCTTGGCAGCGGTCATAACCTTTGTCTTGCCAAACATACAATCTACGCTAATGGCGTTTTTGACCCAACTCACCAGAGCAAATAAGGCACGCCAAACGAAGCCTAAAACAAAAACAAATTGACGTTTAAAATTCAAACCAAGGAATAAAAAAATGAAATAACTAAACAAAATGAAATATTACAAGTATAAGGGAGAAGGTATCAAACACAGATATAAGGATTTGGACACTTACTATGTAGTGTACCAAATATAGTCATATTTGTCCCATGTTAGACTAATTTGCTCATAAAGCTTAATTTTTTTGAATATCATCGAGAGAGTTCATCTCATTGTTGTAGGACTGACATGAAAAGCTTCCAACTGGAAACATACACTGATATGAATGTCTAAATATGCATGCTAGAAATGAAAACCAGCCTTAAAATTTCAATTCCATCCAAGTAAAACAAGAATAAGATGAATAGAGAGAGCTGGGAGCACTAACCAGGAAGTAGATGCATCATTTTACTTGCACATGGCCCACACAACCCCGGTCTCCAGGCCAACATCCATGCCAACAGCCCAGCTTGCATAAGCTTTCACCGGAGCTCCGACCCCATACTCCAGCGGCCCAAACTCATTCTCAATCTAAGCCATTAATGAAGAAAAAACTTAGAATTTGAACATGAGTTAAATATTAATCAGATAATGGCAGAGAAAGAGTTAACTGGAATGAGATTTGAATACTTGAGAATGGAGTGTTTGGATAATGTTTCTTCCTTTGGATTAGGCAAGTTAAAATTCCTGTAAATTAAAAGATAAACTGAAAGTTTATATTCACTATTTTTGCTAATACAATAATTTGAGGTAAAATAATTTGAGGAGAGATGATTTCTAGCAAAAGCTGGATCATAAGAATTATGGTCCACTCCAACAGTTCGATGGATATTCCCCATGTTTATCGCTTGCGAAAATCAAAGTCGAATTTTTTGCTTGAGCGCACGAACGTACTCATACATTTTTAATTATAGACATGTTATCGTCGTGCTAAACAGAGCCTTCATCTCACCAATATTTTTTAATTAATAATAAATATTCATTTATAAAGAATTAGTTAAAGTATACATTAACGTGCGGGGCCTGCTTGGATGTCGTCAAAGCCCGCTTGGCTACGGACAAAGCCCGCTCAATGATGTCTCTAACTTGGATGTAAGCAAAGCCCACCGAAGAAGTCAAAGCTCGCTTGGATGCGGGTGAAGCCCGCTGATTGATTGTCGTCCGTGTGTGTGTGTGTGTGTGTGTGTGTGTGTGTGTGTGTGTCTGTGTGTCTGCCTGTCTGTGCCTGTCTGCGCCTGTCTGTCTGTGTCTGTCTGTGTCTGTCTGTGTCTGTCTGTGTGTGTGTGTCTGTTTGTGCCTGTCTGTCTGTGTCTGTCTGTGCTGTCTGTGTGTGTGTGTCTGTGTGTGTCTGTGTGTCTGTGTGTCTGTGTGTGTGTCTGTGTGTGTCTGTGTGTCTGTGTGTGTGTCTATGTGTGTCTATGTGTGTGTATGTGTGTTCGTGTAAGTGTATGTTAGTGTGTGTTTGTCTGTGTCTGTCTATGTCTGTATTTGTCTATGTTTGTGTCTGTATTTGTGTGTTTGTGTCTGTGTGTTTACATCTGTCTGTGTCTTTGTCTGTCTCTGTGTGATCTCCAGCTATGTGTGTGTGTGCCTGTGTGTGTCTGTGTCTATGTTTGTGTGTTATGTCTGCGTGTCTATGTCTGTGTTTGTGTGTCTGTGTCTGTCTGTATCTGTGTCTGTGTGAGTGTGTGTCTGTGTCTGTGTGATCTCTAGGCTCTAGCTATGTGTGTTTATGCATGTGTGTGCATGTGTTTGTGTGTCTATGTTTGGCTATGTCAATGTGTGCTTGTTTCTGTTTGTGTGTCTGTGTTATGCGTTTGTGTGTGCGATTGTGTGTGTATATGTGCGACATTACCCCCGTCTCGATAGTGCCCTAGCGCGACAACACTCATGCAGCTTGCAAACCCCCGTGCGCGAAAATACTCATGTCGTTGTAGTACCACAAGTCTTCGACAGTTGCGCGCGAGGGTTTGCGAGTTGTAGGAGTGTTGTCGCGTTGTGGCACTGTCGAGGCGGGGGTACTATCGTGCGGGGAACATGAGTTTCCTATGCACTGTCAGTTGATCGAGCATCCAAGAGCGCGAAAATACGCAGAGTTAATTCTTATTTAAAAAGTAAATAATCTTATTTAAAAAGTAATTCTTATTAAACATCGTGTTTTATTTATCAATCGATATGACATGTATTTATTGTTTTCATTACATTTATTTTCATTAAAATACGTATCTTCTAGCAATTGATATGACATGTGTTTACATACTTTAAATTTATATGTTTTTAGATTTAATTTTTTTGCGACAGTACACGGGGGTTATCTCTCGCGCGCCCGTAAGAAAAATATGCGTTTCTCCCAAAAAAGCTATAAAAGTTAAAATCTTTAGTCTTATTTAATTTTCTTAAACTACGCTACAAAAAAAACGTTGTTGTAAAAATTAAAAGTTACATTAGATATTTTCATGTTACGATATTTAATAGTCATCTCGCGCATACCGATCAAAAATGTATGTTAGTGCGAAACGCGCGATTGGGCATAAAATATGTGCTCGGGCAAAAACTAATGTCATAATTAATGTCATATTTGCATTCTTTTTTAAATTTAATATGTTTTTAATTTTTAGATTTATTTTTTGCAAAATTTTATGAAACGAAATTTCCCGCCATAGAAAGGAAGAGACAAAAAAACTTTTATAGAAATATTTTTAAAGTTTTATAAAAATTTTATATAAACGTTTTTATAAAGTGTTATAAGAACTTTATATAAAGAAACTTTATATAAAACGTTTTATATAAAAACTTTATATAAATTTTTTATAAAAACTTTATAAAAACGTTTTATAAACCCGTTTTATAAAGAATTATATAAAATTTTATACACGTTTATATATAACTAAATTTATTATTATAATTTATTATATATATATATATATATATAAACGGTTATATATATAATTGAATTGAATTTAATATTAATTACTATTATATTAAATTAAATTAATATTAATATTCAATTAATTTTTATGCCCATGCTCGATGCTCTCCGTACTATGCCCATGCTCGATGCTCTCTCCGCTGCGATAGTATCCCGACAATGACGGTACCTCCGCCAAAACTGTATTCTCCCGCTCTCAGACGCTCGATCAACTAACAATGCATAGGAAGCGCCCGTGCCCTGCGCGCACAAGTGAAAAACACGTGCACGTGCAAAAAATATGCTCTGGGGCCAAAAATGCGCGCCCGAGCGAAAACACGCGCCGGTGCGAAAAAACGCACGTCATGGGCTACAAATGTGTTTCCAAGAAAAATGTGCCCCAACGAAAAACACGCTCTCAGGCAAAAAAAAACCGCACACACAAAAAGACCCGTCCGGTCGACAAATATTATGCATGCGGCCGAAAATGCTCGATTCTATGAAAAACCAATGGGGAAGGTAAAAATTGGCGATATCGTTTTTTTAGGTCAAAGTCATGGGCTTCGGCCTCAATGCATGTATTCGTGTCAATTCAATCGCGTTGAATGCCAAAATTGAATTACTAATCCTCAATACTAATATATTACACATAAATCAAATACATGCCCACGCGCCGAACAGACCCTTAGAGATTTGACTATTATATTTTATGTCTAAATAGATAATAAATATTAACAAATTTAAAGTTATTATATATTATCTTTATTTTTATTATGAATTTATATTAAAAAAATATTAACAAGTTTTCATTCATTTTAAAATTTAATATATTTATTGTAACGACGATGGCGGCGACCGTGGAAGAGAGAGGTGATGACGGCGGCGGCGACCGTCGAAGAGAGGGGAGACAACGACGGCGGCCGTACGTGAAGGACATTGCTACAGCTCGCAAATGGATGTTTGTGTGTTTGGTTGTCCGTGTCTGCGTGTGTGCATGTGTCTGGGTTTGAGCCCCGACACATGCAATACGTGCCAGCTCTCAAGCAAAAAAAGGAAAACTACACGCACGAGAGTGCATTTGTGTGCGCGCGCGAGTGCATTTGCGTGCGCGCGAGAGTGCATTTGCGTGCGCGCGAGAGTGCATTTGCGTGCGCGCGAGAGTGCATTTGCGTGCGCGCGAGAGTGCATTTGCGTGCGCCCGAGAGTGCATTTGCGTGCGCGCGAGAGTGCATTTGCGTGCGCGCGAGAGTGCATTTGCGTGCACACGGGTTCGTGCGTGATTTTATTTTAATTCCAAAATTATATTAAAAAATTAATGTCATATTAATTTGCATTCATTTTTACATTTAATATATTTTTAATTTTTAGTTTTGTTTTGTTCAAAATTTTATGGAGGGAAATTTTCATCTGTAAATTTCATTCATTCATGTGAGAGAGAGATAGAGCTGCATGGGAGAGAGGCAGAAAAACTTTTATAAAAAGTTAAAGATTTATAAAAAAACCCGTACGCGCAAAAATACATGTCGCAATAGTACCACATATCTGCGACAGCCGCGCACGGATGTTTGCGAGCTGTAGGAGTACTGTCGTCGCGTTAGAGCACTATCGAGGCAGGGTACTGTCGCGCGCATACAAATTTTTTTTCTTCAAAAAAATAAAAATTCAAAACTTTGATAATAAAATTGTACAAAAATTGAAAATAAAATATGATATATTTTTTGTAACAAAACTTTAATAATAAAATATTACTATTAGTAAGGACAATATTTTTGTCACAAAAAACTTTCATGATGTAGTTACAATTGATACTTATTGTGAGAAAAGTTTTCTATTTGTAACGTAACATTAGTGTTGTTACAAATACTTACAGTTATAGTGACGAATTAATTATTATTGTAACAAAATTTAAAATATTCGTTACAAAAAAGTAATTTTTTGTAACAAAAAAAAAAAATTGTTACTAAATATAACTATTAGTAACAAACTGTGTTTCAGTTATATTTCAGTCCTTACAACAGGTGCAGTTTGTTGTAGTGAGAGCATCCTCTTATGTGAGGAGGTTGTTTCCCCCTCCGTAGAGGAAGCTCCACTCATTGCCTTTTCCTCCTGCCACCTCCCTGTTGACGACACCTTGCTAGGCAAGGATGTGTTTGGTGAGTTGAGTGAGGATATCTCCTCCTCTTCTTGCTTTCTATTTTCTCTACCTGCGTTATGTAGGTATTATTATTTGGGTAGAGGAGTAACTGTTCTGTCGCCGTATCGGTACCCGCTACCGACACGCGTATTAGAACAGTTACCTGTTCATTTCCTTTTTCATACGCCCATTAGCTAGAACCTTTCGTTTTTGAATAAGTCGTGCTGGGATGACAATAACCCCAGTAGTTATCTTTCTTTTCTACATTTTTATTTCATTTAATCATGTTTAGTTAGTAGTAATTTTTTTCAGTTTTCTATTTTCTTTTGTTTCTGCGGAGCTGACCCCTGCAGGTATCTTTTCTGGATGGCGGATGCTGCGGCTCATTTTAGCTTACACGCCAATCTTCTGGTGTGCTCATTTCTGAGCACTGGGTACTCTCTTTCCCTAGCATTATTCTGAATTTCATAGCTATATTTTGCGCATTTTGTTT
Organism: Dactylorhiza incarnata; assembly: GCA_033032865.1. Taxonomy (NCBI): domain Eukaryota; kingdom Viridiplantae; phylum Streptophyta; class Magnoliopsida; order Asparagales; family Orchidaceae; genus Dactylorhiza; species Dactylorhiza incarnata. The sequence continues at coordinate 4,698,736 of JAWHQI010000187.1, read as the reverse complement.
AGTTTAAGTCTGGGGGAGAGTAGTTCCGTTTACCCGCTCACGCGCACCATTGCACAGCATACTAGGAGGTGTTATTTATTTTTGTTTTGTTCAGTTTTATTGCACACCACAGCACCCACATGAGCGCGCACTTAGCTGTTGGCACGTCTTGAGCCGAACTCATTTCTTTTCGTGTGATTTGGAAAATCACTGTGCTGGCTTAGGATTATGAGGCAGAGTAAAATGTTGACTCCTGTAGTGCTCCTAGTCGAGTGCTCATGTCTCGCTTAGAAATTCGTGTATATTCAATTTCTTTTTAGGCTTTTAGATTATGTTTTTCTATTAGCGTAAATATTGTTTACTACACTCAAAAATTGGTGAATCCGGTGTGAATCAAACGGTAGCATAGGGATGTGTGTAGACGTTCGTTAGCCTCGTATTGCCCGAGTCGGGAGAAAGGATTATCTTTCTCGGTGGCTAAGAACTTGCCCCAAGCGATTCTTGAAGCATGGGTATACGGTTAGTCAATTGCGTGAATGTGATATAGGCCATCATTTTGGCCCGGTTGAGCCTTTGTGCAATTCCTATCATCATTTCCTCGCTAGCCCAGTTGTGCCTACCCCATTCTTTTGGTTCAGCTCCACTATTGTTCACCAAAGCCTAAAATCCAATCCTAGTCGCACACCCAAAATGCAAGCATTTTGTTTAAATTTTAAATTGGTGGTGTTGATTGTGGAAGTACAATGTGAAAATGTGGATGTGCCTCTTTGAAAATTTGCTGAAATTGCTAAAGAAGAAAAAGAAAAGAAGAAAAAGATTTGAAAAGAAAAAGAAGAATGAAAAGTTTAATTAAAAAAATCTGTTTGAGATTTATATTTGGGAGTAGGCGGTGCACACACCCATGCGTCTAAGTCTAAGTCTGGGGGTGTGGTGCATCCGCGTGTTTTATGGCTACTTGGATAGTGTTATGCATTTGCTCATTTGAGTTTTTGTGTTCTAAGCCTTCATGTTTATATTTGTTTACCTCACCTAAACCCAAGCCTCATCTAAAACCATAAGTCTTATTGATTCACGCATTTGAGTCAAACCAGTGCGTGGAGAGAGTGAGAACGGGCAAGCTTATGGTCACCGACATTGATGGATTTCAATGGAGGTTGTCTCGAGCCCCGATCTTTGGCAATGCTCGCCTCAGCGTTCAGTTTACTTTCTTCCTATGTACGACCTTATGATTCACCGTGATTCACTTTTTGAGTAAATGTAATATATAAATACGCCCCTAGAAAAGTATAAACTAAGATGTACAATTAGAAATTTTGTCTACTGTATTTCTACGCGCATGAGCATGCGACTTCGCATGATACTCCGCTTTACAATTTCTATGCCAGCTGTGTATTTTTCTCAGCCGCTTGAGGAATTCGTTTGCTCGGGATGCGCAAACAGGTAAGTCTGGGGGTGTGATGAGTCCTGATCATATACACATATATGGACTCATCTGGGCCATTTTTCTAGTCATTCCACTGCACTTTAGCCTTGTTTTAGCTCATATTTGTCGTTCTATGCTAGGTGCACTTCTTGGCCTAAGTTGGTGTGTTTTGATGTTTATTCTCTTTTGATAGCCTTATCGTATTGTTGAGTGCCACTTTCAGTAGCCTGATTAGCATTTCTGTAGGAACAGGAGTCGTGCAGGTGTTCCCGGTACAATTCTGTACAGGAACACTACGCACGATCACTGGTTCTATTACGCACGACCACTGGTCGTGCGCCGCAGATCGTGCGCACTTAACCCCCATTTTATGAGTTCTGTCTCGACCAATACGCACGACCACTTACGATAATGCGCACGACCACTGGTCGTGCGCCACTGGTCGTGCGAACATTATATTTTATAAATTTATTACATTGCAGGCTCCGCCCAGGCGGGCGCACGATCACAGGATTCTAGTGCGCACGACCACTGGTCGTGCGCCAATGACCGTGCACACTATTTATTCCAGCGCCTATAAATATTCCTGCTCGCGATTTAGGTCGGAGCTCGGCATTTCTTCCGCAGCAGTCCGCCGTTTTCTCGCTCCAGAGCCCCGATTTCGCCCCTCCATCGCCGCCCACCATCTGGAGGTGCTCCGGGCTTGTTCTTCACGCAAATCTTGAGCCGGAGCTTCTTCTCGGCCTCCTCCTTCATCCTAGAGCTTCAAGGAAGGTTTAGCCGCCATCGCCATCAAGTAAGGGGAAGTTTGCAACCTTTACCGGATCGTGAGACGAAGAAGACGGGTTCATTGGAGAGTCGTGACAGCTCTCTCTACCCCGGACGTAGTTGCGGACCGAGCTTGGACGCGGATTGACAACCCGGCGATTCCAACCGTGAATCTCCAACTAGCCTTCAGATTCGGTCGATGTCTTACCTTGTTCTTCTCTTATTGATGTGTTTGTAGCTAGATCTCTCATGTATTGATGATGAACACTATGAATCGTGCTTGTAATCTTAATTTCATGTCTATGTGAAGTTATATTTTGTTCATATGTGTACGAGGTGCGCCACCATCCATCCTCCATCCCGTCGTCACGTTTGTGTGCCGCACTAGCAATTGCTAGTGGCGTGCTTGTCGACGAGGTGCTTGCGACCCTCATCCGTATGCCTACTCTTCCATCCGCCTAGCGAAGCGTGGCATAGCGGCCCGTGTAATCCATTCGCCCAACGAAGCAGTGCGCTCAAGGCCTGCACAGTTCGACTCCGCTTGCCTACTCATCCATCCGCCCTTGCGACGCAGCGCGCTCAAGGCCTGCCTAGTCTCCATCCCGCCAAGCGAGGCACTGCATAGCGGCATTGCATAGGAGTAGTTGTAATATTTTATTTTATTATTCACAAACCAAATCCCTTTCTTCCGCACTCCACTATCGCTGGACTTCGATCTCAAGTCCTTCCTCAAAACCTAACTCCACCTCACTGTGTTCCTTGAGAGACCGACACTCGGGGATCTTCCCCATTATTTATTACTTGACAGCGACCGGTGCACTTGCCGAACATCGTATCAAAAGGACATATGAAGTTTAAGTGCATGCAGTCCCAACCTGCATTACAACCAATTCCGCTTCAGGCGTTGTCTCCGTCGAAGCCACAACAGCTAGACTGAGGAAAGGGCAAGTTAAATGCAGTGACCCAAGAAGAAGCCCAATGTTCTACTCAAATGATTTCAGAAGAATTTAAGGTAAAGAACCGTTGAGCGCGCATTTTCTTTGATTCAGGTGCAACTCATTCCTTCATAGCTAAGATGTTCGTAGTGAAAGACTTTAATTAAGGGTAGCTAATCACCTAGAGGGGGGGGGGGGGGTGAATAGGTTATTTAAAAATTATTTCTGTTCTTGATTATAACCAAGATAAAAATGATCAGAGCTTTCAAGAAATAAAAACACACACAGAAAAGAACACACAGATTTTTATAGTGGTTCCCCTTATCTTGGGTAATCCACTTCTCCCCTTCTAGCAGTGTGCTAAATAGGGTTTATAGCTCCTCCAGATCTCAGACCACAAACAGATCTTACAGCTCAGATCACAACAGATCTTACAGTCTCAGATCTCACAGATCTTATCCTACAACTCAGATCACACCTGATCTTACAACTCAGATCCTTGACAGATCCAACACTCAGATCTGACAACTCAGATCCTACAGGAATTTATAAAGAGAATAACAAATACTTAGACTCAGATTTGAGATTGTTGAGCCTTCTTGATCTGCCTGAATGATCAGACAGAAATCTTCAATAGAACAACAGCAGCAAATGATCTTCTTGATTCGACGGGCTATGATGATTGTTCTTCTTCTTAGGAAGACAGATTCTTCCTTCTTGATCTTCTTCTTTCAGAAAGAGGTATCAGCACCAGATTGCTGAATGAAATCTTCAATTTAGATTGGTTCTGAAAGGGAAGACGACTTCTCCAGATTCTTCACTCAAACTTTCTCTCAAACTGATGGAGACGATAATGGCTTTTGAAAGATAGGAAAAACTTTTCTAACTTAACTTTTCTTCACTTCATAACCAATAGGTCATGCCTTCTATTTATAGCCCGCCATCTGCAATGTCTATTACGCTCCTCCACGTCAGCATGACGTGACGTCTTCAACGGTCTTTAATGGAAACAAAGGCTCAGCTAGCTGTAGAAGATATTCCTCAGTTCAGAGTATTTGTAGAAGAGGCGTTGAGCACTTAACATCTCTGTCGACGCTTTTTCAATTAGGCGTCGAGCGATATTTAGACGCTCGACGCATACTCCTTAGACTGAAGCTCTCGACTCCTCCTTCTCAGGCGTTGAGCAATCATCACTTAGTCGACGCTTTTTATCTGAAGAAGTCGAGCAACGTATAGGAGCTCGACGCTTCTTAACTATGCCTTTATATCTCGACACTTCTGGTTGGCGCTGAGCTGACTGAAGTTAAGTCGACACTTCTCTTTCCAAGGCGTCGAGCGATATAACATGGCTCGACGCTTCCAAACTTGGTCTCAGAACTTCAGCGGCGACCTTGTCTATTTGAGTAGTAGACATGAGTCAATGATTCTGGGTCACAGGCGTCGAGCGATGTATGATGTCTCGACGCTTGTGAACTTGAATGAATTCCATGAACTTTTTGCCTGACCTGATCTCCTGCACATTGATTCTAGAGAGTATATCAAATACATTCTGAGATATATCTTTGACTTAGGAATGGACTTCTCCAAATCTAAGACATTGTGGGCAATGATCCCAACAATCTCCCCCTATTTGAAGAAGTCATAATCTCAGTCAATGATATATCTCTCTTTTCAAAGATAAACAATGTGTTCTAATCTCTATACAGGTAATCAAAATTAAGAGTATCAAACTTTATAAAATTAGATTACCAAAACATTCTATCCACAGAAATTATCTCAGACATGATTTCTCATATATAAGCATAAAAACATAAGCAATTCAGAATAAGACATGTCATGAAGAGAGACAGAATCACATCACAGGCATATATATATATATATATATATATATATATATATATATGATCATGAAAAATAGTTAACACTGGGAATACATCAAGATTGTTCAAAAATATATCAATTACATTCTTCTGAAAGTAAAAAAATAAAGATTAAATTTCTAAAGCTGCCCAGGATCCTTGAATTCAATTCCTCTTTTGGCTCTTTTGGAGAGTGCTTCAGCAACTTCCTTTCTCCTCTTGAAATAGCCAAATGGCTTTGGAAAGTATCTGATTGGCTCCATTTCTCCTGCCTGGACCTTCCCAGCCATTTTGTCAGCCTTGAATTTGATCTTCAGTTCCTCTTGATCCCTATGCTTTAACCATTCAGCTTCAGAATACCACTTTCCTCTTTCCTCTGGGTTATTTTTCACAGCTTCCCATGCTGACAGAATCAATTCTCTGGAAGATGGAGACCAATGTTCAAAATCAACTCTTGATTGAACCTCTTCTCTGAACTTACTTTTACTTGATTCTACTTGCTCACTAGTAAAATTCTCTCTTTTACTTTTATCCTCAGGACTATACATTTTAGCAACCTGCTTTTGAACCTGAGTAAGAGAGGCTGGTCTTGTCTCAGAGACTTGATCATTCTCATAGTCTATGGGAGGATATCCAAGAGTTTCTCTTATAGAGTTTGAGGTCCACACAGCATGTTCAGAACTAGCTTGAATCATTGACCTCTCCCCCTTTAGGACTTCTTCAACAATGAGATCTCTCAAAGTATTCTTCTGAAATCTGACTTGACCTTCCAAGTGATTAACTCCACTTTCAATGGTTTTCTTTACTTTAAAGAGATGATCATCTATAGTATCTGCATGCAACTTTGCTTGATCTTTTAGAACTGTGGAGCTCTCGTCAATTTTAGCCAAGATATCAGCATTCTGCTGTTGCAGTCTAGCTTCAATCTTATTTGTACCTGTTAAGATTTGTGCTACCTGTTCTTTATACAGAACTTGCATATTGCTACTTAGTATTCCTTGGTTTGTCTGAACATCATCCACTGTCTTTGTAATTCCAGCTTGAGATTCTTTAATAACCTTTGATGTTTCTTTGATTACATCAAGCTGTTCAGTTGTATAATCTACTGAAACACCAACTCTCTTAAAGAACTTTACCATCTCCTTTCTTAATGCAGATATCTGATTATTGGCTCCAAATCTAACCAATTTCAGTTGGAAATCTACCTCATTTTTCATTTTTGTATTATTCTCCTCAATATATTGTTCTAATAATCTTCTTTGATTATTCAGCAACACCTCCAGCTGAGGTAGAATAGGACTAAGATCCACATGGATTTCCTTTTCCATTTCAACACCTTTGCTGCTCTCTTCTCTGATTAAGGAATCATCTCTCTGGCTCATATGGGAGATAGAGGATTCTATCTTGATAACCTTCTCAGCAGGTTTCTTTGGTGCTTCAGGCTCTCCTTCTACCTCCATAGCATCAATTACAGAATTCTCTTTGGCAGGGATCTCAGCCTGAGACTCCCCCTCAAATGGTGCATTATCTTCAGCTGGGAATTCATCTTGAGGCTCCCCCTCAGTCTCTGCATTGATCAGATCAATTTTATCCTGAGCAGGGATCTCATCCCGAGCCTCCCCCTCAACTGCTGCTTTGCTCATTTCAGAATTGTTCTGAGCAGGAATCTCATCTTGAGTCTCTTTCTCATTTAGAAAAACCCCTTCAAGTCTAGCAGGGGATACATGAAGACTTCCTCTTTCTTCTTCTCCTTTCTCACTCTCATCCTTTGGAGTATCAGGAGAACTGTCCCTTGCATTGTTCCCTTCTTCATCTTCAGATGTTGTAAGGTTTGGATCATGAATTGGAGTAGCTTTAGATTTTCTTTTGGAGGAGGATGAGCTGGATGAACTTGAAGAACTTGAAGAAACCTTCTTCTTCTTTTGCTTCTTTGCTTTCTTCTGCTTGGGAGAAGGATATGCTGGAGGAGGATTAGATAAGACTCTGTCCCATCTCTCTATCATTCTCATATCCATTTTCTTCATGTGGTTTATCTTTGATCCAAGTTTATTATTCAAAGAGTCAGGAGTGACTTTTACTAAATGCAAAGACAATATCCTACCCATGTTGGGTACTTAGATACATTCAACTATCTTGTCAAACACAACTCTTCCCCAATCTGTTCTCAGAGAATGAACAATCCTTGTCAGTAGAATAAACATTTTTTTGGAAATTTTGTCATGTGATCTAGTCTTGCACAACAGTCCCTTTCCTATCACATCTGTTATCAATTTACCATTCGAATTCATTCCTTTTCTCAGAATACTTCCAGTGATTTCTCGTGAAGTTTCAATTCCGCACCAGATTTGTGCTAATTTAATCTGTTCAGAGGTCACCTCTTCTTCTTCTTCATTCCTTTTTAACCTAGGCAGTTCTAGTGCCTTAGCGAGTCTAGAAGGAGTTATCTTAATCTTCTTACCATTCACACTGGTCTTAATCTTTGAATTGACGGAGTCTATTACTATGTTAGAGTATAGCTCTAATACCTCTCGTTTCCAGATGAGAGTTGATTCAGACAGCACAAATTCCAGTCCTGCATTGTAGATTAATTCGATTGTTGATTTGATCTCCACTGAAGCTGATTGGAATCCATTTCGAACAAGTTCACTTCCTTCATAGAGATACTCACTGCTTTTGGGAGGCATTGTTGTTGATGATCGAAGAGAGAGAGAATTGATGGAGAGATTTTCTAGGGCAGCCAATTTCGAACTTAGAGAACTAGGGCATATGCACTAACGAAGTGTCTTCCCTATTTATAGAAGTTCTAATTCAAGAAGATGAATAGCCGCGCGCCGAACTTGTTTGACAAGATTGATCTAATGGTTCAAATTGATCCTGTCGAGACGGCCTAGCTATATTCGCATAAGCATTGAGATCGCTCGACGCCATATATCTTCAGTCGATGCCAGGTGTCTTCTCGACGCCAGATATCTTCTCGACGCCAGATAATTTCTCTCGACGCCAAGTGATTTCTCTTGACGCCATGTATCTTCTTTCGACGCCAGATAACTTCTCCACTCACCTTATAAGACTCAATCGTTATTTTCATTTATTTAATTCAAAACAACTTTAATCCATTTTTAACATACCTAATTCAATTTTAAAATTATTGAATTTAGTTTCATCCAAGGTTTTAGTAAATATGTCAGCAACCTGTTTGTCAGTGGGAACATATTCAATTGAGATATCTCCATTTTCTACATGTTCTCTAATGAAATGGTATCTTATTTCTATGTGCTTAGTTCTGCTATGAGATACAGGATTATTAGCTATAGCAATAACACTAGTTGAATCACAAAATAGAGGAGATTTACTTAACTGAACTTTATAGTCTTGGAGTTGGTGTTGAATCCATAGTAGCTGAGCATAGCAGTTTCCAGCTGAGATGTACTCAGATTCTGCTGTAGATATAGCCACACTGGTCTGCTTCCTGCTACTCCCAGATATTAGTCTTTTGCCAAGAAATTGACATGTACCTGATGTACTTTTTCTATCCTCCTTGCATCAAGCAAAATCAGCATCTGAAAAACCAATTAGTTCAAAATCATTGCTTCTAGGATACCAAAGGACAAGATTAAGAGTGCCCTTCAGATATCTCAGGATTCTTTTAACAGCAGTGTAGTGAGATTCTTTTGGGTTCACTTGATATCTAGCACACACACATGTTGAGAACATAATGTCTGGCCTGCTAGCAGTTAGGTAGAGCAATGAGCCAATGATGCCTCTGTACAAGGTTTCATCAATAGGTTTCCCTTTTTCATCCTTTTCCGTTGACATATTTGCTGCCATTGGTGTCTTCATGACATGGAAATTTTCCATTCCAAACTTCTTAATAATTTCTTTTGTGTACTTGGTCTGAGAAATGAAAATTCCTTCCTCAGACTGTTGCACTTGGAGTCCTAAGAAGTATTTAAGCTCACCCATGCTGCTCATTTCAAATTTCCATTGCATAAGGTTTGCAAACCTTTTGCAAAGGTTATTATCAGTAGAGCCAAATATTATATCCTTCATAATTGTCTTCTGCTTGAGGTTCATCCTCTCTAGTTACAATTATAGTCTCATTAGTTTCTTCATTATCCTCATTTTGCTGTTCATTGATATTCATCTCCTTCAATTTCTGTGTAGAACCTGCACAACTAGATAAACTTCCCAGATCCTTATAAATAAGGCTGGTTTCATCAAATACAACATGTATAGATTCTTCTATCCTATTAGACTTTTTGTTGAAAATTCTATAGGCTCTACTTTGAGAGCTATACCCAACAAAGATTGCCTCATGTGCTTTTTCAGCAAATTTAGTGAGATGGTGCTTTCCATTATTTAATACAAAGCATTTACTACCAAATATTTTAAAATAGGCTAAAGTGGGTTTTCTACCTTTCAACAACTCATATGGGGTCTTATCCAGTCTTTTGTTTATAAGAGCCCTATTCTGCACATGGCATGCTGTGTTTACAACTTCAGCCCAGAAATACTCAGGAAGAGAAGAATCACTCAGCATACTCCTGCTAGCTTCAATAAGGGTTTTATTTCTTCTCCCAGCAACCCCATTTTGTTGGGGAGTTCTAGGAGATGAGAACTCTTGAGAGATTCCTAGATTCTCACAAAATTTGGTCATTGCACCTGACTGAAATTCAGTCCCATGATCACTTCTAATTTTGGCTACAGAATTTCCTATTTCATTGGAGATTTGCTTAACAAAACTGGTAAATATTTCTAAAGTGTCTGACTTATGTTTGAGGAAGAATACCCAAGTGAATCTGGAATAATCATCAACTATTACAAGGGTGTATGATTTTCTTCCTAAGCTATGGATTGATATTGGTCCAAATAGATCCATGTGAAGTAGGTATAGACATCTAATGGAATCCTTCTCACCAATTGGTTTGAAGGATGACTTGGTCTGCTTACCCATTTGACAAGCATGGCATGGACCCTCCTGCACACACTTCCACTTAGGCCCAGCTCTCACTAGGTCTTTTGAGATAAGTTTATTTATAGTCTTATAATTTATGTGAGCTAACCTTTTATGCCATTGAACACTACTAGAAACTTTATTTTCTGCAACTAAGCATATGGAGTTAACTAGATCAGAACATATGAAGTTTAAGCAGTAAATGTTGCCACTCCTAGTGCCTGAGAGAATTATCTCATTTTCTTTCTTAATCAGGCACTCATCCTTGTGGAAAGAAATGTCATACCCAATATCACATAATTGACTTATGCTAATGAGATTGTGTTGCAATCCATCAACATGAGCAACTTTGGTGATGGTGACAATTCCATTTGAGATATTGCCATAACCTTTAATTTTACCTCTTTCAGACCCTCCAAAGATAACCTTTGGTCCATTCCTTACAGGAGTGTAATCATTCAGCAGACTTTTTGTTCCTGTCATGTGCATAGAGCACCCACTGTCCAAGTACCAGATTGGAAGTTGATTGGTCTTTGGACAACCCTGCAAAAATAAATTACCTTTTCTTAGGAGCCCACACCAAGTTGGGTCCTAGAACCTTGTTAGTATGAGCTGGAACATTTAGTTGTTGAATAATCCTTGGTGCTGTGAGAGTTGCCATAGGTCTGAATACTGGTCTCCCAGAGTTGAATCTTGGAACAGTTGGATTGAACCAACAGTCAAGTGCAAAATGCCCAACCCTTCCACAGCACCAGCATTCATATCTATTATAACTCCTTGGATGTCTTCTTACTTCTTTATGTTGACTTATATTTTGCTTAATTGCCTTATTCACAGGAGCTATGTAATTTGTTTTAGTAAATTTTATTGGTTCAGTTTTCTTTCCATCAATGGTTTTTACTTCAGGTCTTAGTTCCTTTCTTTTGAATTTAGTATTTGCTTTAAATACAAAGGAGTCATGATGAGTTTGTTGAAACCGATTTCTCGGTCTCCCGTAGAGCTCGGGGCCTCACTGAGATGAGGGGCGGATAGCCCTTACTGATCCCTCGAGGAGGGTAGACGGAAGATTAGGGAATTGACTAAGACCTTAGTCACAGCGAGGAGGTCCCTCCACTAACCCGGAAGATCGTTGAGCGCTTCCCCTCCCAAGCCAAAGCTGAGACTCGGGCACCTTGGAGAGCTCGGGAAATGCTAACCAACGAAAGCTTAAGGAGAGGGAAGCTGAAGCGAGCTCCTCTCCAAAGGTGCCCTTGAGGTCTTATTTATAGGTTTTCTGGTCTGGTCTGCAAATAACAGGATTCCGCCTTTAGATTTTACTATCTGCACCCCAAATGGGTCTGCTAACAGCCAAGCTCCGCTGTTTGGAGAGGCTAAGGGCAGACCACCAAGGGTAAAATGGTAAGTTGACCCTAATGATTTATGGATAAGGGGTTGCAATGACCTTACTGTCGGAGCTCTCGCAGGCCTTCTCGCGGATCCTGTCCGCGATATCTCTTCCGGGAGATTGCCTTGCGAGAACCTTGCTGAAGGAGTTCTCGCGGGTCCTCTCTCGTGAATACTGCCCGCGGCGTCTCTTTTAGAGGGTCGCCTCGCGAGGACCTCGCTGCCTATTTTGGTGGTCTGCCGAGGTCTCATCGGCTGGGGGCCGATCTTGGCGAGGTCTGGATCTCGCCACTCCCGTCTCGTTCGATTTCCTTGTCTGGCGAATATCAGGGTTGTACACAATCCCCGCTCTTCGCGAGGACTAATGTCCTCGCGAAGAATCGTCCAACCCTTGATATTCGACCGCTCCCGGATGACCTGTCAGGAATCTTTGGTGGGACCCACCCCGTAGGCTATAAATATCGTCCCGAACCCCTATTGGCGCGCGCCGTTTCTTTTCTTCCCTTTCTTATTTTAGCTGCCTGGAGATGCCGATCTCTGAAGAAGCAGAGGCTCACCTAAGGGCGATGAGAGCTGGCGGGCTACCTTCCACGACCAAGGTCCCCGCCTGGATGAACCGGCCGCCCCCCGTTCAATCGCCGAAAGTCAAGAAGGCGAAGGCGGCTCGTCGCTCCGGCGACGACTCCGTGATGCTGGACTCCTCCCCGGATGACCGCCGCCCCGAGGAGGTATGAGCTACTCGACTTCACGTCAATAAATCGCTCCTCACTAATTTCTACTCGCAGGATGCTTTGCCGAGCGAGAACATTGGAGAACCCACTGAGAGGTCTCGCAAGAGTCCACAGGCGGATCTGAACCTTGCTGGGAAAGATGTCACCGGTATGATCTTAAGCTCGCATACCGTAATACTTCTGTCAACTGTATATGACCTCCGTTACTCTTTTCTTACAGTCCCTCCCCTGAAGTCCCCGGCCCGCCCGTCGTCGCGGCCGCCTTCTCCGCCTCCTCCAGGTAAAATCATAGATAAGCCCGGGTTCCAGCTCCTGACGAGCGAGGAGACCGGTGGCTCCGCACCGCCAAAGAATCCCCCGACGAACAGCACAGCTTATCCCGCCGGCCTGGGCAAATCCCTCTACCCCCATTATGGCAATGTGTTTCAGGGCCGTCCTTCGGATTCTCGCCCCCCTCTCGGTAAGCGTTATGGCCTCGCCGAAACCCTGTGTGATCTCGCGCTCGTCATCTAACCTTGTAAAATCTTGCAGACAATGCTGAAAATCCGCATACCGATTCCGAACTGGGAGATGACGAGATGTCTCCCCTTCCTGACCAGGTGGAGGAATTCTAAGGGGATCCGCGAGATCCAGAGACGATGAAGCAGCGAGCCGCGGAGCTCTTGAGGAAGCATGGGCAAATGCTGATGGATCTCAACATGCAGGCGAGACGGGATAGGGAAGCCGCAGAGGATAGGCACGTGGTCCTGATGGAGGAGTGCGCGAGGCTCCGGCAAGCGAGACAGCGCGATCAGGACGAGATCGCCACGACGCCGGAGGTGCACATAGCGAGAATGAGAGACTACGCTTACCTCATGGACAGGGAGGGTCGTTTGGCGGAGGACTATTATAATTCTAGGGTACCGCCAAGGTCCGGATCGCGAGGTGGGGGCCGGTGGAAATGGCTACCCCATGATTCTCGCTAACTGCTATGTTGTGGTATTACTTGTAATAGGTGTCGCTGTTTTTGAACTATCTCGATATGTTTTGTGGCTCGTGTAATTGCCACTGATGCTGGCTTCTGACGATTACTGTTATTTTTATGGTTTCTCGCTCGCTGTCTATGGATCTATTTTAACTGTTATATTATGCTCGCTAAGACCCTCTATTCTCGCTAGACGTATCCCGCAAAAATGTTTATACTAACCTTGCAGTCCCACCTCGCCCATGGCCATGATGTGATGTTTTTGTTGATACTCGTGCTCGCCGACGTTTGGACTTCCTCCCGCCCTTTTGCTTTGGCTATAAATAGGTGGTCTTGACAGGGCCAACCACCGCATTTATTCTCGATCTTCTTCTTCTTCTGCTGCAGAGCTCCCGCTCTTTCTCATTCTCGCGTTCCTTCCTTCTTCGCAGGTTTTCTAGATGGGCGGCGACGCGGATTCGGAGGGTCGGCGAAGGGTCGCGAAGGCCTTTGCCGAGCATAGCTTTTTTTCCTGCAACTTGACTGACGAGGAGTACTTCAGCGCGGTCGCTGATTACGTCACCCCCCCCCCCCCCCCGTTCGAGGCACGCCGCCCTAGCGAGGACGACGTGATCAACGACCCGTTGGTCGATGAGCTGGCCATTCCTACCGCCCATTTCGCGGTCGGTTTGCGCCTTCCCTTATGGCCAGAAGTTTGCCAGGTAATAATCGTTCTCGCTTACTTCCTATTTTTTGCCACTCGAGTCTCGCTCGCCACGCGGATTAATCCTGTTCTCGCTGTCTGTTAGGTGCTCAAGCATTATGGCGTGGTTCCCGGCCAGCTCACACCCAATGCCATGGTGGTGGTCACCGCTTTCGCCTGCTACCTCCGCGAGGAGCGAATCGAGTTCAGCCTCCCGGTCTTCTGGAAGCTATTCTCATTTCGGGCCTACAAAGATGGGACAGCCTACTTCGTGGGCACGGGCCCGAAGGTGGTTGAGACCGTCAACAAGGCCCACTTCTGGGCCCATAAGTTCGTCGTCGTCAAGGGGAACTTCGGCAACATTCCCCTCTCGCCGGTTCAACACAGCGAGACCACCTACCGGCCCACCGCCCTCGGCGGCCATGACGCCCTCCTCCATCAGTTCTTCTGCAAGAAGAACTTCGAAGTCGTCTACCTCCGCCGCAACCTAGACTCGCTGCCTCCGGTTCTCGCCGGAGAAGGTAAAAATCTCGCTTAATATCTTTGTCTCATTTCGCTAGCATATTATACTTATCCATATTATTGTTTGTTTTTAGGCGAGCGAGATCTTCCCCTTCACCCCCCTACGCGAGCAATCGGAAAACCGACGCTACTATGGCTCTCGCTACCATGGGGGCGGAAGCTTGCCGAGGCGTCGTCGCTCCAGCCGAGCCCTCTTCTCGCAAGAGATCGGGGGCTTCCGGTAATGCTGCCCCTTCAAAATCTCCGCCCAAGAAGAAGAGCAAGAAAAGTGCGGCCTCTTTCACTCCGTCGAAAGGTAAGGAACCTCGCGAGGCCGCCTTCGACGAGTTTGACCTCACCGGCCTCTCAGTGGGCGAGGACGAAGAGCCTTGGCAGGAGGCGGTCAGGACCTCCGCCCTCCCCATCCCGGTGAACCACTACAACTTCGGGCTCGGCCAGAGGCGTCGGGACGAGACTGGTGAGCCCCTCGTCACCTGGAAGCCGGAGACCAACAGGGTAGACATTTCTTCTATCCTCCCCTCCTGGGTGGAGAAGGAGACGGTCAGTGGTCATGCTTTTGACCTCGCGTTCGCCCTGTATGGTCGCGAGGATGCGGGGTCTTATAAGGATGAGACCGCGAGGACCCTTGCTTACGAGAGCGCGAGGTCCCAGCTGCGCTCTGCCGAGCTCGCCCACATGACGGGGAGGCATTGCTTACAGCAGGAGCTTCAGAATGTGGAGCTTGCGAGGGCCTACCGGGGGGTTCTTGCCGAGAACACGCAGCTGAAGGAGAAGCTGCTCGCCGCGGAGGGCCGTGTGGTGAGTCATCTAGACCTCCCTCATCCTCCTTTCCCTTGGCCGTTTCACCTCTAACTGAAATTATTTGCAGGATGTCGAGGCCGCCGGGAGAGCCAACGCTCGCATCGAGAATTTGGAGGGCGAGGTGGCCAGGCTGAAGGCCCTAAACTGCGACCTCACTCGCGCCGTTGTTCCCCCCTCGCCTCGCCGTTTAAAAGAAGACCGGCGAACGCGAGATGAAGAGATCCGCGTAGGATCTATAGAGTCAGCTCGCTACATTTTTTCGGTGGCGAAGGCTATCGGCCTCTTGGCTGATAATGCGGCCGACATGACTCTGGAAGACATCGTCCCGGAGCTCTTCCTCCCTCTTCCGCCCGTGAAGGATAATGATGACGAAGAAGGATCGGAGGGTGGTTCCTGAAGCTCGCCGCTATTCCTTTCTTTTGCGCTGTAATTACGATCGGCGAGATCGCCGAAGATTGTAACCAAACTATGAACTGTGGAATGTAAATTTTGTTTTGTTCATTGTGTCTTCTCTATCCTGTCTTGTTATTTTCACGCGTTGAATGTCTCGCTCTCGCTTATCTCGATATCCGCCTTCGCGGAGGCTATTCTCGCGTTGGTTGTTCTTGCGTTGGTTGTTCTCGCGTCACGCGTTGTTGAATAGATAGGCATAGGATACTTTAATTGCTCGGCCCTTTCGTCGTTTCTTAGGATTACTACCCTTCGGGTTATGCGTATTTCTTCCTAGGTTTCGCAAGGCATTTTTCTTCTTGGCGAGGGCTCGCCTCTTACCCGGTGTCGGCAACCTTTTTGCCGAGGACCAGTTGTCCGGGATCGTGTAAGATTGATTCTCGCCACTCGCCTGTCGTCGTGCGAAATTTCTCTTTGCCGAACGGACAGGTCCGCCGAGCGAGACGGAGTATTCTAGCATAAAGACCTTATCCTTGCCAGCCTTTCCAGAGATCAACCTGAACCCCCCGTCTAGTGAGAGCCCGGGAGCGGAATCGATCCGGGGCATTCCAGCACCACCCCCTGTTACCTTGCCAGCCTCTCCAGAGATCAACCTGAACCCCCCGTCTAGTGAGAGCCCGGGAGCGGAATCGATCCGGGGCATTCCAGCACCAACACTTGTTACCTTGCCAGCCTCTCCAGAGATCAACCTGAACCCCCCGTCTAGTGAGAGCCCGGGAGCGGAATCGATCTGGGGCATTCCAGCACCAACACTTGTTACCTTGCCAGCCTCTCCAGAGATCAACCTGAACCCCCCGTCTAGTGAGAGACCGGGAGCGGAATCGATCTGGGGCATTCCAGCACCAACACTTGTTACCTTGCCAGCCTCTCCAGAGATCAATCTGAACCCCCCATCTAGTGAGAGCCCGGGAGCGGAATCGATCTGGGGAATTCCAGCACCAACACTTGTTACCTTGCTAGCCTCTCCAGAGATCAACCTGAACCACCCGTATAGTGAGAGCCCGGGAGCGGAATCGATCTGGGGCATTCCAGCACCAACACTTGTTACCTTGCCAGCCTCTCCAGAGATCAACCTGAACCCCTCGTCTAGTGAGAGCCCGGGAGCGGAATCGATCTGGGGCATTCCAGCACCAACACTTGTTAACTTGCCAGCCTCTCCAGAGATCAACCTGAACCCCCCGTCTAGTGAGAGCCCGAGAGCGGAATCGATCTGGGGCATTCCAGCACCAACACTTGTTACCTTGCCAGCCTCTCCAGAGATCAACCTGAACCCCCCGTCTAGTGAGAGCCCGGGAGCGGAATCGATCTGGGGCATTCCAGCACCAACACTTGTTACCTTGCCAGCCTCTCCAGAGATCAACCTGAACCCCCCGTCTAGTGAGAGCCCGGGAGCGGAATCGATCTGGGGCATTCCAGCACCAACACTTGTCACCTTGCCAGCCTCTCCAGAGATCAACCTGAACCCCCCGTCTAGTGAGAGCCCAGGAGCGGAATCGATCTGGGGCATTCCAACACCGACATATCCAACCTCGCCAGCCTCTCCAGAGATCAACCTGAACCCCCCGTCTAGGTGAGAGTCCGGGAGCGGAATCGATCTGGGGCATTCCAGCGCCAACATATCCAACCTTTGTTACGTCGGCACGACAGTAGTTATAAGCATCATAAGAAAGGAGTAAGACGTTAATTAAACAACATAATAAAGCTCTCAAGGGTAAAACCTTTTCAAATCATCCCCACTTCGGGCTCGGTCGAGGGGTACCCCTTCCACATCCTGGAGGTGATACCCTCCCGACTTGAGCACCCCGCTTACAATATATGGACCCTCCCAGTTGGGGTTAAGCTTACCCACCGTGGCCCCTCTGCTGGCCGCATCGACCTTCTTCAGGACTAGATCTCCTTTATGAAAGTGTTTTATCCGGATATGTTTGTCAAAATATCGAGCCATCCGCCGCTTGACCTCTTCCTGCCTGATGGTGGCCAAGTCCCGGAGTTCTTCCACCAGGTCCAAGGACAGCCTCTGCTCTGCATTGTTACCTTCTAGCCACTCTTCATCCCCCTCGCTCGCAGCGATCACCCGGGGGGGTCTTTACCTCAAACTCTATGGGGAGAATGGCCTCAGACCCGTGAGAGAGCTTGAATGGAGTCTCCCCGGTGGCGGTATTTGGAGTAGTCCTCATGGCCCAGAGGACGGAGGGTAGCTGTTCCACCCAGTTTCCCCGAAGGTTCTCCACTTTCTTTTTTAATAGGTTAACGATTATTTTGTTCGCCGCCTCCACCTGCCCATTGCTCCTCGGGTGATGGACCGATGCGAACCTGAGGTCAATGCCGAGATGAGCGCAGAAGCCGACAAATTCTTCACTAGCAAACTGCGGCCCATTGTCCGTCACTATAGCTAGAGGGAGTCAGTGCCTGCAAATTATCTCCCCCCACACAAAATTCCTTACAACCTGAGAGGTTACCTTAGCGAGTGCTTTCACTTCTACCCACTTGGAGAAGTAGTCGATCATGACCAGCAGGAACTTCCTCTGGCCGCTGGCTTGGGGAAAGGGACCGACCAGGTCCAGCCCCCATATGGCGAAGGGCCAGGGGGCCGTGATGGTCCGGAGCCTTTGAGCTGGGAGGAGTTCGAGTGGAGCATAGAGTTGGCACTTCGGACACTTTCTTGCGAACTCTGCCGCATCCTTGCTGAGAGTGGGCCAGAAGTAGCCTTGCCTTAACACCCTCCCTTCCAGGGTCCCCGGAGTGACTGCCGCACTCCCCGGAGTGGATTTCTTCCAGCACTCTCGGAACCTCCTCCTCGGAGACGCAACGGGCCAGGAGTCCCGAGAGGGTCTTTCTATATAGCCCTCCTACATGCAAGGAGTAATAGGCGGACTTATACCTGAAGCGTCTCTTGTCTGCATCCTCTCTAGGGAACTGCCCGGAGGATAGGAAGGTGATGAACGGATCCATCCACGAGGCTTGTTGATCCACCTCCATCAATTCTCCTTCCTCGATGGAGGGCCGGAAGAGTTCCGAAGTCGTCCCTCCCGCTCGGGGACCGAACTTGGCTAAGAGGTCCGCCTGGGTGCTCTCCTCCCTCGGCATGTGCTTGATGGAGAAGGTGCGGAACTGCCCGATGACCCCCTTAACCTTCTCCAGGTATAGTAGGAGGGTCGGGTCCTTTGCTTCAAATTCTCCCTTGATCTGGCATGCTACCACCATGGAGTCCGTGGAGACCTCCACATCCTGCACACCCAGTTCCCGGGCCAGCCGAAGGCCCGCTATCACTGCTTCGTACTCAGCCTGGTTGTTGGTAATTGGGAAAAGGATGTTTAAGGCTTGCTCAATCCGAGTCCCCTGAGGACTTACCAGGACCATTCCCCCTCCATAGGAGTATTTTCCCTACGCTCCGTCCACCAACATTTTGCATGCCTTTGGGGGAGGTGGCTCGTGCTCCCCCACTTCGGCTGCATAGTCGGCCATGAAATCTGCCACCGCCTGAGCCCTGATGGACGTCCTGGGCACGAACGTGATATTGAATTCACTTAGCTCCACGGACCACTTTGCCAACCTTCCTGAGTGCTCCACTTCTTCCATGATTTTACGGAGCGGGTGGTCCGTCACCACCTTGATTGAATGGGCTTGAAAGTAAGGCCGGAGCCTCCAGGCTGACACCACCAATGCGAAGGCCAACTTTTCCAAGATCGGGTACCGGTGCTCTGCCTTCTTCAGCACTCGGCTGACGTAGTAGATAGGAAACTGTTTCTTCCCCTCCTCCCGGATCAACACGGAACTTACTGCTTTGGACCCTACCCACAGGTACAGGGATAGGTCTTCTCCTGACCTCGGTCCCTGGAGCAGAGGGGTTTGGGTGAGCTGTTCTTTCAGAGCCTGGAAGGCTTCCTCGCACTCCCGGGTCCATTCAAACTTCTTGTTGCCCCGCAGCACCTTGAAAAAAGGTGCACACTTTTCTCCCACCTTGGAGAGGAACCTGCTGAGCCCAGCCAACTTCCCTGTAAGGCTCTGAACCTCCTTTGGATTCTTTGGTGACCCCAACTCCATTACCGCCTTAACCTTGTCCGGGTTGGGCTCCACCCCCGCGGGGGTGAGTAAGTGGCCTAGGAACTTTCCTCGACTTGCCCCGAAGACACACTTCAAGGGATTGAGTTTCATCTTGTACTGCCGCAGGGTCCCGAACATCTCCTCAAGGTCTTGGAGGTGAGACCCAAGGTCTCGGCTCTTCACCATGAGGTCGTCAACATAGACTTCTAAATTTCTTCCTTTCTGCTCGCGGAAGACCCTATCCATCATCCTTTGGTACGTAGCCCCTGCGTTCTTGAGCCCGAAGGGCATCATCTTATAGCAATAACATCCATCCCCCGTGATGAAGGAAACATCCTTGATGTCCGGGGGGTGCATGCGGATTTGATGGTAACCTGAAAAAACATCTAAGAAAGACATTACAGAAAAACCAACGGCTGAGTCAACCAGCGCGTCGATTCTGGGCACAGGGTAGCAATCTTTCGGGCATGATTTATTAAGAAGCGAAAAGTCGATACACATACGCCACTTACCTCCTCCCTTTTTTACCATAACTACGTTGGAGACCCAGCCTGGGTACTGAATCTCTTATACAAAACCTGCCTGCAGAAGTTTACCCACCTCCTCTCGGATGGGTCCTTCCAGCTTGTCGGCGATAGCCCTCCTCTTCTGGCGGATGGGGCGGGTGCCTGGGTCGAGGTTGAGGCGATGGCAAGCCACATCCGCATCGATCCCAGGCATTTCTGCGGCGCTCCATGCGAAGACATCTACATTTTTCTGCACGCAGGCCAGGATCTCGGCCTGCTCCTTCGGGTTGAGCTCTCCGCTGATTCGGACTTTCTCCACCACCCCCAACCGGGTGGTGACCTCGAGCTCGACGACCTCGTCCACAGCCTCCAACTGGGACTGCTCTCCCCAAGCCCTCTCCTCTTCGGCACAAGTGGGAGCCTGGGTTTCCTCCTCGACTTCCTTCTCTACCACCATCAGCTCTTCCTCCCTTCCCTCCTGGGCCTTTTCTTCTTCTTCTTCTCCTTCCGCCCGGGGTCCCTCAGCTACCCCTTCCTGAGCATGGACTTCATCTCCCTCCACCTTCTCCTCGACTACCTCCATACTTTCGGTTTCGGCCGCCTCCTCCATCATCCTATCCCACTCCTCAGCTTCTCCCATCCAGGAGATGGTGTGTTGACAGTCGTTACGTAGCACTGTCTTGCCACCTTGGGATCCCCCCTGATCCATACCTGAACCCCTCCGTCGTTGAACTTAAGGCATTGATGAAAGGTGGAAGGGACACAGCGGAACGCGCTGATGAGTGGCCGTCCGAAGATAGCGCTGTAACTGCTTGGGGCGTCCACTATGACAAAACGACAGTTCCGGGACTGCCCACCCAGGGTCACATGAAGCCCCACTCCCCCTTCTACTTCCTTCCTCTCCCACGAGAATCCGAACAGAGGGCCATCTGAGGCCAACACCCTCCTGGGCTCCACCTCCATCTTGTCGAACGCCTTCTTGAAGATGACGTTGACTGAACTTCCGTTGTCCACTAGGATCCGGGAGACGGTGAAGTTCTCGATCGCCGTCTGAATAACCAGCGCGTCGCAGAACTGGTCCTCATAGCCCGGCATGTCTTTCTGGGTGAAAACGATTTTTTCGGCCGGGGTGGAGCGGTGGATGTCAAAACCACGCTCCGGCGGTAGATGGTATGGAGGCTAGCTTTGCGGGTCGCCTCCCCCCTACCCCCCATGGATCACCCCGATCCCTCTACATCCCATATCGGTTCTATCCCCACACCTTTCCTCGTCCTCCTCTCGAGGTTCGACCTCCACGATCCTTACTGGCTGCTGCTGTGGTGGCGCGGGCGCTCTGCCCCTCTTTACTTCCAGGAACTCCGGACAGGTGTCCGTCGAGTGACCTTCCACATCATTGAAGATACAATATGGCAACGCCACTTCCCTTGCCTCGGCCTCTGCCACCCTATTCCTTCTCCTCCTGGCGGCTGACGTTTCTACCTCTCCTCCCCTTCCTCTTCCTCTACCTCTTCCCCGTCCAATTTCCATGGCCTGTTGGGGAGGGGGAGGCATTTGCATCGGACCTTGCCTCCATCCTAACTGGGGGGCCTCCATTGACCTCCGACATGGTTACCCCTTCCTGGGCCGTAACCCCTTCCCTGCCCTTGCATTCCCCCACCTTGCGGCCTCCATTCCCCCTCCGGGGCCCGGGGCTCTTCCCTTCTCCTGACCTCCTGCTGCCTCACCTCCGGCTCACTGAGCTTTGCTAGCCTCTTTGTGAGCTCTGGATTGGCTTCCTCACTCGCGACTTCCTCCGACACCCTCTCCATCAGCTCTTCATAGGAGACTGGGGCTTTTCTCTTCAACGCCATCTTGAAGAAACTCTCTTTCAACCCGACCGTGAAGGCGAGTTGGAGTGCAAACCCAGGCATCTCCTAAGTGAGCTGCACTTCCTCCTGGAACCGATCGGCATACTGAGCCAGCGACTCCCGTGGTCCCTGCTTCACTGCGAAGAGGGAATCAGCATCCTTCTTCCACTTTTTTGAGGTCGAGAACCTCAGCAAAAAACTTCGGCGCAAATCCTCGAACGAGTAGATTGACCCTGCAGGGAGATGGTGGAACCAGTCCCTGGCCTTCTCCTTGAGGGTGACGGCAAAGAGCCGACACTTGAAGGCATCTGACATCGGCCTGATGGAGACCGAGTCTTCGAAACTCTGCAGGTGCTGGACAGGGTCATCTCTACCGTTGTAGTACACCCGGTCCCATTCTCCAAATCCCCCCCGGGACGGGTGTGGAAAGCACCAACTCGCAAAAGGGGCTTCCCCCTCCTGTCACTCTTCCTGGCTCCACTCGTCCTCCGAGCTCGCTCGCCAAACTTGAGCTCGCCGGGACTGTGTTCGCGAGGGCGGTGCTCGCCTGAACCACCCCGACAGTCGCCGCTTCCTCTTGGCGCGCACTTGCCTGCGTCGCGCTCGCTGGGACGGAGCTTGCCAGCACTGAGCTTGCAGGCACGGAGCTCGCCGGACTGGCGAACAACACTCGCCCTTCCTGGCTCTAACCTAAACCAACGGCGACTTCCTTTCCAGCCCTTCCCCCTAGTGCCTTCTCGCCGACTGCTGTTGGGGGAGGGGTCGCCTGAGGTGCTGGGGTCGCAAACTCACTTCGCATAGCTGTGACCGTGAACCCCAAGGTGTCGAGCACCTCCTTTCTGAAATTCGCGAGCATCCTATCCATCGCCTCCTGAGGAGTCTCGCCGAACTCCTCGCCCTGCTCCTCATCTCCCGCCATAACCCTTCTCTGGAACTTTCGTGAACCAGCCACGTTCCACGCTCACCGCACCAAAATGTTGAAACCGATTTCTCGGTCTCCCGTAGAGCTCGGGGCCCTCACCGAGATGAGGGGCGGCTAGCCCTTACTGATCCCTCGAGGAGGGTAGACGGAAGATTAGGGAATTGACTAAGACCTTAGTCACAGCGAGGAGGTCCCTCCACTAACCCGAAAGATCGTTGAGCGCTTCCCCTCCCAAGCCAAAGTTGAGACTCGGGCACCTTGGAGAGCTCGGGAAATGCTAACCAACGAAATCCTAAGGAGAGGGAAGCTGAAGTGAGCTCCTCTCCAAAGGTGCCCTTGAGGTCTTTTTTATAGGTTTTCTGGTCTGGTCTGCAAATAACAGGATTCCGCCTTTAGATTTTACTATCTGCACCCCAAATGGGTCTGCTAACAGCCAAGCTCCGCTGTTTGGAGAGGCTAAGGGCAGACCACCAAGGGTAAAATGGTAAGTTGACCCTAATGATTTATGGATAAGGGGTTGCAATGACCTTACTGTCGGAGCTCTCGCAGGCCTTCTCGCGGATCCTGTCCGCGATATCTCTTCCGGGAGATTGCCTTGCGAGAACCTTGCTGAAGGAGTTCTCGCGGGTCCTCTCTCGCGAATACTGCGAGCGGCGTCTCTTTTAGAGGGTCGCCTCGCGAGGACCTCGCTGCCTATTTTGGTGGTCTGCCGAGGTCTCATCGGCTGGGGGCCGATCTTGGCGAGGTCTGGATCTCGCCACTCCCGTCTCGCTCGATTTCCTTGCCTGGTGAATATCGGGGTTGTACAGAGTTAATAATTTTTCTCTGCATAAAGGTTTGGCATTATTGTTACTTGGTTGAATTAAATCATCTTTGGTATTAGAACATTCACCCTTATAAAACTTATGCACACCTTTTTGATCATGCTTGTTTGTGATAGGCATGGCTTTGTTAAACTTTAAAGGTTGTATAGGTTCCTTGTCATTACTTTTAGGGTTTTTATCTGCATTCCTATCATATCCTATGGCATATCTGTATTGTGCAGAAAATGTGTCTATTATTGGAAGAATAGTTTGTGATTTTGAGAACTTTGCTACAAGTTTCCTTTCTGCTAGGAGTTTTGCTTCATGTTCTTTTATTAACTTTTCCTTAGTGCATAAAGTTTGTATGTGAATAATAGACATGACTTTTAGTTTGCTAAGTTCTTTACTTGTCTGATTCAGCCTCTCAGCTGTCTCGGAGTTTTGAGAATCAGTTTGCTTTAATTCAGATATTTCTTTTTGTAACCTTTTATTATGCCTTTTGCTCTTCTTAAGTGCTTTGAGAATTAATTGATATTTTTCAATAATTTCATCTACATGAAGTTTAGATTGTGAGTCATTTTCATCAGAAGAGAATGAATCTATTTCAGGTTCAGAATTAGAATCAGATAGAGGAGTTTTATCAAGTACCTTTATATCAGTAGTTGTCTCCTGATTTTCTTGATCACTGAATGCCATGAGTCCTGCATTTTCTTCTTCATCCTCTTCACTATCAGACCTTGATAGTGTGTCTTTTATCATAGGTCTATCATTTAGACTGTCTTCATTTTCATTGGCAGCCATCAGAGCTATGAGTGCCTCCTAACTATCTGAGTCTGATGACTGAGATTCACTATCACTAAGAGTGACCTTGCCCTTTTTGGCTATTAGACTCTTCTCATGTCTCTTGTCAGATTTGTGCTTTCTTTCATCAGATTTCTTGTTGTTCTTTCTCTTTGAAGGACAATCAGCAATCATGTGTCCTGATTTCCTGCAACCAAAACACACAATTTCTTCTGAATTAATTTTATTGTGTTTAGAATTGTACCTGTCCTTCTTGCAGTTTTGTTTGAATCCCTTTGAAGAATTTGAATGCTTCTTAGACCTGGATAACTGAGAAGGTCTAGTTTTCCAGTGTTGTTTTCTTCTCAACATTCTTTTTAGTTGTTTGGTAAAGAGTGCCAATTCACCATCTGATATTTCAGAATCAGAATTACTGGTTTCTGATTCTTCTGATTCAGATAGAATCCTGGGGGATAATGACATTCTTTCTTTGCTTTCTGCTTTCAGAGCAATAGGATTTTCCCTGCTGTGTCCTTCCTCAGCTTTTCTGGTATTCAGATGAAGTTCATGGGACAAGAGTTTCCCATATAAATTTTGTGGCTGAATATTTCCCATATTTCCCATTTCTCTGATTGCACAGATCTTGATATCCCATTCTTTGTTTAGTGATCTTAAGAATTTATCATTCAGCTCATAATCTGTGAAAGTTCTTCCATAAGTTTTTAGACCATTTACAATCTTGAAGAATTTTTCATAGCAGACTGCTATTGAATCTTTCTTGTCTTGTCTGAAGGCTTCATATTACTGATTTAGAAGTGACTTCCTGTCATCTCTGACTTCTTCAGTCCCTTCCATATAGACGATAAGAGATTCCCACATTTCTTTGGCAGTTTTGCAATGGACTAAATTTTGGAAAGTTGAATCTTCAATAGCACTAACAATAATGTTCTGAGCTCTCTTATCCATGGAGGCCAGAATCACTTCATCTTTTGTCATCTCTGAATAGGTTTTAGGAGTCTTTATACTTCCATCTGTAAATGAAACTTTCATAGGAACAAAAGGTCCCTCTAGAACAGTTATGTAAATCCTAGGATCAGATTTTTCCATGAAAAGTCTGACCCTTTCTTTCCAAATCCCAAAGTTTTCTTTTCTGCAGATTGGAAGCTTCATAGATGTGAATTCTTTGCTTCCTTCTGTATTAGCCATCACGACTTCAGAAATCTACCCTTAGAAGATCTTGTTCAGGCTGTTAAACATTTTCTTGAACAACCTCCCTCTGATACCACTTGAAAGACTTTAATTAAGGGTAGCTAATCACCTAGAGGGGGGGGGGGGGGTGAATAGGTTATTTAAAAATTATTTCTGTTCTTGATTATAACCAAGATAAAAATGATCAGAGCTTTCAAGAAATAAAAACACACACATAAAAGGACATAGATTTTTATAGTGGTTCCCCTTATCTTGGGTAATCCACTTTCCCCCTTCTACCCTTCTAGCAGTGTGCTAGATAGGGTTTATAGCTCCTCCAGATCTCAGACCACAAACAGGTATTACAGCTCAGATCACAACAGATCTTACAATCTCAGATCTCACAGATCTTACTAACTCAGATCACACAGATCCTACCTCAGCCTTTATAACTAGGCCTACAGCTCAGATTCACCCCTGAATCCTACAACTCAGATCACACCTGATCTTACAACTCAGATCCTTGACAGATCCTACACTCAGATCTGACAACTCAGATCCTACAGGAATTTATAAAGAGAATAACAAATACTTAGACTCAGATTTGAGATTGTTGAGCCTTCTTGATCTGCCTGAATGATCAGATAGAAATCTTCAATAGAACAGCAGCAGCAAATGATCTTCTTGATTCGACAGGCTGTGATGACCGTTCTTCTTCTTAGGAAGACAGATTCTTCCTTCTTGATCTTCTTCTTTCAGAAAGAGGTATCAGCACCAGATTGCTGAATGAAATCTTCAATTTAGATTGGTTCTGAAAGGGAAGACGACTTCTCCAGATTCTTCACTCAAACTTTCTCTCAAACTGATGGAGACGATAATGGCTTTTGAAAGATAGGAAAAACTTTTCTAACTTAACTTTTCTTCACTTCATAACTAATAGGTCATGCCTTCTATTTATAGCCCGCCATCTGCAATGTCTGTTACGCTCCTCCACGTCAGCATGACGTGACGTCTTCAACGGTCTTTAATGGAAACAAAGGCTCAGCTAGCTGTAGAAGATATTCCTCAGTTCAGAGTATTTGTAGAAGAGGCGTTGAGCACTTAACATCTCTGTCGACGCTTTTTCAATTAGGCGTCGAGCGATATTTAGACGCTCGACGCATACTCCTTAGACTGAAGCTCTCGACTCCTCCTTCTCAGGCGTTGAGCAATCATCACTTAGTCGACGCTTTTTATCTGAAGAAGTCGAGCAACGTACAGGAGCTCGACGCTTCTTAACTATGCCTTTATATCTCGACACTTCTGGTTGGCGCTGAGCTGACTGAAGTTAAGTCGACACTTCTCTTTCCAAGGCGTCGAGCGATATAACATGGCTCGACGCTTCCAAACTTGGTCTCAGAACTTCAGCGGCGACCTTGTCTATTTGAGTAGTAGACATGAGTCAATGATTCTGGGTCACAGGCGTCGAGCGATGTATGATGTCTCGACGCTTATGAACTTGAATGAATTCCATGAACTTTTTGCCTGACCTGATCTCCTGCACATTGATTCTAGAGAGTATATCAAATACATTCTGTTGGGAAAATGATTTCTCTTAACCCCTAGAAATGAGTTAAAGAAAGAGTTTTATGAATGAATAACAAAGACAAAGTAAATATGCGTCGAATGGTATTCGACGCTACGTCGAAATAGAGTCGACGTCTTCTTCAGGATATGTCGAAGTAACTTTAGGAAGATTTCGACGTAGGTCCTGTCGACGCTACTCTGATTTCTAGTCGACGCATACAAAGAAGTCGACGCACCTTTGTCGACGCACATTCCTTATATCTCTCTCGACGTTGGGCTAAGATAAATTCGACGCTTACGTCGAATAGTAATCGACGCACGTCGATTTGTTTGACAGATTTAAATCTGCGCCAGATCTCTTTCCTTCTTTTCTGAAGATCTGATTTATATAGAATGATGTTAATATTTTATAGCCGTTCTGAATCATTCTTTCCTTCTATTTGATTCTTGGCTAAATTGATGAAATCTGTTTTGGATATTATTTGAAATCTAAATTAACATTTTCCATTTATGATTAAATCTGCTATGGAAATATTTCTCTCTACCTAAATCTCTGGCTGCTAATTGATTCCTCTCCTATAGTACTATCTTATTACACAGAGCTATAAAATAAAGAGCAAGTCGACAGGAAACAGCAGAAGAGTGATCCACCACACATTTATGATATAGAGGAAAAGCTCCCAAAAGAAAAGAGAGACATTGAGAAAAAGCTCTGCAGCAACTTCCATCCATTTCCACTACTGCTTCTGCTCACTGATCACTGCTGCAAAATCTGATTGCTCTCACTAAAAGAGAGAAAGGCTACAAATCTTCTTCTCTCTATAGAAGAAAGATTCAATTCTTAACTTGTGCTTCAAATCTTCTTGCTAGGAAGAAGATTCATTATTGGCTTTATTCCATTCTTTCTTTTTCATTCTTATTCACTATTGTAAAAGAGTTTTTAGAATCTCTCTTCAAAAAATTCAGTGTATTGGTTCTAAGAGTCTCCTTATCAAAAGACTCAGGGTGGTTCTAAGAGTCTCCTTATCAAAAGACTCAGTGCAAGTTAGTGAATTCCTACCAAGGGGGTAGAAGAGTGGACTACCCAAAGTTTGGGGAACCACTATATTTTCTTGTGTTGTGCTGTGGATTTTCTTTCTTACATTTGCTTTATTGTTTTAATTCTTGTTGGTGTGTGTGGGAAGCTCTAATCAGTGATCATACATATATATATATATTAACTTTGCACAAAATATTTCAAATCTCTATTCACCCCCCCTCTAGAGAAATCTAGTGAGGTTAACTGTGCACTTTCAATTGGTATCAGAGCTAGGTTGATCTAAAAAGGATAACTCCTTGATCAAAAAGATCCTACCCCATATATATATATATTTTAAAAAAAAAAAAAAAAAAAACTATTTTTCACATGGCACAAATCAAAGATTATGCTTCCACCAGACCACCAATTTGCAACCTTGAAAAGTTTGCACTTTGGAAGACAAGAGTTAGAATTTATCTAAACTCTATTGATGATGAATTGTTTAATTCTATTTTGACAGGTCCCCCCAAGCCATTCAGGAAGGACTCAAGTGGAAAAGTGACTGAAACACTTGCTCCAAGAACTGAATGGACAGAGGATGAGAAGAAAGCCCAAGGACATGATGCCAAGGCTATGAACATTCTAGTCTCAACACTCTCAGATGAAATCTTTCAAAAGATTGCTGATTGTGAGTCAGCTAAGGAAGTATGGGAAGCTCTCACCAAAATGGTAGAAGGAAGTGCTGATGAAAAGAAAGACAAGAAGGCCCTATTAATCTCTCAATATGAAAACTTCCAAAAGAAAGAAAGTGAAAGTGTTGCTGACATGTACTCAAGATTCAGCCTCATAATTAATGAATTGAGGTCACTTGAAAAGGACATATCTCTCACTGAGATAAATGATAAATTGCTGACTTGTTTTCCCAGCACTTGGGATTCAAGAATCTGGCCAATTAAAGACTCCAGGAGTCAAGAAGAAATATCAACAGATGTTCTACTGGGTAAACTGAAATCCTATGAACAACTATTGAAAACCAGAGCTGAGAAAGAAAAGGCATCTCCACTCTCAAAAGAAAAGAGTATTGCATTGAAGGCTATTGAAGGTGAATCATCAACTAGTGATGATGAGCTGATCAGCTTGCTGGCTAAAAAGTTCAAGAAATGGATCAAAACAGAAGAATCCAGAAGAAGAGAATCAAAAACCAGGTATAACAAAAAACTCTCTAAAGAGATTATCTGTTACACATGCAGGAAACCTGGACACATTGCTCCTGATTGTCCTAAGGAGAACAGCAGCAAGAAAGATCTGAAAAGTACAGATCCAAAGAAGAAGAAGAAAGGAAGAGGATTTATTGCTAAATCCTGGAGTGATTCAGAATCTGAAGAAAACACCTCATCAGATATTGATCAAGAAGATGTCAAGCAAGAAGAAACATGTCTGATGGCCACTGAGAAGCTTGAAGATACATCTATGGTAAATATACTAGATAGTATAGATTTCTCCTCCACTAATTTTGCACAAGATTTCAAAGAATTCTGTTTAGATCTAATCAAATCTGAAAAAGGGGTAAAAGAATTAAGGATGGAGTTAAGAAAACTAAAGCAAGTAAACACATACCATAAAAATTATAAACTCAATCTAGAACTCTCAGAGGAAAACCTAAACAAAATCTATTTAGAAAATCTAACACTAAGAAAAGAGCTAGCAAAAGCTAAAGCCTTTGAGGATTCTCTAAATGGAAAAAATCAGAAAATCAAAAATATCCTTGAAAATCTCACTAATAGATCTAATCAATTAAAACTGAAAGCTAATGAAGCATCTAAGTCTAAAGCACCCAGCAAACCTGTCTGGAAACACCCCATTCACTTCACCAGGGAAAATCATCTAGAAGAAGCAAGATCACAAGAAAGTCAAGAAACAACCACTCTTTTCAACAAATCTAATCCCATTATAAATAAAGGAATCTTAGGAAAGAATCCTAACAAGAATTTTGAATCTACGTCGAATTCATATCGACGCAATCAATCTGCGTCGAATCGTTATCAACGTACGTCGATTTTTAATCGACGCTTATGCCAAAAGGCGTCGACTTCCTCTCCACGCACGTCGAATTCATATCGACGCAATCAATCTGACAAAAATGTCTCTCTGTTCAAAAAGTCTCCCTCTCTTTCCTTACACTATGAACACTATTTCTGTGACATCACCGAAACAGATTGGT
This sequence comes from Dactylorhiza incarnata, assembly GCA_033032865.1. Lineage (NCBI taxonomy): Eukaryota > Viridiplantae > Streptophyta > Magnoliopsida > Asparagales > Orchidaceae > Dactylorhiza > Dactylorhiza incarnata. The sequence continues at coordinate 4,668,390 of JAWHQI010000187.1, read as the reverse complement.
ATGATAGACCAATGCCCCAAAAGGAGGAAGGATATTCTGAAAAACCTACTTATTCCTTCATTAGTTCTGATTATAAGAAGGGACCCCAGCTGAGCAGGGTTCAAACTAATGTTTAAAATTTTTATGTGCAGATGTACCACATCTCCAGGCTTGTGTGGTACTTGGACAGTGGATGCTCCATGCACATGACAGGATGCAAAAACCTGCTAAACAACTTTGAGGACAGACTTGGACCATCAGTAACCTTTGGAGACTCTAGCTGTGGCCAAACCAAGGGATTTGGAGACTTCATTGAAGGGAAGGTCACCTTCAAGAATGTGGCAGTAGTCAAAGGACTAAAACATAATCTGATAAGTATAAGTCAGATATGTGATAATGGTAAGTATGAGGTAAAATTCACCATACTACTCTGCCATATTATTGATATCAAAACTGGTGCCACAGTACTTAAAGGAATTAGAAAAGGTAAAGTATATGTAGTAGACTTCAGTTCCTCTCCCACAGAAATATGTTTATTCAATAATATTATTGATAAAAGTGAATTATGGCATAGGAGACTAGGTCATCTAAACTACAAAACAATTAGTAAACTAGCAAAAAATAACCTAGTGAGAGGCTTACCAAAGGGTAGATACTCTAAGGATTCTCCATGCAGACCTTGCCAACTAGGAAAACAAACCAAATCATCCTTCAAACCAATTGGTAAGGATGACTCTCCAAGGATCCTTCACTTGCTCCACATGGACCTCTTTGGTCCCATATCCACTCAAAGCTTGGGAGGAAAATCCTATACCCTAGTTATTGTAGATGACTACTCTAGATATAGTTGGGTATTCTTTCTAAAGGCCAAGTCTGAAACCCATCAGACTCTCTCAAAATTCATAAAACAAATTCAATCTGAATTCAACAGTCAGGTATCCATAATAAGAAGTGACCATGGAACTGAATTTGAAAATCAGGCTATGAGTAATTTTTGTAATGAAATAGGAATCAAACAAAATTTCTCAGCACCTAGAACTCCTCAACAAAATGGAGTTGCTGAGAGGAAGAATAGAACTTTAATAGAATCAGGAAGGACCTTGCTTGCAGAGTCAGGATTAACAAAAACCTTTTGGGCTGAAGCAGTCAATACTGCAAATTATGTTCTAAATAGAAGCCTCATTCATAAAACTAAGTTAAAAACTCCTTATGAACTCCTGAAGGGAAAAACACCTATTGTCAAATACTTTAAAATTTTTGGGTGTGCTTGCTTTATTCTAAATAATGGAAAAGATCATCTTGCAAAGTTTGACAAAAAGTCTGATGATGGAATATTTGTGGGATATTCATCATCCAGTAAAGCTTATAGGTGCTATAACAGGAGAACTCTGAAAATTGAAGAATCTATGCACATTGTGTTTGATGAAACTAACATGTTGATTAAGGGGGAGGATACTCCCACCAACTCTTTTTCACAGGAAAGCAAAAGCATAGAAATCCAGCTTGAGCAACTAGCTCTAGAGAACAAAGAAAATGAAAGAGAATACCAGCTAAAGGAACCAAGTGAGGAATCTGAACAAGAACATGAAGAAAGTTCAGAGAGAAGCTTTCAAAACCAAACTCCACAAGAAAACTTGGTCCAGGAAGAACAGTTTGATAATGATCACATTGAGAATGAAGAAGAAGAACAACTAGCAGATCCCAGGAGAACAGGGATCAATTTGAGAGATCACCCAAAATCTCAAGTAATTGGAAACCTCAATACTGGAGTAAAAACAAGGCATCAAGTTTCAAATGGAGTAATGCTTCAATGCTTCTTATCACAAGTTGAACCAAAGAAGTTTGAAGAAGCAAACTGTGATCCTCATTGGATTTTGGCCATGCAAGAAGAGCTAGGACAATTTGAGAGAAATAAAGTATGGAAGTTAGTAGAAAGACCCAGTAACTACCCAGTGATTGGCACAAAATGGATATATAGAAACAAGCTAGATTCCACTGGAATAATTGTCAGGAACAAGGCAAGACTTGTGGCACAAGGATACAGACAAGAAGAAGGAATAGACTACAATCAAACCTTTGCTCCAGTAGCCAGATTGGAAGCAATTAGGCTCTTCCTTGCCTATGCAGCTTTTATGAAGATGAAGGTATATCAGATGGATGTCAAGAGTGCTTTTCTGAATGGTGACCTTCAAGAAAAGGTATATGTAGAGCAGCCACCAGGTTTTGTCAATCCTTCTTCTCCTACTTTTGTTTATAAGCTTAACAAAGCACTATATGGTCTTAAGCAAGCTCCCAGAGCTTGGTATGACACTCTCTCTAACTTTCTTTTAGAAAACTCTTTTGAAAGAGGAAAAGTAGACAAAACACTCTTCACTAGAACTCATAAAAACCAACTCCTTCTTGTTCAAATATATGTAGATGACATCATATTTAGCTCCACTCATCCTAAACTTTGTAAAAGATTTGCTGATCTAATGCAATCAAAATTTGAAATGAGTAGCATGGGTGAACTCTCCTACTTCCTAGGACTTCAAGTGAAACAAAGTAGTGAAGGAATCTTTATCTCACAATCAAAATATACTAAAGAACTAATCAAAAAATTTAGTATGGAGTCAGCCTCCACCATGAAAACACCCATGGCAACCAATGCCATTATAGAAAAAGATGATAAAGGAAAATCAGTGGATCAAAAGACTTATAGGGCAATCATAGGATCCCTTCTATATCTAACAGCCAGTAGACCTGATATAATGTTTGCCACTTGTATATGTGCTAGATTCCAAGTTGATCCAAAAGAATCCCATCTCACCTCTGTTAAAAGGATTCTTAGATACCTTAAGGGAACTCCTGAACTAGGGCTATGGTATTCAGCAGAAACCAACTTTGAGCTAACAGGTTTCTCAGATGCAGACTATGCAGGCTGTAGGGTTGATAGAAAAAGCACCTCTGGCACTTGCCAATTCCTAGGTGACAGGTTAATCTCATGGTTTAGTAAGAAACAAACCTCAGTCTCCACCTCAACAGCTGAAGCTGAATATATAGCTGCTGGGAGCTGTTGTTCACAGATCCTGTGGATGCAAAATCAGCTCCTTGATTACAAACTAGAAGTCAATAACTCTAAAATTTACTGTGATAGCTCCAGTGCTATATCCATAGCATCTAACCCAGTTCTTCATAGCAGAACCAAACATATAGAAATTAGACATCACTTTCTTAGAGACAATGTAGAAAAAGGTAAGATAACCTTAGAATATATACCTACAGACAGTCAAAGAGCAGATATCTTTACAAAACCTTTGGATGAAACCAAGCATAATTTCTTCCTCAACACCCTAGGAATGCTTGATGGAAGTATGTAAAGCATGATTGCTGAGAAAATCTAAACAAATCAGAGCTTCTAAGAAAAACTTACTGGAGATGCGTCGAATCAAAGTCGACGCACCGTCGAGTTGATCTCGACGCTAATACTGACCTCCTTCAGTTACTGATACGTCGACTATCCATCGACGTACCGTCGAATTTTCATCGACGCATATCTCAACAAAGCTTGAAGATATCAAATCCATATCTATGCTTACGCTGACATCTAAATCGACGCAACATCGATTTCAGGTTACATTTAGAATCAAATCCCTACTTCCTTTTTCTGCCAATTGAATTCCTCGATTTATGTTTCCTTTCTCGACGCTTCATCTACTTTAAATAGCACCTCGTATTTCATAACGAATACATCTCTGAACCCGCCAAAAACTTCTTCGTCTACCTCTCTCTCTCTCTACAATGGCACCTACCCCTGTTCAAGCCGACCACATCCAAGCAATACATGCTGCTCTGAAAAATCTCCTTAAAGACTTTCAGACTCGTCTACAAAGCTTCTCTGATGAATGTGCCAATATGATCGTCCACTGTGAAGCAAAGCTGGCCACTCTATCTGCATCTCTTCCTGAGCTGCATATCCTTCTTCGAGAAGTTCCTCTGTCGCCACAAAGGTTTACATCCTTCATACAGGATATAAACCAGGGGGAGAGTTGCTCCAGAAACCCCTCTCACCAGGTTCCAGTCCTCTCAAATCATTCTGACTACACCTTTAACAAACACTTTGGTGAATCTTCCTCTTACAACACTGAAGGGGAGCATGCTGTGGATTCAGCATTCAGAATTGATATTCCTAGTATCCAGGGGGAGATTCCTGTAGAGAATCTGCCAGTAATCCAGGGGGAGGAAGAAGCAGCCATCTCTGATGATTGGAATGGGCAAATATGGATTGACACACCCTTATGCGAGGAAGAACTTCAGCATCATTCTCCTGGTTTCTCGGCCAGTTATATCAAGCTTAAGACTCCTTTGCTTGAGGATATCCCTACAAAAGAGTCTGGAGGAGACATTCATTCATCTACAGAAATCAACCTACCAGATATTTCTCTGCCCTCTATTACAGATCATCTAAGAACTCTTCTTGAAATAACTCCTTCTCCACCCAAAAAGAAATCTCCTCCTCTTCCTCCCTTACCTTCTTCTCTACCTCCTTTGCTACCTCTACCTCCTCAAGCAGCAAGACTCTCTAAACAAATAACTCCTAGGCAGAGTGCAGGAGGACAGATAAAAAGAAAAAGGGAAGTCACTCCTCACTGGCAAAATTTCTCTAAAGAAGAAAGGAAGGAGTATGCAAAAGAAAAGAAATATAGAAAGGCTATTGAAGAAATAAAAAGATTTGAGAAGGTACCCATTCCTTCTAATCCTATAAAGGACTATCATGATCCTGACATGGAAAAGAGACATGAAGAGATAAGAGAAAGAGAAGCATATGAATATGAAGCAGCTAGGAAAGAAGTGGAAGATAAAAGGAGGGCTTGGATGGAAAAGATCAACAAAGGAATGACTAAGGAACAAATCCTTGCTGAATCTTCTATCAAAATTCCAAATAAATTGTTTGATGTTGAAGCCTATCAAAAGAAGAATCCTCAAGCAGGGATTACTCTGAATAAAGGTCAAATGAACAAGAAAGGTATAGGATGTACAGAAGATACATACATACCCTACAAAAAGCCATCAAAACCTCCAAGGCTAGACAAATGGCTCAACTCTCCATGGAAAGGAAAAGGAAAAATGCATGAAGTCCCTGAGAAACAAGAACCTGAAAAGAAGAAACCCTATAGGCCAAAGGTTGACAACAAAGGACCTCCTGAGCCCAAACCTGCTCAAAAAGAATCTCACAATATTACTATTGAAATGATTGATGAAAAGGCAGCAATCATTATCAGCAAGGGCTACTCCTTAAATGACACCATCCCTGAGGGTGATAAGCTCTTGGCAAAATTGCATACCATCATCAGGAATGTCCAAGAAAGACCTGATAGAGCCAGGGGATACATTTTTGATGCTATTAATGATTTGTCTAGGAAACTTTATTCTGCCTTTGTCAACTTCATGTACAAAAAGAAGTTTCTAGTTTAAGACAAATACTTGTCATAAGCTCTCTTTATTAACTTTCTTTTCCAATCAATATATTTCTCATTTATGCAAATTATTTTGATATGAGTTGATTTTATGATAAGACAATTTCTCCTTAAAAGGGTTAAGACAAATAGGGGGAGATTGTTGGGAAAATGATTTCTCTTAACCCCTAGAAATGAGTTAAAGAAAGAGTTTTATGAATGAATAACAAAGACAAAGTAAATATGCGTCGAATGGTATTCGACGCTACGTCGAAATAGAGTCGACGTCTTCTTCAGGATATGTCGAAGTAACTTTAGGAAGATTTCGACGTAGGTCCTGTCGACGCTACTCTGATTTCTAGTCGACGCATACAAAGAAGTCGACGCACCTTTGTCGACGCACATTCCTTATATCTCTCTCGACGTTGGGCTAAGATAAATTCGACGCTTACGTCGAATAGTAATCGACGCACGTCGATTTGTTTGACAGATTTAAATCTGCGCCAGATCTCTTTCCTTCTTTTCTGAAGATCTGATTTATATAGAATGATGTTAATATTTTATAGCCGTTCTGAATCATTCTTTCCTTCTATTTGATTCTTGGCTAAATTGATGAAATCTGTTTTGGATATTATTTGAAATCTAAATTAACATTTTCCATTTATGATTAAATCTGCTATGGAAATATTTCTCTCTACCTAAATCTCTGGCTGCTAATTGATTCCTCTCCTATAGTACTATCTTATTACACAGAGCTATAAAATAAAGAGCAAGTCGACAGGAAACAGCAGAAGAGTGATCCACCACACATTTATGATATAGAGGAAAAGCTCCCAAAAGAAAAGAGAGACATTGAGAAAAAGCTCTGCAGCAACTTCCATCCATTTCCACTACTGCTTCTGCTCACTGATCACTGCTGCAAAATCTGATTGCTCTCACTAAAAGAGAGAAAGGCTACAAATCTTCTTCTCTCTATAGAAGAAAGATTCAATTCTTAACTTGTGCTTCAAATCTTCTTGCTAGGAAGAAGATTCATTATTGGCTTTATTCCATTCTTTCTTTTTCATTCTTATTCACTATTGTAAAAGAGTTTTTAGAATCTCTCTTCAAAAAATTCAGTGTATTGGTTCTAAGAGTCTCCTTATCAAAAGACTCAGGGTGGTTCTAAGAGTCTCCTTATCAAAAGACTCAGTGCAAGTTAGTGAATTCCTACCAAGGGGGTAGAAGAGTGGACTACCCAAAGTTTGGGGAACCACTATATTTTCTTGTGTTGTGCTGTGGATTTTCTTTCTTACATTTGCTTTATTGTTTTAATTCTTGTTGGTGTGTGTGGGAAGCTCTAATCAGTGATCATACATATATATATATATTAACTTTGCACAAAATATTTCAAATCTCTATTCACCCCCCCTCTAGAGAAATCTAGTGAGGTTAACTGTGCACTTTCACATTCTAAGATATATCTTTGACTTATGAATGGACTTCTCCAAATCTAAGACATTGTGGGCAATGATCCCAACAATCTCCCCCTATTTGAAGAAGTCATAATCTCAGTCAATGATATATCTCTCTTTTCAAAGATAAACAATGTGTTCTAATCTCTATACAGGTAATCAAAATAAAGAGTATCAAACTTTATAAAATTAGATTACCAAAACATTCTATCCACAGAAATTATCTCAGGCATGATTTCTCATATATAAGCATAAAAATATAAGCAATTCAGAATAAGACATGTCATGAAGAGAGACAGAATCACATCACAGGCATATATATATATATATATGATCATGAAAAATAGTTAACACTGGGAATACATCAAGATTGTTCAAAAATATATCAATTACATTATTCTGAAATAAAAAAATAAAGATTAAATTTCTAAAGCTGCCCAGGATCCTTGAATTCAATTCCTCTTTTGGCTCTTTTGGAGAGTGCTTCAGCAACTTCCTTTCTCCTCTTGAAATAGCCAAATGGCTTTGGAAAGTATCTGATTGGCTCCATTTCTCCTGCCTGGACCTTCCCAGCCATTTCGTCGAACGGCTTCTGCAGCCAATTCGTCGAACGGCTAATGTAGCCTGTTCGTCGAACGGCTTCTGAAGCTAATTCGTCGAACGGCTAATATAGCCTATTTGTCGAATGACTTCTGCAGAATGTTTGTCGAACGACTTCTGCAGACAATTTGTCGAACGGATTCTGAAGCCAATTCATCGAACGACTAATATAACCTGTTTGTCGAATGACTTCTGCAGAAAATTTGTCGAACGGCTTCTGAAGGAAAATTTGTCGAACGGCTTCTGAAGAAAAATTTGTCGAACGGCTTCTGAAGCCAATTTGTCGAACGGCTAATGTAGCCTGTTTGTCGAACGCAGATTTTTAATTCAGTTATATCGTGGGTGTGCGGATAGACTCTCTCTTTCACGCTGGGTATAAAAGGATACGATTCTTTTTGACCTAATAGTGCGATCCCTTTTTTTCTTCGGCGATCTGTTTCGAGAGAGAGAGGGCGACGGAAGAGTTCCGCAAGGATTTTGACGGAAGTGTTCCGACTGTTCGATCCCGCCGCCGCCGCCGCCTCTCCCTGATGTCGGATCTAGCAGTTCGAGGGAGACGTAGAGAGCATTTCTTCTCCGCCCACTTCCTGTTGGACAAGAAGTTTGGGGTTCTCCTCACTCGTGTGGATTTCCTGTAGAGGCACAGAAATTATTTCAGCGCTTGGAACTCAAGAAATTGTGTTCTGGAACTGCCATTGGAGCACCTTGGTTGAGTTTAGACTCAACCCCATACAGGTATAATTTCTGCCGTTTATTGTGAAAGTTATTTTAATTTCTTGAAACCATGAAATCGCAAGTTCCTTATAACTGTTTAGGGTTGTTCTAGTTATTTCCGCTGCGCATATTTGATATGTTTTTATTATCATTTCCGAAATGGTATTAAGAAAACCCAACAGTGGTATCAGAGGTAGGTTTCTGAAATGGTTTTTGTTTTCTGATTTGCGTTTTTAGAAATTGTTCTGAAACAGTTTTCAGAAAGTTATTTGAGAAATTGTTTTCAGAAATTTGTTCTGAAATTAATTTCAGAAATCTATTTTCAGAAATTTGTTCTGAAGTGGATTTCAGAAATTGTTTTCAAAAATTTGTTCTGAAATTGATTTCAGAGATCTACTTTCAGAAATTTGTTCTGAAGTGGATTTCAGAATTTGTTTTCAGAAATTATTTCAGAAATTGTTTCAGAAATTGCGATTTCATTGTTTCTGAAATTGTTTCTCTTCTGCAGTAACCGTCCCTCTAATTGGTTTGTGAAACCAAATGTCTTAGATTTTGAATCTAACATTGAGAGACGAGCTTGTCTACTGCATAAGTGGAGTTGTTTGTGCCTGTGTCAAATGCATGTAAATCTGAAGATTTAGAAATGTTCTAAATGCTCAGATTTAGCACTTTCTATCAAAGCGTTGATAATTTTATTTTTGTGCACATCTGGGATGTATTTTGTTTGTGAATGTTGTAATTATGAGAATGTGCACTTTGATTAATCGTTAATCAATTTTACATAAAAAATCTCTTATCCAATATTAAGTATGCGGATGCTTTCCGATGGATGACACTCTTCCTGCCTCGATCGATGAAATGTGGGCTTGCCAAAGCAAGGTGCATTAATCTATCTTGGTTAGGTTGCGAGCGGATAGTTGTGATATCCCGATGTTGACATCGAGTCTAACTTAACTAGGTGACCTCAAAAGTTGAGTGCCTAGAAGCATTGGGTTGGCATGCACCATATGATGGATGCGAATAAAGAGTTATTCACCAACCATACAAGAGTTGCATAGTGATGCAATTGGCAAGTGTTGTCTACCTAAATAACCGCATTATGAGAGGAACGCCAAAGCGGTCTCATTGTGTTGGTGAAATACGGATCTTGTCCACTAAGAGAGTAGCTCGCATAAACTCTCCGAATTGATATTAAGGGTTGTCAATTTGAATAAAATAGTGGGAGTGTTTAATAAAAGTCCTTATTAAATAAAAGTTGTATTTTGAAATATAGTACTAAAATGTTTTTGCAAATTCATTGTAGAAATTCATGGCAAATACATCGCACTCCACGTTGTCCCTGAGAGCTATCCTTGAGAAGGACAAACTCAATGGGACGAACTTCCTCGACTGGTATAGAAATTTGAGAATTGTTCTCAAGCAAGAGCGTAAGCTCCATATTTTGGAAGAGGACCCCCCCCCCCCCCCCCCCCCCACCTGTGCCGACCGGGAACTCGACCCGTGCCGACAAAGATGCTTACAATAAATATTAAGATGAATCCCTAGATGTCGAATGCCTCATGCTCGCTACCATGACCTCTGAGCTTCAGAAGCAACATGAGACCATGTGTGGCTTTGAGATTATTGAGCACCTGAAGAAAATATTCCAAGGGCAGGCTCGGCAAGAGAGGTTCGACATCACTAAGGCATTATTTCAGTGTAAAATAGGAGCAAGAGACCCAGTGGGAACTCATGTACTCAAAATGATTGGGCACATTGAGAACCTTCAGAGACTGGGGTTTCCTTTAAGCCAAGAGTTGGCTACTGATCTGATCCTGCAATCGTTGCCGGAGAGTTACGAGCATTTTGTCTTAAACTATAACATGAATGAGATAGATAAGACATTGCCCGAGCTCCTAGGCATGTTAAGAACTGCCGAAAATAAAATGAAGAAGACCAAGCCTGCTAGTCCCATACTGATGGTGCATAAAAGCAAGGGCAAGGCCAAAGGATTCAGGAAGTCTAAGGTGGGACCTAAGACTAGCCTAGATCCAAAGTCTTCTACACTGAAAAAGAAGGGATTAGCTAAATAAGGAAATTGCCACCACTGCGGGAAGGCAGGGCATTGGAGGAAGAATTGTCCCCTCTACATCGAGGATCTAAAGAAGAAGGGAAGTGTGACTTCCACTTCAGGTATTTTTGTTATAGAAATTAACATGTCTGCTCCTTCATCTTGGGTATTGGATACCGGGTGTGGTTCTCACATTTGTACGAATGTGCAGGAACTAACAAGGAGAAGACAGCTGGGTAAAGGAGAGGTGGACCTGCGCGTAGGAAATGGAGCAAGAGTTGCTGCTGTTGCCGTAGGATTGTATCGTCTTTCTTTGCCCACTGGGCTAGTTATTGAACTTGATAATTGTTATTTTGTTCCTGCTATAACTAGAAACATCATCTCTATTTCATGTTTGGACATGAATGGCTTTTCTTTTATTATTAAGAACAATTGTTGTTCTATCTTTAAGAGTGATGTTTGTTATGGCGTTGCTCAAATGTTTAATGGTTTGTATGTTTTGAACATAAATCATCCAATCTATAACATAGAAAATACCAAACGACTAAAAACTAATGACACCAATCCTACATATCTCTGGCACTGTCGTCTAGGCCATATAAATGAGAAACGCATATCCAATCTCCATAAAGATGGACTATTGGATTCATTTGATTATGAATCATTTGAGAGATGCGAGTCACGTTTATTAGGCAAGATGACAAAGGCCCCCTTTACTAGTTGTAGTGAGAGGGCTAGTGATCTTTTGGGTATCATACATAGTGATGTATGCGGACCCATAAGTTCTATGGCTAGAGGTGGTACTACTACTTCGTTACATTCACTGATGATTTCAGTAGATACGGATATGTGTTTCTTATGAAGAACAAATCCGAAACCTTTGAAAAGTTCAAAGATTTTAAAAATGAAGTAGAGAACCAACTAGGAAAGAGGATAAAAGCACTCTGATCTGATCGAGGTGGCGAATATCTGAGTCATGAGTTTCGTGATCATCTGAAGGAGTGTGGTATTGTATCACAGCTCACTCCGCCCGAAACACCTCAACATAATGGTGTTTCTGAGAGGAGGAATCGTACCTTGTTAGACATGGTGCGCTCGATGATGAGTCAAGCAGATTTGCCCATTTCCTTTTGGGGTTTCGCTTTAGAGACTGCTTCTTTCACACTAAATCGAGTTCCAACGAAAACGATTCTAAAGACACCATATGAGATATGGACTAGGAAGCATCCTAGTATGTCGTTCATCAAGATTTGGGGCTGTGAGGCATACGTGCGACGTCAAATGCCTGACAAGCTGGAACCCAAATCGGATAAATGTTATCTAGTGGGGTATCCTAGGGAAACCAAAGGATACTACTTCTACTTGCCGTCTGAGGGCAAAGTGTTTGTCGCAAGGACTGGTGTCTTTTTGGAGAAAGAATTCTTATCCAGAAAGACTGCAAAGGTAGAACTTGAAGAAGTTCAATAGCCACAAACAATGAACGAACCAGAATTGGAACCTGAGCAAGGACTACAAGAAGTTGTAGCTGGAGAGCCTGCTCAAGAAACACAAGTCCAACGTAGATCTGGTAGACCAAGATTTGAGCCTGAGAGATATGGATTTCTCATGAATCAAATAGGTAATGTGTTGCTTATGGATCATAATGATGAGCCTACAACCTACCAAGAGGCAATAAATGGACCTGACTCCGAGAAGTGGCTTGAGGCCATGAAATCTGAAATGGACTCCATGTACACAAACCAAGTTTGGACCTTTGTGGAATCACCTGAAGGGGTACGACCCATAGGGTGCAAGTGGGTCTTCAAGAAGAAGACCGACATGGATGGGTGTAACACCCCCATCCGTTAAGAAGCATATGACAGAAGGTCCGGCTGGGGCCCCACGCCATATACTACCAAACAAACGGGAACATCACTTAATTGAAATACCAAAAGACACTAAACAATGATCCTAACTCAGAGCATTCTATGCGGAAGCAAAAGAGAGAGACAAGATAAACCCCAAAACCCGTACCCGGGTATGTCCACTTCTAATAATAGGAATAAAAGGTTTTACACAACAAAAGAGGCACGACGGCGTTACAGTTTACCAACATCAGCGCGCAGGCCGGCCATACATGAAAAGTAAAAGAACATCAAAAGGCCTTCAAGGGCCGCAGCAGCACAAGGGCTTCAGGTCGCTAAGAGCCCGCTATGTTCCCGCTTGGTCCAACACCTGTACAACAAGCCCACCAAAAACAGTGGCAAAATAGGGCAACGGTCAGCTAAAGCTGACCAAATTATACCGACCCCACCCCTTCGAGGGGGTGGCAGTTTTAACCATCCCTGCAAAACAGTCTCCGCAGCATATATATATAAGAGTGCGACTAGCAAAGCCCACAGTAGTTCATACATATGCAATAATCACAAACGTGGGAATGGCCCCCACGTCCCATGCTCTCTGGCACCCTTTGGTGTACTCTGCCTTCCACCACCATCCACTCTTGATGGCTTTGCCCTTCGAGGCTAAAGTCGGTGGCCCGAATACCAGGGCACCCCTGTACTTTAATTGTGAACATACCGTAGTCCGAAGACTCTTTCCCATTGCCTCCCGACGTGTTGTGCGAGCCTTACTAGTCAGGTGCTGCAATGGTGCGGTTTCAGGTTCGCCAAATGCTCGTTGTTCACAGCTCTCATTGTACAACACGAAGAGCGGGTATGGCGTTCCCTCAGCCCAGGTATTCTCAATTAGCCGGCCCTACGGGCCGCTAAGTCATCCACCAGGACACCCTCACGGGTCGGGCACAAAGGCCTCAGGTCCTCTCAACAGGTGGGCACAACAACATCACCAGAACCAAGTCTGGGAGCTGTCGCCTGGCGATATTCAATATCGCCAGCGACAGTAAACAGAACTCCTTTTCCACTTCTAACTTCGGGTGCTTCCCGGGGCACACCCCCAGGCGTTGCTGCGCATGCAGTAGCACTCTCTAGTCCTACGAAACAGGATATCAACACGGAGTTTTCCCCCGCCACGCATAATACCAAAAAGCATCACCAATCCGGACGAACCGTCTCGGATGGGCTTCACACAGCGCGCCTACGTCCATTTCACGCATGGACTCTACATGAATGCAAGATTTGACGGGGATAACACAAATCGACCCGTCGGAGGCCACGACCTCACCCTTTTGGGTAGGGGCCTCAACGATGCACGGAACGGACTAGAACATGTCCAAATGAGGGTAAAGAGAATCGTTACCCTTAGACGTCGCTTCTGAACCATGGAGCACGTGAGTTCTTCCTCGCACTTCGCCGGCCGAGCTCAAGCACCACGGCTACACCCAACCCAAGGGTCGACCTTCTCCTAACCGACGGCGGACGGAACAAAGAGAGGAGGAGAGGGGCTCGACTCCTCCTTGTCGATGGGAGAAAAGGAGAGGAAGGGGGATCTGAGTCCTCCTTGCCCTAGGCGGCGACGGGAAGGGAAGAAGAGGGTCAGACTTCCCTGCTCCAAGCGACGATGAGAGAGAGGGAGAAGGGGCTCGGGGATTTCGCTTCCCTGCTCCGGGCCGACGGCGAGAGAGGAGATCGGGAGATCGATCTTGCAGCTGCTCCAAAAGAACGAGAAATAGGGATCGAGAGAGAGAGAGAGATCGGGAATGAGAGGGAGAGGGGAGGTATTAGGGGTTTTATTAAAACCCTAGCCCCCCTGCTATCCGCACACCAACCCCCCCTTATTCGCACCCCAATAATCTCCTTCTCCGCTCAAATTCGCGGAGCAGAATAAACAGGGCGCACGAGCATCGGCGCACGGTCAGTGGTCGTGCGCGAAGCACCTCCACTGATCGTGCGCGCTTACCGCAACAACACTCTGTTTTCTTGCGAATTAATGCACGATCGCTGACGCACGATCATTGGTCGTGCGCGAAGAGGAACAATGGTCGTGTGCGAAGAGCTGCTATGACATTTCCAGCCTATTCCGAGCGCAGCACCACCTCTCCGCCTAACTACGACTTCTTGGGGTGTTACAACTCCACCCCCCTTAAAAGAATTTCGTCCCAAAATTTGCAAAAACAGGCATATAGATATATATATATCCAAAAAGGTCTTTACATAAAGGGGAAAAAGAGAGATAAACGTCACTGAAACAACTCGGGGAACTCCTCAATCATGGTCTGCTCATGCTCCCATGAGAGTTCCTCGTGACCGCAGTTGTCCCAACGGACCTTTACCATACGGATCGCCCTGTTCCGCAACTGACGCACCTCAGCATCCTCGATGCTAACGGGCCTGACCGCCGTCTTAAGCCCACTATCTACGGGCACCTGATCCGCCGCGACCACATGCGTAGGCTCTTGCACCGCCTTCCGCAACACGGAGATGTGGAAAACATCGTGTAGCCCGCTCAGTTCCGCCGATAGTGCAAGCCTATAAGCCGCCTCGCCGACACGCTCGATGATCTCAAACGGTCCAAGGTATCTCAGACTCAGTTTTTTCAAGCGTCGAATCCTGGATACACCCTTGAACGGCCTGATCTTCAAGTAAACCCAATCGCCAACGGCGAACTGGACGTCTCGGTGCTTCGCATTATAGTACTTCGCCAGCCTATCTTGCGCAACTAAAAGCCTCTCCCGGATCATACGTGCCGTCGAAGTCGCCTCTTCGACGTCTTTCCTCTTGAAGAGCTTCGCCTCGCCCGTTTCCGTCCAAGCTAAGGGAGTGCGGCACTTCCTGCCATAGAGGGCCTCGAAAGGCACCATCTGAATACTTGCCTGGTAGCTGTTATTGTATGCGAACTCAACAAGGAAGAGGTGATCTTCCCACCCCTTGCCGAAATCCAGGACGCACATCCGGAGCATGTCCTCCATCGTCCTGTTGGTACGCTCAATTTGGCCATCCATCTGAGGATGAAAGGCCGTGCTAAACTGCAGCTTCATATCCAATAGACGGTTGACTAGCCCCCAGTCGCTCGAAGTAAAGCGTCCATCTTGATCACTGACGATGCTACGGGGCACACTGTGCAGTCGTACTATCGTATCAACATACAGCTTCGCCAACTTTTCCACCGAGTCATCCCTTCGGTTGGGGATAAAGTGCGCCACCTTCGTCAGCCAGTCTACGACTACCCAGATGGCATCGTTCCCGCTCTGCGATCTCGGCAGCCCATGCACGAAATCCATGGAAACATCATCGAATTTCCACTCTGGAACCGGTAATGACTTCAAAAAGCCACCGGGCTTCTGACATTCCGCCTTCACTAGCGCACAAGTGTGGCACTTGGCTACGTAGTGAGCGATGTCCCTCTTCATACCCGGCCACCAGAAAAGGACCTTCATGTCCTTGTACATCTTCGTGCTCCCCGGATGAACTGAATACCTGGTACGATGCGCCTCGTACATCAACTCATCGCGCAGCTCACCCACCTTGGGGACGCACAAACGGTCGCCTCTCCACAGCAACCTGTCACGCACCTGAAATTGGGCATCCGGCCCACCACCAGCCTCCTCCGCGTAGCGCTTTAAACTCGGATCGAGTTCTAAAGCCTGGCGGACTCTATCTGCGAGGTCGTACTGTAACTCAGTCCAACTCAAACAGGCACCGGCACTGCTCCTCTTCTCTACGCAAGAAATACCCAAGGCCTTCAGGTCACGTATCAGGTGCTCATCATGCATCTGAATCCAGTTGGCCTGCGCTGGAGCCCTACGACTAAGTGCATCTGCGACAACATTTCCCTTCCCGGTAGTGTAGTGGATCTCGAAGGTGTAGTCCCCAAGGAACTCCATCCACCTCTGCTGCCGCATATTCAGCCCTTTCTGCGTCAGAAGGTACTTCAGGCTCTTATGGTCCGTGAAGATGTCGATCTTCAGGCCATACACATAATGCCGCCAGAGCTTCAGGGCAAATATCACGGCCGCCAACTCCAAGTCGTGGACCGGATAGTTTCGCTCGTGCACCTTCAGCTGGCGAGAGCCATACGCTATAACCTTGCCATGCTGCTGCAGAACACAGCCAAGGCCGCTCCCAGAGGCGTCGATGTAGATCTCGTAGCCCTCTGTGCCGCAAGGAAAACATAAGATCGGCGTCGTGGTAAGTTGCCGCTTCAACTCCTCGAAAGCCTGCGCACACGCGGGAGTCCAAATAAACTCGTGCATCTTTCGTGTCAGCGTCGTAAGAGGCAGCGCGATCCGTGAGAAGTTCTCCATGAAGCGCCTGTAATAGCCGGCCAGCCCGAGAAAGCTACGGACTTCCGCTACAGTAGAAAGAACAGGCCACTCCCTGATGGCCGCAACCTTCACCGGATCTACCGCCACACCCGCTCCACTAACCACATGGCCTAAGAATGCCACGGAAGGTAGCCAGAACTCGCACTTCGAGAACTTGGCATACAGCTGGTTCCTCCTCAGAACCTCCAAGACTAATCGCAGGTGATCACCGTGCTCCTCCTCGGACTGAGAGTAGACCAGTATGTCGTCAAGGAAGACGACCACAAACCGGTCGAGGTACTCTCGAAAAGTCCGGTGCATCAAGTCCATAAACACCGAAGGCGCATTAGACAGCCCAAACGGCATCACGGTGAACTCATACTTCCCGTACCTTGTGCTGAAGGCAATCTTCGGGATGTCGCACTCCCTGATCCGTACCTGATAATAGCCGGACTTCAAGTCCAGCTTCGAGTATACTGTCGAACCAACGAGGTGGTCGAACAAGTCGTCTATCCTCGGAAGGGGATACGTGTTCTTCTCGGTCAGTTTGTTCAGCTCCCGATAATCGATGCAAAGCCGCAGGCTACCGTCCTTCTTTTTGACAAAGAGGACCGGTGCACTCCAAGGTGAGGAACTCAGACGCACGTAGCCCTGCTCAAGCAGCTCCTGCAACTGCATCTTCAACTCCGCCAACTCCTTCGGAGCCATACGATACGGCGAGCGGGCCACAGGCTTAGCGCCCGGCACCAACTCAATCGTGAAATCTATCTCCCGCTGCGGTGGAGCACCGGGGAGATTGCTCGGGAACACATCGGGGAACTCTAAAACTACCGGAACATCCGCTAGGCTGGGCCTCGGTGTTGGAGCCTCCACTAGAGCAAAGAACAACTCTACTCCCTGACGCACTGCCTTGGACACCTGGAGAGCAGACATCAGCATCTTGCTCGATCCACGCATGCCTGCAAAGACCGTCTCACGATCGGCACACTGCCCAAACCTCACCTCCTTGGTGGTGCAATCGATGCACGCACGCTTTTCCGACAGCCAGTCCATGCCAAAGATTACATCGAACTCAACCAGGGGGAGTAACGATGCTTTCAGGTCATACTCCTGACTTCCAACTAGAACCTTCACACGGCAACTCCTCTCCACACGCATCGAATATCCATTCGGCAGTAGGACCTCCAGTCCATCTGCAGAAGCAATCGACGGTTCACCAATACGTTGGACAAAGTTCAAAGATAAGAAGGAGTGCGAAGCTCCAGTATCGAAGAGCGCTCTCGCCGGAACGCCTAAAACATTTACAAAGCCTACGCCGCTAAACAAGGTTAGCATGAATACTAAAACAGGTATATAAAACAGTAAGGGATGTATCTTAAATTATACCTGTCACGATGTCCTTGGCTTTGATAGCCTCCTGCTGACCAAGATTGAAGACTCTGGGCTGCGGGGGAGCCATACGGGAGGCAGTGGACTCAGTCGCCTTCGCCTTCTCAGAATAAGATGGCCCAGTCTTCTTCTCTGACCTTGGAAGTCCACTGCGGCAATCTCGAGAGAAATGGTCAGGCTTGCCACAAGTAAAACAAGTAAGAGGGCAACGTCCAGACGATGCGCCCGAAGCAGAGGGAGCAGGCCCAGATAATCGAGCCTTCTTCCAGTGATTCAACTTCCGCAACTTCACCGCACTCGGCGCCTTGCTCTCCGGCACTGTCTCAGCCACAACCACCTTGCCCTTCTCCTTGAGCATGTCCTGCTCAAGTGCTCGAGCTGAACCAACGAGGGTCGTGAAACCCTGCGTCAACGGCCCTATCAGAAGGTACCGCAACTCACTACGCAAGCCACCGTAGAACCTGTTCACCCTTCTCCCCTCGTCATCGAAAGAAGTCCCAGCGTAACGCCCGAGGCGGGTGTACTCGTACAGGTAGTCGTCAACCAGTCTATCACCCTACATCAGAGAGCCAAGAACTGGTTCTCCATCGCGATCTGCTGCGACGGAGGCACATACCTTGCCAGGAAGATTCTCGAGAACTCTTCCATCGGCACATCAACCCGTCGCCTTCCCGCAAACTGGCGCTTCTCTACCTCATCCCACCACCGCCTGGCTTCCTTTTCCAACAAGAAAGTAGCCAAGGTCACGGGAACGCGACGGTCCCGTGCACTTCGAGTGCCCTACACAAGTGCAACACACAGTTAGGCGACAGCACAGTCGCAACTAACAACAAAAGGAACACTCAGGTTCCAAAATCATGCAATAATTGTTGGTTTGTTGTTACATTTTATTCCTAAGTGGACATTTTTGGGTTTATTTTACGTCTCGACGGTAGCGCACACACGTGCTCACCACCCCTTAAAAGAATTCGTCCACGAATTCCTTAGAAGGATACGGAAACCTTAGAATCTGATACCAATTTGTAACACCCCCATCCGTTAAGAAGCATATGACAGAAGGTCCGGCCGGGGCCCCACGCCATATACTACCAAACAAACGGGAACGTCACTTAATTGAAATACCAAAAGACACTAAACAATGAACCTAACTCAGATCATTCTATGCGGAAGCAAAAGAGAGAAACAAGATAAACCCCAAAACCCGTACCCGGGTATGTCCACTTCTAATAATAGGAATAAAAGGTTTTACACAACAAAAGAGGCACGACGGCCTTACAGTTTACCAACATCGGCGCGCAGGCCGGCCATACATGAAAAGTAAAAGAACATCAAAAGGCCTTCAAGGGCCGCAGTAGCACAAGGGCTTCAGGTCGCTAAGAGCCCGCTATGTTCCCGCTCGGTCCAGCACCTGTACAACAAGCCCACCAAAAACAGTGGCAAAACAGGGCAACGGTCAGCTAAAGCTGACCAAATTATACCGACCCCACCCCTTCGAGGGGGTGGCAGTTCTAACCATCCCTGCAAACCAGTCTCCGCAGCATATATATATATAAGAGTGCGACTAGCAAAGCCCACAGCAGTTCATACATATGTAACAATCACAAACGTGGGAATGGCCCCCACGTCCCGTGCTCTCAGGCACCCTTTGGTGTACTCCGCCTTCCACCACCATCCACTCTTGATGGCTTTGCCCTTCGAGGCTAAAGTCGGTGGCCCGAATACCAGGGCACCCCCGTACTTTAATTGTGAACATACCGTAGTCCGAAGACTCTTTCCCATTGCCTCCCGACGTGCTGTACGAGCTTTACTAGTCAGGTGCTGCAATGGTGCGGTTTCAGGTTCGCCAAATGCCCGTTGTTCACAGCTCTCGTTGTACAACACGAAGAGCGGGTATGGCGTTCCCTCAGCCCAGGTATTCTCAATTAGCCGGCCCTACGGGCCACTAAGTCATCCACCAGGACACCCTCACGGGTCGGGCACAAAGGACTCAGGTCCTCTCAACAGGTGGGCACACCAACATCACCAGAACCAAGTCTGGGAGCTGTCGCCTGGCGATATTCAATATCGCCAGCGACAGTAAACATAACTCCTTTTCCGCTTCTAACTTCGGGTGCTTCTCGGGGCACATCCTCAGGCATTGCTGCGCATGCAGTAGCGCTCTCTAGTCCTACAAAACAGGATATCAACGCGGAGTTTTCCCCCGGCACGCACAATACCAAAAAGCATTACCAATCTGGACGACCCGTCTCGGATGGGCTTCACACAGCGCGCCTAAGTCCATTTCACGCATGGACTCTACATGAATGCAAAATTTGACGGGGATAACACAAATCGACCCGTCGGAGGCCACGACCTCACCCTTTTGGGTAGGGGCCTCAACGATGCATGGAACAGACTAGAACATGTCCAAATGAGGGTAAAGAGAATCGTTACCCTTAGACGTCGCTTCTGAACCATGGAGCACGTGAGTTCTTCCTCGCACTTCGCCGGCCGAGCTCAAGCACCACAGCTACACCCAACCCAAGGGTCGACCTTCTCCTAACCGATGACGGCCGGAACAAAGAGAGGAGGAGAGGGGCTCGACTCCTCCTTGTCGATGGGAGAAAAGGAGAGGAAGGGGGATCTGAATCCTCCTTGCCCTAGGCGTCGACAGGAAGGGAAGAAGAGGGTCGGACTTCCCTGCTCCAAGCGACGACGAGAGAGAGGGAGAAGGGGCTCGGGGGTTTCGCTTCCCTGCTCCAGGCCGACGACGAGAGAGGAGATCGGGAGATCGATCTTGCAGCTTCTCCAAAAGAACGAGAAAGAGGGATCGAGAGAGAGAGAGAGATCGGGAATGAGAGGGAGAGGGGAGGTATTAGGGGTTTTATTAAAACCCTAGCCCCCCTGCTATCCGTACACCAACCCCCCCTTATTCGCACCCCAATAATCTCCTTCTCCACTCAAATTCACGGAGCAAAATAAATAGGGCGCACTAGCATTGGTGCACGGTCAGTGGTCGTGCCCGAAGCACCTCCACTGATCGTGCGCGCTTACCGCAACAGCACTCTGTTTTCTTGCGAATTAACACCCGATCGCTGGCGCACGATCACTGGTCGTGCACGAAGAGGAACAATGGTCGTGCGCGAAGAGCTGCTATGACATTTCCAGCCTATTCCGAGCGCAGCACCACCTCTCCGCCTAACTCGCTGAACTACAACTTCTTGGGGTGTTACAATGGGAATGTATAGACATTCAAAGGCCGACTCGTGGCTAAAGGTTTTAGGCAAGTTCATGGTGTTGACTATGACGAGACCTTTTCCCCTGTAGCCATGGTCAAGTCCATCAAAATTCTACTTGCTATTGCTGCGTATTATGACTACGAGATCTGGCAAATGGATGTCAAAACAGCTTTCCTCAATGGAAACCTCCTTGAGGAAGTGTATATGACACAACCCGAGGATTTTGAATCTCCAAATGAAGCCACTAAAATATGCAAGTTGAATCGATCCATTTATGGATTGAAACAAGCTTCTCGAAGTTGGAATCTTCGTTTTGATGAGAAAATCAAAGAGTTTGGTTTCATCAAAAACGAGGATGAACCTTGTGTTTACAAGAGGACTAGTGGGAGCATTGTCGTTTTCCTGATATTGTATGTAGATGACATATTGTTGATCGGAAATGACATTCCAACCCTGCAAGCTGTTATGAACAGGCTAGGGGATTGCTTTTCTATGAAGGACTTGGGTGAAGCAACTTATATACTTGGTATTAAGATCTATAGAGATAGATCGAAGAAGTTGCTGGGTTTGACCCAGAGTACATACATTGAGAAAGTGTTGAAACGGTTCAACATGCTTGAGTCCAAGAAAGGATTCTTACCCATGTCTCATGGTGTGAGTCTCTCTAAGGACCAGTGTCCAAAATATTTGGAAGATAAGGACCGCATGAAGTTGATTCCATATGCTTCGGCAATTGGATCAATCATGTATGCAATGTTATGTACTCGACCCGATGTCTCTTATGCTTTGAGCATGACGAGCAGATATCAGTCTGATCCTGGTGATGGTCACTGGATAGCCGTCAATAATATTCTAAAGTACTTAAGAAGGACTAAGGATTTATTTTTTGTGTATGGTGGAGAGAAAGAGCTAAGTGTAAATGGTTACACGGATGCTAGCTTCCAAACTGATAGGGATGATTCAAAGTCCCAATCAGGCTTAGTATTTTGCCTTAATGGAGGAGCTGTAAGTTGGAAGAGTTCCAAGCAAGAGACAGTTGCCGATTTTATGACTGAGGCCGAGTATATCGCTGCTGCAAATGCGGCGAAGGAGGCTGTGTGGATTAGGAAATTCATCAGCGAGCTTGGTGTAGTTCCTAGCATTGTTGATCACGTCTACTGTGACAACAACGGTGCTATTGCACAAGCTAAGGAACCTAGATCTCATCAGCACTCCAAGCACATACTTCGGCGGTTCCATCTTATTCGAGAGATTATCGATCGAGGAGATGTGAGCATATGCAGAGTACCGACTGAAGAAAATATTGCGGATCCACTGACGAAGCCTCTTGCACAGAGAAAGCATGATTGTCATACTAGATCAATGGGTATTAGATACCTGAATGATCGTCTCTAGTGGGAGTCTTGTGGATTGTATTTGTAGGTTGTTGACCATTCATGTGATGAATATAGTACTTTATGTTTCATTTTATATTTATGGCAAGTTCTTTTATTATGTCAAATGTTTCTACTGATAGATTATTAGCATAATAAATGCCCTTAGAATGTTTGCTTCCATAGGAATTTAAGTACGTGACTTGAATGTGAGGGCCTATGTTTATAAGAAGCTTCATTCTAAAATTGTCACTGGTCGTTGTATCATCTTAGAATTCCAGGGCGATGATGATACATAATGACTAGCATGTGCGTTGACTGATGACCGGTTCTTACAGGTCATGATATTGTGATATCAAGTCATCACATGGGTACTTGTTAGTGAACAAGTTGTACTGGACAAACCCATCACGAGACTACTGTGTGGATTGTTATATGAACGTGTCACAAGTAGGTCTCATATGACAATGGTGTTTGTGGTTTAGGGTTTAGGGTGAGGAAGAGCGTACTTTGATTCCATCTAAAGTCTTCCTTGAGAAAGGTTGATGATAAGGGTGGTTATTGGGTATGTTAAGATTCATTTGGGTGTTTGTGTGTGGGCAGATATGAGATTTATCCTCCTATATGACAGGAGTTACATCCATGGGCCCCTTGATGGAATCAGACTGAGAAATGCATGGCCATGCTTGGATGAGACAATATGTGATATTATCCTCACCAATTTCAGACAGTCTATTCTAGATCAAGGAATTAGGATTGAACAATTATGAGGGTGACACGGTCCATGCCTCTAGTTCTATCCGGATGTAATGGACAAAGGGACATGACGACACTGATACATTGGTCAAGACAGGCTTGTTGAGTTAAGAACTCTTATTTCTTGGGTAGCAATGATGCATTGCTAGATGCCGCTCATTGTTTGTGAGAGACTGTTGGTGTTTCCATGGTGATCTGGAAGTAGTCAAATATCTAGTCTCACTGCCAACGCGATATGAGCCTACGGGGTCACACATAAGAGTGTTTAGAGAAATTGGAGGAAGAGTATTAAAGTTCGTTCGACGAATTAATATTTCGTCGAACGGCTTCTGCAGCCAATTCGTCGAACGGCTTCTACAGCCATTTCGTCGAACGGCTTCTGCAGCCAATTCGTCGAACAGCTAATGTAGCCTGTTCGTCGAACGGCTTCTGAAGCTAATTCGTCGAACGGCTAATATAGCCTGTTTTTCGAACGACTTCTGCAGAATGTTTGTCGAATGACTTCTGCAGACAATTTGTCGAACGGATTCTGAAGCCAATTCGTCGAACGGCTAATATAGCCTGTTTGTCGAACGACTTCTGCAGAAAATTTGTCGAACGGCTTCTGAAGAAAAATTTGTCGAACGGCTTCTGAAGAAAAATTTGTCGAACGGCTTCTGAAGCCAATTTGTCGAACGGCTAATCTAGCCTATTTGTCGAACGCAGATTTTTAATTCAGTTATATCTGTTGGAGCATGCGTTCCGCACTCGTCCGATTTGTGAATAACAAATCCCGAATGTATTTGATCCTATTTTTGATTAATGGTGTGCAGATAATAGGTGCAAGAATAACATGTTTGCAATTGGAGCAAAATACCGATTTTCCAGAAATTGGAGCTATCGGATTTCCGACAGCAGTACCGGATTTCCGACAGCGCACGATTTCTTCCGTTCTCCGATCTCTACTCAACGGTTTAGAGCTATCAGAATTCCGATAGCAGTAACGGATACCCGATAGTGCACGATCTTCCCACAACTATACGACGTGCAGCAGTTACGCAAGCTAACGGATTTCCGATAGTGCTATCGGATATCCGACAGCCCACGTCTCAACAACGACCCAATCGCGATCGCCACTCTCCGCAAAAATGTCGAATGCATGGAACACGTGGCACCTCTGGAGCTATCGGATTTTGGCGATACCTAGCTAATGGATGGCGTTATCTATCTTTTATAAATTGGTTCGTTTTGTTCGTGCATTCCAAGCATTGAAGATTCTAAGTCCTTTCCTGAGTGCATACGAACCAGAGAGCTCCAGAACCTCATCAGCTCCCATTTGTGCTTAGATGGTTTGATATTGAAGACGAGATCGGACACGCTTCTACATCAACGATCATTTCGAGGCTTCAACCTTCCTTTCAGAGATCTGAATTTTTAGGCAGTTCTTCTTTTCATTTTGTATTTTCATTTATATACATTTCACTTTGTATTGGTAGGGAAATCGTCTCCTTGTGCGTGATGTCTAAGTCCTTGCGTGGCTTAGGGGAAAATCGCTTCCTTGTGCGGAGCATCCAAGTCCTTGTGTGGCTTGGTAGGAAATCGTGGCCTTGTGTGCTACGTCTAGATCTTGGGAAGATCTAGAGGATAGGCTTGGGCTTGGTCTAGGGAGAGACAAGTGATTGCCTTCCGATCCTTGGGAGAAGGATTGGTAAACTCAAATTGTTAAAAGATTATTATCATATTTGTGCCTTGATCTTAAGCATTGTTAAGATCATTTTATTGTATGTGAATTTCATTATTAAAAATTATGACTTTTTCTTCAATTGCAAATTTGGTTGATTAATCTTTAACTTAGAAATTTGTGTTTGAATTAATTTATAAATTTCATAGTTTGAAAATTTTTATAAGTGATTTTTAGAAAAGCAAAATTTGTTTTAAAAATTCTTAAGTAAAAAATCATATTTTAAAAAGGCCCTTATTCACCCCCCTCTAAGGGCGCCACAATCTTAACCTTCGGCCACGCGAAAGGTTCTTTTGGTGGAGGCTCGCCCGGGATGCTCTTCCCACCCGGGCTTGGCTCGCGCGGAGGGGCCTCAGCGCGGAGGTGGACTGCCCGTGGGGCTGCCATTCGGCCGAGTCACGGGATCATCTGGTGGGCGAGTGCGCTATTGTACAAGCTGTCGCCCGTGCTCTCCTTCGATGGGGCATCCGCCTTCCTTTTGCTGCCTCTTGGGAGGACCTTTTCGCCCGATTGAGCAGGGCTTTGGCGGTGGACATGGACCCCTTTCAGCTTCTCGGCTATGCTGTCTACCAGTGCTGGCGGGCTCGGAATGCCCTGGTTCATCGTCAGGAGCACCCCACTGTTATGGTCATGGCGGCTCATATTTTGGCTTCTCTCTCTACCTCTGCTGCTTTTCCCTTGCAAGGGCACTAGAACACCACCCAGCCTTCGCGGCTGATCTCCTCCGACTCGTGGTGTCCCCCTCCCCCTGGCTGGGTCAAGCTTAACTTTGATGGTGCACTTTCCTCGAATCGCCAAGTGGGCCTTGGGATTGTGGCGAGGAATGATGCGGACGACGTTCTTTTTGCAGCTGGCCGGACGGTCCACCATTGGGATCCGGGCGGAGCAGACCACGCGGCGGTGGCGACTATCAAGCTTGTTTTGACGGAGGATATTGTTGAGGGCAGGGGAGTTATTATTGAGGGCGACTGCTCCAACTTGATGGACTTTTGCCGCGTTGGACTTCGGCGGCGGCCTGGAGCCGAGACTGTCTCGGAGTGGGAGGACCTGGACTTCCTTTTTGAACTCCCGCAGGTTTTATTCCGGTATGTCCCTCGGACGGCCAATCGAGCGGCTGACTTTTGTGCTCGTCATGCTTTAGCTTCTGTGTTTCATTGGACTGATTGTGCTTGCTTCTCCACGGAATTTCTTGAGCTTGTTCAGAAAGACCGGGAGAGCATGGCGCCCTTTTGAGCTCTTGTTTGCTTTCTTTTTCTTTTAATGCGAATGCAATATTTCAACTCTAAGGGCGCCACAAGATCCAACACGTGGTATCAGAGCAAGGTTACTCCAAAACGGTTTTTCCACCGGGAGTAATGGTGCACAACGATCACGCGTTCGTTGAGGGGCAAGGAATTAGTAGGCCACCACTTTTTACGGGCACAGACTATAACTATTGGAAAACACGAATGCGGTGTTTTCTAATAGCTCTCGACATGGAAGTTTGGAATATGGTCGAGACGAGTTATACTTCCCCAACATTTGTTGTAGGAAATGTAACTATGGTCAAACCCAAAGACAAGTGGGATGACAATGATAAATTAAAATGTAAGAACAATGCAAAAGCCATGAATGCTTTATTTTGTGCACTAGATCGCACTGAATTTAATAGAGTTTGTGCTTGTGATACTGCATTTGAAATTTGGAATCTCTTAGAAATCACTCATGAAGGTACTTCGCAGGTAAAGGATTCAAAGTTATTTCAAATGGAGTCAGAGTTCGAAAGATTCAATATGGAGGTGGATGAAGAAATTGATACAATGTACACACGATTCACTAAAATCGTGAACGATTCAAAGGTGCTGGGTAAGGTTTTCTCCAATGGAGATTTAGTAAGGAAAATCTTAAGATCACTTTCCCCCAAGTTCAATCCTAAAGTGACTGCAATTTCTGAGTCACGTGATCTTAAGACCTTACAATTGGAGAGCCTCATTGGGAATCTAAAAACCCATGAAGTGGAGTTGAAAATCCAAAGCCAAGAGTACAATTTGGAGCCCAAAAAGAAGAGCTTGGCGTTGAAATCTAAAAAGGAAATTGAAAGTGAGGAAGATGAGGAAGGACTATTTGTGAGGAACTTTAAGAAGCTTATGAGAAATCCGGAGAGGAGAAATTCATTTAAAAGATTTTTCAAAAAGAACGATTTTGCCTATCAAAAAAGCAAAGGAAAAATGGAGAATGAAGAGGAGCGTCCGCTACCGGAGTGCTACCATTGCAAGAAGATTGGTCATATCAGAAGCAAGTGCCCAAAGTATCTGAAAGAGCAAAAAGTAAAGATGCATGATAAAAGCTACAAGAAGAAAGTGTTAAAGGCAGAGACTTTGGATGATTCTACGTCTGGTGAAGAAAGTGATTCCTCAACACAGGAGGAAGAGGAGGCTAATGTATGCTTGATGGCAAAAGGCAACATTACATCTGATGACAACAGCAGTGTCCAAAGCGACACTAAGGTAACGCCTCCATCTTATGATGATTTATATTCTGAATTTATGAAAACATGCAAATTTTTGGATAAAAGCCTAAAGGAAATTGATTTTTTAAAGTCTGAAAATAAAGGTCTTTTAAAAGTGAACAAAAAATTATCAAATGAGTTGAAAACTATTGAGAAAGAGAAGGTAATTGTCAAGAGTGTGATCACTCTGCGACAAGGATAAAAGAACTTGAAAACACTATTTCTAAGTCCGATCAAAAAATTGATCAACTTCTAAAAGAGAAAAAGGACTTAGAAAAAGTTGTTAAAACCTCTCATTCTCAATTAGAGAATTATAAGAAAAATGTTGCAAATAGATGTGGCATGATAGTAAAAGAAAATTCAATTTTAAAGTCCAAAGTAAATGAGTTGAACATGGCAATTGGAAAATTTGGTGTTGGAAAAAAATCTCTGGATATGATTTTAGCCAACCAATGCCATGGGACAGCAAAATTTGGGCTAGGATACGTTTCTGGAAGCTGTCGAAAATTTCCGACAGCTGATGTCGGAACCAGCGACAGCTCCAGGTTCAGAAAACCTCTTTTTCAAAATAAAAATTTTTCTAATTCCACACATAAAGATGTTTCCTCTAGCAAGTGTCCAGAGAAACCATTAAAGAATGGTTCCTCACTATTCATTGTATGTGCCAAATGTCATCGATTTGGTCACATCTCGGGCTTATGTTGGAAGAAAGGAAAAGTTCACGTTAAACAAATCTGGGTACCTAAGGCGTCCACCTATACCATGGGAGGGACCACTTGGGTAACCAGATCTTTACTCTCATCATCTTTTTAGGTGTGCATGCAGGCTAGGAACAAGGAAGACGTGTGGTATTTGGACTCTGGCTATTCAAAACACATGACGGGCGATAAATCAAAGTTCCTAAGCCTGGAGATGAAAAAAGGAGGAACAGTGACCTTTAGAGATAATGGCAAGGGTAAAGTCAAAGGCATTGGAGTAGTAGGTAACGAAGAATTTAAAATTTCAAATGTTTTATATGTTAAAGGTTTGAAACATAATTTAATTTCTATTAGTCAACTATGTGATAAAAATCTAAATGTTTTATTTGACTCTAGCTCAAACCTTTGCAAAATTATTGATTCTAAAACAAACGAAATCGTACTTACTGCACCAAGAATAAACAATGTCTATACAATCACTTTTCATGATTTATCTCATTCTACACTTAAATGTTTTATTTCAAAGAATGATGAACTTGAATTATGGCATAGGAGACTAGGACATTCTAGTGCTAAACGCATAGTAAAGCTTTCTAAAAATAAAATAATAAAAGGTTTCCCAAATTTGAATGGAAAGCTTTCTTCATTATGTTCACCATGCCAAAAAGGAAAGTTTACAAAATCATCTTTTAAAAGCAAAAATGTTATCTCTACTACTAGACCTTTACAATTATTACATATGGACTTGTTTGGTCCAATTACTACACAAAGTCTAGCAGGTAGAAAATATACATTTGTTATTATTGATGATTATTCTAGATTTTGTTGGATACTGTTTTTGAATTCAAAATCTGATACTTTTGATGAATTTGTAAAACTAATTTCACGTATTCAAAATGAACTTGATTTAATAGTAAAATGCATTAGATCAGATCATGGAGGAGAGAGTTTGATAATGAAAAATTTATTTCATATTGTAATGAATTTGGGATAAAACACAAATTTTCCGCTCCTCGCACACCACAGCAAAATGGTGTAGTGGAGAGGAAAAATAGAACACTTCAAGAATTAGGACGTACTATGCTTTGTGAATTTAAATTGCCAAAATATTTTTGGGCCGAAGCCGTTAGTACTGCATGCTATATTATTAATCGTGTCATGATTCATCCTACATTACAATTAACTCCTTATGAAATTTATTTTCAAAGAAAACCAAATGTATCTTACTTTAAAGTTTTTGGTTATAAATGCTTTATTTTGAATACAAAAGATAACTTAGGTAAATTTGATGAAAATGTGATGAAGGAATTTTCATTGGTTATTCTTCAACTAGCAAGACCTATAGAGTTTATAATAAACGTACTAAAGTGGTTGAAGAAACTATTCATGTAAAATTTGATGAAAACATTTCTTGTGTAGAAAAAACTAAAGTTGCAGGTAATGAGAAAAATGAAGAAGATGTGGAACAAAATCTGAAGAAAAATGATGATGATGATGAAGAAAAAGTAGAGAAAGAAGACGAAAAAGATGGTGAAGAAGAAGAAGAACAAGGATACGTACCTCCAACCGAGCTAAGGTTCTCAAAAGATCATCCGCAAGAATTTGTTATTGGAGAACCATTAAGTGGGGTACGTACACGTTCTAGTTTACATGAAAGTTTTTCAAATTTATGTTTTGTCTCAAATATAGAACCAAAAGATGTTGCCACCGCTTTAAATGATGAATCTTGGTTTCTAGCTATGAATGAAGAACTTAACCAATTTGAAAGAAATAAAGTTTGGATTCTTGTAGATAGACCTAGTGATCATCCTATGGTAGGAGTCAAATGGGTTTTTAAAAATAAATTAGATACTGACTCTAGGATCACTAGAAACAAAGCTAGGCTTGTAGCGAAAGGATACAATCAAATTGAAGGGGTAGATTTTGATGAAACTTTTGCACCCATTGCACGATTGGAAGCAGTTATAATTTTGTTGCATTTGCTAGTCATACTAGATTTAAATTATTGCAAATGGATATTAAAACTGCATTTTTAAACGGGTTGATTAAAGAAGAAGTTTATGTTGAACAACCCCCAGGCTTTATAAATGAAAAATTTCCTAATCGCGTGTATAGATTACTAAAAGCTTTATATGGTTTAAAACAAGCACCACGAGCATGGTATGATAGATTGACCTTACTTTTATTACAAAATCGTTTTAAAATGGGCGGTGTTGATTGTACACTCTTCATTAAGCAAGTTGATGATGATTTAATTGTTTTAAAAATTTATGTTGATGATATTATCTTTGGAGCCACTAATGAAGAGTTATGTAATTATTTTGTTAAAATGATGGAAAGTGAATTTGAGATGAGCATGGTAGGAGAACTAAAATATTTCTTAGGATTTCAAATTATTCAAAAACATGATGGAATTTTTATAAACCAATCAAAATATATACACGATGTTTTGAAAAGATTTGGATTTGAAAATCTTAAACTGGCTAGTACTCCTATGAGTGTCTCTTTAAAATTAGGAAAAGATAAAAATGGAATATCTATAGATCAAACTTTATATAGAGGCATGATAGGTTCACTTTTATATTTGACTACATCTAGACCAGATATTATGTTTTCAGTTTGTTTATGTACTAGATTTCAAGCTAATCTCAAAGAATCTCATTTAAAAGCGGTTAAAATAATCTTTAGATATTTAATTGGCACATCTAAACTTGGTTTGTGGTATCCACACAGTGATGATTTTACTTTATTTGGTTATTCTGATTCCGATTATGCCGGTTGTTCACTAGATAGGAAAAGCACTAGTGGCACTTGTCATTTTTTAGGCCCTTCACTTATCTCTTGGTCGATTAGGAAACAGAATTCTGTTGCCCTCACAACCACCGAGGCCGAATATATCGCACTTGGTAGTTGTTGTGCACAAGCTCTTTGGATGAAACAAACATTAGAAGATT
The DNA here is from genome assembly GCA_033032865.1 of Dactylorhiza incarnata. Classification (NCBI taxonomy): domain Eukaryota; kingdom Viridiplantae; phylum Streptophyta; class Magnoliopsida; order Asparagales; family Orchidaceae; genus Dactylorhiza; species Dactylorhiza incarnata. Next base: position 4,637,381 of record JAWHQI010000187.1, on the reverse strand, counting down.
TTAATATTAAACAACAAACTATTGAATTATGGTGTGATAATAAAAGTGCAATTGATTTAACATACAACCCGGTCCATCATTCAAGGTCTAAACACATTGATGTGAGACATCATTTTATTAGAGATCATATTAAAAATAACCACATTAAAATTTCATTTATAGGCACAGATAATCAACTAGCGGATATATTCACTAAACCGTTACCGGATTCCCATTTTCTATGCTTAGGCTAGAATTAGGAATCATAGACATTTCACAATGATTATATCACTATTTATAACCTATAAAAATTAAAAACATCACAATAGCTATACATTAAAAAAACTAAATCTTAAACGATCAAAATATAGACATTCACCAACATAAATCATGTCCAAATATTAAAAATTATTACAGAACTTTAACAAAAGAGTACTTAAAATGTCTCATAAAAGAAGTTCACAAAATTAGGAGAGATCTGGGCTGGGAAGCTATCGGATGGCAACACTAGAATATCGGATGGTGTTAGCTCCCAGAAGTCATTTTCAATCTGAATCCTCCTCATTTCGACTGCCTGCTCCACTGCTTAACACATGATTATGATGTTCAATCTTAAGTTATCATTGTAATGACACTTTCATATAGGAATTAAGAATTGTTTTCGCATGCCTCTAAGTATAAGAAATATTTTATCTATGACAATGAGCAATCACAAACACTTACTTTGCAAATACATGTTAATAAAATTTATTTTATACATACATCATGATTGATCGAACATAACAAAATACATTTCATAAATGCTACCTTCAACTTTGCTACTTTGCATTTATTCAAATTATACCATTTTTTGCATGCAAGTGAATTCGGAGATCCTTTACATACGTAAATATTCAAAAAAAAACAAATTCAAATGCAAAACATATATTTTGCCAAAAATTTTGAAAGAAATAAATTAAAAAATTGAAAAGGATCCTCCACCAAGCACTACTTAGCCTCCTGATAAGTCTTAATGAGCATTGTGAGGTTAAGCACCTTGGAAAGAATTGTAAAGTGTCTTGTTATGCAAAAACAAAATGGTCCTTTTATGTATACTTGCAAAGTTTCTATAAGTTCATAAGTTTGGCTTTATGTATATTTATGTTAGTTTAACAATTCCATGATCATGTATATTTTAAATATATTCATATGTATTCTTTCTCAAAGTATCACTACTACACTTCATTGTTATTTATAAAATTTCTTCTTATGAGAATTGGACCGAAACGATTCAATATTCTATCTGCTAATGTGTCTTTCTCTGATAATTGCACTTGAATCTCATAATGGTTAAGTATATTTGCTTTATGTATATTGATAACAGATAACTAGAATGCTTGGCCTCATCTCTAAGGTTTCCTATCTCGATATCATATCACTTACAAAGCTTCCGCTAGTGTACTCCAACTTTCCCTATATTCTTTCTTATTTTCTACCATATCTCTATGATACTCCTTCCTCGTCTCTATTCATTACTTTTGATAATATCAAAGGGGGAGAAGATAATAAGAAATCACTTAAATTACTTAAAATACTTAATTACTACACTGAGCATACATGTAGGGGGAGTTTATATGTCGGGGGAGAATATTTTTAAAAGGAGCTAATATTAAGGGGGAGATCATAGTAAGGGGGAGATCATGGAGATCATATGTTCACACTTGTAGACACATGATATACTTCTCAATATCTCTATAGGATTTATTTGGTTTCTTTTTATAAGGATTTGTTATTATCAAAAGGGGGAGATTGTTGGAGCATGCGTTCCGCACTCGTCCGATTTGAGAATAACAAATCCCGAATGTATATGATCCTATTTTTGATTAATGGTGTGCAGATAACAGGTGCAAGAATAACATGTTTGCAATTTGAGCAAAATACCGATTTTCCAGAAATTGGAGTTATCGGATTTCCGACAGCAGTACCGGATTTCCGACAGCGCACGATTTCTTCCGTTCTCCGATCTCTACTCAACGGTTTAGAGCCATCGGAATTCCGACAGCAGTAATGGATACCCGACAGTGCACGATCTTCCCACAACTCTACGACGTGCAACAGTTATGCAAGCTAACGGATTTCCGATAGTGCTATCGGATATCCGACAGCCCACGTCTCAACAATGACTCAATCGCGATCGCCACTCTTCGCAAAAATATCGTATACATGGGACACGTGGCACCTCTGGAGCTATCGGATTTTGGTGATACCTAGATAACAGATGGCGTTATCTATCTTTTATAAATTGGTTTGTTTTGTTCGTGCATTCCAAGCATTGAAGATTCTAAGTCCTTTCCTGAGTGCATACGAACCAGAGAGCTCCAAAACCTCATCAACTCCCATTTGTGCTTAGAAGGTTTGAGATTAAAGACGAGATCGGACACGCTTCTACATCAATGATCATCTCGAGGCTTCAACCTTCCTTTCAGAGATCTGAATTTCTAGGGAGTTCTTCTTTTCATTTTGTATTTTCATTTATATACATTTCACTTTGTATTGGTAGGGAAATCGTCTCCTTGTGCGTGACGTCTAAGTCCTTGCATGGCTTAGGGGAAAATTGCTTCCTTGTGCGGAGCATCCAAGTCCTTGCGAGGCTTGGTAGGAAATCGTGGCCTTGTGTGCTACGTCTAGATCTTGGGAAGATCTAGAGGATAGGCTTGGGCTTGGTCTAGGGAGAGACAAGTGATAGCCTTCCGATCCTTGGGAGAAGGATTGGTAAACTCAAATTGTTAAAAGATTATTATCATATTTGTGCCTTGATCTTAAGCATTGTTAAGATCATTTTTATTGTATGTGAATTTCATTATTAAAAATTATGACTTTTTCTTCAATTGAAAATTTGGTTGATTAATCTTTAACTTAGAAATTTGAGTTTGAATTAATTTAAAATTTTCATAGTTTGAAAATTTTTATAAGTGATTTTTAGAAAAACAAAATTTATTTTAAAAATTCTTAATTAAAAAATCATATTTTAAAAAGGCCCTTATTCACGCCCCCCCCCCCCCCCCCCTCTAGGGGCGCCACAAGATGCAACAATATCGTGGGTGTGCGGATAGACTCTCTCTTTCACGCTGGGTATAAAAGGATACGATTCTTTTTGACCTAATAGTGTGATCCCTTTTTTTCTTCGGCGATCTGTTTCGAGAGAGAGAGGGCGACGGAAGAGTTCCGCAAGGATTTTGACGGAAGTGTTCGGACTGTTCGATCCCGCCGCCGCCTCTCCCCGACGTCGGACCTAGCAGTTCGAGGGAGACGTAGAGAGCATTTCTTCTCCGACCCACTTCCTGTTGGACAAGAAGTTTGGGGTTCTCCTCACTCGTGTGGATTTCCTATAGAGGCGCAGAAATTATTTCAGCGCTTGGAACTCAAGAAATTTTGTTCTGGAACTGCCATTGGAGCACCTTGGTTGAGTTTAGACTCAACCTCATACATGTATAATTTCTGTCGTTTATTGTGAAAGTTATTTTAATTTCTTGAAACCATGAAATCGCAAGTTCCTTATAACTGTTTAGGGTTGTTCTAGTTATTTCCGCTGCGCATATTTGATATGTTTTATTATCATTTCCGAAATGGTATTAAGAAAACCCAACACCGTTGCCTCGTACTGCTGATTTATTTGACGAGTTGCGAGGTAGTTTTGTGTTCTCGAAGATTGGTCTTCATTCAGGCTACCATCAGTTAAAGATTCGTGAGTCTGATGTACCGCAGACTGCTTTTCATTCTCACTATGGACATTTTGAGTTCTTGGTGATGTCCTTTGGATTAATGAATACACCCTCTGCCTTTATGGATATGATGAACAGACTATTCAAAGACTTCCTTGACCATTTCGTAGTCGTGTTTATCGGCGATGTTCTAGTATATACTAGAAGTGCTGAGGAGCACGCTTTGCATTTGAGTTTAGTGCTGTCAGCTTTGAGGGAGCACAAGTTGTATGCAAAATTGAGCAAGTGTGAGTTTTTGCTTCCTCGAGTATCTTTTCTGGGCCACGTGGTGAGCAAGGATGGAATAGCTGTGGACCCAGTCAAGATTTCTGCTGTCTTGGATTGGAAGAGACCTATGACGCCTAAGAAAATAAGGATTTTCTTAGGTTGGCAGGGTATTATAGAAGGTTTGTGAAAAGGATTTTCAGTTTTGTCTGCACCTTTAACCAAGCTTACGCAGAAGTGCGCAACTTTCATTTGGAGCGATGAATATGAAGAAGCCTTTCAAGAATTGAAGAGAAGGTTGTGCTCTGCTCTAGTTTTGACCTTACCTACTGAAGGGGTTGAGTATGCAGTGTTTGTGGATGCATCTTTGGTTGGACTCGTTTGTGTCCTAATGCAAGAAGGGAAGGTAATTGCGTATGGATCGAGACAATTGAAGATTCATGAAAAGAATTATCCTACGCATGAATTGGAGTTTGCAGCGGTGATTTATGCTTTAAAGCTGTGGAGACATCTGTTGTATGGAGTATCCTGAAAAATTTATTCGAATCATAAGAGCTTGAAGTACGTCTTCACCCAGAAGGAGCTGAATTTGCGTCAGCGTAGATGGATGGAGTATGTGGTGTATTATGTTGTTGAGATTCTGTATCATCCGTGTAAGACTAATGTGGTGGCCGATGCCTTGAGTAGGAAGACCGCACATATCTTCAACCTTTCTGTGCAACCTCTGGTGTTGCTGATGAATATATCAGTTAGTGATAATGTCTTGTAGTTTAGATTGGAGGTTGAAGAGCCTTCATGGATTACCCTCACGAGGTTACATCAGAAAGAAGATTCGGATTTGCAGCACCTCCAAGGTAGAACCGAAAAAGGAGAATTGTCGGATTTCTCAATTGATGGGGCTGGTACTTTGAAGTTTCAAGGTAGATATTGCATTCCTGATATTGGAGATATTCAGATAATGATTTGTAAGGAAGCACATGGATTTTGTGTTGCCTACCACCCTGGTTCTACAAAGATGTATCAAGATTTGAAGCAGATCATTTGGTGGTCAGGAATAAAGAATGACATTGCCAAGTTTGTATCAGAATGTTATACTTGTCAGCGTGTCAAAGCAGATCACAAAAGACCTGAAGGTAAGTTGAACCCCTTGGATATTCCAAATTGGAAGTGTTAGAGTATTTCTATGGACTTCATTACCGGTTTGCCGAGAACTCCCCGAGGGCATGATTCTGTATGGGTTATTGTGGATAGATTAACGAAGTGCGCTCATTTCTTGCCTTTCAAGATTGGTTATTCGATGGATAAAATAGCATAGCTTTATTTGGATGAGGTCGTCAAGTTGTACGATGTGCCCTTGAGTATTGTGTCAGATCGGGATTCCAGGTATATGTCTCATTTCTGACAGAGCTTGCAGGGAGCTTTTGGCACTGACCTCAGATATTCTACCGCTTATCATCCGCAGACGAATGGTATGACGGAGAGAGTCAATCAGATTTTGGAGGACATGATCATATGTTATATTTTGGACTATGGTGGAGCTTGGGATAAGCGCCTTAGTCTCATGGAATTTGCTTACAATAACATCTATCAAGAGTGTTTGCAAATGGCCCCCTTTGAGGCTTTGTATGGGAGGCGTTGTCGAACTCTCCTATTTTGGGCTGAAGTTTGTGAGAGTCCGATGTTAGGTCCAGAAGCCTTGGAAGAGATGAGTGTTGCGGTTACACACATTCGTGAGAAGCTTCGCGTAGCTCAGGAGCTTTATGAGAAATGTGCTAATCGACGAAGGATTTATCTAGAGTTCGATGTTGGGGACATGGCTTTCCTGAAAGTTTCTCTGATTCCAGGTGTTAAGAGCTTTGGGAGGAACCACAAGTTGGATCCCAGGTATGTGGGACATTTCCAAATTGTTGAGCGCATCGGAGTGTCAGCTTATAGCCTAGAGTTGCCTGCTTCTTTTCCTGGTGTTCAAGATGTGTTTCACGTGGCCTAGTTGCGAAAGTGTGTGTTTAGCGATCGCCATGTCCTTGACTCTGTGCCCTAGTTGCAGCCCAATCTTTCTTATGTTGAGGAACCTTTCAGTATTCTGGAGACGCAGAGTCGAGTGTTGCGGAGGAAGACGATTCCTATGGTTAAGGTTCTTTGGCGAAACCAAGATGCCAGTAGTGCGACTTGGGAGTTGGAATCTGTTATGAAGGAATCTCACCCACATCAGTTCTCCTAGTCTTTGGTGCGCATCTATCTAGCAATTCTAATTATTCATTTATGTCCATTGGATTCAAGTTATTTTTCAAAGTTTCGGGTCGAAACTTTCTTTTAGGGGGAGTGACTGTAACGCCCCAGAATTTCGGGTAATTATTTTAAATCCTTAATGACGTAATATCGTCATGCGGGCGTTACGTTTGTGCTGAGATTTCCGGTGTGTTATTATTTGTCGCATTTTGAATCTTGCCGGAATCTAAAATTTTGACTTTAGAAAATTAAAGTTATTAAATTTAAGCATAACCGTGGAGTTTCATCGCGATCTGAGTTAATGTAAGAGCCCGGTGAATTATTGAAAATCTCTAATTTAATTAATTCTTAAATAATCCTCTCTCCCTCCTATAAAAGGCTAGAAATTAGGTTTTTCCATCTTCTCCACTACGATCAGTTAATGTTTTCGCGAAAGAGGAGAGTTCGGTCGTCGTCTGGGAGCTTTCGTCGGCTATTGTGGGGGCGTTTGAGCACAAAATCTTCGTTGGAGCGTAGATTTGGAAAGCTTTTGCCGAGATCTTCGTGTGTGCGGTGAGTATTTTTGGTTTCATGGATGTTTGATATTGGGGTGTGTGTTCCTAACCCTTTTCCTTGACCGAAAAGTTTTGATGAGTAGTGAAATATATGTATTTTTAGTATAGTTATTAGTATAGTTTTAATTAATATTGTAAAATTTTTTTGTAAATTAATAAATAAATTGCTTGTTTTATTATTTTTTGTTACTAACTTAGCTTTATCTTTCTTTTTCCAGAATTTGACACTTTTTGTCAAGTCACGCCCATGACACCAAGTCACGCCCGTGACCCTAGGGCGTGTAATTTTAAAATGTCAACTTCTCAATCTGCGTTCGACGAAAGGCAAGCTGCGTTCGACGAAAATCAACCTGCGTTCGACGAACGCCCTCTGCCCTGCGTTCGACGAATGCTCTCTGCTCTGCGTTCGACGAAATCAAGCTGCGTTCGACGAACGGCGCTCTGCGTTCGCCGAACTCTCCGCGCCCAGCGTCCAACGAACCCTCCCCCATCCAGCGTTCGACGAACTGTCTCTGCGTTCGACAAACTCCCTCAGCATTCGACGAACTCTCTCTGTGTTCGACGAATCTCTCTCCGCCCAGGCGTTCAAAGAATCCAGCGCACACGCCAGCCGTCACGCCCCAGTTAAAGCAGATATGTGCCGCCCACTGTCACTCCCGTGACACTTCAAGTCACGCCCGTGTGCAGCCATGTTTGACGGCTAAACCTTCCAGAAGACGGCGGATGCGACCCCTAAAGCACGCACAAATGTCACGCCCTAAGTCACGGCAGTGACATCTAAGTCACGCCCGTGACCTAGGGCGTGTAAAAATGAAATTTTTCCTATAAATAGAGGGGCTCGGCTGAAGGAAATCTCATCCAAATTTGAGTGTTTGTAATGTTTTTCTGAGTTCTTTTGAGTGGATGTGAGTTCTTTATGCAATTAAGTTTATATTCGTTTGTAATTTTCTCCTTTTTAGTCTAGTTGTAATGCTTATTTTAGAAATAAAAAGTTATTTTTCTCATTTTGATCATCTTCCTTGTTATTTATGTTAGTGTGTGTGTGTGTATAAGAATAGTTTTATTGCTTTCATAACTTAGTTTATTGCTTTCATAACTTAGTTTATTGCTTTCATAAAAATAGTTTATCGCTTTCTTTAACGCTTTATTTATCGCTTTCGTTTAAACGTTTTCTTTCGATTCAGTCTTTTTATTACAAGTAGAGTGCATGAGTTTATGAGATAGTGTTTTGCTTTTTTGTAACTTAGTTTTATTTCAGTCTTTATATAACTGCTATATACCACCCCCATCTTGAATAAGAGGCTAATTTCCTTTAGCACTTGTTTAAGACGGTTGGGACGGATATTATTTCTGCACCTTTATAAGTCTTCTCATTTCTATACCGCCCCTGTCCTGGATAAGAGGCTAAGAACTTTTTAGCGCTTGTTTAAGACGGTTGAGACGGATACTATTACTGCTTTTATATAAGTCTTTTTATTTCTCTTTTTATCCGCTTATATCCGCTTAAATTATTAAACATGTATTTTCTTAATTATGCCATCTCCATTCCAATGAGTGGCTAATTTCTTTTAGCACACGATGTCGAAGAGAATTGGGACACAAAAATAGTTTTTTCTAAAAATAAAATATCTCTTTCTAAAATAATTAACGCTTAAGGTTTACCCGAGAATAATCGATATGTGGTTTTAATTTCCGTCTCCGTACACTAGTTAGCCGAGAGGCTCATGCGTATGGACTGATCGCTCACGGGTAAAGAGAAGTGCGCTCTACCCTCGAGAGAGGATGACGTAAGTCTCACGAATTGGAAGTAAGAACCCAATAGCGGGGTTCACAACATAAAGCGAGTATTAAGAAGATTCGATTATAGAACGAGAGTTCGGTCGAATATTCATAATCTCAGGTGGGCGTACCCTCGAGAGAGGAGCGTTCATAATTATGGAACCTCCATGGCCAAGCCGTTTTAATGTTTTAAAAAGTCATCTCTTTTACTTCTAAAAAAGACTATTTTCATCTCAAGGTAATTCGACATCGGGGGCTATTTATTATCATCATTTAGAACTCTAGTTATACGATTATTATCATTTTCTTTTAAAAAACCCAACTAAAAACTTATTCCGATAAAATAATAGTTCGTTCCTCAAAGTAGTATAATCAACACGATCCGCAAAAATATATGACCTCGATATTTTCTAAAACAAAATATCCTGTATTACTCACGATAAAGTATACTTGCCTTTATTATATGATTAATTTGGATTAAAATTTAAACAAACACTTTTCAAATCCGAAACTTGCAAAACTCTCCTTTGCTATTTTAAAAATCAATAGAATTCGGCGTTATAGTCAGGGTGTATTCGTCAATATTTCGAAAGAAGAAAAAGAACGTTACTTCTATCTTTCGATAGGATAATAGTTAGTTTCTCAAAGTAGGAATACTTGCGAAACTCTTTGAAAACACCCGCCTAGCTCTAATCTCGTCATATAAAGGTTGCGCAAACCAAATTAAGTAAAAAGAAACAATCCCAAGAAAATCATCAAGTTTTTGGCGCTTTGCCGGGGAAAGTAGTGTTGTTATTTGAAAAAAAGGAATTACTATTACTTTTATCATATATATTAAATATATATTAAATATATATATATATATATATATATATAACATAGAAAAGAAAAAAGCAAAAAAAAAATATATCATTTTTATTATTAGTATATGACCCGAGGAAACTCCTCGGACGATTCGAATATCCCTTTTGACCCCGAAATCGAGTGCACTCTTCACGAGCGCCTCCGACTTCGTGATCAAAACTTACTCGAATTTCCCGAAGAGTCTGTCGGGGATACTTACACTGAACCTATGGCCGATCAAATTCCAGATGTGGCCCCGCCACGGACCATGGCATATTATGCCAGGCCAAATCTGGAAGATACCGGATCGACCATTACACGCCCATCGGTGGCTAATAATAATTTTGAAATAAAATCTAGCATCATTCAAATGGTACAACAGTCAGTCCAATTTGACGGTTTGCCAGATGAGGATCCGAACTTACATCTTTCGAATTTTTTGGAAATCTGCGATACTTTCAAAATTAATGGCGTTACTGACGATGTCATTCGTTTACGCTTATTTCCATTTTCACTGCGGACGAAGGAAAAAGCGTGGTTAACTTCTCTTCCCAGATGATCCATAACCATGTGGGCCCAATTGACGGAACACTTTTTAACTAAATATTTTCCCCCGTCAAAAACTGCTAAGTTACGTACGGATATCGCCTCTTTCATTCAATACGATTCTGAGTCTCTCTATGAGATTTGGGAGCGTTTTAAAGAGTTCCTGTGTAGATGTCCTCATCATGCGCTGTCGTCCTGGCTACAGGTCCAGACGTTTTATAATGGCCTAAATTTTTCCACACGACAGATGATAGATGCGGCCGCCGGGGGAACGTTAAACAACAAAACCCCGGAGGCCGCCCAAGCTCTGTTCGAGGAAATGGTCATGAACGCCTATCAATGGAATGCGCCTAGATCACGCCCTACTAAACCAACTGGGATATATGAAGTGGATGCCACTGCTCACCTAGCCTCGCAAGTGGAGCGGCTAAGTAAGTAAGTGGCGGAGATGACTGCTTCCTCCTCCACTCCCGCTTGGGCTCCTAATAATAATAATAATACTTTTGTTAAAGAAACTGTAGATTACCTAGGCAACCCAGTTAGGCCCCCCTTCAACCCTAATAACAATCCGTATCGTAATAATTATAATCCGGGTTGGAGGAACCACCAAAATTTTTCCTGGAGCAATCCTAACAATGCTCAGAGGCCCCCAATTGTAAATCCGCAAGGATTTCCGCAAGGATTTCCAAACGGATTTCAGCCTCCACCTCCAAAACCTTCTCCACTCGAAGATATTTTTGCTAAATACATTGCGTCCACTGAGTCAAATATCCGGAATATTGTCGGATCGATTAAGAACTTGGAAAATCAGGTGGGACAGCTGGCAAAGATGGTCTCCTAGCGGCCATATGGAGCTCTACCAGGGAACATGGAGCCAAACCCCCGAGAAACTGCCAACGCCATAAATCTTCGCAATGGCAAGGAGGTAACCTCCCCAAAATGGGTCGAGCCTAAGGTACATATTTCGACACCGACCTCTACACCCTCTCCTTCGATAGATAAATCACCGAGTCTTCCGATCGTGCCGAACGTTTCTTGCTCGCCTCTTCCTTATCCCTCAAAAATAAACAATGAGCGGAAGGATGAGCAATATCGAAAATTCTTACAAATTTTTAAACAAATTATAATAAACATTCCCTTCCGCGAGGCACTCTCCCAAATGCTGAAATACGCGAAATATCTTAAAGGGTTGCTTTTTGACAAAAAGAAACTCGACGATGTTTCGCGTGTTTCCCTTAACGCGGACTGCTCGACTGTTTTCCTTAACAAATTGCCGCCAAAATTGAACGACCCGGGACGGTTCTCCATCCCGTGCCTCTTCGACAATAGGTTATTGAAGTATGCTCTAGCAGACTTGGGCGCCAGCATCAATTTGACGCCTTTTTCTCTTTTTAAACAACTCGACTTGGGCGTCCCAAGCCCGACAAAGATGAGTATCCAGCTTATGGATAACTCGATAAAGTACCCTATAGGGGTAGTGGAGGATGTTCTGGTCCAGGTAAACAAGTTTATCTTCCCGGTAAATTTCGTCATCCTAGACATCGAGGAAGACGCTGAGGTGCCTATCATCCTCGGTCGCCCCTTCCTCGCCACCTCCCGTGCGCTAATTGATGTCAGTAATGGTCTCCTCCACCTTCGGGTGGGAGACGACGAAGTTACTCTGCACGTTAATCCCTCACTACAGCACTCCCTATCAAACGATGATCCTGGTACTTTAGTTTAGTCAAGCTACGCGGCGGTAAACAAAGCGCTTGTGGGAGGCACCCCATATTTATCTAATATTTTATTCTGTTTTGTTCTTTTATATGTTTATGCAGGGTTTCGTTTGGCCCCGCCAGTTTTAGTTCAGGGAAGCCTTTTTGCTCTCTCTCTATTTTTTTGTACATATTGCACTTTTATTATCTCTTCTTCATACCTTACATTACAACATTGGGGACAATGTTGGATTTTAAGTATGGGGGTGTTTTACTGTCTTTATTTAAAAACAAAAACTTAAAAAATTTCTGTCTTTATTTAAAAAAAACTTTAAAAAAAAACTATATATAAAAAAAAATTCCCTGTTGTATTCTGCATTTTGCTTACTTTTGTAAATATAAGCTTAAACAAAACTACAAAAAAAAATTTAATAACTCATAAAACTTTTCGAAAAAAAACTTGTTTTTCCTTTTTTACTTTGTCATAGTACAAAACAAAAACAAAATCCAAAAAAAAATTGCAAAACCCCAAAACATTTCAAAAAATATATATATAACTATATAGTAGTTGAAAAACAAACAAAAATCCAAAAACAAAATAAACCCAACTTTACTTTTATTCTTAAAGTATTTAGTTTTGAGAGTATATGTTTGTGGATTTTCATAATCGCTAGTTTTACTATTTGTTTGTTTATCTAAGATCGATATATTTAAACGTTCAGGGTTAAGTTTTAAAGAATATCTTGTGTTTTTAATTTAAATAGAGACTTTGTTTTCAAGCACTACTTCTACTAGATAAAATAGAGACATGTGTATTATGTTGGCAAAACAACTTTAGACCCCAATTATCACTACTTTATGTCTCTAGGAATCTAGGAATTTTCAAATTACCAAGGTTGCTCTCAAATCTTTTTTTTATTATTTCTAAGAATTTTTTCTCGCAAACCCCTTTGTATGCATGACAAGAAAAATAAAAGAAGAAAAATATCCTATGTCAATGGGAATAAGATTTTGTTCCGTAAACATAGGCACCCAATAAAAATTTTAAATGATCTTATGTCAATGAGAATAAGGTTTCGTTCCATAAACATAAGCATTGAGTTATTAAAGCAAAAGAAAAAACAAACAGTTTTCCCCTGTATATCACGGTGAGCACCAAAGAAAACTAAAAAGGAAAGGTGGAAAGATACAAACCACCACTCCTAATTCAAGTACTCTTCTTTTTGCCATAGCTTTTTACCCCCCCCCCTTCCCTTAGCCGATTTATTATTTCTGGACTTAATTCAAAAAAAGCTTTTTAGAGCATAATTAGTAAATTGCATATTTCCTTCACATTTCTTTAAACAAAGGTTATTATAATTTCGATCTAATCTCGTTTACTAATGATTGCAATTTTGTTTGCTATTTGGTTAATTAAGAAGTCTTTTGGCTAGGACATTTCCTTCTACTTAAATCATTTGCATAATTTAGGATTTAATTCTTATTACTCCGAATTTTTATTTTTCAGTCTCTTATGATTAAAATAAAACGATAGCTAAAAATTAGAACTTATGTTAATCCCGTATAGATCTCTCTTACTTTTGCTCTGGAATAGCAAAAGCTTAAGTATGTGAGTATTTGATGAGTAGTAAAATATATGTATTTTTAGTATAGTTATTAGTATAGTTTTAATTAATATTGTAAACTTTTTATGTAAATTAATAAATAAATTGCTTGTTTTATTATTTTTTGTTACTAACTTAGCTTTATCTTTCTTTTTGCAGAATTTGGCACTTTTTGTCAAGTCACGCCCCTGAGTCATGCCCGTGACACCAAGTCACGCCCGTGACCCTAGGGCGTGTAATTTTAAAATGCTAACTTCTCAATCTGCGTTCGACGAAAGGCAAGCTGCGTTCGACAAAAATCGACATGCGTTCGACGATGACCTCTGCCCTGCGTTCGACGAAATCAAGTTGCGTTCGACGAACTCTCCGTGCCCAGCGTTCGACGAACCCTCCCCCATCCAGCGTTCGACGAACTGTCTCTGCGTTTGACGAACTACCTCAGTGTTCGACGAACTCTCTCTGCGTTCGACGAATCTCTCTCCGCCCAGGCGTTCGAAGAATCCAGCGCACACGCCAGCCATCATGCCCCAGTTAAAGAAGATATATGCCGCCCACTGTCACGCACGTGACACTTCAAGTCACGCCCGTGTGCAGCCATATTTGATGACTAAACTTTCTAGAAGACGGCGGATGCGACCCCTAAAGCACGCGCAAATATCACGCCCTAAGTCACGGCCGTGACATCTAAGTCACGCCCGTGACCTAGGGCGTGTAAAAATGAAAATTTTCCTATAAATAGAGGGGCTCGGCTGAAGGAAATCTCATCCAAATTTTGAGTGTTTTTAATGTTTTTCTGAGTTCTTTTGAGTGGATGTGAGTTCTTTATGCAATTAAGTTTATATTTGTTTGTAATTTTCTCCTTTTTAGTCTAGTTGTAATGCTTATTTTAGAAATAAAAAGTTATTTTTCTCATTTGGATCATCTTCCTTGTTATTTATGTTAGTGTGTGTGTGTGTGTGTGTGTATGAGAATAATTTTATTGCTTTCATAACTTAGTTTATTGCTTTCAAAAAAATAGTTTATCGCTTTCTTTAACGCTTTATTTATTGCTTTCGTTTAAACGCTTTCTTTCGATTCAGTCTTTTTATTACAAGTAGAGTGCGTGAGTTTATGAGATAGTGTTTTTCTTTTTTGTAACTTAGTTTTATTTCAGTCTTTATATAACTGCTATATATCACCCCCATCTTGAATAAGAGGCTAATTTCCTTTAGCACTTGTTTAAGACGGTTGGGATGGATATTATTTCTGCACCTTTGTAAGTCTTTTCATTTCTATACCACCCTTGTCCTGGATAAGAGGCTAAAAACTTTTTAGCGCTTGTTTAAGACGGTTGGGACGGATACTATTACTGCTTTTATATAAGTCTTTTTATTTTTCTTTTTATCCGCTTATATCCGCTTAAATTATTAAACATGTATTTTCTTAATTATGCCGTCTCCATTCCGATGAGTGGCAAATTTCCTTTAGCACACGATGTCGAAGAGCATTGGGACACAAAAATAGTTTTTCTAAAATAAAACATCTCTTTCTAAAATAATTAACGCTTAATGTTTACCCGAGAATAATCGATGTGTGGTTTTCATTTCCGTCTCCGTACACTAGTTAGCTGAGAGGCTCATGCGTACGGACTGATCGCTCACAGGTAAAGAGAAGTGCACTCTACCCTCGAGAGATGATGAGGTAAGTCTCCCGAATTGGAAGTAAAAACCCAATAGCGGGGTTCACAACATAAAGCGAGTATTAAGAAGATTCGATTATAGAACGAGATTTTGGTCGAATATTCATAATCTCAGGTGGGCGTACCCTCGAGAGAGGAGTGTTCATAATTATGGAACCTCCACGGCCAAGCCGTTTTAATGTTTTAAAAAGTAATCTCTTTTACTTCTAAAAAATACTATTTTCGTCTCAAGGTAATTCGACATCGGGAGCTATTTATTATCATCGTTTAGAACTCTAGTTATACGCTTATTATCGCTTTCTTGTAAAAAAACTCAACTAAAAACTTATTCCGATAAAATAATAGTTCGTTCCTCAAAGTAGTATAATCAACACGATCCGCGGAAATATACGACCTCGATATTTTCTAAAACAAAATATCCTGTATTACTCACGAAAAGGTATACTTGCCTTTATTATATGATTAATTTGGATTAAAATTTAAACAAACACTTTTCAAATCCAAAACTTGCAAAACTCTCCTTTGCTATTTTAAAAATCAATGGAATGTGGCGTTGTTGTCAGGGTGTAATCGTCAATATTTCGAAAGAAGAAAAAGACCGTTACTTCTATCTTTCGATAAGATAACTGTTGGGGAAATGATTTATCTTAACCCCTAGAATTGAGTAGAATATAAATTCTAAGAATGAAAAATTAGGCTAACTAAATATGCGTCGAATAGTATTCGACGCAACGTCGAAATGTAGTCGATGTTTCTCTCAGAATGAGTCGAAGTAACTCTAAGAAGAATTCGACGTAATCTTTGTCGACGTACCTCTGACTTCTAGTCGACACATTTAATAAAGTCGACGCACCTTAGCCAACGCACCTTCCTTATTCTCCTCTCGACGTTCATCCAGGATGAAATCGACGTTCACGTCGAATAGTAATCGACGCACGTCGAATAGTAATCGACGCACGTCGATTTCTATAAGAAATTCAAAAACACGCCAGATCTCTTTCCTTCTTTTTGTAGATCTGATTTTTATGGAATGACATTATTCTTTTATAGCCGTTCTGAATCAGTCTTTCCTTCTATTTGATTCTTGGCTAATTTGATTAAGATTATTATGGATATTATTTGAAATCAGAATGAATTCTTTCCTTCTATAGATTTAATTATTATGGAAAATTTTTCTCTCTAATTGCTGATTGATTATTCCCCTTTAGCAACATCTTTTGAAACAGAGCTATAAATAAAGAGGAGGTCGGCAGAGAATAATGACTAGTGATCCACCATATACATTTGAAAAAGAGGAAGAGCTCCCAAGTGAAGAGTGAGAAAGCTGAGAGATAGTGTGCTGCAGCAAAAAAAGCCTTCATCTTCTTCTCCTCCTGAAGTCATTCTGCTGCAATTTCTGAAAGCTCTCACTAAAAGAGAAAAAGGGCTACAATCTCCTTCTCACTATAGAAGAGAGATCATATTCACTATACTTGTGCTTCTAATCTTCTTGCTAGGAAGAAGATTCTTTCTTACATATATTGTTTTCTATTCTTCTACTTGTTCTACTTCTTCTTCTCATTCCATTTTCAAATTGTGTAAAAGAGTTTTTAGAATCTCTCTTCAAAAAATTCAGTTGTAGTGGTTCTAAGAGTCTCTTTACCAAAAGACTCAGTTTGGTTCTAAGAGTCTCCTTATCAAAAGACTCAGTTTGGTTCTAAGAGTCTCCTTATCAAAAGACTCAGTGTAAGTTAGTGAATTCCTACCAAAGGGGGTAGAAGAGTGGACTACCCAAAGTTTGGGGAACCACTATATTTCTTTGTATTATGCTGTGATTTTCTTCTTGCTATTTTTCTTCTTTACTTGCTTAATTCTTGTTAGTGCGTGGGAAGCTTAAATCTGTGATTATTACATATATATATATATATATATATATATATATATATATAATTGCACAAAGTATTTTTAAATCTCTATTCACCCCCCTCTAGAGAATTCTAGTGAGGTTAACTGTGCACTTTCAATTGGTATCAAAGTGAGGTTGATCAAAAAGGGGTAACTCCTTGATCAAAAAGATCCTACCTCATATATATATATATATATATATTTCTAAAAATTAGTTTTCACATGGCACAAATCAAAGATTATGCTTCCACCAGACCACCAATTTGCAATCTTGAAAAGTTTGCAGTTTGGAAAACAAGAATTAGGATCTATATGAATTCTATTGATGAAGAATTATTTAATGTTATTTTGACAGGTCCTCCCAAGCCTTATAGAAGAGACTCAAGTGGTGAAGTGACTCAAACACTTGTCCCAAGGGCTGAGTGGACAGTTGAAGAGAAGAAGGCAGGAACATGTGATGCAAAAGCTGTGAACATTCTTGTCTCAACCCTCTCAGATGAAATCTTTCAAAAGGTTGTTGACTGTGAATCATCCAAAGAAATCTGGGAGGCTCTTACCAAGATGGTAGAAGGAAGTGCTGATGAAAGGAAAGATAGAAAGGCTCTATTAATCTCCCAATATGAGAACTTTCAAAAAAAAGCATGAAGAAAGCATATCTGAGATGTATGACAGATTCAGTCTGATCATCAATCAATTAAGGAGCCTGGATAGAGAGATCTCTCTCACAGAGATCAATGACAAACTATTAATGAGTCTCCCAAGTTCATGGGACTCAAGAATATGGGCAATAAGAGATACAAGAGGACAAAAGGAAATCTCAACAGATGCCCTCTTAGGAAAACTCAAATCCTATGAGCAACTGCTGAAAACCAGAGAAGAGAAGGAAAGAAGAGGAAGCACTACAACCTCCTCAAAAGATAGAAACATTGCTTTGAAAGCAACAGAAGAAGAGACCCCTGTCACTGAAGAAGAATTATTCAGCCTCCTGGCCAGAAGATTCAAGAAATGGGTCAGGACAGATGGGTCTAGAAGGAGAGAATCAAAACCAAGGTATGATAAAACTCCTACTAAAGAAATCATTTATTATTCCTGCAGGAAAACTGAACACATTGCACCAGAATGTCCAGAAAAAACTGAGAAAAAGAAAGATCTGAAAAAGAAAGATCTCAAGAAAAAGAGGAAGAAGAAAGAAAGAGGCTTCATTGCAGAAGCTTGGAGTGAAACAGATTCTGAGGACAGCACCTCATCCAAAAGTGACAATGAAGAGTCTAAGCAAGAAGACCTATGCTTAATGGCTCTTGAAAGCTCAAAGGAAGAACATGGTGCTAAATCATGGAGTGAGACAGAATCAGAAGGAAGCATCTCTTCTGAAGATGATAAAGAAAATAGCATTATTCTCATAGAGGAATCTGAGGATAAGGATGAGGTAAGCATTTTTGATGACATAGATTTTCTGTGTGATGATTTCAAAAATGATTTTAAAGGATTATGCTTAGATCAACTAAAAGCTAAACAAGAAATTAAGAATCTAAAAGAACAAATTAATGTCATTAAAAACCAGAGAAATATAGAGGATACTTGTTCTAAAAATTATGAGTTAAGCTAACATCAGAGAAAAAGAAATAGAGAGAGCTAAAATAGAAAACCAGCTCCTTAAGAATAAGGTATCCAAAGCAAAAGCTTTTGAAGAATCAATAAAAATAAGAAGCCAAACACTTAAAGAAATCACAGAAAAATAAACAAGAAGACATAAAAATCTTGGGCTAGGAGCTGATCCCTCAGCTAGTCTAATTCCATCCAACAAACCTGCTTGGATGAGCCCTGTTAAATTCACTAAACCCACTAAATCAATAAACTAAGAAGAAGACTCACAAAATAAGGAAGAAGACTCCCTCAATGAGATAAACCATTTTGATGAAACATCATACTATACAGATGAAGACTCTCAAACTACTTCTAAGAAGACAACTAAGCCAAAAGAAACAACTCATAAAGAAATAAAATCAGAAAAAGGGAAAAATAAAATTTGTGAAAACACAATTGCGTCGACTTCATATCGACGCATTAATGATAGTGCGTCGAATTCTACTCGACGCAATCTCTCAGATGCTTCGACCTCAACTCGATGCTTGAATAAAAGTACGTCGACTTCCAATCGACGTAACTTCTTACATGTGACGATTTTAGATCAACACAATCTGGAGAAAGCGCCGAATATAAATCGACGCAACTATCAACATACGTCGAATAGATATCGACGCATAAAAACTCAGAGCAACATAATTACAGGACATGTCTATTCTCCAAAAACTTTCCATCCTAACCCTCATTCAGGACCCATTCATCCTAATCATAATTTCTATCCTAATCAAAACTTCTATCCTAACCAAAATTACTATCCTGATCAAAACTTTTATCCTAATCACCATCTCTACTCCTCCCTAAACTCAAATTTCCTTAGTCAAAAGAAAATTAGGTGTTATATTTGCAAAAAAATTGGCCACACTGCCAAACAGTGTTGGCATAATCAATCAAATTGCTCATAAAATTAGTCCTGGGGTAACTTAGAAAACTTTAGGATTAGGAAGAAAGAATCCCTCAAGAAAAACCTGGAATCTTCAGACAAAGTAAAAGTCACGTCGATTTCTTAAATCGAAGCATACGTCGATAGGAGACCCTAGCTTCTCAACTCAAACTATATCGACGCTTACGTCGAATCCCACTCGACGTAACGTCGACTTCATGAAAAAGAGCGGCAACACTAAAACTTTTTCGGTCGCATCTACTAAAGTACCGAATAAGCCTCGAATTGTGTCTCGTTTCGACGTTTCACCTGACTTAAATAAACTCTCCGTTAGAAATCTGCAAGCTCACTGCATCTTTCATCCTCTTTCCTCCTCAGTCCAGCCATTTCTTCCTCTCTCTCACTAACCTAAAATGGCTCTTAAGATCAACTCTGGTTTCGACATTGATCTTGAATCCTTCCAAGCTGCCACCGAAAACTATAAGAGCATCATAGCTCTTTTCACTGAAGCCGTCCTAGATAAACTCATCTCCACAAGATGCAAACTCCTAGAAACTGAACTCACAGAGTTAATGAATCATGTTCAGATATCTGAGCAAGGAGAAATCACGGGAACAATCTATGAGACACCTGTCTCAATCTCTGCAGAACACCTTAGGAACACTTTTGATCTCCAATCAGGTACATACCAACACTATCTTTGTTCAAATCAAAAAGGGGAAAGCAATTATTCCCTAGAGAGTAACTAAATTAATCTCCTTCATCATTCCCTTATCAGGTGATGAACCTGTGGAACTCACCCCTGATGAAATCAAAAGTCTGTTAATCACCATGAAGTTCTCCAAAGATAGACCAATCCATCTGAAGAAAATAGATTTTTCTGATGAGTATAGGCTACTGGCAGACATAGTAGGAAAAGTACTACTATGTAAGATCTCTACCCATGATGAAGTGCCCAGGCAGCAAGTGAATCTCATGGGGGCACTTGTACTGAAGAAGAAAGTAAACTGGTCCAGCTGCTTACTCAAAATGATAGGGTACAAATATTCTCACAAAGAAAATGCTTACATGAGAATTATGAGTCAGGTACTTTTCCACTCCTTCCCTGACCTATGCAGGTCAAAAGGAATTCCCATCCCTCCTGGCAAAAGAATGTCCATTGCTCTCTTCTCAAAATGGACCAGGCAAATCCCCAAGCCCGGTGCCATTCCTGAAAGGACTCCATCCCCTCCTAACTCTCCTGTTCATCCATCTTCACCTCCTTCTCCTCCTTATACAGACATCTCTTCTGTACCACCATCATCCACACCTTCACAAATACCAACTCAATCACCTGCTCAACCCTCCTCTATTCCTCCACCTCCTCCATCAAATACACCTCATCAAAATGATACAGTCCCCTCTCCACCTTCATCGCATACACCTCCACCATTATCTCCTCCTACTCCATTGTCTCCTCCTCCTCCAACACAACATGAACCATCTCCATCCACTGAAATCCTCATCACCCAGTGTATCCAGTCAGCAGCCCAAAAATTTCAGGACATGCTGGATGGACACTGCTCTCAAATTCACTCCTCCATCATGCACATGCAAACCCAAATAGATGGGGTCAATGACTCTGTGCAAAGCTTGAAGACCTATGTCTCTTCCTCTAAAGTGACCAAGTCTTTCTTAACCTCCTTGGCTAAGAAGGTCAAGAAGGGGGAGAAATTAGATGAAGAGCAGTCCTCAAGTCACAAATCTCTCTCTCTCAAAAGTCCCTTCCTACTTCAAAAACTGATCTACTCAAGACCATTGGGAATGAAGTTGTACCTGAGCTACATACTGAAGAACATATAACAGGTATACTCTCTATAGCAAGAGAAGCTGCCCAACAAGTAGTTCTCCATCAAGGGGAGGCTAGCAGAGCAGAGAAAGAAGTTGAAAAGAAAACTGATGCAGAAGAAGCTATAGTAGAGAAAGAAAAGAAGCTGAAGCTCAGGGGGAGCCAAATACTGAAGCTGGAGCTGAGAAAGAAACTAAAAAGGTAAATGTAGAAGAAAAGGAAGTTCCATTTCAGGGGGAGAAAACTGCTGTGACTCAGGGGGAGCTAAGTGAACCACCTGTTACTGAGAAGGAGCAACCCACCTCTCCAAAAATAGTAGTATTCACTAGGAAAAGAAAAACTCCTCCTGCCCCTCCTGAATGATGTGTTGAACAATATTGATACAATCTATTTTTTTCTTTCCATGCTTAAATACTTATTATGAAGTCTGTTTATATGATTTCTCCCTTCTTCTGATTATTTAGCATATTTCTTCTCTATATAAATGCTTTGTTGTGTTGATTAAAAGCTGATACAATTTCTCTCTAAATAGGGTTAAGATAAATAGGGGGAGATTGTTGGGGAAATGATTTATCTTAACCCCTAGAATTGAGTAGAATATAAATTCTAAGAATGAAAAATTAGGCTAAGTAAATATGCGTCGAATAGTATTCGACGCAACGTCAAAATGTAGTCGACGTTTCTCTCAGAATGAGTCGAAGTAACTCTAAGAAGAATTCGACGTAATCTTTGTCGACGTACCTCTGACTTCTAGTCGACGCATTTAATAAAGTCGACGCACCTTAGTCAACGCACCTTCCTTATTCTCCTCTCGACGTTCAGCCAGGATGAAATCGACGTTCACGTCGAATAGTCATTGACGCACGTCGATTTCTATAAGAAATTCAAAAACACGCCAGATCTCTTTCCTTCTTTCTGTAGATCTGATTTTTATGGAATGATATTATTCTTTTATAGCCGTTCTGAATCAGTCTTTCCTTCTATTTGATTCTTGGCTAATTGGATTAAGATTATTATGGATATTATTTGAAATCAGAATGAATTCTTTCCTTCTACAGATTTAATTATTATGGAAACTTTTTCTCTCTAATTGCTGATTGATTATTCCCCTTTAGCAACATCTTTTGAAACAGAGCTATAAATAAAGAGGAGGTCGGCAGAGAATAATGACTAGTGATCCACCATATACATTTGAAAAAGAGGAAGAGCTCCCAAGTGAAGAGTGAGAAAGCTGAGAGATAGCGTGCTGCAGCAAAGAAAAAGCCTTCATCTTTTTCTCCTTCTGAAGCCATTCTGCTGCAATTTCTGAAAGCTCTCACTAAAAGAGAAAAAGGGCTACAATCTCCTTCCCACTATAGAAGAGAGATCATATTCACTATACTTGTGCTTCTAATCTTCTTGCTAGGAAGAAGATTCTTTCTTACATATATTGTTTTCTGTTCTTCTACATGTTCTACTTCTTCTTCTCATTCCATTTTCAATTTGTGTAAAAGAGTTTTTAGAATCTCTCTTCAAAAAATTCAGTTGTAGTGGTTCTAAGAGTCTCCTTACCAAAAGACTCAGCTTGGTTCTAAGAGTCTCCTTATCAAAAGACTCAGTCTGGTTCTAAGAGTCTCCTTATCAAAAGACTCAGTGCAAGTTAGTGAATTCCTACCAAAGGGGGTAGAAGAGTGGACTACCCAAAGTTTGGGGAACCACTATATTTCTTTGTTTTATGCTGTGATTTTCTTCTTGCTATTTTTCTTCTTTACTTGCTTAATTCTTGTTGGCGTGTGGGAAGCTTAAATCTGTGATTATTACACACATATATAATTGCACAAAGTATTTTTAAATCTCTATTCACCCCCCTCTAGAGAATTCTAGTGAGGTTAACTGTGCACTTTCAATAACGGTTAGTTTCTCAAAGTAGGAATACTTGCAAAATTCTTTGAAAACACCCGCCTAGCTCTAATCTCGTCATATAAAGGTTGCGCAAACCAAATTAATTAAAAAGAAACAATCCCAAAATAATCATCAAGTTTCAGAAAGTATTCGATTCGTGGCGTGGAGTGCTTTGGAGTGGAAATCGAAGAATTTAAGGCAAGTTGTGAACTCCTCCTTTTGTTTGAGTTTTTGTTCATACTTTCTTCCCAAACTTTTGCTGAAATTATCATGTTTGATCCTAGGGGTGTGAAAAAATAACCGAAGAACCGAGAACCGGACCAAAACCGAACCGAACCGAATGATTTGGGTCAGTTCCAAATAGGCACGGTTTGGGTCTGGTTCTCATAATACCAGAACCGACAATTTGGTTTGGTTCCTGGTTCCAAGGGTCGGGTACCCAGAACTGACCCGAGAACCGAATATCAAACATGATACGAGAAAATAATTGAGAATATAGTCGTATGGCTAAAGAGAATAGGTAATGTACTCATGTAGTTGTATGACTTCAATATTATAGTGAATCATGATACAATTATTTTGAGACCTTGGTTGTTGTATTACAAATAATCATGAGTTGAAAAAGTCATTTTTTAATTATTTTGAGTCATAGGTAGAACCGAGAACCGAACCGGAACCGAACCGAAGCAAGCAGTTCGGATCCGGTTCTATACTTTAGGATCGTGGGTCGGTTCTGGTTCCAAATGTTTGGAACCGAACATACATGGGTTGGTTCTTGGTTTTGGGTGGAACTGAACCGAACTGATCCGAATTGCACCCCTATTTGATCCTATAAAGGAGTTATCTTTAATATTTTGGATTTTAGCAAAGCCTCTGCCAGAATTCGTCGAGTAATTAAGTCGAATTCATCGAGAATCTTAGTTAAATTCGTCGATAAGCTTTGTTAAATTCGTCGAGAAGCTTAGTTAAATTCGTCGAGAAGCTTAGATAAATTCGTCGAGAAGCTTAGTTAAATTCGTCGAGAAGCATAGTTAAATTCGTCGAGAAGCTTAGATTAATTCATCGAGAAGCTTATTTTAATTCATCGAGAAGCCTATTCTAATATCGTCTAGAAGCCTTGTCATATCGTCGAGAATTAACCGCTGAGACTAAATCGTCGAGACCTTATATGAATTCGTCGAATGCTTTCAACGAATCCGTCGAGACCATATGTAAATCTGTCGAGACTTTCCCTGAACCGTCGAGACCCTTTGGAAAATTCGTCGAGTGATCATGGATTCGTCGAGTGATTTCGACGAATCTGCCGAGACTTAGAAATTTCGTCGAGTTGTCTGATATGATTCGTCGAGTGGCATATAGATTCGTCGAGTGGCTGTTTATTCATGAAAACAATGTGGTATTTTTCCCCCTTTTATCATGGTGTAATGAAGTTATGCAGCGTGTGTGTTAAGTGATGGGGTGATGAGCTCCTTTTGGACTATTGGTGAGAGAGATTATTGATGCCTCCTCCACAGTGTCTGTTTTGGTGTAATCATGGTACCCGGTGGTGTTTTGGACTATTGGTGAGTGGAAGATATTGGCCTCCACCTTAGTGCATGTTTTTATCCGGTATTACTGATTCACTGTGTTAGAACCTTAGTTTTGATTTGAGTTAGGATCCATCGTTAATGTCTAAGTTTCTATCATAACACATCTTATAACTTAAATCAAATCCCATTAAGATAGAAGGCTGAAAATAGATATAATTAATAGGCTGAGAAAATAAAGAGAAAGATAAAAATTACATATGTTCTCTACGTTCGATGAACGGCTATCTGTGTTCGACGAACGGCGCTCTGCGGTCGACGAAGATGTTGATTCTGCGCTCGACGAAATCCAGCTATCTCAGTGGTCGACGAACAGACCCCGTCTCAGCGGTCGACGAACAGATCAATATCTTAGCGGTCGAAGATCCAGCCCGTCTCATCGTTCGACAAAAAGTTGCGTTCGACGAACTCAAGTCTGCGTTCGACGAACAGCTCAATATTTCAGCGGTCGATGAAATTATCCAGGCTCAGCGGTCGACGAATCCTTCCGGTGTTCGACGAACGGCGCTCTGCGGTCGACGAACAGCGCTGTGCGGTCGACGAAGATGTTCATTCTGCGCTCGACGAAATCCAGCTATCTCAGCGGTCGACGAAGAACACCTATCTCAGCGGTCGACGATCCCGTCTCAACGGTTCAGCGGTCGACGAACAGATTTTCTCAGCGGTCGACGAACAAACCCCTTCTCAGTGGCCGACGAACAGACCCCGTCTCAGCGGTCGACGAAAAGTTGCATTCGACGATCTCAAGTCTGCGTTCGACGAGCAGCTCAATATTCAGCGGTCGACGATCCAGACCATCTCAGCGCTCGACGAAAAGATGCGTTTGACGAACTCAAGTCTGCGTTCGATGAATATTCAGCAGAAGCTCAGAACGACGAATCAAATGTTCAGGTCGACGAACTTGAAGCTGAGCTCGACGAAATATTATCAGATATATAAATTCTTCTTTCTCAGCTCAACTAAAATTATATATGTTGTCAGATTTAATAAAGCAATATCTTATCATTTCTATTTATATATTGCTATATATTGCTGCCTTAACATTTATATATAGCCGTTGGCAGAAGCACTAAATGTTATAGCCGTTGACATTCCTCGGAAAAGGACATTTCATGGAAAAGGAAAGAGATATACGGCACAACAGATTTACAGTTCCTAGAATATCTATTCAGATATATTTATTCCTTAATATAAGGGATTTGCATTTAATATCTGTCAGAGATTTTTCAAAAGAGAAAAAGGCAGAAGATATAATAGATTAACACACAGACATGAGAGAGAGACACAACACAAAACAGAGAACAACATATATTATCAATCTTATTTTGCTAACTCTTCTCTGCAGATCATTTATATCCTGAGACACCAATCAAGATCATTTGCTCAGGATCTTAACTGCAGAAGAAGAAGAAAAGAAGAGTATTTACAATCAAGTGAAGAAGTCTCCACAAGCTGTCATCTAATCTAAATCAGACAGGGGGGCTCTTCAACATCATCATCAAGATCCAAACTCAATAACCCATCAGGATCATCAAGAGTCTTCTCAGCAAAGAGAAGAACACTTTAACCTTTTTGTTTTCTTTATTTCCCCTCCTGTATAAAGGGTTATAACTCCCTTCAAAAGTTAACTCACGGTGACAGGGCACCTTAGCAAAAACCTGCATCATGGTTTTGAGCACCTGATCAAAAGCTCTGTGGTGTGTGGACACCTGATCAAAAACCCCTTGGTGTGAGGGCACCTGATCAAAAATCCTAGTGGATTCCTACCAGTGGGTAGAAGAGTAGATGTACCCAGGTTGATTGGGGAACTACTATATTTCCTTGTGTCTTCTGGTTGCTTGTTTGTTTTATGCTATTTTATTTCTTTTTGCTATGCTGTGATTACTGTGCCTACTTTGTGTTTGTTGTTATTACACACTCAGCACTACACACATATATATATCATTATTTTGAAATAACCTATAAAAAAGCTTTTAACTTAAGAACTAAAACTCCCTTTCAATTGGTATCAAAGCATATCAATTGACTTTCAATTGGTATCAGAGGGTAGTTGATTTTATATACAGGCTAACACCTGAATCATAAAGATCATTAGTTCTTAAATTTGTTTTAAAAGATTTTTCTAAAAACTAATGACACAAGTAGAATTTTCAAATCCACCAATCTGTAATTTGGATAGATTTTCTTTATGGCAAGTTAGAATTAAATTATATATGAATGCCATAGATGAAGAAATCTACAATTCCATTTTGACAGGACCTCCATCTTCAACTTCTTCATCAGATGATCAAGAGAAGTTGATTAGTGCTGATGCAAAGGACATGAACATATTGGCTCAATCAATGTCAAAAGATATTCTTCAAAAAGTTGCTGACTGCACTTCAGCAAGAGCAATCTGGAACTCCCTCACAAGGATGGTAACTGAACACTTTTTCACTAACTGTATTTATGATGCAGAACCATCTTCAAGTCTAAGTGAAGAAGAGGAAGAACAAAAAGCTAGAAGATTCTGCATGTTGGCCATATATGGCTCAAACTACTACTCAGATGCAGAATTTGAATCAGAAAAGGTAAAAGAGGTAACTTCAAATCCCAACTCTACCTATGAAAATCACAAATCAGATTTTAAGTTAATATATACAAATATAATTAAATCTGAGAAGAAAATTATAAAAGAATTAATAGAAATAAATATTTTAATTCCTAAAAATAATAAACTTAAAGAAAAATTGAAAAACTCAAAAGAACAAATTATTTCTTTAAAAAATAAGTGAATTAAGGCTGAAAAGTTTAAACAATCTTGTAAAGAAAAAGAAATATTTTATGCTCAGCAAAATCAAAGAAATTTTTCAAATTTATATTTTAATGAGATAAAAAGGCCAATATATCAAATTATAAGGCTTCACTAACTTTTTCACCATTAAACTCCATTCCTAATCAAACAGATTTAAATTCTAAGATTTAATTAATTTTTCTATTTTAAAAGCAATGTCAGATAACTTCATGTTCTTACAGATCTTTCTCCAAAAATCATGTTTGAGCATTCTACTCAAGCTGCATTGATTAGAAATAATCATAGCACTGAGTGCAAGTCTCTTCTGATAAAGAGATTCTGTAAGAAGGAATATATCAGGCAATGTTCCTAAAAATTATTTCCTTAGAATCCAATAACAGCTAGTAATTCATAATATTAAATTCCTATTTAAATCAAAATCTAGGAAATCAAAAATTGCTTGGTTTTTAAAAGAAGAAAATCTCTGACCCTTAAGTTATTCAAGACTTTTTATGCTTAGGTATCCTAAACCAAATAGGGGGAGATTGTTAAAACCTAGTCTTAATTTGGATTAGGATCCCAACTCAAATAGGGGGAGATTGTTGGAACCTTAGTTTTGATTTGAGTTAAGATCCATCTTTAATGCCTAAGTTTCTATCAGAACATATCTTATAAATTAAATCAAATCTCATTAAGATAGAAGGCTGCAAATAGATATAATTAATAGGCTGAGAAAATAAAGAGAAAGATAAAAATTACATATGTTCTCTGCGTTCGACGAACGACTCAATATTTCAGCGGTCGACGAAATTATCCAGGCTCAGCGGTCGACAAATCCTTCCGTTTGACGAACTCAAGTCTGCGTTCGACGAATATTCAGCAGAAGCTCAGAACGATGAATTAAATGTTCAGATCGACGAACTTGAAGCTGAGCTCGACGAAATATTATCAGCTATATAAATTCTACTTTCTCAGCTCGACTAAAATATGTTGTCAGATTTATTAAAGCAATATTTTACCATTTCTATTTATATATTGCTATATATTGCTGCCTTAACATTATAGTCATTGCAACATTAAATAATATAGTCGTTGCAGCAAAGCCAATGATGACAATTTATGTTCTCGAGGATCCAGGAAATTAAAGAGACATTATCTCTTTCCTCTCTTGTCGGCAAGAATTCAAATCAGCCGAACATCTCTCCAGAATATATACTCAGAGAGAAGATCAAATAT
This sequence comes from Dactylorhiza incarnata, assembly GCA_033032865.1. NCBI lineage: Eukaryota > Viridiplantae > Streptophyta > Magnoliopsida > Asparagales > Orchidaceae > Dactylorhiza > Dactylorhiza incarnata. The sequence continues at coordinate 4,608,798 of JAWHQI010000187.1, read as the reverse complement.
AAAACAACAAGATAAGAGAATAGGAAGAACCAAGAAGAGAAAAACAGAGGAGCAAAAAGAAGAAGCAGATCTAATATATTATTTATCTTCTTTTTGTTAACTCCTCTCTGCAGATTATCTTTATCCTGAGACACTTTAAACAAGGTCATTTGCTCAAGATCTCTACTGCAGAAGAAGAAGAAAAAGAGTTACCACATTCAAAAGAAGAAGCTTACTCAAACTGTCATCTAATCTCAATCAGACAGGGGGAGCTCTTCAACATTATCTACCAAGATCCAATCTCAACAACCAATCAGGATCTTCAAGAGTCTTCTCAGCAAAGAGAAGAACAATATATCTTTTCTCCCTCCCATCTTGTAAAGGGTTATAACTCTCTTCAAAAGTTAACTCTCGGTGACAGGGCACCTTAGGAAAAACCTGCAACTTGGTTTTGAGCACCTGATCAAAAGCTCTGTGGTGTGTGGACACCTGAAAAAAAAACCTTGGTGGCAGGGCACCTGATCAAAAACCTGTAGTGGACTCCTACCAGTGGGTAGAAGAGTAGATGTACCCAGGTTGATTGGGGAACTACTATATATCTTGTGTCTTCTGTGATGCTTGGTTTATTTCTTATTTGTGATGTGTTGTTGTGCCTTCTTACTGTTTGATTTTATTACTCACTCATCACTATATTTATATATATCATTATTTTGAAATAAACTTAAACAAAGAGCTTTAATATTTAAGAACTAAACTCACTTTCAGTTGGTATCAAAGCATATCAATTGACTTTCACACTATTTTCCTCATGGATTCATTTGACCCACACAATGCCTATTTCTATGATCATTTCGTATAAATCATTGTCGCACTTGGTGCAAGACTTTTACTGATTATTTAGCCAAGTTTGCTAATCTTTTTGGCCATTATGGTTAATATGGTCTTATATGATGTTGATATACAGTTTCATTTCTGGAGTTGGTAAACTCCTTATCTTTTGATCTTGGTGATCTTATTATTTTGAGTCGTCTTTTTGTGCCATGTTGTTGAGGAATTCTTTTCTGTTGAATGCCTCAGGTTCGGACCGGTAGCTATGCAGGTTGATCGTGTTGTCCTTTCATATCTTGGATAATGTTTTTCCTTTCTCCTCTTTGGTGATGATTAGTCAGCTGTGACTTTCTTTGACTATTTGGTCTATTTTTGATGTACTTTGACATCTCTATGGGTTCGTGTCAGATTGTTGACGCCCAATGTTGTTTCTTTATGTAGATTGTTTACTTGTTGTGACTGCTACTACCGCTTTTTTGTTATTGATTCATTGCTCTCTGGGAAGATTTTATGCTAGGAAGCATGTTAGATATTTTAAGTATACAACTTACATATTCTTATTCATGGCATGATTTAAATAAAATGTCACCATACTTTGAAGATCATAAAAAGTGCTTTTCCTAGTTATAATAAATGTAGAGTTTTGCATATCATTAGCTAGATGATTTGGTCTTCATGCTCATATAAGGTAAATCAAATCAAACTTCATACTTTTTTCCGCAGCATAATTATAGTTTCTACTCATGGACTAGATGATCCATTGGACCGAGGGACACAGTCTAAATCTTAAAATTGTAAATTATGTCTTTTAACATAACTTTTATACAAATGAGTGTCTTTTATGAAAGCAAACATTGAATTAGAGTTGCCTGAGCGTCTGTAGTTGTCTCCTACATGACGTGACATCACAACGTGTATTTTTCCCCACTCTGATAATATATTTATATATTGGAATAATGCGGATTGTAACAATGTGTCCCGCAGGCTAACGGGTTGTGCCCACAAACCAAGTTGTCCTTTCGATTATGTATCTATCATGGATGAGGTTGGCTTTGAGAAAATTTCACTTTGTTGAATATTAAATTAGTTTCCGTAGGAGTATGAAACTGATGCTCTATTGCATTCCAAAAAACATAAGTTTTATGATAAATTTAGAATATATTTTACAATATAATTTGAAGACTAGGCATCTTTAAGAACATAAAAGTTGAGGTGCAACTAGTCAACACATCTTGATTGGTGCCTAGTTGGCAAGCTTACTCCAAATTACTCAAGAATAAAAGTGTATGCATATATATGTCTCCATATATGTATCTATTTATATGACGTGCTGGGGAAATAGACGCTATGATGACTTCAATTTTGGTACAGAAATACAAATTTCTCCTTCAAACTTATGAACCATGTAGCTCTAACATTGCAACCGGATGCAGATACAAAATTATCAGCAAAATTGACGACACTATGACCAATAGCTTGGAAATTCATTTCCACAAGTATGATGATGAAAATAGAGGCAAGTACATGTCATAAGGTTCTGGAAATTACTGAGTTAGACACTCAATAGGATTGATAAATTGCTGGATGTAGAGTAAATTTGAAGAATCATAATGTGGTTTAAAAGCAGACAAAAGCAGCAAAAAGTTCTAAAAAAATAATAACATTCTCACAATTAGAATCCAAGTCCCAATTTCATAAATTAGGTTAAGAATACTGAGAGTGCCTAACAGTTTGTAGTTCTTATATATCCACAGCAAAACTCATATTCTCTTTCGAAGCTCCTCTGCTTTCGGGCGATGAACTCAATATCACGAACCCATCTTTCCGACCTATCTCCACAGGAAAAAACTGAAAAATAAGGAATGAAGTTCTAAGGATTTAGCTCCTGTATGGATAAATTTACTAGAGCAATGATATCATAGTCGAAAGAGTTGGCATGCATGTGTACCTTTGTATGATACTGAGAGTTATCTAACTGAATTGGTTGCAACTTCCACCGTAGAGGGCTGTCCCAAGTTGAATTATGCATTAGCAATGACAAGTAACATAAACAATGAGCTCACAGTTTAATCATGCTATAATAAAATCACAACTCCTAGGACAGTGCAGACACAAGAGACACCTGAAGCAAACATCTGAATATAAACTCCAAACGTAAATTAAAAATTTCATTGTGCAAGCATAAAATGCTTTTGCTGATCTAAAGGTGCTAGAACAGGAGGTTTTTGGCGTAATTTTGGGCATGGACTGGTTGTCCAGATATGGTGTTGTTATCTAATGCAAGGTAAAGCATTTGGACTTCAAGTTGGGCATCAGTCAACCCTTGAGTGTGTTTGGCTTTCAGCGCTAGGATTCCTTGATTATTTATGCGGTGTGTACTCGGAACGTTTAGATTCCGATTGTTTTGCTTACCTTATTTCTATGTTAGAAACTTTTTGTAGTTTGCCGTATATCGGTGATTTTCTGGTGGTGCGAGAGTTCCCTGATGTTTTCCCAATTAGTCTCCCTGGTTTTCCGTCTGTCAGAGTTGTGGAGTTTGCTTTTGACCTTGAGTCGCGTACTCGTCCTTTTCCTTTTAGGTGATCCCCTCGCTTGGGATAGTTGGGAGGTGTTAGATTTAGGAGACTTTATCGTGAACCTTGATCATAGAACAGGTGATCAATTTTGAGTGCTGAGAAGAAATCTTATCCGCATCTGTTCTCCTAGCCCTCTTCGGTTAGCATTTCTATCCAGGGAGTATGAACTTATCTCCCCCTTTGCCATTGTTGATTCGTTCCCGTTCTAAGTTTATGTTCTAAGTTTCAGGACGAAACTTTCTTTTTGGTGGGGTGACTGTAACGCCCCAAAATTTTCAGGAATTATTTTATCCTTCTCTGATGTCATTTTTGACGTAAGGGCGTTACGTTACTGCGAAGTTAGCGGTGCGCCGTCATTTGTGCGTTTCTGCATTCATTCGCTCGTCGAAGTTTCGTTGCGATCCGAGCGTTATTAGAGCCCCGGTGATTTTCTAAAGATTCGTAGAATTTTCATTGCCGCAAACTTCAAAAAAAAATTATAACATGAGTTTAGCTCGTCGGATTTTGATTTCGACTTCTCCGTTGGATTCGCAACGCTGGCTTTTGTCTCCGGTGTGAATTTCATTGGAATCGGCGACCGTTGGTTCGACCCTTCTTTTCTTTTCTTATTATTATTATTATTATTATTTTATTATTATTATTTAACTTAATGTCATCCATTATCTATATATATATATATTATATTCTTCTTCTTCTCCATCTTCTTCTTTCCTAAATTCAAGAACCATACCAGTGGTTTCGAGAGAGAGAAAGAGGGACAGTGTGGGGTTTTCCTGAGCTTTCTGACCGCCGTCGACGGAGCTCTGGTGCACGAAATCTTCGCCGGAGCATAGATTTGGAAAGCTCTCGCCGTTCGTCGTGTGCGTGGTAAATTTTGTCTGTTTCGTATGTTTTTGGCGCTAGGGTTAACGGCCCTAACCCTCTTTTTTGTCCAAATCTTCATAGATTCTTCGTGCTTAGGCCGTGTTTGAGCCGATCCTTGACGTGGAGAGCTTGAGAGGCCGTATTTCGGTGATTCGAGTTAAGATAAGTGGTGTTTTGCTCTTTCCCCCTTGGCTTGTGTTTTTCTCCAGAACTCTTTTTAACCCTCTTTATATTTGGTAATTAGTGATGTTGAATGATTTGTTTTACCTTAATTGTTGTTATTTGAGGTTTGTGTTGTTGTCTAGTGCTGGTCTTGATAGAAGCATGTTGGGTTTGTTTAGAAAATGAAAAGGGAGAAATTTTGGGTGCTGAGTCAAAATCGACGGAACATCCCGTCGATCGACGGGACCTCCCGTCGATCTGCGGGACCATCCCGTCGATCCTTGGTCTCAGCTGAGTTAGTTTTGTTTTTCTATTTCTCTAAGGAAAAATCGATGGGACATCCCGTCGATCGATGGGACATCCCCTAGATCGACGGAACATCCCGTCGATCGGCGGGACCATCCCGTCGATCTTTTGCCTTAGCTGGGAAGTGTTTTTTTGTGTGTTCTTGAGTAAAAAAATCGACGAGACATCCCGTCGATCGACGGGACCTCCCGTCGATCAGCGGGACCATGCCGTCGATTTTTGGTCTGAGTTGGGTTTTGTGTCCTTCTGATTCTCTAAGTCAGAATCGACGGGTCTTCCCGTCGATCGACGGGTCTTCCCGTCGATCGACGGGACCGCCCGCCGATCGACGGGACAGCCCGTCGATTTTGCCTTTTCCCTTGTTGGAGTTTTTTTTTATGGTTTTGTTTCTCTTCCCCTTTAATGCTCGTTTCTTCCCCTTTTATGCAAATGCAGTTTTGTCTGTGGTCTTCCTTGTTGTTCTGATAAATTCTTTCAGAAAAGTCATTTTCTGTGTATTACCAGAAATCAAGTTTCTTCTTGTGTATTTTGATTCTTGTTTATACCATAGACTTTTTCCAAAATTCTCTCTGTGTATTTCAAGAATTTATTAGCCTTTTTGTCCAGAATTTATTAGAACTTCTGTCCTGAATTTATTAGTCTTTCTGTCCAAAATTTCTGTCCAGAACTCCCTGGTTTTCTGGGTAATGCTTCTTTCTCACTGTATTTAGTAATCTAGCTGAATGTAAAGGTTCTCTTAGTTGTTATGGGCAGCAAATTGCAGCCCTTCTCCTTGAAGAGCCTTTTTCCTGGAATCTAGTTATGCTAGGTTCTCTTGTTAGTTGTATAGTCCTCTTTGACTTATTTTGCTGTGTGATTGATAGTCCTTCCTTTCAGTCCTCTCCTTTTTTGTATGCCTAACCTACGGAGTTTAGGTTAGTGGCTGTTGTTTTTCCCTTATGGATCTTATTTAGCTTTCTTGATCTCCTATTGTCTTTCCCTTGAATTTAGACAGTTTCTATGTATGCATGCTTAGTTGTGCTGAAGGTAGTATGTTAAGACGTTTACTTTGGTTAAGTCATTTCTGACGATTTCATCGTATCTCCCGAATTGTTTCATCACTAATTTAAGTCATTTTTTCCATGTATTCTTGGGTATCTCAAATTATGACGTTGAGCGCGTTGAGTTCATTTTTTGAGACGTTAGCGGAAGTTATGTTTTATTCATCGAGATGTCCCGTAATGTTAAGTGATCATTTGTGGTGTTATTTCGTGGCTTTCGTCCTGTTGTTACGAGAAGTTCGTTGGGAGACAAGTTTGGACTCACCGAGTGTTTTCTAATGAACCGTTGAATAGTATTCTTGTGTTTGGCCTTTGTAAGCATGTCATTTTCGTGTTCCGACACCTAGTCTTGTATGGTGTCGGCTTGCTGAATCTTCAACCTGTTGATAAGTTGAATGTTGATCTAATGATTAACTACTGAATCATGTGCTTGTTATTTTTCTCGTCATGAGTTGTGGTTAAAACCATCTATAATCCTATTTTCCTTCCTGGCACTCTTTTGTTTGGCATGTTGGTTATGAAGAACCATGTTTGCTCTGTTGATTATGAGAGCCAGGTATGCTTTGTTGGAGTCTATTGGTTATGTGAGCTAAGAGTCACCACCAGAGTGCCTCTGTTGGGCTGTTGGTTTGTGTGGATTGGAGCCGCCACCGAAGCACTCCAGTTTGTTTGTTTGGCTGTGGGCGTTTTGTGGAATGAGCCACCGTCATAGTGCCGTTTATTTGTGGATCATACACCCGAGGCTCGTATTGCCCGGCGTTAAATGGTGTTTTTTTCTCGAGCTGATCAGTCTCAAGTGCTTGTAAACATATATGCTGATATATATATGTGTATTATTATATTATATATGGCCATTACTTTTGGTGCAGGCCTTTCTCTTACCGATTGCACTCGTTTGAGATGGCTCGGGTTGTTTCAAGCTAATCTTTGCATAACTGTTAAAATCCCTTTCCTTGCAAATCTATTATTTTACTTTGTTGATAACCCTTTTCTGCTGCTACTTTCTGGTTAGTTTACATACTTGCTCTCTGAGAGTTTTATGTTATGATGCATGAGTTATTTTATGTATAGCAAATTGCAATCTTGCATAGCATGATTTTAATTAAATGCCACATATTTTGGAGATCGTAGAAAATCCTATCTTTACTTATACTAAATTTAGATATGTGCGTATCATTGCTGGACTGTTGATTTTCATGCTCATGTAGGATATTATGAACCTGTTTTTCCGCTGCGTATGTATAGTTTTCAACTCGTGGACTAGTTGATCCACTAGACCGAGGGGCACAGTCCTAAGCTAAAAAATGTAAATTCTCTATTTAACTCAATCATATTCATGTCTTTTATAATTATTCGCAATGAGTGTTTGTCTAAGCATCTGTATTTGTACCTTGCTGGACGTGACATTATAACATGTATTTTTCCCTTGCTCTGATAATATTTATTAAATTTGTGGGAAAATGCGGGTTGTGACAGTTGGTATCAGAGGCAGGTTGGCTGGGTTACTAGGATAGTCTGGTTGGCCCAGTTAACCTCCTGGTGAGAATCGTTATTCATTGCATACACCCATCAATAGGTCATCGGTAGATCTCGGCTGAAGAATGGACACAACACTCATAAGCATGAAAGAAGTATACGAGGCATATTATGTAGTATGAGATGCATAATATGTGTCTGTATATGGATCTTCATAAGTGACAACATACGAATGTTATGTAGTATGAGATGCATAACGTAGGTCGCATGCGTTTCCATTAGATTTTCTTTTTCGTTACATGCGGTAATATGTAGTATGAGATGCATATGATCGCATGTGTACGCCACTCATAGCATGCATTAAGGCCTTTCTTAGACTGCATAGCACTGCATGCACTACATAACATTGCATAAGCACACATGCCAAGCTGGAGATCTACATGATGACACATGTACACTCATGGTTGTAAAAGGAAGATGTTAAGCATTCATGCATTCATATTATATGCACATGAGTCAATAAGATGAAGGTATATCATCATAAGTTAAGCATAACATCATTTCATGAATTCCCAGAGCAAGGTAACAATAAGAGCAGGTATCTACACTTTTCTGATCTGTATCGAGTTAGGAAATTCTAGTTTGCTAGTTGTTGTGTCTTAAGCTACGTGTAGTGAGGTGTTCGTTCATAATTGTAGTCGATGACTACAGAGCGTACTGCGTCAGAGTCGGCCCTCCGGTTAGAGGATGAATCCTCGGGTGCACGCAGTGAGGCGGTGATTGAGGAGTTGTGTTAGAGTAACGAGGCGTTGTCGAGGCAAATGGTCATGATGCAGGCGCAGATTCAGATGTTGATGGCGACTACTTTTGGGCAGTAACTTAGGGTGCAGAACCCTGTTGTGGGTCAGGATGCAGTGTAGAGGAAGGGAAAGAGGAAGGATGACGATAATGGCGCTCTGCTCCAAGTAAGAAGGGCAAGCAGGAGATGGCTCTTCAAGGTGCTCCGAAGAATATCAGGTATTGCACTTTTTGCAGAAAGATGGGGCACAATCTTACCCAGTGTTGGAAGAAGGAAAAGACATGTGAGTATTATAGGCAAAGAGGGCATGATGTGACTCTATATCGGTTGAAGGGTAGGACGTGCTATCAGTGCGGGCAGAAAGGACATGTGAAATCCCGGTGTTCGCAGTTCCAGTCGGTCGGCCAGCGGCTTGCTCTTATGGCTCTGGCACCTCCACCGCCTCAGCAATGACAGTTGGATCGAGGAGAGGCCAAGTAAAATGCAGTAGCGAAGGAGGAAGCACAGTTTTCCTCCCAGGCATTTCAGGTTAGGTTTTGACCTAGTTTATTTGTTGGCTTGCGGTTGTGGATTTAGATTTTTGTTATATCGATTATATGCGAGTTAAGGTAGAGGATGATGAGCGTGCGTTCTTTTCGATTCGAGATTTACTCAATCTTTTGGCTAGAGAGTTTCGCAGTCGGTCATCGTTAGGTTGTTGATCATTTAGCAGATCCCCTTAGTGTTAAGTTTCTCCTCTAGAGACTCCATGGTGTCGAATTAGGGTATTCAGAGTTGTCATATCCTCTTAGGTGATTTCTTAACTTTTGCTAATCTAAAGGTGCTAGACCTGGAGGTTTTCGGCGTAATTTTGGGCATCGACTGGTTGTCTAGATATGATGTTGTTATCCAATGCAAGGTAAAGCGTTTGGACTTCAAGTTGGGCATCGGTTAACCCTTGAGTGCATTTGGCTTTCCGCGCTAGGATTTCTCGATTATTTTTGTGGTGTGTGTTCGGAACTTTTAGATTCCGGTTGTTTTACTTACCTTGTTTCTATGCTAGAAACTTTTTGTAGTTTGCCGTGTATCGAGGATTTTCCTGTGGTGCGAGAGTTCCTTGATGTTTTCCCAGTTAGTCTCCCTGGTTTTCCGCCTGTGAGAGTTGTGGAGTTTGCTTTTGACCTTGAGTCGGGTACTCGTCCTTTTCCTTTTAGGTGATCCCCTCACTTGGGATAGTTGTGAGGTGTTGGATATAGGAGACTTTATCGTGAACCTTGATCAAGGATCAGGTGATCTATTTTGAATGCTAAGAAGAAATCTTATCTGCATCTGTTCTCCTAGCCCTCTTTGATTAGCATTTCTATCCAGCGAGTGTGAGCTTATCTCCCCCTTTTCCATTGTTGATTAGTTCGCGTTCTAAGTTTCAGTTCTAAGTTTCGGGACGAAACATTCTTTTTGATGGGGTGACTGTAACGCCCCTGAATTTTTAGGAATTATTTTATCCTTCTTTGACGTCAATTTTGACGTAAGGGCGTTACGTTAGTGCGAAGTTAGCGGTGCGCTGGCGTTTCCGCGTTCTTTCGATCAAGTCGACCAAATTTTGGAGTGTGCCGAAATTGGGAAATTTGCATTAGAAAATTAAGTTATTTAATTTTAGAAAGGCTCGTCGAAGTTTCGTTGCAATCCGAGCGTTATTAGAGCCCCGATGATTTTCCAAATATTCGTAGAATTTTCATCGCCGCAACTTCAAAAAAAATTATATCTTGAGTTTGGCTTGTCGGATTTTGATTTCGACTTCTCTGTTGGATTCGTAGAGCCGGCTTTCGTCTCCGGTGCGAATTTCATTGGAATCGGCGACAGTTGGTTCGACCCTTCTTTTCTTTTCTTCTTATTATTATTATTGTTATTTAACTTACTGTCATCCATTATCTCTGTATATATATATATTATATTCTTCTTCTTCTCCATCTTCTTCTTTCATAAATTCCCGAACTAGACCAGAGGTTTCGAGAGAGAGAAAGAGGGAGAGTGTGGGGTTTTCCAGAGCTTTTCGACCGCCGCTGACGGAGCTCCGGTGCACAAAATCTTCACTTGAGCATAGATTTGGAAAGCTCTCGCCATGCTCGTCGTGTGCGTGGTAAGTTTTGTCCGTCTCGTAGGTTTTTTGCGCTAGGGTTAGCGACCCTAACCCTCTTTTTTGTCCAAATCTTCGTAGATTCTTCGTGTTTAGGCCGTGTTTGAGCCGATCCTTGACGTGGAGGGCTTGAGAGGTCGTATTTTGGTGATTCGAGTTAAGGCAAGTGGTGGTTTCCTCTTTCCCCCTTGACTTGTGTTTTTCTCCAGAACTCTTTTTAACCCTCTTTATATTTGGTATTTAGTGATGTTGAATGATTTGCTTTACCTTAATTGTTGTTATTTGAGGTTTGTGCTGGTAGTCAATGGCTGGTCTTGATAGAAGCATTTTGGGTTTGTTTAGAAAATGAAAAGGAGAAATTTTGGGTGTTGAGTCAAAATCGACAAGACATCCCGACGATCGACGGGACCTCTCGTCAATCGGCGAGACCATCCCGTCGATCCTTGGTCTCAGCTGAGTTAGTGTTTTTTTTTCTATTTCTCTAAGGCAAAAAATCGACGGGACATCCCGTCGATCGATGGGACCTCCCGTCGATCGGCGGGACCATCCCGTCGATCTTTGGCCTTAGTTGGGTAATGTTTTTTTTTTGTGTGCGCTTGAGTAAAAAAATCGACGGGACATCCCGTCGATCGACGGGACCTGTCGTCAATCGGCGGGACCATCCCGTCGATTTTTGGTCTTAGCTGGGTTTTGTGTCCTTCTGATTCTCTAAATCAGAGTCGACGGGTCTTCCCGTCGATCGACGGGACAACCCGTCAATTTTGCCTTTTCCCTTATTGGAATTTTTTTCTGGTTTTGTTTCTCTTCCGCTTTAATGCTTGTTTCTTCCCCTTTTATGCAAGTGCAGTTTGTCTGTGATCTTCCTTGTTATTCTGATAAATTCTTTCAGAAAAGTCATTTTCTGTGTATTCCCAGAAATTAAGTTTCTTCTTATGTATTTTGATTCTTGTTTATACCATAGACTTGTTGCAAAATTCTTTCTGTGTATTTCAAGAATTTATTTGCCTTTTTGTCCAGAATTTATTAGAACTTCTGTCCTGAATTTATTAGTCTTTCTGCCCAGAATTTCTGTCCAGAACTCCATGATTTTCTGTGTAATCTGCCTTTGACTTCTGAGTATTTAAACCTTTCCAGACTCAGTCTTCTATGTAATTTTGTATCAACTTTCTCTGTGAAGGGTAATGCTTCTTTCTCACTGTATTTAGTAATCTAGCTGAATGTAAAGGTTCTCTTAGTGGTTATGGGCTGCAAATTGCAGTCCTTCTCCTTGAAGAGCCTTTTTCCTGGAATCTAGTTATGCTAGGTTCTCTTGTTAGTTGTGTAGTCCTCTTTGACTTATTTTGCTGTGTGATTGTAAGTCCTTCCTTTCAGTCCTCTCCTTCTTTTTTGTATGCCTAACCTACGGAGTTTAGGTTAGTGGCTGTTGTTTTTCCCTTATGGATCTTATTTAGCTTTCTTGATCTCCTGCTGTCTTTCCCTTGAATTTAGACAGTTTCTATGTATACATGTTTAGTTGTGTTGCAGGTAGTCTGTTAAGACTTCCCTAGGTTTAGAAAAGTTTGTTCTTCCTAAGAATGTGTAATTATTTCTTCTTCTTTTATTAAGCTTCCAGTCGTTTACTTTTGTTAAGTCTTTTCTGACGATTTCATCGTATCTCCCGAATTGTCTCACCACTAATTTAAGTCCTTTTTGCCATGTATTCTTTGGTATCTCAAATTATGAAGTTGAGCGCGTTGAGTTCATTTGTTGAGACGTTGGAGGAAGTTATGTTTTATTCGTCGAGATGTCTCGTAATGTTAAGTGATCATTTGTGGTGTTATTTCGTGGCTTTCGTCGTGTTGTTACGAGAAGTTCGTTGGGAGTCAAGTTTGGACTCACCGAATGTTTTCTAATGAACCGTTGAATATTATTCTGGTGTTTGGCCTTTGTATTAAGCTTATCATTGTCGTGTTCCAACACCAAGTCTTGTATGGCGTCGACTTGCTGAATCTTCAACCTGTTGATAAGTTGAATGTTGATCTTATGATTAATTGCCGAATCATGTGCTTGTTGTTTCTCTCATCATGAGTTGTGGTTAAAACCATCTATAATCTTGTTTTCCTGTCTGGAACTCTTTTGTTTGGCCTGTTGGTTATGAAGAGCCATGTTTGCTCTGTTTATTATGAGAGTCAGGTATGCTCTATTGGAGTCTGTTGGTTGTGTGAGCTAAGAGTCACCGCCAGAGTGCCTATGTTGGGTTGTTGGTTTGTGTGGATTGGAGCCACCACCGAAGCACTCCTATTTGTTTGTTGGGTTGTGAGCGTTTTTTGGAATGAATCATCGTCACAATGTCGTTTATTTGTGGATCATACACCCAAGGCTCGTATTGCCCGACGTTAAATGATGCTTTTTTCTCAAGCTGATCAGTCTCAAGTGCTTATAAACATATATGCTTATATATATGTGTATTATTATATTATATTATATATGACCATTACTTTTGGTGCAGACATTTCACTTACCGAGTGCACTCGTTTTAGCTATCTCGGGTCATTTCAAGCTAATCTTTGTGTAACTGTTAAAAGCTTTTTTCCTGCAAATATAATATTTTTCTTTGTTGCTAACCCTTGTTTATTGAAAAACCTTAGTTTTATTCTTGTTGCCACTTGACCTTCTTGCTGAGCTATTCTTATCTTTTGAATGTCTTAGGCTCAGAGAAGTAGCAGTTTGGGTGGTAGAGTTGGTGTCTTCGGAGCTGTGGTTAGTTGCAGTTGTTCGCTTTCCCCTCACTGTTATGAGGTAGTTGTTCCTTTGCTTCAGTTGTAGCTTTGGTTTCCCAGTGTTAGATTACTTGCTAGTTTTTCTATTGTTACTTTCTGGTTAGTTTACATACTTGCTCTCTGAGAAGTTTTATGTTAGGATGCATGAGTTATTTTATGTATAGCAAATGACATTCTTGCATATCATGATTTTAATTAAATGTCACCTATTTTGAAGATCGTAGAAAATCCTTTCTTTACTTATACTAAATTTAGAGATGTGCATATCATTGTTGGACTGTTGATCTTCATGCTCATGTAGGATATTATGAACCTATTTTTCCGATGCATATGTCTAGTTTTCTACTCGTGGACTAGTTGATCCACTGGACCAAGGGGCACGGTCCTAAGCTAAAAAAATGTAATTTCTCTATTTAACTTAATCATATTCATGTCTTTTATAATTATTCACAAGGAGTGTTTGCCTGAGCGTCTGTAGTTGTCACCTGCTGGACGTGGCATCATAACGAGTATTTTCCCCTTGCTCTGATAATATTTTTTAAATTGGTGGGAAAATGCGGGTTGTGACCGATTTTATTTTTCTAAGCCCAAACTAGAGCTCAAACAAGAAAACTTCATACATGGAAGTTGTAGGTACTGATAAGGGCTACCTCCATAATTTTTTGAGAATTTTCTGGTATTTGTAGATATTTTTAGTATTTAAAAAGGAGGTTAAATACCTGTTTTTAAATTAACAGAGGGCCTTATTATTGAGAGAAAATTCCAAAATAATTAAGGTAGATCTGTAATACTGATCCACAACCACTATAATTAATTAGAAATTTTTGGGTCCCTCATTAAAAATTGATGGAAAAATTTATGATAAATCACTAAAGGCTTTCCACACCCTCTGAAAAAGTTTGGGTATTTTTAAGGTATTCCTGCTATATTTATGAATTTATTTAGCAGCTACGGGTGTCTAAATAAATTAGCAAAGGCTATGGAATTCTCAAAAAGTCCTGAAAAGGTTATGATAACACTTTAAGAGTGTTATAAGCCCATGATAAAAATTGGATGATTTTTGGGTATGATCTGCTATTTTAATGATTTTAAAATTGGGTAATAACTCTGATCCTGAATTGTGAGAGTACCTTTTTCTTAATCAAAACTCGTGGGGTGATCGGTGGATGCTATTTGAACCTTCTGTAAAAGGTTAAAGACTTTTGATTCAAGTTGGTACTCCTTGGAGTTTAATCGAGAATGAAATATGACTAAGTAATATCTTAAAGGCCAATATGACATGAGAAGTTTATGGGGAGCCACTCATGGTAACCATTGTATATAGTTTTAATTTCATGACGTTTGGTCATATCATGTGTTTTAATAAATTGTTAAATGTACAACCTTTATGGTTAATTAAGAGAAATAAAGGCTCAGACAAACCACCATACTCTAAAGAAGATTACAACTTGATAAACCAAGATAAGGAAAGAGAAACTTAAATGGTGATCGGGTTCAAACGACATGAAACCCGGCGGATCCCAAAATTCATCTTAATGTTAATTCAACTATGACGAATATAAAATATGCCTCCTTGAAACAGAGATGGCTCCTTAGAACGGAGATGCCTCCTTGGAATGGAGATGCCTCCTTGGAACAGAGCTGCCTCCTTGGAACAGAGCTGCCTCCTTGGAACGGAGAAGGAACTGCGGTTATTGGAATTTGAGTTGCTTCTTATCATGTCCTTCTTAATTCAGTACTTCAATTATTGCACTTGTTTCAGTATTTTGATTACTGCACTTTATTTCAGTGTTTTAGTTACTATACTTATTTCAATATTACCTATGATTTAGAGTTGACGTGAAGATTAGACATTCCTTCAGGGTCAACCTTAAATAGTGTCAAACTGGCCGCCGCTCTTGGAGCAGAGCGGACAGATCGGTGTTCGGTTTTATTTCAGCATTATGATTACTGAACTTTATTTCAGTGTTTCAGTTACTGTATTTTATTTCAGTATTACCTATGATTTAGAGTTGACGTGAAGATGGGACATTCCTTCAGGGTCAACCCTAAATAGTGTCGAACTGACCGCCACTCTTGGAGCAGAGCGGACAAATCAGTGTTTGGTTTTATTTCAGCATTATGATTTCTGCACTTTATTTCAGTGTTTTAGTTACTGCACTTTATTTCAGTATTACCTATGATTTAGAGTTGACGTGAAGATGGGTTATTCCTTCAGGGTCAACCCTAAATAATGTCGAACTGGCTGCCGCTCTTGGAGCAGAGCGGACAAATTGATGTTTGGTTTAATTTCAGTGTTTTGATTACTGCACTTTATTTCAGTGTTCCAGGTACCGTACTTATTTTAGTGTTGCCTATAATTTATAGTTGACGTGAAGATGAGACATTCATTCAAGGTCAACCCTAAATATCCTTTGAAAAGCTTCTCCAGGCTAGCTTCTGCTTCAGGATAGACATTACTAAGCTTGGATCCCAGACTGATGACCTTAGCAGACAACAAGTTGATTTCCTCGAGGTCTAGCTCTTCTGCATCAGGATCTTGTACTATGAGGGTTGACGGAGGAATGCCTAGAACTGGAGCTGTTTTAAATGTGATCTTTCTCTTCTTCTGATATGCAGGTCTTTTAAGTCTTGACTGACTTCAAGACCCCTTATGTCCTTTTGACCTTTCCTATCCAGGAGTTTAGCCTGAGGGTTCTTTGCAGTATATTTAGAGAGATCAAACAGAGTGCTGGGAATCTGGATTGCCTCTTTTAATTGTTCTTTTTCCACAGCCTCTTTACCCTTATTCAGCCTTTCAATGAATAACCTTCAATTTCTTCTAATTCTTTTTGAGATGCTTCAAATTCATCATGATCCCTTCTTCTAATTTCAACTAGGACTTTGCCAAGCTTTGGGTCATCATATACTTTCATTGTATTTCCAGGAATATCAACATTCTCATAGGTTTTGAAATAAGATTTGTTCTTCTTGAACTGCTTTCTTTGTTTTTTTATATACCTTTCCCATATAGGTATGTTTCTTCCATAACCCCTTCCTCTTAAGTCTCTTCCCCTTCCTCTGTAGTTTCTTCCATCACCCCTTCCTCTGAATGGAGGTCTTCCTCTGGAGGTTGGTGTTGTGATTGTTGGAATGAGTGCTGGGGTAAGAGTAGGAGGGAGCTGAGCTGGTGTAGGAGTAGGATCAGGAGAGAGTTGAGCTGGTGTTGGAGAGGGGGAAGCTGGTGTAGGAGTAGAGTCAGGCTTTACTGAGGATGGCACAATTATTGATTCATCAGAATAAAGCCTAAAATCTGGTGTCTCGGGAATGGGTGAATAATCCCATTCTGAGTACCCCTTCAGAGATTTCCAGTAGTCATTATCATCTGAGAAGAGATCATCCTCCCCCTATTGTGATGGCTCCCCCTGGATTGATGGCAGGGTTCTGGGAGGAGAGGATGATTCAGGTAGCAGAAGAAACCTGGAGGAGATATCTGGCTCTCCTTCTGACACATTGAGAGAGGGGAGATTTGATGTATATACTGAGTCTGGAGGGGTCCTGCTGACACAGTTCTCCCCCTGCTTTATATAGTTGAAAAATGATATAAAGATATCAGCAGGTAGAACTGACAACCTCACTTCCTTTTCAAGGGCCTTTGTTTGAGCAGTAAGAGTATGCAGCCTTCTATGTTGGGCACACAGTTGTCGATAGTAATCCTCTAAAAATTCAAGAAATAGAGAGCAAAACTGAGTAAGCAGCGTTTCTAGGGCTAGATTAACTGCTTCAACAATGTCACTTTGATCTTGAGGAGATGCCATTATTGACCAGTAGGTACCTGCACGAAAGAAAGAAGAGAGACATAGAGAGGAAAATGGAGGAAAGCTAAAGATAGAGAAAATTTGAAAGCACATAGAAACTAATGACTAAGTTGCTTTGAGTAGATGAATTGTCGCAACTTAGGGTTTTATTCGAATCAGTGTCGACAAGAAGTGGATTCATCGCGCCAAAATAGGTCAAAGTGGCTCATTTCTACATGCGCTATGTGAAATCGACGTAACGTAAAGTAGAAATCAATGTGGCTTCGAAAGTAGTCAGCAACTATGATGTCGACGTAAGCGTTGATAAGAATTCGATGCTGCGTCGAGTGTTATTCGAATGAACTATCCCATGCAGCTCTCGAAGCTAACGTCGAGTAGAAATCGACGGTGCGTCGATTTGTATTTGACCAAGCTCTGAATGAACCGTTATATTTTCTCAAAAAATTTATTGTTTTTCCCTGCAATACCTTTCTATGTAAATTAGGTTTTGTTGTATAATATATGTGACCTAAAGAGCTCCATCAAGCATTCCCAGTGCATTAATGAAGAAATTGGGCATGCTTTCATCAAGTGGCTTGGTGAATATATCAGCCCTTTGATTATCAGTGGAAATGTATTGAAGATTGATCTTACCCTTCTCTACATTATCCCTGAGAAAGTGGTGCCTTATATCTATGTGCTTAGTTATGTTGTGGAGAACAGGATTGGAAGCTATATAAATAGCACTAGAGCTGTCACAAAATATTGTGGAGTTCTCAAGACTAAAGTTGTAATCTAACAACTAATTTTGCATCCACAATATTTGTGAGCAGCAGCTATATACTCAGCTTTAGCTGTAGAAGTGGAGACTGAGATTTGCTTCTTGCTAAACCACGAAATCAGTCTAGCACCCAGGAATTGATAAGTTCCTGAGGTGCTTTTTCTATCAAGCATACATCCAGCATAATCTGCATCAAAATAGCCTACTAACTCAAATCCAGATTCTACAGGATACCATAAGCCAAGTTTAGGTGTACCCTTTAGATATCTGAGTATTCTTTTCACGGAGCTCATGTGAGATTCCTTAGGGTCAACCTAAAATCTAGTACATATACATGTAGCAAACATGATTTCTGTTCTGCTAGCTGTCAGATAGAGGAGTGAGCCAATGGCTGCTCTGTAATTTTTCTGATCAAAGGACTTACCCTTCTCATCTCTATCAAGAACAATGTTGGTAGCCATGGGGGTTTTCATTACAGTGGTATTCTCCATCCCAAACCTTTTGATAGGTTCTCTGGTATATTTGGATTGAGATGCGAAAATGTCATTTGCAGTTTGCTTTACTTGGATACCAAGAAAGTAGGATAGTTCCCCCATGCTACCCATCTCAAATCTAAACTGCATTAGGTCAGCAAACCTTTTGCAGAGTTTTTGATATGTTGAGCCAAATATGATATCATCTACATATATTTGTACCAAGAGTAGCTGATTTTATGTGCTCTAATGAAAAGTGTTTTATCCACCTTCCCTCTTACAAAAGAGTGTTCTAAGAGAAAGGTGGATAAGGCCTCATACCAAGCTCTTGGAGCTTGCTTGAGACCATATAGTGCTTTATCTAATCTATAAACAGAAGAGGGGTAAGATGGATTGACAAAACCTGGGGGATGCTCCACATATACTTCTTCCTGAAGAGTTCCATTTAGGAATGCACTCTTCACATCCATCTGATAGACTTTTATTTTCATATGTGCAGCATAAGCAATAAATATTCTGATTGCTTCCAGCCTTGCCACTGGAGCAAATGTCTGGTTGAAGTCAATTCCCTCCTCTTGCCTATATCTTTGAGCAACAAGCCTTGCCTTGTTTCTGGCAATGACTCCAGTTGAGTCCATCTTATTTTTGTATACCCATTTAGTTCTAATTATTGGGTAATTTCTTGGTCTCTCAACTAAGGTCCAAACCTTGTTCCTTTCAAACTAAGCTAGATCCTCTTGCATAGCTACAATCCAGTGAGGGTCACTGTCTGCTTCTTCAAATTTCTTTGGCTCATATTGAGAAGAAGCATTGCAATATTGTTTCATTTGTTAATTGGTTCCTTGTCTTTACTCCAACTTTCAAATCTCTTATAACCTGAGTTGGAGGGTGATCCTTTAAGGTCATCCTTTCTCTTGTGGATTTAATTAATGGATTCACTTCCTCATGAATTTCTTCTTATTCATTGACTGTGGGAGCACCATTTTCATTCATTAGAATGACCTCTGTGTTTGGTAGAGCTGGTGCTCTATTATCATCCTCATTTTTAGCATAATCTTCATCTGAATCATTGTCAGCTTTATGCTTGCCTTTGTCTTGGCAATCTGATGGATGATCCATGATGCTGAGTCTTTCCACTTGATCTGCAAGTTGGTCTTCTTCCTGCAATACAACATTGGGTGAAGTTTCATTCCCCTTGGAGAACGTGTTAGTTTCATCAAATACAACATGCATTGACTCCTCAATTTGAGAGAGCTCTTATTATAATACATATAGGACTTGCTTGATGAGGAGTATCCCAAGAATATTCCATCATCAATTTTCTTGTCTAATATGGTAAGATGACTCTTTCCATTGTTCAGAATGAAGCAAGTACACCCAAAAATCCTAAAGTATGTGATTATAGGTGTCTTTCCCTTCAACAACTCATAAGGAGTCTTCAACTTAATTTTGTGGATGAGACTTCTATTCAGAACATAGTTGACAGTATTCACTGTCTCAGCCCAAAAGGACTTTGGCAAAATTAGATTCCGTCAATAATGTCCTTCCTGATTCAATTAGGGTTCTATTTTTCCTTTCAGCCACCCCATTTTGTTGGGGGCTTCTAGGAGCAGAAAAACTTTGTCTTATCCCTTCATCCTCACAGAATATACAAATTAACTGATTTTCAAACTCAGTGTCATGATCACTTCTAATCACATCAACTTGAGAATTGAATTCAGATTGAATCTGTCTAAAGAATCTTGAGAGGATCTTGAAGGTGTCTGATTTAGCTTTTAGAAAGAACACCCAGCCGAATCTAGAAAAATCATCTACAATGACTAATGTATAGGACTTGCCTGCTAAGCTTTGAGTGGAGATAAGACCAAATAGGTCCATGTGCTATAGATAGAGGGTTCTAGGGGAATCATTCTTACCAATTGGTTTGAATGATGACTTGGTTTGCCTTCCTAGTTGGCAGGCTCTACAAGGATGGTCTTTCTTAAACTTATTAATTGGTAAGCCTCTTACTAGGTTATGTTTGGATAACTTAGCTATTGTCTTAAAGTTCAAGTGACTAAGTCTCCTATGCCACAATTCATTATTTTCTAGGTGGGAGTTAAGCAAACAAACTTCTGACTCAGCATACTCAAAATCTACTACATAGACCTTACATTTCCTAAGTCCAGTCAATACTATTTGGTTAGTTTCAGAGCTAACTATATGACATAAGAACTTGGTGAATACAACTTTGTATTCACCATCACAAAATTTACTAATACTAATTAGATTATGTTGAAGACCTTCATCATAAGCTACCTTAGAGAAGGAGATTTCCACAATACTGAGCACATCATATACTTTGGTCTGACCAGAGTGGGAGTTCCCAAAAATTACCTTAGGGTCATCCTTGGCCTTATAGTTTTCTAGCACATCTTTTGCTCCAGTCATATGCATGGATCACCCACTGTCCAGATACCACTGATGGTTTGTGGTAGAATAGTCTCCTTTCTGCACATGAAATCAAATATTAGTATAGACTCTCGCTTGATGGGGTCTCTTTCTTCTATCATCATATGGAGTTATGAAAGAATAAGTTGGTCTTTCAGTATACCCCTTAAGGTGAAGAAGTGATGATTTATTATGCCAGCAATGTTTGGCTGTGTGCCTAATTTTAGATCAACAAAAACATTTAGGAATATAAGTAGAGAGATGTCTAGATGTTTAACAACTATTCACTGGGAACTTGCGTCAAGAAGAAATCGACGCATCTTTAGAGTTGCATTGAGTGGAATTCGACGTATCTACATAGTTACGCCGATAGTGAGTCGATACAGAATATTGGTTGCGTCGAGTAGAATTTGATGCACCCTCATACTTGCTTCAAATTGATCTCGACACATATGCAGAACTTCGTTGAGTTGCATTTGACGCATCTTTAAAACCGCGTCGAGTTCTATTCGATGCATAATCCCTTTTATTAAGAATTTTG
This sequence comes from Dactylorhiza incarnata, assembly GCA_033032865.1. Lineage (NCBI taxonomy): Eukaryota > Viridiplantae > Streptophyta > Magnoliopsida > Asparagales > Orchidaceae > Dactylorhiza > Dactylorhiza incarnata. The sequence goes on along the minus strand of JAWHQI010000187.1, from coordinate 4,587,895 downwards.
TAATTTTTACCTGGATTTTCTAAGGGGTGTTTACCTAGAATTCCTGTTTGATCAGTTATATCTGCCCTATTGAACACAATGATTTTATTAGGGTAGTTATTTAATTATTCACGAAATTCTAGATTGTTGTTAGTTTATGTTACACTAGGTCTAATGAATACTATAGGGTTTTCCCAGGCAGGTTTGCTAGGGATTATTGTGTTGGTGGATGGGCCTGCTCCTAAACAATCTCATGGAGACATTTTGTGTAATGTCTTTAAGCTTTTGGCTCCTCCCATTGAGTGAGTCTTCAAAGGTTTTTGCCTTTGCAAGCTCTTCTTTTAGGTTTGTGTTTTCAGTAGTTAATGTATCTATTTCAGTTTCTTTCCTATAAATCTGATTTCTTAATTCATAATTAACTGAATACAAATTGTCTTTCCTAAGGTCTTCTAGTTCTTCTTTTAGTGTGTTAAGTTTCTTTTGACTGTTAATATAATCTTGACAAAAATATTTACAACAATCTTATAAAGAAAAATCAAAATTTTTCAAATATGGTTACCTGATTTTCTTCAGTAGAAACTTCTAAAGTCATTAAGCATGCTTCTTCAGCTGCACTCTCTTCATCACTGTCAGATGAAGAAGAACTTGACTCAGACTCTGAGTCACTCCAGGTCTCAGCAATGAAATTTTTCCCCTTTCTTCTTATCCTTCTTTTTGAAGGATTTCTTCTTGTGCTCTTTCTTGCTGCTACTTTTGTCCCTCTGTTCCTCAGGACATTCAGGGGCAATATGCCATGGCTTTCTGCATGATAAGCATATTATTTCCTGCTTTGGGGTTTTGTCATACCTTTATTTTCTTGAGCTCCCCTCCTTTCTTCTGGAATCTTCTGTCTTGACCCATCTTTTGAATCTTCTGGCTAAGAGATTGAACATCTCTTCCTCAGAAGTGGAGGTTTCTCCTTCAGCAACTTTTAGAGCAACAGTCCTTGTACAACCCCGTATTCGTCGAGTGGGTCCCCAGGTCCCAATGGTCCAAAAGGCGTGCAAGTTAGGTCAAGAAGGGCACTCACCCAGGTTAGGAGAGGCAAGGAAGCCTCAGGGCGAGTGCGAGCCTCATCGGCAAGGCACTTGCCCGCTTTGAAGTGCGAATACGTTGAAGGCCAGGTGAGTGAGGCTGAAACCTCACTCACTAAGTGGGTCAAGTATCAGGCGAGTGGTGCCCGCACATACCACTCGCCCAGTGGAATCTAACATGCGAGAAGCCTGGGGAGTAGTGCCTTCACAGACCACTCACCCAGAAGGTTTAGTGACAAGATTACCTAGATACCCTTTGTGGGCTGCCAATAGTCCTTCAGAACAGCGGAGTTAGGCTGTTAGCAGACCAATTTGAGGTGCAATTAGTAAAACCAAAATACGGATTTAGGCTATTTGCAGACCAGACTAGAGAATATATAAATAAACCCTTAAGGGCACCTTGGAGGAGATCCGATCTTTTGAGCTCTCTTCTACTAGGCAGTTATTGGTTGGCTGTTAGTGCCCTCCAAGGTACCCAGCTGAGCATTGGTTTGGGAGGGGAAGTTGTCTAAGCTCTTCTAGGTGTGTGGCGGGACCTCCTCGCTACAACCTTGAGTCTATTCAAAGTTCTTCGTCCACAGTCAAGAGTGCAAGAGAAGGATAAGTAGGTGTAGGCTACACCCCTTGTGGGTCCGAACTCATAGACCGGTTGACGGTTTCAACATTTTTAGTGCGGTGAGCGTGGACCGTAGCCTACACAGGAAAATCTCTAGCTGAGCTCCATAGATGGAGGTAAGGAAGAAAGACCTGACCCAGGCCACTCGCAACCACTCGCTAGTGGGGTGACGATAGGAATGTTTGAAGACTTCAAGCGAGAGGTCCTGCAGACCTTCCATCTCGCATTTGCCGCTAGAAGCGAGTTCGATACACCCACGGTCCCAGTGGTGGCATCCCAGTTGATAGACGGGAATGCACCAGGCCAGCGACCCGGGAAGGAGGCGGTGGTAGAAGGAAATGGGCGAGATCTGCCCTAGCGACAGATTCCCCATCCAGGCGAGTGCTGAATGTGCGAGTGGACTCCGTGAGATCATACCACTCATGGAATGGGAGAGGGAATTCCTTTTTGTGAGATGCAAGGTTGCTTGGCTCAGGTTTGTTTTTGAACTTTGTTTTCTTTTATGATTGGTTGGTGTCAACTTATAAGATGATGATGCTTAGAATGTGAAAAAGAATAGCCCAGAGCAGATCTGCTAACCAGGCTCCCATCTAGCTGGCAGGGTCGTAGGCTCACTCGGTGACAGGTTTTAAAGGTTGGCCCCGAGCAGACCCACTGACCAGGCTCTCACCTAGCTGGCACGGTCGTAGGCTCACTCGGTGGCAGGTTTCAAAGGTTGGCCCCGAGCAGACCCGCTGACCAGGATCTCATCTAGGTGGCAGGGTCGTAGGCTCACTCGGTGGCAGGTTTTAAAGGTTGGCCCCGAGCAGACACGCTGACCAGGCTCTCACCTAGCTGGCAGGGTCGTAGGATCACTCAGTGGCAGGTTTCAAAGGTTGGCCCCGAGCAAACCCGCTGACCAGGCCCTCACCTAGCTAGCAGGGTCGTAGGCTCACTCAGTGGCAAGTTTCAAAGGTTGGCCCCAAGCAGACCTGAAGACCAGGTTCTCATCTAGCTGGCAGGGCCGTAGGTTCACTCGGTGTCAGGTTTCAAAGGTTGGCCCCGAGCAGACCCGCTGACCAGGCTCTCACCTAGCTGGCAGGGTCGTAGGCTCACTCGTGTTGGAGCTTGTGTTCCATATCTCTTAGTTTGAGAATAACAAATCACACTATGTGAAAGATTTCTGATATCAGTTGAAACCTCTGATACCAATTGAAAGTGAGTTTAGATCTTAAAGTCACTCTAGAGGGGGGTGAATAGAATATTAAAAAAGTTTTTCACTTATTTTTATAGCGGAATTAAAATAGTGATATTTATATGTGTATAACAGAGTGAGTTATAAAAACAAAATAAAAACAAAGCACATCACAGTACAGAAAATCACACAAACACAGAGGACACAAGGATCTATAGTAGTTCCCCAATAAACCTGGGTACATCTACTCTTCTACCACCCTTGGTAGGAATCCACTAGGTTTTTGATCAGGTGCCCTATCACCAATGGGGTTTCGATCAGGTGCCCAAAACACCAACTAAGCTTTTGATCAGGTGCTCTAACCAAACTACAGGTTTTTGTTCAGGTGCCCTGCCACCAAGGGGTTAACTTTTGAAGGGAGTTAGAACCCTGTACATAATGGAATAAAGAGGGTTATGAAGTTCTTCTCTGTCAATAATCTGAGAGAAGACTAGTGGAATGTGTTGATGTAAAGCTCCCCCTGTCTGATAGAAATGGTTGACAGTTGAGAATGGAGCTTTCTCTTGAATGTAGATCTTACTTGATAGCTGATGAATCTGAGAGACAAATGTTTCTCAGATTATTATTGCTTTTTTGAAGATTAAAACTTGCAGCAGAAAACTGAGAGAATATTTGTTGATGTTCTCAGAGATTGAGAGAGCTGCTGCTTGAGGAAGATGAAGATTTGAAAGCCTTTTCTTTTTCTTTCTGTATATCTTTCTCTCGACAGTTCCTTTTTTTCTATCTTGTTGTACTGCTGTTATACTTCTTCTTTATTTTTCCTTAAAGAAATCTCTGACTGATTTGAAATTCAAATCTTTTAATTTAAGGAATAAAATATTCAGAAGAGATATTCATGGAACTGCAAATCTGATACGCTTTATTTCTTTTCCTTTTCCATGAAAGTGTCCTTTCCAAAATATGTCAAAGGCTATTTTCTCGAAATATGAGAGTAATAAAAGGAAAGATATAATCCTTGACTTATCTGGAAGGAATAGATCCGTTGCTGATGATCCGAGTTCGGAGAATAGAATAAAACTGATCTATCTGAAATACTGAACTGAATAGAAATTTCGTCGATCTGAATAAATTCGTCGAACACAATCTGGAGTTCATCGATCTCAAGCTGGAGGTCATCGAACTGAGAGATAAAATCTGATAAGCTAGCTAGAATATTGAATTCGTTGAGCTGAGAAGCTATTTCGTCGAACTGAATCAATTCGTCGACCGCTGAGACTTGGTCGAACGCTGAGACTTGGTCAACTACTGAGACTGAAGTTCATCAACCACTGAGACTGAAGTTCGTCGATCGCTGAGATGTTGCAAGATCGTCGAACGCAGGAGCATGTCGTTTGTCGAATGCAAGAAGCATTTCGTCGAACGCAGGATGGAGTTCGTCGAACGCAGAAACTGAACTTTTCCTTAAGTTCTAACAGCCTAAAACCTTGACCCATTAGACTATACATTGGGGTCAACTTAGTCCTAGTCAACAGATAGTGATCCAAGCCCAAATCAGTAATAGGGTTGTTCCAACACTATGTATTTAATCTTGCTTGTGTTTATAGTGTGCAGGTACTATAGTTAAATAACCCTACGAACATGATGCTGATTAATGATGATTCTCTGATTAGAGAGCTAACGCCCCGTGTTAATAGTTAATGACCCGCGTTAACTTTCGTCGAGAAAGAATCCGTCGAGATGAAATGACGTCGAGAAGGAATCCGTCGAGAAGCCAGAGACAATGCCAGCGTTGGAGTTAACGCTCACGTTGAGTCCGTGATCTGCCACGATCCCGACGGTTGCATGATCTCAGCAACGGTCGTACACGATCCTTAACACTAGCGTTAACTCTTAACTCCACGCGTTATCTCTCATGTCTATTTAAAGGCCTGATTTCATTGCTCAAAGTTATATGCATTCAAGCATTCATTCCAGAGTTCTGAGAGAGCATTTCATCCCGAATTCAGAGAGTACTCCCAGCACCACCATTATGGAACAAGAGTGAGAAGGAGATTTTCAATGGTCAAATTTGAAGAAGGACGCTCGCTTCAACTCCGATGATGATCATTATGTGTCTTCAACATCTTCTTCAGCGCTCTTCAATATAGAGAGTCATTTGTTCTGAATTTTCATTTATCTTTTCTTTATTTTCTTGTAACGGTAGTGAATTCACCGTCTTGCGTGTGACGACTAGGCCGGGTTCGGTTTAGGGGAAATTCATTGCCTTGTGTGTGGCGACTAGGTCAAGGGTAGATCTAGGGGGTGGATAGAGGCCTTATCTGGGGAAAGATAGGTTATAGCCAACCGGTCCTTGGGAGAAGGACCGGTGAAGGAACAAAAAGTATATTTTACTTTTTTGCCTTTAATTTCAAGCGTTATTGAAATTTTATCTTGTAATTCCCTTTTGAAATTTAATGTTCGTTTTCATTATCTCTGATTTTCTGGAATTGTATTTCATTTAGGATTTCAAAAGTAAAATCACTTTGTCATATTTCTATGAAAATTATTTTCTGGAGTGCTAACGCCCAGCGTTGACTCTTTACGCCTGACATTAGCAACATAATCGAAATGTTTCTATTTTTGAAAAATCACTCAGTTTATTCCAAAAATAGTAAACCCCTTATTCACCCCCCCCCCCCCCCCCCTCTAAGGGCGCCATTAGATCCAACAACTCGATGGCAGGTTTCAAAGGTTGGCTCCGAGCAGACCCGCTGACCAGGCTCTCACATAGCTGGCAGTGTTGTAGTCTCACTCGGTGGCAGGTTTCAAAGGTTGGCCCTGAGCAGACCCGCTGACCAGACTCTGACCTAGTTGATAGGGTCGTAGGCTCACTCGGTGGCAGGTTTCAAATGTTGGGCCCGAGCAGTCCCGCTGACTAGGCTCTCACCTAGCTGGCAGGGTCGTAAGCTCACTCGGTGGCAGGTTTCAAAGGTTGGCGCCGAGTGGACCCGCTGACCAGGCTCTCACCTAGCTGGCAGGGTCTTAGGCTCACTCTGAAAGTGCACAGTGTGCCTCTGAGAATCCTCTAGAATGGGGGGTGAATAGAGATTTAAATTAATTTCTATCCTAGCTGTGAAAACAATAAAATAAACTAAGGATTTATGCACAACAAGATCACGGGCAGAATAATAATGGTGCAGGAAATAAAGTACAGAATAAAAAGAACTTGCGGTGGCACAGAAAAGCAATCCACCTAGTAGGGATGCACCACAGTGCCTGAGTCTTTTGGTAAGGAGACTCTCACAACCACTGATCTTTTGACAAGGAGATCATGAACCACCAGATCTTTTGATAAGGAGATCTTGAACCACCAGATCTTTTGATAAAGAGATCTTGAACCACTGAATCCTTTGGAAGAGGGATTCTCAAAACTCTTGACAGAAGGTGTAGGGAAAGAAGAGTAAGAAGGAGAAGAAAGGTTCAGAAATCTATTTTCATATTTCTGTAACATCAATTCTTGTGATGTTGTTGTTTGAGTGCTCTTCAGAATCTGTATCAGATTAACCCTATCTTTTGATAGTGATGATTGCTAGGGTTGTTAAGCTTTTGATCCTTCTGCTCCCTACTCTTAAAATAGAACTGTTGTTATATGATTTTGATGAAGAAGCAGCAGCTGTTTCACTGAGGAGAGAAAATATTCTTCTGTTGTTCATTCTTTCTTGTATACTCTCTGTTAGGGTTCCCTAAGAAAAGAAGAAGGAGAAGAGAAAGCCCTGATGAAACAGTATGGACGATTGTGATAAGTGCCCTGCATTTCTCTTTCTTCTCATACCTTTTATTGTCCTGTTCAATTTTTGAACTTGATTCCTTTTCTGGTAAGACCTGAAAAGGTATTTTTGTCTGGACATTTACTTCCTTCTTTCCTTCTTTAATTCCCAACCCGTCCACCAACATAAAGCTTGTTTCCAAGAAAGCTTTTCTATGTCCTCTGTTAATTCTTCATTCCATTTGAGGTAATTAAGGAGGCGTTAGGGAACAGTCTGGAGTGAGGTGGGTCATGAGAGAGGGTCCAAAATGACAGCTTAAAAGGTTTCCCTTTTCAGACTGTATTCGACGTAGCGTCTAGTTATCTTCCTCTCTTATCGACGCAGTTTTGAGTTCTTGTTGTAGCAGCTTTGAATTCATCCTCGCTCTGACTGAACTCTGCTAGTCGATGTTGCGTCGATACCCAATTGACGTAAACGTCGAGTTGATGGCTTGCCTCTGAACTTCATTATCTGCGCCGAGAAGAAGTCGACGTTGCGTTGACTTTAGATGGCTTCGACATATATTTACTTTTGCGTTGAATTGAAGTAGAAGTTGCGTCGACTTCACAGAGTATTTCGCCAGGTCCATGGCCTCTACGTCGATATCTATTCAACATAACGTCGACTTGATCTACTCCGACAGAAAGAGTATGTTACTTGGACTTCTAGTCAGAGTAGCGTCGACATCCATTCGATGTTGCGTCGATTCCTATTCGACGCAAATATTAACTTCACCAAATTTGTGTTTCTCTTCATATGGTCTTGATACCCTAGGTTGAGTGTGACATCTTAAGACATCTAATGACCAGATTACCCTCACTATACAATGGGTAATTCAATCCTAAGAGATAAAATCACTTTTAGGTAATTTGTTAAGTTAAATCAAAGGGTTTTTCCCAACACACTCGGTGGCAGATTTCAAAGGTTGGCACGAGAAGATGTTGCAATGTTTTTGAAAGTGATGAGGCACGACTGAATCCCACAACCATCTACAGGAAGAGAAAATACAAAGACCTAAGCAGCGTAGCTTAGAAGTAGGTGTTCTAAGGTAGGTGCAACGAAGTGTACGTGGAGATATCAGTCTTCGAATCAACGGGAGCAGACCCGCTGACGAGGCTCTCACCTAGCTGGCAGGGTCATAGGCTCACTCGGTGGCAGGTTTCAAAGGTTGGCCCCGAGCAGACCTGCTGACTAGGCTCTCACCTAGCTGGCAAGGTCGTAGGCTCACCCAGTGGCAACCAATGAGGAAGGCAAGGTATGAAAGGAAAATCCAATAAGGGGAAGATTGACACAAGATAAGTCTCAGTATGAGGTAGGCGAATGGTTCCCATCATAAAGGACACTCGCCGGCGAATGGTATCAATCGAGAAGGGCACTCGCCCGGCAAATGCCCCATGGGGTGTTAGCCAGCCATGGTTCTCGGCGTAGTTACGCTCTCGGCATAAATCAACGCAACCACCTAAGTCCTAAAAGGGCAGGAACACGTGCGAAAGGGTTGTGACCGTGTGCCGCACCTGTGTGGTGAGAGCATATGGGTCACGACCTAGGACTAAGGGTCGGCAGTATGCAAATGAGCAAGTGATGCGCGAGTATTCGGGAGAGAGTATGAGAGCACACAAGTGCGTGAACTATTAGCGGATGACAATAAGTAAAATAGATAGAAAAATCACAGAAACGGAGAAGCAAAAACCTTTTCATTTATTTTCTTTTATAAAAGTGTTACATGTAATAGGGAAGGTCTCGCATTACAATTTAAAACAGAAAGAAAAGAGATGCAGATCTTCAGGGGGGTTGTCGGCCTTCTTGCTGGAGGATCCGCTGCTCGCACCAGGAGAGGGTAGGCAGCCAAACTCCAGCTCAGGATCAGTCTCATCCACGTGGTCGCCCTGCCGAGAGAAGAGCTCAGGAAGCACATGGCGAGCTAAGACATTTTTGCCCTCTTCCTTCAGGAGCCCGACCCTTTGAAGCACCTTCAGCGCTTGCTTCATTGTCCCTTGAGCCGTCTCCTGCATCAGCGCTTTGAGCTCGACATTGGATTAATAATGTCAAATTCCCCTCTCTGCGAGAGGTGGCGCGGCAACGGCATCTCGCAACTTTTTATTCTCGGCCTCCAGCTCCTGGATCCTTTCCTTGAGGATGCCCGCTCGAACAAGTAAGGTGTCATAGTTGGCAACATCCTGCGAAAAGAGAGAAGATTAGCACAGGGGGAAAGAGGCAAGGAAGCGCGAAAGCTTAAGTTACTACGGAGAGCTTTGCTTACCTCTCGTTCGGGACGGCTGGCAAGAAGGGCCTCAGCGGTCGCCAACTGCTGCTTCACGGCCAGGACCTCGGAGGAGGCGAGAGCGCGTGTCCTTTCAACCTCGGCTAGGTTCCGTGCAAGGGTCATGCTACAGCGCGAGGACATGTGAGTCAACTCGAGAGCGCGCAATAGAGCCTGCGAACCCTCAAGCGCGAGTGTCTGGGTGGACTCGGCATCGTAGATGGTGGCGTCCTCTCGGCTGTAAAGCGCAAAAGAGAGGCCATAGGACTCGCCGCTGGTGGTATCCTTCTCTATCCAAGATGGGAGAAGAGTAGAGATGGAGACCCGGTTGGCCTTCCGATCCCACTAGAGCAGGGGCTCACTGGCTACATCTGCGTACTTCTCGCCGAGGGGGAAATTTCGATGCCCTCTTGGCAACGGCCCTGAGGAAGAATCTGTCAGCGCGCTAGCGGTCTTGGCCGCTGTGTCCGCCGTGGCAGGAGCACTTGAACCAGGGGTCTCGTCCGCTACCGCCTTTCCCTTGGCGGCTGAAAAAGGCTTGGACCACTTGGAAGGGGAGCTGGTGGCCGTGTTAGGCTTTCGCTTCTGTCTGTTGGGCTTCGCGGGAGCCATATTCTTGCGACAGGCCTCGGTTTTGGACCGCGCGAGAAAGAGGGCGGCATCGGGGGCGATCTCCCCGCCCGCATTCGGCGGATGGAAGGGGAGGTCTCGAATCCCTGCATCAAGAGAATCAAGTAAGGAAAAATAAAATGGATAAGCGAGAGCTAGGGTTGAATTGGTTCGGCTTACCCTCTCCTAGCTGGACTGGCGGTAGCGAGCTGACATGCTTCCGCAGATGCACGACGTTCATGCCATGGTTCTGGATGAACGTGTGGAGCTTGGCCTCGTAACCTCCTAGCGTTGGAGGCCGATAGGTCTACTTGTCCTCCTGCACTGGCGTGAGGAGGGTGTTGTCGAAGCTCCCGGTCACAAAGACGAACCGCCAAACCCAATCATGGTTCTTGTTGGCGGTACCGCTGACCTTGAGCGGGTTCTGGCCATAGAAGAAGGCCACCCCGCTTTTCGCTCAAAAGTTGAAGAGCATGCGAAAGATCGGGAGGGAGAATTCGATCCCCTCCTTCCGCAGGTAGCAGGCGAATGCTACCAGCATGGCGAAGGAGTTGGGGTTAAGCTGCGCGGGAACTATGCCGAAGTAGCAGAAGGTCTGGGGAAGCTCGGGCCAGAGGGGGAGGCGGAGTCCAACCTCGAAATGCTCCAGGGGGATGGTGAGAGTATTGGGCGAAAGTTGGTTGATGCGGTCACAGTCTCCAGGGTGACGCGCGGTGAACCTCGACAGGATGTAATCGATAATGGTCGAGGTGAAGTCCTCTTCGAACAGGTCGCAAGTGGCAAAATTGTGGTTGAGGAACGATTGGGCGCACTTGCTCCTGCCATCGGGTTCGAGGGCCATCGCGCGAAAGAGAAGTTGCAGAAAAATCTGGAGAGAGGTGCGAGTGTGAATGCAAAAGCAAGGGGGGAAGAAGGAATATAAGCAATAAATGCGGTAGGTGGGGCTGACTATTTATAGAAAAGTAAGGAAATCAAGACCATTCTGAGGTGTGGGGGTGCAGATAGCAATCTCGCTACCCCCGACGTCTCGGGATTCAAACCATCCCCCACCTCTGTCCCACTCGCTACTGAGTGGCAAGGGTCGCGCGCAGTGTAACAACCCAGCCCAACCACCACACTGAAGGGCCGGCAACCCGGCTCACAGGCCGGTCCATCTCCGCCCGCTTTTTTACAAGGGTTGCAGCCCATACACCCCAACGCATCCGTCTGGCCCTATTTCTCAGGCACAGTGCGTTGTTGAGGTCAGGTTTCGATCCCCTGACCTCCTAGATAAGGACTCCTTCAACCGAGTCTTCTCTAGGAGGTTAGGGGATCGAAACCTGACCTCAACAATGCACTGTGCATGAGAAACAGGGCCAGACGGATGCGTTAGGGTGTATGGGCTGCAGCCCTTGTAAAAAATGGGCGGAGATGGACCGGCCTGTGAGCTGGGTTGCCAGCCGGCCCATCAACCGCGGCAGCCAGCCCACTGGGGTGGAGATGGACCGGCCTATGTGCCGGGTTGCCAGCCCTTCAGTGTGGTGGTTGGATCGGGTTGTTACAAAAAAGTGCCCTTTTTATGTAACGGCCCAGCCCCAATCTACCACACCGTGACCTTTTAGACACCAGTGGGCCTTTGGCTATTCCGGACCGCTACAAGGCTGCAGCCCAGACACCCCAATGCATCCCTGGCCTGTTTCTCAGCACAGTGCGTTGTTGATGGCGGGTCTCGATCCCCCGCCACCCTTGAGCAAAAACCTTCAATAGTTCTCATCACCAACTGAGCTAGTGCATTTTGATATTGTTCTTGTTAGGAATGGCTTCTAGGCGTCGGCCCGCAAATCCTGTTCCCCGGTCCGAGGGTGAGACATCGGGTGCGAATAGTGAGGCAGCGATTAAAGAGCTGCGTCTAAATAACGAGACTTTGGCGCGGCAGTTGGTCACAATGCAGGAGCAGGTGCAGACGTTATTGGCTACCACTCAGCGGCAGCAGCCCGAGACTAGTCAGCCGGAGGCTGTCCGTCCTGCACCCCTTGTTCCCCCTGCTGAGTTGCCGCCAGAAATGAATTTTATCTCGCATTTCCAGAGGCTAGGACCCCCGACTTATGATGAGAGGGCGGACTTCATGGCGCTTGATGATTGGATCCTAGCAATGGAGGAGATGTTCTCGTACTCTGGCACGACGGCGAACCAGAGAGTGATGATTGCTGCCTTTCAGTTGAAGGGTTTGGCAAAAAGTTGGTGGATCCGGGAGAAAGAGGCTCTTGTAGAAGGTTGCTCGTGGGAGCAGTTCAAGGGGAGGTTGTTGAAGAAATTCCTGCCATCAGTCGAACAGGATCGCCTGATGAATAGCTTCTTACATCTGAAGCAGTGACAGCTCACAGTAAGGGAGTATGAGGTCGAGTTCTCCAAGCTGAGCAGGTTCGCCCCGGATTTGGTTGCTTCCGAGGAAAATCGGGTGAAGAGATTTTTGGGAGGTCTTCGCAGTGAGATCCAGCAGTTGGCCAGTGCTTACAAGTCCGTGAGCTTTGCGGATGCGGTGGAAGCAGCGCTGAAGGTAGAAGCGATCGAAAATGCCAAGAACAGAGGAAAGGAACTTAGGAAGGAGAAGCGAAAGGCAGGCGATGGGGGCAACTCCGCCCCGAGTAAGAAGGGGATGGTTGTGTGCAGTTTCTGTGGCCGTGTGGGCCACCCCTTCGAGAAGTGCTTCAGGAGGCAGGGTGTGCAGGAGCATCAGCAGCTGATGGCGCTTCAGGGTGCCCCAAAGAAGCCCCTCCTTTGCACCTTTTGCAATCGGGCAGGGCATGATACCGCTCAGTGTTGGAGGAAGGACAAGGTCTGTGGGCACTGCGGGCAGAAGGGCCACGGCGCGACTCCGTGCCGGTGTAAGGATAAGTCCTGTTTTCAGTGCGGTCAAAGGGGACACTTGAGGTCCAAGTGCCCGCAGCTCCAGACTGCCGGCCAGCAGTTTGCGCTCCCAGCCGCGGCTCCGCCACCGCCTCAGCAGTAGCAGATAGATCGAGGGAAGGTAAAGTTAAATGCAGTGACAAAAGAAGAAGCAATGTGCTCGAACTAGGTGATATCAGGTTCGTCCTCGTTTTCGTTATAGTTTAATCTTGTTATGATAAATTAGTCGCTATAATAATGCCTCATCCTTGTGTTGTCGTGTGTCTATACTGCTTTGTTAGGCGAGTTTAAGGTTCAAGACTGTTGGGCGCATGTTCTTTTTAACTCTGGTGCCACTCACTCTTTTGTGTCCAAGAGGTTTGTTGATCGGCATCGCTGGGCCTTGGAGCGAGTCGACGATCCGTTTCGTGTCAAGTACCCATCCGGATATTCAGTGGTGTCATATCTGTGCGTGAGGCAGTGTCCGGTCGTGTTGGATGGATTTTGGGGATATGCAGATCTAAAGGTGAACGACTTAGAGGATTTTGACATGATCTTGGGCATGTATTGGCTAGCCCGTTATGACATCGTGATCCAGTGCAGGGATAAGCGTCTGGATTTCCTGATGGATGATGGCCAGCCCTGGAGCGTGTTCGGCTTCCCGCGTCAGACTTCCTAAGTTATGTCGGTGGTCTGTGCCCAAGCTTTGGCGGAGTTTTATGGCCGAGTCTGCGTTGTTTCTGTTTTGCTTGCGGCTTGTGCATCGGTGCCATGTGTGGAGGACATTCCTGTGGTGCGAGAGTTTTCGCACATTTTTCCTGACAACCTTCCTGGTCTCCCTCCTGAGCGAGAGGTTGAGTTTGTGATAGATTTGGAGCCCGGGACTCGCCCTATTGCGAAGGCACCCTATCGTATGGCACCGCGGGAGTTGGAGGAGCTGCGCACTCAGTTGGATGAGCTTCTGCAGCTTGGTTTTATTAGGCCGAGTTCGTTGCCTTGGGGTGCGCTAGTTCTGTTTGTAAGGAAGAAGGATGGGTCGATGAGGCTTTGCATCGATTACAGGGAGTTGAACAAGGTCACTATCAAAAATAGATATCCGTTGCCGCGGATTGATGACTTGTTCGACCAGTTGCAGGGTAGCTGCGTGTTCTCGAAGATCGACCTTCGGTCCGGTTACCATCAGTTGAGGATTCGCGACTCAGACGTTCCGCGAACTGCTTTCCGGTCGCGTTACGGACATTTTGAGTTCCTGGTGATGTCCTTTGGGCTGACGAATGCGCCCTCTGCTTTCATGGATCTGATGAACAGGGTATTCCGGGACTTTCTGGACCAGTTCGTGGTGGTTTTTATTGATGATGTGCTGATCTATTCTTCGAGTGAGGAGGAGCATGCTCGGCTTCTGCGACTGGTGATGTCTACCTTGAGGGCACACAAGTTGTATGCCAAGCTGAGCAAATGCAAGTTCTGGCTTTCACAAGTCTCTTTCTTGGGTCACGTGGTGAACAAAGGTGGCATCTCTGTGGACCCAGCGAAGGTCGCTGCTGTTTTGGACTGGAAGAGGTCGTCGTCGCCGAAGGAGATCTGAAGTTTCCTGGGTTTAGCTGGCTATTACCGGAGGTTTGTGGAGGGCTTCTCAGGCATTTCCGCGCCTCTGACTAGGTTGACGCGAAAGGAAGCGGCTTTCGATTGGAGCGAGCAGTGCGAGGAGGCCTTTCAGGAGTTAAAGAGGAGGCTATGTTCCACCCCAGTTTTGGCTCTCCCGGTTGAGGGAGTGGAGTTTCAGGTCTACGTCGATGCTTCGCTGATAGGCCTTGGGTGCGTCCTCATGCAGGAGGGCAAGGTCATTGCGTACGGGTCGAGGCAGCTAAAGGTGCATGAGCGGAACTACCCGACGCATGATTTAGAGTTTGCTGCGGTGATATATGCTCTGAAGCTGTGGAGGCACCTCTTGTATGGGGTGGTGTGCAAGATCTATTCAGATCACAAGAGCCTGATTTACGTGTTTTCTCAGCGAGAGCTGAACCTGCGCCAGCGTTGGTGGATGGAGTACGTGGCTGATTATAATGTGGAGATCCTCTATCACCCTGGCAAGGCAAATGTGGTGGCGGATGCCCTGAGCAGGAAGTCAGCTTCTGTTTTCGGACTCTCTGTGCAGTCCCTAGTGGAGGAGTTTCTTTTGATGAGCATCGCGGTGAAGCCAGTGGTGGTCCATCTTGTTTGGAGGTTGAAGAGCCGTCCTGGATTGCTTTGACGAAGCTGCACTAGAAGGATGATATGGATTTGCAGCACCTCCGGAGCAGAGCTGAGAGAGATGAGTTGCCGGATTTCTCGATCGATGTTGAGGGTACCTTGATGTACCGTAGTAGGCTTTGCATACCCATAGTGGAGGAGATTCGAGCGAAGATTTGTGAGGAGGCTCACGACTCCAGCTTATCGTATCATCCTGGCTCTACGAAGATGTATCGTGATATGAAGCAGATCGTGTGGTGGCCAGGCATGAAGGGCGATATTGCGAGGTTCGTAGCGCAGTGTTACACTTGTCAGGGCGTCAAGGCAGATCATAGGAGACCCGGGGGCAAGTTGACACCGTTGGATATTCCCTTGTGGAAGTGGGAGAGCATCTCCATGGACTTCATTACTGGTTTGCCGAGATCCCCTCGGGGGCATGATGCAGTGTGGGTCATCGTTGACAGGTTGACCAAGTGTGTTCATTTCGTGCCGTACAAGACTGGTTATTCTATGGAGAAGATTGCATCTCTGTATGTGCAGGAGGTCATTAGACTGCATGGAGTGCCCGCGAGCATAGTGTCTGATCGTGATTCCAGGTACACTTCCCATTTTTGGCAGAGTCTGCAAGGGGCATTGGGCACCGATCTCAGGTATTCTACAGCTTATCACCCACAGACGAATGGGCAGACAGAGAGGGTTAATCAGATCATGGAGGATATGATCCGGTGTTATGTTCTAGAGCATGGAGGAGCTTGGGATGAACGCCTTGGGCTCATAGAGTTCGCGTACAATAATAGTTACCAGGAGAGCTTGCAGATGGCTCCGTTTGAGGCTCAGTATGGGAGTAGATGTCGGACTCCCCTGTTTTGGGCTGAAGTGGGCGAGAAGCCTATTCTGGGTCCTGATGCTTTGGAGGAGATGAGCGTTGCTGTGACGCAGATCCATGAGAAGCTCCGGGTAGCTCAGGAGCGCTATGAGAAGTACGCCAATCGGCGTAGGAGTGAGTTGGAAATTGCGGTGGGGGACATGGTATTCTTAAAGGTGTCCCCGATGGCAGGTGTTAAGAGATTTGGGAAGAGCCACAAGCTGGACCCCAGGTATGTAGGCCCATTCGAGATCGTCGAACGCATCGGGGCTTCTGCTTACAGATTGGTGTTACCTGCCTCTTTCCCCGGTGTGCACGATGTTTTTCATGTGAGCCAGTTGCAGAAGTGCGTCCGAAGTGATCGCCATGTGCTGGATTCCGTGCCAGTGCTGCAGCCCAATCTGTCGTTTGTAGAGCAGCCTGTTCGCATTTTGGAAAGGCAGGATCGAGTGTTGCGGAGGAAGACCATCCCTATGGTGAAGATCCTCTGGGATAATCAGGATGTTCGGGGTGCGACCTGGGAGCTAGAGTCAGCGATGAAGGAGTCCTATCCTCACCTTTTCAGCAAATTTTCCCCGGAAAGTTTCCGTCTCCTGCGTTTTTCCTTGTTTGGTTTGGTTGTTGCAAAGTTTCGGGGCGAAACTTTTTGTTAGGAGGGGTGGCTGTAACGCCCCAGGTTTTTCTTATAGTTAATTCAAGTAGGGATGTGCTAGTAAAGATGGTTTAAATATTAAAGTTGTCGTTGCGTGGCATTAGCGCGGAGGGCGTTACCGCTTCGTGTTTGTCGTCGTTCGATGAGGTTGATGATAGGTTATTGCGTGAGTGCGTATAGGCGGTTTTGACCTCAATAAAGAAATATGGGTTTATATATATACATATATATGTATGTATATATGTCAATATATATATACATATATATTTACATATATATATATGCATAGAAGCATACATTTGGTCGTTTGGGTTACTTTTGCTGCCTCATTCCTCCCCCCCCCCCCCCCCCGATATCTTCTGCTGCCGAGCGCGAAAGGGAGGCGATTTAGGGTTTCGGCGTTGGGATCGACGGAGGCGGCGTTTTGGAGGTCGTCGGAGCTTGGTTCCTTCGTCGGTATTGTGAATCGGTGAGCCCTCATCGTCGGGGCTAGGGATTTGGTCGGCTCTCGGCAAGTTGGTCGTGATCCGGCGAGACGCTGGTTGAATCCGAGGCAAGGAAACACTTCCCCCTTCTCTCCCTCTTAAATTCTTTACTGCCCTTAGTATTGCTAAAATGGATGTGTTGCGGGTTGCTGCCCTTTTTGGTTTATCTCTGTTGGAGGGGGGCTGCGGCTTTCGTTTTCTGTTGAGGGGGCTGCTGCTTTCATTTTCTGTTGAGGGGGATGTTGTTTTCTTTTTCTGTTAAGGGCTGATGTTGCTTGCTCCAATTAGGGATGCCCCTTTGTTTTCTTTTTTTAAGAGGTTGTTGCTGTTCTTTTCTAGTTATTAGAGGGGGTTGCCTTATCACACTCTATAGGGGCTGCTGCTTTGGGAACTTTAAATGAGGGGCTGCTGTTTTATCTTGGTTTTTCCTGATTAATATGGGTTGATGTTTCTTGTTGGCCTGCTGCTGCTGTTGTTGTTCTTGGCCTGCTGTTGATGTTGTTTTGTTGGCCTACTTTTGCTGTTTTGCTGGCCTGCTGCTGCTGTTTGTTGGCCTGCTGCGGCTGTTTAGTTGTTGGCATGCTGCTGCCCTGATGGGACTGCAGCTGCTATTTGCATCTAATTGGGGGTTGCTCTTTGCTTCCTTTCTTATGGGGCTGATGCTGTGAGATCCTTGGAGCTTTTCCTTTCTTTTGGGCTGTTTGCATCACCCTTGGGTTTTATTACTTGCAAATTTCCACGCGTTTTGCTTATAAGTAGCTAGTAATGCATGATAGTGTGGTAGTTCTATTTGCTAACTCCGTGACTTACTTAATTGGTTGAATTTGGACGGTTGCGGCCAATTTATTTTGTTACACGAAATCTTCTTTGCCAACTCGTGTCGATATGAGAAGCCAGACCTTAAATTCCCTGGGGATTTTGTTTCTAATTCCTGGCGAGTCGGGAAAAGTAGAGGCCAAGCTCCTCTGGGAATTTCTGTGTCCAGCTCCCGATGATTCAATGAAGCCTTTATATCGCTAAACTTGAAAGAGGTGTAGATAAACTTTGGCTTCGAGCTTTATGTCCGTACTAGCTGTCGGTGGTTTCACACTTGTAGTAAGATATCAATGTTATTGTATAGTTTCATTGCTTATGTACCTGTAGCAGATTTACTCCCCATATTAAGCATATGACCCTCCTTGAGCGTCAGACCCCGTATGCTTCCAACAAGTCTCGTGGGATTTGATTTGAACTGGAGTGTGGGTGGATGCAGGGGCCCCCAACACAGTGGTTTGGACTCATGCGTGGGTGGACGTAGGAGCCCCCACCACAGTGGTTATTTTTGACTGGAGTGTGGGTGGGCGTAGGGGCCCCAACACAGTAGTGGTTGTTTGGAGTGTGGGTGGACGTAGGGGCCCCCACCTAAGTTCCTTGACTTGTTGTGCAGTAGCTGGGTTTGACTCGTGCTTTCCTTCTGGTTACTTTACAGTTTCTCCTTTACTTCTGTTGTTTTCTTGCACCCTTTGGGCTGAGGCATTCTTTTCTTATGGATGCCTCGGGTTCAGGTTCGTAGCTGCCGCCGGAGTTTGAGCGGGGTCGATCAGTGCCCTGTCGAGGCCTTCCTCTCTTGTAGGTAAGGATACAGTTTCCTTTGTTGTAGCCTTTCTTTTTTGGACTGTTGACTCTCTTTCTTGCGGGTTTGTGTCAGTTGTTGGCGCTCGTATGGCTTTTGCTTAGTTTACTTGCTCATGCTACTGCTAGTTTCTTTCTTCTACCTAGTTATTTTGTACGTGTACACTCTGGGAAAAGCTTATTTTGCTGGGTATTCATGAAGTTCTTTTAGCAAAGAAAACAATTTGTTCTTTAGCTGCTTTGTCACTCTTACTATTAAGTATCACATATTTGCAAAACTTAAACCAAAATAAAATGATATTTCCTCATTATATACTAAATTTAGTCCTACGTTCGCCCTGGAGACGTCTCTGGTCTTCAGCGCCGTTAGGAATAAAATGAACTTATTTTCTTCTGTTGTGTACGCGCATCTTTTATAAAGAGCGGCTATGTAAACCGCAGGGCTGAGGGGCATGACTTCCTAACCTAATGAAAATAACCTTAAAAGATAATTCCTTTTGTTTATGCACACCTTTTCTCGTTAAAATGTTCGTTGAGTGCTCGCCTGAACGTCTGTAGTTGTCCCCTACAGGACGTGGCATCATGACGTGTATTTTCCCCCTTTACTCTGATATCTTAATTTATTAACGGGAAAATACGGGTTGTGACAGTTGGTATCAGAGGGCTGGCAACCCGACTCACAGGCCGGTCCATCTCCACCCCAATGGGCTGGCTGCCGCGGTTGACGGGCCGGCTTGCAACCCGGCTCACAGGTCGGTCCATCTCTACCCGCTTTTTTACAAGGGATGCAGCCCATACACCCCAACGCATCCGTCTGGCCCTGTTTCTCAGGCACAGTGCATTGTTGAGGTCAGGTTTCGATCCCCTGACCTCCTAGATAAGGACTCCTTAAACTGAGTCTTATCTAGGAGGTCAGGGGATCGAAACCTGACCTCAACAACGCACTGTGCCTGAGAAACAGGGTCAGACGGATGCGTTGGGGTGTATGGGCTGCAACCCTTGTAAAAAAGCGGGCGGAGATGGACCGACCTGTGAGCCGGGTTGCCAGCCGGCCCGTCAACCGCGGCAGCCAGCCCACTGGGGTGGAGATGGACCGGCCTGTGAGCCAGGTTGCCAGCCCTTCAGTGTGGTGGTTGGGCCGGGT
This sequence comes from Dactylorhiza incarnata, assembly GCA_033032865.1. Taxonomy (NCBI): domain Eukaryota; kingdom Viridiplantae; phylum Streptophyta; class Magnoliopsida; order Asparagales; family Orchidaceae; genus Dactylorhiza; species Dactylorhiza incarnata. The sequence continues at coordinate 4,568,548 of JAWHQI010000187.1, read as the reverse complement.
TGTTACACGCAGAGTCCTACTGAAGGGCAAAAACAATATAAAGCGGAACAATATCAAGACATTAAACTCGCCACTCGGCAAAGCGGAAAGAAAATTACACGAAATAAAAGCACGATTATCATCTAAAGCACGGTATTGTTTATATTACAAAGCCGGTCTCGGCATGCATTATAGATTAGTCTACTGCGAGAGGTGAGGGGATACAGGGGGCGAGTGTCGATAGGCTCAGTATTGAATCCATTGTCATCGACCCGGCCTCGCCTCACCGTCCTCGGTGGCACTCGCGGGTAGTAGTACACTCTTACGGCTGTGAGATCTTGTTTGACCAGGCGCATCTGATCCCTAGCCCACGCAATGTGCCTCCCGGGGGAAATCCCCTCACACCCGCCTCTCTGACACTCCATCTCGCCCACGAGATGGGCATAATCCCGCTACAGGCTGCTCAGCCTGCGCTCGAAGGCCATCCGGTGCCCGCCCGTCTGGCTGGCTATGTCTCGCTGCATCCAGATCAGCTTGTCAAGGACCTCTGTCATCCTTTCCTTCATCGTCCTAGGATCAGCAGGATCACCAAGAAAATCTGAGAGGTCACTAGGAGAAGGGGGCGGCGAGACCACCTCCTCCTCGAACCGAGGGTCCATCGGCGAGGCTTGATGGTAGTCTGCGAGAGTAAAAGTTAGTTTTTTCCAGTTATACAAATAATACGTTCGAGGCGAGAAAGGCAACTAATCAAGTACATATTCTTCGACGGGGGACCGGCGAGAGGTGCTAGGCTGCCCTGCGAATGGATGGCTGGGGGTGGAGTGATTTCCCCTTCCCAGTGTGATGTAGTGCCTGGTCGACGGCAGCAGATGTAGTGGCCAAGTCCACAGCGGGAGAGTTACGCGGGGTGGAGGGTAACCACGTGGTCCCAAAGGTAAGAGCTGCGAGAACTGGGGTAAAAAATTTGGTGAAAGGTAAAATGTATGCGAGAAGGCAATAAAAAGCTTACCAAGCACGGGCGCGATTCCGCCAGGAGTAGCTAGAAGGGCGGGCTCCTGGGCCAGTGGAACACCCCCAAGTTCAGGTGGGGGCATGTCGGCATTCTCCGGGTTGATCCCAGGGCCGCCATCCGTCACCTGCAGGTTCTGGGAGTGGTTGAAGTGATTAAGGCACCGCGTCATCGTGGGTAGCTTCGAAGCATGTGGAATTATATTACCTCGGCAGTATTATTGGGAGGGTTGGTAGAAAGGGGGGGAGTCTCCGACGCGGACTTCCTCGCGGCCAGGTCCCACTGGACCACCCTGGCCCTCTTTGATTGGTAGGGTTTGGAGGGGTCCCTCTTCGACGAGAGCCAGGGGCATATCGAGCGGACCTGAGACAATCTATCAATCCTTGCAAGAGAGGTCTCGGCATCGACCTCATGAACGTAATTTGAACATCGAGAGCTAAGAGGTGAAAAAGGGAACAGTGATTGGAGGATAGACACTCTCAGGGCAGCGACCTGAGATATATATAGCAGAATGAAGGGGCCCACCAAGAAGATTCCCTCCAGGTCAGCAAAGCACTCACTGAATACTGGAGGTTGAACTTTTCTTTCCGAGCGAAGAACTCGCTCGCAAATAGCGGGGATTATGTACAACCCCATATTCGCTGAGTGGGTCCCCAGGTCCCAAAGGTCCAAAAGGCACGCAAGTTAGGTCAAGAAGGGCACTCGCCCAGGTCAGGAGAGGCAGGGAAGCCTCAGTACGAGTGCGAGCCTCATCCGCAAGGCACTCATCCGCTTTGAAGTGCGAATGTGCTGAAGGCCAGGCGAGTGAGGCCGGAACCCCACTCGCTTAGTGGGCTAGGTATCAGGCGAGTGGTTCCCCCACAGACCACTCGCCTAGTGGAATCTAGCATGCGAGAAGCCTAGCGAGTGGTTCCTTCATGAACCACTCGCCCAGAAGGTTTAGTAAAGAGATTACCTAGATACCCTTTGTGGGCTGCCAATAACCCTTCAGAACAATGGAGTTAGGCTGTTAGAAGACCAATTTGGGGTGCGATTAGTAAAACCAAAAGGTGGATTTAGGCTATTTGCAGACCAGGCTAGAGAATCTATAAATAGACCCTTAATGGCACCTTGGAGGAGATCTGATCTTTTGGGCTCTCTCCTCATAGGCAGTTATTGGTTGGCTGTTAGTGCCCTCCAAGGTGCCCGACTGAGCATTGGTTTGGGAGGGGAAGCTCTCTAAGATCTTTCGGGTGTGTGGCGGGACCTCCTCGCTAGAGCCTTGGGTCAATTCAAAGTTCTTCATCCATAGTCAAGAGTGCAAGAGAGGGATAAGTAGGCGTAGGCTACACCCCCCTGTGGGTCCGAACTCAAGAGACCGGTTGACTGTTTCAACAGTCCTTTCCTTAGGAGTTCAGAGTTTCTCCTTGGCTTTTGTCTCTGCCCTACTCTTTAGTAGAAGCTCATATGACTTGAGCTTTCCAAGCAAAGCATTAATGGAAATCTCTCTATGCATTTGGACTCTCTGATGGCCCAGATCCTTGAGTCACATGAGCTTAGGAAACACATGAGAAGCTTATCATTGACCTCCGTCAGAGAGATCTCCTTATCTAGACTTTTTAGCTCATTAATAATGATGCTGAATCTCTCATACATTTCAACAACACTTTCCTCAGTCTTCTTCTGAAATTTCTCATATTGGGATGTGAGAGGAACTTTCTGTCCTTTCTTTCATCAAAGCTTCCCTCAACTAATCTAGAAAGGGATTCCCACATATCTTTGGTTGAGTTGCAGTCAACCACCTTCTGGAAAATGTCATCAGACATTGTAGAGATCAGAATGTTCATGACATTGACATCACATGCCTTCTGCTTCTTTTCAGCTTTAGTCCATTCAGCTCTGGGCACAACTTGATGTGTCACAGATCCACTGACATCTTGTCTGACTGGAGCTGGGGGACCTAAAATAATCACATCAAAGATGTCTTCATCAGTGGAGTTCATATATAACTTTATTCTGGCCTTCTATAGTGTAAACTTGTTAAGGTTACACACTGGTGGTCTTGTTGATGCATAATCCTTAGAACTCATTTTCTAAAAATGATTTTACAATATTAAAATATGAGTGAGGAGATATTTTGATCAATGTATTAACCTTTACATGATCAACCTCCCTTTGATACCAATTGAAAGTGCACAGTGTAACCTCTGAGTATTCTCTAGGGAGGGGTGAATAGAGATTTAAAAATTTTACCCTAAATATGCACACACAATAAAACTTATAACAACTATGCAATCAGCAAATCCAATCCAGAATAAAGTAAATACAGATTGCAGAAATAATATATGGGGCATCACAGAAAAGCAAGACACAGAAGAGACAAGTTTTATAGTGGTTCCTCAAAATGTGGGCACTCCACTCTTCTACCTCCTTGGTAGGAATGCACTATAAGTGCCTTAGTTTTTTTTTTATGAGGAGACTCTTAGAACCACTTAGTCTTTTAATAAGGAGACTCTTAGAACCATTCACTGAGTCTTTTGATAAAGAGACTCTTAGAACCACTAACTGAGTCTTTTGATAAGGAGACTCTTTGAACCACTGAGTCTTTTGATAAGGAGACTCTTAGAACCAACGGAATCCTTTGGAGAGGAATTCTTAGGACTCTTTACTCAGTTACAATAAGAGAAATGAAAATAAAGAAGAAGAGGAAGAAATAATAGGACTCTTTTGTTTGAATCCTTCTTCAGTTATCACTCAGGATGCTGTCACCTAATGTTCTTCATGATCTGTATAAGATTAACTCTTGCTTGAGATAGAGAAGAATGCAAGGGTTATTTTTCTTGTGATCCTAATAATCTCTGTACTCTTGATGACTTCCTGTTGTAAGAGAGAAGAAGAAGCAGTAGTTGTGTTTGTATTTCCTATACAGAGATGTTCTCTTCTTTTCTGTGTTAGAGCTTGAGGAAGAAGAAAAATGCTAAATAGAATTGCTTGAATATCATTTGTCTTCCTTCCTCTGTATAATTATTCTCTGTCGAATAGTGCCGTTTATTTGTTTCCTCTTCTGATCTGTCCTCAGAAGGAATATCCATTGGACATTATGTATTTCTTTCTATTTCTATTTCACGACCCATCAATCTTATTTGAATATCTTCCAAGAATATCTTTATTGTCTCTCTTGAGTACTTCATTCCATTCTTGGAAATAAACGAGTCGTTAGAATTTGATTTATATCCTTGGATACCTTCTGGAAAAGCATCTGAAATGACAGTAGAAAATATTCCATTTATGTTTGTATTCGGCGTAGCGTCGAATTCATCCCACTTCTAATCGACGCACCTCTGAGTTCTTATAGAAACAACTTCGAAATCCTTCTTAGCTCTAACTAAACTCAGATGTCGATGTTGCGTCGAATACTTATCGACGTATCCATCGAGTTGAAGACTTGGACTTTGAACTTCATCTTCTGTGTCGAATTCTAGTCGAAGTTGCATCGACTTCAGATATTACTTTGACAAGCTCTGTCTTCTGCGTCGAGTACATCTCGACATTGCGTCAACTTCAACTATACTTTGACTTCAGTCTGAGTTACTTCTACTTGTATTCGAAGTTGCTTCGACTTCTAGTCGAAGTTGCGTTGACTCTTATTTGACGCAATTTAACTCAACTGAATTTTTGTGCTTAATTTGGACTGGTCTTGACACTCTAGTGAAAGTGTGATATCCTAAGACATCTAATGACCAATTTACCCTTTCAATACAACACGGGAAATACATCATAGATTATGAAATCACTTTAAGATAATTTGTAAGATAAATCACAAGGGTGTTTTTCCCAACAAGCTTGCCCTCCTATAAATAGGTGGTATTCATTTCTATTTGGAAACAACTCAAGGAGCCATATTCCAGCACTTTAAATTATTTGTGAGGGCCGTATTTTCAGACCACAAAGATCTCCCATTCAATTTCAAGAGAAGGAATCAAAGGAGGCTTGGATCAACGCTAACTCAATGCGAAGAACACACGCTTCGACTTCAACGATCTTCATCGGTTTTTCGTCATTTCCTTCAGATTTCCTCATAGGGAGTTTTTAATTTGTCTTTCATATTTATGTAACCTTTTTATCTTTGCGATTGGTTCATAAATTCGTCGTGATTGTTGATGACTAAGTCCGTGTGCGGCTTAGGGGGAATTCGCAACAAGGCGACGAGATCTAGGGCTTAGATCTATGGGGTGCTCGATGTGATGATCCAAATTTACGCGCAACAAATATTTTTACATTTTATTCCCCGATGATGAGAATGCACGGCAGTGCGGATATTGCGTAATAATTTTTCGCATATTTCCTTTATTTTATATCGACATTTTTATTCATGTTAAATATTCTTTAGTTTAGTATTGGCTTCCATTAGTAATTTTGGGTTGTTTAGTATGGTGGCTGAGTTGGAGTTGGTGTGGTGGCTGTTTTTGGTGTGCTGGCAGAAATTGAGAAACCTGTTTTTCCTATTAAAATAGTTGGCTGCTATGCTGTCATTCTTCTGGTAGCCAAAGTTCTAGGATGGGTTTGCTGGAATATTGGTTGGTTGTTATTATGTTGACTTGACTGTGAGCTGGCAGCTTGAGGTTGTGCCTTGCTTTGTGTTTGACACTTGGCCAAGCCACTTGTAGGCTGGTTTGTGCTTTGGGGTTTAACATTTGACACATGGCCTGCTAGGTGTTCGCTGGAGATTTCTGTTGGCTTATATTTTTGACCCTTGGATTAAGTGTTGTTGGCTGGTTTGATTGTTGTGACACTTGTCCTGCCAGGTGCTAGCTGAATTTTGACTTTGAGGTTTAATTGTTGACACTTGGCCTGCCAGGAGCTGTTTGGTTTGGCCTCTTATTGCCTCTTCACCACTTATATCTTCTATAAAAACCACTTGGGCTCCTTCTTCTCTTTCATGTGCTGCAGCCCTTCTCCTTCTTCCTGATTGCTTCTCCCGAGCTCTCTTCCTCCACTTCTTTTCCTGAGCTGCTGCTGCCGCTATTTTTGAGTTGTTGCTGCTGCCGCTGTTTCTGAGCTACTATTGTCGATGGTTCTGAGCTGCTGTTGCAGCTAGTCTATGACGCCGCTGTTGTTTCCTATTGCTGGTTCCTGACCCGGCTGCTGCTCCTTGATGTACTTACTACCTTGGTTTAGGGATTGTGCAGCGAACTGCTCCTCCTTCTCCCATCTTCTTTTCCTTCCGTTGTAAGCATTCTTTAGACTATGTCATATTATATTTTTCTCGATGTTTATGCGTTCATTGATTTTAAAGAGGTGTTTTGGGTTGCTGAATAGCACTTTTGAGGGGACGAAAGTCCATTTTGGGGGCTGGTTTAGTCCATTCTGAGGCTTTTTCTGGCTGTCCGATATTTTCAACATTTTTTGATTTATTAATTTCAGATTTCTAACGTTTTATTTTGCGAATAAATTTTACGATTAGAACGGGATGCAGCCTAGTAAAATATGTGCTATTTCAGTGGTTTCCACAATCGCGGCCGAATTGGAGAATACTGAAGGATGGCGTCTCAGGACAATCGCAGCATGAACACCGAGGCAAATTAGGGAAAGGCTGTGAGTATTTTATTTCTGAAAATTACGTTTATTCAAGTATTTTCATTTTTTATTCGTATTTAAAGGACACTGCCTGTGCATATGAATTTAATGCAATGATTTATCGTTAAAAATATGGGCGAGGGCAAATAAAGCGATACAATTATCTGAGGGGATGATTTTAATCACTCGTTTCATAAAATTATAGATTAAGAACAGATTAAATAAATTGGCATAGGGGAATGCAAAGGTTTCGAATCTGATGAGGTAGTAGAGATCTACGGATGGATTCACCAGTAGGGGTGAGCCTACGATAATCCCTTAAATGGGAAGCCCTTAAGTGGGTGGCGGCCAACAATTTCCCCATTTTATGAAATTAAAAAGGATTCAGGGGTGAGTTATCATAGATATGTGCGGAAGGTATAATTTATTTGTAATGTAAGCATATTGGTAGCCTCCCCTTTTCTTTGCATGTAGAGCTATTTTCCAAAATACTGTCCTCACATAGTCCTAATTTTTATGACTAACCCAGAGTGAACACACATTTTTTACAGGTAGAAGAACCACCGCTAAGCAGGCTGCATAGAGTTTTGGCGGCAGAACTTGCAAAGGTAATAATAGAAGCTCGGGATTGGCATAGAGCTAAACGTACTGGTCCCACTTGTATTTACTGTAATAAAGATGTGTAAATGTCGTACTTTCTGTCTTATGGAATAAAATGTGTGTGTAATGCTCTTTGTATGTTACATTTTCAATGTGCTGCGACCTTTAATTAAAACCTTAGTCTGATTCTCGAATCATTTGAAGAGCCTGTGAGTTTTGGGTCTCTACAACTTGGTATCAGAGGGACAGGTTTTCAATACTTTGGTCGTAGACAGTACAAAGTCATATCACAAGTTAAAAATGTAACATAATTAATTCAATCCCTTATAGGAACCTGTCCAAGTATATTCTAGTCGACGCCGACAGACGACTCGCGAGGAACACGAAGTTCAATAAGGAACAAGATTTGAGAAAGTGATAATGGACACCATCAGCAACGTCCTTTTGAATTCATGCTAGCAATAGCCGAAGCATTGAAGTTAGTATTCCCAATGCTAGGTACGTTAGGACCCACAATTCCCCAAGTAGTTCCAAATCCTCAGCAACCTCAACAATACTCAATGAACCATCCTCCTGATCTTCCTCCAGTAGCTGTAGCACCTGCTCCTCACTATCGACAAATGGACTACGATCTGAAGCAGTTCATGGAATTGAAACCACCAACCTTCGTAGGAGGCTTGTCTCCTTTAGAAACCGAAGATTGGATTCTTCGTATAGAAACCAAATTCCAGGTCATGTATTTCCCAGACGATCAGAAAGTTGAATTTGCATCATTTTTTACTGGAAGGCGCAGCAAAACGTTGGTGGAACAACATCGCTACAACAAAGTTCGCCAGGCGTAGAATTGTGTCATGGGCAAATTATCTCCAGGAGTTCACCAACTGATTTGTACCCCAATCTGAGAAACGAGTTCTGCACGACCAATTCTTGTGACTCGTTCAGGGGTCAAAGACGGTCCTACAATATGAGACGAAATTTTCCAAGTTGGCATATTATGCTGAATCACTCGTGACATCCGAAGAAGATCGATGTCGTCAGTTCCAACAAGTACTACAAGACGACATTCGTAATTTGCTAGTCCCCCTAGACATTTTGGAGTTCGGGAAGTTAGTCGAACGAGCGCGACTAGTGGAAATTGATCAAGGAAAATCGCAGAAGCAAAAAGATAGCGCAAAAAGAAACGTGACTGAAATATCAACCCAAAGCGAAGCTCAAGGTAGATACGCAAAATCAATTCTGCTTGGTCAGTCAACCAGTAATGCTTCGCAACCAATTGCGCCAAAATGTGTTAAGTGTGGTCGTCCACATAAAGGAGAATGCCTCAACGGTGCTTGTTTCTATTGTCGCCAGCCTGACCACATTAAGAAAAACTGCCCAAAGCTGACAAATAGACCTTTACTTCCATCGCCACAGCAGTTATATCACATGTATGTCGAGTCTGTAGCATCAACCCCTGCACCGACACCTGCACCTACCCCTGTCCCAATTGCAATTCCTCCTCCAGATGTTCCAGAAGAACGTTTAATTATTCCACGAGCCTTTAATATGGAACCGTACCGGAAGAAATAAGTTGTAATAATGGGCTACTTTCTGGTTTTGTACATTTGTTAATTTGTAAATAAACTGTTTAACTCTTATCAAAGTTTCATTTTCGAGGACGAAAACCCTTTAAGGAGGGGAGAATTGTGACGATCTAAATTTACGCGCAACAAATATTTTTACATTTTATTCCCCGATGATGAGAAGGCAAGGCAGTGCGGATTTTACGTAATAATTTTTCGCGTATTTCCTTTATTTTATATCGACATTTTTATTCATGTTAAATTTTCTTTAGTTTAGTATTGGCTGCCATTAGTAATTTTGGACAATTTAGTATGGTGGCTGAGTTGGAGTTGGTGTGGTGGCTGTTTTTGGTGTGCTGGCAGAAATTGAGAAACATATTTTTCCTATTAAAACAACTGGCTGCTATGTTGTCATCCTTCTGGTAGCCAAAGTTCTTGGATGGGTTTGCTGGAATATTGGTTGGGTTGTTATTATGTTGAATTGACTGTGAGCTGTCAGCTTGAGGTTGTGCATTGCTTTGGGTTTGACACTTGGCCAAGCCACTTGTAGGCTGGTTTGTGCTTTGGGGTTTAACATTTGACACATGGCCTGCTAGGTGTTGGCTGAAGATTTCTGTTGGCTTATATTTTTGACACTTGGATTAAGTGTTGTTGGCTGGTTTGATTATTGTGACACTTGGCCTGCCAGGTGCTGGCTGAATTTTGACTTTGAGGTTTAATTGTTGACACTTGGCCTGCCAGGAGTTTATTGGTTTTGGCCTCTTATTGCCTCTTCACCACTTATATCCTCTATAAAAATCACTTGGGCTCCTTCTTCTCTTTCATGTGCTGCAGCCCTTCTCCTTCTTCCTGATTGCTTCTCCCGAGCTCTCTTCCTCTACTTCTTTTCCTGAGCTGCTGCTGCCACTGTTTCCCAAGCTGCTGCTGCCGCTGTTTCTGAGCTGCTGTTGCCGCTGGTTCTGAGCTGCTGCTGCAGCTAGTCTGTGTCGCAGTTGTTGTTTCCTGTTGCTGGTTCCTGACACGGCTGCTGCTCCTTGTTGTAATTACTACCTTGGTTTAGGGATAGTGCAGCGAACTGCTCCTCCTTCTCCCATCTTCTTTTCCTTCCACTGTAAGCATTCTTTAGACTATGTCATATTATATTTTTCTCGTTGTTTATGCGTTCGTTGATTTTAAAGAGGGGTTTTGGGTTGCTGAATTGCACTTTTTGAGGGGACAGAAGTACTTTTTGGGGGCTGGTTTAGTCCATTCTGAGGCTTTTTTATGGTTGTCCGATATTTTTGACATTTTCCGATTTATTAATTTCAGATTTCCGACATTTTATTTTGCGAATAAATGTTACGATTAGAACGGGACGCAACCCAGTAAAATATGTGCTATTTCAGTGGTTTCCACAACCGAGGCCGAATTAGAGAATACTGAAGGATGGTATCTCAGGACAATCACAACATGAACACAGAGGCGAATAAGGGAAAAGCTGTGAGTATTTTATTTCTGAAAATTACGTTTATTCAAGTATTTTCATTTTCTATTCATATTTAAAGGACATTGCTTGTGCATATGAATTTAATGCAATGATTTATCGCTAAAAATGTGGGCGAGGGCAAATAAAGCTGTACAACCCCATATTCGCCGAGTGTACTCCTAAGGGCCCCTTGGAGTCTTATCTGGTAGCATGGTCCCAGACAGGAAGAATAGTAGAGGCGAGGGGGCGAGCGGTGGAGGCGGAGGCCTCCCGCTCGCCCAGCCCTTGTAGAGGGGCGAGAGGAGGAGGGGCCAGCCCTCCCTCCCGCCCCGCCCCCAGCAGGAGGGGGCGAGACCCAGTAGGTAAGGGGCGAGCTCCACTCGCCCCAGCCCGCGCCCCCAGCAGAAGGGCGAGACCAGCAGGGGGCGCCCCTAGCTGGGTCTCGCCCAGCCCCAGCAGAAGGGCGAGTCGCTAGAGCCGGCGGTAGCAATACCGTCGGGCGCTAGCCGATCTAGCCCAAGGCAAGGGGGCGAGCTCCTCTCGCCCCCATCCCCTCCAGGGGGCGAGCTCCTCTCGCCCCCGCGCCCCCAGCAGAAGGGCGAGACCAGCAGGGGGCCGCCCCTAGCTGGGTCTCGCCCAGCCCCAGCAGAGGGGCGAGACCAGCAGGGGGGCCGCCCCTAGCTGGGTCTCGCCCAGCCCCAGCAGAGGGGCGAGACCAACAGGGGGGCCGCCCCTAGCTGCGTCTCGCCCGGCCCCAGCAGAGGGGCGAGACCAGCAGGGGGGCCGCCCCTAGCTGGGTCTCGCCCGGCCCCAGCAGAGGGGCGAGACCAGCAGGGGGGCCGCCCCTAGCTGGGTCTCGCTCGGCCCCAGCAGAGGGTCGAGACCAGCAGGGGGGCCGACCCCCGGGTCTCGCCCCACCCGGTTAATGGGCTCGCCGAGCCCCGCGAGGTACCCCCTCTCGCCTAGTTCCGGGGGGAGGGGTCGGTCTGCGTTTAGCGCCTCAGAACAGTGGGATTTGGCTACTTGCAGGCCAAATCCGGGGGCATCTTGGTAACTTCGCAGGCAGTTTTTGGTTATTCGCAGCCCAACTTCAGAAATCCTATAAATAGGACCAAGGGGCACCATTTGGAGGGGATCATTCTAGGCTAGCTCTCTCTCTCTCCCCCACTTTCTCTCTCTAGTGGGTGAGGAGAGCCTCCAGTGGTGCCCAAGCTTAGTAGTGGCATGGGAGGGGAAGTTCCTAAGGGGCTTCCGGGTATGTGGCGGGACCTCCCCGCTAAGCCCTTGGTCCAGTCCATAGTTCCTCAACCTTCAACCTAGAGCTCTCCCTTGGGGGAAGTAAGGGTTGGTCGCCCCTCAGCTTGCTGAGGGCCCCGAACTCCACAGAGACCGAGAAATCGGTTTCAACATTATGGTGCGGTGAGCGTGGAGTGTGACCGATTCAAGAAACTCTCAAGATGAGTTCCAGGGACAGAGGTAGAGGAAGTTCCGACCCAGGTCACTCGCAGCCCCCGCTGGCTGGGGTGACGTTGGAGATGTTCGAAGATTTCAAGCAAGAGGTCTGGCAGACCTTCCGGGTTACTTTCACCATGATAGTTGGAGGCAGAAGAAGAGATGGTCCAGAGGTCCCGCCCCAGCAGGTGGACGAGGTAACTCTCGGCCGATAGTCCAGGAAAGAGGTACCGGTGGAGGTTGAGTGGGGAGGTGCCATACCCCCACTCACCCATCCCCAAGGGGGCGAGCTCAGGAGGGAGGCGCCCTCCCAGCTCGCCCCACCCCTTCAAGGGGGCGAGCTTAGGAGGGAGGTGCCCTCCCAGCTCGCCCCGCCCCTTCAAGGGGCGAGCTCGGGAGGGAGGCGCCCTCCCAGCTCGCCCCGCCCCTTCTATCCTAGCCCCAAATTAAGGGGGGCGAACGGGGAAGCGTCCGGCCCCCACTCGCCCCGCTCCAAAAGGAGTCAAGTGAATGTTGATGGGCGAGACCACCCCAGGTGGCGACCATCCAATAGCTCGACGACCGCAGAATTCAGCAAGCCGACTCCGCGAGAGCAAGGAAGAAAGGGTTTTCAAAGGAAAAGAGCCAACCGATCGAGGTGGAGGCAGGGATCGAATACACCCTCTCCACCACCTCAGCAAACCATGACAATCGGTTGTGGGAGAAGGAGGAGAACCAGGAAAGCAGAGAGAAGGGGAAAAAGAAAGGATACAGTTGAATTACCTTATTGCGACTTCCACGATGAGGAGGGTCATGCGACGTCTGCCTGCCCTGAGTTGTTAGAAATGAAAGATGCGAGGAGTCCAAGGCAACAACAGCAACTACCCGAAGAAGTCGAGAAAGACCGGGCCTGGGAGTAGGAGACTCAGTTCGGTTTCCATGCTTAGTTTTTTTTTCAATCCCTAAGTTCATGTAATGTGATGTCTTGTTTCCATGCCTAGTTTCCTCACATGTATTAGGATGATTAATATAATGAAAGTTTTTTCAAAAAAAAATACTTAGCCCCGATGCTGGCCCGCTGACCAGGCTCTCACCTAGCTGGCAGGGCCGGGAACCGCTCGGGGCAGGAAGGAAACATGCTCCACCTCTAGTAGAGCTCGCTCGTCTAGCGAATGGCCTGGAGGGTGTCGACTCTTCTCCACCTCTAGTTGAGCTCGCTCATCTAGCAAATGGCCTGGAGGGTGTCGACTCTTCTCCACCTCCAGTTGAGCTCGCTCGTCTAGCGAATGGCCTGGAGGGTGTCAACTCTTATCCCCCTCTAGTTGAGCTCGGCTCCTAGAGTGTGTCGACCTTGTACTCCCCCCCCCCCCGATGCTGGCCCGCTGACCAGGCTCCTACCTAGCTGGCAGGGTCGGGAACCGCTCGGGGTAGGAAGGAAACATGCTCCACCTCCAGTTGAGCTCGCTCGTCTAGCGAATGGCCTCGAGGGTGTCGACTCTTATCCACCTCTAGTTGAGCTAGGCTCCTAGAGTGTGTCGACCTTGTACTCCCCCCCCCCCCCCCCCGATGCTGGCCCGCTGACCAGGCTCCCACCAAGCTGGCAGGGCCGGGAACCGCTCAGGGCAGGAAGGAAAAATACTCCACCTCTAGTTGAGCCTGGCTCCTAGAGTGTGTCGACCTTGTATCCACCTCTAGTTGAGCCTGGCTCCTAGAGTGTGTCGACCTTGTATCCACCTCTAGTTGAGCCTGGCTCCTAGAGTGTGTCGACCTTGTATCCACCTCCAGTTGAGCCTGGCTCCTAGAGTGTGTCGACCTTGCACTCCCCCCCCCCCCCCGATGCTGGCCCACTGACCAGGCTCCCACCAAGCTGGCAGGGCCGAGAACCGCTCCGGGCAGGAAGGAAAAAAACTCCACCTCTAGTTGAGCCTGGCTCCTAGAGTGTGTCGACCTTGTATCCACCTCTAGTTGAGCTTGGCTCCTAGAGTGTGTCGACCTTGTATCCACCTCTAGTTGAGCCTGGCTCCTAGAGTGTGTCGACCTTGTATCCACCTCTAGTTGAGCCTGGCTCCTAGAGTATGTCGACCTTATATCGACCCTTAGTAGAGCCTGGCTCCTAGAGTGTGTCGGCCTTGTATCCACCCTTAGTTGAGCTTGGCTCCTAGAAGGTGTCAACTTTTGCCCCGAGCAGACCCGCTGACCAGGCTCTCACCTAGCTCGCAGGGTCGTAGGCTCACTCGGTGGCATGTTTCACAGGCACTTATCCCTGATGTTGGCCCGCTGACCAGGCTCCCACCTAGCTGGCAGGGCCGGGAACCGCTCGGGGCAGGAAGGAAACATGCTCCACCTCCAGTTGAGCTCGCTCGTCTAGCGAATGGCCTGGAGGGTGTCGACTCTTCTCCACCTCCAGTTGAGCTCGCTCTTCTAGCGAATGGCCTGGAGGGTGTTGACTCTTATCCACCTCTAGTTGAGCTCGGCTCCTAGAGTGTGTCGACCTTGTACTCCCCCCCCCCCCCCGATGCTGGCCCGCTGACCAGGCTCCCACCTAGCTGGCAGGGTCGGGAACCGCTCGGGGCAGGAAGGAAACATGCTCCACCTCCAGTTGAGCTCGCTCGTCTAGCGAATGGCCTGGAGGGTGTCGACTCTTATCCACCTCTAGTTGAGCTAGGCTCCTAGAGTGTGTCGACCTTGTACTCCCCCCCCCCCCCCCCCGATGCTGGCCCGCTGACCAGGCTCCCACCAAGCTGGCAGGGCCGGGAACCGCTCGGGGAAGGAAGGAAAAATACTCCACCTTCTGTTGAGCCTGGCTCCTAGAGTGTGTCGACCTTGTATCCACCTCTAGTTGAGCCTGGCTCCTAGAGTGTGTCGACCTTGTATCCACCTCTAGTTGAGCCTGGCTCCTAGAGTGTGTCGACCTTGTATCCACCTCTAGTTGAGCCTGTCTCCTAGAGTGTGTCGACCTTGTATCCACCTCTAGTTGAGCCTGGCTCCTAGAGTGTGTCGACCTTGTATCCACCTCTAGTTGAGCCTGGCTCCTAGAGTGTGTCGACCTTGTACTCCCCCCCCCCCCCCCCGATGCTGGCCCGCTGACCAAGCTCCCACCAAGCTGGCAGGGCCGGGAACCGCTCGGGGCAGGAAGGAAAAATACTCCGCCTCTAGTTGAGCCTGGCTCCTAGAGTGTGTCGACCTTGTATCCACCTCTAGTTGAGCCTGGCTCCTAGAGTGTGTCGACCTTGTATCCACCTCTAGTTGAGCCTGGCTCCTAGAGTGTGTCGACCTTGTATCCACCTCTAGTTGAGCCTGGCTCCTAGAGTGTGTCGACCTTGTATCCACCCTTAGTTGAGCCTGGCTCCTAGAGTGTGTCGACCTTGTATCCACCCTTAGTTGAGCTTGGCTCCTAGAAGGTGTCGACTTTTGCCCCGAGCAGACCCGCTGACTAGGCTCTCACCTAGCTGGCAGGGTCGTAGGCTCACTCGGTGGCATGTTTCAAAGGCACTTAGCCCTGATGTTGGCCCGCTGACCAGGCTCCCACCTAGCTGGCAGGGCCGGGAACCGCTCGGGGCAGGAAGGAAACATGCTCCACCTCCAGTTGAGCTCGCTCGTCTAGCGAATGGCCTGGAGGGTGTCGACTCTTCTCCACCTCCAGTTGAGCTCGCTCGTCTAGCGAATGGCCTGGAGGGTGTCGACTCTTATCCACCTCTAGTTGAGCTCGGCTCCTAGAGTGTGTCGACCTTGTACTCCCCCCCCCCCCCCATGCTGGTCCGCTGACCAGGCTCTCACCTAGCTGGCAGGGCCGGGAACCGCTCGGGGCAGGAAGGAAACATGCTCCACCTCCAGTAGAGCTCGCTCGTCTAGCGAATGGCCTGGAGGTTGTCGACTCTTCTCCACCTCCAGTTGAGCTCGCTCGTCTAGCGAATGGCCTGGAGGGTGTAGACTCTTCTCCACCTCTAGTTGAGCTCGGCTCCTAGAGCGTGTCGACCTTGTATCCACCTCTAGTTGAGCTTGACTCCTGGAGTGTGTTGACCTTGTATCCACCCCTAGTTGAGCATGGCTCCTAGAGTGTGTCGACCTTATGTCCACCTATAGTTGAGCTTGGATCCTAGAAGGTGTCAACCTTAGCCCCGATGCTGGCCCGCTGACCAGACTCCCACCTAGCTGGCAGGGCCGGGAACCGCTCGGAGGCAGGAAGTTCTCTAAATATTTTCCCCCGAGGGTACTCCGCTAGCCGGGCTCTCGCTAGCCGGCGAGGTGGGAAGACCTCTCGAGGAGGCTGTGTTTTTTCTCTCGAGGGTACTCCGCTAGCCGGGCTCTCGCTAGCCAGCGAGGTGGGAAGACATCTCGGGGAGGTTGTATGTTTTTATCCCAAGGTGGTCTCGCTAGCCGGGCTCTCGCTAGCCGGCGGGGTTGGAAGACCACTCTGGGTGGCTGTGTATTTTTCCTCTGAGGGTACTCCGCTAGCCGGCGAGGTGGGAAGACCTCTCGAGGAGGCTGTGTTTTTCTCCCGAGGGTACTCCGCTAGCAGGGCTCTCACTAGCCGGCGAGGTGGGAAGACACCTCGGGGAGGTTGTATGTTTTTCTCCCGAGGTGGTCTCGCTAGCCGGGCTCTCGCTAGCCGGGCTCTCGCTAGCCGGCGGGGTTGGAAGACCACTCGGGGTAGCTGTATGTTTTTTCCCAAGGTGGTATCGCTAGCTGGGCTCTCGCTAGCCGGTAGGGTTGGAGGACCTCTCGAGGAGGCTAAGTGTTTTTTCCCCGAGGGGGGTTTCGCCTATGGAGCGATTTTCAGCACCACTCGCCGAATATGTGGGGTTGGACATTTCTTTCCGAGCTTGTACCTCGCTCGAAAAGAGCGGGGATTGTGTACAACCCCATATTCGCCGAGTGTACTCCTAAGGGCCCCTTGGAGTCTTATCTGGTAGCATGGTCCCAGACAGGAAGAATAGTAGAGGCGAGGTGGCGAGCAGTGGAGGCGGAGGCCTCCCGCTCGCCCAGCCCTTGTAGAGGGGCGAGAGGAGGAGGGGCCAGCCCTCCCTCTCGCCCCGCCCCCAGCAGGAGGGGGCGAGACCCAGTAGGTAGGGGGCGAGCTCCACTCTCCCCGCCCCAAGGTAGGGGGGTGAGCTCCACTCGCCCCCGCCTGCGCCCCCAGCAGAAGGGAGAGACCAGCAGGGGGGCCGCCCCTAGCTGGGTCTCGCCCAGCCCTAGCAGAAGGGCGAGTCGCTAGCGCCGGCGGTAGCAATACCGTCGGGCGCTAGCCGATCTAGCCCAAGGCAAGGAGGGCGAGCTCATCTCGCCCCCATCCCCTCCAGGGGGGCGAGCTCCTCTCGCCCCCCCCCCCCCCCCCCCCCCCCCCCCCCGCGCCCCCAGCAGAAGGGCGAGACCAGCAGGGGGCCGCCCCTAGCTGGGTCTCGCCCAGCCCCAGCAGAGTGGCGAGACCAGCAGGGGGGCCTCCCCTAGCTGGGTCTCGCCCAGCCCCAGCAGAGGGGCGAGACCAGCAGGGGGGCCGCCCCTAGCTGGGTCTCGCCCAGCCCCAGCAGAGGGGCGAGACCAGCAGGGGGCCGCCCCTAGCTGGGTCTCGCCCGGCCTCAGCAGAGGGGCGAGACCAGCACGGGGGCCGCCCCTAGCTGGGTCTCGCCCGGCCCCAGCAGAGGGGCGAGACCAGCAGGGGGGCCTCCCCTAGCTGGGTCTCGCCCGGCCCCAGCAGAGGGGCGAGACCAGTAGGGGGGCCGCCCATAGCTGGGTCTCGCTCGGCCCCAGCAGAGGGGCGAGACCAGCAGGGGGGCCGACCCCCAGGTCTCGCCCCACCCGGTTAATGGGATCGTCGAGCCCCGCGAGGTACCCCCTCTCGCCTAGTTCCAGGGGGAGGGGTCGGTCTGCGTTTAGCGCCTCAGAACAGCGGGATTTGGCTACTTGCAGGCCAAATCCGGGGGCATCTTGGTAACTTCGCAGGCAGTTTTTGGTTATTCGCAGCCCAACTTCAGAAATCCTATAAATGGGACCAAGGGGGCACCATTTGGAGGGGATCATTCTAGGCTAGCTCTCTCTCTCTCTCTCTCTCTCTCTCTCTCCCCCACTTTCTCTCTCTAGTGGGTGAGGAGAGCCTCCAGTGGTGCCCAAGCTTAGTAGTGGCTTGGGAGGGGATGTTCCTAAGGGGCTTCCGGGTATGTGGCGGGACCTCCCCGCTAAGCCATTGGTCCAGTCCATAGTTCCTCAACCTTCAACCTAGAGCTCTCCCTTGGGGGAAGTAAGGGTTGGTCGCCCCTCAGCTTGCTGAGGGCCCCGAACTCCACAGAGACCGAGAAATCGGTTTCAACAAAAGCGATACAACTATCTGAGGGGATGATTTTAATCACTCGTTTCATAAAATTACAGATTAAGAACAAATTAAATAAATTGGCATAGGGGAATGCAAAGGTTTCGAATCCGATGAGGTAGTAGAGATCTACGGATGGATTCACCAAAAGGGGTGAGCCTACGGAAAGCCCTTAAATGGGAAGCCCTTAAGTGGGTGGTGGCCAACAATTGCATACCAGAGCATTTCCCCATTTTATGAAATTAAAAAGGATTCAGGGCTGAGTTAGTGAGTTCTCATAGATATGTGCGGAAGGTATAATTTGTTTGTAATGTAAGCATATTGGTAGCCTCCCCTTTTCTTTGTATGTAGAGCTATTTTTCGAAATACTGTCCTCACATAGTCATAATTTTTATGACTAACCCAGAGTGAACACACATTTTTATACAGGTAGAAGAACCACCGCCAAGCAGGCTGCATAGAGTTTTGGCGGCAGAACTTGCAAAGGTAATAATAGAAGCTCGAGATTGGCATAGAGCTAAATGTACCAGTCCCACTTGTATTTACTGTAATAAAGATGTGTAAATGTAGAACTTTCTGTCTTATGGAATAAAATGTGCGTGTAATGTTCTTTATACGTTAGATTTTCAATGTGCTGCGATCTTTTATTGAAACCTTAGTCCGATTCTCGAATCATTTGAAGAGCCCAGGAGTTTTGGATCTCTACACTCGAGGCTTATTTTGTGGATAGAGAGGCTAGAGCGGCTTGAGGCTGTATTTGGTGATAGATCGGCTAAAGCCAACCGGTTCTTGGGAGAAGAGGCAGTATAGAAAACAAAAAGAGTTTTAATATTTTCGTTTTGATTTCTAGCGTCATAGAAGTCCAATTTGTAATCAATTTTATAAATGATAATCATGTCTTTTCTTGTTCAATAAAATTGATTTGGTTTTCAATTTCTAGCACTTTACTTTTGATACAATCTATTTCATATAAATATCAAAAGTTTTTTATTAAATTTTAAATTTCTCTAAAACCCTTATTCTTCTCCTTCTAAGGGCGCCTTAAGATCCAACAGCTGGCACAGGAAAATGGGATGTCATAATGACTCTTCCAAGCCCCGACATTGGAGACTGAGAGGTAATAATCGGAGTCGCTCGGTGCAAAGGAGAAGTGAGAACCAGTTTGCTCTCCTTCAACCCTTCTGAAACATTACCAGAGACCCCCAACGCCCGCAACTACGGGCCAAAAAGGGATTTGTTGGAGCCTATTTTCAGCATCTCTTGGTTTGAGAATAACAAATACCGTGTTGTATTTGATCTTGTATTTTGTGTGTTTATAGTATTCAGGTTGTACAGGAACTATAGCTACACAACCCTATGAGTAGTATACTAAATGGAGATGACTCTCTGGAAAGAGAGCTAACGCCTGCGTTAGTTGTTAACGCCCCACGTTAACAACCGTTGAGATGGAAATCGTCGAGAAGAAATGCCGTCGAGAACGAATCCGTCGAGAAGGCAGAGACAACGCCAGGCGTTAGGTCTTAACGATGGGCGCTAGCCGTTCGACGAAATGTGATGTCGGTCGATGAAACTGTGTTCGACGAAAGTTATTGACGTCGACGAAATGGGATTCCGGTCGACGAATCTGCGTTCGACGAAATGAGGCTCCGGTCGACGAAAATTGCGGTTGACAAAATGGGATTTCGTTCGACGACATTGCGTTCGACGAACTTTGATGACGTTCGACCAACTTTGATGACGTTCGACGAAATGAAAGTCTGTTCGACGAAATTTGATGACGTTCGACAAAAATGGCGGTCGACAAAATTGCATTCGACGAAATGAGATTCTGTTTGACAAAATTTGTTGACGTTTGACAAAATAAGATGCCGTTCGACAAAAATCCACAAACTACCACGATCTTGACGGTTGCGCGATTTCAGCCACGACAGTGCACGTTCACTAACGTCGGCGTTAACTCTTAACGCCATGCATTAGCTCCTGAGGCTATTTAAAGTACAGCCCCTCTCATTCCTTGAGAGATGATTCCAGAATTCCAATAATTTTAAGAGAGACTCGTGTACAGCAATTAAGAGATCTCCCCTGGGCTATCATGAAGATCTAAAGAGGATTTTGAAGGAGAAGGTCTACAACCCATATTCCATACGAAGGATGATCGTTTCAAGAACGCCAACATCTACATCGTCTTCGTCATCACCTTCAGAATTTCTTGGGGAGTTTCTCTTTACTTTATCTTGTAATCTTTTATTTTATTCTCTTTGTATTTTGGTGTGGAGAAATTGTTCAGGGAGTACGTCGGATTCCGGGAAGGATTCCGTGGGTAATTCATCGCGGTTGGAGGCGACTAGGTCCTTGTGCGGCTTAGGGGTAATTCGCCGCCTTGTGCATGACGACTAGGTCAAGGGTAGATCTAGGGGGTGGCTAGAGGCCTTATCTGGGGATAGAAAGGCTATAGTCAACCGGTCCTTGGGAGAAGGACCAGTGAAACAATAAAAAGTGTTTTTACATATTCTCGCCTTGATTTCTAGCGTTATAGAAATTAAACATTTGTGTATTCAATTTATTATGAAACAGAATCATGTCTTTTAATGTTCTATTCAATTGATTTTATTTCCTTTTCAAGAATGTTTTAATTTATATTTTCATTAAAGTAATAAAATTAACATTTGTGTAATTATCTTTGAAATACAATAATTGTTTTCATTATCTCTGATTTTCTATAATTGTATTTCATTTAAGATTTCATAAGTTATATCACTGCGGCAATCTTTTTGTGCTAAGGAATATTTTCTGGAGAGCTAACGCCCAGCGTTAACACTTAACGCCGGCGTTAGCAACAGTTAACAAAAAATTTTGTTTCTCTTGTTTAAAAAGGAATCTTCAATAAAATCTTTTCTAAAATATCAAAATATATTTTCTTATAAAATATTCCTAAACTTTGATTACAATCTTTGATAAATTTAATTAAGATTTAAAATTCCATAAATCCCTTATTCACCCCCCCCCCCCCCTCTAAGGGCGTCATAAGATCCAACACGTGGTATCAGAGGAGGTTATTCCAATACGGCTTCACAACCGGGAATAATGACGCTTCATGATCTCGCATCTTCTAGAGGGGATAATTTTTATGAAAATGAAAAATCATTATGTCCACCATTATTTATGGGTGAAAATTATAATTGGTGGAAAACACTTATGGAAAAATTTCTTAAAACTTTGGATTTTGAAGTTTGGAATATTACAATTAAAATGCCCCCAATTATTCTAAATAAAAATGAAATGTTTTTAAATGCCAAATCTATGAATAGTTTATATTGTGCTTTAGATCAAAATATTTTCAAACTTATTTATACGCTTCCTACAGCTTTTGAAGTTTGGAAATTTCTTGAGAACACTTATAGTCTTCCTTGCACAGATGATGAACAAGAGGAATTCCTTATGGATCCAAGAGAATAAATTGACGAGGACTCATGCTTGGAGGAAGATCTATCTAAGAGAGAAACAATATTGAACTCAATTGATGACAAAACATCAAGCAAAAGAGAAGACAGAAACTATAGCAAGGTAAGAAAATCTAAATCTTCTCTTTTTGTAACAAATTCAATTTTTACATTTCGTGTGCTTAAATTTGCTAAACGTAAAATTTCAAAGTTGAAACATGTTAATTCCAAATTACGTTTAGAAAATAAAACTTTAAAAGCAAACGCTAAAGTAGAATCTTATATTGATGTTTCAAATTCTCATTCATGCTCTTTAATTAAAAATGTTAAACCTTGTTTTGATTATAATACTTTTAAAGAAGAACTCAAGGTTTTGGAAAAAGGTCTTTTAACTTCGAAAGAGCATAATGAAAAATTGATTAAAGAAAATGATAATTTAAAGGATAAACTAGAATTATTAAAAATGTTTATTCAAAATTTTTCATATAATAAAAAATC
The DNA here is from genome assembly GCA_033032865.1 of Dactylorhiza incarnata. NCBI lineage: Eukaryota > Viridiplantae > Streptophyta > Magnoliopsida > Asparagales > Orchidaceae > Dactylorhiza > Dactylorhiza incarnata. The sequence continues at coordinate 4,546,704 of JAWHQI010000187.1, read as the reverse complement.
TTTTATTTCTAGTTTATCAAATTATCAAAAGTCTAAAAGCTTAACTTCATATTATAAGAGTATGTCTATAAGAAAGAGTGAAAATGAAAATCATCAAAATAAGAACCAATCATTTAAAACATATTGTAACCTACTCTTTCAACATTCAATTCCTAAGAAAGACCATCACTCTTATAAACTCTCAAAGAATCAATATAATAAAATTCATTATGATTATCAACATCAATGTATTTTGAAAAATAATTTGAATAAACATAAATCCCAAATGAATTATTTTTCAAACAACTATCATCACAAAAAGATGTCAAATAATCATAATATGAATTTAAAAGATAAACAACCAAAGTATGAATGGAGGTCCAAAATTAAAAACAAAACACTTACTCCACTTGTAAAGGCCCATTTATCACTATCTTCCCAAAAGCCAACACGGTGTATTTGGGTACCCAAAGGAACCATCACACTTGGTCCCCTTTGGATACCTAAATCTCTCATTCACTAGGAATCATTGTATTGCATGATGTAGAAATAAATTAAAAATGAAATATCATTACTCTACTTCATGATATGCTTAATTGCTTTCTTTTGTTTATTTTTTATTTTTGAGCCAACACACTATGATCACTTTATATATCATGAGATTTGACTTTCATTTTAAGCCTAATGTTTAACAAATCAAATTGAATTAAATTGAACATAAAGTCATAATTTTTAAGTGATCTCTTTTCTTTTTATATTTTTTATCCTTTTTAAATCCATTGCCTATAAATGTCTTATATTATCATTATAAATTGAATGCTAAATTTGCTAAATGATATTATAAAGACTAATTAATTACTTTCAAAATTGGATTTAAATGGACTTTTTAGGGGTCTTAGGCTAAAATATTATATGCGCAACTTATTGCATATTTGTCTATTTTCTTTGTTGCATATAATAGCCCCTATAATGAAAAATCATAATTGAAAAATTACAAAAATGATGAATATGATTTCACACATTCCACCTTGATCTATTAATATCATATGCTAAAATTCACTATTATCATATATCATAATTCATGATCTATCAAGAATTATCATAAATCAACTATTTCTATCAACCTTAGGATTTATGAAATATATGATGGCGATTGGTATTATAGTTTCATACCTTGTTTAGTGTGTGTGATGTGCATCTATATTATTTGCATGTATCGCTTTATATTTAGACCTAAGAATTAACTTAATATAAACAAGATGAAATCAAATAGAATTGTCACTTCATTCTAGGTCTATGAAAATTCAAAACTCTATGACATGCGACTCAATCAATGCCATAGGTAGAAATCAATGCCCATGCTAGTTATATCTTGCAATGCTAAAGTAAATTATATTACTAAAATCTGAAAATCATAATTTCCTTTGTAGTTATTTGCATGAATAAAAAACATCTAAATGGATTTAAAATCAACAATCTTCGATATAAGTGTAAATCCAAAACTAATCATGCAATTATACCATAGTTTATATGTTTAAGGCTTACACGCTTAGTATGTCGTCCATAATCATTAAACCTATGACATGTGTCTCACAATAGCGAGGGCGTAGGATTGTGTGCATTAGAGACCTAACCTCTAAGTCCTTAACCGGGGAGGGTTCCAGTAGGGCCTTGCGAGGCACTAGGGGGAAAGTGTGCTAAGTTGAGCGTCGTCTTTTGTATGCATATGGGATTAACACCCTAACCTACGGCGTGTGTGCAGCTCCTCATGCCCATCTGTCACTTAGTACGGGGCTAGAGTGTAATCATGTAGTTAAGGTATCTTGATCTTATATATACTTATATTAAATTTATTGCATGAATATTATCTCACTCTTTATACTTAAATCATGCATATTTTTTTTGTTCTAACGTTGCATCTTGTGTTTGCGTATTTTATTATTTTGAGCTTTAATATTTTTACAAAACACAAGTATTTGAAAAATCACCAAAACATGTTAAAAGAGCCTTCAAATCTAATCAATATACTCTGAAATTTCAACTGAAGGAAGGTCTCTTTATAATACAAATGAATTGTGAAAAATGTTTTTCAAAACATCAAAATTTGCAATTCTGTCTCGGCGTTAAGAAGCTAACGCCTGGCGTTAGCTCCTTTGCTCCAAAAAATTTTTTGGGTTTTGAATAATTTCTGGTATTATTTTAATGTTTTGTACGTGCTTTATTTCTCTGTTTGTAAAAAGTTTTCTATCTTTTTATTTTCTTTAAAACAAAATTTTATTTCTTTTCAAAAAAATATGTATTTTCTCATGCATTATTTTGGGTGTATCTCTCTGGCATAGAATATCATTTACTGAAAGGGTTATTAACGACTTCTATGTTTTCTAGAGAATATATATAAAAAAACAAATACAAAATTACAAAACAATTTCAAAGAACAAAAATATGTTTTTTTTTCTTTATGTGTGTTTATTGTTTTGTGCTTATATAAAAAAAATTATTAAAAAATTTATAAAAAAATTTGATTGTTATTCATTGTCATTGTCAAGGATGATTAATTATATCAATTAAAGATTAAATACAATGTTTAATTTAACTTTCAAGTTTCTTAAAAAATATTGTTTTGTATTTATCATACCTTGAAAATTATCTTGTTATGTGCAATGAAATTGATTGTAGATAAACATGTGTAGAAACGCTTAGCATGTCTCTAAGTATGAGTAATGTATTATGTTTGATAATGATTTATTAACTCACTTCTTTTTGATAATCTACATGTGTTTACAATCCTATACATGCATGATTGTGTAGTGTAATAACATAAATAATTAAAATGCATAAATAGATTACCTACACAACATTGAATTGATTATTACAATTCTTTGTCTTTCATGCACTTATTCTTTAGAGAAATGTGGTTTAAAATGCTATGTTTGCAAAACAAATGAAATCGGAGTCCTTAGTCACTAAACTAAAAAGCAAATAATAAATGACAAGGAAAACTCCACCAAGCACTACTCACCCTCCTGATAAGTCTTAATGAGCATTGTGAGGTTGAGCACCTTGGCTAAGAATTGTAAAGTGTCTTGTAGCAAACATTTATACATCACTTCTCTTAGTACATCGGATCACAAATAAAATTTGAAAATAATGCTAAAAAGTATAAAAGTGATCCCCAAGCACTACTTTGCACCCTGATAAGTCTTATTAAGCATTGTGTGTGTAGAGCACCTCGGTAGTTGTACTATTTATTTATGTGCATTGAAATATTATGGAAGTAATAGTATTTGTGTATTTTAATGTTTTGTTATTTTATTATATATGTCATGTGTTTTTGATTGATTCAATTGTATACTTTATCAAAACACTACTTTGTACACATCATTATTTTTCATAAAACTTCTACTCATGAGAATTGGATCCTAATGCTCATCTACTCAATTCTCTACAAACTTAAGTAAATGCACTAGATAACAAAGCATGATCGCTACAATATTTATGTTTACTTGAAATGCAAATTTTATTACATTATAGTTTTTGTATCGTTTCTGATATTATGAAATCATGCTAGCAATTTTATCTTTATAGAGTAACATCTCTTGAATCTTTAACTCAAACATCAACTTTTTAAATTTAAAACTCATTATTCTTTATATGATTTTATCTTCTAAAATGATGTTTATGTTTAAGAGTGCTTATTATATTCTTCTGCTAAGTTTACCACTTATGCTCATTCATGCCTTTTTTTAACACCGTGGTATTCTATTTTTTCCTTTTCAACAAGTGGTATCTTAAAATAGAATGTTTACTTTATCATGTTAGATATGTTGCTTACTACTATATGTTCCATCATGCTTATATTTTTCTCAACAAGTAGTATTTAACAAGCTTTTGATTGCATCCTATTTTTCTTCTCGACATAGAATATATTACTCCTTATTGCACACTCTCGCCTAAACCTTCTTTTGATACTAACAAAAGAGGAGAATAAATTACATAAATCTAATATTTAGGGGGAGTACATTATAATGATTTCAAACTCAAAGAAAGTATCTTTGTAGGGGGGTAATCATATAGGAGGTGCATACACTATCATATGCTCGATCATGGCAATCCTTCAATAAGTGGTTCCTAATCAAAAATTAGTAGATACACACTCATCCCTAACCACTTTTGCTAATAACAAAGGGGGAGAAGAAATTGAGAAATCTAGTCAAATAGATATTTAGGGGGCGTAAATTATAAGAGAACACTTATGTAGGGGGAGGACTTCATATAGAAAGAGTATGCATTATCGCTTTCAAATCTATCATGTTTTTAACCTGTTATTCATGCATATATTATTAATTACCTCACTTATCTATAAACACAAATGGTCTTAATCTCACTAATTTCTCATACAGGTATTTGTTATTATCAAAAGGGGGAGATTGTTGGAACCTATGTTCCGCATCTCTTGGTTTGAGAATAACAAATACCGTGTTGTATTTGATCTTGTATTTTGTGTGTTTATAGTATGCAGGTTGTACAGGAACTATAGCTACACATCCCTATGAGTAGTATACTGAATGGAGATGACTCTCTGGAAAGAGAGTTAACGCCCGCGTTAGTTGTTAATGCCCCGCGTTAACAACCATTGAGAAGGAAACCGTCGAGAAGAAATGTCATCGAGAACGAATTCGTCGAGAAGCCAGTGACAACGCCAGGCATTAGGTCTTAACACTGGCGCTAGCCGTTCGACGAAATGTGATGATGGTTGACAAAACTGCATTCGACGAAAGTTGTTGACGTTCGACGAAATAGGATTCCGGTCGACGAATCTGCGTTCGACGAAATGAGGCTCCGGTCGACGAAAGTTACGGTTAACGAAATGGGATTCTGTTCGACAACATTGCTGTTGGGAACAGTGCCCAGCAGGGTTCCTGATTTGAAGAAGTGCTCAGCTCAATGATAAGTGCAAGTTGTATTTAATGTCATATCTAGTTCACGCTTATAGAGATGAGACAATATGTCCAGTACTTCAATAACCTGCCTAAGTATAATATCGTCGAAAAAGGCTGGACATATCGTCGACAAGTACATGCACATCATTGAGATGATGGGCAATGTAAAGAAGAATGACTGTGTCTGTGTCGTCGAAAAGGATCATGCGTATTGTCGACAACAGTAGGCCTATCGTCGACAACATGCAAAGCAAGGTAGATTGGTGATATCGTTGTGACATCTACACGACGATATCAGAATGTCGAAGTTGAAGAAGAAGACTCGAAGATATCGTTAACAAGAAGTTGTATCGTCGATAAGGCCAAAGAAGAACTGATAGCGTCGAGAAGAAGCCTTGTCATCGGAAAGGCTAAGTGTGATTGATGGCGATGGACATCATTGTAAAGAAGGCGTGTCGTCGAGAAGACAAAGTGATCACAACGATATCAAGCAGACAAGAAGATCGCGACAACATCAGTTAGATGACTTCGGGTCGTCATAAGCTCGAGTATAGAAGAGATGTCCAGTATCGTCGAGATATCAATGAAGAATTGAAGAAGAGACCAGTTCAAGACATCAACAAAGCTCTGTCGTCGAGATATTATCCATGTCGTCGTAACAATGGAAATATTGTCAAACAGATTCAAATATTGCCAGACGTGCTGTCAACATTTAATATCGCCGCCTGATTGTCCAATCAGCGCATGCTCTTAAGGCATGGGCGGTTGTCAGAATAGGACATCGTATATGACCGTTAAGCGGCTCATCTGTCCTATAAAAAGAAAACAGTGATGCCCTAGAAAAGAGAGGAGAAAAATGAAAAAGAATCCCGCCTAGCAATACAACAGTACATGCGGCGGTGAAGAAAGAAAGTAGTGAAGAACAAAACGATCATTTTGTGTTCTTCAAGTTGCAGTCAAGTTTCATCGTCTGCTAAGAATCATTCAAGAAGGTGGCTGCTCCACATCAGGATAAGAGAAGGGCTGAAGAAGATCCAGTGCTGAAAATGACAAATCAAGAAGCATCTTCTTCAAGTCAAGTTGTCGATCTCCATCAGGCAGAGTTCTTATTTCAACTTTTATTGTTGTAAGGCTTGAGGGCCAAACTTGTAAGATCTGTTTTCAGATCTGAGTGTCTAGCTTGAGGGCTGGAGAGCTGTGAGGCTTGAGGCCAGGGCAGTGGACTTGCGGGTCCGATATTGTCAAGCTTGAGGGCTTGAGACCTGTGAAGGCTTGCGGGCCAGGGCAGAGGCTAGACTTGCGGGTCTGAGCTAGGTAGGGCTTTAGGGCCTGAGTGCCGAGCTTGAGGGCTCGGGTGCAGTAGGGGCTTGCGGGCCTGGGCTGTAGGCAAGACTTGCGGGTCTGTGTTGTGTAGGGCTTAAGGGACTGAGTGTCGAGCTTGAGGGCTCGGGTGCAGCAGGGGATTGCAGGATTAGGTTGTAGGACTTGTGGGTCCGTGTTGTAAGGCTTGAGGGCCTGGTGATTTTGGCAGAGTTTGCTGAGCCTAGCACACTGCTAGGTAGGCGCAGAGGGAAAGAGGACTACTCAAGACACCCTGTCTTGAGGAACCTCTATAAGTTCGAGTGTTTTCTGTGTTGTGCTTTACTAATCTATAGAACTATTAACAAGAAAACAAGAACACCTAAAGGAGATAAATTAATTTGAAAAACCTATTCAACCCCCCCCCCCCCCCCCCCCCCCCCCCCCCCCTCTAGGTGATAAGTTGACACCCAATAACTAAAAAGTGATATCAGAGCTAGGTTGTTCTAATAAAGCTGAAAAACTTGAACATATCTGCCAGTGGGTGTCCACACATCAAAGCTATGGAATCAAGACTAGCCATCTGTTTTAGGGAAAACTTTGCCTTATGGAAGGTGAGTGCAAAAATTTACATGGATGCTATAGATCCAAGGATGTCTCTGACCATTTGAGAAGGGCCATATGTTGTGGCCAAGAGATCATCTGAAATGACTGAAGATGACCCCATCCTAATCAACTTGGACAAGGAAGCTAAGAGCATTCTAGCTAAAGCAGTTGATATCTCTACATTTCAGCAAATTGCTCACTGCACTACAGCTAAGGACATGTGGAACTCTCTAATAGTTCTCATGGAAGGATCATCAGAAGTCAGAAGCACTGCAGCTGAGACGAAGATCAAAACTCTGAGTGATAGTGACTCAAGTTGGTCAGATTCAGAAGAGGAGACTCAGTTTGGATTGACTGTCCTATCTGAGTCAGAGGAAGAAATCCAGGTTGAAGTCACACCTGAGCAAGTATGTATAAGAGCCCCTCTATCCTTATCAGATTCAGAATCTGAAACTTGCTCATCAGAAAATGATGACTTGTCTGAGCCTTGTAATGGCCTTTTAGAAGAACTCAGAAAATTCAAAATGCTCTGCAAGGAGCAAGTTGAAGAGATCTCAATTCTTCAAGCCAAAAACTCTGATCTCTCCGAAAAGGCAGAGAAGCTTACTCTACAGAATGCAGAGTTTTGCCAACTCAAAAAGGACTTCAATGCAAGCTCCAACCTTGACCTAATAAGCAAGTTTGGAAAAACTCTAAAGGCACTGATAGATAGCAGGGAGTTGTGCTACTCTCTAACCAAGGAGGTTGTACTTCTAAAGAAGGATAGAAATCAGGCTGGTCTCCTGAAGTCCAGGGTCAATAAAGTCAGGAGTGTGGAGAATAAATCCCCTATCAAAAGAAAGCCAGTAGTAAGCTTCTCCAAACCAGAGACATCTCCTCCACTGGTAAATGACTGCTGCTCCACTCAAAGAAGGGAGCAAGGATGCTTCAAGAAAAATGGACCAGGCAGACCCTGTGAGAAGAAGGCAAACTTGGGGGAGGTAATCTCACCCTTCAACAAGAATGCTAGGCAACCCAATCTTGGGTATCATAAGAATGGGAGCTCCACAAGTGGAGCAAAGAACATGCCAAAAACAACAAGGGTACCTCATGAAAGAATGATCACAAAGGAGACATGAAGTTAGTGGGTCTAAAGAAGAGAAGAAATCACTCAAGAAGATGGACTCCAGATGGAAAGCTGTGGATGATGATTGGCAACATCACACTTACAATTAGTACAGACTGGTACCGTTCAAGTATCCTTATGTTCATACTCAAAGGACTCATGCTCACACAGCTAGCCAGAAAAGAAGATACAACAGTTTGAATGTTGGTGCTGTGGAAAGACTGGGGCACTTTGCAATTGAATGTTGGTACAATCCAACTGCTCTAAGGGTAACAAACGCTAAACTTGCAAATAATCTCGTTCATAATCATTATGCATATCCTGGAGTAGTTAGATCCAACATGCCCCTTAAAGCTAACAATTTCCTAGGACCCAAATCTACTTGGGTACCTAAGGGCTTGTAATCTCATTTTGCAGGTAGTCCAAGAGCCCACCAGAAGCAAATCTGGGCCTTGGACAAGAAGGCTATTCTGGCCCATAGGCTGGAACAACAAAATAAGCTCACTAACAATCTTAGTGAAGGGTTAGTGCCGAAAGACAATTCCCAAGCAGGGCGGAAGAATGCCTTAGGCAGACATGTGAGGAAAAATTGTATCGTCGACACAAAAAGTTGTTGCGACGACACAATAGACATTACGACGACAATGGATCGAGTTGGACGGATGTGCATCCAAGGATCACTTCGACGACAATAAGCAGTATCGCCTAAATAAAGACGAGCCTTTTATCACGGCACTAGGATCGTCCATCAGAGTCGTCTGATCATCTTTCATCAACGGTGTCGAAGGTACGCGCCTCTTCACCTACTTGCCCTATAAATAGAGTGAATGCTCAAGAATAAAAATCACGCTTTTTTTTTGCCTCAAACTACTCCGTCAACAAACCACCGCCTCATCTCCGACGTGCTACCTTCTCTCTCGCTCTAGATCAATGGCTCCCAAGAAGGAAGAAGTAGTGTCAGGATGTGAACTCCAGCGAGGGGGTTTCAATGTCTGCTCCGATGAGATAAGGTCAGTAATAGGGTTGCTGGAGTCATCAGGACTGGAATACCTTCTATGTGAACCCTCAGTTCTTCTCCACCGCGAACTAGCAGAGTTCTTCGCCGAAGCAAGAATCAACCACACAGAATCACAGATCAAGTCCAAGGTGGGAGGAAAGATGGTTAAGATATATGCGAAAAGCCTAGGAAATGCGCTACATCTACCAAGAATCCAAGGGGGAGAGGAAGAAGAAGAGCTGACCTCAAAGGATGTGTCCGCAAGCTATACCTGGTGCAGCCACACAGGGAAGACCTACGGGTCTATTAAGAGAGCAGAATTTAATCAAAAGGGGAAGCTGCTGGCCGGCATTGTTGGCAAATTTTTGTTGTGCAAACCTGGGTCCCATGATCGAATCTCTAAAGATATGTTCAGTGTCATGGCCCGGATAATCCATTCTAAGAAGACCAACTGGAGTAAGTTCCTCTTCCAGAGAATGAAGAGCACCCTGACAACTCCCTCCTATGGAAGAATATTGTCCCTCTTCCTTCTAAATACCCTGGATGAAGTACTGCATAAAAGAATAGGAGTCCCCCTGCACTACTCAAAGAGATTGGATGCAAAGATGCTCGATCGATGGGATAGGTCTATCCCTAAACCTTCATCTGGTGTCCAGCCTGCTCCAAAGAAACAAGCAGCCCCAATAGATCCCTCCAAAGATGGTTCATCCAGCAGCTCCGACGACATACCCCCAATCCCTGGTACGTCTGAGGGGAAGACTTCCACCCTAAGGGATTTTCCAGGAACAGTACCAGAACCTGCTTCCACATAGGTTATTGAAGAAGATAGAAACCCGAACTTGGGGAGTGTTCCTATTGAGGGGGAGTCCCAACTTGGGAGCTCAGTTCAAGACGCAGAGATGATTGATGGGGAGCTCCCTACTAGAGGATCAGCCCAAGGTGATGCACAAGTTGAGGGGGAGACCCAAATGGTGTACTCTGCCCTAGAAGATCAAGGCACTATGTCTGTGCCCATGGAAGACATCACTCTGTCAGACGGCAGAGAACTAATCGTAGCAAGTAAGATTATGCTTGCATATCCAAGTGAGACAGTACCAGAAGATGTCCAAGGGAAAGCCAAAGTGACAGTCCTCATAAGTGAAGAATCATCTGCATATATCTCTGAAGAAGCTCCACAGGAAAGAGAAGATGAAGACGAACAAGCTGCTGAGCCATCTTCGGCTCAGTCAGGTTCTCTCCTTCACATGATGTCAGCTCTACTAACTGCTCAGCGAAAACAACTAGAGCAATTTATAGTAAAGACTGTGGATAATCTAAGGAAAGAGGTGAAGGGCGAGATCCAGAAAGTAAAGAGCGACATACTCCACCTCAACACCCAGTGTGCTCACTTCTACAATCTGGCAGCTCCTGCAATTGAAAAGATGAGTGAGGAAGTCAACAAAGTGGGACATTAAACCCACGAGATCCTGACTAATCAAGTAACATTCTCAGACAATGTGGACTATGCGTTTAAATAGATAGAAATAGGTGCCACCAATAACAGGAATCAAATTCTGAATAGAATCAATGAGAATGCTCATACACTAGATACCCATCTGCTTGAAGTAAGGAACAATTTGGATGTGACTGAACAACATCTACATGAATAGCTGACTCTGGTCAGAGAAGGTCTTGAAGAAAGGGTAATTGAACAAGCCCTAAAGGGGGACAATGAGATAATAAACGCCGGTTCACATCAAGCGATGTGGATAGCAAATCAAATAAAGCAGACAATGCAAAAACCCCCATTAGTATATGAGGCTGCCAACCCTTCTGCAAGCACTGACTCAGCAGAGTACGACATAGAACTCGGAGAATCAGCATCTTCCAAGAAGAGAAAGAGAATTCAGAGTAACAAATACAGGCATAAGAGACTGAGGGAGGTTGAGCTGGATCCACAATCAGGAAGGTGGAGTCCAGTCTCAAGAGAAATCATAACAGAATCATGGGTACAGGTTGGATACCCTCAGTAGAACCCTCAAAGGGTATATCAGTCAGTTGAATGGGACAAGCATCTGAAACAGCTGGAAAGAAGGATAAATCATAAACAAGCATTCTCACAGGGTACTCCTCCCTCTCCTAAGAAGATTCCAATGCCCATCCACTATTATCAGAGGCAAAGGCAGAAAGCCAAAGGGGCAAGCAGCAGCAGACACTGAGGAGCACTAAATTAAAATTTTAATTAGAATGGGGCAAATGAATGCTAGTGTTTATTCATGAACATCTAACCTATTTATATGCTTGGTATCTATTGTTAAGAACATTTAATCTATTTTTGTGATTGATGCTTTATGTGTGATGCAATTATCTGAAATGATAAATCTTTTCATGTGTGGCATTTATTATTGAGGTAAGTTAGGGCTTCTTCAAATAGGGGGAGATTGTTGGGAACAGTGCCCAGCAGGGTTCCTGATTTGAAGAAGTGCTCAGCTCAATGATAAGTGCAAGTTGTAATTAATGTCATATCTAGTTCATGCTTGCAGAGTTGAGACAATATGTCCAGTACTTCAATAACCTTCCTAAGTATAATATCGTCGAAAAAGGCTGGACATATCGTCGACAAGTACAGGCACATTGTTGAGATGATGGGCAAAGTAAAGAAGAATGACTGTGTCTGTGTCGTCGAAAAGGATCATGCGTATCGTCGACAACAGCAGGCCTATCGTTGACAATATGCAGAGCAAGGCAGATTGGTGATATCATTGTGACATCTACACGACGATATCAGAATGCCGAAGATGAAGAAGACTCAAAGATATCATTAACAAGAAGCTGTATCGTCGATATGGCCAAAGAATAACTGATAGCGTCGAGAAGAAGCCTTGTCATCGGAAAGGCTAAGTGTGATTGATGGCGATGGACATCATCATAAAGAAGGCGTGTCGTCGAGAAGACAAAGTGATCACAATGATATCAAGCAGACAAGAAGATCGCGATGACATCAGTTAGATGACTTCGGGTCGTCATAAGCTCGAGTACAAAAGAGATGTCCAGTATCGTCGAGATATCAATGAAGAATTGAAGAAGAGACCAGTTCAAGACAACGATAAAGTTCTGTCATCGAGATATTATCCATGTCGCCGTAACAATGGAAATATCGTCAGACAAATTCAAATATTGTCAGACGTGCTGTCAACATTTAATGTCGCCGCCTGATTGTCCAATCAGCGCATGCTCTTAAGGCATGTGCGGTTGTCAGAATAGGACATCGTATATGACTGTTAAGCGGCTCATCCGTCCTATAAAAAGAAAACAGTGATGCCCTAGAAAAGAGAGGAGAAAAACGAAAAAGAATCTTGCCTAGCAATACAACAGTAAAAGCGGCGGTGAAGAAAGAAAGTAGTGAAGAACAAAACGATCATTCTGTGTTATTCAAGTTGCAGTCAAGTTTCATCGTCTGCTAAGAATCATTCAAGAAGGTAGTCATTCCACATCAGGCTAAGAGAATGGCTGAAGAAGATCCAGTGCTGAAAATGACAAATCAAGAAGCATCTTCTTTAAGTCAAGTTGCCGATCTCCATCAGGCAGAGTTCTTATTTCAACTTTTATTGTTGTAAGGCTTGAGGGCCAAACCTGTAAGATTTGTTTTCAGGTCTGAGTGTCTAGCTTGAGGGCTGGAGAGTTGTGAGGCTTGAGGGCCAGGGCAGTGGACTTGCGGGTCCGATATTGTCAAGCTTGAGGGCTTGAGACCTGTGAAGGCTTGTGGGCCTGGGCAGAGGCTAGACTTGCGGGTCTGAGCTAGGTAGGGCTTGAGGGCCTGAGTGTTGAGCTTGAGGGCTCGGGTGTAGTAGGGGCTTGCAGGCCTAGGCTGTAGGCAAGACTTGCGGTTCTGTGCTGTGTAGGGCTTGAGGGCCTGAGTGTCGAGCTTGAGGGCTCGGGTGCAGCAGGGGCTTGCGGGCTTAGGCTGTAGGACTTGCGGGTCCGTGTTGTAAAGCTTGAGGGCCTGGTAATTTTGGTGGAGTTTGCCGAGCCTAGCACACTGCTAGGTAGGCGCAGAAGGAAAGAGGACTACTCAAGACACCCTGTCTTGAGGAACCTCTATAAGTTCTTGAGTGTTTTCTGTGTTGTGCTTTACTAATCTATAGAACTATTAACAAGAAAACAAGAACACCTAAAGGGGATAAATTAATTTGAAAAACCTATTCACCCCCCCCCCCCCCCCCTCTAGGTGATAAGTTGACACCCAGTAACTAACAATTGCGTTCGACGAACTTTGATGACGTTCGACGAAATGAAATTTCGTTCGACGAACTTTGATGACGTTCGACGAAATGAAAGTCCGTTCGACGAAATGAGATTCTGTTCGACGAAAATTGTTGACGTTCGACGAAATAAGATGTCGTTCAACGAAAATCCACAAACTGCCACGATCTTGACGGTTGCGCGATTTCAACCACGACAGTGCACATTCACTAACGACAGCGTTAACTCTTAACGCCATGTGTTAGCTCCTGAGGCTATTTAAAGTACAACCCCTTTCATTCCTTGAGAGATGATTCCAGAATTCCAATAATTTTAAGAGAGGCTCATGTACAGCAATTAAGAGATCTCTCTTGGGCTATCATGAAGATCTAAAGAGAATTTTGAAGGAGAAGGTCTACAACGCATATTCCATACGAAGGACGATCGTCTCAAGAACGCCAACATCTACATCGCCTTCGTCTTTACCTTCAGAATTTCTTGGGGAGTTTCTCTTTACTTTATCTAGTAATCTTTTATTTTATTCTCTTTGTATTTTGGTGTGGAGAAATCGTTCGGGGAGAACGTCGGATTCCGGGAAGGATTCCGTGGGTAATTCGTCGCGGTTGTTGGCGACTAGGTCCTTGTGCGGCTTAGGGGGTAATTCACCGCCTTGTGCGTGGCGACTAGGTTAAGGGTAGATCCAGGGGGTGGCTAGATGCCTTATCTGGGGATAGATAGGCTATAGTCATCCGGTCCTTGGGAGAAGGACCGGTGAAACAACAAAAAATGTTTTTACATATTCTCGCCTTGATTCCTAACATTATAGAAATTAAGCATTTGTGTATTCAATTTATTATGAAATAGATTCATGTCTTTTAATGTTCTATTCAATTGATTTTATTTCCTCTTCAAGAATGTTTTAATTTATATTTTCATTAAAGTATTAAAATTAACATTTGTGTAATTATTTTTTAAATACAATAATTGTTTTCATTATCTCTGATTTTCTAGAATTATATTTCATTTAAGATTTCATAAGTTAAATCACTGCGGCAATCTTTTTGTGTTAAGTAAAATTTTCTTGAGAGCTAACGCCCAGCGTTAACACTTAACGCCGGCGTTAGCAACAGTTAACAAAAAGTTTTGTTTCTCGTGTTTAAGAAGGAATCTTCAATACAATCTTTTCTGAGATATCAAAATATATTTTCTTATAAAATATTCCTAAACTTTGATTACAATCTTTGATAAATTTAATTAAGATTTAAAATTCCATAAAACCCTTATTCATCCCCCCATCTAAGGGCGCCGTAAGATCCAACAGGATTATCCCCAGGGTCCCGAAAATCCTCCGCCAATTGGGCTGGACAAGCCCCTCTCAAATGTCCAATAATCCCGCATAAGTAACAATAATTGAGTAGACGCTCATAACGAATGCAAACAAAACATATTTTGGCATTGCCCAGGGTCAGTCGAACCACCCGCCGCAAGGGCAGCTCCACATTAATAAGCACAAAAATTTGAAGGGAAGAACCCCAAACTGTCCCCTTTGTATCCGCCTTTGCATCCACAAATTTCCCAATTTTATTGCCTACCACTTCGGCAAACCCTGTGACATAAATTTCAAAGGTAACCCTTCCCCCCCATCCTTGAAACGACACCACACCAACGACATATAGACAACGTCATCATGCGTTGTAACTTCGTGAAGGATGATTAAGTTTTTATCGAAGTGCCACGGGCTTCCTTCAAGCACCTTGCGGCGGTCAATGATATGGGCGAACTGATAGATGAAACGTTCAACAGTGAGTTGTCGCACCGTCACAGGCTGGATTGTATTAAAAGTCTGAGATAGCGTTCTTTTGAATGCTTCAAAGTTTGGAAGTCGTCGAGCAACCACCCATCCAGCCAACAACAGATCCACCATAGCTGGAGCGACAAGGCACTCATCGGATATAAGCACAACTTCCTCCTCATCCGGTGTGAGAGATAACGATCAAGCCCAAGAGGAGTGCAAAACTTCCATTGGCAAAGTAGAACCCCACACCCACTACAAACAAAACAGAAAACCCAAAGACGCTGCATACCACAAGAAAAAGGCGACAGGACAGCGAACCCGCGATCACGGTGCATGCAGAGCAGCCCACACGACTAGGGCTTCGTTTGGCGCGTTGGTGGCAGTCGTGAACGCGGTGGTCATGAACCGTCGTTTGTGAACGCCGGACCTCACCTAAAAAAAATCATGCATTTTATGCTAATAACTAGTTTATTTTCTTGGTAGCGGTCGTAACCTTTGTCTTGCCAAACATATATTCTAGATAATGACGTTTTTGACCAAACTCACTAGAGCAAATAAGTCGTGCCAAACGAAGCTAAACCTGGGAAGGATAGAGCAAGCAGCGCCTCTGGGAAGCACCGCCCCCGATCCAGAGGCAATCTCCCGCAACGATGACCGACAGATAGGGCAGAAACCCTACAGGACTCACGGGAGAGACAAAGCACTCTCGTACGTGAGACTTTAGAATATTAATTAATTAAGATAATCTCACAAAATTTTCACATGTATAACACTTAATAGGCGGTATAAGTATAACTACGCACTAATAATTAAGCAATAATAAAAATTACTGAAAGGATTAATAAATATATAGAAGTCAAATTATGACTTTTAAATTTTTTTGTTTTAATACTAAATTTATGTACTTAGATGATGCCACTATCTACGTGCGAGTAAGACATCGTGATTTAAGGTGCGGGAGAAAATCATGCACTATACTAGTGATTCAGTAAGGCGATTGTTAATCGCAATCCATATTTGGCTATCCACACCATAAAATTTTAAAAACATAAATTATTATTTTTGTTTAACCACAACCCGGATCTTAAAACCCTAGCCCTCACAATGTAGAATGAGATTTCTCTCCTTTTATATAGTCGGCTATATAGAAATCTCATTCTATATATTACGTTGGCAATAAATATCTCAATAATAATCTTCTTCTTTGATGTGCACTCATACAAGACTCTCATTCATTTATATACAAGTCAAGGAGGTGGTTATTCCAAAAGACCACTAAGATGATAAGAGAGAAGTGGGAGAGTGGGCAGGCCCACTATCTCCGCCACCAACCGCCCGTGCAAGACCGCATGTGATCGCCACATCCGAACGCTACAGCACCGCACAAAGCAGGACCGCGCGCGGTAGCGCCCGCGGCAAGCGCGGCGATACCGCGCGGTAGCGCCGAGCCTCCCTTGAGGGGTGCGGCCTAACCGCACCCCTCTTTGGGTGCGGCCAGGCCGCTCCCCCCTCTTGGGGTGCGACCAGCCCGCACCCCCCTCTTGGGGTGCGGCCAGCCCGCACCCCTCTTGGGGTGCGGCTGGGCCGCGCCCCCCTCTTGGGGTGCGGCTGGGCCGCGCCCCCCTCTTGGGGTGCGGCCATCCCGCACCCCTCTTGGGGTGCGGCCAAGCCGCACCCCCTTCTTAGGGTGCAGCCAGGCCGCATCCCTCTTGGGGTACGGCCCGGGCACACCCCCCTTTGTGGTACGGTCGAACCACCTCCCCCATGGTGGGGTTCAGACGTATCCTCTTCAAGCTCGTTGTGCACCCTTTGGGCCCCGGATTTCACTCGGAGCGCTCTCGCGCTCGTAACATGCTCAGAACGCCCCTAAGCGCGTTCAGAGCACTTTCATGTTCGTTGCACGCTCAGAACGCTTCTAAGCACGTTTGCGCGCCCGGAACACTTTCGCGTTCCCGGCATGCTCACATTTTGTCTTTATGACATGCTCACATTTTATCTTTATGATACGCTTACATTTTGTCTTTCTAGTTTCTCATTTTGCAGGAACGGCTTGTCGCCTTTTTCGTCTTCAACAAAGCTGCCCGAACTACCTGAACTGCCCGAACTGCCCGAGGGCGAGACGGTCATTTACGAAAAATGGCGATCCGTGTGCTCCAAACCAGAAAATATGATTCGTCCGGCAGGTGGTTACGGTGGTTACAACGGCGAAATTACCGGGCTGCCCCCGGCCAAAGCTATAAAAGGAGCCCCGGGGGCTTCATTTGAGAGGACCTTATTTTCTGCACCTGGGAGAGCTCCTTGAAGATTTTCACGGAATTCTCCTTCGGTGCTTGAAGATCTCCTTCGTGGACATGAAGATTTCCCTCATCCTGAAAGGCGACTCAGCATTCTCACTTTCGTTCCCCGGAGCATTCTCACTTTCGTTCCCTGGAGCATTCTCACTTTTGTTCCCCACAGTTCTCAGAAGGAAAAAAGACGTAATTTTCAGAGAGGTGGTCTGTCACCCCCGGAACTCACTCTCTCTCTCTCTATTATTGTAATGAGCGGCGGCCTGTCGCGCTCGAATTCTAAGTACCTAACTGTAAGCTCTGAGAAGATAGTGAAGTTTGGTCGGCACAGCTCCGGTCACGTGGTTTTTTACCCTTTCTGGGTTTTCCACGTTAAAAAATCTCTGTGTACTCAACTAATCTTTAATTGACTGTTTGCGCGCTCGGTTCGCTTCCGAGCTAAGGTGATTCAATTCGACCGGTCTACCAGAGCACCCGAGCGACCCGCAACAGTTTGGCGCCGTCTGTGGGAAATGGATTCCCAACTACCGAGTAAAGGATTTCCGAACGCAGTGCCCGCTTCGCCTGAGTTCACGGAACCAGCAAGAGTGGACACCTCCCCCGAACTATCTGACACATGCAGATCCTCAATCCCTGAAGGCCCGACGAAAAGAGCGCTCATCGCTGCACCCATCCTACCCCAGTGGCTTGGATCAACTAGCAAGCCGGCCCTCTCGCGGTGGGGCAGGATCCGAACGATGTCACGCGCCAGCAAAGGCGATACCCCCTATCAAAGTCGATTTTGGCATACCCAGTTCCATCATGGCTAAAGCTCCCGCACTACAAGGAGTTCCACGGGGCAGAGGATCCGTACGAGCACGTTAATCACTTCTTGATAACGATGCGAACGTTCGGACTTCCCGACCAAATCAGCTGCAAAATCTTCACCGAGACACTCCGCGGAGACGCCCTCCGCTGGTATCAATCTCTGCCAAATGGAGCGATTCACAACTTCACCGAGTTGTCCCAACTGTTCGTTGAATGGCACGAAGCGCGCGCGCCAAGGATCAAAGAAGAAGAGCCCGATACGGACGAGCCGCCCCGCCTAAGGAAAGCGGAGCGGAGCAAGCAGCACGAGAAGATCTACACCAGCTTTCACCAAGAGCGTCCCCGTGGATGGTCGGACTTCACCTTAGACGCAAGCATAGGCAATCCAGCCTGCGAGCTAAGAAGGGCGCTGATAACCCATCGCATCTCGTTCAACATCCTGTTCGTGGCAGCCGTGGTGGGCTCAAACTCCTAAGCGGGAACCTCAAGCTCAGGGCCAGCGACGCAGAGCTCCCAGACGGAACTATGGTGCCCACCATAGGAGTCGTCACCCTCCCCGTCCAAGTAGGGATGCACTTGGAACCAGTCCAGTACGATGTTCAGTTCGTCATCGCAGAGGCAGACTCCCCCTACGACGCAATATTTGGGAGCCTCCTACTCGACGCCCTGGACCACGACATTTCCATGTCTGGACGCATGGCCAACAAAGGGAGAATCCTCAGAGATGCAATTCGTGGTTTTGACACAGCCGCAGCCGAGCTCCCTTGGATCAACTACGACCCGTCGCCAAAACCAAAGTCGGAGAAGCAAGGCGTGCGAGAGCGTCGCGCATTGGCAGAAAAAGCTAATCTTCCAGCACCGGCAAACTAACTACAACCTGGGGATACGTGTCGCAAGAGAAAGGGACAACAACATCAACTCGAGAAGGCCATACCGCCCCTTCAGAACCAAGCAGACCGCTCCCGAGGGCTAGCAGATCAAAGCCCCCGGATCTACACGCCGTTAAATGCCCCCCACGAGCATATACTGTCCATAATCTACAACAACAAAATCATCAACTGGCCCAGACCGCTCCCCCAACGTAGGGGAGATCAATCCCCATTCTGCAATGTCCATAAAGGCCGAGGACACCGCACGGAACACTGCGCCAGGTTGAAAGAAGAAATCGAACGCCTTGTCCAGTTAGGCCACCTTGAGGCTTTCCGCGAAGAAGCACAGAAGGATGCCACCGAGGGTCGGTCGCCGGGTCACCGCCGCCCACCATACTGAACGACCGAAAGATCACGAGAAGGCACACCGCAAAGGGAGCTCGATGTTACCTTCTTTCTCGTTAAACTTGTATCAGAAACTTATTAGCTCAGGAACCGCAAGATTGCACTTGCGTGTGTACTAATGTTCATTTTCTAAATTATGTTCTACCTGTACTAAACTATTCTACTGCAGGAACCCACTTTGGGGCCCTGGCCCGGGGACTTTGCACCGCCGTCGATTGAAGGTTCGCCCTTCTCCTCAGTCGTCGAGTCCCGGCGTCGTAGGGGCCTGCCCCCCTTGCGTTCGCCCTCGGTTTGAATACACCAGCTATTCACCGACCACTTTGGGGCCCTGCCCCGGGGACTTTGCACCGCCGTCAATTGAAGGTTCGCCCTTCTCCTCCGCCGTCGAGTCCCGGCATCATAGGGGCCTGCCCCCCTTGCGTTCGCCCTCGGTTTGAATACACCAACTATTCACCGGTCACTTTGGGGCCCTGCCCCGGGGACTTTTCACCGCCGTCGATTGAAGGTCCGCCCTTCTCCTCCGTCGTCGAGTCCCGGCGTCGTAGGGGCCTGCCCCCCTTGCGTTCGCCCTCGGTTTGAATACGCCCGCTATTCACCGGCCAAGCCTATATTATGTAAAAGCCGCGAGCTCAGACTCGCGCAAGCTAATTTCTTATTATGTAAAAGCCGCGAGCTCAGACACGCGTGAACTAATTTTCTAATATGTAAAAGTCGCGAGCTCAGACTCACGCAAACTAATTTTTTATTATTATATAAAAGCCGCGAGCTCCGACTCGCGCAAGCTAATTTTCTATATTATAAAAGTCGCGAGCTCATACTCGTGCGAACTAATTTTCTATTATGTAAAAGCCGCGAGCTCAGACTCGCGCAAACTCATCCGTAATTTTGGAAATGCCATCAAGTTACGCAGGTATCAATAGCCAGAACAACAGAATCACCCAAGAAAATAGGTACAATAAATGCAATGAGGGAATACAACCACATCAAGCACAGCGCTGCACACAAACAAACCACAATACTGAAAGCAGGAAAACGGAAGATAACCAACATCAGTCCTCGGCTACATCCGAGCATTCATCCCCTGAAAGATCCCCAATGCCACGGCCAGCAGTGTCACATCCAAACTTCTTCCCCATCATACGAAGAGTCTTCTGAATGCCTCTCTGAAAGGAGACTTCGCGCTCGTCCGCTATCAAGGGCTCAACCTCCTTCGTCATAACCTCAGCACGAATCTCCTCCGCCATCTGGAACCGCTCCTCTACAAAAGCAAGAGAATCTTTGTACTCGGTCACCCCAACCGCCTTGGCCTCCTCAAGGCTGCGCTCGATCGATGAAAACCGGTCCACCTCGCTCTTCAGGAAGCCCAGCTCCCCCTCCAGGCGGAACATCTCCCCCTGAGCTTCCGACAGCTGACGAAGCGCATCCTGAGCAAGCGCCTTGTCACCACCAAACTCCGCTCGCAGTTTCTCGGCCTCAGATCTGGAAGAAGAGATGTCAGCATCCAACTGCTTGATGTGAGACAAGTCGCGATCCCTCTTCTTCTACAAAACGGACATGTCGCTCCTCGCCACGCGTAACTCCTCCTGAAGAGCGAAGTAGTTATCTTTGAGGCCCACATAATTATCGTTCCATGTAAGAGCAACACTAGTCAAAGCCTCCGCCTGCAAACAAAAGATCAACGGTCAACGGACGTAAGCGGTAACGGAGAGGAATGGCCAAGATTAGAGAAGAAGAGCTTCACTTACCGCAGAAGCCATCGCCTGAAGAGAAGAAGAAACTCGCCTCGTCGGCAAGAGGGGAGGTGGCGGCAAGTCTCCCTGCGGGACCCGGTCGGTAGTAGGAGGCGCCAAAATCTCAATCTCCGGATCCGGTGAAATCGGCTCTCCCCTGCGACGGCTCAGGCCGGCCTCGCAATCATGACTCATAGGCGCCGGCGGAATAGAACATGAGCTAGAAGCTCCGTTCTTAATAACAACCCTCCTCCTCTTCCCACGTTCTAAGGGAACGGCGGCCGCCCGCTCGGCGTCCCAGGAAAGTCCCACCGAGAGTAGTCGACTTTCCTCCACGCAACTGGAAATACAGAACAGGGCCTTCGAAAGCCCTTCTCGGCTGGGGAAACCAGGGATAGGAAGGAACTCATCCTCCCGTCCAGTCTGCCGGCGGCAACGTCTAGGAAGTGCTCTCCATAGCTCCGGCAGCTCCCACCGATTCCGAACGTACCCATAAAGAGTGTTCTCATGACAGTAGTCGGTATTCTCCCCAAAGCGAAACCAGCTCTTGTTGCTTCAGACTTCAATACGACCACCTGAGTTGGTAGAAACCTCACACCAATCCTTGAAAATCTCGAGCGAAAAGCGCGCGCTATGCTCCCGAAAAAACACCACCGCCCCCATAATGTTTGCCATCCCGGCAGGGGTAAACTGGGTAATCGGAACACCGCAAAATCGGAGTATCTCAACAACTTCCTCAGAGGGAGGGAGGCGAAACCTGGATTTCAGACAACTCTCAGAAAGGGTCATGAAACCAGTTGGCGGATTTCGAGCGCGCTCCTCCACCCGCGGAATCTTCACCTCGACGTCAAAAGGCAACCCAAATCGCTTTCGCCATACATCGATCCGCGCGCCGTCAAGGGTAGAACGCAGGCGCATTGGCCTCGAATGGCCACCGCGTTTCAAAGCCTGAAAGCAACCAAAATAATACATATGAAATCTCAAAAAGCGCATCAAATAAATTCAGTCTGACAGCACGCAGCAGTGCCAACTGCACCTCGACCAAAATTGCCACGAGCAAGAACGAAACCTTCGCACTCCTCCGCGTGGGAGCTCGGACTACGAAGGTTTGGGGGGCTTATGATGTGCACTCATACAAGACTCTCATTCATTTATATACAAGTCAAGGAGGTGGTTATTCCAAAAGACCACTAATATGATAAGAGGGAAGTGGGAGAGTGGGCAGGCCCACTATCTCCGCCACCAACCGCATGTGCAAGATCGCATGCGATCGCCGCATCTGAACACTACAGCTCCGCACAAAGCAGGACAGCGCGCGGTAGCGCCCGCGGCAAGCGCGGCGCAACCGTCTGGCGCTACCGCGCGGTAGCGCGCGCGGTAGCGCCAAGCCTCCCTTGAGGGGTGCGACCTAACTGCACCCCTCTTGGGGTGCGTCCAGGCCGCACCCCCCTCTTGGGGTGCGGCCAGGCCGCACCCCCCTCTTGGGGTGCGGCCACCCCGCACCCCTCTTGGGGTGCGGCCAACCCCCGCACCCCTCTTGGGGGGCGTCTGGGCCGCACCCCCCTCTTGGGGTGCGGCCATCCCGCACCCCTCTTGGGGTGGGGCCAGCCCGCACCCCTCTTGGGGTGCGGCCAGCCCGCACCCCTCTTGGGGTGCGGCCAGCCCGCACCCTAAGAATAAGGTGCGGCCAGACCGCATCCCTCTTGGGGTGCGGCCCGGGCACACCACCCTTTGGGGTACGGTCGAACCACCTCCCCCATGGTAGGGTTCAGATGTATCCTCTTCAAGCTCACTGTGCGTCCTTTGGGCCCCGGATTTCACTCGGAGCGCTCCCGCGCTCGTAACATGCTCAGAACGCCCCTAAGCGCGTTCGGTGCACTTCCGTGTTCGTTGCACGCTCAGAACGCTTCTAAGCACGCTTGCGCGCCCGAAACACTTTCGCGTTCCCAGCATACTCACATTTTTTCTTTATGACATGCTCACATTTTATCTTTATGATACGCTCACATTTTGTCTTTCTAGTTTCTCAGTTTATAGGAACGGCTTGTCGCCTTTTTCGTCTTCAACAAAGCTGCCCGAACTACCCGAACTGCCCGAGCTGCCCGAGCTGCCCGAGGGAGAGACGGTCATTTACGAAAAATGGCGATCCGTGTGCTCCGAACCAGAAAATATGATTCGTCCGCCAGGTGGTTACGGTGGTTACAACGGCGAAATTACCGGGCTGCCCCGGCCAAAGCTATAAAAGGAGCCTCGGGGCTTCATTTGAGAGGACCTTATTTTCTGCACCCGGGAGAGCTCCTTGAAGATTTTCACGGAATTCTCCTTCGGCGCTTGAAGATCTCCTTCGTGGACTTGAAGACTTCCCTCATCCTGAAAGGCGACTCAGCATTCTCACTTTCGTTCCCCGGAGCATTCTCACTTTCGTTCCCCGGAGCATTCTCACTTTTGTTCCCCACAGTTCTCAGAAGGAAAAAAAACATAGTTTTCAGAGAGGTGGCCTGTCACCCCCGGAACTCTCTCTCTCTCTCTCTCTCTCTCTCTCTCTCTCTCTCTATTATTGTAACGAGCGGCGGCCTGTCGCGCTCAAATTCTAAGTACCTAACTGTAAGCTCTGAGAAGATAGTGAAGTTTAGTCGGCACAGCTCCGGCCACGTGGTTTTTTACCCTTTCCGGGTTTTCTACGTTAAAAAATCTCTGTGTACTCAACTAATCTTTAATTGACTGTTTTCGCGCTCGGTTCGCTTCCGAGCTAAGGTGGTTCAATTCGACCGGTCTACCAGAGCACCCGAGCGACCCGCAACATTCTTCATATTAAAATTCGAATTGTGGCAAAAGCCAAATATCGGGTTGCGGTTAAAATTTTTCAAATTTCTGGATTACGATTAACATTAGGGTGCCACAAGCTAAAATCGAGTTGCGGTAAACAATCGCCTTCAATAATAGATATTTTGTTGGATGATCATATTTTTTGACTAATCGTACGTCAATATTTGTGGCTTAGACCTAAAAGTTGGTCCATAGATGATAGGATTAATTACGATTTATTATGGGAGTTGTTAAAGACAAATCAGAATTGGCTATTGGCAAACCAATTTCTATGAGTTATTACGCGGCTTTTGAAAATACGCTTTGTACATACATTTTTAGAAAAAGTGTTCAACATGAAAACTGTAGATCTTGTCGAGATCTACAACTTACGTGTTGAACACTTTTCCTAAAAATGCATGTACAAGACGTATTTTCTTGTTATTTTCAAAAATTCACTATAGTAACGATCAGGGCGATTTTAGGGCATTGTGCGTGCATTTTTAGAAAAAGTGTTCAACACGAAAGTTGTAGATCTCGACAAGATCTACAGTTTTTGTGTTGAACACTTTTCCTAAAAATGCATGCACAAAACGTATTTTCAAAAGCCACGTAATAACTCATAGAAATTGATTTGCCAATAGCAAATTCTGATTTGCCTTTAACAATGTCCTTTATGATTTTTCTCGTGGCGTATCACAGTATGAAAACCCCGAATTAATAAAGCGGGAAAGGAGATGGAAAGAGTCGTTCACACATGAACTTCGTACGTTTCATTTTTGCATTGATTGTAAGAGCTATGCAATATTTTCAATAATTATTTTATTTTAATTTATGATGCCGAGCTAAATAGAAATCCTAATTCAAGAATGAGGACCTGCGTATAATGTTTCCTTACTCATGGCCATGATGCCTACAAGGAACGATGAGCTCATCATCCTCTTCATCCTCCTCTCCGCTACCGCTTCAGATGCGGCCGCCACCCCCGGAGACAGGCTGAACATCTCCCGCCCCCTCTATGACGGCGAAACCCTCGTCTCCACCGGCGGCGCCTTCGAACTCGGCTTCTTCAGCCCCGACAGCAATTCCAGCAAGCGCTATGTGGGCATATGGTATCACAAAGCCCACGACGTTGTCTGGGTGGCAAACGCCCGAAATCCCGTTGCCGGTTTTTCAGGGTCCCTCACCCTCACCCCCAACGGCACACTTATCATCGTTGATCGCAAAAACAGTACCGATGTCATCATCTGGAACTCTTCCGGCCCCACCAACTCCACCGCCACCGATACAACTCCAGTCGCCCAACTCCTCGAAATCGGAAACCTCGTCGTTAGATCAGTTGCTGACGCCGCTGAGGATGAAACCGTCGTCTACATGTGGCAGAGCTTCGACTACCCTTCAAACACGATCCTTCCCGGCATGCACCTCGGATGGGACCTGCGTACTGGCCTTAACCGGAACATCACTTCTTGGGAGAGCCTCACCGACCCATCCCCAGGGATCTATAGCTTAGCAATCAACCTCGGCGGCGTACCGCAGCTGATCGAAACCGAAGGCCAGAGTATGTACTGGCGCGGTGGCCCATGGGTCGGTAACGGGTTCGCCGGCACGCAGCATGCATCCGCTTATAAGGTTTTGATCACCACCTCCTTCGTCAAGACAAAAGAGGAGGTGGCCTCCTTTTTCGAGGTGGCTCACGGCTTTGCGAGGATGACGATATACCCAGACGGCACGGTGCAGCGGTTGCTGTGGCAGGACCCGCCGGGGAAGTGGAGCTTCTTCTGGAAGACGCCAACGGACCAGTGCGACGCGTTCTCGCCATGCGGGCCGTTCGGAATCTGCAACGCCGATGAAACGCCCTTATGTAGTTGCCTGCCGGGGTTTCGGGCAAAGAACCCAGGCCAATGGGCTTTGACAGATGTGAGCGATGGGTGCGTGAGGAACACGACGCTCGATTGCATCCGGAACGGGACGAAAGGCACCGATGGGTTCGTGCCGATGAATGGAGTAAAGCTGCCGGACACGTCGGCCGCGGTGGGAGATGTGTCCTTGGGGTTGGATGAGTGCAGAGTAAAGTGCTTAATGAATTGCTCCTGCACGGCGTACTCGCTGACAAACGTCACCGACGGTGGGAGCGGGTGCATCATGTGGGCCGGCGAGCTGATTGACATGCGTCTGTTGTCCCAAAGTGGGCGAGACCTCTATGTACGCGTCGCGGCCGCCGACTTGGGTATGTGAAAATGGTGGAAAATAACGACTCGGAGCAGCTGTGGCGCGACGTATTAGTTAGGTTGGTTTTGCGTGGCGGATCCTGCCGGCTAAAAGGCCCCAAATGTCAGATGCTGGACGACGGCGGCGGCGGTCCGGATCCAGTGATGTAGCATGCCCAGGGCCGCCCCCACCCTGGCACTGGAGTCACACCAGACCAGAAGGAACACGAACTGACAGGTCAGTTGGTGATAAGGCCTGTTATGAGAGGTTCTTATCAAGGGGGCTGGGTTCGAGACCCCGCCTCAACATCCTGCCGCGCTGAGAACAGGCGCGGAGATGAGTTGGGGTGCTTGGGCTGCAGCCCGGCGGTGCGCTCCAGTTCGTGCTCTTTCTGGTCTGGTACTCTGGTGTAACTCCACTGCCACGCCCAGGGCCGCCCCTAGCCTGGCAGTACAGCACGCCCAGGGCCGCCCCACCCTGGCAGTGGAGTCACACCAGACCAGAAGGGGCACGAACTGGAGCGCACCGCCAGGCTGCTGCCCAAGCACCCCAACCCATCTCCGTGCCTGTTCTCAGCGCGGCAGGATGTTAAGGCGGGGTCTCGAACCCAACTCCCTTGATAAGAACCTCTCCTAACAGGCCTTATCACCAACTGACATGGCCTGTTATGAGAGGTTCTTATCAAGGGGGCTGGGTTCAAGACCCCGCCTCAACATCCTGCCGCGCTGAGAACAGGCGCGGAGATGGGTTGGGGTGCTTGGACTGCAGCTCCGCGGTGTGCGCCAGAACGTGCTCCTTCTGGTCTGGTGAGACTCCAGTGCCAGGGTAGGGGCGGCCCTGGGCGTGCTGCATCACCAGGCTTGAATCCGCAAGAAATTGATGATTTCTTGTGGATTCCTGGGTTTGCGCGGCTGCGGCTCTGGCAAACGAATGTGGAGCCACTGGACCGCGACAGATAAGCCCCGCAAAATCAGCCATTAATTTTTGAGTCCAGGGTCTCGGACGAGATTCTAGCATGAGATCCTCAGTAAAAAAATTATTTATATTTTTTTGAGTGGAGTCCCTGAAAATCAACCATATCAAGGAGTGATCAAGATCAAAATACCTCTTTGATCTCATAGAGTTCATTTTGATCCATCATTTTGATTTTTTATTTTATTTTGGGACATGGTCTCCCACCTGCCAATGGTCGAAATGCGTCACCCCATACACAATGACGGTGTTTTTTCCCGCAAAATGCTCTAAACAAGAATGAAAACCGTCTTTTACCCTGGATGCAATAACTGTTCATTAGCGCTGATGCATTATTATGCCTATAAATTCTCTATTTCAGTTAAGATCACTGAATCAAGCCAATCTGATCACAAGGGCAAAAGTGTAGTTGCAATGGTGGTGCCAATACTAGGGAGTATACTCGTTGGATTCATGTTAATCAGTGGCCTGATAATTCATCACTACAAGAGAAAGAAGAAAAATAGTAGATGTAAGATAGCTCTTACATGTTATATATCAATAAATATTCATATGTTATTAATCATAAACTATATCAATTTATCTGATCATTTCTGTTTCTGCCTTGACAGTTCGCAGGGAGTACGGTGAGGTGATAAGCGATGGTAACGGATTCGATCTGCCTTTATTTGACTTTGAAACCATTGCCGCGGCAACAAATAATTTCTCAGTTGATAACAGGCTTGGGGAGGGAGGGTTTGGCCCTGTTTATAAGGTATAACAATATCCATATCTTATAAGTTCTTTGATCTAGTATGAGCAAACCTATACATACATATATATACCTATATATATATACCTATACATACATACATATACATATATATATACTTGCATATACATACATATACATATATATACCTATATACCTCAAAGGAGAACATGATGATCCCAAAACCATAAAGGGTTGCCGGCCGACAGGATACTGAACGCCACCAGAGAGTTGTTTTGCCTGTCGATGTTATGAACGAAATTCTAAAAGAGGGAGAAAAGAGGAAGGAAGCTAATAACGGCTAGAGAGAAATTAGGGTTAGGAGGAAGAAGAGGGAAATACCTTGATCATAGATTGCATAAGAACCAAAAGAGGGGTCCGGGTATATTTATACCGGACCCCGGACCGGCCAGCAAGGGGCCGGCCGGCCCCCATGGGGCTGAACCGAAACCGGTTCAGCCCCCCTTGGCCGATTTCAGTAAGAGGGGGCTGAACCGCTTGGTTCAGCCCCGTTGTCTCCTTCAACGTGCCTTTGCCTTCGCTTGTACTGATGCCCAAATAAACGGGCCTCGTCCGGGGGCGTAACATTCCCCTCCCCATTAAAAATCAGCTTGTCCCCAAGCTGGTAGTCGGGGTAAAGCTCCCGAAACTCCAGCAGGTCCACCCAAGTATTGTGCTCGGGAGAAAGATCCTTCCATTTGACCAGCAGCTCTGGACAGTACGCCGTGCCTCGGCGCTTCCACTTAACCACTAGAATATCCTCAGGAATCGGTCGCAGCTCGCCCCCAGTAGTAGCTTCAGGCAACACCGAGCTCGCCTGAACAGCATCGCCAACCTTCCGTTTCAGCAAGGAGACATGAAAGGTGGGGTGAATCCTCGACCCCTCTGGTAAAGACAAAGTGTAAGCGACGGGTCCGACCCGCCGGGTGATCCGGAAGGGACCATAGTAACGGGGTGCCAACTTCTGATTCGTCCGCTGGGCGACGGACAGCTGCCTATAGGGACGAAGTTTGAGAAAAACCTCATCCCCCACCTGAAACTCCCGCTCCGTCCGATGCTTATCTGCCTGAGTCTTCATCCGATCCTGAGCTGCCCGCAGATTCTCCCGCAATGTGGCGAGCGTGCGGTCACGATCGCGGAGTGCGCGGTCAACGGCGGCTACCGCAGTGCTGCCCGGCTCATAACTGCTCAGAGAGGGTGGAGGTCGGCCGTACACCACCTCAAATGGGGTGAGCTTGCTCGCCGAGTGATAGGATGTGTTGAAGCAGTACTCGGCCCAATGTAGCCAACTCGTCCAGGTACGGGGCTCCTCCATAACGAAGCAGCGGAGATATGTCTCCACACTCCGATTTACGACCTCCGTCTGACCGTCCGTCTGTGGGTGGTGAGCTGTGCTGAAGCGCAAAGAAGTTCCCTGCAAGCGGAA
Organism: Dactylorhiza incarnata; assembly: GCA_033032865.1. NCBI lineage: Eukaryota > Viridiplantae > Streptophyta > Magnoliopsida > Asparagales > Orchidaceae > Dactylorhiza > Dactylorhiza incarnata. Next base: position 4,517,498 of record JAWHQI010000187.1, on the reverse strand, counting down.
AAGCTCCCGCCAAAAATTGCCAACAAAAGTAGGGTCCCGATCCGAGATAATCGCCCGAGGAATGCCATGTAAGCGGACAACCTCCTGAGCAAATAAAGTGGCCACCGACTCCCCTGTGTACGGATGGCTCAGCGCAATGAAGTGACAGTACTTGGACAACTTGTCCACAACCACCAGAATAACCGATTTACCCTTCGAGCGAGGTAGCCCATCAATAAAATCCATGGAGACCGTATCCCAGACCTGGTGTGGAATCTCTAGGGGGGTAAGGAGCCCGGCAGGAGAAGTGGTCTCATACTTTTGCCGCTGACAAACATCACATTGGCGAACGAACGCCTGAATATCCTTCCGCATGCCCTTCCAAAATACATTAGCCCGGGCCCGCTGCAGAGTGCGGAGAACCCCAGCGTGGCCCCCCGTCGGTGTCGAATGGAACTCGTGCATCATCACCGTCCGCCAAGCGGACTGAGAAGGTATGACCACCCGTCCGTGGTAGTGGAGACGATCCTGGTGCAAATGATAGCCGGGGGTGGTCGGCCGAGCGGACCGCAATTCCTCCAGAATAACTCGTAACTCAGGATCCCGCAGCACCTCTTCCTGAATCTCATCCAAAGACTCGAGCCGCGGTACAGATATGCTGGCCAATGCTCCCTCAGGCAACCTGGAAAGAGCATCCGCAACCATATTGTCCTTCCCTTGCCGATAAACAATCTCATAATCGTACCCCAAAAGTTTGGTCACCCATTTCTGTTGAAGAGGGGAAGAGACCCGCTGTTCCAAGAAGTGCTTCAAGCTCTGATGATCTGTCTTGATTTTAAAATGACGGTCCAGCAGGTATGGCCGCCACAGTGCCACTGCATGAATAATGGCCAGCATCTCTTTCTCATAAGCCGATAGGCCCAATGTCCTAGGAGCCAAAGCTTTGCTGTAAAAAGCAATCGGCCGCCCCTCCTGCATCAAGACGGCTCCCAGCCCTACTCCGGAGGCGTCCGTCTCCACGACGAACCCCTTGGTGAAATCCGGAAGTGCAGGACCGGGGTAGTTGTCACCGCCTGTTTGAGCGCCTGAAAAGCCGCCTCAGCCTCCTCATGCCAAGAAAAGGCATCCTTCTGTAAGAGCTGTGTTAGTGGCCGAGCTATTTTCCCGTAATCACGAACGAAGCGCATGTAGTAGCCCGTGAGGCCCAGGAAGCCCCGTAAGGCCCGAATGGTCTGAGGCTGCGGCCACGAGACCATACTAGCAATCTTCTTCGGGTCCGCCTTAACCCCTTCCACGGAGACCAGATGGCCTAAATATTCAACTTCTTCCTGGGCAACATGGTCCACATGCTCCTCCCAAGTCCGACTGTAGATCAGAATGTCATCGAAGAAAATCAGCACAAATCGGCGGAGAAGCTCTCGGAAGATCTCATTCATATTGGCCTGGAAGGTGGATGGACCGCCGGTCAACCCGTTGGCCATCACGAGAAACTCGTAATGACCATCATGAGTCCTGAAAGCCGTCTTGTGGATGTCTTCCTCCTTCATCAGGATCTGGTAGTAACCGGACCGCAAATCCAACTTAGTAAACCGGGTCGCACCATGTAACTCATCCAACAGCTCCTCTATCAGTGGAATCGGAAACTTATCCTTCAGCGTAATACTGTTGAGGGCCCGGTAGTCTACACAAAACCTCCATGAACCATCCTTCTTCTTGACTAGGATGATGGGTGCCGAGAAGGAACTCGTGCTGGGTCGGATGATGCCCGCATCGAGCATCTCCCGCACACTGCGCTCGATCTCGGCCTTCTGATATGTGGATATCTGTACGGTCGTACATTGGTCGGCTCTACTCCAGTCTTGAGCACAATCTGATGATCACGGAACCGTGATGGCGGAAGTGTACGCGGCTCTTGGAAGATGTCGGCATACTCTTCAACCAATGGCTGCAACTGGAGTGGTACCTCGCCTTGCCCTGCCTCGTCTGATCTCACCCCAAGAAGAACGGCCATCAAATTCGCTGTATCTCCAAGCTGTTGTAGGCTGCGAAGACCAATTTCCTTCACAGGTGATGACGTGATACCCTTCAAGCAAAACTGTCGCCCCCTTGCATAAACTCCATCGTCATCTGATCCCAATCAAAAGTAACCCTCCGCAGTTGTCGTAGCCACTGAACCCCTAGAACCATGTCTGACCCCCGAATGGGTAAGAGGTAGATATCTGTGCGGCCCACGTAGCCTTGCATCCGCAATTCCACTCCCCGCAGAACGCCCTGGCACTGTAATTTACTGCCATCCGCTACCATGACCTGGAAGGCAGCCCCGGTATCCACTACGTGCCCCACCCTCTGAGCAACCTCCGGATGAATGAAATTGTGAGTACTCCCGCTGTCCACCAGGATGGTCACCCGTTCCCGTCGAACCCTCCCCCCGAGCCGCATAGTGAGCGGTGGGGGGCTACACCCCTCCATGACATGCACCGAAACACCAAGCTCCGTCAGATCCAAGTCCCCTTCTAGATCCGGCTCCTCCGAACTCAACTCGTCCTCCTCCTCCTGGCGGAGCATAAACACTTGGACCTTCTGACATTTGTGACCCGGCGTAAATTTCTCATCGCAGTTGAAACAAAGTCCCTTCTCCTTCCGCGCCTGCAGCTCGCCCCATGAAAGTCGTGTCACCGTCGGTTTCCCGGCGGCCCCCACCGATTCCCTCCGGGCTGGCGCCGGAGTGGTAGCAGACTTCACGGAGTTGCGGGTCCGCTGCCTGTTGAACCGCTCCTCGTGAATGCGGGCCAAGCTAATAGCGTGGTTCAGACTCCGTGGCATGTAAGCATGGATCTCATCCCGCAAATGTTCCTTCAAGCCCGACACAAAACAGCTCTGAAGTGTCTTTTCCTCCCAGTGTACTTGGTTTGCCAGTTTCTCAAACTCCGTGCGGTATTCTGTTACCGTCCCCTTCTGTCGCAGCTTCTGCAGAGTCGCTTCGACATTCTCGTACTCCAAAGGCCCGAACCGAGCCACAAATCCCTCCACAAAATCCGTCCATGGCACATACTCTCTGTCCCTGAGGAACCACTGAGTCCACTGGAACGCGTCACCCTCCAGATGGAAGGACGCCAACTGCACCCACTGCCCCGCCGGAACATCCTGATAATTAAAGAACAACTCGGCCTTGTGAATCCACTCCAACGCGTCCCCTCCGTGAAAACTTGGAAAATTCATACGCGTTAATTTCGGAGGAAGATACACCCTTGGTGCGCCTTGTCCCCGCCAGCCTTGGTCATAACCCGCACCCGGGTGGACTTGGTGTTGTCCGACCCACGGTGCTCCCGGTCCCAGATGGCCGCCGTGTCCAACCGGTCTAGGGTTCGGTAGGAGCCCCCCCATGTGTCCCGGAGGGAACCCTGTCGCAGCCGCCCGTCCGAAAGCCGGCATGTTGCCGCCTCCAACCTCACCGAGCCCTCCAGGTGGCCCGCCGAAGTCGCCATGGCCCATACGGCCCTGTCCGACTGCGTCGTAGCCGGATCGGCCCCAGCCGACGTCGCCTGGACCGCAAAAACCCACGCCGAAGTCGCGGCCCCTTCCGACACCGTCTCCGCCTGTTGCGGCACCGATCCCGCCTAATCGGCTTCCGCCAGCCTCGCCCAGGCCCGCGCCGAAGTCGCGACCCACGTCGAAGTCGCGTCCGCCTATTGCGGCTCCGATCCCGCCCGATCTGCTTCCGCCGGCCTCGCCGACACTTCCTGGCGGCTGTCCCGACCCCGTCCAGGGATTACGCCCTTGTCCCGCTCCTCCTTGAAAGCCCGGCGGAATTTCCGGGTGAGATCCGGAGTTATCCGATCCCGTATGCACGGATCCACCGTTTTCGTCGACCGTCGGCCCTTTTCCTCTCAGATTTTGCACCAAGAGTGCTTTGATTTCATCCATGCGAGCGTCCATGCGTTCTTCCATCGATGTCTTCATGTGTTCCATTGAATCGGACAACCCCGCAAAATTTTCCTCTAGGGTTTCCAACCGCGCGATTTCCTCTTGCGTGCGAGTGGTAACCATGGCGGAGGAGATCCTCTGATACCAAATGTTATGAACGAAATTCTAAAAGAGGGAGAAAAGAGGAAGGAAGCTAATAACGGCTAGAGAGAAATTAGGGTTAGGAGGAAGAAGAGGGAAATACCTTGATCATAGATTGCATAAGAACAAAAAGAGGGGTCCGGGTATATTTATACCGGACCCCGGACCGGCCAGCAAGGGGCCGGCCGGCCCCCATGGGGCTGAACCGAAACCGGTTCAGCCCCCCTTGGCCGATTTCAGTAAGAGGGGGCTGAACCGCTTGGTTCAGCCCCGTTGTCTCCTTCAACGTGCCTTTGCCTTCGCTTGTACTGATGCCCAAATAAACGGGCCTCGTCCGGGGGCGTAACAGTCGACCACACAATGTCCTATGTGGAATGACAGTTATTTGCTGAAAGATTAACAATATGTTGGTGGCGCTAGCGTTGTGAGCATGAGCTGGAAGGGGAACACCACCCATATATGTTGGTAGAGAGGAGGAGCTCATCTCTCTCTCTCTTTTTCTCAACCATTCCATTCTTGAAAATTGCTCCCATTTGAAACCCATGACTTATTCCCGAAAAATTAAAAGTGGATCGAGTGTTTCTATACATGACAAAGGAATATGACCTTTCAAAAAAAGCACAAGATTTTGTGTTTCTTGAAACACATTCCAAATTGTTCAATAAATACAGACATCCTAGAAAACACACCACTCAATCAGCACACCTTATCCTCCTTTTGAGACCACAGACACCAAATATGGAGTAAATTTGGAAATGCTAAACCTACTAGTGCCTATGGATTGACAACAAAAAGGGGAGGGGACTTCCCTAAACACTATTTCTAAGAATTACTAGGTAAGCTGAACTGAAAGACATCCACTCACTAGTTTGAGGAGATATGTTATGTCCTTTCTTTTTCCTTCTCATCTATTGTTAAGAATTCTTATTTATGTTCTCCTCTAATATTCCTTCGGACTTTTGGCATTTGCACCCCCTAAAATAGGGTATTTGACACTTTGCATCCTATTTATTTGATATTTTGCACCCCCAAACCTATAATATTTGACATATTGCGCCCTAGGCAAATTTTAGAGGGGTAATTTGGTCCGAAAAGTAAGGTATCAATAGAACTACAAGAAAAAGCTCTCAGACGGCTCAGTGTTGGACTCAATCAAGCTCTATGGGAAGCTGACAGCTGAATATTACAAGTTGGGAACGTTTCATGGAAAATCTTATTGCTTTTTGATGTTTGACCTTGCTCATTTGCTGATAAAGAACATTAATGAGCTGCTCTGGTTATCTTGTGTATCCCTCGCAGATCAGTTTGTACATAAAAGACTAACCAATGAGAGGTATCAATCCAAGGTTATGGAACTTGAGCAGTATATTAACATCTCAGGAAATCTGAACTGTCAGTTCAGTGACATTAAAAGATGGCATGCATATCCAAGCACCAGCGAAATCTCGGATTTTCTATGAAGATGAACCACAGCTTTTTGCTTCTAAGGGAGTGGAATTTGTTTAATTCAATGCTTTGTTCTTCTTATATTGCAACCAAATTGAAGACTTGGAATGACAACGGTCTAAAGAAACCCAAATTTCGACTTTGCCAGAATGGGCTTCCCTCTTTTAGACTGCCGGAAGAAGTTCTAATACATGAGTATGAAAGTCAAGCACAGGATGAAGACTTGTGTCACTGGAACGAAAATTAAGTTATTTTGTTCCAGTTCCTTCTTCACCGGCATCGGGTAAGCGATGGAAGGCAGTCAGAACAGAGAGCCGTTGGAATGGAACGAAGATGCCAGCGAAGAAGCCACACTGGAATAAAAATGCCGGCGAACAAGAACCATGGAAGGAAAATGTCGTCCATAACTTAATTTTCAAACCAAATTACCCCTCTAAAATTTTCTTAGAGTGAAATATGTCAAAGATTATAGGTTTAGGGGGTGCAAAGTGCCAAAACTAAATAATTAGGATGCAAAGTGCCAAATACCTTATTTTGAGGGGGTAAGTGCCAAAAGTCCTATTCCTTCATTAAATGTTTTTTCCTTTCAAAAGTTTTCTTTTCTTCTTCATTTCTTGATTTGAATGTACATCTCATTTTACAAAAAAAAACTACTATTTAGGCTGAACTTGGACCACCTAATGTGCCACTTCGAACATCCATTTGACTAATTTTTAGTTCTAGCTAGCAAAAAACCACAGTTTTTCACATAATTCTCTTTCTTAAATGTTCATACAAGAATGTTAAAATATAATGGTTTAACTATTTCATTTAAATCTGTCTATTTGATAACATTAAAACAATAGCTCATTTCCCGAAAGAAAATTGTAAACCTTGCCTGAATAATTTACCATGGAAGATAAACCCGTAAAAAAAAATGAGGCCTTACTTTGGCAAATAGGTGGTTGGATGTCATCGTAGCCGTGCTAGAAACTACAATTCTAATTAAAGTCTTGCAAGATTTCATCTTCTATTGCTCTAAAGCATCATGTTGTAAGAAATAAATCATCATGTGTCTGATCGTTCAAATCTAATTGATGATGTTTACTTATAAAATCCCAAATCAGAGGGATACAATACAACTAGAACCAACTCCCTACGCTAAAACTCAAACGGAACTATCTTTCAGGCTCGAGAACAAGGTACATTTTCATCACAACACTCTCGTTTGTTCACGGAGACGGCTGAACGAATGATAGGCGGAGGTGTTTGGTTTTGGCTGTGAACCAAAAACGAAAACTACGAAGATGAAATAAGAACGAAAAATAAGCTTCAAAGAAGATAAAAGAGAGTGAAACCTTAGGGAAACAGAGTGGGAGATGCTCGGCGAAACTGAGGAAGAAATCGGCATTGTTGGAAAACGTGGGTGTGAATTGGGGGCAACTGAGTGGAAGATAGAATCAAGGGTAAGGTCTAAGTTTTAAGCAAGAGCAAGGGGAGAACTTATCCAAGGACAAAGAGATTGAGAGGAAGGAGTGAGTAGTAAGGGAGGGAGGGAAAAACTGGGAAATGGATTTGGTTCTCGTCTAAATTTTTTTTCTTGGTCGTGAGTATGATTGGAAGCAGAATATGCATTATTAGGCCGCTTAATAGCGACTTCTTTCTTCGTCCCTAAAGTATCTTCTGCGCTCCTGGGTGCAGTTTTCTATAGTTGTTGCATAGAACTACACTAAGCAAGCTCATGCTCGAGCTCGTCTAAGGAGACTTGGTTCTCCGCATTGATCGGGATTCTCCCTTGACTTATTATGCTTGTCTCCTTCCTCATTTTAATCATAGTATCATGTATTTTTTTGGTTGCTTCTCTTATTTTGACGAACAAAAGAAGTAAACTAGCTGTCAGGAGATCGTCTCTCGCAGGGCAACCACAATTGTCATCAACCGCCGAATCGACTTGTACAGGAGCAGTAGTTTTTGGAAATCGCAATTGGAGCTAATAGATCACATGATCCTGGTTGTTTGTACATGGTCGTTGCTATTGAGGCGTTGGAGGATTAGAGGGGCCAATTGCAACGGGTATTGAGGTTGCCTTTCATATTGTCAGAATTTTGAGCCATGGTAGTCAATTGGGGTTGTCTATCAACAATGTATCCAGATACATTAAATCGTGTTGAAATATAGCCTGATTTTAGCGCGTTCTTCTATTTTCAAAGAACTGGTTGTTTGATATTTGTCGACTGTGTATGAACCAAGTTTAGGGATTCCTACCGAATTCTTTTCTGACCGGTCTGTGAGATTTTATTCATGGATTATCGATCATGGAGCATATGCTCATATAAGATAGCCTTTGATCAGGTCACCTATGTGTTCCTTCCTCTGATAGTGTGGGACTTGCAAATGTCTCGTTGTCCTTTATTCTTAGTAAAGGCACTATAAGAGCTTCTCCTGGTCTATCGTTTAATTATGTGATGGTTGTTCATTCCCTAACAACTTGTTATATATGAATAGTCTTACTAAACAATTGAATTGTTCTCACTTTTTTGTTCTCATTGGGTCTTCCATGATCTGGTGAGTGGGAATAAGATTGGTGGTGGACATGAGTGTATATTTTCGATGAAAGACAACTATATTTTGGATTCAGGAAGGGTTGTTAATGTTGATGGGTTGATGTTTTGACTTAAAAGATTTGTCCACGCTATTTGAGAACTTTTAAGGTTATCTTTCCTAACAAATTTATTTGTGGCGATGAGATATTATTTGTCAAGACTGCGAGTGTAAGAAACGCCATAGGACCAGTTATCTTCAAAGTACTAGTAAGAGGACTATATGCTTTGATTTTGTGCATTCAGATGTGTTAGCATCTATTTTTTTTTTGTCAATGAATTTAGTTATTTTGTTTCTCATCATTGAATAGTGTTTTAAATATCGAGCAACATATATGGCATGCCATTTTATAGAGCAAGATTATTTTTAATGCATATATTGATTGTGTCATTTAGTAAAATATCAGTTGATATATTCAACCTTTTCATATATTGATGATACATTATAACAAAATATCACCCGGTCTTTTTAATTAAAATTTTGTTTTTTTATTAACTTGACTTGAGAATTGAAGAGCCAAAAATTAGAAGCAAAACTTAGCTACCTCTTCAGTCCCTTTTGGCCTTGATATCTTTATTCACTCTCACACATCGATGTTGCCTCACTGCTTTGCACATTCGACGATAACATGCCTTCTATGAGGTGGTTATTAGAATATTTGTTTATTTGCTCCATTACTAAAGGCGGTAAGAAGAGACAATAGTGTCATGCCCATCATGAGCACGGGCGGATCTAGGGGGGGGGGGGGGGGCCTGCCCCCACCCCCCACCCCTGGATTCCTCTTGTCGAGGCAATGCATTTTGTCTACTTACATGTCAAAAACGCTGGTTAGATGAGGGACAAACGGCTTCGGTAAAATGGAGTCGTTTATGTAGACTAAATGGGCCACAATCATGGGTCTTTACATGGTCTAGTCTAACCGTTTAAAATTTTTTTTGGCTTGAGGAAGACGATGTTTGGCCTAGGGGTGCAAGTTGAGTCGAGCCTGCTCGAGAGCTTGACGAGCCGGCTCGAAAAAAACTCGACTCGAACTCGAGTCTGCCGAGTTCGAGCTCGAGCTTTCTTTCGAGATGAGCTCGAGCCTAATGCCTCTTGTTCATGAGCTCGTGAGTTAAATATATTGTATGTATTATAAAAAAAGATGCTAATAATACTATTATACTAATATATTGTCATCGTACTAGTATATAATATATATTAAATAATAATGATTTATTACATGTAAAATAGAGATGTTAATAGGGTTTTTTCTCTCACCGAGCTCAGTTGCTCAGTCGAGCTCGTCGAGCCCATTGAACACAAGCTCGTCGAGCCCATTGAACACAAGCTCGTCGAGCTTGAGCTCGAGTTAAAAAAAATAGCTCGAACTCGAGCCTGCATTTTTTGATGAGCTCAACTCAAGCTCGGCTTGTTTGCAGGCCTAGTTTGGCCCCCTGTTGAAATTCTTGGATTCGTCCCTGTTCATGAGGTGCTTATATAGAGATAGAAAAACTAAGGACGATGTTCATATTTCTCTCAATCAGAATGAGAGTAGAATTGATAGTATATGAGAGATCAAATTGAGTACTTCAACAAAGTGCATAGATGCAAATTCAGAGCCAAGGAAAAATTTTCAACAACCTTCGACATTAAAGTAGATTGGAACATCAAAAGGAAAAAAAATTTGAACTAGAGGAAGTTCAGGGAGAACTCGAGTCTTCAATTTCATTAGAAGAGGAAGATCACAGAGACGACATTTCTTAAGGGTATTATGTGACCTATAAAGATGAATAAGAATTGACCCGCTCGGGAAGAGAGGATGATGATTGATTAAAGAATATTTATTTGTAATTATTTTTAATATTTATTTGTTGTAGTCATAATGTGTTACAATTATTTTTAGGATACAATTCACCTTTCTTTTGGGATATACATGACTTAGCATGTTTAATTGTTATGCTAATTGTTATTTTTCAAAAATACAAGTATTTAATGATATAGTATGTATTATTTAATTTAGTATAGTATATATATAAGATATTTTAGTTTGAAGTTATGGAAATTCAATTTTCCTAAACATCCAAGGGATTTGACATTTTAAAACTATTTGTGGACTCAATTTACTATCAAGTTCAATCCCTTCAGAGTGATAATGGAGGAGAATATATATGTGGGGTGCTCCAAATATTTTTAAACCAATGAGAATTGTCAAGCAAACCTCTTGCTTTAAAACTCAATAGAATGGGATTTCTTTGAGGGAAAATAGACATATCTTGGGCACCCCTACATGTTTATTACAATAAATGCATGCCCTTAAGAGGATGAGGGACAGAGATTCATGTTGTTCTCTGTATGATTAAACATGTGTCTTGCAGCATTTTAGGAGGGAAATGTCATTTCGAAGTTCTATTGCCAAATACCCCTTGTTACATAAGGTTTTTAGATGTGTTTCATTACCATATAGTCGGATCTAACATGTATAAGTTTGGGTATCAAGAAATCAAATGTGTTTGTTACTTATTTTGCATATTTAAAAAGATATAAATGTTTACGTCTAGGAGATTTGTTAGAAATAATTTGCGCATTATCTTAATATGTAATTTGTTAGTGTTCTCTTGTAACCTCTATATATATAGAGGAGGGTTTTATTATTCTAATGACAATCGCAATTTTAAGGTTTGACATGGTATCAGAGCTAGGTTCGCCCTAGCCGCTCTTGTTGAAACTCATCTTGTCGATACCCGCTCGATCCCGCCGGCCACAGTCGGCATCCCTCCTCTCCCCTCTCCCTCCACCGCAGCTCTTCTTCTCTACCCTCCTCTTTCTCTCCTACAACAATGTTGTAGTTGACGGGAGCCTGCCGATTGGCCATCCGCCGGATGGTTCCCGCTTTGGCGATCGTCTGATGTGCCTGATTTTTCTTAATAAAGTTTCGCTTTTCTCTCCCTTTCCTCATACTAGGGGGATCAATTAATCGCTCCATCAGATCGTCCTAGATCGTTGATCTAGGGTTCTTCCTCTCCATTTTTTTCTCTCATGAAAAGGGTCATTCCTACTCCTCCATGCCTTCTTTGAAGCGCTCAAGGATCTATTGCTCTGGGACCCCGTGCGGTCCTATTGGTGGTGTCCGTTTTTTTTCCGGCACCGGCGATCTTTCGGTGGCTATTTTTGACCTAATCCGAAATTCTTCGGCGTTCCTTTGTTCTCTGATTTTATTATGTCTGATGTGGTTGATTCTCGTGATGTCTCACAACCCGCTGGATCTACTCGGGTTAGGCACGATCACACGACATCCTAGATTACCACGATTCATCTTGATGCAACACATTACTTATCCTGGTCTCGATCTATTGCCTTGGCCCTTAAGAGTCGCCGTTTGTTTGGCTATATCAATGGGACTATTAAGGAGCTAGCGAAGACTGCGTCCACTTGGGGACAATGGGAATCAGAGAACTCTTTGGTTATGTCGTGGTTGATTAATTCCATGCACGAGGCCATTGCACGGAATTACCTATACTTGGATACCGCTGCAGATATTTGGGGTCATGCCGAATCTACATATTCTCAGAAAGAGAATACTGCTCAGATCTTCCAGCTACGTAGGAAGATTTTTCTCCTTCGACAGGGTGATCACCCACCATACGCCTATTATTTGGAGTTCACTCAACTCTATCAGGAGTATGACCATTTTACCTCCCTCAACCTTGTCTGCTCCGCTGATGCGATCCTTTCGGAACAGGGTGTTTGAGTTTCTCCATGGTTTACACCGGGACTTTGATCAAGTTAGTGTGCAGATCCTTGGCCGCACTCCAGTCCCTTCATTGTCAGAGACTTACAGTATTGTCCAGCAGGAATATGACCGTCGTCAGTCTTAGAGTTCAGAGGTTCTCACTAGTGGTTCTGCTCTTGCTTCTCATTCTGGAGGTACCAATCCTCGGGATTTTAAGCCCAGGTCCACGGATAAAGACCACCTGATGTGTGACTATTGTGGTCAGAGCCAGCATACTCGTGACACTTGCTTTAAATTGCATGGGCTCCCTCCAGTGCGAGGTGTAATGGCCCCTCGAGGGGGCCGTGGAGGACATGGTCGTGGCCGCTCCAATTTTAGCTTTCCTCGCTCTGCTCACCTGACTGAGTTCATTGATGATAGTACTTTTGGTGGCCAGATCTCTGAGCCTTTGTCTCTCCCCGGGACTTTTTATACTGATGAGATGATGACCCTCCACCACATGATGCATGGATTATCCTTGGAGCCCACTCCTGGTCCATCTTCGTCATTTGCCCATTCAGGTACTCCAAGTGCACACTCTGCTGTTGTATTCCCTGCCACTCATTGGATCATTGATTCTGGAGCCACAAATCATATGACTGGATCATTGTCAGGTTTTGTATCCTATTCACCATTGTCCAGCAGAGACAAGGTAAGCATTGCTGATGGAACCCTTTCCTCCATTGCAGGAAAGGGATCTATCAATTGCTCTTCTCTTACCTTGGCTTCTGCCCTTCACGTCCCATCTTTTACTCGCAACCTCTTATTTGTTAGTCATATTACAAACTCCATGAACTGCTCCGTCACTTTCTTTCCTTCTTAATGTGTCTTTCAGGACCTGCAGACGAAGAAGGTGATTGGCTCTGGTAGGATGCGTGATGGATTGTACGTGTTTGATGTTGCTGTTCCTCAGGCCCTTCATGCTCACCAACTTCCTCTATTGGCTACCTGGCATCGTCGCTTGGGTCATCCCTCTATTACTACCGTGCAGTCATTATTTCCCAGTTTTTCATCTTTTGTGTTTAAAAACTTTATGTGTGATGCCTGTGAACTTGCTAAACATAAGCGTTTCTCTTTTAATCATCTGTCTAAGTCTTCTGATGTGTCGTTTCATACTATTCATAGTGATGTATGAGGACCTTGCCCTGTTGCTTCAATCTCTGGTTATCAATGGTTTGTTATTTTCATTGATTACTTTTCTCGCACTACGTGGGTCTATTTGATGCGTAGTAAAAATAAAGTGTTCCCTCTTTTCCAAAAATTTCATAAAATGATTTCTACTCAATTTGGTATAGCCATTAAAACCCTTCGCATCAATAATGGCCGTGAATATATGGATACCAAATTTGAAAACTATTTGAGCGACCATGACATCGTTCATCAAACCACTTGTGTCCATTCTCCTGCACAAAATGGTGTTACTGAATGGAAGAATCATCATCTTCTTGAAGTGACCCGATGCTTGTTATTTACGATTCTCTTCCAAAATACTATTGGGGTGATGCCCTTCTTACTACGGCTTACCTTATCAATCGTATGCCGTCTCGTCAACTGGGCAATCACACTCCTCTTCATACCTTGGGGATCCCTCCCACTTCTCTTTTACCCCGTGTGTTTGGATGTTTATGTTTTGTTCACATTCATGATATTACTCGAACAAAACTTGATCCTTGTTCTCTTTGTTGCGTGTTTATTGGCTATTCTCTTACACAGGAAGGGTACAAATGTTATCATCCTCCTAGCAGGAAAATATTTGTTTCTATGGATGTCACCTTTCATGAAACTACTTCCTATTATGAGTCCTCACTTCAGGGGGAGTCTTCACACTTGGAAGTGAGTGCTCTTACCCTTCCTCTTTTTGTACCTCCTTCGTACATTACCACTCAGGGGGAGAGTTCGGATATTCGTTATGATATTCCTAAAGATATTTCCAAAGAAAAGGAGTTGCAAGTGTACACTCGGAGAAGCAAAGGATCAAACACTTAATCACATCCCGTAATACCAGAGCCACCACCGGATTCGTCTACAACACCCCTGGAGTTACCTATTGCCCTCCGCAAAGATATACACTCATCCACTCAACATCTGTTACCTAACTATGTGTCATATGCCTCCTTAACTTCTTCCCATAAAGCCTTTGTCACTTCTCATTCCTCTGTGTTTGTTCCCGGTACATGGCAGGAGGCACTTGATCACCTAAAAATGGAAAAAGTGATGATGGAGGAAATGCAGGCTCTAGAAAAGAACCACACATGGGACCTGGTCGATCTCCCTCCTGGCAAGAAGATAGTTGGTTGTCGATGACTTTTTAGAGTGAAGCAGAACTTAGAAGGTATTGTGGAGAGATTCAAGGCATGATTAGTGGCAAGAGGCTACACCCAAACTCATGGTATTGAGTACCAAGTGACATTTGCTCCTGTGGCAAAAATGAATACAATCTGAGTTCTATTATCATGTGATGCCTGTAGAGAGTGGGGCCTTCAGCAGTTGGATGTAAAGAATGCTTTCCTTCACAGTGAGTTGGAAGAGGAAGTCTATATGTCAATGCCTCCTGGTCTTGTCCCTATCGTCTCGGAAGGGAAGGTTTGTAAATTGAGGAAAGCTCTATATGGGTTAAAACAATTTCCAAGAGCTTGGTTTGGGAGACTTCACAAAGTCATGATCTCATTAGGCTATACCCAAAGTCATGCCGATCATACTCTATTCATCAAACGAAAAGGGATGAAGATGACCCTCCTGATTGTGTATGTTGATGATATGGTTATTACATGAGATGACATGGATGAGATCCGTGTCCTGAAACTCAAACTTGCTAGTGAATTTGAAGTGAAAGACGGGTAATTTGAGATACTTTCTAGGGATTGAGGTAGCAAGATCAAAATATGGTATTCATATTTCGCAGCGGAAATATGTCCTTGATTTATTAGAATAGACGGGAATGAGTGGTTGCAAGCCTGCTGATACTCCTATTGAAGTTAACCACAAACTTGGACGTGATGATGGGGAGTCAGTGGAAGATATTTCCGGTTATTAGAAGCTGGTAGGTAAGCTGATCTACCTATCTCATACCCGTCCTGACATCTATTATGCAGTAGGAGTGGTAAGTCAATACATGCATTCTCCTAAGGTTAGACTTCCTGATGTCGTGCACATAATTCTAAGGTATTTGACCTCACCTGGCAGGGGAATTCTATTCTCTCCTAGTGACAACTTAAAAATTGAATTATATACTAATGCAGATTGGGCTGGATCAGTTGGTGATAGAAGATCTACTACAGGATATTGTTCTTTTGTTGGGGCTAATCTAGTCACTTTGAGAAGCAAGAAACAACATGTAGTGGCTCGCTCTAGTGCTGAGGCTGAGTTTAGAGCTATGACTCATGGTATATGTGAGGGAATGTGGCTTCGTTCCCCCTTGAATGATCTTGGGTTATTGGAAACCGGCCCTTTTAACTTGTATTGTGACAACAAGGCTGCAATCAACATTACTCAGAACCCGGTCCAGCATGACTGCACCAAGCACGTTGAAGTTGACCGACACTTCATCAAAGAAAATATTATGAAAGGGATTGTATGTACCCCTTTCGTTCACTTGGAGGGACAACTTGCAGATTTCCTCACTAAGGTATTGAACGAGAAAACATTTGCGACTATTATTAGCAAGTTGGGCATGAAGAACATTATATGCCCAACTTGAGGGGGAGTGTTAGAAATAATTTGCGCATTATCTTAATATGTAATTTGTTAGTGTTCTCTTGTAACCTCCTCTCTATATATAGAGGAGGGTTTTATTATTCTAATGACAATCACAATTTTAAGGATTGAACATCAAATATGTGCCTTGCGGCATTTTAGGAGGGAAATGTCATTTCGAATTTCTATTGCCAAATACCCCTTGTGACATAAGGTTTTTAGATGTGTTTCATTATCCATATAGTCGGATCTAGCATGTATAAGTTTCGGTATCAAGAAATCAAATATGTGTTTGTTGTTTATTTGAAAAGATATAAATGTTTACGTCTAGGAGATTCATATCCACAAATGATAAAGCCTCCGAGCATATTCCCTTCGATTTTCGCAAAGGAATGACTTTAGCTAGTCCAGGAATTGGAGACTCGCATAGATGCTATTTTTAATATCTTTTTATACTGATTGATATTGACTAGAGGGTGAAATATTGTATCTGCTGGAGGAAAAGTGGTTGATAAAGTGATACAAGTCCTGCAGATATAGGAGTCCACTTATCTAAACCCAGTGTGTACGTCAAACATATTTCATATTTCTACTCTTGAGCCTGATCCTGAACCCGAGTTTGAGTTTAAGCTCGAGTATGGGCTTGGGTTTGAGCTTTAATATGAGCATGAGTATTCTCGTCATTGTAGTATTTATACTAGGTATCCCATCGATCAGTATATTGGTGTCATTATATTTCTCCATCTTATATTTTTGCATTACATCGGTTTTAACTATTGTTATTCTTAATAATTGTTTAGATATTGATTTTAATCCAAATTGGAAGAGGGAGTGGAAACCGCTAAAATGATATTGATTTGATGCCCTAAACCGGGCAAATAAGATACATATATAGGAGATATACACGTGACATATCACGTGTATTAGATAAATGCGGAAAGAAAATAAAGCGAATATTCAACTCTCCCCCTCAAGTTGGGAATATATATTGATCATTCCCAACTTGTCAGTATTGTCCTTGAAGTTGTCGCTGCATAGACCCTTGGTGAAGACATCAACAAGCTGATCAAATGAGTTCACAAACGGAGTGCAAATATTCCCCTTGTCAAGGTGATCCTTGAAGAAGTGTCTGTCGACTTCCACATGTTTGGTTCTGTCATGCTGTACAGGATTGTGTGCAATACTGATAGCCGCCTTGTTGTCACAGTAGATCATAATAGGATTGTTCCCATGAAGGCCTATATCACGAAGGATATTCTTCAACCACAGTCCCTCACAAACGCCTTGGGCCATAGCCCTATATTCAGCTTCCGCACTTGAGCGAGCTACCACATTCTGCTTCTTGCTCTTCCATGAGACCAGGTTACCTCCTACAAATGTGCAGCACCCAGTGGTAGACTTTCTGTCGTCTTAACTACCAGCCCAATCAGCATCTGTGAACACTTCAACTTCCAATGACTGACTGTTTTTGAATAGAATCTCACGCCCTGGTGCCTTCTTTAGATAACGCAACACCCTGAAGGCAGCCTGCTGATGACGTATGGAGGGTGAGTGCATATACCTGCTTAGGACTCCCACAACATATGTGATGTCAGGACGAGTATGGGACAAGTATATAAGCCGCCCAACCAGACGTTGGTATTTTGAGGCATCCACTTTCTCCCCACTAATATCTGCATCAATTCTGTGATTAGCCTCAATAGGGTGTCCACGGGGGCACAACCAAGCATCGCAGTCTCCTCAAGAAGATCAAGAGTATACTTCCTTTGGGAAATGAAGATCCCTCGTTGAGACCTCGCAACTTCAATTCCCAAGAAGTATTTCAGCTTTCCCAAGTCCTTGACTTCAAATTCTTTGCCTAGCTGTTTTTTCAAATGATTGATCTCCTCCAAGTAGTCTCCGGTGATGATGATGTCATTCACATACACAATAAGAATAGAAACCTGAGCACCTTTCCTCTTGATAAAGAGAGTATGATCAACTTGACTTTGAGTGTATCCAAGTTGAAGCATGGTCTTGTAAAAACGTCCGAACCATGCTCTCGGAGACTGCTTCAGGCCGTACATGGATTTAAGAAGGTGGCAGACCTTCCCTTTGGACCCTTTGATCACAGAGCCTGGGTGGAGATCCATGTAAACTTCCTCTTCCAGATCACCATTCAAGAACGCATTCTTGATATCAAGTTGCAGTAGCTCCCATTTACGATTCGCAGCACAGGAGAGAAGCACACGAATTGAGTTCATCTTTGCAACAGGAGCAAATGTCTCCTGGTAGTCAATGCCCTGAGCTTGGGTATATCCCTGAGCCACCAGACGAGCCTTGTACCGCTCCACCACTCCATCTTGATTTTGTTTAACTGTGAAGACCCAGCGGGATCCAACCGTTCGCTTCCCAGGGGGAAGACTAGTAAGCCGTCATGTCTTATTTTTATCCAAGGCACACAGTTCCTCCTCCATTGCCTTTTTCCACTCAGGTGTTTAAACAGCCTCATGCCAAGTCTTAGGGATCACAATAGATGAGAGAGAAGAGATAAAGGCTTTATGGGACTGAGAGAGGTGATCATAGCAAATGTAGTTGGCAATTGGGTGTTTGGTGCCACCCCTTTTACCTATAAGATGGGCAAGAGGAACATGGAGGTCTTCATCAGAATCTGGTGCGGAGACAGTCACTGGCACTGGCGGAATATCCTCAGTCTGCATTTGCTCAACAGTCGTAGGACGACGGGAGTATGTGTATAGTATAGGTGGAGCGGAGGTGGAAGGAACAAGAGCAGTGGAAGGAATAGGAGAAGTGGAAGGAGTGGGAGAAGTGGCAATGACAGGAAGAGGATAATGGACAATAGGAAGAGGAGAATCGATGGTCTCGTCACCATTACCGATCGTCTCCCCCTGACGAGGACCAAAGTACGACTCCCCCTCACGAAATGTAACATCCACAGTGCAATAGTAGCGACGAGTCGGAGGGTGATAACATCGATACCCTTTGGTGGTAGCAGAGTAACCAACAAAAACACACCGCAGGGAACGCGCATCGAGTTTATCACGCTGCGGGGTATGGACGTGGACAAAGCACACGGAGCCGAAGATTCGAGGGGCAAGATGAGAAGTGTGGACAATGTGGTTTTTGGCAAGACATGAGAGGGGCGTATCAAAAGAGAGAGCACGAGACGGAAGACGGTTGATGAGATGAGCAGCAGTGAGGACTGCATCACCCCAGTAGGATTTAGGAAGGTTCATAGCAAGGAGTAAACACCGGGCCACCTCCAGCAGGTGCCTATTCTTCCGTTCAGCCACCCCATTTTGAGTGGAAGTGTGGGCGCACGTGGTTTGATGTATAATGCCATGGTCGGCAAGATAGGCCCCAAAAACACCCCGGTCGTCATATTCCCCACCATTATCACTACGAAACACACGTATTTTACCGCCAAATTGCTGGGTCACCAGCTTATGAAAAGTTTGAAAACAAGAAAGCACATCACTTTTTCTTTTAAGCAAATAAAGTCACGTAGTGCGGGAGTGACAATCAATAAACGTAACAAACCATTTATAGCCAGATAAAGATAACACCGGGGACGGACCCCAAACATCAGAGTGAATAACATCAAAAGGACATAAACTAGGAACAGATAAATGACTCGTACTCCGACGAACATGTTTAGACTGTTCACACGCATCACAAGAGAATGACTGAATTAACTGATGAAAAACAGGAAACAGCTTAGTAAGATATAAAGGAGAAGGGTGGCCAAGACGTTGATGCCAGTGTCGGATGTCATGAAGAGTCGGAGATCTGGTGGAAGAGAGAGCACGGGGTGAAGACTGGTTCAGCAAGTACAGTCCGCCAACATTCCTACCACTGCCAAGTGTCCGCCTCGTACCCAGATCCTGAAACACACAAACATCAGGAAAGAATGTCACGGAACAGTTTAAAGAGTTAGTCAAATGACTAATAGAAAGTAAATTACGGGGAAAAGAGGGAACATGCAAAACAGAGGACAGTGCTAGGTCAGGAGAACAAGGGACGGTCCCTTTTCCAGCGATGGTGGAGAGAGAGAGCCATTTGCAGCAATAACCTTATCACGACCAGAAAGAGGGGTATAGGAGGTAAAACCTGAGGCAGAACCAGTCATGTGGTCGGTTGCACCTGAGTCGATAATCCACACGGAAGGAGGGGAAGACACGGCATTAGCACTGGACAGGCCTGAAGTGGCAACAACAGCATGAGAAGTAGCAGGAGCAGAGTCTGTGTGGGAGCGCAACATGCGCCGGAAGGCCTCCAATTCGCAGGCAGACAGGCCTCCAGAGGTGTCCTCCAGAACCTCAGTAGAGTGTGCAGAAGAGTGAGAGACGACCACCACTACCACGGTACCCACCTCTACCACGGGTACTAGAGCCCCGACCACCAGGAGCAAGGTGCGGATGCAAGCGGAAACAAGAGTTCTTGGTATGGCCAGTCTTCCCACAATGACTACAAACAGGAGGGGGTCCACGCGACATCCCAGCCAGTGCAGAGTGATCAGTAGCGGGGCCTAGAGTGCGACGACGATTCTCATCACTGAGGAGCATGCTGAAGGCTTCCCGAAGAGAGGGAAGCAGCTCACGATGGAGGACATGTAGGAGAACAGCGTCAAACTCCATGTTGAGCCCCATAAGAAACACGTGAACCCGGAATCGATCGTTAGCTTTCTGAAGGGACACCGCATCAACCGTACAAGCAGCAGTGAAGGCATTGAAGAAATCTAGCTCTTGATAAAGGCGCTCAAACTCAGAATAGTAGGCGGCAATGGTCATAGTCCCCTGCTTCAGTTCCAGAACATGGCAAGTGAGCTGATACACTCCGACATTTGTGACTATAAGAGTTTTGTCACACGTGGTGGTCGGAAGTACCTGATAACTTTTATCGACGATTTCTCTAGATATACTCACATTTATCTCTTAAAATCAAAAGATGAAGCTTTTGAAAAATTTCAAATTTTCAAAAATAGGGTTGAGAATCAGTTGGATTTGAAAATTAAACGACTTAGGAGTGATCGAGGAGGCGAGTACGTCTCGGGTGAGTTTAGGGATTTTCTTGCCAGCAATGACATAATACCTGAAACCACTGCCCCTTATTCGCCCCAGTCAAACGGTATTGCCGAGCGGAAAAATAGAACTTTAACAGAAATGTTGAATTCTATGTTGTTGACTGCCGGTATGCCTGCCGCTTATTGGGGAGAAGCAGCCCTCGCGTCGAATCACATCCTAAATATGGTTCCTTTTGCTAAATTGAAGCAAACCCCGTATGAGCTTTGGTTTAAGAGACCGCCCAGATTTGATCACCTCAAAACCTGGGGTTGTATCGCCTATGTTAGGATACCTGACATAAGGAGATCTAAGTTAGGACCTAAGACGAACACTTGTGTGTACCTAGGATGTGCGGTGGATAGTGCTGCAGACCGATTTCTAGATCTCTCTACCAACACGGTTATTGAGTCTAGAGATGCTGTGTTCTTTGAGGACAAGTTTCTTAGAGATAAGAACCTGACTCTTCCAGGTCTGCCAGACACCAGTTCTGATACCCTCGTTGGGACGGAACTACGACTCCCTGACACTGAGCCGGTTCACACTAGTGGCCTAGAGTCCACTAGGTTATCTAATAGGGAACGTGTTCCTAAAAGTTTCGGTACAGATTTTGTGACTTACCACGTTGAAGCTGATCCATCCACCTATCAGGAAGCGATGCGATCTAGGGATTCCCTGTTATGGAAAGAAGCCATTGATGATGAGATGCACTCTCTCATGGAAAACCACACTTGGACGTTAGTTGACCTACCCAAAGGAGCTAAGACCATTGGGAGCAAGTGGGTTCTTAAGAAGAAACTGAATCCAGATGGGAGTATCGCCAAGTACAAAGCCCGTCTAGTCGCCAAAGGCTTCACTCAAGTGAGTGGAGTTGACTACTTTGATACATACTCACCTGTTTGTCACATTGCAACGATCAGGGTTCTTCTCGCTATTGCATCTATTGAACGTTTCGTCGTTCATCAGATGGACGTTAAGACTGCATTTTTAAATGGAGATCTAACTGAAGAGATCTACATGCGTCAACCTGAAGGGTTCGTCGTACAAGGTCTCGAAACCAAGGTCTGTAAGTTGATTAAGTCACTCTACGGATTGAAGCAAGCACCAAAGCTATGGCACGAGAAGTTTGACACTTGCGTAAAAGGCCTGAATTTTAAATCCAGCCTTTCAGATAAATGTCTGTACATACGGACAAGTCCTCACTCCGTCGCTATAATCTGCTTGTATGTTGATGACATGCTAATACTGGGTACTGATCAGTCTGAGGTGGAAGACGTTAAGGTTACCTTGAAGTCAAAATTTAGCATGACTGACTTAGGTGTGGTGAAGACCATCCTAGGCATGGACGTGAACTTTACGGATAAGGGAATCACCCTCAGCCAGAGTCACTACATCCGGACTCTACTAGAAAAGTGGGGTTATGATAAGTGCAGGAAGATTGAGACTCCATACGACTATAATAATAGACTGAAACCTCATGACGGTTCACCTATTCGCCAGTTGGATTACTCCAAACTCATTGGTAGTCTCATGTATGCTACTACCTGTACTAGACCCGACATAGCCTTTACGGTCGGCATGTTGAGTAGATTCACTAGTAACCCTGGAAAGGACCACTAGGACGCCTTGGAAAGGCTAATGCGATACTTAAAGTATACTGAGCAGTATGCTTTATGTTACAGTGGACACCCTCCTGTGCTTGAAGGGTACTCTGACGCCTCCTGGTGCTCAGACGTTGGTGATAGTAGGTCCACTAGTGGTTATGTGTTTACCCTAGGAGGAGCCGCAGTAGCTTGGAAATCTAAGAGGCAAACGTGTATAACACTATCCTCTATGGAATCCGAACTCTATGCTCTTGCTTCAGCTGCCGAAGAAGCAGAGTGGGTCAGAGATTTGGTTATGGATATTCCAATGACGAGTCTGAAAATGAACTCTATCTCGATATTTTGTGACAATCAAGCCACAAAAACCATTGCAACTAATTCCCTGTTCAATGGTAAGCGAAGGCAACTACGGATGAAACAGGCCTGGTTGACCTATCTCACCAGTCAAGGGATCATTTCCCTCTTGGACGTGAGATTAAAAGATAATGTAGCAGATGTCCTTACCAAGGGCTTATGCAAGGTTCTTACATCTAAAACATCGGGGGATATGAGATTAAAGTCTATTTAGTGGGACTTAATACCTATATTTGTTTAAGATTTTAGAACCGAGTCTGCCTACATTCACGCATCTAGACTGAGTACACTGAAGTATTCCAGATGTTACTTGATGAAGCCTGAGATTGTTTAGTTGCTAGTCATTCCAAACTTGATGACTTACACAACTACTTCTTTTCAAAGGCTGAATTGGGTATCATTCCAAAAACGAGTACTAAAGTTGCTGATATGCGTCCTGATATTATGATCATTACTTATATCATTCCAAACTTGATGATATATTGGTCACAGCTTGTTGTATCATTCCAAACTTGATGATATAATACAATTGTGAAACGTTTGGTAATAATCTTAATAATCGAAGGAACATAGCTTGGTTCTATGAAACCAAATTTCTAATTTTGTGTAAATTAGATAAGAGATGCGGACCTGTGAGTCTTTCTTCCTAGTTAGAGTATTATGTTCAAACTTGTAAGAACTAATAACTTTACTTTTGATATGCATATGTATGGATTCATTGAGTTTTGTTCTCATGACATTCAAATGTTTAAATGCAGATCAATTGGAGTCTGGAGGAGAGAAAGTGGATTTCGACATAGATGGAGATGATCTGTTGTTTGAGTAGACCGACCCGTCACCTGTTTGAGTTCTGTTTTTCAGATTACTGTTCTTGCTTCTGCTTTAGCTTTTGCATGTTTGGAACCTGTTTGAGTTTAGATGTTTGATCTAAAACTCTTGTTGCTTTTAATCTGAAACTCATTCTGTCGTTATCTAACTAATATGTTTTGTTTAACCTGTTATATGATACAATTGCTACAATATAGGAGGAGAATGTTAAGGTATATTTAGCACGTGTATCATATGTTAAACGGAATCCTAACGGGTCCGTTAACGGGTCGTCGGGGATTTAGGGTTACGCCTATAAATACCCCCGCTGGGGGCAACGGGTAGTTCATTCCAAACTTGATGTTCACTCGGATGCTTCGAGCACCGTTTCAATTAGCACCCCAAAACTCGCTATTAGTTGTCATATTATATTAGCACCCCAAAAAAGTCTATTTTCACACCAACAAACTATTAGTAGACCGCCAAAAAACAAAAAATTTATTTTTTTCCATTCAAAATAGATCATCTAGACCCTATCAATACTATGATATATCTTATCATAATATATCTTATCGTACAATTTGAGCAAAATAAATCAAAATATCTCAAAATATCATCAATAATCCGTGTAGCAACCTGCAAATACATAAATGTAATATTAGCCCCTCTGAATACATTATCTATGCAATTAAATCAAATAAAATAAAAATTGAATCAATTATACCTTAGTTTTTTCAGTCATTTTGTTTGTTGTGCCCTTAACATTTTGAGACTTCATATAGTATGACTGTATCTATTTTAACAAAAAAATAATGATTAGATAATGAATATGAATAGTAAGCCAGTATTGAGCTAGTGAAATATTGGATTACCTCGGATCATGGAACAAATAATTTGACAATTTGTTCCATAACATCTTTGCAATTGGGAACTTCTATGATATATGACAAGTCCCATGTTTCGGTTACTGCACTATGATATTTCGTCCACACAGTAAAAATGGGGGGAAGCGAACAATCACGCATAAGTAAGCGGATGAAATGATTACCATTAATAAATCCAATGAAAACAATCTTTTGGTCATCTGTGCATGCAAAATGCAAATGAAGAAATGTAAATGACTAATATCTTGAATAATGAACAACTCAATGTTATAGCATGATGCAATGACGAAGCCCATGTTTAACATTGACATCAATTTGTCTATTGGAGTAGGATTTACTTTGCAGTCTAGAGATACCAATAAATCTGTTAGTCTTGCATTCCTAAATATGTGTGTATATAACTCTCATAACATGCCATTTCTTTTGTAAGGTCAAGGGCCACCTGCAACCAATTTTCACCTATATGCAAAACATCACTAATTACTATATAATCACAATGACTATCCCCCAAAACATTTTTATCATCAACTATGTGGTTTGCCATGTATGAAGGCATCTCCTTACGGATCTGAAGGAGCATACACACAGTCGTCGGAAATAGAAGCGAGTTCGGCTGGAAGAGTCGCCTGAAGTGGAGAAGCTGGGACGCGATGCAGACGGCAGAACTTACAGGGTGCAGTCGGGAATGATGGGGATGAGAAGTGAGCGAGGAGCGTGAGTTCAGGGGTCGCGGGTTAGGGTTGGGGTACGGGTATAAAGATTGGGATATTCAAATTTATGTGTTATTTGGTATTTTTTATAGGGTGCTAATATCTCATTAGCGTATTTTATAGTGTTTTTTGCTCTCGTTTAGCTTGAGTTTTCATAATTTTCGCTCATCTTTTAATTGGTTTTAGCATAAAATTTCTTAAAACCTATTCTGTATCATATGTATCATATGTGAGCATTTATATGCTAAATAGAGTTGTTTCATGCATTTTTCATGTACGAGGGGGATCAACTCCCCCTCTCATTTTAGTCTTTACTTTTATTTCGGATGTGTTGATGTTTTTATCTTTATTTTTGCTTGTGCTGGAATGTTGTCGTGCAGGTCCAGCCGTGTGTTGCTTCCCCCGAGTGTCTGGGCCCTGCTTCGCTGAGGAGTCCACTTACCGTTAGCCCAGATTCAACCGTAAGCCCCCATTTAAATGCACGGGTTGACGCACGCTTATCGGCACATAGTTAGTGGACTTGTTCGTACACGACCACTGGGCGTGCGAGTTCATTATTTTTCATCAAGGTCTTCTTTCCTTGGCGCACATGACATTTCCTTCGCGCACGATCACTGGTCGTGCGTCTAACTGTGCGCGGTCAAATTTCTGCTCGACTATAAATACGATCCTGACGGGATATTTAGGGATTTCTTCCGCGAGGAAGAAACTATTTCGCTCCAGCTCCGCCATTTTCATCTCCAGCAGTTAGGGTTCATCCCCTAGACCTCTCCCCATCATCCAGGTGCTTAAAGGAAGAAACTATTTCGCTCCAGCTCCGCCGTTTTTGTCTCTAGCAGCTAGGGTTCATCCCCTAGACCTCTCCCCATCATCCAGGTGCTTAAAGCAAAGATCTTATTTACCTTCTCCGCCTCGCAAGGAAAAGGAAGGATTGACGTGGACGGTGCAGAACCCTCGAGAAGACAGGCACATTGGGGATCAGTGACAGCAATCCCTCTCCCCGGTCGACAGCCGACGATCGAGGTCAACACGGATTCATACTCTGGTGTCCCTCCGCATCTATGGAATGGACTCGAGCACTGTTTGTCTCTCTCTCTTTTTCTTCCGCTCTTCTAGAATTAGCTTTGGGATGATCTTCATATTTTGATGATGGTGGATTTGATTGTGTTTTTGGACATGTGTATGTAATCTTACATGTTATTATGTTCATTTTCTACTTTCATTTCCTTTTGGAGATGACCTAGTGTGTCCTAGCTTGCTTGTGTTTGTTGTGATTGTTTTGCGATTGTGAGAGATTTGGAGAGTTGCTACGGCAACGAGCGAAGAGATGCCGACGACCCTCACCAAACCTTCATGTGTGAAGCGGTGCCAGCGACCCGCAAGTGAACGATTGAGTTGAGTGAAGCGATGAAGGCGACCCGCGGAGGAGCGAAGCGGTGAAGGCGACCCACAACCAAACTCTCTTGAGCGAAGCGGTGAAGGCGATCCACGGAGGAGCGAAGCGGTGTCGGCGACCCGCACTCGTAATTTAGCATTTTATTTTCTGCAATTAAATTAGGAAACAAAAACCCCAAATCAACGTTTCGTTTTGTGCTTTTCTTTATAATTAGTTTTTCAAATAAACTAATTCACGAGCGTCCGTGTTCCTCGAGAGATTCAATAATCAGGTATTTACTCCCATTTTAATTTATTACTTGACTACCGGTGCACTTGCCATGTTGATCGCCCCGATTTATCTCAGGGATACATCAAATTTTTTGGCGTCGTTGTCGGGGAACACGACATCGTGAAGTCTTTGATTTTGGAAAATTGATTATACAAAAAATAGTCATCTTTTGCTTTCCGTGCTTTTAATTGTAAATAACAACTTTTAAAAGTATTTCTTCCTAATCTATTATGTAATTTACGGTGCATGTTATCCTTCATTTAATATATTTATCGTGTGTAGTTCGTTTTTGTAAAGAATTTTTTTTTTATATATCCACATCCGATCTACAATGTATACAAATGCGAGATGCAGATGGTGTGGATCATTTGGTCATACTAGTGATATGTGTTATGTGGGGAGTGTTGAGCACCAAACTTGCCTTGCAGAATATGGAAAATCTGAATCTTTAGGTTCTCCATGTTGTGCGTCGAATCATTACACCCCTATGGCTCCACGCCAGACATTTTCTCGGTTTTATGACTCGGCTCCTTGGATGTCGATGAGTACTGCTAAGAAGTGTTTGTTTTGTCATAGTATGGATCATGCCTTGAAGGATTGCGTTACCTTTAAGCGACAGATGGAGGAGGATGACAAACCATCTATTCAGACTGTTCATTCTTCCACCCATCCCGACGCTTCTTCAGCTTCTGGTGACTTATTTGTGGCGCCCCCTTGCTTTCTCGGGACCAGTGCGGATTTGCCCATCAGAATTGTGGCTGATCCGTATTTTGATATTGTGGAGTCGTCTCCCCATGTACATTCATCACCTATTTTTGATTCACCTGCGGAGGAACCTGATCATATATTCTCTGATTTTGATATTACCATTGTTCCTCCATTTTCTTTGCATGACCTTTCTACACCCATTTTTGATGATCTTGTCGAAGATATTTTGCAGGGTGAGGACTCGAAGCCCGAGGCTGCCCAAAGTGGGATGATGAGGTTGTTCTCTCCGATGGAGAGTATGACTACTTGGAGCACGATGTCGCGCCGAAGTGGGATGAAGAGGATATCCTTTCTGATGAGGAGGTTTGCACTTCTTCACTGGACGAGGTCCAACTCACCACTGATGCCCTTGAGTTCTCGGAGGCCCTTGTTATGATTCATACGACACCGACAGTGATCAGTCGGTGGATCCTGCTGGGAGTGAGACCGGGACCACTCCTCTGTTGATTGATTATTTTAGTCTTTCTTCTATATTATTTTCTAACCCCCCTTCATTGTCTGAGCCTGTGCAGGTTGAGAGCATTCCCTTATGTGAGGAGGTTGACCCCCCATTGAGGAAGCTCCATTCATTGCCTTCTCCTCCTGTTCCCGTCCTGAAGAAGATGACATCTTGCTGGGCAAGGACACTTTTGGTGAGATTAGTAAGGAGCAACCATCCTCCTCTTCTTACATCATATTTACTTTACCTGTGAAATTTAGGTATTATTATTATTCAGGTAAAGGAGTAATTGTTCTGTCGCCATATCGGTACCCGCTACCTGTAACACCCCAATTTAGTTTTACCACAAATCAACAGTCCGGCCGGGCCCCGTGATAAGAAGCAAACCAAGTAGCGGTAATAAAAATGGTACATAACAGGATAAATGAAAAGTGTTAAAAGAGTACTTACAGCGGAAGCAGTAAAAGAAGCTGAGGGGTAAAAGTGTACCTTAAATTTTGAATTCACAGAGCCACTAAAATTGAAAAAGTCACAATGCTTAAAATACTGAAATCTTATACATAGTCTGATACAAGAAACATTAGAGAATCCGGATACATGCCCAAAACATAAAACAGTACTGAGGGAATAAACTACTGAATGAAATCAAACTATAAGGTGAACTTCGGCAAACGCGCTCATCCCAGGCGCAACACCCCACCTGTGACCCCTGTAATAATAAGCCCAAAAATTGGTCAGCCCAACTGGAGAGTAAGAAAGACCATTCTTCTCAGTGACACTAAAAAAACAATATTTGGAAGAAACATGGGTGCATGCTTTTAAAACAATACTTTCATGCTATGGAAAATATTTACTGTTATGATATGCATGCTTTTCTAAAGTAGGGTTAGAAAAATAAATGTCTGTTCTAGTATAATCATGCCATGCGTTTCCATATTCTAGGTGAGTAGTTTCTTACGCGCATTCTAACGATCCAAGTCTCAACCTAAGGGCGCAGGGGTTCTAGTGTCCCCAGGCCACAGACTCGCATCAGTTGAAATATATTATTCAAGTCGGTGTTTAAGTCTTTTTTGTAACGCTATATATATCCCCATTAGAGGATGAATACTATGCTTGATTATTCTTCCTATTCTAACTTGGTATCAGAGCTAGGTTGCGTGCCCTAGCCGACTCGCTCTCGCTCTCGCTTCCGCCGCACGCTCCGCTCCTCGCTTCCGCTTCCGCACCCCGAGCGGAGCCCGCTCCTCGCTCTCGCTTCCGCCCCCGAGCGCAGCCCGCTTCCGCAAGGTCTTCTCCCCGTCGGTCTTCCCTGCTCCGGACGCCTCCTTCTCCGTCCGTTTGAGAGTCGACCGGTCCTCTTCCTCCTTCTCCGTCCGTTTTATGCCGCCCTAGGCTACTGCCGTCGATGCCAGGGTCGGCACTGATGCCTCCTGCCGCAGCCTCCTCCTGCCGCTGCTTCTCCCGCTACTGATGATCCTTATCTGGCGCAGCAATCTCGACGGCAACTGCTGCCCTCCTCTACTCCGACGTCAACATCGCCGCCTGCATCTCCGGCAACTGCTGCCCTCGCAGCAATCCTGACGACTCTACGCTGCTATGCCCTAGCGTCTTGCCGCCGTCTTGCCGCTGTCTTGTCCTCCTCTCTCTGTTTCCGCTGCTGTCACTCCTGCTGATCCTTGCGTGGCGTTTCTCTGTTTATTGGCAGCCCTCCTCTTGCTCTTATGGGGGATTCTACGGGTTCTTCGCCACCTGTGAGTGAGATTATGCCAGCGATGGGTGACCCGCAGCGGACCCATGGCCACTCGGGCTCTTTGAAGATCACCACCGTTCCCTTGGACGGAACGAACTATCTGGAATGGTCTCGTGCTGCTCAACATGTGATCCGCAGCCATCAGATGTTTGGCTATATTGATGGCTCTATTCGGGAGCCCGCCAAGACTGACCCTACGTGGCGACGCTGGGACTCTGAAAATTCCCTTGTTGTTTCATGGCTCCTTCATTCCATGTCCCCTAAGGTATATCAGAGTTACATGCTTCTGGACTCGGCATATGATATCTGGACCCGGGCAAAAGACACGTACTCGCAGATTGGGAGTTCCACTCAGATCTATGAACTTACCCGTCGCATTCTGGAGCTTAGACAGGGATCTCTGACTGTGTCTGCTTACTTCTCGGAGTTTGAACGCCTCTACCAGGAGCTGGACTTCTTTGAGCATTTCACGGCTTCCTGCACGGCCGACGCCGTGAAGCTTCAGGAGAAGGAGAACCGTTACCGCTTGCATGTCTTTCTGATGGGGCTTAACATGGAATCTGATACTGTCCGGACGCACGTCTTGCATCGTTCACCCCTTCCGTCCTTACGGGAAGCGTTCAGCATGGTCCTTGGTGATGACGATCGCCGCCGATCCCTCAGCACGCCTGCTCCTGCAGTGGATCGGTCTGCCTTTACTAGTGTTGGTGGTGTTAGTCGAGGAGGTTCCACCAATACCAGCACGATTCCCACGTGTGATTACTGTGGTCGTCGGGGACATGCTCGGGATGCATGCTTCAAGCTGCATCCTCATCTTGCTCCTTCTGGTCGTGGTCGTGGCCGTGGTCACGGTCGTGGAGGCTACCGTCAGACCGGGACTCGTCCTCAGGATGCTGCTTTCTCTACGGATGTGTATGATGAGGGTTTCTCTACTGCTCTCGGCCAGCTTACTTCTCAGGAGTTGGATGCCTTCCGCCGCCTGCTTCACTCTCAGTCCGATCCGTCCCAGGCGGCCTCTGCTTCTATTGCCTCTATTGCCATGCCGAGTGCTCCTACTGCTACTGCTTCCTCGTCCGAGTGGGTACTGGATTCCGGTGCCACCCATCACATGACCGGCTCTTCCTCAGGTTTTCACTCTTACTCTCCTTTGTCTGGTAAGGACAAAGTTATGTCTGCAAATGGCCTGCTGACCCCTATTGCTGGCAAATGCCAGATCCTTTGTTCTCCTACTATTTCTTTACCTTCTGTTCTTCATGTTCCTTCATTTCCTCGCAATTTACTCTCCATTAGTAATATTACCCGCTCTCTCAATTGTTCTGTAACCTTTTTTCCTGACTCCTGTGTTTTTCAGGAACTGGGTACGAAGCGGAGCATTGGCAGTGGTAGGGAACGCGGTGGCCTGTATTACTTGGATGTGACCTCCTCCCAGGCCCTCTCGAGTTCTGCTGTTACTTCTGAGGATGTTCGTCGCTGGCACCTCCGGCTTGGACATCCCTCACCTCTTTATCTTCAGAAACTATTTCCCGCTTTCTCTCCTGTTTTAAATACCTTTGTTTGTAATGTTTGTGATGAGTCTAAGCATGTGCGTCATAGTTCATCGCATTTATCCTCTCCTTGTACTACTCCGTTTGATGTTATTCATTCTGACGTTTGGGGTCCGTCCCCAGTTTCATCTATTTTTGGTTTTCGATGGTTTGTCACCTTTATTGATGGTTTTTCCCGCACATGTTGGGTTTATCTATTGAAGAAAAAAAGTGAAGTTTTTTCCTGTTTTCAACTCTTCCATAAAATGATTCAGACCCAATTTCACGGGGTTGTCCGTGTTTTGCGTAGTGATAATGGGGGTGAATATGATGATCGCGGTGCGTTTGGCACATATCTCAAAGATCACGGTATTATCCACCAAACGACGTGTGTTCACACCTCAACTCAAAATGGTGTTGCCGAACGAAAAAACCTGCACCTCCTGGATATGGCCCGTTGCCTCCTGGGTACTATGCATCTCCCCAAATCTTTTTGGGCAGATGCGATTCTTACCGCTACTCACCTTATCAATCGGCTTCCTTCACGTATCTTAGACTATGCTACCCCCCTCGCTCGTCTGTCCACCATGGCTTCGGTCTATACTTCGCATCTGCCCCCCCGTGTTTTTGGTTGT
Source organism: Dactylorhiza incarnata (assembly GCA_033032865.1). Classification (NCBI taxonomy): domain Eukaryota; kingdom Viridiplantae; phylum Streptophyta; class Magnoliopsida; order Asparagales; family Orchidaceae; genus Dactylorhiza; species Dactylorhiza incarnata. The sequence continues at coordinate 4,485,787 of JAWHQI010000187.1, read as the reverse complement.
GTGTGCTTCGTCCACGTTCATGTACCCCACCGTGACAAACTGGATCCTCGTGCCATTCGTTGTGTGTTCGTCGGATACTCCTCCACTACGAAGGGGTATCGATGCTTCCACCCGCCTTCCGGTCGTCTCTACTGCACTATGGATGTCACCTTTCGCGAAGGGGAATCCTATTTTCTGTCCTCGACTCACTCTGTTCGTCAGGGGGAGAGCTTTGTAGATCTTTCCCTTCCTGATCTTCCCCTTCCTGTTCACCCGGTTCCCTCTCTACCTCAGCTTCCACCATCGCTTCCTCTACCTGAGCAAGGACCCCCTATTCCTATTCCTTCTCCGGATGTTCCCCTATCTCCTTTCCCTCATGTGTATCACCGGCGCTCCTCACGTATACAGGCTCCTACGTCCCTGCTTCCACCCGTGCCTGCTTCGGCCTCAGATTCTGATGATGCGGATTTGGATGTTCCGCTGGCTCAGTTACGAGATAAGTTTGCTTCTACTAAACACCCTATTTCTAACCATGTGACATATCATCATCTTTCTCCTGGCCACCAGTTTTTTATCGCTTCCCTTTCATCTGTCGTTATTCCTAAGACTTGGCAGGAAGCTCTGGGCATTCTGGTTTGGGCTCAGGCTATGAAAGAAGAGATGGCTGCCTTGGACAAGAATCACACTTGGGATGTCACTCCTCTTCCACATGGTAAGAAAGCCGTTGGCTCTAGATGGGTTTTTTCCGTCAAGCAAAATGAAGACGGGAAAATTGAACGGTATAAGGCTCGGTTGGTCGCCCGTGGGTACACTCAGACTCAGGGAGTTGATTACCAGGAGACTTTTGCTCCAGTGGCTAAGATGGATTCTATTCGGGTCCTTCTGTCTGTCGCCGCTATCTTGGGATGGGACCTCCACCAGTTAGATGTCAAGAACGCTTTTCTCCATGGCGATCTTGAAGAAGAGGTGTATATGACATTTCCTCCTGGATTTGTGAGAGATGGAGGGAAGCCCCTTGTTTGCAAGTTACTGAAATCCTTATATGGATTAAAGCAGTCACCCAGAGCGTGGTTTGACAGATTTCTCAAGGCTATGCTCAAGTTTGGGTATAAACAGGCGCAGTCAGACCACACCATGTTCATTCAGAGACGTGATCAGAGTATTGTGGTTCTCATTGTCTATGTGGACGATATTGTTATCACCGGTAATAATGCGAGTGAGATTGCCAATCTCAAGTCCCTCTTGGCCAAGGAATTTGAGGTGAAAGACTTGGGAAAGTTACGATACTTTCTGGGAATAGAGGTTACTAGATCTGATCAGGGCATCTTCATATCTCAGCGGAAGTATGTCCTGGACTTGCTTCAAGAGACCGGGATGCTTGGGTGTGTTCCTGCGAACACCCCTATGGAGGAGAATCATGGGATCTGTGACGACGGTGACAGTGACAGCGTTGAGGCCACCCGCTATCAGAGATTAGTTGGGAAACTGATTTATCTATCCCATACTCGTCCTGATATCACATATGCTGTGGGTATTTTGAGTAGGTATATGCACGCTCCTCGGGTCAGACATCAGCAGGCAGTGTATCGCGTCCTACGATACCTTAAGAAGGCCCCAGGACGGGGACTTCTGTTCTCAAAAAATGACCACTTGAAAATAGAGGTTTACACGGATGCCGATTGGGCTGGCTGCCGTGACGATCGAAAATCCACTACTGGTTATTGTTCGTTCGTTGGAGGAAATCTCGTGACATGGAGGAGCAAGAAGCAGCACGTTGTGGCCAGATCTAGTGCCGAAGCTGAGTACCGTGCAATGTCACTTGGAATGTGTGAGGGACTATGGCTATGTACTGTCCTTCAAGACTTGGGTCTTCCCAGAACTTCTCCTTTCTCCTTGTTCTGTGACAACAAGGCTGCTATCAGTATAGCCCACAATCCGGTTCAACATGACAGGACCAAGCATGTTGAGGTGGACCGTCACTTCATCAAGGATCACTTGAACAAAAAAAACGTGGTTACTCCATTCATCAGTTCAAGAGATCAACTGGCCGATGTGTTCACTAAAAGCTTGGGAAGTGACATTTTCACGGATGACATCAGAAAACTGGGAATGACGGATATCTACCATCCGACTTGAGGGGAGAGTTGAAATATATTATTCAAGTCGGTGTTTAAGTCTTTTTTGTAACGCTATATATATCCCCATTAGAGGATGAATACTATGCTTGATTATTCTTCCTATTCTAACTGCATCTACTAAATTTCTAAATGGAGAAATGTCTCCCTGAAGTTGAGGCTCATATGGTCTACTATGCCCTATGAGTAAGATAGTGCACCTCTATCTATCACGCGCGAGAGAGAGAGTCTCACTCGTGCCTCCTAATTGTTTTCCGTTACCGGTTGGATTTTTAAATTTGTTAAACTGACTAATTATATATCGTATTTCACTAACATGTTGAACATTTAATGTCTGGACAAACATAGTTGTACAATATTACAAATACTACAATTATCCCCCTACTATACGAGGAATACACTTTGTGCATATAATTAACTGGTATGCCTAACCAAAAAGAACAAAATTTCTTACATTGGGATTACGGCGCTCGTACACAAGACGCGGCGGCATAGCTTCTTTTTCGAATACCTGACAACCTAGAGACCGCTCCCGCTCTAAGCCAAAGAGTACCCTCTTATCAATCACAATTGATAATTACACCACAGATCGACGAATTTCTATACGGAGAGCCAGTCTATTTAATTTCTGCAAGCGAAAAGAAATTTAAATTAACTATTGTACTAGAATACGGAGCACTGATTTCCTAGGATACAAGACTTTGACTAAACTGAACGAGAGCATAAATTACCTACAATAGGGCAACCACGAAACAAGAAAAATTACAGATCCACTCTCTGCAGTAGATGGATCGGTTGCCGGAAGGACTCCTTCAAACAGGGTTGACAAAATCTGGAAATGCGGAGGAGAGTCCACCCCAAGTTGAATCTATTGATTTAGAAGAGAAGAAGAAAACTATAGGGACCTCACCTTGCTGGGAGAAACGACGGAGTAAGAACCCCAGTCGGCGGTCTAGGGCACGCGAGGGAAGAAAAACTACGGCTTGATTGACGACGCACTTCAACGGAGAACCCGTCCTCTACAATCGAAAGTCCAGCAGAGGGAGAGAACGACAGTCGGCAAACCTCCTTGTCCCTAGGGTGCGCTCGACGGCGGCTCTTGCTTGGGAAGAAGGCGAGGAGGGGTCGACTGGGAGGAGAACAGTGAGCGGCTAAACTTCTTTCGATCGAGAGAAGGAAGGTTTACGCGATACGGGGGGGGGGGGGGGGTGCGAACCTTTAATATGAATGGCAAAACCGCATGAGGGATGCGGTTATGGAAATGGAGAGGGGAAAATGAAATAATTTGGACTGCAGTTATTTCTAAAAGAACCGTCTGGGGCTTTAATGAGGGGAGGAATTAGCAATAATTATTTTTATTTTTATTACCAAAATTTTATATCTCGCTCTTATTCTTTCTTAAGATTCGCACACTTCGACCTCACATCTATACTAAGTCGCGTCGAACAACTTATAGTGGCTACAACTTATTAAATCAACCGCGTGCGATAATTGGCCGAAATAGCACCGTACCTTTAAAAGACAATTGCTCGGTCAAGAATGCTCGCGGTCGGGCCCTGCAATCAAATTAAATTTTCGTAATAAATTACGGATGTTACAAATCTCCCCTCCTAATAAAATTTTCGTTCTCGAAAATTACATCATACCTGAGTCAAAAAGGAAGGCATAATCTGCAATGCTCCGGAGTTCATCTTCTCTTTCCCAAGAATACTCTGGTCGACCATAGTTCATCCACAACACTTTCACGAAACAGATCTCTCTGTTTCTAAGCTTCTTAATCCTTGAGTCCACTATCTTGACTGGCTTAATATTAATATTAAGATTTGATTCGATTGGAGCTTCCTCAGTACTGATTATCTGGCTGGGGTCTCAGACTGCTCTTCTCAGATAGGAGACGTGGAATACGTCGTGTAGACCACTCATTTTCTCGGGCAAGGCCAATCTATAAGCAACCTCACCTATGCGCTCCAACACCTCGAAGGGACCAACGAACCTTGGACTCAATTTCCTCATCCGCTTGATTCGAGAGACACCCTTGACTGGTCTGACCTTCAGATAAACATAGTCTCCTACACTGAATTCCACTGCTCTATGGCTCTGATCATAGTACTTGGTCTGGCGATCCTGAGCCATCTTCATACGCTCCTGAATGAGTTTGATTCGAGCTGTGGTCTTGTCAACCCATGATTCTTTGTTGGAAGACCTCTCTTCACTTTCAGCCCAACACAACGGCGTTCGACAACGCCTGCCATAGAGAGCCTCAAAAGGCGTCATCCCAATGCTTGCCTGAAAACTATTATTATAGGAGAACTCTACTAAGGTGACATACTTCTCCCACTTACCTCCAAAGTCCAGAATGCACATACAGAGCATATCTTCCATTGTTCTATTTGTGTGTTTGGTCTGCCCATCTGTCTGGGGGTGGAAGGCTGTACTGAAAAGTAGCTTAGTGCCAAGATACTCCTGAACGTACTTTCATTCCTTGGAGGTAAACCTGCCATCTCTATCTGAAATTATAGTCTTTGGAACACCGTGCAATCGGACTATCTCATTCACATACAACTGAGCCAATTTCGGGGCTTGATCCGTTTTCTTATTGGGAATAAAATGGGCAACCTTGGAAAGACGATCGACTATAACCCATAACGAATCATTCCCACTCTGCGATCGGGGAAGGCCGTGAACAAAATCCATCGATATATCCTCAAAATTCCATTCCAGAATAGGTAGTGGCTTTAACTTGCCTCCTGGCCTCTGACACTCGGCTTTCACTAACTTGCAAGTTTCGCACTTACCCACATACTCTGCCATATCATTCTTCAATCCTGGCCACCACACTAACTTCTTAAGATCAGCATACATCTTTGTGCTGCCCGGATGTATCGAATATCTGGAGTTATGAGCTTCAAATAGTATGTCCTCTCGGAGGTGACTAACATCTGGAACGCACACCCTACTATCGTGCAGAAGTAAACCCTCGTGAATGCTGAACTTCTCCTTCTGCCCCGCCTGGGTCAAATCCCATAACTCTACCATCTTTGGATCTAGGGGCAAAGCTGCTCTGATCCTGTCTTTAATATCACAAGTGGTTTCTATCCAGTTTAACCTTGCGGACCCAAGACTGGAGCGTGGTATGATACTGATCTCCAATCTCTCCAGAGCTCGCACAAGTTCTTCCTGCTGAGTAATGAGGGCATAACTCGAACCTCTTCTACTAAGCGCATCAACTACCACGTTTGCTTTCCCCGGGTGGTACTGGATACCAATATCATAATCTGAGAGGAATTCCACCCATTTACGTTGTCTCATATTAAGCTCTTGCTGATCATATATATACCTGAGACTTTTATGATCCGTAAAGACCTCACAACGAACTCCATAGAGGTAGTGTCTCCAAATCTTCAAAGCTTGGATGACAACTGCAAGTTCCAAATCGTGTACATGATAATTTTTCTCGTGAACCTTTAACTGTCTGGAGGCTTAAGCTATGACCTTACCATGCTGCATAAGTACACAGCCCAAACCTTGACCTGAAGCGTCGCTATAAATCTGAAAGCCGTCTGAACCTGAGGGTAGACTCAAAATCGGGGCGGTCATCAACTTAGATTTCAACTCCTTAAAAGCAAGTTCACACTCAATTGTCCACGTGAAAGCTTTCCCCTTCCTAGTAAGCGTAGTCATTGGTAAAGCTATTTTCGAGAAGTCCTTAATGAATCTCCTGTAGTACCCTGCCAAACCGAGAAAACTGCGAACTTCAGTAACTGCTTTCGGCCTTGGCCAATCCTTTATTGCTTCTATCTTTTTCGGATCCACCGCGAGACCCTTCTGACTGATAACATGCCCCAAGAATGCAACCTCTGAAAGCCAAAACTCGCATTTTGAAAACTTGGCATACAACTGATTCTTCCTGAGGGTGCTCAACACTGTCCGGAGGTGTTCAGCGTGATCTTCTTGACTCTTTGAATACACCAAAATGTAGTCTATGAAGACGATAACGAATCGGTCTAGCAATTCTCATAACACCCTATTCATCAGATCCATAAACACGGACGGGGCATTGGTTAACCCGAACGGCACGACCACGAACTCATAGTGTCCATACCTAGTGCTGAACGCCGTCTTCTGAATGTCCACGTTTCGAATTCTCAACTGGTGGTAACCCGACCTCAAATCTAACTTGGAGAACGTGCAAGACCCCTCAAGCTGATCAAACAAATCGTTTATTCTGGGGATAGGGTACTTATTTTTAACTGTTAGTTCAGCTCGCGGTAGTCTATGCACAATCTCAGGCTACCATCTTTCTTCTTAACAAACAGTACGGGGGCACTCCAAGGTGAAGTGCTGGGGCGAATAAAACCCAAGTCAATCAATTTCTGCAACTGGATCTTCAACTCGGCAAGTTCTCTGGGAGCCATTAGGTAAGGACTCTTGGCCACTGGTGCAGCTCCAGGTACCAGATCTATCTGGAAGTCAATCTCTCTGGTAGGAGGGGCACCAGGTAATTCCTCTGGAAAGACATCAGGAAAATCCTTGACAACAGACACTCCTAAAAGATCAACCTTGGCTTCAACATTCATCAGTACTAGGAAGGTCACACAACCCTTATTGATGCATTTAAAAGCCTTGATTGAGGAGATTATTAATTTGGAGACTCCCTTCATGCCCTGGAAGGTAAAGACAACTTGGTTGGGTCCTTCGAACTGAATCACCTTATTCCTGCAGTCAATTCTTGCATTCATAACTGAAAGCCAGTCCATACTCACCATCAGATCAAATCCTGCTATGGGAAGGAGTGAAGCTTCTATTAAAATTTCAGCTTCTCCAAACCGCACTGGAACTCTACATTTATTTCTGGTCTGCAAGAGAGACTCATTCGGCATCATGACCTCTAATGCTGATGACTCTGGGAGGACTCCTAAATCCAGCCTATGAACAAGAGATTCTGCTATGAACGAGTGTGAGGCACCCGTGTCAAAGAGAATCTTGGAGGGGAAGTTTCGTATCATAAGTATTCCTACATGCATGAAAGTAACATGGGTATAATTTTAGTGTCACTAAGGAGAGAAGTGCTAAACCTGTCTAGGACATACACCTACCTGTCACCACATCCTCCCGATCCTTAGCCTCCTGTTGGCCTAGCCCATAAGCTTTGGGTTGCACCGGACCTCGTCCTGCAGTATTTTTCACCTCGGATCCGACATGAGCCGTTCCCTTGTCGGTTCTGCTAGGACCACCGACCTCAAACTTCGACTACAAAAGAATCATAATTATAGGACTACTGTGGAAAAGGTATAACTTAACATGATTACTCAAACGAAATTTCGTACCTAAACCACGGGAGTTCCCTGGCAGTAACGGTCTATATGCCCCGGTTGTTGGCACTTGCAGCAGACTCCTGCAGTAGCTAAACACTCACCCAGATGGTGGCGGTAGAACTTAGGACAGAGGGGGTAATCCTTGAACTTGCCCCCTGGCTGACCATCTCTCCTATCATCAGTTCTCTGCTTCTTGTTCCAATTCTTCCCTTGACTATTCCTGTTCTATTGTTGCAGCTGCTGCGGTGTATCCTGAGTCCGCTTTGAACGGAAGTTAATTCGCTTTTGCACCTTCTGTTGATCAGCTTCCAGCTTCCTCGCAGTGTCCACCAAGCTCCTGTAATCAGCATTGACCATCGTCATCAGTGGTTGTCTCAGAGAGTCACGCAACCCGTCCACGAACCGGCTACATTTCTCGTTCTCATCCCCTTGCATATTTCCCGTATAACGAGACAAGTGAGTCAACTCCCGCTCATAGGCTATTACAGTCTTGTCCCCCTGAATGAGTCGGAGGTACTTCTCCTGGAGACTGCGGCGCTCGGATGGGGGCACAAACCAGCTAGCTAGCGCTGTCGAGAAATTGATCCACGTGAACATATCTGCTGTACGACCTAACATAGAAGAAACTCATGATATCAATACGCTGAAAGGACAAGGTATTCTAGGAAAAAAGGCAATTAGAACAACGTTACTTACCAGCGGGGTCGTCCGCCAGATGCCTAGTCCACCACAGATTTGCCTCACCTTTCAGGAGGAAGGCGGCTAAAGGAACTTTCTTGTTCTCTGGGCATTGCATCACTTCGAGTAGGTCGCGGGTCTTTATTAGTCAATCATCGGTCTCCATCGGTGTTTCTTCTCCATTAAAATTGGAGGGCTGGAGGTCCCGAAAATTTCTCAGATAGCGATCTATACCTAAGTCTCCAGCAGCTGGTACAGGGACTGCCGCTGGATCTGCTGCAGGCAGCCCATTTCTGAATTCCAGCAGAGCTATGACCACTGCCCTGACAATAATGGCTGCTAAGTCGGTAGGTTCTGGTACTGCCGGTGCTGCTGCTGGTGCACCACCGTCATCCATGACTATCTCGGGAGTGGTATTCTGACGTGAAGGCTCGCCCGCCTCGTTTGTACGCGGTGCCTACACGATGGAAGGAAAAAGGGTTATTGCTGTACGAAAGAAGGATCTACTAGAACGATATTTTTATACAACGCATAGTTAAGCTAAATGAAATCTGATGATTCTAACGTCAAAGGAATGGTTCAGTTGAAATCCTAAGGCTCTGTGAACTTTCCGGGTCGTGTGATCCTAAACCTATCTCTGATACCAATTGTAACACCCCAACTTAGTTTTACCACAAATCAGCAGTCCGACCGTGCCCCGTGATAAGAAGCAAACCAAGTAGCGGTAATAAAAATGGTACATAGCAGGATAAATGAAAAGTGCTAAAAGAGTACTTACAGCGGAAGCAGTAAAAGAAGCTGAGGGGTAAAAGTGTACCTCAAATTTTGAATTTCCAGAGCCACTAAAATTGAAAGAGTCACAATGCTTGAAATACTGAAATCTTATACATAGTCTGATACAAGAAACATTAGAGAATCCGGATACATGCCCAAAACATAAAACAACACTGAGTGAATAAACTACTGAATGAAATCAAACTATAAGGGGAATCTCGGCAAACGATCTCATCCTAGGCGTAACACCCCACCTGTGACCCCTGTAATAATAGGCCCAAAAATGGGTCAGCCCAACTGGAGAGTAAGAAAGACCATTCTTCTTAGTGACACTAAAAAAATAATATTTGGAAGAAACATGGGTGCATGCTTTTAAAACAATACTTTCATGCTATGGAAAATATTTACTGTTATGATATGCATGTTTTTCTAAAGTAGGGTTAGGAAAATAAATGTCTGTTCTAGTATAATCATGTCATACGTTTCCATATTCTAGGTGAGTAGTTTCTTACGCGCATTCTAACGATCCAAGTCTCACCCTATGGGCGCAGGGGTTCTAGTGTCCCCAGGACACAGACTCGCATCTACTAAATTTTTAAATGGAGAAACGTCTCCCTGAAGTTGATGCTCATAGAGTCTACTATGCCCTATGAGTAAGATAGTGCGCCTCTATCTATCACGCGAGGGAGAGAGTCTCACTCGTGCCTCCTAATTGTTTTTCGTTACCGGTTGGATTTTTAAATTTGTTAAACTGACTAATTATATATCGTATTTCACTAACATGTTGAACATTTACTGTCTGGACAAACGTAGTTGTACAATATTACAAATACTACAATTATCCTCCTACTATACGAGGAATACACTCTGTGCATATAATTAACTGGTATGTCTAACCAAAAAGAACAGAATTTCTTACATTGGGATTACGGCGCTCGTACACAAGACGCGGCGGCATAGTTTCCTTTTCGAATACCTGACAACCTAGAGACCGCTCCCGCTCTAAACCAAAGAGTACCCTCTTATCAACCACAATTGATAATTACACCACAGATCGGCGAATTTCTATACGGAGAGTCAGTCTCTTTAATTTCTGCAAGCGAAAAGAAATTTAAATTAACTATTGTACTAGAATAAGGAGCACTGATTTCCTAGGATACAAGACTTTGACTAAATTGAACGAGAGAAGAAATTACCTACGATAGGGCAACCACGAAACAAGAAAAATTACAGATCCACTCTCTGCAGTAGATGGATCGGTTGCCGGAAGGACTCCTTCAAACAGAGTTGACAAAATCTGGAAATGAGGAGGAGAGTCCACCTCAAGTTGAATCTATTGATTTAGAAGAGAAGAAGAAAACTATAGGGACCTCACCTTGCTGGGAGAAACGACGGAGGAAGAACCCTAGTCGGCGGTCTATGGCACGCGAGGGAAGAAAAACTGTGGCTTGATTGACGACGCACTTCAACGGAGAACCCGTCCTCTACAATCGAAAGTCCAGCAGAGGGAGAGAACGACAGTCGGCAAACCTCCTTGTCCCTAGGGTGCGCTCGACGACGGCTCTTGCTTGGGAAGAAGGCGAGGAGGGGTCGACTGGGAGGAGAACAGTGAGCGGCTGAACTTCTTTCGATCGAGAGAAGGAAGGTTTACGCGATATGGTGGGGGGGGGGTGCGAACCTTTAATCGGAACGGCAAAACCGCGTGAGGGATGCGGTTATGGAAATGGAGAGGGGAAAATGAAATAATTTGGACTGCAGTTATTTCTAAAAGAACCGTCTAGGGCTTTAATGAGGGGAGGAATTAGCAATAATTATTTTTATTTTTATTACCAAAATTTTATATCTCGCTCTTATTCTTTCTTAAGATTCGCACACTTCGACCTCACATCTATACTAAGTCGCGTCGGACAACTTATAGTGGCTACAACTTATTAAATCAACAGCGCGCGATAATTGGCCGAAATAACACCGTACCTTTAAAAGACAATTGCTCGGTCAAGAATGCTCGCGGTCGGGCCCTGCAATCAAATTAAATTTTCGTAATAAATTACGGATGTTACACTACCGACATGGATATTGGAACAATTACCTGTACATTTTTCTTTTCATACTCCTATCAGTTAACACTTTTTAAATTTAAAAATAAGTCGTGCTGAGTAGGCAGGGGACAATAACCAGTAGTTATCTTTCTTTTCATGCACGTTTAATTTTTGAGTTATTACAAATAAATTGTTATTTATGTATTTCCCATTTGTCTTGATTCTGTCATATTGCATGATTGTGTGTCCAGTTGGGGATGTTAAATGCAGCCCTTGTTGATTTATTTGAGTGTGTTTGCATGATGTTATTTTTGCTAATCCTGTTGTTTTTATCTTTTTTTTGTTGGAGCTAACCCCCGCAGGTCCCTGGAGATTGGCGTCAACATTCTTATTGGAAAAACTGGTCTGCACACCGCCTTGGGCCACATTTCAACGCCGCTTATGGAATGCCCCTTTCTCGGGCATTGGGTAATGTGTTTCTTACCCCTTTATTTTTATTGCATTCCTCATATTCATTTGTGTATCTTCAAGCATTGAGGACAATGCTCATATTAAGTCGGGGGGGGGGGGGGGGGGGGATTTCGCGCCCGCTCAATTGCCCGAGGACTCACTGTATTTCATTTTCGTTTGCGTGTTTTTGCCCAAAGTTTTCAATTTTTCCATCGCTCTTGCACATATTTTGCTGCACCCACTCGATATGACTTGAATAATTGTGAGTTTCTTGTATTCTATTTACTTATTGGCGTGTAAGTTAGATTTATTTATAATCAAAGATTGATTTCGGTTGTGGATTGTAGAATCGTGCGGTGCTCCTAGTCGAGTGCACATGTTCTCGGGTAGAAATAATTATAGAGTTTCTTTGCATATGTTAATTACACCCTCTTTTTAGTAATTATCGTCGTTTATATCCACTCTTTGTTAGAACGTGATCGTGTCCAACGCTAGTGATCGTGTCCAACGCTAGTGTAAAGTTGTGTGTAGTGTCGCTAGATGCGTATTATTGGATCACGATGAAAGGGTGTCCTTTCTCGGTGTCTAGAACTCCCTTAACGATCTTCGAGGCGTGTGCACAAAATTTTAATTAACTCTACTTAAATGAATTAGGCCTTTCTTTGGATAGTTTGAGTCTATGCATCTGATCCTATATTCACTACCATTGATCACACATGTTGAGCCTTACACCATATTCTTTGATATTCACCTCCACCTCACTATCATCAAAGCTTAAAAGCCCAAATCCCTCTCACAATTAGCTCCGAGCTGCATTTAAAATATGATCTTGCTTTTTGTGTTAAAGGTTGTATTGTGATATTGGTGGTGTGCCCATTGCTTATGTGGGTGTTTGTATAAGAAAATTTTGAAAATCTAGAATAAAAAGCAAAAATCTGGAATGCATAGAAGAAAAAAAAACTGAAAAGGAAAGAAAAAAGAAGAAAAAAAGAAATGAAGTTAAGTATTCTTGGTGTTTGGCTAGTTGAGAGACCCAATTATTTCAAGTTCAAGTCTGGGGGTGTCACTCACATTTTTATGGTAGTTAACTAGTTATTTATGAGTGTGAGTTTTTAGCCATCACGTTTATTTTTTAACTCCCCTCATCTTAAGGCTAAACCTTAAAAGTTCATCCTAATCTAAGTCTTAAGGATTCATAGAGTTAATTTTTAATGAGTGTAGCGGAGAAGGTGTGACTGGGCGAGCCTATGACCATCGTCATTGATGGATTTCTTTGGAGGCTACCCGGAAGTCGTGTGATTATAATGCCAGTCTTAGTGTTCATTACTTTCGCGTACACTATGCTTAGGACGAATCATTTTTGTTCTTTCTTTAGGAGTGGATATAACTGTTTTTGATAATTTGTTGAAAAGAGATGTAATTAGATTTTATGTTTAGAACGTCTCTCTATTTTAGTTTTACTCTCCATGGGCATGCGACATCTCTGTCCACTACCCATTTTCAGTTTTTTGTTGGTAATTAATATTTCGTACTCCCCGTAAGTAGATGGTTTGCTTGGGACGAACAATTATTCAAGTCTGGGAATATTTAATGAGCGCATTTTATATAGTGTTTTTGTCTCTCGTTTAGCTTGGGTTTTCATAGTTTTCGCTCATCTTTTAATTGATTTTAGCATAAAATCTCTTAAAACCTATTCAGCATCATATGAGCATTTATATGCTAAATAGAGATGTTTCATGTTTTTTTCATGTACGCGGAGGATCACCTCCCCCTTTCATTTTAGTCTTTACTTTTAGTTCGGTCGTGTGGATGTTTTTATCTTCATTTCTGCTTGTGTTGGAATGTTGCCATGCAGGTCCAGCCGTGTGTTATTTCCCCCGGGTGTCTGGGCCCTATTTCACTGAGGAGGCCACTAACCGTGCGCTTTTCTTCGCGCACGGTTAGTGGATTTGTTCGCGCACGGCCACTGGTCGTGCACGCCTATTCACCCAGATTCAATCGTAAGCCCCCATTTAACGCACAGGTTGGCGCACTGCTATTGGACTTCCTTCTCGCACGACCACTGGGTGTGCGAGTTCATTATTTTTCATCCAGGTCTTCTTTCCTTGGCGCACGGTTTGTGGCATTTCCTTCGCGCACGATCACTGGTCGTGAACGTTCAAAATTTTTGCTCGACTATAAATACGATCCTGACGGGATTTTTAGGGATTCCTTCCGCAAGGAAGAAACTGTTTCGCTCCAGCTCCGCCGTTTTCGTCTCCAGCAGTTAGGGTTCATCCCCTAGACCTCTCCCATCATATGGGTGCTTAAAGCGAAGATCTTCTTCATCGCCCTTCTCCGCCTCGCAAGGAAAAGGAAGGATTGACGTGGACGGTGCAGAACCCTCGAGAAGACGGGCACACTGGGGATCGGTGACAACAATCCCTCTACCCCGGACGATAGCCGACGATCGAGGTCAACACAGATTCATACTCCGGTGTCCCTCCGCATCTATGGAATAGACTCAAACACTGTTTGTATCTCTCTCCCCTTTTCTTCCGCTCTTCTAGGATTAACTTTGGGATGATCCTCATATTTTTATGATGGTGCATTTGATTGTGTTTTTGGATGTGTGTATGTAATCTTACATGTTATTATGTTCATTTTCTACTTTAATTTCCTTTTGGAGATGGCCTAGTGTGGCCTACCTTGCTTGTTTTTGTTGTGATTGTTTTGCGATTGTGAGAGATTTGGAGAGTTGCTACGGCAACGAGTGAAGAGGTGCCGAAGACCCTCACCAAACCCTTCATGTGCGAAGCGGTGCCGGCGGCCCGCAAGTGAACGATTGAGTTGAGCTAAGCGGTGAAGGCGACCCACACTTATAATTTAGGATTTTATTTTCTACAATTAAATTAGGAAACACAACCCCCAAATCAATGTTTTGTTTTGTGCTTTTCTTTATAATTAGTTTTTCAAATAAATTAATTTACGGGCATCTGTGTTCCTCGAGAGATTCGATACTCGGAGATTTACTCCCGTTTTAATTTATTACTTGACGATCGGTGACTTGCCGCATTGATCGCCCCGAGTTATCTCAGGGATACATCAATATATAGAAGTCAAGTGTTAATATAAATGCTCTCTCTATATATATAACATGTCGAATTGAGTGTAAAATGATTATATAATCATTAACTAATAAATGCATTTAAATTGTTTAAATTTTTGTTTAATTGAACTAAAACAGATAGTGTAAAATGATTATACAAAATTTATCATAAGAATAACACCTATGAAAAAGAGAGAAGCAATAATTCTACTAATCGATTTAAGCATGCAAAATGCTATATAGAGATGATTTAAACATATATACTGCTAACATAACCAAAAGCAAAATAACGGACGATATTTCAAAAGTTGTATTAGTTGATATATCGAAAAAATTTGGATACCTCGGTCTATATTTTAGTAGATGTCATTAAAATACTGTTTGCATGTGTGCGCGTGTAAATAATATGAAGGCATGGTTTGAATGATACTGGTTTGAAAAGTGTTTGTAAAGAATGATGTGCTCTGATGTCCAGGGAAGGAAAAAAGATGGAAACGAGATAGCTGTAAAAAGGCTCTCCAAAAGCTCAAAGCAAGGGATTAATGAGTTCAAGAGTGAGATTATGTTGATTGGGAAGCTTCAGCACAGAAACCTCATTCGACTTTTAGGTTGCTGTATAGAGAGACAGGAAAGAATGCTGATATACGAGTACATGCCAAACAAAAGCTTGGATACATTTTTATTCGGTAAGGGCCTATTTATATTATTTTTTATTTAATTATTTGGGTGTTATTTTACTGAATTTACATTCATCGTGCGCAGAACAAAATTCCATTCAACTCGGCGGAATTTCATTACGTTCATAGTACTATGCTTTTAAACTAAAAAAGAACCAGCACAATATCTTTATTTTCTTTGTATATGGAATTTCTTTATACTCCTTAAAGTGGAATAAAAACGTGTTGAGAAACACTAGGATTCAAATTCAGATGATTAAAGAAATAAAAACTACATAATATTATACCAGTTTAATTCAAATAATTAATATTATAATGTAATTAAAACAGGGAAACTGTAGTTAGGCATAAATAATAAGTTTATTACTTCATTTTAGGGCAATGCCCTCTATTTATATACATTGGGTAAAGACCCCAAAACAAGAAAAATAAATGGGTCTTTTACAATATGCTATAAATAACAGTTTAATTCAACTCTTTCCCTCAAGATGGGAGTATATGTCGAATATTCTTAGTTTGATAATATTGTCTTTGAACAAGTCACAAATCAGGCATTTGGTAAAGATGTCTGCAAGTTGATCTTGAGATGAAACACACGGAGTGCAAACATTGTCTTTTTCAAGGTAATCCTTGATAAAATGTCTATCAATTTTGGCATGTTTTATTCGATCATGTTGAACAGGATTATGTGCAATATTGATAGCAGCTTTGTTGTCGCAGTATAACCTGATAGGCCTTCCAGTCAGTAGTCACAAATCCTGCATTATCTAGATAAGCCAGAGCCCCTCACATATTACCCATGACATTGCCCTATACTCCGCTTTTACGTTGGATCTTGCTACAATATTTTGCTTTTTTCTTCGCTAGGTCACTAGATTCCCTCCAACAAAGGAGCAATATCCGGTGGTGAACTTTCTATCATCTTGACTTCCAACCCAATCAACATTTGTATAAACTTCAACATCCAATTGTTTATTTCGGGAGAATAACAGTCCACGTCCAGGTGAGTTCTTCAAATACCGTAGCACACGCATGACAGCTTCATGATATCGCAGTCTGGGAGAATGCATGTATCTGCTAAGGATCCCAACAACATATCTGCATATGTGATATCTGGGCGAGTATGTGACAGATAGAACAGCCTTCCCACCAGCCTTTGGTAGCTAGAGGAGTTCACCTTCTCACCATCCTTGTCTTCGTCAATCTTACAATTTACTTCTATGGGAGAATTACAGGAGTATAACCAAGCATCCATGTTTCAACTAGAAGATCTAGGACATATTTCCTCTGAGAAATAAAGATTCCGCGATCAGAGCGTGCAACTTCTATTCCCAGAAAATACTTCAACTTTCCTAGATCTTTAACTTCAAACTCTTTACACAGGCGCGCCTTAAGCCACGTGATTTCTGCAATATCATTTCCCATGATGACATAAAAAATGAGAATTGCCACTTTCTCTGCTCTCCTTTTCATGAAGTGGGTATGATCTGAGTGACCCTATCCCAATACGGTCATGGCATTCTGGAACTTTTTAAACCAAGCCCCGGGGGATTGCTTGAGATCTAGAGATATTTTTGAAGTTGACACACCTTTCCCTCGGATCCCGCCATTACGAAACCATGTGGAACTTTCATATAGACTTCTTCTTCATGATCACCATGTAAAAAAAACGTTCTTGACATCAAGTTGTTGTAACTCTCATCCCAAGCATGCAACACATGATAAAATGATACGGATGGAGTCCATCTTGGCAACATGAGCAAGCGTTTCATGCTAGTCCACACCTGGGGTTTGAGTATACCCTTGAGCAACTAACCTTGGTTTATATCTCTCAACAACCCCCTCTTAATTCTGTTTAACAGAGAACACCCATCGAGAACTAATAGATTTCTTCCTGGCAGGGAGATGGGTGGATGTCCAAGTTTGGTTCTTTTCCAATGCCAACATCTCTTCTTCCACTGCCATGCGCCACACAGGTATCCCTATGGCTTCCTGCCAAGTATTAGGAATGCGAACCGAATCTAAGGAGGACATGAAGGCCTCATGTGTCTGTGCCAGATTTTGATAAGTGATATAATTGGCAAAATGGTATTTAACAAAGGGCGCTTTCTGCTTTAGATGTATAAGTGGACGATGAAACTCGTCATCAGAACCTGAGTCAGAAGAGCGTACTTGCAGTGTTGGAATGACCGGGAGTTGTAACACCGTAGCACAAGGGTTGCGTCTGTGATAGACCAGAGGAAGAGGAGGAATGAGACTCCCGGGAGGAGGATTGGCGGGAGGAGAAGTAGGTATGTCAGAGGCAGTCATAGGAGATGATTGCGCCATAGGAGGTGATTGCGAGTCCACAATAAAGGGATTCATGGGAGGAGATATGTCTGAGGCATGCATATGAGGTGATTGCGAGGCCACAATAGGGAGAGGAAAATATGGATCGTCGACAGCAATGCCCTTCTCCCGCTGACGAGAACCGAAATATTGTGCCTCTTCACGAAACGTCACGTCCATGGTGCAGTAGAACCGTCGAGAGGGAGGATGATAACAACGATACTCTTTCGTAGTAGCAGAGTAACCAACAAAGATGCATTGCAGGGAACACGCATCCAATTTATCACGATGTTGCTGATGAACATGGATGAAGTAGACACCCAAACACACGCAGAGGTAGATGAGATGTGTGGACAATGCATTTAGTAGACAGACGGGATAAGAGAGAGGCAAATTGTGTTGGGGAAAAACCCCTTTGATTTAACTTAACAAATTACCTAATAAGTGATTTTATCTCTTAGGTTGAATTACCCATTGTATAGTAAGGGTAATCTGATCATTAGATGTCTTAGGATGTCACACTCAACCTAGGGTGTTACGACCAGATCAAAAGAAGCAAAATTTGGGCAAAGTTATCATTTGCGTCGAATAGAAATCGACGCAACATCGAGTTATTGTCGACGCTACTAAGACTAGAAGTCCAAGTAATTCAACCCTTCTATCGAAGTAATTCAAGTCGACGTTACGTCGAATAGACATCGACGTAGAGGTCATGGACCTGTCGAAGTAACTTGAGAAGTCGACGCAGCCTCTACTTCAACTCAATGCAGAAGGAAGTATTTGTCGAAGCAATCTAAAGTCGACGCAAAGTCGACTTCATCTCGACGCAACGTCGACTTTATCTCGACGCAGATAATGGAGTTCAGAGCATTGTCCTCCAACTCGACGGTTACGTCGATAAGATATCGACGCAACGTCGACTAACAGAGTTCAATCAAAGCAAGGATGAATTCGAAGATGCTCTCACAAGAACTCGAAGGTGCGTCGATAAGAGAGGAAGAGAACTCGACGCTACGTCGAATACAGTCTGAAAAGGAAACCTTTTCAGCTGTCATTTTTGGACCCTTTCTTATGGCCCACCTCACTCAAGACCGTTCCCCAACGGCTCCTTAATTGTCTCAAATAGAATCAAGAATTAACAGAGGACAGAGAAATGCTTTCTTGGAAATAAGCTTATTGTTAGTGGACGGGTCGGGAATTAAAGAAGGAAGGAAAGGAGTAATTGTCCAGACAAAAATACCTTTTCAGGACATACCAGAAAAGGAAACAAATTCAAGTTGAACAGAGACAATAAAAGAGAAGAAAGGAAAGAGAAAACCAGAGCATTCATCACAATCGGCTACACCTTTCTTTTAGGGCTTCCTCTTCTTCCTCCTAAGGGAACCCTAATAGAGAAACAAACAGAGAAGAAAGAACAACTGCTCTCCATCTCTTACTGTAGAACAACTGAAGGCTGCTCATCATCACAATCATATAGCAGCCAAAGTTTGATCAGAAAGAAGTGAAAAGATCTGACAATCATAGCTCCTGCAAACCATCA
Organism: Dactylorhiza incarnata; assembly: GCA_033032865.1. NCBI lineage: Eukaryota > Viridiplantae > Streptophyta > Magnoliopsida > Asparagales > Orchidaceae > Dactylorhiza > Dactylorhiza incarnata. Next base: position 4,466,784 of record JAWHQI010000187.1, on the reverse strand, counting down.
CAAATCTTAAGCAGGAGTTTCTCACTAGCAGATCAAGTAGAAGAAAATAGAAGCTGTTTCTTTAGACAGGGCTTCATAAGAATTCTGAGAACAGAATTCTTCCTCCTCCCTCTTCTTCTTTCTCCTTCTCATTCTCACCTGTAAAAGAGTTTTAAGAATCCATCTTCCAAAGGATTCAATGGTTCAAGATCTCTTTATCAAAAGATCTGGTGGTTCAAGATCTCCTTATCAAAAGATCTGGTGGTTCATGATCTCCTTATCAAAAGATCAGTGGTTCTGAGAGTCTCCTTGTCAAAAGACTTAGGCACAGTTGGTGCAATCTTGCCAGGTGGTAGAAGAGAGGACTATCCACATTTTGGGGAACCTTTATAAAATCTCTGTGTCTTCTGGTTGATAATTTTCTGTGTTGTCCACATTTAATTAACTGTTTTCTAGCTTTTATTTTATACAACTTTGTTTTATTCTAAGTTTGAGGTGGATGGTGTAGATGTCTAAGGAGTCAGAGTAGGCATGGGCAAGGGACTTGGCACAAGTGGCATTGTAGGCACCGTTCTCTCATTCTGCTTTCTTTTCCTCATATACACTCTCAGCTCCCTATGAGCCTGAGGTCCATCATTCTCGGATTCATTCCCCTCATGCACCGGTAACGCGGCCAACTCCACACTCGGTACAAACTCCACATTCGGCACAAGAGGACAAGGGATATTCACTATCCTCCTCTCATCACTACTGTTATCCTCCCCTCTCGCCTCATACTTCTTGTAACATCCATACTAACGAACAACCTTCTCTCCATCGGACTCCAGCATACATACCCATTCGAGTAGCCGAATACCCAACAAAAACACTTCACAACTCTTGGATCCAACTTTCCCACATTTGGTCTATTGTGTTGCACGAAGCACGCACAAGCAAAGTTTTTGAGAGGAAGAATATCGTCATTCTTACCTCTCATCATCTCTATTGGAGACTTCCAATCCAATATTTGCGAGGGCGTTCTATTGATCAAATAGGCTGTTGTTAGGACTGCTTGCCCGACAAGTACTTTGTCACCTTCATCGATATCATCATACTCCGAGTCACCTCAAGAAGAGGCATGTTCTTCCGTTCGGCTACCCCATTATGCTCTGGTGTGTTTGGACAAGTGGTTTGATTTTGGATTCCCTGTGATGACAAGTACTCCCCAAACGCCCTGTTGGTGTACTCTGTCCCATTATCAAAGCTCAATACCTTCATAACTACATTGTATTGAGTTTCAACACCTATGTGGAAATTTTTGAAGCAACCCAACACATCACTCTTGTTTTTCATCAAATAAAGTCAAGTCACACGAGAGAAGCAGTAAATGAAAGACACAAAATATCAAAATTCATTCACAATAGGTGTGAGACACGGTCCCCAAACATCAGAATGCACTAAGTCAAAAGGACAAGAACTCCTACTACTAGAACTTGAATTAGAGTTTCTTGTATGTTTTCCCAATTCACACACATCACATACAAGTTTTTCTTGATTAGCTTTTTGAAATAAAAGCGGATACAACCCACTCAAAACATCAAAAGAAGGATGACCTAGACGCCGATGATGAAGCAACGGTAAGTCCTCCACACTCCTCCCAACTCCTCCAACACTCTCTACAATGGATGAAAGAGTCAAGTTCATACTTTCCCTATCCAAGTGCCACAAGCTACTCTGCCATGTGCCAGTCCCAAGTCTCCTGTCAGTCTCCTTCTAAAAGATCATCAGTGAAATATCAAACAAAACAACACATTTTTGTTGGGATATAATAATACTAATGGATAAGAGGTTCACCGGAAAGGAAGGAGCATGAAAAACATTGGGCAGAGTCAAAGTGTTGATACATTGCACAGTACTCTTACGAACCACTGGCTGAGTTGTACCATCGACAGTCTGAATGCGCTCTGGGATTATTAGTTGAGTGTAAGAAAAGAACTCCCTAGCGTCCCCAGTGACATGTCGAGAAGCACCAGAATCGACTATCTAATTTGGTGATCTTGTGGTGGATATAAATGCGAGAGAAAGTGTATCACAATACTTGTGGATAAGTGAGCAAAAGATACAACGTTACCCCTGGATGAAGATGAGGGAAATGCGTCATCAACCGCACCCTTCTGCTTTCTCCTCATCAGCTGAGAGTAAGCATCCAAGATCGCTTGCTCCTCCTCAGAGTGACCCACACCATCCATACCACCTTCTGCCTTGTTCTCTGGTATCATCAGATTTGCCTGGTATCCTCCTCGTCGACCACCTCTGCGACGCCCACTTCCGCAACCACGACTACCAAACTGTCCCCATCCACCTGCATCCCTCTCCTTTGGTGGCTTAGGACAAACCTGCCTTAGATGACCTATCTCACTGCAGTTGAAGCATTGTCGTGTCTCACTCTTGAATCCCGTGTGATTTGAATTGGTGACCAATAGTGCTGACCTCACCCTTGGAAGTCCCTCTACACTAGACTGGAGTCTAATCTTGCTCTCCTCCTACATCATGGCCTTGATCATTTTCCGCTTGAAGGAGAAATTTCTAGATCTGATTTTGGGGATCCAACCATTGGAATCTTCTAGAAATTCAGTATGATGATAAGAAAGCCAAAACGAAACTTTCCCAAAAAATTGGAATCAATCGGACCGCCGGAAGGACGTCGGAAGTCACATCTGGTCAGCCGGCGCCGCTCGACTGACGGAAACAGCGACTGTGTAAGCTACTGTGGACGGAGACCGGCGGACGGAAACGGAGAGAGAAAAGAGGTCGAGAGGTCACCGGGAGTGGTCGGTCGAAGATGTGAGCGAAAGACAAGCAGAGTGCACGCGGTTAGGGCTAGGCATGGCTGGCTTTGATACCAAGTGGAAAAAGGAGATTCTGTTTTTTTTTTCATGTGTTAACCCATACAAGTCTATTTACATTTAAATACCAACATAAACTCCACTTTTGAACATTTTCAAGCTTTCGATGGAATTGTGTTTGAAGATCATGGAGGAGACATTGCACGTTGAGGACTTCATATATTAATGCAATCGGGTGTCTTACATAGGTGATAATCTGCAGAAGACTAGATATATTACACGTTGGCTGTATTTTTTTAGTATATTAATGCAATTGGGTGTCTTATATAGGTGATATCTGCACAAGACTAGGTATTTTACATGTTGGCGGTATTGTTTTAGTAGGAACATGGTGAATCCAATCAATCAACCATTTGGAGGCAGTGAAGTGAATTCTACGATACATGATAAGGACTATAGATACAACAATATTCTAGAGAGGCATGGAGAAATTAGAAGGGAAAGGGTTTCTAGGCTCACACTATGCTGCAGATCTTGATAACTTTAGGTCAACTATCAGGTATGTATTTGTACTGGAGGGTTGATCAGTGGGAAGTATACATTCCAGCCTATTGTAGCCTTGTCAACTACAGAGGCAAAGTATATTTCAATCATGGAGGCTGCGGATGAAGTTGTAATTTAAAGGTTTGATGGATGAACTTGGTATTCGTGAATTTATCAAAGTGAATTTCTCTTGCAAAGAATCAAGTGAATCATGTAAGTACAAAATACAAAGACATCGGATATTACAAGTTGAGAAGTTAAATGATAAAGTTGATGGGAGGAATCAACTCATATAGGTTCATACAGCAAAAAATGTGGCCGGCATGATGACCAAGTCAGAAAATATTGTCAAGCTTAGGTATTGCGTAGACTCGACCCATCTTCAATAATCGATAGGCTAAACAGAACATATAAATATAATATAGAAATGCGACTCTTGGACAAAAACCTTATTATGAACTTAATCTTTCTATCATCATCCAAAACTATTCATTTCTAATTTACAACTGCTACATCTTGAGCAGATAAGGAAAAAACAATGTTGCTAAATTGGGATATGCGTTACCGCATAATCGTGGGAATAGCTCGAGGACTTCTGTATCTTCATCAAGATTCAGCGGTTAGAATTATTCATAGAGATCTAAAAGCCAGTAACATTCTTCTCGACCAAGAGATGGTGCCCAAGATCTCGGACTTTGGCTTGGCAAGAATATTTGCAGGAGACGAGGCAAAATCTAAAACCAAGATAATAGTAGGCACATAGTAAGTGATGTTTGTTCACAATTTATACCGATGTCCATTTACTGGAACATCGTCTCTAACTTTGCATAATTACATAGATCTCCCTTCTATCTTTCAAAATTATCCAAATCTCCCCTCTAAGTTTACATTGTTAACCGCATGCACACAAAAAAAACCTCGTGGCTTTCTCCACGGGATCTTTTTTATACATGTATGTTAATAGGTATGCTTAAATGAGAGGTTTTGATAATTTTGAAAGATAGAGGAAAGGAATTTGTAATTATGCAATGTTAGAGGAAGCTTTTTGTAATCATTCTTCTATATTAATGACTCAGTAAGATACTTCTTTACATACCTAAAGTAAATATTATTGAAAAAAACTTATCTTTCCATGCAGTGGATACATGTCTCCGGAGTACATCATGGATGGCTATTTTTCTGCGAAGTCCGATATATATAGTTTTGGAGTTTTAGTTCTGGAGATCCTCAGCAATCAAAGAAATTCATCTCCGCAATCTAATAATTATCTTGTAGAACATGTAAGCTCTAATGTTTTTTTTTTTTCGTTTTTTGTTTCTTAAACATATATATGATGCTATGCTTAAACGATATTAGTTCCTAAACTCAGGCGTGGAGATTATGGGAAGAAGGTAGGGCCTTGGAGTTAGTTGATGGGTTGACGGGCGATTTGTTCTCCATTGCTGAAGCGTTAAGATGCATCAAAGTAGCATTTTTGTGCGTTCAGCAGTTCCCTGATGAAAGACCATATATGTCTTCTGTGATTTTGATGTTAGCTAGTGATGAGGAGTTGCCAGAACCCAAGCCCCCTGGATTTGTTCCATGGAGGCGCCATTTTGAAGTGCAACATTTGAGTTCAGAAAAGCAAGAAAGTGGATCTGTAAATACAATAACACTAACTATGCCTCATGGAAGGTAATGTAGATTTCATGGATACCATATAACCAGTTTTGAACTGTCAGGAGTTTGCTACACAGATATTCATGTACATAAGAGATTCCACCATTTATTGGCATGCACTTCTATGTGTGTTGTAAGGTTTCAATCCACCATGAGTTATTTTTTTAACTGTTAACATTCACATTGCAAATAGCCAATTGTGTTCTCATGGTTCTGCATCAAGCCCTACCATGCAAATGTTAGACTCGCCTTCAGAAGCATGTGAGCATCTTCGAAGAGGTGGAGCGATAATCCAGGGAATAGATTTTTGTCCTTTCATTAATGAACAATGAAATCTAAAGACATTTTTGGACAGTGCAAACTTTTCGTGGTTGAGAGAGGGTCGAGGGAGGTGAATACAAACTTGAAGTGGTGAATTTCGGCCATCTCTTGGGAGTCGGATCCCCCAAAGAGTTTAATCTCCAAGAGAGACATAAGACTCAGATGTAAAGATACATTAAGACATTATATGTCAGCCTTAATAAAGATGCTCATTAATTACCTACTATAGGCACGAGGTGAGCAAAATGTCTAGACTTGGCAAGCCCGCCTGGGCCTGGCCTGGCAAAGGCTCTCATCCTCAAATCTCAAACCTAATGAATGGCGTCTTCATCAGGCCCAACTCTTGAAATTGTCGAGCACAAACATAGCGCTCCAGTATATGAGCACTTCGACAAAGTGCGTGTAAGACCCCCTTTTTTTTGCTTTTGTTTTCCGGGTCTTAAGCCCAGAACTGCTGTCTTGCAATGACACCAACTCACGGGCTGGTCACCACTACACGGCGCCGATCCTGCCGGCAATTCAAACATCCAGACCAACCATGAACAGAGTAATAGAAGGAATTAAAGACTAAGTCCACAAAATCACCGCATGACATATATATAAAGAAAATGATAGTCCACATATGAGATAAATAAGAGTACTGATAAATGAAAGTGATAAATGAAAGGGCTTAAGTCCGGTACATCAAGTCATCACTACAAGTTGCTCGCGGAAGTCAAACTAAAATCACTCAACACTCACTACGGTGGCTGCTGCTATAGGTGTTGGTCGGGGGTGGACCACCTCGTCAGGCTCGTCCCTCCTGGTGTGTTGATTCTGCTGCTCCTGGTGCTCCTGTTTGTTATGCCACATCCGGTCGTTAGTAAAAAAGATTAAGCGATTTCTCCCTCCCCTCTCCTGATGACTCATAGGCACCGGGCGGGAGGATGGATAAAGAAAGGACATCAAAGCAGTATGTAATCAAGAAGATGATGGTGGCCCTAGCTAACAGGTAGTTGACACATGTAAAGTAAAGTACATGAGTCTACTTTAACTGTTCTACTATGATCTACAAGTATGTAAATAAAGGCAGCAGTGAGTAATGAGAGAAAACATCTAACTATCAGCATAAAAATAACTTAACTTATATAAATGTCCATACAAATATATAAGTTAAGGGTCGTTCTAACATAATAAATTCATCATATAAAAGAGCATACTAGTTTATACAATGAGGGTCTTGTTGTATGCAATGATACGTATGTTATACAGTGCAATGACTATGCTATGACTTCACACTCATGCAACTCACACACTCGACTATGTACGTACAGACCTTTCAGTTCCCACTTTTTGGAGGTACCTAACCTCCCGGGCACCCCCCATCGTGGTCAAACGGTGGCAGAGGAGCGGACGTCTCCTCACCTAGGTGGGCATAACACACTACCGGACCTAGGCCCTAATGTACGCTCTGGCACCTGTCCTCGGTACTCATGAGCTCCTGCATACTCCTGCTGGATCCATCGGAACCAGACCTTTTATAAGGTTAAGTGTATGGTTATTATGGAATGTGACCTTTCAAACACGCAGTAAATCAACCTGGCCCTCTGAACACCTACCATTTGCCGAGTCAACGTACTTCCGTTGGTGTGACGATTGGGCTAGTACCGAAGACCCACCACATTCTATGCACATGCATTTTTGTATCATCTCTCCAACCCGAGCCTCCAGCTCGCCGGACTAACCAGTCTTCTGTTACATATTCACCAAGCCTATTGCTCGCAGGACCAACCCGTCCTTCCTTAACACCGAGCCTAAAGCTCCAAGGACTGACTTTTCCTTCAACTCTATGAACTACCATTCACCGAAAATGTGTGTGTACATAGGACTCATTCACCTTCCCTAATCAATCTAATCTTTTCTACTATTTAGTTAAACTTAGATGTTTAAGGTGAATCTTGGAATTCCCGAGGTCTACCTGGTGAAGGACTCGCAGCGGTACTAGGCGGAATGATGGGATGACATCTTAAACCTCCCTTTCTCAAGATATTTACTTTTATTGGTGGCTATCCATTTTAAAAGACCCGCTTCCTCTCTAGTTGCTTTGTAATCTTAAGGTGGATTAAGATTCATTCACGGGAGCGTTGATGTTCTTGAATTCCAACACAACCCCTTCTTAGTGACCGAATACTTCTCAACTCGTCATCACTTATCGCTCTCTAAGGTTCCAAATTAGATATTTGTTGGTGTTTCCATGGTGATCTGGAAGTGGTCAAATATCTAGTCTCAATTCCAACGTGATATGAACCTATGAGGTCGCACACAAGAGTGTTTGGAGAAATTGGAGGAAGAATCATGTTAACAAGTAATCGGCTAAGTGTTGAATAATATCGTCTTGATTGTCACGACGATATTTTGGTCTTCTCGACGGTATATGTATATCCTCTCGACGATATATATGTCTTCTCGACAATATATATATATATATATATGTCTTCTCGATGATAGATATATATATGTCTTCTCGATGATATATGTCATCTTCTCGACGATATATATGTCTTCTCAACGGCTAGTGTAGCGTGTTCGTCGAACAACGTATATCGAACGGCTAATGTAGTGCGTTCGTCGAACGGCGTTCGTCGAACGGCGTTTGTCGAACGGCGTTCGTCGAACGGCTAGCGTAGCGCGTTCGTCGAACAACTCGTCGAACAGCTCGTCGAACGGCTAGCGTAGCACGTTCGTCGAACGGTTCGTCGAACGACTAGCATAGCGCGTTCGTCGAACGGCCAGTGCGTTCGACGAACGCTAGCCAGTTCGTCGAACGCAGTGTTCGACCTATTTATCTTCGCCTGACGCTTCTCTTTGATTGCTGGAGGTATAAAAGAATACTATTCTTTTAACCTAAGTGCCCAATCTATTTTTGGCGATCTGAGAGCGAGAGAGAGCGACGGAAGAGTTTCGCAAGGCTCCGACGGAAGTGTTCCGACCGGTCGATCCCGCCACCGCCGCCTCTCCCTGTCGTCGGACCTAGCAGTCCGTAGGAGACGTAGAGAGCAGTTCTTCTCCGACCTAGATCTTGTGCGACAAGAGGCTAGGGTTCTCCACCACTCGTGTGGATTTCCCGTAGAGGCGCAGATCTATTTCAGCGCTTGGAACTCAAGTTTTGTTCTCTGGATCTGCCATTGGAGCATCTCGGTTGAGTATAGACTCAACCCCCTTCAGGTATAATTTCTGCAATGTGTTGTGGTTGTTGCTTTAATTTCTTGAATCTATGAAATCGCAAGTTACTTATAACTGTTTTGGGTTATTCTAGTTATTTTATTCCGTTGCGCATATATGATATGCTGTATTATCATTTCTGAAATGGTATTAAGAAAACCCAACAGTGGGTATCAGAGTCAGGTTGCAATCTAATGCATGTAAATCAGAAATTTAGAAGTGTTCTAAATGTCTGGATTTCTTCCTGGGTGTTTCGTGTTCTAAATTTGAACACCACCAGGAATGCATGTGATTGCGCTGCGATTTCATTGTTTCAGAAATTGTGTCTCCTTAGCAGTAACCGTCCCTCTAATTGGTTTGTGAAACCAAATGTCTTAGATTTTGAATCTGACATTGAGTGACGAGCTTGTCTACTGCATAAGTGGAGTTGTTTTGTCTGTGTCAAATGCATGTAAATCTAGAGATTTAGAAGTGTTCTAAATGCTCAAAGTTAGCCATTTTCTATCAAGCTTTGATAATTTTATTTTGTGCACTTCTGGGATGTATTTGGTTGTGAATATTGTAATTTTGTAAAAGTGCGCGTTGATTAATTGTTAATCAATTTTATAAATAAAATCTCTTATTCAATATTAAGTATACGGATGCCTTCCGATGGATGACACTCTTCCTGCCTCGATCGATGAAGTGTGGGCTTGCCAAAGCAAGGTGCATTAATCTATCTTGGTAAGGGTGCGAGCGGATAATTGTGATATCTCGCTGTCGACATCGGGTCCAACTTAACTGGGTGACCTCAAAAGTTGAGTGCCTAGAGGCATTGAGTTGGCATGCACCATATGATGGATGCGAATAAAGAGTTATTCACCAACCATACAAGAGTTGCATAGTGATGCAATTGGCAAGTATTGCCTACCTAAATAATCGCATTATGAGAGGAACGCCAAAGCGGACTCGTTGTGTTGGTGAAATACGGATCTTGTCAACTAAAAGAGTAGCTCGCATAAACTCTCCGAATTGATATTAAGGGTTATCAATTTGAATAAAATAGTGGGAGTATTTAATAAAAGACCTTATTAAATAAAAATGTTTTTTAAAATATAGTACTAAAATATATTTTGCATTGATTTGTAGAATTTTCATGGCAAATACATCACACTCCACATTATCCCTGAGAGCCATCCTTTAGAAGGACAAGCTCAATGAGACTAACTTCCTAGACTGGTTCAGGAACCTGAGAATTGTTCTCAGATAAGAGTGTAAGCTCTATGTCCTTGAAGAAGATCCCCCCGAGGATCCAGCCTCTACTGCACCTCGTGCAGATAAAGATGCTTACAAGAAGTATGGAGATGACTCCTTGGATGTTGAATGTCTCATGCTCGCGACCATGAATTCTGAGCTTTAGAAGCAACATGAGAACATGAGTTGTTATGAGATGGTCGAGCACCTGAAGAAAATGTTTCAAGGGCAAGCTCGCTAAGAGAGGTTTGACATATCCGGGGCGTTATTTCAGTGTAAGATGGGAGCTCGGGACCCAGTAGGAACTCACGTACTCAAGATGATTGGGTATATAGAGAACCTTGAAAGACTGGGGTTTCCGTTGGGCCAAGAGTTGACCACTGACCTGATCCTCCGATCGTTGTCGGACAGTTATGAGCAGTTTGTCTTAAATTACAAATATGAATGAAATTGACAAGACACTGCCCGAGCTCCTAGGCATGTTAAGAACTGCCGAGATCAATATGAAGAAGGTCAAGCCTGCTAGCCCCATATTGATGGTGCATAAAAGCAAGGGCAAGACCAAGGGATTCAAGAAGACTAAGGTGGGACCTAAGTCGTATCTTGATTCCAAATCTTCAGCACTGAAGAACAAGGGCTTGGCTAAGGAAGGGAAGTGCCACCATTGTGGGAAGGCAGGGCATTGGAGGAGGAATTGTCCCCTCTATCTTGAAGATCTGCAAAAGAAGAAGGGAAGTGTGACTTCCACTTCAGGTATTTACATTATAGAGATAAACCTTTATGCTCCTTCATCTTGGGTATTGGATACCGGATGTGGTTCTCATATTTGTACGAATGTGCAGGAACTGACAAGGAGACGAATGTTGGGTAAAGGAGAGGTAGACCTGCGCGTTGGAAATAGAGCAAGAGTTGTTGTCGTTGTCGTTGGTGTCTATCGTCTTTCTTTGCCCACTTGGCTTATTATAGAACTTGATAATTGTTATTTTGTTCCTGCTATAATTAGAAACATCATTTCTATTTCATGTTTGGACATGATTGGTTTCATTTTTATTATAAAGAACAATTGTTGTTCTATTTATAAGAATGATGTTTGTTATGGTGTTGCCCAACTGTTTAATGGTTTATATGTTTTGAACTTAGACCATCCAATCTATAATGTAGAAAATACTAAAAGACTAAAAACAAATGAATCGAATCCTACGTACCTTTGGCATTGTCGTTTAGGTCATATATGTACAACCCTCATTCTCCGAGGGAGGGCCCATCTAAAGGCCACGTAGGCGGAGGTCAAGGTCAAAAGGTCAAGGCAGAAGTCAACAATCCAGAAGACGAAGGAAGATCAAGAGTTTTCATTGTGTGAGAAGGTACTTACTCGCATAGGACGAGGAGGAAAGCCCTGCCCGGCGTTCACCTCCCTGTTGGGTCCAGCGTTCCTTCACTTGACCCGTAACGCCTTTCCGTTGATATAAAGATCAAGTTGCGCCTTCACCAACAGTCCGGGCTTTTGGTGTAGTTGGTTGCGCTGGGTCCTCTCAATTGGTATCAAAGCAGGTTGCGGGTTCGAGACCGGGGGGGCGCTGATAATTCCTGAAATTCTCTCTACCTGTGTGGGTCCTGGCGGGTCAGGCGGCCGGAGCTATGTGTCAAGCCACCTCTGAGCCATGTGGTGCGCCACCTCTGAGCCATGTGGAGCACCTCTGAGCTTGCGGGTCGTGCTGGACGCTAGGGGGGATTGTTGGGTCCAGCGTTCCTTCACTTGACCCGTAGCGCCTTTCCGTTGATATAAAGATCAAGTTGCGCCTTCACCAACAGTCCGGGCTTTTGGTGTAGTTGGTTGCGCTGGGTCCTCTCACATCCGGTCAGGCAAGGAAGTCGTGAGCTCGGACCTACTCGCCTATAGGCGACTTAGCCAACCAACTCGCCAGTTAGGTCTGAGGTCCTTGCCTACTCGCCAACCTATTGCCTTGTCTAAAAAACCAACTCTAGGGGGTCAGGGATAGCCATCTGCTCCCCCCCTAGGATTTGTCTATAAATAGACCTCCAGGGGTACCAGGAATGACACTTGTCAAAATCAGAGCTGCACCCCCCCCCCCCCCCCCCCCCCCTTTTTGACAATCAAGAATCTTCCCTAACAAGTGCCTACCTAGTACGGAGCTCGGCCATTCGTGGGTTTGGAGGAGAAGACTCTTTAGAGCTTCTGGGTACGTGGTGGGACCTCCCTGCCGCAGCACCTGGGGTTGTGTCCCTTATCTCTCCATTTCATCTTTAGTGGCTAACCCAAACCTTCTCGCTGAATCGCTGGGCAAGTAGCCTCAGGCCGCATTGATTCGAATTTTGGGGCCAGGATTTTCCAGGCGTCAACACTTTGGTGCGGTGAGCGTGGATCGCGGCCAGAGGAAGAAAGTCTGGTAGAAAAGTGAGATGGTAGCAGCTAGCGACCACGAGGAGGTGGCGGGAAACTCGGCTCGAGGCGGCGAGTTCGTATCGTTGGCTGTCTTCGAAGAATTCGCGCAAAGGATGGAAGGCACCATATGAGCAACCCTTCTACCTCGCACGGAAGGAACGACGACCTCACCTCATCGCCCGGACCCGTCCGAGGAAGGTGCTCGCACTCAGCGAGCAGTACACACCGAGGAGTTCGAGCGACCGAGGAAGTCGCAGTTTGGTCTACAAGCGTCTCAAGGAGCTGGCGGAACTCGGTTTCGCGAGGAAGATGAGCAGGCGAGATTCTATCATACTCGCCAGGCGAGCGAGTATGGGGGAGATACTCAGCCGGATGATGATCGTCGCCAGATCGGGGGGAGGAGCCCATTCTGCGAGGAGATCCTCGCCGCGCCCGTGCCAGAGGGGTTCAGGGATCCCTCGATGAATTACTAATCGGGGAGAGAGGACTCTATCGGTCATATCCAGTGGTTCGAGGATGTCGCTTCCCTTCGGACCATGTCGGATGCCTTCAAGTGCAGGCTGTTCGCAATTTCCCTCCGAGGGAAAGCAAGGGACTGGTTTCACCAGTTGCCAGAAGGCTCCATCTACTGCTTTGAAGACCTTTGTCGGGGGCTGAACATGCGGTTCGCCATGGCAAAGAAGTTGAAGGAGGCTACGACCCTTTTCCATCTGACCCAGGGACCAAAAGAAACGTTGGGGGACTACATCGATCACTTCCAGGAAGAGGTGTTACTCATCCAGGAGGTGGATGGTCGCACCCTGCGGTTGGCCCTAACCTTCGGCCTTCGCGAGGGCCTCTTTAAGTTGGAGATCGGTAGGAATCCTCCCTACTCCTATGCCAACCTCATCGAAAGGGCCAACCAGTTCGTCCAGGGTGAGGCTTCCAACCGCGGCTTCCTGGCCAGGCTCACCCGAGTGACCAAGGAAGATGAGGAGGAGGAGGAAAGTCCCCCGAGAAGAGGAAGAAGGAAGAGCCCAGGAGGGCGGAAAAGCGGAAGCCAGAGGGAAGAGGCAGGGAAGAAAGGAGAGAAAGAGAACCCAGGAGGGAGCAGCCGAGAATGAACGATGAGAGGAGGCTCATCGTGTCTCCGGAGCGTCGGGAGGAAGAAAGACGCTACCAAGTCCCCGCTAACCGGCCACCGTGGAAGCCGGCCAGGGGACCTCAGCGCCAGGAGCGGGGAAGGAGGTCCCCGGAGAGAATTCACTTCGACAGGCCAGAAGGACGTCAGGAGAGAAGAAGAGAGGAAGCAATGGCGGTTGCCAGGCGCGGCAATCGCCAGGGCCGGAAGAATAAGAAGCAGAGGAGGCCGCAGGTAGAGGAGGTTCCCCTCTACTGTGAACTCCACCAGGTGGAAGGGCATGGCACGATGGCCTGCCCAGACTCTTGGGAAGCCAGAAGAAGGGTGGCAGCAGGAGAGGCAGGAGGAGAGCAGCGGAGAATAGAAGCTCCGGTCGAGCAGCCGACGGTTCAGGACGCCGGCCGAAGAAGGAACGAGGACCGAGTTGACCACGGAGGTCGAGGGGAGGTAGCCCCAGGAGGTAGAGGAGTGGGGGTGATCCACGGGGGTGCGGGGATAGGAGCTTCCCGCAAAGGAAGTCTCCATCAAATCTATCGAGGGAGCGTCGCTTCGACCTCGCAGGCACCGCCCCCGTTGGAGGAGATCACCTTCTCCGAGGAAGATATGCTAGGGAATGAGAACCCCTTTCATGACGCCCTCATAATCCAGGCCTCCGTAGAAGACTTTACTGTTGATCGAATTCTGATCGATAACGGTAGTTCCGTAAACGTCATCTTCAAGAAGACGTTTGACAAGCTGGGAGTCGGCGCAGGAAGGGTCCGAAAGCCGGATTGTCCCCTCTTTAGCTTCTCCGGAGAGAAGCAAGAGGTGGAGGGAGGAGTATATCTCCTCGTAACACTCGGGGGGCACCCCTCTCCAGTGCCGTTTCGTCATCGTGGACGCCCCGAGCTGCTACAAAGCCATCTTCGGGAGGCCGCTTCTTAACACCTTCAAGGCCGTCCCATCCTCCTACCACCAGTGCCTCAAGTATTGCCAAGGGGACGTCCAGGTAAGGATCAGGAGCGATCCAAGAGCGGCCCGCGAGTGCTACCTCAGCTCGGTTAGCACCATCAGCTGGATGGCTGACGCGGAGGAGTTCGAGAGGGTAACTGGAGGCACGGCCCGGCTGGAGGCGTCCGAGAAGGTGGAGGAGATCGAGGTACTCTCCGCCGCGGGAGTATCTGGGCTGTTGAAGATCGGTGGATCGCTGAAGGTCACCGAGAAGGTGGAGATGGCAACATGCCTACAGGATAACGTTGACATCTTCGCATGGAGTGCTGCTGAGATGTCGGGGATCGACCCAGAGGTTGCCTGCCACCACCTCAATCTCAACCCCGCGGTGAAGCCCGTCCGCCAGAAGAAGAGGTCCACCGCCACCGTGTTGGTCGGGCCTATCCGTGATGAGGTGAAGAAGTTGCTGGACGCAGGTTTTGTGTCGGAGATCCAGTACCCAGGCTGGGTCTCCAATGTTGTAATGGTTAAGAAGGCTGTAGGCAGCTAGAGAATGTGTGTGGACTTCTCATTATTAAATAAAAGCTGCCCCAAGGATTGTTATCCCTTGCCTCGAATCGACGCGCTGGTTGATTCAGTCGTCGGTTTCCCTGTAATGAGTTTTCTTGATGCGTTTTCGGGATACCACCAGATCCGGATGTATCCCCCCGATTGCCGCGATGTTTCCTTCATCACTGGGGACGGATGCTATAGCTATAAAATGATGCCCTTTGGGCTAAAAAATGCGGGAGCAACCTACCAGCGGATGATGGACCTTGTCTTCAAGGAGCAGAAGGGAAGGAACCTGGAGGTGTATGTGGACGACCTCTTGATCAAGAGCAAGAGCGTCACGGAGCATATAGCAGATCTGGTGGAGACCTTTGCAACGCTGAGAAAGTTCAAAATGAGGCTCAATCCGGCAAAGTGCGTATTTGGAGCTGGAAGGGGAAAGTTTCTGGGACACCTCATCACCCCGGGAGGAGTGGAGCCGAACCCTGACAAGGTTAAGGCAATCCTAGAGATGGCCTCGCTGAAGACCATGAAGGAAGTTCAGAGACTGACATGAAGGTTGGCAGGTCTCAGCCGCTTCCTCTCCAAGGCAGGAGAAAAATGCTCTCCCTTTTTCAAGATGCTCCGCAAGAGCGAGAATTTCGCATGGTCCGACGAGTGCGAAAAGGCGATCGGTAGGCTGAAGGAGCAGTTGACTCAGACACCTCTCCTTCAGAGCCCGAATGAAGGTGAAGACCTACTCATTTACCTAGGAGTAGGGATGGAAGCGGTAAGTTCCGTGTTGGTCCGGGAGGAAGGAAAGAAGCAGCTCCCAATTTACTATGTTAGCCAGGTGCTCAAGAAGGCGGAGTTGAAATATCCAATCTTGGAAAAGCTTGCCTTCGCCTTGGTGGTGTCGGCTCGAAAGCTTCGGCCTTATTTTCAAGCTCACTCCATCCGGGTCATAACTGATCATCCTCTCTGAAATATCTTGGAAGGGGTGGAGCACTCGGGGAGGCTGGCGAAATGGTCGGTAGAACTCAGTGAGTTCGACATTTCCTTCTCGCCTCGGGTGGCGATCAAAGCACAGGCGGGTAGCAGATTTCTTAGCCGACTTCTCGGTGGAAGCGGAACCGGGAGAGGAGGCTTCTACTCCCATCCCTTGGAAGATGTTCGTAGACGGAGCCTCTGGTAGGAGCTCTGTGGGGGTGGGCATCGTTCTTGTCAGCCCACAGGGAACTAGGATCGAGCAAGCAGTCGAGATCCTCTTCCCCGTAATGAACAATCAAGCCGAGTACGAAGCCATCGTAGCAGGCTTGCGCCTCGCAAAGGAGCTGGGCATCCAAGACGTCATGGCTTTCACCGACTCAATGGTGGTCGCGTCTCAGATTCGAGGAGAGTTCGAAGTACGCGACACCATTATACAAAAGTACCTCTTAAAGGTGAAAGGATTGATTGGAAGCTTTCAATCCTTCTTCGTCGAGCACGTACCGAGAGAGGAGAACTCGGCGGCGGATCGTCTGGCCAAGTACGGGCCAAGAGCAGGAGGGACTATCACGGAGTTGTTTCGACCATCCATTGAGGAAGGAGAGATGATGGAGATCTATTATCGTCCTTCATGGATGGATCCATTCATTTCCTTTCTAAGTTCTGGGCAACTTCCAGCAGAAGAAGGGGATCAAAGGAGGTTTCGGTACAAGGCAGCGTATTACTTATTGCAAGAGGGGGAGTTATATCGCAAGACCATCTCGGGCCCTCTGGCTAGATGTGTCTCTGAAGACGAAGTACCTCGAGTGTTGGAAGAAATCCACTCGGGAGAGTGTGGAAGCCATTCTGGGACTCGCACTTTGGAACAAAGGATCCTAAGGCAAGGCTACTTCTGGCCCACTATTCGCAAAGATGCGGAAGCCTTCTCGAAAAAGTGCCAGAAGTGCCAACTGTTCGCCCCCTTCATCTGCAGCTGGCCCAGCACCTTTGTTCGATCACCGCCCCGTGGCCGTTCGCTATCTGGGGAATGGATTTGATAGGTCCCTTTCCTCCAGCTAGCGGCCAGAGGAGGTTCGTCCTCGTCATGATCGACTACTTCTCCAAGTGGATTGAGGCCAAGGCTTTGGCCAAAACCACCTCCCAAGTCGTGAAGAACTTCATCTGGGGAGAAATCGCCTGCAGATTCGGGATTCCCCTCGCCATCATCACCGACAACGGTCCATAGTTCGCTTGTTTGGAGCTGGAGGATTTTTGCAGACAGCTCGGTACTGATCTCAGGTTCGCGTCAGTACATCATCCCAGGAGCAATGGACAAGTGGAGGCCGCCAACAAGTTAATTATCAACCTACTAAAGAAGAAAGTCGAGAACCTAAGAGGTAACTGGGCGGAGCAGCTCCCCTCGGTGTTGTGGGCTCTGAGAACCACTCCTAGCTCAGCCACAGGGGAAACCACGTTCAAACTCTCTCACGGGTCCGAAGCTCTCATCACGGTAGAGTTCGAGGTCAGAAGTCCTAGGGTGATTGCGGCAGAAGACGGAGATGAAGAATGGAGACTAGAGAATGAGGAAGCCCAGAAGCTATCCCTCGACTACATCGAAGAGCTCCGAGATCTAGCCTCGGCTAGGCAGGAGGAGATCAAGCATCGCATGGCAAGACACTTCGACAAGCACGTTCGTCTCAAACACTTCCAAGCAGGTGACCTAATCCTGAAGAAAGTGGACGCAGCTGGGAGATCGGCGACCGTGGGAAAGCTCAACCCTAATTGGGAGGGGCCTTTCATCGTCCACGAAGCACTTGCAACAGGAGGGTATCGCTTACAGAATCAGGAAGGGGAACTCTTGGGGAATACATGGAGCAGCGATGATCTAAAGAGGTTTTACCCCTGAGCAGGGATGTATACCCTTTTCTTATGTAAACTGATTGCTTAATAATAAAACCCCCTGAAAACAAGGGATGAGGAAGATTTTTCAGAATAGCAGGCCTTCAAAGAAGAAAGCGGGTGAAGTCGATCTCCTAGTCAGGTTAGGAAACTGGCCTCCGACTTGATTCTCGTAAAACCCAGAACGGATGATGGGACGGTGCCTCGGTAGTGCGTTCTCCTAAAAACCAAGCCTCTGCATTGACGGTCGAGATCAGCTCCCCCCTTGCACATTGGTCGAGTTACCCTCCGACCGCATCTCTCATCCGACTGGGGAGATTATCAGGAAGAAGTCTGGACGCCGACCTCCCAATTCGACGAAGAGATGATCGACTTAACCGATCAGGGGACCCTTGAATAGAGGTGTTGTGTACCCCTGAGGGCTGAGAGCCCCTCGCGATGTGTTTCGTTTCCAATTATTTTTCTCCGATCGTATAAGTTAATGTGCTTAAGTGTGCTTAACTCCCCGTTCAATTGTTGAGCAGCAGGAAACAGGTTGGGGCGACATTTAGCATCCAAGTGGGATGGAGACCTTGGGATGTTGTTCCCTTGGAAGGTGATCCTCTGGAACCTCCCCGACAGTCATTCCCTACTGTGTCAACCCCTTCAACAGCAGGAAAGCTCAACCCTAATTGGGAGGGGCCTTTCATCGTCCACGAAGCACTTGCAACAGGAGGGTATCGCTTACAGAATCAGGAAGGGGAACTCTTGGGGAATACATGGAGCAGCGATGATCTAAAGAGGTTTTACCCCTGAGCAGGGATGTATACCCTTTTCTTATGTAAACTGATTGCTTAATAATAAAACCCCCTGAAAACAAGGGATGAGGAAGATTTTTCAGAATAGCAGGCCTTCAAAGAAGAAAGCGGGTGAAGTCGATCTCCTAGTCAGGTTGGGAAACTGGCCTCCGACTTGATTCTCGTAAAACCCAGAACGGATGATGGGACGGTGCCTCGGTAGTGCGTTCTCCTAAAAACCAAGCCTCTGCATTGACGGTCGAGATCAGCTCCCCCCTTGCACATTGGTCGAGTTACCCTCCGACCGCATCTCTCATCCGACTGGGGAGATTATCAGGAAGAAGTCTGGACGCCGACCTCCCAATTCGACGAAGAGATGATCGACTTAACCGATCAGGGCACCCTTGAATAGAGGTGTTGTGTACCCCCGAGGGCTGAGAGCCCCTCGCGAAGTGTTTCGTTTCCAATTATTTTTCTCCGATCGTATAAGTTAATGTGCTTAAGTGTGTTTAACTCCCCGTTCAATTGTTGAGCAGCAGGAAACAGGTTGGGGCGACATTTAGCATCCAAGTGGGATGGAGACCTTGGGATGTTGTGTTCCCTTGGAAGGTGCTCCTCTGGAACCTCCCCGACAGTCATTCCCTACTGTGTCAACCCCTTCAACAGCAGGATGGAGACCTTAGGATGTTGTGTTCCCTTGGAAGGTGCTCCTCTGGAACCTCCCCGACAGTCATTCCCTACTGTGTCAACCCCTTCAATAGCAGGATGGAGACCATGAGATGTTGTGTTCCCTTGGAAGGCGCTCCTCTGGAACCTCCCCGACAGTCATTCCCTACTGTGTCAACCCCTTCAACAGCAGGATGGAGACCTTGGGATGTTGTATTCCCTTGGAAGGTGCTCCTCTGGAACCTCCCCGACAGTCATTCCCTACTAAGTCGTTCTCTTCAATATCACCAACTTCGCACTAGAAGGAAGACTATCGGGAATATGAGTCCCCTTGGCCCCGACCGTCTTTCCCTATCTAACGTCTTTTTTCAGAAGTCAGGGCGCGAGTAGGATGCCAACTCGCATGGCTTAGTGCGAGTAGCCATAGGGGCGAGAAGCAAAATGAGAATGAGCAGGTCAAAGAAGCGACCAAGGCAGATGGCCGGCAGACCCGATTTCATCCTAAGGCGCCCTGACGAGAAAGACAAGAAAACATGCGAGCCTATGAGCCTAGCGACATCGTATCAGCACAAAGAGGATTCACCAAGAAAATAAATATTACTATCAAAATAAATGTTATCTAACAAAAAATATGCTCGCAGAGCCACGAGAAGCATCAAAATCGTTAAAAAAAAAGAGGTTCACTTAGGCGAGGGAGCATAGTCGGCCGAATCCGACTCGTTCTCTTCCTCGTCGTCTTCCTCCTCGCTGGCGTTCAAGATATCTGACAGAAGTCCCTCCGTCGTCAAGCATTCCGCCCCAGGAACTAGCAAGCCGGCCACCGAAAGCTTCGTGAAAACCAGGTCCCCGGCGGCTAGGGCGATCTCTCGGCGAAGAGACGAGAGCTCCTGCGACGTCATGAACGATCCCGGAGGTCGGCGAGAAGGTCCGGCTTCCGAGAAGGAAAGTGCAGCCATCCTCGATTCCAACTCGGCGTTTCGAACCTGCGACGCCTCAAGCAAGACTTGACTCGCCCGCAGGTCGCACTCGAGCTTGGAAATCGTCTCCGCCGCCACCAACTGCTCTTCCTGAAGACGCGAGAAGGACAGGTTAGAAGATATGAAGAAAAGAGAGCGGGTGTCGATCCTAGTTCGTGTAAAGTACCAAGATCACCTCGAAGTTCCGACTGGACTCGGCTTTATCCTCGGCCGCCTTGGCACGCCTTAGGGCCTCGTCCTCCCGCTTCTCGGCCTCCATCGTGAGCTTCAGATGAAGCGTGAGTTCCAATTCCGAGCCGAGAAGATTCCGCGCGGTTTGATGAAATAACTCCGAAGCTCGCAGCATTGCCCGCGATCCCTGGTCGGCAAGAAAGCGGGGAGAAGCCCCCCGCAGAATCTTCGCATCATCACGACCATAAAGTCCGAACAAGACGCTGAAGGCATCGTCGTTCGGGACCTCATCCTCGCTCCACGAAGGCAGGCGAGTGCTTAAGGACACCTCGCTGCGCTCCCGGCTCCAGGTGATCAGCGGCTCGCCATCCAAACCCCTATTCAGCGAACCCTGCTCAAAGTTGGGATGGTTCTCAGGGATGCTGTCTTCCTCCTCGCGAGCCCGATCCTCCGCCACGCGCCGGGCGACCTCCTTCCTCTTCCTTTTCTTAATCGTCGGTGGTTCGTCTTCGGCCGGCCATCCAGCCGCGCGAAGGATTTCAGTCGCGTCGCCGACCCCAGGGTGGATCTCCGCGAGCGGAGATCCCTGCTCGCCTTCCTCCTCCTCGCCTTATTGCATTGTCGCTGGATCGACCGTAGGAGATAAAGGAGGTGGGGTTTGACCCCCCACAGGAAGAACCGTGGATGGCAGATGTCGACAACCTGAAGACAGACGTTAGATAAAGAAGGAAAGGTAAAATTACTGTTAGCAGCAACTAAGGAATGTTACCCTCGCCAGGCTGCACGAAGGCGAGATGGTCCACGTTCCGACGCCAGAACTCGATGTCGAGTTTTTTATTCTTCAGAGCGCGGAAGAGTTCCTCGCGTTGACCTCTGAGAGCTGGAGTGGAGAGCGTCGTGGCCGGTCTCTGTTGGGGGCGATTTGGTATGTGCGAGAAATCACCAGTGACGAAAATGAACTTCTCGCTCCACCGGTGGACCTTGTTCGAAGTCCCGACCACCTTGCAGTGATGGCTGCCGAAGTAAATCACCCCATCCTTGGTCGCTCCCATGTAGAAGATCTTGCGGAAGACGTCCAAGTCAAACGCGATCTTCTCGTTACGAAGGAAGCAGAGGTAGCCGATGATCATCGCTACCCCATTCGTATTAATCTGGGCGGGGACCCAGCCGTAGTACCGGAGGATCTGGCAGAACTCGGGCCAGAGAGGAAGGCGCAGGCCGACCTCGAAGTGCGAAATGGAGAAGGCGAGCTTGCCCTCAGAAAAGGTGTTGATCCGCTCGTGAGGAGCGGGAAGGCCGACCCGAAAACCTTGCGCGAGGTGTTGATGGACGAATCTCTCCAGATCATCCGCGCGAGTTACGGGTTTCTTGAACTTATGCGCGATAAAATTCTCGGCATAAGTCAAGCGACGGGTCTCAGCTTCCAAAGAAGGCGTCATCGCTGCGAGTAAGAAGAAGTGGACGAGAAGGAAAGCCAATTGAAGAAGTTCAAGAAAGCGCGCCGATTTTGGACCCCTGCCCCCCTATTTATAAAAATCGGCAACAGGAAAGGAAAGGGAGGGGGGTCGCGACGAAAGTTCGTGCGAGGTATCTACCTACTCGCCCACATCGAAGCCGCATAAACTACCTTATACGCGGGATACTGGCCACCCTTCTCGCTTCTAAGTGACGATCTACAAAAATGCAAGAAAGCCCTGCAGAAGACAAAGTCAAAAATAAACACGATCAAGCAGTACGGTTCCAAGTCACAGCACACAGTCAATTCTGGATTATTACAATACTCGCAGAATAATGTTCTAAAAATACAAATCAACAAGCAATCCTAATTGACGTGAGGATCGCCGCACCTATCCGAGGTTGCACCAAACCGCCCGTTGAATCCCAGCTGTCGCGCGAAGCCCATCTGTTCATTCGCTCTCGCCAGGAATTCCTCGCCAAGACGGATGTGCTCCTCCATACGATTCAACATCCCGAGGGACCCCATACTCGCCCGAAGGCTGCGCACTTCCGCCTTCAGCGCCTCATAGCGGTGTTCTATGCCGACCATCTGACTGTCCAGCTCGGTGACAAGATAGTGCTTTCCCTCTGCCATCTGTAGCCGATGCTTGAACCCTTCGATATTTGAGACGCGTCCTTCAAGCGAGGTTATTCGTCGATGAACCTCGTAGGCCAACAACCTCTCTACCTTTATCTCCAGGTCGAGGTAGGCGGAGGCCATCTTCGTCCTGTACTCGCGAGTAGGAAGTCCGTGCGCCTCAATGAAAGCAGACCCCGGAGACGTGGCACGGGCTGGAAGATGGCTAGTTAGAAAAAGAACCACCTAAAGATAGTATTTCACGAAGAATATACCTGCCCGCACAGGCGCCTCCCTCGGTTGATGACGAGGAGGAGAAGGTGACCGCCGAGGAACGTCCCGGCGGGGAGGAGAGGCAACCCGACGAGGAGATGGAGTCCGATGAGGACTGAGCCTTCGCCGAGTAGATCGGCGAGGAGAAGGCGAGCGCCGAGGAGTATGTCGGCCCCCTGAGCGCCCACCCCGTCCATTATGGGACGACGGCCCGCTGTCAGGGCGCCGAGGAAGCTGAGCCGTGGGGACAACCGAGGAAGATCCTCCCTCTCCCCTTCCTCCAAAAAGGGTAACCCTGTAATTCCTCAGCAGTATCTGGTTTTCGCCCGGTACGCGCTCAGGAATAGGGGATGGTGGCCGAGAAGGTTCCTGCTCAGGGAGAATGCCTGCGAGAAGGACCGGAGGAGGAGGTAGGTGCTCGGTACCTACTCTCTCTTCGAGCAGAGACGTCTGCGTATTCACCTCCGCGGGAGGTCCACCTACAAAAGAACGTCGGCATCAACAAAATGTCAGCACAAAAATCGCGATATCTCGGGAAGACGCTTACTTTCTCGAAGAGGGTCCGGGTGAGTGTTTAGGGGTTCCTCCTCGGCAGTAGATCGAGGAACTTCGTCCCCCAATCTCTCAACGGTCGATGGCGCAAGCGAAGGCTCAGGCGCGGAGGTCACCGGATTCACCCGAGGAACCTCCTCGGCCAAGGGGCTAAGGCGACGATCAGAGGATCCTCTTTTTCTCTTGCGGTTATCCGAGCTTTTCGTCTTCTTCATCAACTTCATCAACAGCTCGGTCTTCGCGATCATCTGCTCGGCTGACAGCATCTCGTCAATTCTAAAAAAGTGGCGTGCCAAGGAAGGACCACCCCCCTCTATTTATAGACTTTCGGGGGTCCCTGGCCTGCCGAGTAGGCACGTTTCCCGCCAGAAGAAGCTCGTCGAATAAGGCTTGGATGATTCTTTCCAACCAACTACATTGCTCGCAAAGAGCGGGGATTGTGTACAACCCTCATTCTCCGAGGGAGGGCCCATCTAAAGCCCACGTAGGCAGAGGTCAAGGTCAAAAGGTCAAGGCAGAAGTCAACAATCCAGAAGACGAAGGAAGATCAAGAGTTTTCGTTGTGCGAGAAGGTACTTACTCGCATAGGACGAGGAGGAAAGCCCTGCCCGGTGTTCACCACCCGGTCAGGCGAGGAAGTCGTGAGCTCGGACCTGCTCACCTATAGGCGACTTAGCCAACCAACTCGCCAGTTAGGTCTGAGGTCCTTGCCTACTCGCCAACCTATTGCCTTGTCTAAAAACCCAACTCTAGGGGGTCAGGGATAGCCATCTGCTCCCCCCCTAGGATTTGTCTATAAATAGACCCCCAGGGGTACCAGGAATGGCACTTGTCAAAATCAGAGATGCACCCCCCCCCCCCTTTTTGACAATCAAGAATCTTCCCTAACAAGTGCCTACCTAGTACCGAGCTCGGCCATTCGTGGTTTTGGAGGAGAAGACTCTTTAGAGCTTCTGGGTACGTGGTGGGACCTCCCTGCCGCAGCACCTGGGGTTGTGTCCCTTATCTCTCCATTTCATCTGTAGTGGCTAACCCAAACCTTCTCGCTGAATCGCTGGGCAAGTAGCCTCAGGCCGCATTGATTCGAATTTTGGGGCCAGGATTTTCCAGGCGTCAACAATATAAACGCGAAACGCATATCCAAGCTCCATAGAGATGGACTACTGGACTCATTTGATTATGAATCATTTGAGAGATGCGAGTCATGTTTATTAGGCAAGATGACGAAAGCTCCTTTCATTAGTTGTAGTGAGAGGGTTGATGATCTCTTGGGTATAATACATAACGATGTATGTGGACCCATGAGTTCTATGGCTAGAGGTGGGTACTACTACTTCGTTACATTTACTGATGATTTCAGTAGATACGGATACGTGTTTCTTATGAAGAACAAATATGAAACCTTTGAAAAGTTCAAAGAGTTTAAAAATGAAGTAGAGAACCAACTGGGAAAGAGGATAAAAGCACTCCGATCTGATCGAGGTGGCGAATATCTGAGTCATGAGTTTCGTGATCATCTGAGAGAGTGTGGTATTGTATCACAGCTCACTCCGCCCGGAACACCACAACATAATGGCGTGTCTGAGAGGAGGAATCGTACTTTGTTAGACATGGTACGGTCGACGATGAGTCATGCAGATTTGCCCGTTTCCTTTTGGGGATTTGCTTTAGAGACTGCTGCTTTCACTTTAAATCGTGCTCCAACGAAAACGGTTCTAAAGACACCATATAAAATATGGACTGGGAAGCGTCCTAGTATGTCTTTTATTAAGATTTGGGGTTGTGAGGCATACGTGCGACGTCAAATGTCTGACAAGCTGGAACCTAAGTCGGATAAGTGTTATCATGTGGGATATCCTAAGGAAACCAAAGGGTATTATTTCTACCTGCCGTCCGAGGGCAAAGTATTTGTCGCAAGGACTGACGTCTTTTTGGAGAAAGAGTTCTTATCCAGAAAGACTGCAAAGGTGGAACTTGAGGAAGTTCAAGAACCACAAACAATAGCTGAACCGATTTTAGAACCTGAGCAAGGACTACAAGTTGTTGTAGCTATAGAGCCTGCTCAAGAAACACAAGTCCTGCGTAGATCTGATAGACCAAGATTTGAGCCTGAGAGATATGGATTTCTCGTGTCTCAAATAGGTAATGTGTTGCTTATGGATCATGATGATGAGCATGCAACCTATCAAGAGGCTATGTGTGGACCTGACTCCAAGAGGTGGCTTGAGGCCATGAAATCTGAAATGGACTCCATGTATGCAAACCAAGTTTGGACCTTGGTGGAACCACCTGAAGGGGTACGACTCATAGGGTGCAAGTGTGTCTTCAAGAAAAAGACCAACATGGATGGGAATGTACAGACATTCAAATGTCGGCTGGTGGCTAAAGGTTTCAGGCAAATTCATGGTATTGACTATGATGAGACCTTTTCCCCTGTAGCCATGGTCAAGTCCATTAAAATTCTACTTGCTATTGCTGCGTATTATGACTACGAGATCTGGCAAATGTATGTCAAAACGGCTTTCATTAATGGAAACCTCCTTGAGGAAGTGTATATGACACAACCCGAGGGTTTTGAATCTCCAAGTGAAGCCACTAAAATATGCAAGTTGAATCGATCCATTTATGTATTGAAACTGTAACACCTCCCCTGTAATGACCATATAATATGAGTCCGACCGGGACCCCGCAGCATATGACCGCCACAACTTTAGTATTAAAAGATGATATTAACTACCCAATCTCAAAACTCAGATAACACAGCGGAAACAAACTAAAACCACAGAGATTGTCCACAGTACATAGGAGTCCAACTGGCCTTAAGGCCTTACAAAACCAAAGTCCAAATCACCAAACATTCAATACTAAAAAGACATCCCAACCAAAGGGGAAAGATAGTTTTTCCCTAAACTACCTCGGCATGGAAGCCGGTTACAATATAATATAAAGAAAGTGATGCAGGAAAACAAACTAAGCACTTCATGTGGCTTTAGGCCTTTTTGGCCGGCGCGCTGGGTCCAGCCTGTGATTCTTGCCCTGCAACCAAATCACAAAGAGCGGTAAACGAGGGTCAGCTATGGCTGACCACAAACGGTGTAACAACATCCCTCCTCCCGGCCGTCCTAGCGGACCCCGGGGAACTACTTCACCCTGCAAGTCAGCACTCCGTATGCAAACGTACATAAAGAAAAGCAACATAAATACAGGCATGAGTGTCACAAACATCATCCACGTTTCTATGTTGAGCAGATAATAAAAAGGGGCCTACCAATGCAAAATGAATGCAAACCCGGGTTTCACCCAAGGCACCCTAAAGCGTATGAATCTAGCACATCATCATACATCATCATCACATCACAAACACAAAGGTACTCATCAGTTTTTCCCCAAGGGGCATCGTAGCCCATGGCCAAGAACCCCACCTGTTCTTGCCACAATCAATCACAACTACAGGGTATTCATCACTACTCCCAAGGGCATCGTAGCCCATGCCCAAAGAACCCCACCTGTTCTTGCCACCATCATAGGGTACTCATCAGTTCCCCCAAAAGGGCATCGTAGCCCATGGCCAAGAACCCCACCTGTTCTTGCCACCATCAATTTCCCAAAGGGGCATCGTATCCCATGGCCAAGAACCCCACCTGTTCATACCACCATCACAAGCCATAGCTCACGCACAATATTTCCCCGCCCACAAACCAACATTCGTCAAAAGAATCTCATACGAAATTACAAGGGCATCACAACGACGTTTTCGCCGCAATCGGATTTCTAGCAAAACCCCTAAAATGCGCGTCAATCAACATCACCGAATCGGACCAACAGTCGCAAATCCGTCTTCACCCACAATGCCTAATCCGCTAACGGAGCGGATCTCTAGTGCAAATCATGTCGGGGACAGACTCAATCAACCCGATGGTTCCTTTTGAACCAAGGCGACCCGGATCCCTCTCACTCGACGGATCCGGTGCCAAAAATGCAGAAAATAAGGGATGCCATGCACGCATCCTAAAGACCGGGAGGAGAAATGTCGTTACCTTTTGAGATCTCCTCCTAGCCATGGAAACTTGAAAAGAAACGGAGAAGAAGGAGCGTCTCTACGTTCCCTATGCGCTGCCGGTCTCGGATCGGCGAACGGAGCTCCGAAGCTCCAACAATGGCGGGATCTATCTTCTTCCTCCTCCAAACCCTCTCTCTCTCTCAAACCCTCAAAACTCCAAATGAAAAGAATAATGAAGAGGAGACCTTCTCAGCCCTACTTAGGGTTCTCCCACGAACACCTCACAGCCGTCCGATCGAAATCTAAACCAAACGGACACCCCGACTTTACTCTGATTATGGATCTGTTTCCGAACGCACGGTCGAACGCACGACCGTGCGTTAAAACGCACGACTAACGACAGAAATACCATTTTCGCCCGTCGGAGAGCATGCACGGTCGGATCGATCGTGCGTTAAGAAAACGCACAATCGTGTGTTAAGAAAATTTGCCATTCTCAACGTTAATTCTCCGCTCCGCAAAACTGGGGTGTTACAACTCCACCCCCCTTAAAAGAATTTCGTCCCCGAAATTTCAAAGCTGAAACAGAAAACTGCGATGCATACCTGATGCAAAAAGTTCCGGGAAATCCTCCCGCATCGCTTGCTCACGCTCCCAAGAGAATTCGTCTCGCCCGCAGTTGTCCCATCGCACATTTACAAGCTTGACTTCCTTGTTACGCAACTGCCAGACTTCCGAATCCTCCACGCAAACCGGGCGAACCCTCGCCCCCAAATCCTCCATCACCGGCACCGCCGCCGCTTCGACCACGACGCTCGGCTCCACCAAAGCTTTCCTCAGCACAGAGACATGGAAAACATCATGTAATCCACTCAGCTCTGCGGACAACGCCAAACGATAGGTTGCTTTGCCTATACGTTCTGTAACCTCAAACGGGCCTAAATTCCTCGGACTCAACTTCTTGAGTCCCCGCACCCGCGAAACACCCTTGAACGGCTTGATCTTCAAGTAGACCATGTCGCCCACTGCAAACTCCAAATTTCTGTGGCGTGCATTAAAATACTTCGCTTGTCGATCCTGAGCAACCTTCATGCGCTCCTGAATCGTCCGCACAATCTCGCAAGCATCTTCCACCACTTGCTTTCCCAAAAGCTTAGTGTCTCCCACCTCTGCCCAAAACATCGACGTTCGACACTTCCTTCCATACAAAGCTTCGTATGGCGCCATCTTGATGCTCGCCTGGAAGCTATAATTATAGGCGAACTCCACCATGAAAAGGTGGTCTTCCCAACCTTTGCCAAAGTCGAGAGCACACATCCTCAACATGTCCTCCATCGTACGGTTCGTTTGCTCCGTCTGACCATCGGTCTGCGGATGGAACGCGGTACTAAACTTGAGCTTTGTGCCTAAACTTTTTTGTACTAACCTCCAGTCCTTCGAAGTGAAACGCCCATCGCGATCACTAACGATTCTCTTCGGAATCCCGTTCAACCGCACAATGTTACGAACATAAAGCTCCACGAGCTTCTCCACGCCATCGCCCTTCTGATTCGGAATGAAGTGAGTCACCTTGGTCAGGCGATCCACTATCACCCAAATCGCATCGTTACCCTGTCGCGACCGAGGCAAACCATGCACAAAATCCATAAAGATGTCATCGAACTTCCATTCGGAGATGGGAAGAGGCTTCAAGAACCCACCGGGCCTTTGGCACTCAGCCTTCACCAAGGCACATGTCTGACATTGGCTTACGTACTCGGCTACATCCCGCTTCATCCCAGGCCACCCAAAAGATTTCTTCATATCCGCGTACATCTTTGTACTTCCTGGATGAATGGAGTACTTCGTAAAGTGAGCCTCAAACATTAACTCATCGCGAAGCTTGCCAAAGCGCGGAACACAAACCCTTCCATTTCTTTTCAAAATCCCACCAACCATCTCCAAAGCGGTGCCTTCGCTTTGCTGATCCTCCAACACCAACTGTTGGCACTCCTCGTCCGCACTGGTCGCCTCACGGATTCGATCCGTTATATCACACTGCATTTCAATCCAGTTCAACCGAGCCACGCTAGACTCACCCCTAGCCACACAAGCAATGTCAAGAGACTCCAAGTCTCGTATCAAACGCTCGTCATGCGCCTCCATCCAATTACCTTGCCCGGAGTACTTCCTACTCAAGGCATCCGCCACCACGTTGGCTTTACCCGGCGTATACTGAATCTCCACGTCGTAGTCCCCAAGGAACTCGACCCACCTACGCTGCCGCATATTCAGATCCTTTTGGTCTAGGAGATACCTCAGGCTTTTGTGATCCGTGAAGATCTCCACCTTCGCACCATAAACGTAGTTCCGCCACAATTTTAGCGCAAAGATTACCGCCGCCAACTCCAGATCATGGACGGGATAATTCCTCTCATGATTCTTTAACTGCCTTTACCCATAAGCGATCACCTTGCTGTGCTGCACCAGCACGCAACCCAACCCGCAACCTAACGCGTCGCTGAAAATTTGAAATCCTTCCGTCCCACTAGGAAGACTAAGGATTGGAGCAGACATCAACCTTTCCAAATTCTCAAATGCACAGGCACACTCCGGTGTTCATATGAACCTTTGGTCCTTGCGAGTGAGAGTGGTGAGGGGCAACACCATCCGCGAAAAGTTCTCCACGCACCTTCTGTAATAACCGGCTAGTCCAAGGAAGCTCCGGACTTCCGCCACGGTTCTCAATACAGACCAATCCCTAATGGCTTCAATCTTCGCTGGATCTACCGCCACCCCATCTCCACTAATTACGTGACCCAAGAAAGCCACCTTCTCGATTCAAAACTCGCATTTTGAGAACTTAGCATAAAGCTGATTCTCCCTTAGAGTCTGCAATACTTGCCTCAAGTGAGACTCATGCTCTGCCTCCGATTTTGAATACACCAAAAAAAAATCATCTATGATCACCACCACGAACGAATCTAAGAACAGGCGAAAAACCCTGTTCATCAAATCCATGAACACAGATGGCGCGTTCGTCAGTCCAAACGACATCACCGAAAACTTATAGTGGCCATACCGAGTCCCAAACTCTGTCTTGGCAACGTCCACTTCTCGAATCTTCAACTGGTAGTACCCCGATTTCAAATTCAACTTGGAGTGTACCACCGACCCCACTAACTGGTCGAACAAATCATCGATTTGGGGAATCAGATATTTATTCTTGACGGTCAACTTATTTAGCTCACGGTAGTCAATGCACCACAGCATACTTCCATCTTTCTTCTTCACAAACAATACCGGCGCGCTCCACGGCGAAGAGCTGGGCCTAATGTACCCTTGCTCTAACAACTCTTGCAACTGAACCTTTAGCTCGACCAGTTCCTTCGGTGTCATCCTAAACGGAGGACGCGACACCGGCCTCGCACCCGGTACCAACTCTATCGAGAAATCGATTTCACGCTGAGGAGGTGCTCCCGGAAGCTCCTCGGGGAATACATCCTCAAATTCTTCCACCACCGGAACATCCCCAATAGCCAACCTTGTGGAGTGAGTCTCCAACAAGGCTATAAACGCCTCGCCTCCTTGGTTTACCACACGCCTCATTTGCATAGCGGAAATCAGGGAGCAAGCCACTCCGCTTAGGCCTTCAAACTTGACCTCTGCTCTACCTTCACCTCATAGGGTTACCACCTTCAACTGGCAGTCGATACTAGCTCGCTGCGCTGCAAGCCAGTCCATCCCCAAAATAACATCAAATTCGGCCAGTGGCAGAATCGCTGCTACCAACTCGAAATCACAATTACCAATTTGCAACACAATGCGTCTTTTCCTCATGGTAGTCATGAAAGACCCATTCGACATACGCACGCTCAGCTCCACCTCTGCCTCTACGGACTCAGCACCAATCTTCCGGATAAAACTTTCCCCAAGAAAAGAGTGTGACACTCCCGTGTCGAACAACACTCGAGAGGGGTAGCCCGAAACTAGCACGAAACCTAACCACGTGCAAAACAAACATGAAAGGCCGCAACCTACATTATTGTAACAAACGAAAACTTAAACTTTTCGTACTTGTCACCACGTCGGGTTGACGAAATGTCTCTTGCTGCCCAAGGGCAGAATCACTAGGCTGCACCAGAGGAAAGAGTGAAGTGCACGACTCCACTGATTTTCCCTTTTTCGCATGACTAAGACCGGAAAGCACCGATTGTTCCAGCCTCTGCTCCGACTCAGCTCTACCCTCAGAATAGAAACGAGCGATGTGGCCCACCTTTCCACACTTAAAGCACGACATGAGTCTCTTGGAGCGGATCTCCCCAGAAGCTGCACCGCTTCTCTCGCTAGGATTACATGAACGAGATCTTTTCCTTCATCGGCTTCCCTCTGATTTCCACTGTGAAATAGGAGGTTTCCCTTCACCTCGCCCTTCTCCAACGTCCTTTCGACTCTGGGCTTGGTCAGGATATCTCTCCAACGCTCTAGGAACTGTCAACTCTCGAGCTCCCTCTGGGGTGACAGGCGTCGTAACCGACGACACTCTCACCGCTCGAGCTGACACCAAAGCTTCAGCTAGCATGCGACAGAAATCAGCCGGGGATATGCCCATAATCATGATGCCCGGAGCAGTAGCACTGCTCCCCGAAGGCTCCTCCTGCCTCCTGGACGTCCCCGCTTTGTCGCCAACATCCAAGCATAAGCAAGGAAACACACTAATCAAGTCCTATTCGCAAAACTCGAACACAGGGATACTCATGATCCCGCACAATACTCCTATGTGGACAATCTCTTACGCGATCCAAATAGACTAGACCTCGCAAGAATACTCAAACCTAGCTCTGATACCAAATTGTAACACCTCCCCTGTAATGACCATATACTATGGGTCCGGCCGGGACCCCACAGCATATGACCGCCACAGCTTTAGTATTAAAAGATGATATTAACTACCCAATCTCAAAACTCAGATAACACAGCGGAAACAAACTAAAACCACAGAGATTGTCCACAGTACATAGGAGTCCAACTGGCCTTAAGGCCTTACAAAACCAAAGTCCAAATCACCAAACATTCAATACTAAAAAGACATCCCAACCAAAGGGGAAAGATAGTTTTTCCCTAAACTACCTCGGCATGCAAGCCGGTTACAACATAATATAAAGAAAGTGATGCAGGAAAACAAACTAAGCACTTCATGTGGCTTTAGGCCTTTTTGGCCGGCGCGCTGGGTCCAGCCTGCGATTCTTGCCCTGCAACCAAATCACAAAGAGCGGTAAACGAGGGTCAGCTATGGCTGACCACAAACGGTGTAACAACATCCCTCCTCCCGGCCTTCCTAACGGACCCCGGGGAACTACTTCACCCTGCAAGTCAGCACTTCGTATGCAAATGTACATAAAGAAAAGCAACATAAATACAGGCATGAGTGTCACAAACATCATCCACGTTTCTATGTTGAGCAGATAATAAAAAGGGGCCTACCAATGCAAAATGAATGCAAACCCTGGTTTCACCCAAGGCACCCTAAAGCGTATGAATCTAGCACATCATCATACATCATCATCACATCACAAACACAAAGGTACTCATCAGCCTTTCCCCAAGGGGCATCGTATCCCATGGCCAAGAACCCCACCTGTTCTTGCCACAATCAATCACAACCACAGGGTATTCATCACTACCCCCAAGGGCATCGTAGCCCATGGCCAAGAACCCCACCTGTTCTTGCCACCATCATAGGGTACTCATCAGTTCCCCCAAAAGCGCATCGTAGCCCATGGCCAAGAACCCCACCTATTCTTGCCACCATCAATTTCCCAAAGGGGCATCGTAGCCCATGGCCAAGAACCCCACCTGTTCATGCCACCATCACAAGCCACAACTCACGCACAATATTTCCCCGCCCACAAACCAACATTCGTTCTCATACGAAATTACAAGGGCATCACAATGACATTTTCGCCGCAATCGGATTTCTAGCAAAACCCCTAAAATGCGCATCAATCAACATCACCGAATCGGACCAACGGTCGCAAATCCGGCTTCACCCACAATGCCTAATCCGCTAACGGAGCGGATCTCTAGTGCAAATCATGTCGGGGACGGACTCAATCAACCCGATGGTTCCTTTTGAACCAAGGCGACCCGGATCCCTCTCACTCGACGGATCTGGTGCCAAAAATGCTGAAAATAAGGGATTCCATGCACGTATCCTAAAGACCGGGAGGAGAAATGTCGTTACCTTTTGAGATCTCCTCCTAGCCATGGAAACTTGAAAAGAAACGGAGAAGAAGGAGCGTCTCGACGTTCCCTGCGCGCTGCCGGTCTCGGATCGGCGAACGGAGTTCCGAAGCACCAACAATGGCGGGATCTAGCTTCTTCCTCCTCCATTCCCTCTCTCTCTCTCTCTCAAACCCTCAAAACTCCAAATGAAAAGAATAATGAAGAGGAGACCTTCTCAGCCCTACTTAGGGTTCTCCCACGAACACCTCACAGCCGTCCGATCGAAATCTAAACCAAACGGTCACCCCGATTTTACTCTGATTACGGATATGTTTCTGAACGCACGGTCGAACGCACGACTGTGCGTTAAAACGCACGACTAACGATAGAAACACCATTTTCGCCCGTCGGAGAGCACGCACGGTCGGATCGATCGTGCGTTAAGAAAACGCATGATCATGCGTTAAGAAAATTTGCCATTCTCAACGTTAACTCTCCGCTCCGCAAAACTGGGGTGTTACAGAAACAAGCTTCTCGAAGTTGGAATCTTCATTTTGATGAGAAAATCAAAGAGTTTGGTTTCATCAAGAACGAGGATGAACCTAGTGTTTACAAGAGGATTAGTGGGAGC
This sequence comes from Dactylorhiza incarnata, assembly GCA_033032865.1. NCBI lineage: Eukaryota > Viridiplantae > Streptophyta > Magnoliopsida > Asparagales > Orchidaceae > Dactylorhiza > Dactylorhiza incarnata. Next base: position 4,432,852 of record JAWHQI010000187.1, on the reverse strand, counting down.
ATTGTCGTTTTCCTGATATTGTATGTGGATGACATACTATTGATTGGAAATGACATTCCGACCCTATAAGCTGTTAAGAACAGGCTAGGGGACTGCTTTTCTATGAAGGACTTGGGTGAAGCAACTTATATACTTGGTATTAAGATCTATATAGATAGATCGAAGAAGTTGCTGGGTTTGACCCAGAGTACATACATTGAGAAGGTGTTGAAACGGTTCAACATGCTTGAGTCCAAGAAAGGATTCTTACCCATGTCACATGGTGTGAGTCTCTCTAAGGACCAGTGTCCAAAATCTTTGGAAGATAAGGACCGCATGAAGTTGATTCCATATGCTTCGGCAATTGGATCAATCATGTACGCAGTGTTATGTACTCGTCCCGATGTCTCTTATGCTTTGAGCATGACGAGCAGATATCAATCTGATCCTGGTGAGAGTCACTGGATTGCAGTCAAGAACATCTTAAAGTACTTGAGAAGGACTAAATATGTATTCTTGGTGTATGGTGGAGAGGAAGAGGTCGTCGTAAAGGGTTACACAGATGCTAGCTTCTAGATTGATAGGGACGACTCAAAGTCCCAATCAGGCTTTGTAAATTTTGCCTTAATGGAGGAGCTGTAAGTTGGAAGAGTTCCAAGCAGGAGACAGTTGCTGATTCTATAACTGAGGTCGAGTATATCGCTGCTGCAAATGCGGCGAAGGAGGTTGTATGGATTAGGAAATTCATCAGCGAGCTTGGTGTAGTTCCTAGCTTTGTTGATCCCGTAGTTATCTACTGTGGCAACAACGGTGTTATTGTACAAGCTAAGGAACTTAGATCTCATCAGCGCTCCAAGCACATACTTCGGCGGTTCCATCTTATTCGAGAGATTGTCGATCGAGGAGATGTGAGCATATGCAGAGTACCGACTGAAGAAAATATTGCGAATCCACTTACAAAGCCTCTTGCACAAAGAAAACATGATGGACATACTAGATCAATGGATATTAGATACCTGAATGATCGTCTCTAGTGGGAGTCTTATGGATTGTATTTGTCGGTTGTTGATTATTCATGTGATGAATAGAGTACTTTATATTTCAGTTTACATTTATGGCAAGTTCTTTTATTATGTCAAATGTTTCTACTGATAGATTAATTAGCATAATAAATGCCCTTAGAATGTTTGCTTCCATAGGAATTCAAGTATGTGACTTGAATGTGAGGGCCAATGATTATAAGAAGCTTCATTCTTAAATGGTCCTTGGTCGTAGTATCATTTTAGAAGTTTAGGGCGATGATGATACATTAAGAATATCATGTGCGTTGACTGATGGTCGGTTCTCACAGGTCATGATATTGTGATATCAAGTCATCACATGGGTACTTGTTAGTGAACAAGTTGTACTGGACAGACCCACCTTGAGACTACTTTGTGGATTGTTATATGAACGTGTCACAATTAGGTCTCAACTGACAATGGTGTTTGTGGTTCTTCGACCTGAAGTCACAGTATTCATCAAGTGAGGAAGAGCGTACTTTGATACCATCTAAAGTCTTCCTTGAGAAAGGTTGATGATAAGGGTGGTTATTGGGTATGTTAAGATTCATTTGGGTGTTTGTGTGTGAGCAGATATGAGATTTGTCCTCCTATATGACAGGAGTTACATCCATGGGCCCCTTGGTGGAATGAGACTGAGAAATGCATGGCCATGCTTGGTTGAGTCAATATGTGATATTGAGCTCACCATTTTCAGACAGTCTATTCTAGATCAAGGAATTAGGATTGAACAATTACGAGGGTGACACGGTCCATGCCTCTTGTTCTATCGGGATGTAAGGGACAAAGGGACATGACAACACTGATACATTGGTCAAGACAGGCTTGTTGAGTTATGAACTCTTATTGCTTGGGTAGCAATGATGCATTGTTAGATGCCTCTCATTGTTTGTGAGACTTTTATTTGATACGTTCAAGATCAAGTGGGAGACTGTTGGTGTTTACATGGTGATCTGGAAGTGGTCAAATATCTAGTCTCACTGCCAACGCGATATGAGTCTATGGGGTCGCACAAAAGAGTGTTTGGAGAAATTGGAGGAAGAATCCTGTTAACAAGTAATCGGCTAAGTGTTGAATAATATCGTCTTGATTGTCACGATGATATTTTGGTGTTCTCGACGATATATATATATATATATATATATATATGTCTTCTCGACGATATATATATGTCTTCTCGACGATATATGTCATCTTCTCGACGATATATATGTCTTCTCAACGGCTAGTGTAGCGTGTTCGTCGAACGACGTTCATCGAACGACTAATGTAGCGCGTTCTTCGAACGACGTTCGTCGAATGGTTCGCCGAACGGCTAGCGTAGCGCGTTCATCAAACAGCTCATCAAACGGCTAGCGTAGCACTGTTGAAACCGGCAACCGGTCTCCTGAGTTCGGACCCACTGGGGGGTGTAGCCGACGCTTACATCTCCCTCACTAAACTCTCTGACTGGTGGATGAGAAAATCGGAATAGACCCAAGCCTGCAGCGAGGAGGTCCCGCCACACACCCGGAAGTTCTTAGAGAGCTTCCCCTCCCAAACCAAAGCTCAGCCGGGTACCTTGGAGGGCACTAGCAGCCAACCAAGACTAGCCTAGAGGAGAGGACTCTCAAAAAATCCGATCTCCCCCAAGGTGCCCTTAAGGGTCTATTTATAGATTTTCTAGGCTGGTCTGCAAATAGCATGAATCCGCCTTTTAATTTTACTAACCGCACCCCAGATTGGTCTGCTAATAGCCCAACTCCACTGTTCTGAAGGGCTATTTGCAGCCCATAAGGGGCATCATGGTCATTTCCTCCTTAAATCCCTTGGGGACGAGTGGTCCATGAGGGCACCACTCGCTGAACTCTCGCTTGACTGGGCGAATGCCCACACCTCTGGGCGAGTGGTCCGCAAGGGTGCCACTCGCCGATTTCTCCTTCCTGCCCACGGCTCGCCCCTATTTACCCGGGGGTCTTTCCACCTGTCTCAGGCTGGGCGAATGGTCTGGCTGACCTGGATCTCGCCAGTGGTCTTGAGGGACCCACTCGGCGGATACGGGTTGTACACAATCCCCGCTCTTTGCGAGCGGTTCCTACGCTCGGAAAGAACAGTCCAACCCGGTATTCGGTGAGTGCTTGCTGACTGGGCCCGTAAGATTCTGTGGGTCCCACCGTCACCCTATATATACTTCTCAGTGTCGGATTTTCCTCGAATGCTTTCATTCCCCGGCTCAGAGCTCCTTCTCTCCCTTGACCTTTCACTAGTTCCAATGTCTTTCCCCAAGCCTTCCTCGAGACCCCTCTCGCAGGAAATGATTGAACGCCTGGCTGCGGCCCAAAGTACAACCGCCCCCAAGGCTGCCAGGTTTGCACCCTGGCTTACGTCCAAGCGGGACCCGAGCGCCCCTTACGCCTCGCGTCGAGCCAAGGCGATTCGGCTCAATCGTCAGGGAGGCGAAACTGCCTCGAAGTCTCCGGCGAACACTCCTCCAGACACCGGAACGCAGGTATGAGGACTCCTCCTGCCTTTCTTATGGTTCCTACCCCCCTTATCTCGCGACCGTTCTGACCACTCGCAGGGGACTTCGGCACCTGAGGGTGGCCACGGGGCCGCCTTGAATAGTGTCGTGGTGCTGCCTCTCGCGGATGCAAGGCCTCCTCCAGATCTGCATCTTGCTCCTCCACCCCCTTCGGGCGAGACCCCACGACAATCTGGTAAGTTATGAATTCTCGTCCTGCACACTGCGCGATACTGACCGCTGCTTTTTGTAGCCCTCAACCCCGACCTTCCGCCGCGGGACACCGTTCCTCCTAGTTCCCCTGCTCAACAGAACCCCTCCGTGCCTGCGAATGAGCAGAGGGTCTCCCCTGAAAGGGAACCCGGTCAGCAGGACCGTGCAGATGGTCACGCGAATGTTCCAGCTCCTTCTTCACAGCCCTTCCGCCCCGGGAAAGGAAAAGTCCTACCTCCCGCTGCTGGATTGTTTAAAGCGCACCCCCATTCGTCACGTCCTCCAGGTCATGGGGAACCCATACTAGGTTAGTGACCTCATCCACATGTAGCGCGTTCATTTTGTTTAACGCGACTGACCGGCCTGTGATCTCGCAGGCTATCGGGAAGCCTCTCCCTTTGGGTCCTACCACGAGGGGGAAGACGGGATGCCCTCGCCTCTCCCTTCTCCTGGGGACCTCTCTGACTTCCTCGGCGACCCCTTAGACCACGCGACCCTGAAGGAGCGAATGACGGAGGTCTTGGGGAAGCATATTTGTATGCAGCGGGACATCGTCGGCCAGGTGGATGGTGTGCGGATTGAAGTCACGCGCGAGCTGAAGGCCCTTCGGAAGGACTACTCGCGCCTCCTTGCAGCGGTGGAGAGCCTGGGAGGCGAAGGTGGCGAGCTGTCTCCCGGGAGGCATGCTGCGCGAGCCCGGGACCAGCTCCAGCTGGCCTCTCATGAGATCACCACCATGCTCGCGTACTATCGTGCGCGAATGCCCCCGGAGGCTGGGCCGCGAGGGTAGGGTCGGTGGTACTGGGAGGAGCACTAGCCCAGTCATCATTCGCCCCCTTTATTACTTTTTTCGTTTATGGTGCGGGGGACATTGGACTTATTTATATCTGTAATAATTTATGCTCTGTGCCTTGCGAATGCTTTCGTTTCTTTGCTCATATTTCTCGCAACTTGCTTGAGTACGCCAAATGATATTTTACTGCTGAATGTTTTTCTAAACCTTTCGCGTAGCCGTCGAGCGAGTAGGCGTAGGGCGTTCGTCATTAATGGGAGAGAGGGACCGGCCCGGGTCTCGAAAGCCCAAATGTTTCCTAGTTTTTCTATAAATGGGCCGGTTCAGCTACCGTATTGATTACCCTGCCATTCGCTCTCTCTCTCCTTGCGCCATCACTCGCGCTTCTCTCTTCTTCTCAACTCCTGCCTCCTCGGCATTCGCGAAATGGGTGGCGAGACCGAAGGCAGGGCGAAGCGTGCCAGCGCATTTGTCAACCATGTATTTGATTCCTGCGACCTCTCTGAGGAAGCCTATTTAACCGCCGTTGCGGACTACGTCCCGCCGGGATTTGAAGCGCGAAAGCCCGGGCCGGAGGATCGCCTAAACTCCATCTCGCCGTATGCTCTCGCGATCCCGCTGGAGAACTTCGAGATGGGGTTTCGTCTCCCCATCTGGCCGGAACTCCGCCAGACCTTCCAGTACTACGGGGTCGTGCCCAGCCAGCTCAACCCCAACTCCATCGCTATGCTGGTCGGGTACGCGTGCTTCCTGCGAGAAGAGGGGATAGAGTTTTCGCTACCCGTCTTTCGTAAGCTGTATACCTTCCGCTGTTCACACGACATCTCATTTTTCTCGGGTCAGAGCCCACTCAAACAGCAGGGTCTCCCGAACAAGAACCATGACTGGGTTCGCCGCTTCATCTTCGTCAGCGGGAGCTTCTGAAACACCCTTCTCGCCCCAGTGCAAAAGGAGGAATCAACCTTCCGGCCCCCGACTCTAGGGGGCACGAGGCCAAACTGCACCAGTACATCCTAGAGCACGGGATGGACCTCGTCTACCTCCGGCGAAACGACAACTCGCTCCCGCCCATTCCGCAGGGTGAGGGTAAGTTTTCTAAACCTTCTCCATTCGCTTGGCTTTGTCGATTTCATACCATTCGCTGAGCCTTTCGTGTTCACAAATAGGCGTGCGAGACCTCCCTCTTCACTCGCCGCGTCCCTCTGGGGTTTCCGTATGTTTTGCACAAGCCGCCGCGGATGCCTGTCGGGAGGAACCCTCCTCCTCCAAGTCTAGCAGCCGGAAACGAAAAACCGGGGTGCCTCCTTCCTCTTCCTCCAAGAAGTCGAGATGTCCTCCTTCCGCCAAAGGGAAGGGGGTTTTGGATGAGACCCCAGGGGCGAAAGATCCAGCCCAGACCCTGGGGACGGGGGCGTCGGACGGGAATGTTCTCCATGCGGGGCCGTCGTTGCCGCCGCCGCCATTGCCCAGGGACCACCGAAACTTCTCCAATGGCGAGAAGTATGTGGACCCCTCAGGGGATCCCATGGTGAAGTTGGACAGGAACTCGAATAGGGTCTCGCTCTCCACCCTCCATCCATCATGGATAGAGAGCGACCTCGCCAGTGGTGAGGCTTACGCCATTGCGTATGCCCTATATGGTCGGGAAGACGCCGAGGTCTTTGATGCCGAGAAGACGCAGGTTCTCGCCCATGAGACCGCTAGGGCCATGCTGCGGGCGCTGGAACTCGCGCATATGTCTTCGCGCCGTAGCATTAATCTATCGTGGAGCCTGGCCGAGGTTGAGGAGACCAGGGCTCTTGTTTCTGCCGAGGCGCATGAACTCAAGGTGAAGCTGGAAGCTGCGGAAGCCCTTCTCGCCAGCCGCCCCGTCAGAGAGGTATATTCTCCCCCCCCTGCGAATGACCGTTGCTGATTGCCGCACTTTCTTCTCACCACCTTTGTTTTTTCAGGACACCACGATCGTCGAGATGCTTCGCGCGCGGGTGTTCGACCTTGAGGAGGAAGTCCGGCTGGCTAAGGCCGAGGCCCAACAGTCGCGAGAAGACGATGCTTTGGCACTCGCCTCAGGGAGTAGGGGGCACTTTTACCCTCACCATGAGCTAGAGCAGCTGATGCAGGAGAACGCTCAAAGCGCCGTGAAGCACGCGCTGCAGGTACTGCGGCAGGCTGGGTACCTGAAGGAGGAGGCCGAATGCCTCTCCGCCCGACAAGTCGTCCCTGAGCTCTACATCCGGATCCCCTTCCCGGAAGACGAGGACGGCGAGCCGCGAGAAGACGCCCTCCTCCTGGACTCGGGAGAGAGCGACGGATCTCTTGGCGAGAAGCCCGCTGACCCATAAGATGGGCCATTGTTATTCTTCGCTCTACTTTTGTTTTTCATTTCGGATGTAATCATGAACTGGGGAGAGTCCTCTTGACATACATATTGATTACAATTTTTTGTGCTATCTTAATTTTCCTCATTCGCTACCGTATTTCGCTAGGCTCGTTAGGACGCTAGGTCGTAGTGTAATTGTCTCGGCCACTCGCCGGACGCTCGAAGGTGACCTAGGATGCCCTGCTCTTTCCGATATTTCGCTACTCGCTCCACTCGCCTCCTCTGACCATTCGCCTAGGTCAGGGGTCTCGCATGGATAGGTTATATGGGAGAGAGGAGAGACTACCTCACTGGTGTGCAGTCCTCGCGAGTGCTCCAGAGGTCGACCTTTGAGAATCTAGGACCAGCCACCGAGTGAGCCTTCGGACCTGCCAGCTAGATGAAAGCCTGGACAGCGGGTCTGCTCGGGGCCATCTTCCCAACAACTTAGAACCAGCCACCGAGTGAGCCTTCGGACCTGCCAGCTAGATGAAAGCCTGGACAGTGGGTCTGCTCGGGGCCATCTTACCAACAACTTAGAACCTGCCGCCGAGTGAGCCTTCGGACCTGCCAGCTAGATGAGAGCCTGGACAGCGGGTCTGCTCGGGGCCATCTTCCCAGCAACTTAGAACCTGCCACCGAGTGAGCCTTCAGACCTGCCAGCTAGATGAGAGCCTGGACAGCGGGTCTGCTCGGGGCCATCTTCCCAGCAACTTAGAACCTGCCACCGAGTGAGCCTTCGGACCTGTCAGCTAGATGAGAGCCTGGACAGCGGGTCTGCTCGGTGCCATCTTCCCAGCAACATAGAACCTGCCACCGAGTGAGCCTTCGGACCTGCCAGCTAGATGAGAGCCTGGACAGCGGGTCTGCTCGGGGCCATCTTCCCAGCAACTTAGAACCTGCCACCGAGTGAGCCTTCGGACCTGCCAGCAAGATGAGAGCCTGGACAGCGGGTCTGCTCAGGGCCATCTTACGAACAACTTAGAACCTGCCGCCGAGTGAGCCTTCGGACCTGCCAGCTAGATGAGAGCCTGGACAGTGGGTCTGCTCGGGGCCATCTTCCTAGCAACTTAGAACCTGCCACCGAGTGAGCCTTCGAACCTGCCAGTTAGATGAGAGCCTGGACAGCGGGTCTGCTCGGGGCCATCTTCCCAGCAACTTAAAACCTGCCACCGAGTGAGCCTTCGGAACTGTCAGCTAGATGAGAGCCTGGACAGCGGGTCTACTCTGGGCCATCTTCCCATCAACTTAGAACCTGCCACCGAGTGAGCCTTCGGACCTGCCAGCTAGATGAGAGCCTGGACAGCGGTTCTGTTCGGGGCCATCTTCCCAGCAACTTAGAACCTGCCACCGAGTGAGTCTTTGGACCTGCCAGCTAGATGAGAGCCTGGACATCGGGTCTGCTCGAGGCCATCTTCCCAGCAACTTAGAACCTACCACCGAGTGAGCCTTCGGACCTGCCAGCTAGATGAGAGCCTGGACAGCGGGTCTGCTCGGGGCCATCTTCTGGAACTTTCGAGGTTTCCCCACAAGCTGCAGCATTACTTTCACACATACAGGTTAAACAGAATATTCTCATTTCAAAAACATTAGCATTACATAGTTTTTAGGGATATAAGCGTTTGAGATCGTCACCACTCCATGTGTGACTGAGGGGTTGGCCCTCCACATTCTGAAGGCGGTATCCCCCAGACTTTAGTGCCTCTTCCACGACATAGGGACCTTCCCAGTTGGGATTAAGCTTCCCCACTGCGGCAGACCTTCCAGCCGCGTCGACCTTTTTGAGTACTAGGTCCCCCTTTTCGAATTGCTTGACCCTGATGTGCTTGTCGAAGTACTTGGCCATCCGCCGCTTGAGCTCTTCTTAGCGAATGGCTGCTAGTTCCCGGGCTTCTTCGATGAGGTCGAGGGAGAGCCGCAACTCCTCTTCGTTCCCAGCTCTCCAATCTTCCTCTCCATTCGTGGCGGCCTTTACCCGTGGTGTCATGACTTCGAACTCTATGGGGATGACGGCCTCGCAGCCGTGAGAGAGCTTGAAAGGGGTCTCTCCCGTGGCGGTGTTGGGGGTAGTCCTTAAAGCCCACGGGACCGAGGGGAGCTGCTCCACCCAATTGCCCTTAAGATTTTCCACCTTCTTCTTGAGCAAGTTCACGATAATCTTGTTTGCCGCCTCCACCTGCCCGTTGCTCCTTGGATGGTGGACGGATGCAAACCTGAGGTCTATCCCCAACTGGCCACAGAAACTGATGAACTCCTCGCTGGAAAATTGCGGGCCATTATCTGTGACTATGGCCTGCGGAAGCCCATGTCGACAGATGATCTCCCCCCATATGAAGTTGTGGATCACCTAGGAGGTGACCTTAGCCAGCGCCTTAACTTCTAACCACTTCGAGAAGTAGTCGATCATGACCCAGAGGAATCTTCTCTGCCCACTGGCCTGGGGGAAGGGTCCTACCAGATCCATCCCCCATATGGCGAATGGCCAAGGCGCCGTGATACTCCTTAGCCTCTGAGCCGGCAAGAGCTGAAGCGGGGCGAACATTTGGCACTTCTGGCACTTCTTGGAGAAGGCCGCTGCATCTTTACTTAGGGTTGGCCAAAAGTACCCCTGCCTCACTATCCTTGCCTCCAACATCCTGCTCCTCGAGTGGCTGCCACACTCGCCGGAGTGAGCTTCTTCCAAGATCCTCGGGACTTCATCTTCTGATATGCATCGGGCCAGGAGGCCCGAGAGGGTCTTCCGATACAAATCCCCCTCATGGAGCACGTAGTAGGCAGACTTGTACCGGAAACGCCTCTGGTCCGGAACCTCCTCCGGAAATTTCCCTGTTGCAAGGAAGGTAACGAAGGGATCCTTCCAAGAGGGCCGCTGCTCAACTTCCATGAGTTCCCCCTCTTCTCCACTCCTTCCCCTGGCCCCTCCGGCCGCTTCATCTCTTCATCCATCTTTTCGGCCTCCGCCATCCAAGAGATGGTGTTAACGGCAGTCACATAGCACTGCCTTGCCACCTTTGCATCTCCCCGGATTCGGATCTGGACTCCTCCACTATGGAACTTCAAGCACTGGTGGTATGATGAGGGCACACATCAGAAGGCACTGATGAGGGGGCGTCCGAATATGGCGTTGTAGCTGCTCGGAGCGTCAACAATGACGAACCGACAGTTCCTTGGGACCCCTCCTAACGTCACCTGGAGGCCGACACCTCCCTCAACCTCCTTCCTTTCTCCTGAGAAACCGAACAGCGGCCCATCAGAGGCCTGCACCCTCTCCTTCTCCACCTCCATCGCATCGAAAGCCTTCTTGAAGATAACATTCACTGAGCTCCCATTGTCCACCAGGATCCGGGAGACCGTGAAGTTTTCTATTGCTGTATGGATCACCAGGGTGTCGCAGAACGGGTCCTCATAATCAGGCATATCTTCCGAGGAGAAGGTGAGCTTCTCTGAGGGGGTGGGGTCTGGGAAGTTGACGCGACGTCTCTCCGGAACATCACCTGGAAGCTCCTCTTGCGAGAGGCCTCTATCCCAACCCCACCATGAATCACCCCAATTCCCCCTAGCTCCTGCATCCGCCCTGTCTTCGCACCGGTCATCCTCCCCCTCCGGGAAGACTTCTTCGATCCTCATTGGCTGTTGCCGTGGCTAACCCCTTTCCCTCATCTCCAAGAATTCTGGGCAGGTGGCCGTCGCGTGACCTTCTTCTTGATGAAAGTCACAAAAGGGAAACGCCACCCTGCCCCCTCTTCCTGCTCTTCCCCTTCCTCCTATGGCTCCTCTTCCTCCTCTTCCTCGGCCTACTGCCATAGCTTGCTCCCTTGGGGGTGAGGGGGTCTGGGTCCTTGCCTCCACCACGGATTGATTCCCCCCGCCTCTCTTCCTTGGTACCCCCCTTCCTGACCTCTCGCTGGCCCTTCCTGGTGCCTCCAGCCCAACCTGTTGTTGGGCTCTTGATACCTACAATTCCGAGGCGGTCTTTCGAACCCCTGACCCCTGGGTTCTTCTCGCCTTCTTCCTTCTTGCTGCCTCACCTCAGGCTCGCTCATCTTTGCCAACCTCTTGTAGAATTCTGGGTTGGCCGCCTCCCCTTCTATCTCCTCCGCTGCTCGCTCCATCAACTCCTCAAAGGAGAGAGGAGCCCTTCTCTTCAGGTCCATCTTGAAGAACCCATCTCGCAACCCCACGATGAATGTCATCTTGAGGGCGAACCTCGGCACCTCCTGCACGAGGTGTATCTCCTGTTGGAACCTGTCCACATAGTGTGCCAGTGATTCCCCCTCCCTTTGCCTGATCTTGAAGAGAGCCTCCGCATCCTTCTTTCTCTTCTTCGACGTCGAGAAGTGCAGTCGGAAGCTCCGGCGCAGATCGTCGAATGCGTAGATGGAACCTACAGGGAGCTGGTGGAACCAGTCCCTAGCTTTCTCCTTCAAAGTGGTCGCGAAGAGTCGGCACTGAAAGGCATCCGACATGGTCAGAATTGAAACCATGTCCTCAAACCATTGCAGGTGCACGACTGGGTCGTCCTTGTCGGTATAGTAGGACATCTCCGGCCCTCGAAACCCCTCCGGCACTGGGGCCGAGAGAATCATCTTGCAAAAAGGGCTCCCTTCCCCTACTCGGCGAGTGGTCCTCTCGCGCGGAGCCAACTCGCAGACCTCTGCACTCGCCGGGCATCTGAACCACTGCCGCCCGGGGAGATCTCACGCGCTTCCTTCTGCTGGCACTTCCTTCCCAAGTCGCTGCCCCAGAGCATTCTCGCCGATCTGCTGGGGCGGAACCACGGGGACTGCCGGCGTCTCGCACTCGCTTCTCCCTGCGAGAACCGTCTGTAGGACTTATCGCTTGAACTTTTTGAACATCTCCAGCCACTCCCCTGTCGCTGGTGGCTGCGAGTGGCCCGAGTCAGAACTGTTTCCCCCATCTCCTGTCATCCAACCTAGCTTGAGATTTTCCTTCACCGGCTACGGTCCACGCTCACCGCACCAAAAATATTGAAACCGGCAACCGGTCTCCTGAGTTCAGACCCACTGGGGGGTGTATCCGACGCTTACTTCTCCCTCACTAAACTCTCTGACTGGTGGATGAGAAAATCGGAATAGACCCAAGGCTGCAGCGAGGAGGTCCCGCCACACACCCGGAAGTTCTTAGAGAGCTTCCCCTCCCAAACCAAAGCTCAGTCGGGCACCTTGGAGGGCACTAGCAGCCAACCAAGACTAGCCTAGAGGAGAGGACTCTCAAAAAATCCGATCTCCCCCAAGGTGCCCTTAAGGGTCTATTTATAGATTTTCTAGGCTGGTCTGCAAATAGCATGAATCCGCCTTTTAATTTTACTAACCGCACCCCAGATTGGTCTGCTAATAGCCCAACTCCGCTGTTCTGAAGGGCTATTTGCAGCCCATAAGGGGCATCATGGTCATTTCCTCCTTAAAGCCCTTGGGGACGAGTGGTCCATGAGGGCACCACTCGCCGAACTCTCGCTTGACTGGGCGAATGCCCACACCTCTGGGCGAGTGGTCCGCAAGGGTGCCACTCGCCGATTTCTCCTTCCTGCCCACGGCTCGCCCCTATTTACCCGGGGGTCTTTCCACCTGTCTCAGCCTGGGCGAATGGTCTGGCTGACCTGGATCTCGCCAGTGGTCTTGAGGGACCCACTCGGCGGATACGGGTTGTACAAGCACGTTCGTCGAATGGTTCGTCGAACGGTTCGTCGAACGGCTAGCGTAGCGCATTCGTCGAATGGCCAGTGCGTTCGACGTGTAAGAACCCAAATCAAAAAATCAGAATTCTGGAATCCAGAGCTGTCGCCGGCGACAGTGGCTGTCGCCCAGCGATAGCGTTCTGTTGAGAAGGTTCTGTCGTGAGCTGTCGGACGGCGTTGACTGGTCAATGTCGGTTCATTATCGTTGTCGCCAGGGCGACAGCTCAAAGTTATACTTTGCATCTGAAATCGTGCCCATTGATTGCACTTTGACTTTGGGGGCTGGTTTTGGCTTGAGTGGCTCAGTGGATGCATAGGGTGGCCGAAATCCTCCTTCCTTCCTTATTTCCTTAAGGATTTTAATTTGGAGAGAGAGAGGAGCTTGGAGAAGAAGAAGCCAATAATTAACCCTAGCTTGGAGCTTGGGTTTGGTGGAGCTACACTCATCCGATCCCCTCGAAGTTGGTGGCTACGCGTAGAGGAGGGCAAGGCGCTCCTTTCCATCCGTGCCGAAAGTCAATCCATGGGCTCGAAGCGGCGTTTAAGGGTAACGATCTTTTCTACCCTCTTTTTGACATGTCTTAGTCCATTCCCTTGCATCGTGGAGGCCCCTACCCAAAAGGGTGAGGTCGTGGCCCCCTACGGGTCGATTTGTGTTATCCCCGTCAAAGCTTGCATCCATATAGAGTCCATGCGTGAAATGGACGTAGGCGCGCTGTGTGAAGCCCATCCGAGACGATGCGTCCGGATTGGTGATACTTTGTGGTATTGTGCATGCCGGGGGAAAAACTCCATGTGTTATACTGCTTCGTAGGACTAGAGGGTGCTACTGCATACGCAGCAACGCCCGGGGGTGTGCCCCGGGGAGCACCCGAAGTTAAAAAGCAGAAGTGGAGTTCTGTCCAGCTGTCGCTGGCGACAGTGACTGTCGCCAGGCGACAGCTCCCCAGAATTGGGTTCTGGTGAATTTGGGTGTTCTGAGGTAGTGGGAGTGCTACTGCATGTGCAACAATGCCTGGGGGTGTTCCCCGGGAAGCACCCATAGCTAGAAGCCAAATTAGGGTTTCGTGCACTGTCGCTGGCGATAGTGAATGTCGCCAGGCGACAGCTTCCCAGACTGAGTTCTTGTGATGTTGTTGTGCCCACCTGTTGAGGGGACCTGAGGCCGGTGTACCCGACCTGTGGGGGTGTCCTGGTGGATGACTTAGCGGCCTGTGGAGCCGGCTAATTGAGAATACCTGGGCTGAGGGGACGCCATACCCGCTCTTCGTGTTGTACAATGAGAGCTGTGAACAACGGGCATTTGGCAAACCTGAATCCGCACCATTGCAGCACCTGATTAGTAAGTCTCGGACAGCATGACGGGAGGCAATGGGACAGATTCTTCGGACTACGATATGTTCACAATTAAAGCACGGGGGAGCCCTGGTATTCGGGCCGCCGACTTTAGCCTCGATGGGCAAAGCCATCTAGAGTGGATGGTGGTGGAAGGCGTAGTACACCAAAGAGTGCCTGAGTGCACGAGACGTGGAGGCCATTCCCACGTCTGTGATGTTGCATATGTATGAACTGTTGTGGACTTTGCTAGTCGCACTCTTATATATATATATATGCTGCTGAGACTGTTTTGCAGGGACGGTTAGAACTGCCACCCCCTCGAAGGGGTGGGGTCGTTATATTTTGGTCAGCTTTAGCTGACCGTTGCCCTGTTTTGCCACCATTTTTGGTGGACTTGTTGTACAAGTGCTGGACCGAGCGGGAACATGGCGGGCTGAAGCCCCTGCGCCGCTGCGGCCCTTGAAGGCCTTTTGATGTTCCTTCTATTTTTCATGTATGGCCGGCCTGCGCGCCGATGTTGGTAAACTGTAAGGCCGTCGTGCCTCTTTTGTGTTGTAAAACATTTTATTCCAAGTTAATAGAAGTGGACATACCCGAGTTCGGGTCTTGTGGTTTATAATTCTATCTCTCTCTCTTTTACTTCCGCATAGAATGCTCTGAGTTAGGCTTCGTGGTATAGTGTCGTTGCATATTCAATTAAGTGACGTTCCCGTTTGTTTTGTAGTATATGGCGTGGGGCCCCGGCCGGACCTTCTGCTATATGCTTCTTAACGGATGGGGGTGTTACAAATTGGTATCAGCTTCTAGGGTTCCGTATCCTTCTAAGGAATTCGTGGACGAATTCTTGTAAGGGGTGGTGAGCACGTGTGTGCGCTACCGTTGAGACGTAAAATAAACCCAAAAATGTGCACTTAGGAATAAAATGTAACAACAAACCAACAATAATTGCATGATTTTGGAACCTGAGTGTTCCTTTTATTGTTAGTTGCGACTGTGCTATCGCCTAACTGTGTGTTGCACTTGTGTAGGGCACTCGAAGTGCAGCGGGACCGTCGCGTCCCCGTGATGTGAATGAGAGTAGCGGGTCTGCTGAGGCCCCTACAACTCCGTCTGCTGAGTTGGTTCGGCTAGTTACAGAAGCCGTTCTAGCTGCGTTGAATGGCCAGCCTGGAAGGCAGGGTCAACAGCTGGTGCAGGAAGTGGCCCCAGAGCCACTAAGAGTGGAGCAAGTCCCCGTGAGGCGTGCTCCTAAGCAACAACTGAAGCACTTTCTGGGATTTCGACCTCCTCCGTTTACCGGGGTTGAATCCCCAGCTGAGGCCGAAGACTGGTTGTTGCATGTGGAGCGAATTTTGACAGCGACACAGTCGGAGGAAGCGCAGAAGGTGACCTTTGCTTCTTACTTGCTGGAAAAGGAAGCCAAGCGGTGGTGGGATGAGGTAGAGAGGCGCCAGTTTGCGGGAAGGCGACTGGTTGATGTGCCGATGAAAGAGTTCTCGAAAATCTTCCTGGCAAGGTATATGCCTCAGTCGCAGCAGATTGCGATGGAGAACCAGTTCTTGGCTCTAACGCAGGGTGGTAGACTGGTTGATGACTACCTGCATGAGTTCACCCACCTCGGGCGTTATGCTGGAACTTCTTTCGATGATGAGGAGAGAGGGTGAACAGGTTCTATGGGGGTTTGCGTACTGAGTTGCGGCACCTTCTGACAGGGCCGTTGGCGCAGGGTTTCACGACCCTCGTGGGTTCAGCCCGAGCACTTGAGCAGGACATGCTCAGGGAGAAGGGCAAGGTGGCTGTGGTCGAGGCAGTGCTGGAGGGCAAAGCGCCGAGTGCGACGAAGTTGTGGAGGTTGAGTCGCTGGAAGAAGGCTCGAGTATCTGGTGTTGGGTTTTTCTAGAACCATACATCACATGTAGGCGCAGCGGAAATAAAGAGAAACAACCCAAAAGACTTTGATCGGGCCATGAATATTGAATCAAGAAGTTAATAAAATCCTAGGCAAAAATTACCTTAGTGGAGTTGGATCAAATCCAACCAAGATGCTCCAAGAAGAAGAGTCCTGTTGGCGGCAAGGAGAGTTCTCACGTAGAATTATGTCTACGTCTCTACAGCAGTCCACACGAGCTGGGAGAACACCAAGTCACATCGCACGCAACTCGGAAGGATGAGCAGCTGCACCTTGCACTTCCACGGATTGCTAGATCCGCTTCAGGAAGAACAATACCGGCGACAATCTACGGAGAGGAGGTCGGCGGAGGCGAACGAGCGATGGAACTCCTTCCGTCTAGGGTTCGGGCGAGAGCGGAACCCTTCCGTCTACTGAACCTTTTTTTCTACTAAAGAACCCTAAAAGAAGATCTATTTATACCCAAAGCATAAACAGGCTTCTAGAAGAATCGCTATCCGCAGACCACACAGCAGAATTGGGGTTTCTGTAACAATTCGTCGGGATTCCACGGAACAGCATTCGTCGAATCTTCACGGAACAACCCGACGAATCCGACGCATTCCGACGAATCATATCAGACGGCAACATTTGCCGAGATAAGGACCTCTGTAACAATTCGTCGGGATTCCACGGAATGATCCGACGAATTCCGACGAATCCGATCAGACGACAACATTTGCCGAGTGAAGGGTCTCTGTGACAATTCCTCGAGATTCCACGGAATGATCCGACGAATCCGACGAATCCGACGAATCCGACGAATCATATCCGACGAATCCGACGAATCATATCCGACGAATTCAGACAGCAACAATTGCTGGACTTCCCCATTCTATATGGTGATTGGTAACCTTTACCAACACAGTCAATCTTCCAACTTCTCCACATGCTCTTATGTGCGACCCTGCAGGCTCATATCGCGTTGGTAGTGAGATTACATGTTTGACCACTTCTAGATCACAATGGTAATTCCAACAGTCTCCCACTTGATCTTGAAAGTATCAAACAGAAACCTCACAAACAATGAGCGGCATCTAGCAATGCATCATTGCTCCCCAAGTAATAAGAGTTCATAACTCATAAGCCTTTATGACCAATGTTCCAGCGTTGTCTTTGTCCCTTTGTCCCTTACATCCGGAGAGAACTAGAGGCATGGACCGTGTCACCCTCATAATAACTCAATCCAAGTTTCTTGATCTAGAACGGACTTCCAGAGAATGGTGAGCTCAATATCACATATTGACTCAACCAAGCATGGCCATGCATTTCTCAGTCCAATTCAATCAAGGGGCCCATGGATGCAACTCCTGTTATATAGGAGGACAAATATCATATCTGCTCACACCCAAACACCCAAATGATTCGTAACGTACCCAACGACCACCCTTATCATCAACCTTCTTCAAGGAAGACTTTAGATGACATCAAAGCACGCTCTTCCTCACTCGATGAATGTTGTGACTTCAGGTCAAAGGACCACAACACCATTGTCAAATGAGACCTACTTGTGACACTTTTAAGTAACAATCCACAAAGTAGTCTCAGGTTGGGTCTGTCCAGTACAACTTGTTCACTAACAAGTACCCACGTGATGACTTGATATCACAATATCATGACCTGTGAGAACCGGTCATCAGTCAACACACATGCTAGTCTTAACGTATCATCATCACCCTTAGCTTCTACGATGATACCTCGACCAGGGACCTTTTAAGAATGAAGCTTCGAAATCATAGGCTCTCACATTCAAGTCACGTACTTGATGTCCTATGGAAGCGAACATTCTAAGGGTATTTATCACGAATTTTATTCTATCATATAGAAACAGCATATCGTAATAAAAGAACTTGCCATTAATTGTAAAAAGAAATAATTGGTACACAATTCATCATATGAATAAATAATAAACAGCCAACAGAATATATATTTTACATGCAACCCACAAGACTCCCACTAGAGTTGATCACTCAGGTATCGTATACCCATTGATCTAGTATGACCATCATGCTTTCTCTGCGCGAGAGGCTTTGTCAGTGGATCTGCAATATACTCCTCAGTCGGCACTCTGCAAATGTTCACATCTCCTCGTTCGACAATCTCACGAATAAGATGGAACCGCCGAAGTATGTGCTTGGAGCGCTGATGTGATCTAGGTTCCTTAGATTGTGCAATTGCACCATTGTTATCACAGTAGAGAACTACGGGACCAACAATGCTAGGAACTACATCTAGCTCGCCGATGAATTTCCTAATCCATACAGCCTCCTTCGCTGCATTTGCCGCAGCGATATACTCGGCCTCAGTTGTAGAATCAGCAACTGTCTCTTGCTTGGAACTCTTCCAGCTCACAGCTCCTCCATTCAGGCAAAACACAAACCCTGACTGAGACTTCGAATCATCTCTATCAGTTTGGAAGCTGGCATCCGTGTAACCACTTACAACGAGCTCTTCCTCTCCACCATATACCAAGAATACATCCTTAGTCCTTCTTAAGTACTTCAGGATATTCTTCACGGCTATCCAGTGACATTCACCGGGATCAGACTGATACCTGCTAGTCATGCTCAAAGCAAAAGAGACATCGGGTCGAGTACATAACATTGCATACATGATTGACCCAATTGCCGAAGCATATGGAATCAACTTCATGCGGTCCTTATCTTCACAAGATTTTGGACACTGGTCCTTAGAGAGATTTACACCATGAGACATGGGCAAAAATCCTTTCTTGGACTCAAGCATGTTGAACCGCTTCAACACCCTCTCAATGTACGTACTCTGGGTCAAACCCAGCAACTTCTTCGATCTATCTCTATAGATCTTAATACCGAGTATGTAAGTCGCTTCACCCAAGTCCTTCATAGAAAAGCAGTTCCCTAGGTTGTTCTTAACAACTTTCAGGATAGGTATGTCATTCTCGATCAACAGTATGTCATCTACATACAATATCAGGAAGACAACAATGCTCCCACTGATTCGCTTGTAAACACAGGGTTCATCCTCGTTCTTGACAAAACCAAACTCTTTGATCTTCTCATCAAAACGAAGATTCCAACTTCTAGAGGCCTGTTTCAATCCATAGATGGACCTATTCAGCTTGCATATTTTAGTGGCTTCATTTGGGGATACAAAACCCTCGGGTTGTGTCATGTACACTTCCTCAAGGAGGTTTCCATTTAGGAAAGCCATTTTGACATCCATCTGCCAGATCTCATAGTCATAATACGCAGCAATTGCAAGCAATATCCTAATGGACTTTACCATGGCAACAGGGGAAAAGGTCTCATCATAGTCAACACCATGAATTTGCTTGAAACCCTTAGCCACCAGTCGCCCTTTGAATGTCTGTACATTCCCATCCATGTCGGTCTTCTTCTTGAAGACCCACTTGCACCCTATTGGTCGTACCCCTTCAGGTGGTTCCACCAAGTTTCAAACTTGGTTTGTATACATGGAGTCCATTTCGGATTTCATAGCCTCAAGCCATTTGTCGGAGTCCGGTCCATTCATAGCCTCTTGGTAGGTCGCTGGTTCATCACCATGATCCATAAGCAACACATTACCTATTTGAGACATGAGAAATCCATATCTCTCAGGCTCAAATCTTGGTCTACCAGATCTACGTAGGACCTGTGTTTCTTGAGCAGGTTCTCCAGCTACAACATCTTGTAGTCCTGGCTCAGAATCCAACTCTGGTTCATTCACTACTTGTGGTTCTTGAACTTCTTCAAGTTCTACCTTTTGCGTCTTTCTTGATAAGAACTCTTTCTCCAAGAAGACACCCGTCCTTGCGACAAACACTTTGCCCTCAGACGGTGGGTAAAAGTTGTAACGACCCAGCTTTGGCGTTCGAGCGGGACCCAGTCCACGATCTGTCCTCAGCTGGCATCGCTACTGGGCTGCAGCCCAAGCACCCCAACCCTTCTCCGCCCACTGGCGGGTTGTTGGTGGCCACAGCCTCCCTTTTGATTAGCTAAACTCGATAGTCAAGCATGCACCACAGGGACTTCCCAGGAGGTCACCCATCCCAGTACTACTCCAACCCGAGCACGCTTAACTATGGAGTTCTTTCACTTCTCACCATAGTTAAGCGTGCTCGGGTTGGAGTAGTACTGGGATGGGTGACCTCCTGGGAAGTCCCCGTGGTGCATGCTTGACTATCGAGTTTAGCTCATCAAAAGGGAGGCTGTGGCCACCAACAACCCGCCAGTGGGCGGAGAAGGGTTGGGGTGCTTGGGCTGCAGCCCGGTAGCGATGCCAGCTGAGGACAGATCATGGACTGGGTCCCGCTCGAACGCCAAAGCTGGGTCGTTACAATAAAAAGTGCAGCCCAAGCACCCCAACCCTTCTCCGCCTACTGGCGGGTTGTTGGTGGCCACAGCCTCCCTTTTGATGAGCTAAACTCGATAGTCAAGCATGCACCACGGGGACTTCCCAGGAGGTCACCCATCCCAGTACTACTCCAACCCGAGCACGCTTAACTATGGAGTTCTTTCAACTCTCATCACCAATTGACCTGCACTTTTTATGTAATGACCCAGCTTTGGCGTTCGAGCGGGACCCAGTCCACGATCTGTCCTTAGCTGGCATCGCTACCGGGCTGCAGCCCAAGCACCCCAACCCTTCTCCGCCCACTAGCGGGTTGTTGGTGGCCACAGCCTCCCTTTTGATGAGCTAAACTCGATAGTCAAGCATGCACCACGGGGACTTCCCAGGAGGTCACCCATCCCAGTACTACTCCAACCCGAGCACGCTTAACTATGGTGCAGGTCAATTGGTGATAAGAAGTGAAAGAACTCCATAGTTAAGCGTGCTCGGGTTGGAGTAGTACTGGGATGGGTGACCTCCTGGGAAGTCCCCGTGGTGCATGCTTGACTATCGAGTTTAGCTCATCAAAAGGGAGGCTGTGGCCACCAACAACCCGCTAGTGGGCGGAGAAGGGTTGGGGTGCTTGGGCTGCAGCCCGGTAGAGATGCCAGCTGAGGACAGATCGTGGACTGGGTCCCGCTCGAACGCCAAAGCTGGGTCGTTACAAAAGTAACATCCTTTCGTTTCCTTAGGATATCCCACCAGATAACACTTATCTGATTTGGGTTCCAGCTTGTCAGGCATTTGACGTCGTACGTATGCATCACAGCCCCAAATTTTAATGAATGACATACTAGGGCGCTTCCCAGTCCATATCTCATATGGTGTCTTTAAAACCGTTTTCATCAGAGCGCGATTCAGTGTCATTGCAGCAGTCTCTAAAGCAAAACCCCAACAGGAAACAGGCAAGTCTGCATGACTCATCATCGACCATACCATGTCTAACAGAGTACGATTTCTCCTCTCAGACACACCATTATGCTGCGGTGTCCTAGGTGGAGTGAGCTGTGATACAATACCACACTCTTTCAGATGATCACGGAACTCATGACTCAGGTATTGGCCACCTCGATCAGATCGGAGTGCTTTAACCTTTTTACCCAATTGGTTCTCCACTTCATTCTTAAACTCTTTGAACTTTTTAAAAGTTTCGGATTTGCACTTCATAAGATACACGTGTCCGTATCTACTGAAATCATCAGTAAATGTAACGAAGTAGAAATACCCACCTCTAGCCATAGAACTCATGGGCCCGCATACATCACTATGTACAACACCCAAGAGATCCTCAGCCCTCTCAGTATAACCAGTGAAAGGGGCTTTAGTCATCTTGCCTAATAAACAAGACTCGCATCGCTCAAATGATTCATAATCAAATGAGTCCAATAGTCCATCTTTATGGAGCTTGGATATGCGCTTCTCGTTTATATGGCCCAAACGACAATGCCAGAGATATGTAGGATTTGAGTCATTTGTTCTTAGTCTTTTATTATTATCTACATTATAGATCGGATGGTTCAGGTTCAAAACATAAAGACCATTAAACAATTGAGCTACAACATAACAAACATCATTCTTAAATATAGAACAACAATTGTTCTTAATTATAAAAGAAAATCCAATCATGTCTAAGCATGAAATGGATATAATGTTTCTAGTTATGGCCGGAACATAATAACAATTATTAAGTTCTATTATAAGCCCACTGGGCAAAGAAAGACGGTAAACCCCTACGGCTACAGCAGCAACTCTTGCTCCATTGCCGACGCGCAGGTCCACCTCTCCTTTACTCAGCAATCTCCTCCTTCCTAGTTCCTGCACATTTGTACAAATGTGAGAACCACATCCGGTATCCAATACCCAAGATGAAGGAGCAGAAAGGTTTATCTCTATAACGTAAATATTCGAAGCGGAAGTCATACCTCCCTTCAGTTTCTGCAGACCCTCAATGTACGAAGGAAAATTCCTCCTCCAATGACCAGCCTTGCCACAGTGGTGGCATTTCCCTTCCTTCACGGTGCTCTTCTTTTTCAGTGCAGAAGATTTGGGCTCAAGATGTGACTTAGGTCCCACCTTCGTCTTCTTGAAGCCCTTGGCCTTACCCTTGCCTTTATGTACCATTAATATGGGACTAGCAGGCTTGGCCTTCTTCATATTTATCTCGGCAGTTCGCAACATGCCTAGGAGCTCGGACAGTGTCTTGTCTATTTCATTCATGTTGTAGTTCAAGACGAACTGCTCATAACTATCCGGCAACGATTGCAGGATAAGATCTGTGGCCAACTCTTGACCCAGAGGAAAACCCAGTCTCTCCAGGTTCTCTATATACCCAATCATCTTGAGTACGTGAGTACCAACTGAGTCTCGAGCTCCCATCTTGCACTGAAATAATGCCTTCGTGACATCGAACCTCTCTTGACGAGCTTGCCCTTGAAACATTTTCTTTAGGTGCTCGTCAATCTCCTTGCACCCCATGTTCTCATGTTGCTTCTGAAGCTCAGAGTTCATGGTGGCAAACATAAGGCACTCGACGTCTAAGGCGTCATCGGTATACTTCTTATAAGCATCCTTATCAACACGGGACGAGTTCCCGGTCGGCACCTCGGGGGCTTCTTCTTCCAAGACATAGAGCTTTCGCTCTTGCCTGAGAACAATTCTCAGGTTCCTATACCAGTCCATATAGTTCGTCCCACTAAGCTTGTCCTTCTCAAGTATAGCTCTCAGGGACAAGGTGGAATGTGAACCACTTGCCATGGAATTCTACAAGAATTCATGCAGAATTTAATCAGTACCTTAATTTCAAAATACAATTTATTTTAATTTGGACTTCAATTAAATACTCCCACTATTTTATTCAAATTGATAGCCCTCACTATCAATTCGGAGAGTCCATGCGAGTTACTCTCTTAGTGGACAAGATCCGTATTTCACCAACACCACGAGTCCGCTTTGGCGTTCCTCTCATAATGCGGTTATTTAGGTAGGCAGCGCTTGCCAATTGCATCCTCATGCAACTCTTGTATGGTTGGTGAATAACTCCTTATTCGCATCCATCATATGGTGCATGCCAACCCTATGCCTCTAGGCACTCAACCTTTGAGGTCACCTAGTTAAGTTAGACCCGATGTCGACAGTGGGATATCACAATTATCCGCTCGCACCCTTACCAAGATAGATTAATGCACCTTGCTTTGGCAAGCCCACACTTCATCGATCGAGGCAGGAAGAGTGTCATCCATCGGAAGGCATCCGAACACTTAATATTTGATGAAGGGATTTTAATTTTAATAATAGGTTAACACTTAACCATGATCAACATTTGATCAATGTGCACATCAACAGAAAAACAATTTCTAAAATTCCACATGCATCCCTTATGTGCACAACATAAGACTATCAACCTTTGATAGACGAAAGGGCTAAATCTGGACATTTAGAACTCTTCCAAATCTTCAGATTTACATGCATTGGACAAAGGCAAAGACAACTCGACTTAAAGCAGTAGACAAGCTCGTCTCTCATTGTTGGATTCAAAATCCAAAACAATACAAGGGTTCATTAACCACCTGAGGGACGGTTACTGCTAAGGAGACAACAATTTCTAACAATTAGAAATTACCACGAAATCCTAGACATTCCTGGCGGGGTTCCAAGGGGTCGCGCCCCTGGCGGGGTCTTAGGGGCAGAGCCCCTAACGGGGTCCAAGGGGTAGCTCCCCTGGCGGTCAAGGGGCAGAGCCCTTGCGGGGTCAAGGGGTCAAGGGGCAGAGCCCTTGCAGGGTGCGGGGCAGAGCCCCGACCAAAATTTTGAAATCCCACCACCAGAAACCACACAAAATCACATCAAATGTGATATTCCAAGAAGAAATCTTGACATTTAGAACGCTTCCAAATACCTAGATTTGCACGTACTGGAATAACCTAACTTCTAAAACAACATTCATGACCAGAACCTGGCTCTGATACCACTGTTGGGTTTTTCTAGAACCATACATCACATGTAGGCGCAGCGGAAATAAAGAGAAACAACCCAAAAGACTTTGATCGGGCCATGAATATTGAATCAAGAAGTTAATAAAATCCTAGGCAAAAATTACCTTAGTGGAGTTGGATCAAATCCAACCTAGATGCTCCAAGAAGAAGAGTCCTGTTGGCGGCAAGGAGAGTTCTCACGTAGAATTATGTCTACGTCTCTACAGCAGTCCACACGAGCCGGGAGAACGCCAAGTCACATCGCACGCAACTCGGAAGGATGACCAGTTGCACCTTGCACTTCCACGGATTGCTAGATCCGCTTCAGGAAGAACAATACCAGCGACAATCGACGGAGAGGAGGTCGGCAGAGGCGAACGAGCGACGGAACTCCTTCCGTCTAGGGTTCGGGCGAGAGCGGAACCCTTCCGTCTGCTGAACCTTTTTTTTCTACTAAAGAACCCTAAAAGAAGATCTATTTATACCCAAAGCATAAACAGGCTTCTAGAAGAATCGCTATCCGCAGACCACACAGCAGAATTGGGGTTTCTGTAACAATTCGTCGGGATTCCACGGAACAGCATTCGTCGAGTCTTCACGGAACAACCCGACGAATCCGACGCATTCCGACGAATCATATCAGACGGCAACATTTGCCGAGATAAGGACCTCTGTAACAATTCGTCGGGATTCCACGGAACGATCCGACGAATTCCGACGAATCTGATCAGACGGCAACATTTGCCGAGTGAAGGGTCTCTGTGACAATTCCTCGAGATTCCACGGAATGATCCGACGAATCCGACGAATCCGACGAATCATACAAGTCATATCCGACGAATTCAGACAGCAACAATTGCTGGACTTCCCC
The DNA here is from genome assembly GCA_033032865.1 of Dactylorhiza incarnata. Taxonomy (NCBI): domain Eukaryota; kingdom Viridiplantae; phylum Streptophyta; class Magnoliopsida; order Asparagales; family Orchidaceae; genus Dactylorhiza; species Dactylorhiza incarnata. The sequence continues at coordinate 4,407,753 of JAWHQI010000187.1, read as the reverse complement.
ATTCTATATGGTGATTGGTAACCTTTACCAACACAGTCAATCTTCCAACTTCTCCACATGCTCTTATGTGAGACCCTGTAGGCTCATATCGCGTTGGTAGTGAGATTACATGTTTGACCACTTCTAGATCACAATGGTAATTCCAACATCTGGGCCAGCTCCCTCTGCTTCGGGCGCGTCGTCTGGACGTGGCCCTCTTATTTGTTTCACTTGTGGCAAGCCTGTCCATTTCTCTCGGGAGTGCCGCAGTGGGCTTCCAAGGCCAGAGAAGAAGACTGGGCCAGCTTATTCTGAGAAGGGGAAGGCAGCTGAGTCCACTGCCTCCCGCATGGCTCCCCCGCAGCCCAGAGTCTTTAGTCTTGATCAGCAGGAGGCTATCAAAGTCAAGGACGTCGTGACAGGTACAATTTAAGATACAGTCTTTACTGTTTTATATACCTGTTTTAATGTTCATGCTAACTTTGTTTGGCGGCGTAGGCTATGTAAATATTTTAGGCGTTCCTGCGAGAGCGCTTTTCGATACTGGAGCTTCGCACTCCTTCTTATCGTCGGACTTCGTCCAACGTATTGGTGCGCCGTCGATTGCTTCTGCAGATGGACTGGAGGTCCTACTGCCGAATGGATATTCAATGCGTGTGGAGAGGAGTTGCTGCGTAAAGGTTCTAGTTGGTAGTCGGGAGTATGACCTGAAGGCATCGTTACTCCCCTGGTTGAGTTCGATGTTATCTTCGGTATGGACTGGCTGTCGTAACAGCGTGCATGTATCGATTGCACTACCAAGGAGGTGAGGTTTGGGCAATGTGTCGATCATGAGACGGTCTTTGCGGGCATGCGTGGATCGAGCAAGATGCTGATGTCTGCTCTCCAGGTGTCCAAGGCAGTGCGACAGGGAGCAGAGTTATTCTTTGCTCTTGTGGAGGCTTCAACGCCGAGGCCCAGCCTAGTGGATGTTCCGGTAGTAGCAGAGTTCCCCAATGTGTTCCCGAGCGAGCTCCCCGGTGCTCCACCGCAGCGGGAGATAGATTTCACGATTGAGTTGGTGCCAGGCGCTAAGCCTGTGGCCCGCTCGCTGTATCGTATTGCTCCGAAAGAGTTGGCGGAGTTGAAGCTGCAGTTGCAGGAGCTGCTTGAGCAGGGCTACGTGCGTCCGAGTTCCTCACCTTGGAGTGCACCGGTCCTCTTTGTCAAAAAGAAGGGCGGTAGCCTGCGGCTTTGCATCGATTATTGGGAGCTGAACAAGCTGACCGAGAAGAACAAGTATCCTCTTCCGAGGATAGACGATTTGTTCGACCAGCTCATTGGTTCGACAGTTTACTCGAAGATGGACTTGAAGTCCGGCTATTATCAGGTGCGGATCAGGGAGTGCGACATCCCGGAGACTGCCTTCAGTACAAGGTACGGGTAATATGAGTTCACCGTGATGCCGTTTGGGTTGTCTAATGCGCCTTCGGTGTTTATGGACTTGATGCACCGGACTTTCCGAGAGTACCTCGACCGGTTTGTGGTCGTCTTCCTTGATGACATACTGGTCTACTCTCAGTCCGAGGAGGAGCACGGTGATCACCTGCGAGTAGTCTTGGAGGATCTGAGGAGGAACCAGTTGTATGCCAAGTTCTCGAAGTGCGAGTTCTGGCTTCCTTCCGTGGCGTTCTTAGGCCATGTGGTCAGTGGAGCAGGTGTGGCGGTAGATCCGGTGAAGGTTGCGGCCATCAGGGAGTGGCCTGTCCTTTCTACTGTAGCGGAGGTCCGTAGCTTTCTCGGGCTGGCCAATTATTACAGGCGCTTCGTGGAGAACTTCTCACGGATCGCGCTGCCTCTTACGACGCTAACACGGAAGATGCAGGAGTTCATTTGGACGCCCGCGTGTGCGCAGGCTTTCGAGGAGTTGAAGCGGCGGCTTACAACGGCTCCGATCTTATGTTTGCCTTGCGGCACGGAGGGCTATGAGATCTACACTGACGCTTCTGGGAGCGGCCTTGGCTGCGTTCTGCAGCAGCATGACAAGGTTATAGCGTATGGCTCTCGCCAGCTGAAGGTGCACGAGCGGAACTATCCGGTCCACGACTTGGAGTTGGCGGCCGTGATATTTGCCCTGAAGCTTTGGCGACATTATGTGTATGGCTTGAAGATCGACATCTTCACGGACCATAAGAGCCTGAAGTACCTTCTGACGCAGAAAGGGCTGAATATGCGGCAGCAGAGGTGGATGGAGTTCCTGGGGGACTTCACCTTCGAGATCCACTACACTCCCGGGAAGGGGAATGTTGTTGCTGATGCACTCAGTCGCAGGGCTCCAGCGCAGGCCAACTGGATTCAGATGCATGATGAGCACCTGATACGTGACCTGGAGGCCTTGGGTATTTCTTGCGTAGAGAAGAGGAGCAGTGTCGGTGCCTGTTTGAGTTGGACTGAGGTGCAGTACGACCTCGCAGATAGAGTCCGCCAGGCTTTTGAACTCGATCCGAGTTTAAAGCGCTACGCGGAGGATGCTGGTGGTGGGCCGGATGCCCAGTTTCAGGTGCGTGATGGGTTGCTGTGGAGAGGTGACCGTTTGTGCGTCCCCAAGGTGGGTGAGCTGCGCGATGAGTTGATGTACGAGGCACATCGTACCAGGTATTCAGTTCATCTGGGGAGCACGAAGATGTTTAAGGACATGAAGGTCCTTTTCTGGTGGCCGGGTATGAAGAGGGACATCGCTCACTACGTGGCCAAGTGCCACACTTGTGCACTAGTGAAGGCGGAATGTCAGAAGGCCGGTGGCTTTTTGCAGTCATTGCCTATTCCGGAGTGGAAGTTTGATGACATTTCCATGGATTTCGTGCATGGGCTGCCGAGATCGCAGTGCGGGAACGATGCCATCTGGGTAGTTGTAGACCGGCTGACAAAGGTGGCGCACTTTATCCCCAACCGGAGGGATGACTCGGTGGAGAAATTGGCGAAGTTGTATGTTGATACTATAGTGCGACTGCACGGTGTGCCCCGTAGCATCGTCAGTGATCGTGATGGACGCTTTACTTCGAGCGACTGGAGGCTAGTCAACCGTCTTTTGGGTACGAAGCTGCAGTTTAGCACGACATTTCATCCTCAGACGGATGGCCAAACTGAGCGTAACCAACAGGACGATGGAGGACATGCTCCGGATGTGCGTCCTGGATTTTGGCAAGGGGTGGGAAGAACACCTCTTTCTTGTTGAGTTCGCGTACAACAACAGCTATCAGGCGAGTATTCAGATGGCGCCTTTCGAGGCCCTCTATGGCAGGAAGTGCCGCACTCCCTTAGCTTGGGCGGAAACGGGCGAGACGAAGCTCTTCAAGAGGAAAGACGTCGAAGAGGCGACTTCGACGGTGCGTTTGATCCGGGAGAGGCTTTTGGTTGCGCAGGATAGGCAGGCGAAGTACTATAATGTGAAGCACCGCGACGTCCAGTTCGCCGTTGGCGATTGGGTTTACTTGAAGATCAGGCCATTCAAGGGCGTGTCCAGGATTCGACGCTTGAAAAAGCTGAGTCTGAGATACCTTGGACCATTTGAGATCATCGAGCGCGTCGGCGAGGCGGCTTATAGGCTTGCGCTATCGGCGGAACTGAGCGGGCTACACGATGTATTCCACATCTCCGTGTTGCGGAAGGCAGTGCAGGAGCCTACGCAGGTGGTCGCGGCGAATCAGGTGCCCGTGGATAGTGGGCTTAAGACGGCGGTCAGGCCCGTTAGCATCGAGGATGCTGAGGTGCGTCAGTTCCGGAACAGGGCGATCCATATGGTAAAGGTCCGTTGGGACAACTGCGGTCGCGAGGAGCTCTCATGGGAGCGTGAGCAGACCATGATGGAGGAGTTCCCCGAGCTGTTTCGGTGACGTTTATCTTTTTTTCCCCTTTGTGTAAAGACATTTTTGGATATGTATATATATATATGCGTGTTTTTACAAATTTCGGGTGGAAATTTTTTATATGGAGGGGAGGGTTGTAAAACCCCAAATCAGAAAATCAGAATTCTGGAATCCAGAGCTGTCGCCGGCGACAGTGGTTGTCGCCCGGCGATAGCGTTCTGTTGAGAAGGTTCTGTCGTGAGCTGTCGGACGGCGTTGACTGGTCAATGTCGGTTCATTATCGCTGTCGCCAGGGCGACAGCGGCTGTCGCCGGGCGACAGCTCAAAGTTATACTTTGCATCCGAAATCGTGCCCATTGATTGCACTTTGACTTTGGGGGCTGGTTTTGGCTTGAGTGGCTCAGTGGATGCATAGGGTGGCCAAAATCCTCCTTCCTTCCTTATTTCCTTAAGGATTTTAATTTGGAGAGAGAGAGGAGCTTGGAGAAGAAGAAGCCAATAGTAAACCCTAGCTTGGAGCTTGGGTTTGGTGGAGCTACACTCATCCGATCCCCTCGAAGTTGGTGGCTACGCGTAGAGGAGGGCAAGGCGCTCCTTTCCATCCGTGCCGAAAGTCAAGCCATGGGCTCGAAGCGGCGTTTAAGGGTAACGATCTTTTCTACCCTCTTTTGGACATGTCTTAGTCCATTCCCTTGCATCGTGGAGGCCACTACCCAAAAGGGTGAGGTCGTGGCCCCCGATGGGTTGATTCGTGCTATCTCCATCAAAGCTTGCATCCATATAGAGTCCATGCGTGAAATGGACGTAGGCGCGCTGTGTGAAGCCCATCCGAGACGATGCGTCCGGATTGGTGATACTTTGTGGTATTGTGAGTGCCGGGGGAAAAACTCTGTGTGTTATACTGCTTCGTAGGACTAGAGGGTGCTACTGCATACGCAGCAACGCCCGGGGGTGTGCCCCGGGGAGCACCCGAAGTTAAAAAGCAGAAGTGGAGTTCTGTCCAGCTGTCGCTGGCGACAGTGACTGTCGCCAGGCGACAGCTCCCCAGAATTGGGTTCTGGTGAATTTGGGTGTTCTGAGGCAGTGGGAGTGCTACTGCATGTGCAACAATGCCTGGGGGTGTGCCCCGGGAAGCACCCACGGCTAGAAGCCAAATTAGGGTTTCGTGCACTGTCGCTGGCGACAGTGAATGTCGCCAGGCGACAGCTTCCCAGACTGAATTCTGGTGATGTTGTTGTGCCCACCTGTTGAGGGGAACTGAGGCTGGTGTACCCGACCTGTGGGGGTGTCCTGGTGGATGACTTAGCGGCCCGTGGAGCCAGCTAATTGAGAATACCTGGGCTGAGGCGACGCCATACCCGCTCTTCGTGTTGTACAACGAGAGCTGTGAACAACGGGCATTTGGCGAACCTAAATCCGCACCTTTGTAGCACCTGATTAGTAAGTCTCGGACAGCATGTCGGGAGGCAATGGGACAGAGTCTTCGGACTACGATATGTTCACAATTAAAGCACGGAGGAGCCCTGGTATTTGGGCCGCCGACTTTAGCCTCGAAGGGCAAAGCCATCTAGAGTGGATGGTGGTGGAAGGCGCAGTACACCAAAGAGTGCCTGAGTGCACGAGACGTGGAGGCCATTCCCACGTCTGTGATGTTGCATATGTATGAACTGTTGTGGACTTTGCTAGTCGCACTCTTATATAGATATATGTTGTTGAGACTGTTTTGCAGGGACGGTTAGAACTGCCACCCCCTCGAAGGGGTGGGGTCGTTATATTTTGGTCAGCTTTAGCTGACCGTTGCCCTGTTTGCCACCGTTTTGGTGGACTTGTTGTACAGGTGCTGGACCGAGCGGGAACATGGCGGGCTGAAGCCCCTGCGCCGCTGCGGCCCTTGAAGGCCTTTTGATGTTCCTTCTATTTTTCATGTATGGCCGGTCTGCGCGCCGATGTTGGTAAACTGTAAGGTCGTCGTGCCTCTTTTGTGTTGTAAAATATTTTATTCCAAGTTAATAGAAGTGGACATACCCGAGTTCGGGTCTTGTGGTTTATAATTCTGTCTCTCTCTCTTTTACTTCCGCATAGAATGCTCTGAGTTAGGCTTCGTGGTATAGTGTCGTTGCATATTCAATTAAGTGACGTTCCCGTTTGTTTTGTAGTATATGGCGTGGGGCCCCGGCCGGACCTTCTGCTATATGCTTCTTAACGGATGGGGGTGTTACACGACGAACGCTAGCCAGTTCGTCGAACGCAGTGTTCGACCTATTTATCTTCGCCAGACGCTTCTCTTTGATTGCTGGAGGTATAAAAGAATACGATTCTTTTAACCTAAGTGCTCAATCTATTTTTGGCAATCTGAGAGCGAGAGAGAGCGACGGAAGAGTTCCGCAAGGCTCCGACGGAAGTGTTCCGACTGGTCGATCCCGCCACCGCCGCCGCCTCTCTCTGTCGTCGGACCTAGCAGTCTGTGGGAGACGTAAAGAGCGGTTCTTCTCCGACCTAGATCTTGTGCGACAAGAGGCTAGGGTTCTCCAACACTCGTGTGGATTTCCCGTAGAGGCGCAGATTTATTTCAGCGCTTGGAACTCAAGTTTTGTTCTCGGGATCTGCCATTGGAGCATCTCGGTTGAGTATAGACTCAACCCCCTTCAGGTATAATTTCTGCAATGTGTTGTGGTTGTTGCTTTAATTTCTTGAATCAATGAAATCGCAAGTTCCTTATAACTATTTTGGGTTGTTCTAGTTATTTTATTCCGATGTGCATATATGATATGTTGTATTACCATTTCTGAAATGGTATCAAGAAAACCCAACAATATTCGCTAAACTTCATCTTTGCTAGTAATCATATCACTTCACAATTCTTTTAACATGTGCTTTGCCAAACGCACCCCAAATCTATACTTACGTATTGACCCCATGGTAAGATGCTCCACAATTCAATCCCTTATTTTTCATTGTTGATTCAAGGGTATTGGGTCCTTGTATGTTGGTCTAATGAGTCTAAATCACTAAAGACACTTTTGGCTATTCGCAGACCAACTTATTTTTCATTGTTAGATTCTAAGTATAATATAAGACCCTCATGAAGTATAATATAAGACCCTCAGGGTGGAAGAGAAAGCTGCAAGTCTTATCCATCTTCCAAACACCCCTAATGAAGTCTTTGATGACTCCTTGCTTGAAGGAGCTCTCAGAAGGAAGAAAGATCAGAAGGGATCAGAAATCCCTAGCTCTTCAGCCCACACGCATCAAGAAGAGTCCTCTGACCCCATTTTAGATTAAATGAGACTATTATTAGGCGAGGATAGGAGGCATTTTGAGAAATATGTGGATAAAGCCATGGAGAAGGTCAAAGCAAAAATGTATGTCAAGCTTGATGTCGTCATGGAAAATATGGACCATATCAACTCTTAGATAACTAGTTGGTTCATAAAGGCGGTTGTTGCAGTTGATAACAATTACAAAGCACTCAAGTCTCTTGATGACAAACTGGAAAATACCCATCATGAACATCAGAAGATAGTGGATGAACTTGAAAGTGCCATTAGTATTCTAACTGAGAAAATCACTGCCAGCAAAAAGGAAACCTTAGAGAAATTTGTGGATGATCATGACTTTGCCATTCAATTTTTTTCTAACAAGTTGGAACAGTGCAAAGATGAGATTATGAAGAACACCTTTGAAGAAGTCAGAAAGGGGGAGAGTGTCACAAGTGAAAGAGCATTCTGGTTGCTTAATGAGCTGAATCAGCCCAGCACTTATTATCAGTCCCCAGAGCAGTACTATGATGTTGATGAAGAAGTTCAGATAGTGGAAGAGCTAGAGCCCAGGCCAAGGACAGGTGCTAAGAGAAAATTATGTTTTGGCACAAGTATTCTCTCTGGAAGCTCTCTCAGATCTCTGGAATAAAGGTTTCAATAATCCCCCAAGAGCAAAACGAAATCGGATCTTTAAATAACCACGGGAGCTAACGCGTGGCGTTAAGAGTTAACGTTGGCGTTAGTGAACGTGCACTGTCGTGGATGAAACCGCGCAACCGTCAAGATCGTGGCAGTTTGTGGATTCAACGCCGGTGCTAAGAGTCAACGATGGCGTTGAGTTTCGTTCTCCTTCAAAGTTCGTCGAACTGCATCAAATCTGTCGAACGCAAGTTCATTTCGTCGAGCGCAGGTTCAGTTCGTCGAACGGAATCTCCTTTCGTCGAACGCCTTCAGAGTTCGTCGAACGCAGTTTCTTCAGGCGCAATTTCGTCGAACGGCTAGCGCTCAGCGTTAAGACCTAACGCCTGGCGTTGTCTCTGGCTTCTCAACGGATTCGTTCTCAACGGCATTTCTTCTCGACGGATTCCTTCTCAACGAAAGTTAACGCGGGGCGTTAACAACTAACGTGGGGCGTTAGCTCTCTTTCCAGAGAGTCGTCTCCAATATGTTTTCTACCTGTGGAGTATTGCACTTATAGTTCATGCACACTCTAAATACACGACAAGCAAGATCAAATACAATTTGGGATTTGTTATTCTCAAACAAAGGGATGTGACACACATGTCCAACAAGGCCAACACCATTAGAGATGGGGCATCCACAACCCTATGGCACGGGACACTGAGTCACATTAGCCAGAAGGGTCTGGGATGTCTCTCCCGAAAGAGGATGATCTCTGATCTATCTGTGGATCAATTAGAGAGATGCGGCCATTGCATGGCTAGGAAGCAGAATAGAGTATCATTCCAGCGCCACACTTCCACCAGAAGATTCGAGCCACTAGAGCTCGTACATACTGATGTCTGTACACCACTGAAGGTCCAGACAAGAGGAGGAGCGTCCTACTTTATGACGTTCATTGATGAATTTTCGAGGAAGCTTTGGGTCTACGCTATCAAGACCAAAGATGAGGTCCTCGACACTTTCAGAGATTCCACGCCGAGGTGGAAATACAATCTGGGAAGAAACTAAAGTGCATCAGGTCCGACAACGTGGGAGAGTATATTGGTCCCTTTGATGAATACTGCAAAGAGCAAGGGATCAGACATGAAAAGACTCTGCCTAAGACGCCGCAGCTGAATGGTGTAGCTGAAAGAATAAACAGGACCTTGATGGAGAGGGTGAGGTGCATGCTATCTGAGTTAAAACTACCTGTCATGTTTTGGGGTGAGGCTATATATACAGCTGCACACGTCATCAACCTATCTCTCAGTTATGCATTACAGGAGGATGTTCCTGATAGGGTCTGGTACGAGGAGAACCCTTCATATAGTCACTTGAGGGTCTTTGGGTTCAAAGCCTTTTTGCACGTCCCTCGGGATGAAAGGTCGAAGTTGGATTCCAAGACCCATTAGTGCATATTTTTGGGATATGGACACAGCGGAGTTTGGTTATAGGTTCTTTGATCCAGTTGAAAAGAAATTTGTACGCAGTCGCGACACTATATTTTGTGACGATCAAACCATGGTTGATCCTGAGAAGATTGAGAAGGCTAACTCTCGCACTGATGCAGAGTCTCCTATGACTGGAGGTGATGATACTGAGGAGGCCGCAGAGCCTAATCCAGTGCAGGGCGCTGAGCCATTTCCAGGCCATGAGGACACTACTGATGGAGAGCCTATAGAGGACATCAATGATGATGTGCCAATACCAGCAACTGAGCTTGCTCCACATAGGTCTAATCGAGTCAGACACCCATCTTCGAGATACTCTGCTACTGAGTATATTTTGTTGACTGATGCGGGGGAGCCTGAGTGTTTTGATGAAGCCGTGCAGAGCTCGGAGAAGAAAGAGTGGATGGTTGCTATGTAGGGGGAGATGCTGTCTCTGCATGAGAACCATACTTATGAGCTGGTACGATTGTCAAATGGCAAGAAGGCTCTGAAGAATCGGTGGATTTTCAGAGTAAAGCTGGGAGACCCCTCGACACCACTAAGATACAAGGCAAGGTTAGTGGTGAAGGGTTTCAGTCAAAAACAGGGAGTTGATTTTGATGAGATCTTCTCTCCTGTTGTGAAGATGTCATCCATCCGGGTTGTTCTTGGCTTTGCAGCAAGACTAGACTTGGAGATTGAGCAGATGGATGTCAAGGCCGTCTTTCTGCATGACGATCTTGAATAAGAGTTTTATATGGAGTAGCCCGAAGGTTTCAGGGTGACAGGGAAGGAGAGTCTAGTCTGTCGCCTGGAGAAGAGCTTATATGGCCTGAAGCAGGCCCCGCGACAATGGTACAAGAAGTTCGATGCTTTTATGGGGGAGATTGACTTCAGGAGGGCCACCCCTGATCACTGCGTGTTTGTGAAGCAGTATGCTCCGGAGGATTTCATTATTTTACTCCTTTATGTTGATGACATGTTGATAGTCGGGAGGAGCACTGTGCGCATTGCCAAGCTGAAGCGCCGATTGAGCTCCACATTTGCGATGAAGAACTTGGGAGCTGCGAAGAACATCCTAGAGATGCATATTCGGAGAGATAGAGGCTTTAAGTTACTTTGGTTATCGCAAGAAAGATATATCAGGAAGGTGTTATAGAGATTTAGTATGGATCAGGCGAAGAAGGTGAGTATGCTGCTTGCAGCTCACTTCAGACTTACCGCTGACCAATGCTCAAGCACGCCTGAGGAGAAAGAGGAGATGTAGAAGGTCTCATATGCTTCTGCAGTTGGTAGTCTCATGTACGCTATGGTGTGCACACGCCCTAATATAGCACATGTCGTTGGCACTGTTAGTAGGTTTCTCTCCAATCTCAGAAGAGAACATTGGAGCGGTGTGAGGTGGATTATGAGGTATCTACATGGGACGTCAGATTTGACGTTAAGGTTTGGAGATTATAAGCCAGAGCTACTGGCCTACACTGATGTTGATATGGCTGGAGATTTGGACTCTGGAAGATCGACTTCTGGGTACCTTATCCTATTTGCGGGGGGGGGGGGGGGGGGGTGGTGATGTGTCATGGCAATCGAGACTGCAAAAGTGTGTTGCACTGTCGACTACGGAGGCAGAATTTATTGCAGTCACTGAGGCAGGAAAAAAGCTTCTTTGGATGAAATGTTTCATCAAAGAGCTGGGTTTCACTCAGGAGCGCTACACACTCTTAAGCGACAGTCAGAGCGCGATTCATTTAGGGAAGAACCTCACCTTCCACTCGAGATCCAAGCACATTGACACGCAGTATCATTGAATACGTGATACTCCTGAGCAGAGAGAGCTGGATTTGCAGAAGGTGCACACGGATGACAATGGAGCAGACATGCTTACGAAGACCGTGTCAAGAGAAAAGTTTGAATATTGTGTGAGGATCGTCGGCATGACGATCTCTTCCATATAAAAGCAACGGGGATAAATTGTTGGGTACAGTTCCCGTCCTTTGTGGAGAAAACTGTGGATTTAAGCTCTACTAACTCGAATTTGATGGCGCTGAATCTACTGACCAAAGGGGAGACATGTTGATGGAGGCCCTAGTGGCAGACAAACTTGAGATTTGAAAGAAGATTATCAGAATGATAAGTTTCTTCACTTAGTCGAAAATGGGGATATTTGAAGAGATAATTTTCTCCTAAGTGTGAAAGCGGTTAGCCACCTTTTGACTATGCTTTTCAAGCATGTGTTTCATGCCAAGTGTTAAAAGGGGTAGCCGTCGTTGACTATGAAATCAACATGTGCTCTTGAAGGAAGCTTCTAGGAAAGTGCCCAGAGGAAGCTTCATGGCATGTGCTTTTGACCGAGGGAAGCTTCATGGAAGCTTCATGCACATGCCATCTACCACCTCTGCCCCTTTGGTTGGCCTTATAAATAGGCATGAAGGAGGAGGGGTAAGACATCTATTTCTCTCCCATCTCAAGCATTGAAAGAGTTTCTATAGAGACCTTTGTGGCAAGCGTCTCAGTTTGGGGAGAGCTTTCGGACGTCTCTGAGACGTTGATGAGAAATACTCCGCCTACACTGATTGGATCTGGAGCAAACTTTGGCAAGGATTCGAAGAGGCATTGATGCAGCACGCCCAGGGCCAACCCACCCTGGCTCGGCCAGAAGGAACACATTCCAGTCGCACTGCCGGGCTGCAGCCCAAGCACCCCAACCCGTCTCCGGCCCCACCACAGAGCCGTTAGGTTGTTGAGGTCAGGGCTCGATCCCCCGACCTCCTTAATAAAGAGTCTTCAGGCAGACTCTCATCACCAACTGAGCTGGCAGCTCAGTTGGTGATAAGGCCTGTTAGGAGAGGTTCTTATCAAGGAGGTTTGGGGATCGAGCCCCAGCCTCAACAACCCGCCGCGATGAGAACAGGCGCGGAGACGGGTTGGGGTACCTAGACTGCAGTCCTTCTGGCAGGCGTGCTTGGTCGTGGTCCGCTAGCTAGTGTGATGCCACGGGGTGCGGTCGGGGCCCCGACGTCCTGCATAAAAAAGTGCACTTTTTTGATGCAGCACGTCCAGGGCCGACCCACCCTGGCTCGGCCAGAAGGAACACGTTCCAGTCGCACTGTCGGGCTGCAGCCCAAGCACCCCAACCCGTCTCCGGCCCCACCACAGAGCCGTTAGGTTGTTGAGGCCAGGGCTCGATCCCCCGACCTCCTTGATAAAGAGTCTTCAGGCGGATTCTCATCACCAACTGAGTTGCAGCTCAGTTGGTGATGAGAATCTGCCTGAAGACTCTTTATCAAGGAGGTCGGGGGATCGAGCCCTGGCCTCAACAACCTAACGGCTCTGTGGTGGGTCCGGAGACGTGTTGGGGTGCTTGGGTTGCAGCCCGGCAGTGCGACTGGAACGTGTTCCTTCTGGCCGAGCCAGGGTGGGTCGGCCCTGGGCGTGCTGCATCAGGCATCTTGGAGAGGATTTGTGTAATCTGTCTCGCCCGCCACTGTCGGTAACTTACAATTTTTCTGCTACTGTTTATTTTATATTATTGTGTGGCGCGAAGTTGGTGAAGATCCTGTGTGGATCGAGGAGGGAAAGCCTTGTAATTGCCTATTTATTTTACACATTTTTAGTGGCGGCTTTTTGGGTTGGACTCCGATCGTCCTGTGGTTTCCACCCTATTGGGTTTCCACGTTAAATCTGCGTGTCACTTTTATTATTGTTATTTTGTGTTGTGTTTTGGTTATATATCGGTATACCGATAAGCGGTCGTGCAGGTACTTGCACGAACTAATTTGCAGGTGCTCTGGTCGGGCTTGCGTGCTCTCTTGCACAACAATAAAAAAGGAAGAATACTAGCCTACATGATAGTCTGCCTGGTGACAGTCCTGCAAAAGAAAGTTTTGATACCTAGGGAAAGACAGTTTTGTAGATACAATTTTGGTTACAAATAAAGAGGCAATAATTTCTCAGAAAGATAGAGATGCAGTAGTTCCTGACACAGTAGCTATAGATTTTTGTATATCTGATGAGAAATAACTCTTAGGGGAGATTGTTGATAATGATATTTTGCAAGAAGAGGAAATCATGATAACAAGTCCTTAAGAGGATAAACCTATTACCTTATTTGCATCCTTCCCTGACATAGGATGGGGGATGCCCTCTGGAAGTACAGCCGCACAAGAGACATCTGAAGAACAATCTGAAAATGTAGATATAACAATTACAGCATAAGAGTCAGCTGAAGATCAGTTTGAAAATGTAGATACAACAATTTCGTTTGTCATCGAGGATTTGGAATAAGAGTTCATGGCTCCTTCCTCTCCGCAAGTTGTACATACTAAGTTTTTGCCTTCTACCATTTTGACTCCTCCAGTTGTTTCATCCAAGATCATTCCACTTCCTCCTCCAATTGTATGTGCATTTTTTGTATAATTTTTTTGCAATTTTTAAGTCCACTTACACTGGAAAAAATTCCTACGTCCGCCACTATCTTCAACCCTACTTTGAAAAATTACTATGAATCCACAGACCACATGAGTAGTTATTACAACAAAGATTTTAAGCTAGTAGAAGAACATTGAAAGAAAGAATAGAGCTTCCTAGTTCTTGTTTGAAGGATTTTGTAGCTTAAGAAGAGTCTAAACTCAAAATTGATTTCTAACTACAAAGCAAATGTGGGTGAACTTTCTAAAGTATATTTCTCTGGTTCTAACAACCAAATGAGCCTTAACCGTCAAATCATCACACTGCCATCCAAATGAGCTTGAAAAACGACAATATTTGGGACAAATCGTCGAGAGACTATTGCCCTCTGCTTACTAAGCAAAGAAATATGGTTTTTAAAAACATATTGAAACTCTGTAAACTCGTATCATTTAGCTCGATCTTTCAACTTCATAACTCCTTAAATATAATGATTTTATTTTCACATACAAATAAAATGAATAATAACATATGTCAGCCAACAAAGTAGCTCCAATGCTCTAATCATGAAGTACTGCACATCGTCCACTCCACCATAACCTTGAAAAATATACAATGGCAATGCAAAAATAGCCCAATCACTCCCTTAATACTCCCTACCGCAATATCCAACTCAACCTCTCTATCTACCCTGAACCATTGTGAGAGTAATCTCGTTGCCGGTCGACACGGTGTTATCGGACGTCGAGAACTCTCTCACTTTGGATCCTCCTCTCGGATAGAATCCCGGCTTCTTAGGCTGAGGCAGCGTCATGCCTTCGCTGCCCAACATGAGGACCACCGAAGCCATCGTGGGCCTGTCGTCGCTCCCTTCCTGCACGCAGAGTAGACCGACCTGCATACATCGAAGAATTTCGCTCTCGGAGTCGCCGCATTCCATGGCTTGGTCGACTAGCTCCAGCGATCTATCTTCCGACCAAAGCTTCCAGGCCTGGAATCACTCAAACTTGGTCAAAATAAATGCATGAAGAAAGATCCAGACATTACTATAGATTCTTCTTCTCTGTAATACTTACATGTCCCACCAGGCTCACATGGGGCTCATTTGAATCGAACACTCTATTCTTCTTCCCCGTGAGAATTTCGAGCACGATAACTCCGAAGCTGAAGACGTCGGATTTCACCGAGAAGATTCCGTGCATTGCATATTCCGGCGACATGTAGCCACTGTAACTCATGTGAATATGTATGGTTAGAAGATATGGAGGAGACAGTTGAATATTAGTGTACTAAATGGATGTAGAGGGATGGAAACTTACTATGTGCCAACTACTTTCTCTGTGCTTTCTTGCAATTGATCTCCCCTCACAATCCTTGCCATGCCAAAATCTGAAATTTTGGGATTCAAGTCCTTGTCGAGAAGAACGTTGCTGACCTTGAGATCTCTGTGGACGATCTTCAATCTAGAATCTTGATGGAGATAGAGAAGTCCACGTGCGATTCCGAGAATTATGTCGAACCGTTTCCGCCAACACAGCTGAAAGCTGTTTGCTTTATCTGTTCCAGGATTTGAAACCATATATATGAGGAATGTTTCATTGAAAACTGAAATTGGCGTTTCCGCCAACACAGCTAAAAGCTGTTTGCTTTATCTGTTCCAGCATTTGAAACCACATATATGAGGAATGTTTAATTGAAAACTGAAAATGGCGTTCTGAGAAGTGTTTGGTACCCACCGAATATGAAGGAATCCAAGCTTTTGTTGGGCATGTACTCGTAGACCAGGAGCCTTTCCTCTTTCTGGATGCAGCAGCCAAGAAGCCGGACAAGATTCCGGTGTTGAAGCTTTGCAATCAGCATCACCTCGTTCATGAACTCGTCCAAGCCTTGAACGGAATATCTGGATAATCTCTTCACGGCTATCTCTTGCCCGTCTCTTAAGTGACCCTGCGCATTTCACCGTTCAGCCAAGCAGCAACATGCATGATTTCAAAATCTTTCGTGTTCATTTGTGTTACATAAATGAGCAGAACAAAAATCAAACAAACACAGTAGGACACAAGATTTATGTGGTTCATCCCAAGACTGGATGAGTGCACAGACAACAATTTCACTAGGTGGAAGAACTGATAGGTACAAGAGGAGAGACATTCCGATTTTTCTTTCCCTAACCCTATAATAAAAAGTGTATACATACCAAAAAAAATACCCCCAAAACTCAGCATAGTGATTTCAGACGTAAGGGCGCGATCGGTTGAAGTGTTGAATGACATATTTTTAAGATTCTCCGGATGAGTTAGCATTTGAGACATAAATAACACTTTGATCACGAATTGACATTGTAATCTCTCATCGAATGCCTTCGATGATTTTTTTCCAATATTACATGTAAGCATGGTTATCAGGATCGCGATCCGCATCTTAGGATCTTACGATTCTACGATCCAGATTTTGTAAATCGATCCGGATCTTACCTAGGATCTAAATCGGCACATCTACGACTGGGATCGCGATCCGGATCTTAGGATCTCTAGGATCGCGATCCCGACCCGATTCTACCGGTCCGGCCAAAGGGAACTAGAAACATGTCCAACCCTATCCCTACCCCATTCAACCGGTCCAACACCCATAACCCATTGCTTAACCCTATCCCAATCCCACCCACATACCCCATCACAGAATCATATCATGTTGTTTTACCGTATCCCAAATGTCGATTGCTAATTGGGCATGTAATTGGATGATACAAAATTTAATTTTATATTTTGAGATTAATCTATGAATGTTGTAGGATCTTGCGATCCTCGATCCGATCCTACGATCCGATCCGATCCAACCTCGAAACGATCTTACCTAGGATCTCGATCCTGACAACCTTGATGTAAGACTATAATTCTAAAAGTTTTCTACATGTCGTCCGATCATCCGCGGATCCTTTTCACGTCTAATAACAACAACGGGGCGATCGTAAACATGGCTAAGGAGAGTAAAATATACCTTATAAACAGGGCCAAATCCTCCCTCTCCAAGCTTATTTTCATTGGAGAAGCTATTTGTAGCATTCTCAATTTCTGACATATCAAACAGGGGAAGCTCCATCTCTTTTCCTCTGCTATCCTTCGCATAATCATCTGTTACACCTGCCAAGGAAGGCTTGCATAGTCAAAACTAATTAACATATCCCTCTTGTTTATTATTTTTTTCTATTAACTACCCAAATCTCCCCTCGGAGTTAGCATTCCCTCGGAGCTTACATTTCATAATATGCATGCACAAAAATACACCATAGAACTCCTCTCCAGAGTGTACACATTTAGGGGAGATTTTTGTAATTTCAAAAGAGGACGGGAGCCGCCCTTATTATTTCTTTTATCTTCAAGGGTTTTTTACATAGACAGATAACTTACCAAGCCTTCTTTTCCTCCATAGTAAATATAGAGCAAAGCAAGAAAATAGGATGGAAGCCAGCACCAAGGGGATGACTACTGCAATTATAGTCTTCTTCTTGCTTGATCCATTGTCCGGTGAATCTGCATATAACACATTCAAAGTTAAAAAATTTATGAATGTTTCAATCACAAAGACAATGAAATTTTCATTAAAAAAATGGATATTCTTGTGATCTCTCTCTCTATATATATATATTATGATTTGATCATAATGCACCTGTGTATTTTCATGAGAAAAGCAAATACATATTTCGGATTTGAAATCTGATGTAGCTCTTCGGTTTTAATAAATTGTTTTTCTGATGAGATTACTGCTCTGTTTGTTTGGGCGTTTTTTTCTCCGTTGTGTTTTTCAAAAAACGCAAACGTTGTTTTACAGTTTGAATAGCTTTCATTTGGAATCATCGATCCCGAATAACGTCTTTTATGTTTGATTCCAACCGCAAGGAGGGAGCTCCATTAAAGAATAATGTTTTATCTTCATCTCCAACTACTCCAACTTCAACCGCAACCACACAGCCAAATAGGCCCTATATTATGTGGTTTATGATCCTTTCATGCACCCGGTGGAGTTGTGGCACAAGAATTTCTACTTAGATAACATTTTCGTTCATGCACGGGATTCTTCTGTGTGCGGTGGAGACAGATCTAACCATCATTCCAGCGAAATTCGAATATTATTTTCGTCCCACACTGTGCACGAGGATTCCTAGATTGAAATACATCGCGTGTTTCGTTAGATCGAAGAGATTGAAATTGAAGGATCTCATATTTATTTGATGGTCCTATTTAAGAACTATGATCACCCTCTTTTTAATATAGGATAAATTAAAAATAGTGAAACGACTTTATTTTAAAATATAATTATTTTTTTATTAACTTTCTTGCCTTCTTATGTTTAGTTAAGAAAAGAAATTTTAATTGAAAGACAACACTTATCCACATATCCTTGCTAATAATAAGATTATATATAGAGCAATGCTAGGTCAACTATAAATAATAGTATTTGACTGTTTTGACAATATTGCCCACGTGTAGGAACACGTGTGACTTCTGGAATACGTATTTATTGTGATTCCGACGTGCATGTTCCTGGATTGAGCTCTAAAACCTAAAGTCTAAATCTATTGAATTTCTATAAATTGAGGCATTTTTGTATTTATTTGAATGAGTCAAATTATTATTTTAAGAATCATGTTTTTTATTTGTGGTGCAAAGAATACCCCTGATTTTTTTAGAGCAATGTTACGTGCATGTAAATTTTGGCTATTATACGCACCAAATTTACCAAAATAAACATTTTTACTCGATTCCTCCCAAAAGAAAAAGAGAAATATATAGGTGCGTTCTCCCACCTAGGTTTAGGTGGGAGATTAAGCTTCTGTTTGAGAACCCGGCGGGACGCCGTTCCGGCGGAGCTGAACCGGAGGAAAACTGTTTGGGAAGCTTGCACGAGCTCCCTTTGAGGACGGACGGCATGAAAGAGGGGCAAACCGGGCGTTTTGCGGCTGGCTTGCGGAGCACCAGCGACCGTTGCGAACGGTGGATTTCTCTCTCCTCCCCGGCCGGCCACCGGGACGGGTTCTCAAACACAGCCTAAAAACAGCATTATGATCTGGCATTCTATGGTGGAGCTGTTTTTTCGACATACTGACAGTATTTTTAATTGACAAATATGACTGTATTTCGATCAATCACGGAGAACCAACGGTTTGATACGCGCGACCACCGTGATCTTAGGTGAGAGAATCCCACCTAAATTTTTTTCAAAGAAAAAAGCCCTTGCGTGCAGGCCACTCCGCAACAGCAGCCTTCCGCACAAACATTAGTGATGCTTGGCTCCGCCGTTGGCTCTGTTATGGGCTGCCCCTTCCTAATGTCATCCAGATCCGCCTCGGCATGCTCTCCTGCGGCAGCGGCGCCTCCTTCCGATTTGTTGTCGCTCTCCTCCCCCTCGTATGCTCCTCCCCCTCGTATGCATTGCCCTCGCTGTCTATATCTCCACAATCTTCTACTCCTTCACCCACTGATCCACCAATACAAGCCGTTCGATGAGATGCCTATCAGCTGTTTGATGAAATGTCTCTGCTTGAGCTAATTTTTTTTTCACTCATCAAATGCAAATGCCGCCCCGATTAATCCGGAAGTTGGGAAATTCATGACGAGTCGGCCATGACTGATGATGGCTGAACTTGAAGACATTTGTTTCAGAGCATGAAGCCGCCTCCTTCCCGATCCTGAATCCCGACGCTGCCTCCTTCCCGGCATATCTCTCTTTCTTGATGTTGTTTAGAGATGTTTTGGGCCTGCTCTTCGCATTTTATCAAGTTTATGTTTATTGTAATTGTTTTCTCTCACCTAGAAGACAATTGTTCTTAGTGAAAGGGGGATTTTGAGGGAGTTTTTGGTCTTAATTTCCTGCATTGCTCTAATGTGGACAGATTTCAAGTGCTATTTTGAGTTTCATTAATCAGTTTTGCGAGCTTCCCATTCAAATTAGATTTTTTTTCTCATCCGTTATGCATTGTTCAGCCATAGTTTGGTGTGTAAGAACTACTATAAATTTTATCAAGTTTAATATTGGTGTGCACGTAGCTGCAAATAAACTATTTTGGTGTGCACATAATATTTGTGTGCACATTGCCAAAATTGATGTGCACATAACATTGCTCTTTTTCTATTACCAGTGTAAGTCGATTTAAACATCGTTCAACTATATAAAGGTAAGATATACTAATTATGTCCAATATATGATAGTTTGCAATGGGGGTGGCCTATGGCTGCAATTGGTTTAGCAACGTGGCTTGATCTCAGTATGCCAAATGCATGGGCGGACCCATGCGCAGACACACCCAGGCACGTGCCGAATCAGGATCCTCTCCATTTCAACTGAAATGGATAGTATCCATTTCACGGTCTAGATCAATTTCTGGTTGATTCGACGGGCTATTTTATTTTTCTTTTAATCAAAAAATTCTACACCATTAGATCACGTGAGAAAGCATCTATACCATGAAATGGAGAGGATCCTGGTACGCACGTGTCAGGGTGTGTTTTCGTGATTTTTCTAGGGTGAATCCTCTAAGATAAGCCAAAAAGAAAAATGAGCATTCATTGTCCATATCTCCTTCCTTCAGCGCCAACGGCTCGACTCAGTGAGACAATGACCTAGCATTTCTCCTCTAATTTCTACGAATAGAAGTCCTTCTGGCTTCTATGATCTTATTCGGCTTCAAATATTGAACTATCGGCGCAGCTCCTCGGCCAAGACTGAGC
This sequence comes from Dactylorhiza incarnata, assembly GCA_033032865.1. NCBI lineage: Eukaryota > Viridiplantae > Streptophyta > Magnoliopsida > Asparagales > Orchidaceae > Dactylorhiza > Dactylorhiza incarnata. The sequence goes on along the minus strand of JAWHQI010000187.1, from coordinate 4,387,444 downwards.
ACTCTCCTCCTTTCTCATATCTGCGTGAGAACTAAGTGACACATGGATAAATCATATCGAAGCCCTCCTTTGAGCTTCGACGATCTCGTTTGACTTCAAGTCATCAAGTGAAAGCTGTTCAAATAAATTTTACTCTAGTCTGAATTTTTACCAGTTTGGTCTGATTCCCATATTGATATTCTTGTGCTATTAAATTCTTAGATTGACTTGGTTTTGTGCTAGGTTTGAAATAATTTTGCTAGATTTCCTTCTTCCCAATTTGGGCATTTGTGATTTCTTGCATTGTCTTTCACTGTGTCTTTTTTTTTTCAAATCATCTTGTTATTTCTCTTTTTGTTTATTACCGCGCGTGGATCATCAATTGATTTTGATTATGAGTTTTTGTCTCTTTGGTTATCTTTTTTTTTTAATTTACAGTCTGATTTCCTGCTACTCAAGATAACAAGAGAGTCAATTGAAGTTTCCTTCTTCCCAGTTTGGCCATTTGTGGGTTTTTGCATTGTCTTTCACCATTTTACAATTCCAGTCTCACTATTAGATTTTTTTTCTATGTTCTAATTTTAGATGATTTATTCTATTTTCTTTGTTCAGCATTTTTTCTATCTTCTAATTTTGTGTTTCATTTTTAATTGATGCTGGAATGACCAAAAATCATAGCTTCACCACTGATCAAATGGTGATAAGATTTGAGCTGGTAGGGAAAAAAGTGATAGAAAAAGACAGAAATGAGATGCTGATCTACAAAAAAGAGCATCAAAATGTGAAAATTTCTTGTTCACTGTTTTTAAAGGACCCAGGCCTCGTTTGGCGCAGCTTTTTTGCTCCAGTGAGTTTGAAAAAAAAATGTCATCGTAATAGAATGCATGTTTGGGATGACAACGGTTATGACCGCAACCAAGAAAAAAAACTAGTTTTAAACATAAGTGGATGAAGGCTTCGTTTGGCGTTATTTGCTCCGGTGAATTTGGTCAAAAACGCAATTATCATAGAATGTATGTTCGGCATGACAAAGGTCATTACCGCTACCAAGAAAATAAACTAGTTTTGAGCATAAAATGCATGGAATTTTTTAGGTGAGGTCGGGAATTCATGAACAATGGTTCATGACCACCACTTTCACGACCGCGCCAACTGAAGCTGAAGTTCCGCAGGTGAAGTTGGGTGTTCACGAACGACCATTCATAATCACCGCGTTCATGACCGCCACCACGAGCCCTAATAACTATTATTGAGAGATTTCTTTTAAAACTAATAATATGAATTGAAGGACTGCTTAATTAGCATCTAAAAATTAGTAATTACAGTCTATGAATCGAAGCAACATACCCAAATCGGCGGCGGCAAGGCGGAGATAGACATCCACCCCTCCATTCGTCCCCGCCGCAAACTCCTTGATGTCGACGAGTTCATCCGCATACCACAAGCAGTTCCCGCCGAGCACAGCATAACCCGCGCACGAGCAATTCGTCAAACACAAAGCGCCGCATTCCTCCATGCCGACTTTGGCGGCCACCCTCACCTTTTTCGTGTCCGGCGGCTTCACCCCGCTGACCTTCACAAACCCGTCATTCCCCGTCCTTCCTCCTTGGCACGCCAACGCCGTCTTCCTCTTGCACCCGCCGGAGTAATCCCGCAACGTCCAATCCACCGTCGTCTTCGGCTCGAACCCCCTCAGACACTTGCATACGCCCTCAGGGTAATACACGTTGCAAATACCGAACGCCCCGCAAGTGCCGTACTCGTCGCACTTGTCCTCCGGCAGCCGCCAGTACTGCCGCCACCCTCCTCCGAGCCATACCAGCCGCTGCAGAATGCCGACGGGGGTGAGTGTTATGACCGTCATCACCGACTTGTTGACTGCTTCGTAGGTGTAGTATATCTTATTCGGTTCCACCACGAAGTGGAAAATGAAGTGGAGATCGGAGTTCATCTGCGGAATCCCGCTCCACGAAACTCCGGCCCACGGCCCGGTCCGGTACTCGATGCTCGATTCATTCCAGATAACCAGCTCCGACGACTCCGTCCGCCTCACACCGTAGCTGAACACTCCTGGCGTCGGGTCATCGGCGGCGCTCCACGCCGTCAGCCGCTTATCTAGTTTGGTTGTGAAGTCCAACCCGAGCTCCATGCCGGGAAGGAACGCGTCGGACGGGTCGTCGAAACTCTGCCATACGATGGAGTTAACCCCACCGTCAGTCAGTACGAGGTTGCCGGAGTCGAGCAGCTTCAAAGACGGGTTTTTTACGCCTGAGGTGTTACTCGCCCACGCAGCTTCACCGCCGGCGGATGAGATGACAAGATTGCCATCGGAGGTTAGGGAGAGGGTTACGTTTGGTCCGGTGACCGGAGACCGACGGTTGGCCACCCAGACAATCTGGCGAACGGGGATGTTGTGGAACCATATTCCTAAGAATGAACCGGAGGGCGCAGCGGTGAAGAATCCCATCTTGAATAGGCCGCCGGTGGAGACGAGGGTGTTGCCGTCGGCGAGCGGTTGTGAGGGAGTGATGGTGTCAACGGCGGCAGCGGGGAGGAGAAAGTTCGAGGAGATCAAGAGGAGGAACACAACAACCATGGCTCTGAAGGGTGAGAGAGGATTTCTTACAGAGAGGAGAATTTGCTGATGAGAGATATGGAATGATTATTATAGTAATTTCAAGTAGGATAGATAGGAAGAAGGTCTATTTTTTCCTCTTTCTTTTTTAGAGAGATTTTTAGGTGGGTTCTTCTAGTTTTAAATGGGAGATTAAATACAGCCGTATAATCTGGCATTTGCATCCTACTGCGGATTTGTTTTCTGTGTTTTAATTGATAAATATGATAGTATTTTGAAAACCAATGATTTGTTGCCCGCGATCGTAGGTGAGAGAAATCCACCTAAATTTTTTTCTTCTTTTTCTGATTTGATTTTTTTAAAATTAATATATGCACTAGTTTTGATTATAAAACTAATATACAAGATTTATTTTTGGTGCATAAGAGATTTTTGTGTCCGAACTTTGGATACAAAATTTGTCCGTGGATATTTGAAATCTAATTTTCGACATCTGAGATATCCTTGCGGTAGACATCTCATGTGTCTGAAATGATATCTCAGATGACGAAAATAACCGAATTGTTTGTGTCTGGATTTATTCCAGAGCTCGGACATACAAACTTCGTGTTAGACCGACATTTGGTTAGCATATTATTACCTACATATGATATGTGACGGGGTTCCCCTAAAATCATCTGAGTCTTACTATCATTTCAATATCGTAACCCAGACCAGATCACCGAAAAGTGTCGCCTCGACCACGCGGAGCCCCACCCCGGTTGAAACAAGCCCAATGGCAAAAAATCACGTGTGTGCGCCCGTCCGGGATACGAGGGCACACAGAAGAATGCACGCTCATACGCACGCACGACTGCATGCAAGCTAGGCACGCGCATCCAAGCTAGGCACACGCATGCGCACGCTGGCCCCACGCATGCGCGCGTGCAACCCTCGTCCACCCCTCCTCGTGTGTGCGCCATGCTTGTGTCTGCGCACCTCCTCGCGCGCGAGCCCCTCGCATGCGCGCACTCCTCGTGTGCCCCTCCTCGCACGCACTTCCCCGCACTCCTCATCCCGCGCGCCTCTTGTCACACAGCTGCCACCGCCGGCGAACCTGCCCGGGCCGCTTGGATTTCCCGAGCCGCCCGAGGGGCATGGTCATCATTTTTTGGAAATTAGTGATCTAGGTGATCGAAATTGTGCATTTCTTTTCACCAACTCAAATCCCGAAGGCCACAATTATCAGTGTGTCCCCAAAAAAACTATAAAAGGCTTCCAGCCCTTCATTTTCAAGGAGAGAGAAAAAGGAGAAGACAAATCTCTGGAGATTTCCGACGAATACTTGACTTTTAGCTCATCCTCCTGCTCATAGCTCGTTCTGCTTGGTACGGGTCTGCTCCAAAAACAGCTCTCTAGTGCTTATGAAGACTTAGGCTTCATTTGGTTCGGCGGTGGCAGATGCAGCCGACGGGTCCAAACGGAGCATTGGAACCAGAGGGGGGGAGGCGGGGCTGGAAATGCTTCATTTAGGCGCCTTTTCCTCTATTCGGCGGGTGCAAACGGAGCAAACGCCACCGGCGCCCGTTTGTTTACCCACCGTCCGGCGGCGTTTGCTCCAAACGGAGGAGGCGAAACACCCAACCAAACGAAGCCTTAGCCTTTTCCCAAGTACTTGTAAAAGGAGCGATAGTCTGTCACCCCCCAAAAAACTCACCCTTGTAACATATTGCAACTAGTGGATTTTGTCAGAACTGGGTCTCTCCCCGTAGTTTTTTCCCTTTCCTGGGTTTTCAACGTAAAATGTCTGTTTTTTATGTTGTTGATTCTCACTTTGAATGGTTGCATGCATGGCTCACTCTCGAGCTAAGATGGTTTATTTTCTCTAGTTCGTGAAAACGCTAAGTGACCCGCAACAGTTTGGCGTCATCTGTGAGAAGGTGTTTTCAAATGTCTAAAGAACTTCTGAATATTGTACTTGCTCCGCGAAGTACTCCTAACAGACAACAATGGCGAGAAAAAGTGCTCGCACAGCCAACGCGGAGTCTCCCGAGGAGCATGCTGACCTATCCCCCGCATACTCTCCTACCAGCAATATGTCGCTTCTCAGAGAAGTCCCAGCCGCAACAGCATCTATTGAAGTGTGTGTATGCTTAATGGAGGAACGTCGAATGTAGGTTCTCACCCTACTGAGAGATTTATGGGCCCTTCGCACCCCCAACCCAGTCATCGCACCAGGTGGCAGACCGCTGCTAGTCCCAAACTGTGTCTTGCCTGAATACACTGCTCGATCTGAAGATCCCGCCCCGAACAAGTTGTCTGATGCTGCCAGATCGACGTGTCACGCGTTTTTCGAAGGGCTTCCCGGGCGCATGCAACATACTTCTCGTCTAGCAAAAGAAGTTATCGCACAAACCGATAGAAGGCTCACTCGCGAGGAAGTGAGGAGCATGATTGAAGAATGGGTACGAGCATGATGGGCTCTGAGCCACCCATGCACAAAGCCCCGCTCATTGTGGCTCTCCGCTCGCTCCACGGGTCCAAACGCACCCCCATACCACAAGATTTCAAGCTGCCCAACTTCGAAACTTTTGATAGAACAGACGATCCGCTAAAGAATGTCAACCACTTCGCAATTAACGATCATGCGGATATTCAACGCCCCCCCCCCCCCCCAATCAGCTTTTATGTCAAGTGTTCTCGACAACTCTGAATGGATAAACTCGCACCTAGTTCCATTCTCTAAAATAAGGGGAGATCAGTAGCTTCAGCTAATTAACTCAGCTCTTCATCGATCAGTTCATCGACATATGTCGCATCGTCCGAGACCCCTCTCATCTTTTTGGGATCCGCTAGAATGGAGGGGAAATGCTTAAATATTTCTTCTGCCTCTTCACCACAAAGGCGTGACAGATTCCAGGGTTCGGCTCTGAGCTTCTGCACTGTGACTTCCTTGTAGGGCTCCGACCTAGCGGTTTCTACTTAACATTAATGAGGGATATGGTACCCAGTTACCCCGACCTCATTCACCGAGTCGAGGCGTAGATAACGGCTGACAAAGCGATCAAAGCGCACCACCACCAGTTTGAAGGAGCTCGAAGAGAAAGAGGGGGCAAGAACCTCTGTCGGTTCCTAGGAGAACGACGAACACCGTGATAACCCCAACCGAGATCAAGGATCTCGCCAACACCAGAATTACACTCAACTGAATACCACTCGGACCAACATACTTCTTGTCATCAGTGACAACGACACACTCCGTAGGTCCAAGCCGCTCATTCCAAACCGGGGGCATCAATCGCAGTACTGCGACATCCATCACAGGCACAGACACAGTACCGAAGATTGCACCAGGCTAAAGGAAGAGATTGAACGCCTTGTTAGGCAAGGTCTCTTTGGAAGGTTCTTTTAGAACCAAGTCCTGAACCTCCCAGTGCCTCGGCCCACAAGAAACCAACTTCTCGCACACCAGGGTGCGCAGGGGGCAGACAAATGGTGGGAGAAGTGGAGACCATATCCTGGACCCCTTTTCTCTCTGCACCAATTCACTCCATCGCTTAGTCAAAAAAGGGCCCTGAAGACCAAAAGGCGTGATAGAATGTCGCAATTAGTTTCAGAGATGAAGACCCGGAGGGGATGCGCCTTCCGCACCAAGACTCCATCGTCATCAGTGCAGGGATCAACGACCCCTGCTTCAACATCAAGAGGATACTGGTGGACTATGGATGTTCTGTTTATGTCCACCTTTCATAACATGAAGATCACGAAAGAATGACTCAAGTTAATAGAAGGGCCAATGTTTCGCTTTGATAACAACCATGTTCCAGTGCAAGGAACGATCATCCCCCTGATCACCCTGGGCAAATTTCTGAAGTAATTCATGCATGTCGTTTAATTCATGGTTGTGGAATCTGACTCTGCATACAATTCCATCTTCGACTGTCCTCTCCAGACCTTGTTCGAGGCAATTCCTTCCATCTCACACCTGGCGACGAAGTCCGTCGCCCCTAGAGGAGTAGGAGTCGTACGAGGAAATCAAGAGACAACTTGCTCTTATTATCTATGCCAGACACACCCTGGGCAAGATGACACTCTCAACATCAACGTGATCAGCCTGCAGAATGCGCCCACACCACACCGTGATGATCCATCAAAGGACTTTTTAGGGCTTGACCCAGAATTGTTGGATCGGTCGGCGCCCTTAGAGGGGGGTGAATAAGGGTTTTCAAAAACTTTAGATTATATTTAGAAAAACTTCGGAATATTGCAAGATTAATAAATAGACATCAAGTAAAACAATAATAAAGAGATATGTTTTATTAATATCAAATAATGTTTTACAAAACTTGATTTCTATGACGCTAGAAATCGGAGGCGACTAATAAAAATTCTTTTTCGTTTTCTATACCGACTCGTATCCCCACGAACCGGTTGGCTTTAGCCGATCTCTCCCCAAATACGACCTCAAGCCGCTCTAGCCGATCTATCCCGAGAAAGGCCTCGAGCACCCCCTAGACCTAACCTAGATCTAGTCGCCAACACGAGGCGAATTTCAGCCCTAAGTCCTACCACAGACCTAGTCGCCAGCACGAGGTGATTTCACTACCGTTTACAGAAAAGATATGAAATGAAAAGACAATAATATAAAAACTCCCTCTATGTGAATCTATTGGAGAAGTGAACGAAGGCCCGCAGAGTATGATCGTAGTCGATGCGGCCTTTCGTCACGATGATGACGCGTGTTGAAATCTTCTCCACGGATCTCCTTAAGGCTTTATGGAATTGTGGGAGTATCGCTCTGAATCTTCCTCTCTCTGCTGTGGCACGAAGCTTTGGAGTTTGGGATTGGAGGAGGATGAAGAATTCGGAGCCAAAACATCCAATTTATAGCCTTCACGCTACCGCCGGCGCTAGCCCGGATTATGAATGATCTTGCGCGGCCGAATCTCCTATCCGTGGAAACAATTTGCTCTATGCCTCTTGTGCGCCATACTACCGCCAGCGCTATTAGCTACCGCCGGCGCTAGCCCGGATTAGGAATGATCTTGCGCGGCCGAATCTCCCATCCATGGCAACAATTTGCTCTATGCCTCTTGTGCGCCATACTACCGCCAGCGCTAATAGCTACCGCCGGGCGCTAGCTCCTTCTAAAAATGCCGCCAGAATCGAGCTAATCAATGCTAGCGCCGGGCGCTATCGCTACCGCCGGCGCTAGTGAGCTTGTTCGAATTTTGGCCTCACTTTTGGGTGCAGACATCATGAGTACTCCTTGAGTCATGTGGACTATATTAACCTGCACACTTGAACACACAAGATCAAATACACATAGGATTTGTTATTCTCAAACCTAGGAGATGCGGAAGACCGTGTTCCAACAAACTCCCCCTTTCGATAATAACAAATCCATTAATGATAAATCAAAGCATTAATAAATAAGCATGATGAGACTATACTTGTGTGTGTGTGAGAGTGATGACTTTAGGATGATTATTTATTTTAGCATTTAGAATTGCTCCTCCTAAATATATGCTCCCCCTATGTGAATGCTCCCTTAATATGTATGTTATCAACTGAATTTGTCATGTTGGGTTTATGATAGCGGGTTACATTTATCATTGTTAGTTCTCCCCTTTTGCATTTTATCATGTTAGTTCTCCCCCTTTGTTATTAGCAAAAGTGGGTAGGGAAACAAAGCACTAAAGAATGTGTAAATAAAAGAGAAGGCATGATCGAGCATTTTAAGTAAATGATAAGGAGTTTTAGACTTGTCTTTCATTGAAAATGATCAGAGTTATGACTTATTTTATCCCTTTTGTTTGTAGTTCTCCCCCTTTTATATATCAGAGTTTAAGCAAAAAATAATGATTTCTCCTTTAAATAAGAGTTTTAAGCCTAAAATCAATCATGATTTCCAAGTAACCAATCTACCCAGACAATATGTCAACACCCTAGCCCCGTACTAAGTGACGGATGGGCATGAGGAGCTGCAAACATGTCGTAGGTTGGGGTGTTAATCTCATATGCAAACACTAGACAAAAACTTAACCTAGCACTCTTTCCCCCCAGTGCCTCATAAGGCCCCACTGGAACCCTCCCCGGTTAAGGACAAGACATGACTAGAGATAAGGTTATCTAATGTCTACAACCCTACGCCCCCGCTATGGTGTGAAATGAAGTCATGAATAACAATTATTGGAAACATTAAGCATTTAAATCTAATGGGAAATATCATAGCATATGGGTTTATATTTTTATTTGACTTTTTGAAATAAAACTCACATAGCTATATTGAAATTCATGAATGAATCAGAGTTTGAGTATTGCGGAAGTTTTCGAAAAGAAACATCATAATACTAAAATAAGAGTTTAAGTTAAAAAGAGATGTTTTATAAGCAATATTTCACTTGTTGGAGGAGTGTTTAGAATAGAAATAGATCCGAGTTATAGGCAAAAAAAATCAACCAATATAAAGTTTACCAAGCAAGTCTACCACTTGTTGCAAGAAAGGAATTTGAAGATTCAAGTGATGATGCACACAAGATGAAAGATTTTAAATAAGTATTAAAGTGCAAGGTAAAACAATTATATGGTTATGATGCGGAAGACATATAGAAGTACAAAAAACATCTTATGGTAATCAATGATGGTTCATAAAAAGATATATGAGTTCAATTTCAAAAAGAAGTTGTTTTTGTAAATCATTTTGCATTTAAAATTTTTGTTTTGACAATACAGTAACCAAGCATGAAATAATCTTATCAAAAAGAAATTACTACAATGTTACTTTAATTCACAATTTCAAAACATACCAAACATTGTAGAAAGCATGCTAGGTTATCTAGTGCATTTCATAAATAAAGAGTAGTATAGAATTAGCATTAAGATCCAATACTCATGAGAAGAAGCGTTATGGAAGATAATGATGTGCATAAAAGTGCATTTTGAATAGAGTAAACAAATGTTTAATCAAAAATACAAGTAATATGTAAAGTAAAGAGCATAATAAAACACAAATAATTTTACTTCCACTCACTTCAATGCACAAAGAAAAATGTACAACTACCAAGGTGCTCTGCACACACAATGCTCATCAAGACTTATCAGGGTGCAAAATAGTGCTTGGGGGATCACATAGTTTTATTCTTCAAGATTGATTTTTATTGTGATCTGGTGTACTTAAGAATAAGTGATTTTTATTTTGAAAGAAAGTTATGGTTTGCACAAGATACTTTATTATTCTTTCCAAGGTGCTCAACCTCACAACGCTTATTAAGACTTATCAGGAGGTTCAAGTAGTGCTTGGTGGAGTTATCTTTGTCACTTTATTTTATGATTTTGTTTTGTACAAAGTTCTCCGAATACACTTGTTTTGCAAACCAATATAATTTTATGAAAAAGATAACCACTTTTCTTAACTTTTAAAAGTGCAAATAAAGGTTGTGTAGGTAAGATACTTGTGCAATTTTAATTCATTGTACTATTACAAAACATACTCAAACATTCTTAGATTAAACACATAAGTAGACAATGCCAAAATAAGTGAGTGAATTGCGATCATTATCAAACATAAAACATTACTCATACTTAGAGGCATGCTACGCATAGTTCTACACAACTTTTTCAATATAATTTATGCACATATTAATAGACATATCTAAGCATGATGAAAACAATGTTCAAAGTAGTTTGAAAAGATAAATTGCAACATTATAGAAGTTTTGAATAATAGATTAACTCATGCTTGATTTTTACAATAAAGTCCATACAGATATTTTTGAAAAACAATTTTTATTTAAAGTTTGAACTTATAAAATTGATCTTGGACTTCCCGAGGGCTACCATGTGAGAGGTTCGCCTGGTACTAGGTGATATGATGGGATGATAGCCCAAATCACCCTTTCGCAAGATACATAGAAAAGTTAAGTTCAGAAGAATAATTTTGATACTTGTTTTTGTTTTGTTTTATATTTTTGTAGTTGATTTTTACAAATAAAAGCATATTTTTGTAATTTTTGCTTTTGTAATTTTTATATTTGATTTTTGCATAAAGATGAACTTTAAACAAAGGAAACAACAAAAGCAAACAAAGGAAAAACATATTTTTTTTGTAATTTGTTTTGTTTTTGTAGTTTTGCATTTGATTTTTGCAGAAAAAATGACACACAAAAACAAAATGAAAAACATTGTTTTTTGTAATTTGGTTTTCTATTTTGTATTTGATTTTTCAAAAAGAAAAGAAAAACAGATGTGCAAAATCTAAATAGGACATATAGATCAAAATATTTTTAGGAATTTTTAGAAATTTTAAAAACACAGAAATTCGAACCTCGACGCTAGCGCTAGCGCGGGAAATAGTAAGTGATTTCTTAGGGTTTTGAGAATTTTGATGTTTGAACTTGATTAGGTGTCCCAATAGTAGTTCCATGCTGAAGTTGCAGATTTTTAGGAGATGTTTTGGATGGTCCAAATTGCATGAAACGTTAGCGATTTCTTATATACTTGACAAAATAATCATTGCATGAGATATATTTACTTATGTTTTCATTTTGACTTTTCTAAAGACTTGTGCTTATAACTTGAAAAAAATAGGAAATGAAAACCCAAGATATCATGTTTGAACAAATCAAATATGCATGATTTTAGAGATTAACAATAATGTTCATGCACAATCATACTATGGATAAGCCCTAGATGAGAATACCCAGCCTGTATATCTTGGTAACCAAATAAAGCCTAACATAGACACAAATATTCTTTAGGTGGCAATGTTAGAATGATAAATTTGAGATTAATGTTATACCAAGTTTTGATTGTGTTTCAACTTAGAGACCTAGAATGGAGTGACAATTCTATTTGATTTGATATCAAAATGATTCAAAGGTCTAAACTAGAAATAAATCACAATACACACATAATATACCAACCATAGTAAGCAATTATAATACCAATTGTCATTATATAAAATGTGATAGATGATTCTTGATATGAATTATGATTTTAGAAAGTTTTAGCAAAAGATATCAATAGATCATGGTGGTGCGTATGACATCAATATTTATGACAATTAATCTTTCAATATGTCTTATGTGTTTTTCTTTTTAATTTAGATAAATATCTCATAGCAAATTCAGAATTTTATCCACTTGTTGGTGAAGGCTAAAAATTTAGTAACCGGATTAAATTTGAAATATCTTATAGCAAATTTAGAGTTTGATTCATATGGATAATATAAGATATTTAGAAGCAATGAATATAATAATAAAAGATAGGTCATCAAAATATGATTTTGAATTTTGATCAATTTGTTTTATAAAACCATATTAAGCTTTTAAGAGATAAAATCATATTTTCAATATTGTATAGGATGACCATGACATGATAGTTTAAAAGAAAACAAAAAGAAAAAATAGAAAAGACATTAAAGCATATCATGAAGTAGAAATTTGTATATTTCAATTTGTAAGGTTTCTACTTCATGCATTTGATGATACTAGTAGATGAGAGATTTAGGTATCCAAAGAGGACCGGGTGTGACGGTTCCTTTGGGTACCCAAATGCATCGTATTTTCTTTTGGGGAGATGTGATTGAATGGGCCCTTTTGATTTGAGTTTGTGTTTCATCTTTAACTTTTGGCCGCCATTCAAATCTTGGTTTAACATTGTTTTTAGTTTTTAAATTTCCATGATGATTTTCTTTCCTTTGAAGATTATAATTGAAATTATCATTTATAGAAAATTTATGTAATTTCAATTTTAAGTTCGGAGAAACATGACTTTGTAAATAATGATGATTTGTTTTTTCAAAAACATTTTGTTTCTTATTCCCATTATTTATATTTGTATTCAACTTGCTTTTGGATATTGTTTGATTTTGTGAATTTGTATTTATAATTTTCATAAGTAAGTTGATTTTTTATTTTAATTCATCATTTTTAATTTTTAAATTATGTCTAGCTTTATTATAAGTGATTGTGCTATTTTTAAGAATGGAAACAATTGAATCAATGTGATCTTGATAGTTGTTTCTATATTCATCAAATGTTTCATCCATCTCTTTAATTTCAATTTTATATTCTTTACACTTAGCACAATCATTTATCAAAGATGAATTTTCTAAATGTAATTTTTCATTTTGTTCTTTTACAAAAATAATTTCTTTTTCAAGTTCCTTAAATTTTTCTTTAATAATATTGCAATCAAGACGAGATTTTGTATTTTCAATTGAAGTGACATGAGTAGAGCTAGATAAATCGGATTTTGATACTACTTTAACTTTTGCTTTTAAATTTTTATTTTCTAAGCGCAATAGTTTATTAGCATTCTTTAATTTCTTAATTTTGCGCTTAGTATTTTGTAGCAATTGTAAAGTAGAAATGGAAGTACAAGCGATGAAGTTTGATTTCCTTACATTGCTTTTGGATGAGGGAGGATTTGAACATAATGTTCCTCTGTCTTCTTCTTGGCATTCCTCTTCCAAAAGTAAGATTTCTTCTTCTTTTTCTCTTGGTGTATTGTTCTCCTTTTCTATTTCAATATTCTCCATGGCTTCGCTCCGAGAGAGATCTTCTTGAATGATAATGGATGCGTGTACGTTCTTTTCCTCCTGTGTTTGTTCCACACCTGCGAGAGGAAGATCATACATTTCTTCAAGAAATTTCCATACTTTATAAGCACTAGAAAAACAATACACAAATTTGAAAACTTCATTTGACAGACCACAAAATAGATAATGTATAGCTTTTGCATCTAAATGAAGTTCCTTTTTATTTGATTCATCCGCACGTCTTATAATTGCTAAGTTCCATACTTCGATATCTAAAGTTTTAATAAATTTTTCCATCCTTTATAATTTGTACCTTCAAATAAAGGTGGTGCAAGTGATTTTTCCTCTTCACAAAAATCTCCCCCACTAGTAGAAGCGAGATCATGAGACGCCATTATTCCCGGTTGTTAAGCCGATTGGAATAAAACCTACCTCTGATACCACTTGTTGGATCGGTCGGCGCCCTTAGAGTGGGGTGGGGGGGGGGGTGAATAAGGGTTTTCAAAAACTTTAGATTATATTTAGAAAAACTTCGGAATATTGCAAGATTAATAAAGAGACATCAAGTAAAACAATAATAAAGAGATATGCTTTATTAATATCAAATAATGTTTTACAAAACTTGATTTCTATGACGCTAGAAATCGGAGGCGACTAATAAAAATTCTTTTTCGTTTTCTATACCGACTCGTATCCCCACGAACCGGTTGGCTTTAACCGATCTCTCCCCAGATACGGCCTCAAGCCGCTCTAGATGATCTATCCCCAGAAAGGCCTCGAGCACCCCCTAGACCTAACCTAGATCTAGTCGCCAACACGAGGCGAATTTCAGCCCTAAGTCCTACCCCAGACCTAGTCGCCAACACGAGGCGATTTCACTACCGTTTACAGAAAAGATATGAAATGAAAAGACAATAATATAAAAACTCCCTCTATGTGGATCTCTTGGAGAAGTGGACGAAGGCCCGCAGAGTATGATCGTAGTCGATGGGGCCTTTCGTCACGATGATGACGCGTGTTGAAATCTTCTCCACGGATCTCCTTAAGGCTTTATGGAATTGTGGGAGTATCGCTCTGAATCTTCCTCTCTCTGTTGTGGCACGAAGCTCTGGAGTTTGGGATTGGAGGAGGATGAAGAATTCGGAGCCAAAACATCCAATTTATAGCCTTCACGCTACCGTCGGCGCTAGCGCTACCGTCGGCGCTAGCCCGGATTAGGAATGATCTTGCGCGGCCGAATCTCCCATCCGTGGCAACAATTTGCTCTATGCCTCTTGTGCGCCATACTACCGCCAGCGCTATTAGCTACCGCCGGCGCTAGCCCGGATTAGGAATGATCTTGCGCGGCCGAATCTCCCATCCGTGGCAACAATTTGCTCTATGTCTCTTGTGCTCCATACTACCACCAGCGCTAATAGCTACCGCCGGGCGCTAGCTCCTTCTAAAAATGCCGCCGGAATCGAGCTAATCAATGCTAGCGTCGGTCGCTATCGCTACCGCCGGCGCTAGTGAGCTTGTTCGAATTTGTCCTCACTTTTGGGGGCAGACATCATGAGTACTCCTTGAGTCATGTGGACTATGTTAACCTGCACACTTGAACACACAAGATCAAATACACATAGGATTTGTTATTCTCAAACCTAGGAGATGCGGAAGACCGTGTTCCAACAAGAATATCCAAGGATGCGGAGCTGAGAAGCCCTCCCTCTTATCAGCAATTTCCTTCATTATCTTTTTTTTATTTTCGCTTCACAACAATAAGCCGCAATCCTGAACTTACGCGGGTGTCTATTTTTTGCTTTCAACACTTTTTGCAACTATTTTCTATCCCCGCTTACAATACAAGTTTCTAGAAATGAAGTATATTGAGGGTAAGGCCATGAACTCCGGCGTTAACACCGAGCACTGAGCTAATAATCGAGCTACGACCTCCGATTCTAATGCCGAGCAGCGAGCCCGCACCCTATGGTCGTGGAGGGCTGCCCCTTTTACGACCAGGCAGGAACTGGGTTGTCAACCTACGCCCCTACCCCCCGTGCTAAGTAGTGAGCCCCATTCGGGTGACGATCTCCAGTACCCGAGTAGTGAGCTCACAACCGGATAGGAGAGGCAAAGGACACCCCCTACGCTATAACTGAGCCACGACCTCTGGTGCCCCCGCATCGAGCAGCGAGCTCCATTAGCAAGTTCACAGCCGCTAAGAAAGGGAAATGTCTCATATGTCAAAACTGAGTGACAACCTTCGACGCCCCCCCCCACCCCCCCCCCCCCCCCCCCTCGCGCCTAGCAGCGAGCTCCATTCGGGCGACAACCTCCATTGTCAACACCGAGTAGAGAGCTCACAACCGATAAGGAGGGGCAAAGCCCCCTACCCCCACCCCTACCCATAATGCCAAAACTAAGTGACGACCTCCGGCTCCTCCCGCGTCGAGTAGCGAGCTCCATTTGGGCGACAACCTCCGGTGTCGACACCGAGTAGCGAGCTCAAAATCGATAAGGATGGACAAGGGCCCCTCTACGCCATAATCAAGAAACAACTTCCAATACTAACTTTAAGTAGTGAGCTCATAATCGAGCGACGACCTCCGATGCTTACACCAAGTGGCAAGCTCATAACCAAGCGACGACTTCCAATGCCAATGCCGAGCAGCAAGCTCAAAATCGAGCGACGACCTTTGGTATTTACGCTAAGCGATAAGCTCATAACCAATCAGTGACCTCTGATGCTAACGTCGAGTAGCGAGCTCATAATCGAGCGACAATCTCTGGTGCTTACGCCGAGCGACAAGATCATGATCGACCGACTACCTATGGTGCTTACACCGAGCAACAAGCTCATAATCGAGCATCATCCTTCGGTGCTTACGACTCATAGCGAGTCTACGCAAACACCCCAACAAGAATATTAGGGCTTCAGAGAAAATGAAAAGCAACTATAATATAAAATGTCAGTACAAAAAAACAAGCAATCAAAGCTACCTGTAAAAACAAATCTCAAGTATACTACGGTGCTATATTTCCGACGCAAGGTTAATCAGTTACATGGATCAACCCTCGATATCGACGTCATGGCAGTCATCCTCAGGGGCGTCACCCATGCTAAGGTCCGTGACGCTGCACTCTGGCCTCCTCCGAGCCAAGCGGAGGCCCTTGCCAAAACCCCCTTGGAATGCGATCTCGTGCTCGTCCTCTAATAGCTGCTCCACCTCAATTGTCATAATCTCGTCACGAGCCTCCTCCGAGATCCAAGTGTACTCTTCCATGAAGGCAAGATACTCCTTGTACTTTATGATCACAGCTGTACAACCCGGGGTTCGCCCGGCTCTTCCCATTAGAACTCGCAAAGCCAGTCTTCCAAGAAGCATAGGCGAGATCGCCACTTATATGTTCTCAGCAGCTATAAGGAGGCGAGACCAGAGTACCAACATCGGTCTCGCCCGAATCCTTGACGGGAAGCATGGCGCGTTCCACAGGTTCTGCGAGACCCGCGTGGTCGCAGAGAGGGCAGGAGTTCTCGCCCGCGAGGTCGCAGAGAGGGCAGGAGCTCTCGCTTAAAGCGAGCGAGACCCAGAGACTCGAGTAGTTCCGCGGACCCCCCCCCCCCTTTTAGGGAGGGTTAGAAGCTAGAATTACCCTCTTGCCCCTGGAGGTCTGCATATAGCCCCTTCAAACAGCGGAGTTTGGCTATGGGCAGGCCAAATTGGGGTGCTTATAGTAAGTTCAAAAGGCGGAGTTCCGCTATTCACAGACCAGTTCAAAAAAAAAACTATAAATAAGACCCAAAGGGCACCTTTGGAGAGGAGTCCGGTCGGAAGCTTCTCTCTCCTCTGGTTATCCTTGCCGAGACTCCCCCGAGCTCTCCAAGGTGCCCGGGCCTCAGCTTTGGCTTAGGAGGGGAAGCAATCTAAAGATCTTCCGGGTGTGCGGTGGGACCTCCCTGCTGAGTTTAAGGTTCTGTGTTGAGTTCTGGAACCCCGACTTGCTCTCCCCAAGAGACAAGTAAGTGCTAGTCGCCCCTCAACCTGTTGAGGGCCCCGAGCTCCACAAGAGACCAGTTTCTGGTTTCAACATTCTTGGGGCGGTGACCGACCACCCCCTCCGCAATATCATGGAGGGTGTAGAACACTCGGGAAGGTTGGCCAAGTGGTCGGTGGAGTTAAGCGAATTCAACATCTCTTATGTACCGAGGGTGTCCATAAAAGCGCAGGCGGTGGCGGATTTCCTGGCTGACTATGTTACTGAGGTAGAAGAATCGGAACTACCCTATCCGGTGTCTTGGAAAATGTTGGTAGATGGAGCGTCCGGAAGACACTCTTTTGGGGGAGGGGTAGTCCTGGTCAGTCCCCAAGGGACCAGGATAGAGCAAGCAATCCATTTCCACTTCCCCCTCACCAATAACCAGGCAGAATACGAGGCGGTGATAGCAGGCCTCCGTTTGGCTCGGGAGCTGGGAGTGCAAGACGTGGAGGTCTCGACGGACTCCATGGTTGTTGCTTGCCAAGTCAAGGGAGAGTTCGAAGTCAAGGAACCAACTCTTCAGCGGTACCTGGAGAAGGTCAAGGAGGTGGTGGGACAGTTCCGAACTTTCTCTATCAAGCATGTCCCAAGGGAAGAAAGCACTCAGGCCGATCTTCTGGCCAAGTTTGGTCCCCAGGTTGGGGGGACCATGTCGGAACTCTTCCGACCCTCCATTGAGGAGGGAGAAGTAATGGAGGTGGATCAGCGGGCGTCATGGATGGACCCTTTCATTACTTTCCTAGCCTCAGGGAGGTTCCCCGAGGGAGAAGTCGACAAGCGGCGATTCAGGTATAAATCGGCTTACTACTCCTTACATGCAGGGGTGTTGTATAGAAAGACCCTCTCGGGGCTCCTGGCCCGTTGTGTCTCGGAGGAGGAGGCCCCAAGGGTCTTGGAGGAGATCCATTCGGGAGAATGCGGCAGCCACTCGGGAAGCAGAACCCTGGAAGGAAGGGTTCTGAGGCAAGGTTATTTCTGGCCCACCCTCAGCAAGGATGCGGCCGAATTCTCCAGGAGGTGCTCTAAGTGCCAACTCTACGCTCCTCTCCAACTCCTCCCAGCTCAAAGGCTAAGAACGATCACGGCCCCTTGGCCATTTGCAGTCTGGGGATTAGACCTGGTGGGACCTTTCCCCCAGGAGAGCGGTCAAAGGAGATTTTTGCTAGTGATGATCGACTACTTTTCCAAGTGGATCGAAGCGAAGGCGCTAGCCAAGGTAACCTCTCAAGTGATAAGGAACTTTGTTTGGGGTGAAATAATTTGCAGGCACGGGCTTCCTCTAGCCATTGTCACAGATAACGGGCCGCAATTCGCCAGCGAGGAGTTCGTTAGTTTCTGTACTCAGCTTGGCATAGATCTCAGGTTCGCGTCGGTCCACCACCCAAGGAGTAACGGGCAAGTGGAGGCGGCGAACAAAATTGTAGTGAACCTCCTCAAGAAAAAGATCGAAAACCTCAGAGGGAGTTGGGTGGAGCAACTACCCTCGGTCCTCTGGGCTCTGAGAACCACCCCGAACACGGCCACCAGAGAGACCCCATTCAAACTATCCCACGGATCCGAGGCTGTCATTCCGGTGGAGTTTGAAGTCAAGTCGCCTAGGGTGGCCGCCGCAGGAGGAGGGGATGAAGAATGGATGGCAAACAACGAGGAAGGCCAACGGTTGTCCTTGGACCTAGTGGAGGAACTCCGAGACTTGGCCACCATCAGGCAGGAGGAAGTAAAAAGGTGGATGGCCAAATACTTTGACAAGCATATACGAGTAAAGCATTTCCAGAAAGGGGACTTGGTACTAGAAAAGGTTGATGCGGCCGGAAGGGGAGCCGTGGTGGGTAAGCTCAATCCTAACTGGGAGGGCCCATATATTGTGAGTGAAGTGCTGAAGTCGGGAGGTTACCACCTCCGGGATGTGGAAGGGGAGCCTCTCGGCCGAGCCAGGAGTGGGGATGACTTGAAACGTTTCTATCCATGAAGTTCTTGAATATATTGATTCCTATGTATTGGCGTTGTTTTTATACTAATCATGAGTTCCAAGCAACAAGTAATGATGCTGGATTGCCCCGGACGATCCCGCTGCCAGGCTCGCGTTAGCTGGTAGGGCCGGTTGATCTCGCGGAGAGGCTGACGAGATGATAGACTCTTTGTGCTGGATTGCCCCGGACGATCCCGCTGCCAGGCTCTCATTAGCTGGTAGGGCCGGTTGATCTCGCGGAGAGGCTGGCGAGGTGATAGACTCTTTGTGCTGGATTGCCCCGGACGATCCCGCTGCCAGGCTCTCGTTAGCTGGTAGGGCCGGTTGATCTCGCGGAGAGGCTGGCGAGGTGATAGACTCTTTGTGCTGGATTGCCCCGGACGATCCCGCTGCCAGGCTCTCGTTAGCTGGTAGGGCCGGTTGATCTCGCGGAGAGGCTGGCGAGATGATAGACTCTTTGTGCTGGATTGCCCCGGACGATCCCGCTGCCAGGCTCTCGTTAGCTGGTAGGGCCGGTTGATCTCACGGAGAGGCTGGCGAGATGATAGACTCTTTGTGCTGGATTGCCCCGGACGATCCCGCTGCCAGGCTCTCATTAGCTGGTAGGGCCGGTTGATCTCGCGGAGAGGCTGGCGAGGTGATAGACTCTTTGTGCTGGATTGCCCCGGACGATCCCGCTGACAGGCTCTCGTTAGCTGGTAGGGCCGGTTGATCTCGCGGAGAGGCTGGCGAGGTGATAGACTCTTTGTGCTGGATTGCCCCGGACGATCCTGCTGCCAGGCTCTCGTTAGCTGGTAGGGCCGGTTGATCTCGCGGAGAGGCTGGCGAGATGATAGACTCTTTGTGCTGGATTGCCCCGGACGATCCCGCTGCCAGGCTCTCGTTAGCTGGTAGGGCCGGTTGATCTCGCGGAGAGGCTGGCGAGGTGATAGACTCTTTGTGCTGGATTGCCCCGGACGATCCCGCTGCCAGGCTCTCGTTAGCTGGTAGGGCCGGTTGATCTCGCGGAGAGGCTGGCGAGCTGATAGACTCTTTGTGCTGGATTGCCCCGGACGATCCCGCTGCCAGGCTCTCGTTAGCTGGTAGGGCCGGTTGATCTCGCGGAGAGGATGGTGAAGTGATAGACTCTTTGTGCTGGATTGCCCCGGACGATCCCGCTGCCAGGCTCTCATTAGCTGGTAGGGCCGGTTGATCTCGCGGAGAGGCTGGCGAGGTGATAGACTCTTTGTGCTGGATTGCCCCGGACCCTCCCGCTGCCAGGCTCTCATTAGCTGGTAGGGCCGGTTGATCTCGCGGAGAGGCTGATGGGATGGAAGATGTTGGATCTTAAGAAAGAAGGTCCTCGACACGAGATAATCAAAAGAAAGTGTTGGGTCTCTAAAATATTTCTGAAAAGGAGAGGGCGACCTCTCGCTGGGCGAGAAGGATGGTCCTCGCACGAGATAATCAAAAGAAAGTGTTGGGTCTCTAAAATATTTCTGAAAAGGAGAGGGCGACCTCTCGCTGGGCGAGAAGGATGGTCCTCGCGCGAAATAACAAAAGAAAGTGTTGGGTCTCTAAAATATTCCGAAAATAAGGGGACGACTTCTCGCTAGACGAGAGGGGGGATCCTCGGCATAAATAACGAGGAAATTGTGTTTGGACTAAAATATTTCAAAAGTGAGGGCGACTTCTCGTCCTAGCGAGAAGGAAAGTCCTCGGCACGAGACTAGAGCGAGAACGGGGACTTTCATCCCCAAGACGTATAGACTGAAACTTAAGGGGCTTCTCGCTGGACGAGAAGGAAAGTCCTCGGCGCTTATAAAATAAACGGATTCCCCGACACATGCATCAACTGATGTAAAAATAAAAGCAGAGAGAATACGTAGCGAAGTAAGAAAGCATTGCGCAAAAATTCCTTTCCAAAGAAGAAGTTTTAGTTACAATGGGCGGCGAACTCGCCAACCCCAAAAAAGTTTATATATCAAAAAATAAAATAAAAATCGCCTTCTAGGCCTCGCCAAAGAACCCCCCGTCGTTGTCGCCATCCTTCATCGGCGGGAGCGGCCTGAAGAGCTCCGGGACGATATCCTCGACCGTCACGCTCTCGGCCTCGGCAACCAGCAACCCAGCACCTTTCATGGCCTGGAAGACGAAGCGTGCCGCATTCGTAGACTCTATCCGGAGCGCTTCGTCGCGATCTCGCTTCTCTTCCTTTAACCGGCGAGGAGAAGGGGGAACGGCAGCCCGAGCAAGCTCACAGTTGAGTGCCTTCAACGCGGCGACCTCGCCCTCCAAGCTCAGGACCCGAGCGTCCGAGAGCCTAGCCATCTCGGCATCCTGTAGACGAACTTAGTATGAGAAGAAGTTAGGAAGTCAGGGATAACATTATAGAACGAACGACTCACCACTCCGGTCTCGGCGGTGGCCAACTTTTCCTTTAGCTCGTCGACCTTCACCTCGGAAACCCTGAGGGATTCGGCCAGTCCTGCGCATTCGCGCTCCAGCTCCAGACATTTCCTGCTCGTCATATGGGCAAGTTCCATCGCCCGCAATTGAGATCTCGAGCTCTCGTAGGAGAGACCTCGTGCGGTTGCATCCTTATAGGCCGCAGCGTCCTCGCGGCCATACATGACGAAGGAGAAATTGAAGGCGTGGGAAGTCGCTGCACCCTCCTCTACCCAAGTGGGAAGGAGGGAGGTGACATCGATCCGGTTGACCTCTTCATTCCAGCGCACCAGGCGCTCGCCGGTTTCGTCTCGGGCTTGCATGCCAAGGCCGAAATGCAGATGATTCGACGGAATTGGCGGTGCCGAGGTCCTAGCGGTGGCCTCGGCTTGCTCGACCTCCAGATCTTCGGGGAGTGAGGAATCGCCGGTTCCAGGACCTGAGGGCTCCGCCGGACGCTTTCCCTTTACGGAGGCGCGCAGGCTCTCGTTCGTCTTGGACCTCTTTGAAGTAGGCTGGCGGGAAGGCTGACTGCCTGAAGCCCCCGACCTCTTCTTAGAGGTGATGGCAGTTGGGGGGGGTACCTTCTCGGCAGGCCGCCGCTCCCATAGTTGCGAGAGCAAGATCAGCGGAGGGTTTAATGTTGCTCGCATAAGGTGGGTGGAGGGGGATGTCTCGCTCACCTGTTAAGAGTTGTGTTAGAAAGAATGGCGGGAATCAGAATTAAAGCAAAAAAGGGGGCGAGATCATTACCTTCCCCGGGAAGAACCGGTGAAAGTTTGTCGACGTTGCGGCGGAGATGGACCACCTCGAAGTTCTTCTTCTGGAAGAATTGGAAGAGGTCGGCATCGTGGCCGCCCAGAGGTGGAGGACGGTAGACGGTGTCGTTATACTGGATGGGCGAGATCGGGATGTTGCCGAAATTCCCCTTTACCAGGAGGAACTTCTGGGCCCAGAAGTGGGCCTTGTTGACGGTCTCGATGACCTTGCAGCCCGACCCCACAAAATAGACCGTGCCCTCGGAGTAGGCGCGAAACGAGAACAGCTTCCGGAAAACCGGAAGGCTGAACTCGATTCGCTCCTCGCGCATGAAGCAGGCGAACCCCGTGATCACCGCCATCGCGTTAGGGGTGAGCTGGCCGAGAACAACTCCGTGGTGTCGAAGCACCTAAAAAGCCACGTAAAGAAAATTGAAGCAAGCGAGATCAATCTCGCAAGAGTGATGAAGGAGAGAAGGAGGTGTACCTGGCGAACCTCGGGCCAGAGGGGGAGTCGCAGGCCCACGGCGAAGTGCGAGATCGGGATGGCGATCTCATCGGGCCGAAGGGTGTTAATCACCTCGCCCTTCTCGGGCCGGCGGGCGGTGAACCCAGTGGGAATGTAGTCGGCGATGGAGGAGAGATACTCTTCCTCGCTCATATTGCAGTGGAAGAAGTCGTGCTCGCAGTAAGCCCAAGCACACTTCAGCCGGCCTTCCGCCTCAGGAAGCTCCTTCGAGGTTTTCACCATCACGCGTACCTGCGAGAACAAGTGTAGAAGGAGGCGAGAACAAAGCTGACGAGAGCTCTGCAACTAGTAGAAGAGGAAGGCGGTAGGTAAATGATATTAATGGGGAGGCTATTTATAGAAGAAGCCCAAGCGCCGGGATGCTGTCCGACAAAACGTCACATCACTGGGACACTAGACAAAATTACTTCGCCAATCATTGGCGAGCGAGATCAATCTGCAGGATTAGCTAGAATAAAATAATTTGCAAGCGGAAATATCACAGGCATGCGGGAACAAGGTAAAGGAAAAGCGGCATTATAAAAGCCGCGAGCGATAACATAGTTAATAAGTTGTCCGATGCTCGTGACGAGCGAGAATCAATAAAAACCATAGCCTAGCGAGATTGTTGCAATAAAAGCAGAAGCGAATTGTTCATGAAAAAGAGAATCTAAAATCGCGGGGTCAGTAGGGCAGCCACTGCCATCTACCACCACCTCGCGGCCCCCTCCTCGGCGGCCTTCGGGAATTGTGGAATTCAGCAGCAGCGCGGGCGTCGCGGTCGATCAATTGGGCGTGATCCCTGATCCTCGCTATGAGCGTCTCCTGAGAGGCCTCGCATTCATCAGGGTCGGGGGGTATCGCCGCACGGAGTTTGTCGCATTCGTCCATCAGGGACGCGTGTCTTTCCTCCGCAGCCAGCCTATCCACTCTCGCCTGGATGTTGAGGTCCTGCAACATCTGGTTTTGCTTTTGGAGTAGTTCCGCGGTCCGCCGTCTCATCACCTCGGGTTCTCGCGCATCGCCTAGGAAATCTTCTACCCGCTCGGGAAAAGGGGACACCTCGTCGTCCCCGAATTCGGAGTCGGTAAGCTGAATCTCGCCGTCTAACAAAGAAAGGTCGTACGCGAGGTTATGAAAGATAAGTTAGAGTAAAAAGCGGAAAGGCGAGAAAGTCTACCTCTGGGACGGCGAGAAGAACCGGGTGGGGGATCGAAAGAAGTGTCGTAGTAAGGCCGATGAGTTTTTCCCTTTCCAAGGGGATATCTCGCTGCATCAGCAAGAGCAACATTCGGCGGGTGCGAGCCGCCTGAGTCTCGATGGGCGAGAAGGTCAAAGGTTGGTGCCGGGATGGTCACATCCCGGCGCCTGGGGGAAGGAGTTCGCCGACCCTGTTCCCCCGGGCTCGCTGGGGGCGAGGCTGCGATCAAAAAGTAAAAGATGAGATGAGAGGAGGCGCCATCGAATAATATAATTCCAATAAAAGAGGCGAGACCAAATAATGTACCAGGAGGATTCTCGCCGGTAGTATTCGCATTTACCCGAGGGGTAGTGGGCGGTTCGTCCGAGGGCCCGCCAATGTCCTTGACAGTCTCGCTGACCTGCAGAGACGAACTTTAGAAGTAGCAGTCGAAGGATCTCGCATGAAGAGTAATAATCCCTACCTTCTCGATGGATTTCTCGCTGGCCGAGGACTCGAGGTCGACAGTATCTTCCCCCAATCGGCGAGCGGCTTTTGCTTTTTTCAGTTTCGGCATAGGAGAGGGAGACGAGCGATTCATCCACGCCGGTGGCTTCGTCATCATCGCCATCTCCTGTGCCTTGGAGGCCTTCAGGCGAGCTTCCATTTCCTTGGAGAGAGGCATCGGAGGACAGCTACAGTAAAGAGAAGGATGGGGAGGAGAAGAACAATGAAGACGCTTCAACTCGGGT
Organism: Dactylorhiza incarnata; assembly: GCA_033032865.1. NCBI lineage: Eukaryota > Viridiplantae > Streptophyta > Magnoliopsida > Asparagales > Orchidaceae > Dactylorhiza > Dactylorhiza incarnata. The sequence continues at coordinate 4,362,757 of JAWHQI010000187.1, read as the reverse complement.
GGTATTTATAGCCAGGCGATGGGACCCACAGAAAGATTCCTGACAAGACAGCTGTCGCCAGGCGAACACCCTAGGGTTGGATGATTCTTTGCGAGCTCAGGTTAAACTCGCAAAGAGCGGGGATTGCGTACAACCCGGGGTTCGCCCGGCTCTTCCCATTAGAACTCGCAAAGCCAGTCTTCCAAGAAGCATAGGCGAGATCGCCACTTATATGTTCTCAGCAGCTATAAGGAGGCGAGACCAGAGTACCAACATCGGTCTCGCCCGAATCCTTGACGGGAAGCGTGGCGCGTTCCACAGGTTCTGCGAGACCCGCGTGGTCGCAGAGAGGGCAGGAGTTCTCGCCCGCGAGGTCGCAGAGAGGGCAGGAGCTCTCGCTTAAAGCGAGCGAGACCCAGAGACTCGAGTAGTTCCGCGGACCCCCCCCCCCCCCCTTTTAGGGAGGGTTAGAAGCTAGAATTACCCTCTTTCCCCTGGAGGTCTGCATATAGCCCCTTCAAACAGCGGAGTTTGGCTATGGGCAGGCCAAATTGGGGTGCTTATAGTAAGTTCAAAAGGCGGAGTTCCGCTATTCACAGACCAGTTCAAAAAAAACTATAAATAAGACCCAAAGGGCACCTTTGGAGAGGAGTCCGGTCGGAAGCTTCTCTCTCCTCTGGTTATCCTTGCCGAGACTCCCCCGAGCTCTCCAAGGTACCCGGGCCTCAGCTTTGGCTTAGGAGGGGAAGCAATCTAAAGATCTTCCGGGTGTGCGGTGGGACCTCCCTGCTGAGTTTAAGGTTCTGTGTTGAGTTCTGGAACCCCGACTTGCTCTCCCCAAGAGACAAGTAAGTGCTAGTCGCCCCTCAACCTGTTGAGGGCCCCGAGCTCCACAAGAGACCAGTTTCTAGTTTCAACAACAGCTGCTTTAACCTCGTCAATATTTGATTGTGAAGAGATAAGTCTGACCACCTCGTCCCTCAAGTGCGACACATAAATCTCTTGCCAAGTCATATCTGCCTAAGCCTCTCCGAGTAGGACGAACACCTCCTCTTTAAACACCGTGGCCGCCTTTTCCTCCTCTTGCAGTTCTCAATCTCAGCCCTGGTAGAAGCAAGTGAAGACTCTGATCGGTATAGACGAGAAACCGCCTTCTCCCTCCTCCTAGCTGAGGATAAGGAGTTCACAGTGTTGCTATGCTTCCCCTGGAGTGTCAGGAACTCGCCCTTCAAGGCCATGCAGTGATTGTTCCACGTATGGGTGATGCTACACAAGTCCCCAATATGAACAAAGATGAGCACTCGATTATAGTCCAAATGAAGACAACACAAGTACAAAATAATCAAAAACATACCCTTACCTTCGATGTAGTGTGTCGTAGAGAAGCAAACACCCTCTTCTTGCCCTTGGCAACTACAAATGTCGGTGCCTGACCATCACGAGGAAACGACACGGCATCGGGAGCCTCAAGTATGTACTCCACCTCAGAATCAAGGACAGGGGCCTCCCCCGCCAAGTCGCCAGATCCACCATCTCCCGCATGGATGATCAACTCGGGAGATAAGGAGGACGAACCCACTCCCCCGCACTTCAAGGTGAAAATTAGCTTCCTCTTCTTACCCTGCTCCAAAGGGACGACATTGCTCCGCTCTGCACCCGTAGAGAGGCCCATCAAAACCAATCTTTTCTCATCAACAAACACGCTAATGTGATAAAGAGTCCTCACCAAGCCTCACACATCTACGAAGCCCAGTATAGGGGAAAAGTAAATCTCCTAGCCAGATATGCGGTGTAAGCGCCCTAAGAGAGTTCTCCACACCTCAACAAGCTCCCAAGAGTTCTTAATGTGAGTACCCCCATGATGGTAGTTGGTCTTCTCCTCAAATGTGAGTCATCTCTTGATGCTCTTAACTTAGATCTGGTCCCCTGTGCCAGGATAACTAAAGTGATTGGCGAGAGTCGTGCTCTCGAAAAAAGCTGGCGAAGCTCATAACCCTTGTCATGTCAACCCGAGAAAACGGTGTAACTGGCACGCCACAGAACTTGAATATCTCCACCACCTCCTCACAAGGGGGAATGTGGAACCCCTCTTTGAGGCATTCCTCTGAGATCATGACATAGCCCGCATGGACAACCTAGGCGCGCTCCTCCAAGAGTGGAATCTTCACCTCCGGGCCCGCGAGAAGGCCAAAGCGCTTACGGCACACGGCGACCCGCTCAATAGCAAGGGTCAAACGCAACCACATAGACCTCGATGTAGCTATTCACATCAGAATTTGAGAGACGAAAGAGCAAGTTAGCACAAAAATTTAAAAAAACCCAAAATAAAACATAGCACCATGAATGCCCCTATCATGTTGACGGGCAAACAAGCCTCGCGTGCAGCACCCACACACAGATATTATACTCGGCACCCGCAAGTGGTGCTCATGCGCACTCTATCAGGGCACGCCATCCACGCACCCAACACATGCACCCGCCTATTGCACGCTGACCGGCCTACGCACGGTCGACCACCCTCTTTGCGCCGCCCGTTCACCCTGCACGTCTCCAACTTTCAAAAATATATATGCACAGACTAGCCCTTTTTCTCACCTCGATCGTCAGAGGCATGGTGGTAGAACTTTTCCTTAAAAAAGTCGGCCTCACTTCGTCTCTCTCAAAAATCTTGCAGAAATCTTAGTAAAATATTGAAACATGCCTGCAGAATTTATAGAACTGTCTGTATAGCTCGCATAGGAATGTTTGTCCAAAAGAGAAAAATATCACATAATATACAATATGCGCAAAAATGGTTGTGCATGCAGTCCTAATTAGCACTGAGATCTCCCCATAAAGGCAAATAATATTTTGCATATAACAACAAATCTCTGGGATTTTGGCAATAAATATTGCCACGTAACTTAACCAAAAAAATGTACGATATTGAAAGTGCATAGTGTGCCTCTGAGATTCCTCTAGAGGAGGGTGAATAGAGTTTTAAAATATTTCTATCCTAATTGTGTTTAACAATAAAATACTCTAAGGTGTTATGCTTAACAAACCAGGCAGAATAAAAGACTGGACAACACAGAAAATCACAGCACAGACACAATGAATTTTATAGAGGTTCCCCAAAATGTGGGTAGTCCTCTCTTCTACCACCTGGTAGGAATGCACCGCTGTGCCTGAGTCTTTTGATGAGGAGACTCTTAGAACCAATGATCTTTTGATAAGGAGATCATGAACCACCAGATCTTTTGATAAGGAGATCTTGAACCACCAGATCTTTTGATAAGGAGATCTTGAACCACTGAGTCCTTTGAAGAGGGATTAATAAAACTCTTTTACAGAATGAGAAAGAAGAAGGGAGAAGGTTGAAGGAATTCTGTTCTCAGAATTCTTGAAGATGGCTGTATGAAGATCGGCCTATGAGTTATTCCAAAGGATCTGCTCTTGATTAGCCCCTGCTTTTGATAGTGATGATTTGCAGAAGCTTTGTATTGTCAGATCCTTTCTTCTTCTTCAGATTATGAGCTGGCTGTTATGAGATTGTGATGAAGAGCATCTTTCAGATCATCTGTTCTATTTTATGAAGAACAGCAGAGCCTTCCTTTCCTTTTTCATTTTCTCTGTTAGAGTTTCTGAGAGAGGGAGAAGAAGAAGAAGCCCTAGAAAGTGAAGGAGACATCTGATAGTGATTAATGCCCTCCTCTGCCTCTGTCTTCTCTTCTCTTTTTATTCTACCTTTTTCAAATTCGAATATATTTCCCTTTCTGATATCCTTGATAAGGTAATCTGCTTATCACTTTCTCTTTTTTCCTCTTTAATTCTCGGCCCGTCCACCTAGAAAGAATATGTTTCCAAGAAACCTTTCTGTCTTCTTCTTTAATGCTCCTTTCCATTTCAGGCAATTATTGAGCTGTTGGGGAACGGTCTTGAAGGATGTGGGCTATGAAAGAAGGATCAGAAAGACAGCTGAAAAGGTATACTTTTACAGACTGCATTCGACGTAGCGTCGAATTCATTTCTTCTCTTATCGACGCAACTTCGAGTTCTTATAGAAGCAGCTTCAATTTCATCTCTGCTTTGATTGAACTCTGCAAGTAGGCATTGTGTCGACATCTTATCGACGTGTACGTCGAGTTGATTTGCCTGGCTCTGAACTACATCTTCTGCGTCGAGATGAAGTCGACGTTGTGTCGACTTTAGATGGCTTCGGCAGATAACCTCTTCTGCGTCGAGTTGAAGTAGAAGCTGCGTCGACTTCTCCAATTTCTTTAACAGGTCCCTTACCTCTACGTCGATATCTATTCGACGTAGCATTGACTTAAGTTACTTCGACAGAAGGTTGAACCACTTGGACTTCTAGTCAGAGCAGCGTCGATATGGACTCGATGTTACGTCGAATTCTATTCGACGTAAATGTTAACTTAGCCCAATTTTGCTTCCCTTGATCTGGTCCTGATACTCTATGTTGAGTATGACATCCTAAAACATCTAATGACCATATTACCCTCACTATACAATGGGTAATTTAAATCCTATTAGATAAAATCACTTTTAAGTAATTTGTTAAGTTAAATCAAAAGGGGTTTTTCCCAACAGATGCAATAATTCACATCGCGCGCGCGCCAAATTATTTAAAACTCCCACAAAAAGACAGACAATCGTATGGAAAAATTCCAGGCTTGTTTTTTACAAGTCGCGGCTTTCATAAAAAGGGGGCATTTGATGGGATTCCCCTAAAATCCATCCGAGCCATACTAGCATTTCAAGATCGTAACCCCGAACGAATCACCGAAAAGTGTCGCCTCGACCACGCGGGGCCTCGCCCCGGTCAAAACAAGCCCAACAACAAAAACTCGTGCATGCATAGCCCGGGGTGTGCGAGCGCGCGAAAGCACATGTGCCCATACTCGTGCGCACGCGCAAGCCACGCGCACGCGCTGGCCTCACTCGTTCTCTTTGCGTGCCCCACCCTGCGCTTCTCTTCCCGCATGTCTCCGTCGATGCCGCTTCTCCAACGAACCTGCCCAGGCCACCTAGGGGCATGATCATCATTTTTCAAAAATTGGTGATCCAGGTGACTGAAATCATGAATTCATTTTCACCCGTTCAAATCCAAAATGACATAATTACCAGTGCGTCCCTCATAAAACTATAAAAATGTGCTCAGACCTTCATTTTCAAGGAGAGAGAAAAGAGGAGAAGACAGAGATCTGAAGTTTTTCGACGAAGACTTGGCTCTTCGTTCATCGTCCTCCTGCTTAGAGCTCGTTCTGCTTGGGACGGATTTGCTCCAAAAACAGCTCTTGCCAGCGCTTCTGAAGACTTAGTCTTTCTCAAGAACTTGTAAAAGGAGTGGTGACATGTCACCCCTCTAACAACTTTACCCCTTGTAACCTACTGTAACTAGTGAATTCTGTCAGACCTGGGTCTGACCTCGTGGTTTTTCCCTTTTCGATTTTTTCCACGTAAAATGTCTCGCTATTCTGCTGTTGGTTCTCACATTGATTGTTTGCACGCTTCCCTCACTCTCGAACTAAGACGATCTGTTTTCTCCGATCCATGGGAGCGCTAAGCGACCCACAACAATAAGTATGGTTCTAAACATGATCAATGTGTCAACCTACAAGAAAACATTGACGGTCTGTTCGGTTCAGCGGTTTTGAAGCCAGTTTTTGGCTTTCAGAATTAATAAAACAATATGTGGCGTTCGGTTCAAAGGAAATGAACCAGGTTTTGGTTTTCGCTTAAAACCCTTTGTTTTCAAAATAGGTAACCTGAAAAAATAGGTCTTCTCCCAAGTTTTCACGGGTTTTGGACGGCTCCCGCAAAGAAGTGTGATATCCTGCTTCCTCCATCGTTATGGACCACTGCTGTCGGCGGTTTCTTCGCTGAAGTTAACTATTGCAGCTCCTTCTTAATCTCATCTCCAACTACTTGTCCAACTCTACATTACATTCCGATTTTTTTGGAAATGGACTAAATCTAGGTTTTCTACCACAACTTAAATTCCTCTTTCTCGTCGGCGTCCTTCTTCCTCTTTATCGTTGATGTCCTTCCTCTTTCTCGTCGATGGCCTTCCACTTTCTCACGGACGTCATTCCTCTTTCTCGCCGACGTCCATCCCGTATTTTCTACCTGATTTCGAAATTTCTGCTTGTTTTTTTTCCTATTTTGCTGCAGATTTTTTTCCCGCTTACAACCCCCCTTTTGTCAAGTTTTCATCCTCTATACATTTCTCCATTTATTGCATTTTTACAGGTGATTAGTTGAGGTGATTATTGCAGTTTTATGCCTTTTGCTACCCGATTACAGCATTTTCTACAATTTTACCTGATTTTGCAATTATTACAGGTTGTTTTGTTATGTTTTTTTTACAATTTTTAGATTTGTCTGCAATGTATTGTATATCGAGTTACCAGAATGTTGTAAAGTATTATGGTGGAATTAATGCTTTGTTGAAATTTCTAGAATGTTGCAATGCATTGTTGAAATTACTGTATTATAGTGGAATTATGTATTCTGGTATCAAGTTACTAGAATGTTGTAATGCTGCATTAAGTTTGACACGATTATGCATTGTCTTATGGTGGAATTATGTAAATACAATATTAATGTTGTAATGTATTGTATACATGCGTCTTATGATGGTTGCTATTGTTTTGATAGGTTAGTAATGGATTTAAACTAGTTGATTGAACAATTCAAGAGAGAATACATATTAAAAGCATGGTATCTCACAAAACTCGACGCAACTTATGTATCGTTAGAATATATTCCCTTGGAACCAGTAGATCATGAAGTTAACAATGTACTACGATCTTCATTGTTAAAGCGCATATATGAGGATTCAGATATTAACTATTTTAACTTATTGTGCATGACCAAACAACCCTTCAGAGAGCTATGTTATATTTTGTCTGCAAGAGGATTTGTACGTAAAAGTAAATATGTGTCAGTGAAGGAAGCGGTTGCACTTTTTTTGTACATTATATCTCATAATAAGAAGTTTCGTGATGTGGGTTGTACAACTTTACAATCGACAGATACTGTTAGTCGACATTTCAATATTGTGCTTAGAGGGGTGTTGAAGTTAGCAAGAGATTATATCAAGTTACCAGAATCGATATCAAATCGTAGGTGGAGATGGTTTAAAGAATGTGTTGGTGCTCTAGATGAGACACATATCCAAGTGACTGTGCCTACATCAGATCATGAGAGATATAGAAATCGTAAGCAGGCCATAACAACTAATGTACTCGGTGTGTGCGACAATCAGATGAAATTCTTATATATCCTACCTGGTTGGGAAGGGTCTTCTTCTGATTCTAGAGTCTTGCGAGATGCACTAGAGAGGACTGACCGATTTGAAGCTCCAATTGGTAAGACAAATTTTTAATCAACATTTAATTTATTGTTGATGCTAATGTAAAGTGTCAGATAAATATAACTTGGTGGATGTTGGTTACACCAACGGTCCTGGGTTTCTTTCATCGTATCGATCAACACGTTATCATCTACAAGAATGGTCTATGCAAGGAAATAACCCATGTAATTACAAGGAGTTATTCAATCTTCGTCATGCAAGAGAACATAATGTCATAGAAAGAACATTTGGTTTATTGAAGAAACGTTGGGCAATTTTGCGACAACCATCTTTCTATAATATAAGAGTTCAGGTACTACATTGACAAATCTAAAATTCGCAAAAGTTCGTATTAGCTCACTATGATATAAATTTTCAACACTTGTTCAAATAATAAATGCATGTTGCGTCTTACACAATTTTCTCATCCAGAAGAGGCTTGCTAGTAATTCGCAACTGCTCGTTGAGGTCGATGCTGGATTATTAGCCGATAGGGTGACTGAAGATGATGAGATCTTCGAATATGACGATGACATTAATCCAATTCAATCTTCAAATGAATGAGCTACCTTTTGAGACAACTTATCCATGGAAACATTTGAATAGTATCAGAACCACAATCAGATTATCTAGTTGAATTTGACATATAATTTGATCATTGAAATATTATGAAGTGTTTTTTGAATGTACTTTTTATAGTTTTGTATAGTTTTTTTATTAGTAAGTGTTTTTTGGCCTATTGATGTATGCAGATGTAGTTTTATATATATTTTGTATTTCAAAATAACTTATCGTTAATATTATTTACGGATGCATATGTTCTTTATTTACAAGTAACAAGAAATGACTAGCGGCTCAAACAAAGAGAAAACTTATGTTCACTAGACGAGTGAAATGGATCAAACGCTTTCAAACATTCTATTGGAAGAGCATGAGAATGGCCACAAAACTCCAAATGGATGGAAATGTGTGGCCATTACAGCGGCAATCAATGGCAAGAAAGAGGCCCATAATATAACTTTTACTAAGGAGAAGATAATGACAAGGTTGAAAACATGGAATAAGTATTACAAGGAGGTGTCTGCGATGCTAGATACAAGTGGGTTCGGAGGAGACTGGGAACGGAATATAGTCAAGGTGGATAGCGAGGAAGTATGAGCTAACTATGTAACGATAATTTTCAGGGCTTACATTATTTATTTTCCAATAATTTTTCGTGGCAACCTCACTATAGACAAATCATTTTTATGCAGGCTCATCCGACGGTGAAACACTATAAAGATAAAGTTATCATTAACTGGTCAAATTTGGGCATTTTATGTGGCACTGACAAAGCTACAGGTAGTTTTGCAGCAACAACAAATGAGACAATTAATGAGTTTGAGACAATTAATGGGTCATTTGGAGAGGAGAGCGTTGCAGGAGAACCTGCTTCAATAGCAGGGAGCAGTTGATAGAGGAAGACAAATCCCGCTGAAGTAATCGCAAGTGCGATTAGTCAAATGACAACAAGTAAGGAACAGACAACTATCGCTATAACAAATGTAGCTGCAAAGCCTATGAATGCAAGTTCTCGTCAGATTTACGAAGCACTGGGTCAACTGACGGATCTGACAGACCTTGAATTATTGAAATCCATGGATCTCCTCGGTGATAGCTGCATTAAGTTCGACAGGTTCATCACTCTACCCGTTCACATGAGGACGACATGGCTTCGCTTGCAATTTTATGGGGATAAGTTTAGAAGTCTTCAGTTTGGGTTGTTTTTCTTAAAAATATTTTGTGTTGTGTTGTTGTGTATTGGAACATTTTAATTCGTATTGTTGATCTGTATTGGAACATTTTGATTTGTGTTGTTGCTGTGTATTGAAATATTTTGTGTCTATTATTTTGTGTTGTGTTTGTCTACAAAACACATTGTGTTATGTTGCTTTTAAAAAATGATATGCATGCATTTTTGTATTTCGAAACATAATTTCAAATTTCCTGCAAAACCAAAATCAATTTCATCCTGCATCCGAACAGCAGAATTGTCAAATTCCAATTCCTGCAGCTCAAAACCTTCATGCAACCAAATAACATAATTGGAATTCAGGCAATTTTGATTTTGACTGAATTCCAATTCTTCAAAATCAAAACCTGCGATCGACGGCCCCCGAAATTCATTTCCCTTTAATTTAAAATTTAGAAAAATATCTTATGAAAATGCAACATTAAATTCTTATCTTTAAAATATTAATTTTAATCTGAAGTAAAAAATATAAAATTTTAAATTCGATCGGGTGGGTTTTACTTTGGGGGTGGACTTGCGTGTCAAGTGCTTTTTAGGTGGAAGACTTAAAAGGTATCCCCAGAGACTTGAGCGCAAATTTATTGGAGTGCGAAATCACGGGTGGAGGCGTGGAGCACTAATAATGCCGCCGGGCCCACGTTCTTTGACTTTTTATTGTTTCTTTTTTAAATAATATATATAATATAATGTACATATATAATCTTCAGTGATTGATACAGCACTGTATACAGTTAAATCTAGGTGTAAACAATTAATAAATCATGCAAAAAAAATGTGTACTGAGATTCTTATGCATTTTGTATTTAGTGGGATATAAAAGTATATGATGACAAAATATCTAACATTCATATTCAAGTAATAAAGTATAAAATTATAATTTTATTTTGCACGACGCTATTAAAAAAGCTTTTAAAAGTATACAAATATAAAATGAAGTTATTTTATTTTTGTATTTAGTACTAATTTCAATAGTTTATACTGTCAAGATTTTGAATACTCAACATCTGGCTTCTCTAAGGCTTCGTTTGCCGCGACTTATTTGCTCCGATGAGTTTGGACAATAACGCAATTATCGCAGGATGTATGTTTGGCATGACAAAGATTATGACCGCTACCAAGAAAATAAATTAGTTTTGTGCGTAAAATGCATGAAATTTTTTTGGTGAGGTTATGCGTTCACGAACGACGGTTCATGACCACCACGTTCTTGATCGCCACCGCCGCGCCAAACGAAGCCTAAGGCTCCACGAGACGTTTTTGCTTCGATGAATTTGGACAAAAATGTCCGTCATCCAATGTATGTTTAGCATGACAACAGTCATGACCGCTACCTAGAAAAGAATACTAGTTTTGAACATAAAAGAGAATGGAGTTTTTTAAATGAGGCCGGGCGTTCACGAAAGGCGATTCATAACCACTACGTTTATGATCGCTACCGTCGTGCCAAATAGGAACCTAACTCACTAATTTTGACCTAATTTTTTAAAATATTCCTTGTAAACTGGAACTTGTAAGAAAATTTTTAATATAGGGTCACTTTGTTGATTTTCAATATTTTAAGTTTAAACATCAAATTTGCTTTTGTTAACTGCAACCCTTCTTTGGCTACTCTCACCCCAAAATTTAAAAAACTACTTTCTCTATGGTTAACCGCAACCCGACGGCTCCCGCTCAAGCCGCTCGCCTCCTTCCTCCTTCCTCCCGTTCAGGAACTGTGCTATATAGTTCCTCCTTCCTCCCGTGAAGGAACGATGATGGGGACATCAAGTTCCTTTATGATCAGGGATACATGGTAGGGGCTTGAGGCGAGGTTGGAGAGGGCGGTAGTGGCGGCGATCTAGAATTTGACAAATGATCCATCACGGAGGAGGGAAAGAAGGTGCGGCACGCCGTCATCGATCATGTTCATACTGAGAAGCTTAACAATTATGAAGGGGATCGGAGGCGTTCGGAACCCTCCACACGCTGCCACGAAACAGAGCGCCGCTGAAATTATTCGTCTTCCGTGCTCCATTGCAGGCAGCAACGTTTGAGACATAGTTAACGCTAACGAAAGGCTGCACTGTTTTGCCTTTGATCCTCCCCTGTACCGAGACGACGGAGCAGAGCACTACCAAACCAATACAGTTGCGGTCTACTCAAGGCTCCTAAAATCGGTCAGAATGAACCGTCTTAGCCTATGAGCGGTCGAGCGCGCAATCAGTTATTAGAGACGAGACAGATGACAAAAAGCCTTTTTAGCGTGAAAAATCCTGGAAAGGGATGAAAAACTACGTGGTCAGTGTTGGATCTTGTGGCGCCCTTAGAGGGGGGGGGGGGGGGGTGAATAAGGGCAATTTAAAACTTTAATAATTTTTGTAACAAACGAAACAATATATGAAAATAGAGACAAATAATTGAATTTAAAAACAAGATTTTATTTCATCAAAGATAATGAGTAGAAATAATTCCAATAAAGCTTGGAATCAAAGGCTTACAATTAATAAAATCTCTTGTCTCTTTTCGCCGGTCATTTTCCTAAGGACCGGTTGGTTATAGCCTATATCTCCCAGATATAGACACTAGCCTCCCCCTAAATCAAATCTTGATCTAGACACAGCACACACGACGGCGATTCTCCCAAGCCACACAAGGACTTGACACCGCACACAAGACGATGATTTACCCTAGACCACACAAGGATCTAACACCACACACAAGCAGTGGCGGAGCCAGGAATATTGGAGCGCGGGGGCACAAGACTCTTAAAGTATGAAGAACTAACTACATTAGTTAAGATGTGCAGAAAATAAAAAAAAAGTATTCATCTTCTTGTGTCCTTTTGCAACTTTAATCAGTGCTAGTTGAAGCTGATGAGCAAAACAGTGAACATAATAAGCAGATTTATTCTCTGCAAATATCAAACTTTTAAGTCCATTAAAACGTCCACTCATATTGCTCGCACCATCATAACCCTGACCACGAATCATGCAGAGTCGCGAAATCGAGCGGAATCGCACCAGGTCGAGCCGTCGAGGTCGCGAAATCGAGTAGCAGAGTCGCGGAATCGCCGCGCAGAGTCGCTAAATCGAGCGGAATCGCACCAGGTCGAGCCGTCGAGGTCGCCAAATCGAGCAGCAGAGGCGCGAAATCGCTCTTGCCCTAGGTGCCGACGCCAAATCGCTCCAAATCGCGGAATCGCTGTTGCAGGTCGCGAAAATGCGTGGGGGCACGGGCCCCCGCAGGTCCTGCTGTAGCTCCGCCCCTGCACACAAGGTGATGATTTCTCCTAAGCCTCACACGGACTTAGACGCCGCACGCAAGACGACGATTTCTACAACGATTACAAGATGAATGTAAAGATAAGATAAAATACAAAATAGAAATTCAGATATGAAACTCCCTAAATATGAAGCTCTGAAGACGACGCCAAATCCTTGCAAAGATTGCCTGAGATACTGCGCACGGACAGTCTCTTCTTCGCTCTTGAACGTTCTTGCCAAAATGGGAGTTCTCGGAGTTCTGGAGCTCTCTGGATGAAATGCACTCAGGAAAGGACTTTGAGATCTCAAGAACTGAATTCCACGAAGTTTTGAACTCTTTTTAAGAAAAAGTGCTGTCGTCATCCGATAGCTACTGTCGTCGGAATCCGATATCTCCAGAAGCTGCCACGTGTCCCACTAAAATGAAGTTTCTGCGTGAAGTTGAGGTCGTGGTTGAGACGTGGGCTGTCGGATATCCGATAGCACTATCGGATATCCGTTAGCTAAGGTAACTGCTGCACGTCCTGGCGTTATTGGAAGATCGTGGGCTGTCGGAAATCCGTTAGCTAGCTGTCGGAAATCCGGTACTGCTGTCGGAAATCCGATAGCTCCACTTCATTTTTGCCGTCAGAAACTTCTCCAGACTGTAGATGGAGTCGTTCTCATCTCCGAAATGGGGTGGCACGTTCCGTAACTCTTCCTGAATTGAAAGTTATTGCCGTTTGAATTTTAACATACAAAACTCGTCATTTTGTCTTTTTGATCCATGAACGAGGACGTGTTTCTTTATTTAACATGTATCACCTGTACACTATAAACACACAAAAGAGTAGATCAAATACATCATGGTATTTGTTATTCTCAAACCAAGAGATGCGGAAAGCAAGCTCCAACAATCTCCCCCTTTTGATAATAACAAATACCCATATGAGAAATTAGTGAGTTTATAGATAAGTGCGATAAAAGATATGCATGAATAAAAGGTTTACTGCGTGATAGATTTTACTCCCCCTAAATATCTATGTCACTAGATTTCTCATGTTATTCTCCCCCTTTTGTTATTACCAAAAGTGGGTTGTCATGATCGAGTAATATCACTCCCTCTACATAGACGCTTTCCATGAAAACTTTTTAATATACTCCCCCTAAATTATATTCTCCCCCTAAATGTATGCTCCCCCTAAATGTTATAATTAATTGCAATGGTGCATTCTGAAAAATTGAGATTAGTAAGAGATTTCTTGAATTTATATTTCTCCCTTTTTTTGATATTATCAAAAGTTATTTTGAAATAAAGAATGAATAATTATGAAGAAATAATAAATATGGGAGTATATAAGAGTAATAGATTTTATGTCGAGAAGAAAAATAGGATGCAATCAAAAGCTTGTTAAATACTACTTGTTGAGAAAAATATAAGCATGATGCAACATAAAGTAGTAAGCAACATAGCTAACATGATAAAGTAAGCATTCTATTTTAAGATACCACTTGCTTAAAGGAAAACACAGTGTTAAAAATAATAAGCACTCTTAAACATAAACATCATTTTAGAAGATAAAACCATATAAAGGATAATGAGTTTTAAATTTGAAAAGTTGATGTTTGAGTTAAAGATTGAAGAGATGCTATTCCATTAAGATAAAAAATTGCAAGCATGATTTCATAATATCAAGAAAAGATACACAAACTACAATTTAATAAAATTTGCATTTCAAGTAAACATAAACATTGTAGCGGCCATGCTTTGTTATCTAGTGCATTTACTTAAGTTTGTAGAGATTTGAGTAGATGAGCATTAGGATCCAATTCTCATGAGTAGAAGTTTTATGAAAGATAATGATGTGTACAAAGTAGTGTTTTGATAAAGTATACAAGTGAATCAATCAAAAACACATGACATATATAATGAAATAACACAACATTAAAATACACAAAAAATATTACTTCCACACTATTTCAATGCACATGAATAAATAGTACAACTACCAAGGTGCTTTGCACACACAATGCTTATTAAGACTTATCAGGGTGCAAAGTAGTGCTTGGGGGATCACTTTTATACTTTTTAGCTTTATTTTCAATTTTTTTGTGATCCGGTGTACTAAAGAGAAGTGGTGTATAAATTGTTTGCTACAAGACACTTTACAATTCTTAGCCAAGGTGCTCAACCTCACAATGCTCATTAAGACTTATCAGGAGGGTGAGTAGTGCTTGGTGGAGTTTTCCTTGTCATTTATTATTTGCTTTTTAGTTTAGTGACTAAGGACTCCGAATTCACTTGTTTTGCAAACATAACATTTTAAACCACATTTCTCTAAAGAATAAGTGCATGAAAGACAAAGAATTGTAATAACCAATTCAATGTTGTGTAGGTAATCTATTTAGGCATTTTAATTATTTATGTTATTACACTACACAATCATGTAAGAATAAGATTGTAAACACATGTAGGTTATCAAAAATAAGTGAGTGAATGAATCATTATCAAACATAATACATTACTCATACTTAGAGGCATGCTAAACATTTCTACACATGTTTATCTACAATCAATTTCATTGCACATAACAAGATAATTTTCAAGGCATGACAAATACCAAACAATGTTTTTAAGAAACTTGAAAGTTAAATTAAACATTGTCTTTAATCTTTAATAGATATAATTAATCATCCATCCTTGACAATGGCAATGAATAACAATCAGTTTTGTTTTTATAAATTTTTGAATTTTTTTTATATATGCACAAAATAATAAACACACATAAAGAAAAACATATTTTTGTTCTTTGAAATTGTTTTGTAATTTTGTATTTGTTTTTTTTTATATATATATTCTCTGGAAATCATAGAAGTCTTTAATAGCCCTTTCAGTAAATGATATTCTATGCCAGAGAAATAAACAAAAATAACGTATGAGAAAATACATATATTTTTTTTAAAAGAAATAAAATTTTGTTTTAAAAGGAATAAAAAGATAGAAAACTTTTTACAAACACACAAAATATTAAAATAATACCAGAAATAATTCAAAACAAAAAAATATTTTGGAGCAAAGGAGCTAACGCCAGGCATTAACTTCTTAATGCCAAAACAGAACTGCATTTCTTGATGTTTTGAAAAATATTTTTCTCAATTCATTTGTATTATAAAGAGACCTTCCTTCAGTTGAAATTTCAGAGTATATTGATTAGATTTGAAGACTCTTTTAACATGTATTTGGTGATTTTTCAAATACTTGTGTTTGGTAAAATCATTAAAGCTCGAAATATTAAAATATGCAAACACATGATGCAATGTTAGAATAAAAAAAATATGCATGATTTATGTATAAAGAGTGAGATAATGTTCATGCAATGAATATAATATAAGTATATCTAAGATCAAGATACCTTAACTACATGACTACACTCTAGCCCCGTACTAAGTGACGGATGGGCATGAGGAGCTGCACATATGCCGTAGGTTGGGGTGTTAATCTCATATGCATACAAAAGACGACGCTCAACCTAGCACTCTTTCCCCCCAGTGCCTCAAGGCCCCACTGGAACCCTCCCCGGTTAAGGACAAGACATGACTTAGAGGTTAGGTCTCTAATGCACACAATCCTACGCCCTCGCTATTGTGAGACACATGTCATAGGTTTATTGATTATGGACATACTAAGCGTGTAAGCCTTAAAAATATTAACTGTGTTATAATTTCATGATTTGTTTTGGATTTACAAATTTATCGAAGATTGTTGATTTTAAATCCATTTAGAATGTTTTATTCATGCAAATAACTACAAAGGAAAATAAGATTTTCATATTTTAATGATATAATTTACTTTAGCATTGCAAGATATAACTAGCATGAGCATTGATTTCTATCTATGGTACGTGATAATGCTAGTGTGATGAATTAGGACAACATGGTGCAAAGCTAAGTAAAGATGGACAAATATAAGATTTAGTTGCATGTATTCAAACATAGAGTTTTGAATTTTCATAGACCTAGAAAGAAGTGACAATTCTATTTGTTTTCATCTTGTTGATATCAAGTTAATTCATAGGTCTAAAGATAATGAGATTCATGCAAACAATAAAGATGCACATCACACACACAAAACAAGATATGAAACTATAATACCAATTGCAATCATATATTTCATAATTCCTAAGGTTGATAGAATTAGTTGATTTAAGATAGGTCTTGATGGATCATGAATTATGATATATGATTATAGTGAATTTTAGCATAGGATATTAATAGATCTTGGTGGTGATTGTGAAATCATATTCATCATTTTTTAAATTTTCTTTTTGATTTTAATTTTTAGAAATTAGACAAAACAAATACAAGGTATGTGACAACAAAATAATTTTTCAGAGAAAATCAGAATTTTTAGGAAAAAATGCTACCGCCATCGTTAGTGATAACGCCTGGCGTTAGCAATAGAGTTACTATTTTGATTTAAAACACATTGTTTTTTATATTATTTGATTCTGATTCTTCTCGATTATGATTTTCAATATATGGGCTATTATATGCAGCAACGAAAAATAGACAAATATGCAATTAGTTGCGCATTTAATATTTTAGCCTAAGACCCCTAAAAATCCATTTAAATCCAATTTTGAAAGTAATTTCATTAGTTTTGATAATATCATTTAGAAAATTTAGCATTCAATTTATAATGATAATATAAGACATTTATAGGCAAAGGATTTAAAAATGATAAAACAAAAAGAAAAGATAGATCACTTAAAAATTATGACTTCATGTTCAATTTAATTCAATTTTGATTTGATAAACATTAGGCTTAAAATGTAAAAGTCATATTTCATAATATATCTAAGTGACCATAAACAAGTTAGCTCAAAAATAAGAAAACAAACAATTGAAAAAACAATTAAGCATATCATGAAGTAGAGTACTGATATTTCATTTTTAATTAATTTCTACTTCATGCAATATAATGATTCCTAGTGAATGAGAGACTTAGGTATCCAAAGGGGACCAAGTGTGATGGTTCCTTTGGGTACCCAAATACATCTTGTAGGCTTTTGGAGAGATAATGATGAATGAGCCTTTACAAGTGGAGTTAGTGTTTCGTTTTTAATTTTGGGCCTCCATTCATACTTTGGTTGTTTATCTTTTAAATTCATATTATGATTATTTGACATCTTTTTGGAATGATAGTTTTTGAAAAATAATTCATTTGGGATTTATATTTATTTAAATTATTTTTCAAAATACATTGATGTTGATAATCATAATGAATTTTATTATATTGATTCTTTGAGAGTTTATAAGAGTGATGGTCTATCTTAAGAATTGAATGTTGAAAAAGTGGGTTACAATATATTTTAAATGATTGGTTATTATTTTGATGATTTTCATTTTCACTCTTTCTTATAGACGTACTCTTATAATATGAAGTTAAGCTTTTAGACTTTTGATAATTTGATAAACTAGAAATAAAAGATGTTTTATTATATGAAAAGTTTTGAATAAACATTTTTAATGATTCTAATTTATCCTTTAAATTATCATTTTCTTTTAACAATTTTTTATTATGCTCTTTTGAAGTTAAAAGACTTTTTTCTAAAACCTTGAGTTCTTCTTTAAATGTATTATAATCAAAACAAGGTTTAGCATTTTCAATTAAAGAGCATGAACAAGAATTTGAAACATCAATATAAGATTCTACTTTAGCGTTTGCTTTTAAAGTTTTATTTTCTAAACGTAATTTGGAATTAGCATGTTTCAACTTTGAAATTTTACGTTTAGCAAATTTAAGCACACGAAATGTAGAAATAGAATTAGTTATTAAAAGAGAAGATTTAGATTTTCTTACCTTGCTATAGTTTCCGTCTTCTCTTCTATTTGATGTTTTGCCATCAACTGAGTCCAATATTGTGACGTTGTCTTCTTCATCTTCCTCTTCCAAACAAGAGTGTCCATCATCCTTTCCGCTTGATGAGCATTCTATGGATCCATCCTTTGTGTAGCTTTCTTGAATATTTGCATACGCTTGCATATTCTCCGGTTCTTGTGAATGTTCCGTACCTGTAGAAGGAGAATCATAAGTTCTTTCAAGAAAACTCCAAATTTCATATGCGGTAGGTAAAGTATAAATAAGTTTGAAAATATTTTGGTCTAACGCACAAAATATACTATTCATAGATTTTGCATTTAAAATAATTTCGTTTCTAGTTAGTATACTAGATGGCTTTTTAATAGTAATATTCCAAACTTTTTCATCTAAGGCCTTCAAAAAATTTTTCATTAATATTTTTTGACCCTTTAAAATTTTTGCCCATAAATAAAGGTGGTGATAATACCTTTTCATTTATATTAAAATTTTTCCCACTAGTAGAAGCGAGATCATGATCAAGAGACGCCATTATTCCCGGTTGTTAAGCCGATTTGGAATAACCTCGCTCTGATACCAATTGTTGGATCTTGTGGCGCCCTTAGAGGGGGGGGGGGTGAATAAGGGCAATTTAAAACTTTAATAATTTTTGTAACAAACGAAACAATATATGAAAATAGAGACAAATAATTGAATTTAAAAACAAGATTTTATTTCATCAAAGATAATGAGTAGAAATAATTCCAATAAAGCTTGGAATCAAAGGCTTACAATTAATAAAATCTCTTGTCTCTTTTCACCGGTCCTTCTCCTAAGGACCGGTTGGCTATAGCCTATATCTCCCAGATATAGACACTAGCCTCCCCCTAAATCAAATCTTGATCTAGACGCAGCACACACGGCGGCGATTTTCTCCCAAGCCACACAAAGACTTAACACCGCACACAAGACGATGATTTACCCTAGACCACACAAGGATCTAACACCACACACAAGGTGATGATTTCCCCTAAGCCTCACACGGACTTAGACGCCGCACGCAAGACGACGATTTCTACAATGATTACAAGATGAATGTAAAGATAAGATAAAATACAAAATAGAAATTCAGATATGAAACTCCCTAAATATGAAGCTCTGAAGACGACGCCAAATCCTTGCAAAGATTGCCTGAGATACTGCGCACGGACAGTCTCTTCTTCGCTCTTGAACGTTCTTGCCAAAATGGGAGTTCTCGGAGTTCTGGAGCTCTCTGGATGGAATGCACTCAGGAAAGGACTTGGAGATCTCAAGAACTGAATTCCACGAAGTTTTGAACTCTTTTTAAGAAAAAGTGTTGTCGTCATCCGATAGCTACTGTCGTCGGAATCCGATATCTCCAGAAGCTGCCACGTGTCCCACTAAAATGAAGTTTCTGCGTGAAGTTGAGGTCGTGGTTGAGATGTGGGCTGTCGAATATCCGATAGCACTATCGGATATCCGTTAGCTAAGGTAACTGCTGCACGTCCTGGCGTTATTGGAAGATCGTGGGCTGTCGGAAATCCGTTAGCTAGCTGTCGGAAATCCGATAGCTAGCTATCGAAAATCCGGTACTGCTGTCGGAAATCCGATAGCTCCACTTCATTTTTGCCGTCCAAAACTTCTCCAGACTGTAGATGGAGTCGTTCTCATCTCCGAAATGGGGTGGCACGTTCCGTAACTCTTCCTGGATTGAAAGTTATTGCCGTTTGAAGATTAACATACAAAACTCATCATTTTGTCTTTTTGATCCATGAACGAGGACGTGTTTCTTTATTTAACATGTATCACCTGTACACTATAAACACACAAAAGAGTAGATCAAATACATCATGGTATTTGTTATTCTCAAACCAAGAGATGCGGAAAGCAAGCTCCAACAGTCAGGACGGTGCCGACCAAACTTCACTATTTGCTGGTTCTTTATAGGGCTTGCTTGAGAGACCGAGGGCGACAGACCACTCCTCATTACAACTTGAGGGGAGAGAGAGACAGAAGCGTTCAGAGGGTGACATACCACCAATCTCGAATCTTAGTCTTCTTCTCTTGCAGCGGTGGGGAGCACCGTGCTCTGGAACTTGGGCGTGCTCTAGAACTTGGGCCCGCTTTGAAACTTGGCGTGCCCTGGACCTTGTGTAACAACCCGGCGCGATCAAGGCAAGGTGCCCTTTCGGCGTTGTACAGGACTGCAGTCCGTGCCACCCCAACCAAATCAAAGAGTTTGTTTCTCAGCAACAGTAGGTTGTTGGCGCCGGGAATCAAACCCCCGACCACCTTGATAAGGCACCTTCAACAGTCCCCATCACCAATTGCGCTTCTCAACAACAGTAGGTTGTTGACGCCAGGAATCGAACCCCCCGACCACTCTTGATAAGGCACCTTCAACAGTCCTCATCACCAACTGTGCTACAGCGCAGTTGGTCGGGGGTTCGATTCCCGGCGCCAACAACCTACTGTTGCTGAGAAACAGGCTCAGTGATTTGGTTGGGGTGGTACAGACTGTAGTCCTGTACAACGCCGGAAGGACGCCTTGCCTTGGCTGCGCCGGGTTGTTACACCTTGGGCGCGCTCTGGACCTTGGGCACGCTCTGGAACTTGGCGCGCTCTGGAACTCGGCGTGCAAGTTGTTGGACGGCCCTCAGAATGCTCGAAGGAGGATGAATATCTTCGTCCGTCTTTGAAGTGCTTGAAGTTTCCTTCAAGGGCGGCTTCGAAGAGGAGGGAGATCTTCAAGAGCTCTCTCTCTCTCTCTCTTGAACTTATGAGGAAGGAGGAAGAGAATAAAATGGCTTGGAAGGAGAGATTTGGGGTCTTATTTATAGGCCCTATAGGTGGTTACGGTGGTTATGTGATTATCCACACACTGTAACCACCATAATTGCTATGCGCAGACCGGGCTTAAAAGGTTTAAGGTGCGTATTAATTTTGTATTGTTTATCGCAACCCGGCTCGACTTTGGATAATCGCACCTACCCATGATGGGTGGTTACGAGGGTGGTTGCGCGGGTGGTTACGCTCCGATCGGAGGGTGGAGACATCGTAGAGCGACCGTACGACCATGACGGAAAGCCCGGTCGGCGAGGAGACTGGCCGGGAGGGATGCAGTCCCGGGGCGGTTGGCCGGGAAGGCGGTCGGCCCCGAGCGGTCGACCGCTACCGGCGGCCCGGCGCTACGGGCGTGCGACCAAGGCCGACCTTGCGGCCCCGGCCGCACACCATAGGAGTCCGGCCTTGGATGGCCGACCGCAAGGCCCTTGCGGCCGCGCGTCCAAAGCCGGCCGAAAGCCGAGGCGGCCGGCGGCCGCGCGCCACGGGCGCGCGATCAAGGCCGGCCGGGAGGCCGGCCTTCCGACCATGTTCGTGCGCCATAGGCGCGCGACCTTGGCCGGCTGGAAGGCCCTTGCGGGCGCGCGGCCAAATCCAGCCAACCCGGGTGGTCGGCCAGGTGGTGCGGCGGCCGGTAGTGGGGTGTTGGCTTACTCGGGCGGTGGATCGTGTGACGATCGCGTGTGCGGCAGGTTTTCCGTAACTCCCCAATAAGATAGTGGGGTTATAGAATTCGGCCTATTCGCAGCCCGAAATTCCTATATAATGAGGGAGACCCCATCATTTGCCCCCCAAAGTCCCCAAAATCCGGTGCCGGAGCGAGAGAAGTTTGGGGACTTTTTTGCGAGGGAGATGGGCGTGAGCACGGAGCCGGACAAGGCGGTGCAAAAGGAGGAGCGAGAAGAAAAGTGGAAAGTGGTATGTATTGATGGAGAGATGCGAGGAATACGTGCTCGCGGGTGGCCAGAGCGTCGTGCGGATCCAGCGCGTGCACGAGCCATGCTCACGCGCGGGAGTGCGCCTGTGCACGAACCTGCGCACGCAGGGGTGCACCCGTGCGTGTGGTTTGCCCATGGGTGGGGTGCGCCCACAGGGGAACGCCCGCCCGTGTTGCAAGCGCGTGTGCTCGCCTATGTGTGGCGCGCTTGCGCGGGTGCTCGCTGGCGCGCGGTGCAACATGTGTCGTGTGCGTGCGCGGTGTTCGTTGTGCGTGTGGTCGAGTTGTTGACGTTGCGAATACTTAATTTTTTTTCTTGTAGGCTACGTGGCGGTGCGTGCAAGGTAGGCCGATGCGGGTGCGCTCTTCTTTGTCCGTTGAGCATATTAGCATCTGGAGGAAGCGATATGACTTACCTGCTGATTTAGAGGTGAAGATCCCGCAGGTTAAGGAACGTGCACAAATCCTCCACGGGGTTGGATGACGTTGTATGAGTTATCGCTGAGGTCTGAGTTTCGCTTGTCTCCATGTGAGGAGGTGATCAAAATCTTGAAGCATTGTGGCGTGCCGGTGTCCCAATTTACTCTTGTTGGAATGACGCGAATTGTGGGCATGGTCGTCTTCTTTAGAGAACATGGATCGAGATTCACGCCAGATCTCTTCAGGCAGTGGGGTGACGTGCGCTCGGATGGAGGCGGACGGATTGAAGTTTTCAGCAACAAACAATGACTCGAGTTTGAGAACCGAGCGGATCGTCGCCACAGGAACACTTTATTTGGCTATGCCAGGAATCCTTGGGGCTTGCCAGAGCTTTGGAAGTCGCTCCCAGATCGTTGCCGCCGTTTGAAGGGTCACGAGCGAGAGTTTGTCCAGATGTTGGGGTTCGTCGAGCCTCATGAGTTGGCAAACCCTCTGTTTGCCATTTCTGAGTTTGTACCGATGCAAAGCGCTCTGCAGCAGTTCCATTGGATCGAGGGCGGAAGAGGAAATTGATTTTCAGGAACGATAATTCGGATTCAGCGCCTCGTCGCTCTTATCGGCCGGAGAGGCGTATTGACGAGGTGGCCCCATGTATCTCGAGAGTTGATGATGTTCCCATCGATCTTGATGTGGAGGTACTTGACTCCATTGCCCCCAGGTTCCTTCTGGCCACTTGGCTCCCGAGGATGCTTCTGTTCCGTCGCTGATCAGGGTGAGGTGAGTTTCTTCTTCTCTTGAGGCTATGAATGCTGCAGTAAGATTTGTGACTTTATCTTTATTCGTTGTTTGTCTTGTGATTAGCCTGATTTTCCTCTCTTTTTTAAGATTGGAGTTCAGACCAGCATTGCTCTTACGTGGAACGATTGCTACGTAGGCCTGAAAGATAGTTATCTCGTTCTCCAGGAGGAGCTTCGTGATGCGCGGAGTTCCTTTTCTGACTTGAAAGGGCGATGAGATCGCGATGTACCCGCTTTCGGCAGATCGAGGCTGGGATGCGGACGGAATTGGAGGAGTCGCGTGCTGAAGTCCGGATAGAGAATGCTCTCATGGAGAGCACATTCCGTATGGCAGAGGATTCGCAGGCCACAAAAGTTCATCTGGATGCTGAGTTGTTGTCTTTGAAGGCGGAGGCGGAGCGCCTCACCTCGCTAGAGCGGACCGCTGAGTTGAAGGTTGCTGGAGTTGTTGAGTACAGAGCCTCTGTAGATTATGTGAATGAACGTTCTCGAATTTCAGAGGAGGTTCGCGAGGAGATCTGGTGCAAGGAGGTAGAGCCTCAGGTTGAGGATGTGCGTGAGGTGGCTTTCATGTGTGGGATGGGGAAGGCGCTCCGCTTGGTCACGCGGACATGAGGCTGCGACGTGTCCAGATTGGGTGTTGGAGATCTTTCCAAAGATGAGCGTTCCGCTTCCGATGCCGAGGAGTAGTTTTCCTTTGTATTTTGCGGGCTTTCACTTTTGATTGTATTTTGTATCTTAGTCGATATCTTTGTATTTCTGCATTCGTGGAATGCCATTTGCTGACTATATAGACGTTGGCGGATTGCGTCGCCTGTGTAACTGTTCTAGCTTTAAGCTCTGTGCTTGCAATAGTAGAGTTTCTGTGGCGTTTGAACCGACGTTTTGCGCGACAAACTATGTTCTACATTTTTTACATTGGCGTTTAGAGGACGAGACCCATGTGGTGCTAGAACCTACCACGTGGGCAAAGGGAGGACACTTTGAGCCGAGTAGTGAGAGGTCCGAATTATTGACCCGGAGATGTCATTGATAGAAGTGGTGAAGGGCGAACGTTTCGAACCATTTGCGAGCGCGAGAGGGGCAGGCCCTGATGACGCGGTTTAGAGAATGAGACCCAGGTGGTGTTGGAACCTACTATATGGGCAAAAGGCGGACGCTTCGAGCCGAGTAGTGAGTGGTCCGGATTACCAACCCAAGGGATGTCGTTGATAGTAGCGGTGAAGGGTGGACGCTTCGAACCATTTGCATCCGTGAGGGGGCAGGCCCTAGTGATGCGGTTTAGAGGACGAGACCCAGGTGGCATTGGGGCCTACTATGTGAGCGAAGGGCGGACGCTTCGAGCCGAGTAGTGAGAGGTCCGAGTTATCAACCCGGGGGATGTCATTGATAGTTTTGGTGAAGGGGGACACTTCGAACCATTTGCGAGCGCGAGGGGTGCAGACCCTGTTGACCGGGCTTAGAAAATGAGACCCAGGTGATGTTGGAACCTACTATATGAGCGAATGGTGTACGCTTCGAGCCGAGTAAGGAGAGCTCCGAGTTACCGACCCGGGGGATGTCGTTAATAGTAGAGGACAAGACCCAAGTGGCATTGGAACCTACTACGCGGGTGAAGGGCGAACGCTTCGACCCGAGTAGTGAGGAGTCTGTATTGCTGACCTGGGGAATGTCGTTGATAGTAGAGGAAGATACCCAGGTGGCGTTGGAACCTAGTACGTGGGTGAAGGGCGGACGCTTCGAGTCGAGTAGTGAGGAGTCCAGATTGCCGACCTGGGGGATGTTGTTGATAGTAGAGGACGAGACCCAGGTGATATTAGAACCTACTACGTGGGCGAAGGGAGGACGCTTCTAGCCGAGTAGTGAGGATTCTGGATTGTCGACCTGAGTGATGTCATTGATATTAGAGGACGAGACCCAGGGGGTGTTGGAACCTACTACGTAGGCGAAGGACGGACGCTTCGAGCTGAGTACTGAGGAGTCTGGATTGCCAACCCGGGGGATGTCATTGATAGTAGTGATGAAAGGGCGGACGCTTCGAACCATTTGCGTGCGCGAGGGGGGCAGGCCCTAGCGATACAGTTTAAAGGATGAGACCTAGGTGGTGTTGTAACCTACTATGTGGGCGAAGGGCGGACAATTTGAGCCGAGTAGTGAGAGGTCTGGATTACCGACCCGAGGGCTGTCGTTGATAGTAGCGGTGAAGGGTGGACGCTTCAAACCGTTTGTGAGCGCGAGTGGGCAGGTCCCGACGACGTAGTTTAGAGGATGAGACCCAGGTGGTGTTGGAACATACTATGTGGGCGAAGGGTGTGAAAATTTCTCGAACCTTGTGAGAGCAAGCAGCAATAACAACTAGAGATACAAGCCAAAGCAACCAGAAACAATCTTAGGCAAACAAACGATCTTAATTGTTGCTACAGTGGCCTCCTATTTATAGGCATGAGACCTGATCCAGTCACCACCCTATGAGATAGGATCACCACCCCCCCAAACCGCACGACCAGACCGGTCAACCCGCGCGATCAGCAACAGTACTCCTGCTTCATTTTGGTGAACTCGCCAGCTTCAACATCGACCATGAGAGACCGCTACTCTCACAGCAGATCGCGACTTCAAAGAAGATCGCCAGACCGCCCGAAGCTATTCACCACCTGTGTTCGCACGAGACCGTGAACACAGTCAGTTCGCCATCGGATCACGAACTCCTGTCTGCATGCCGATCTCCTCCTGAGACCGCGAACAGCAACCAGCTCGCATACCAGTCTCCTCCTGAGACCGCGAACTGAGACCGCGCGACTAAGACAGTCCGCGAATACCCCCAGAAAGCCCGGTCAGCTACCAGACCGCATTCCGGAGAGAACCTGGATCAAACTGTGCGGTCACACCAGACCGCCACAGCCTTGAAGAGGACAGCACGCCACGCGGTCACGCACAGACCGCGCGGCTCCACCTACAGCAGACTTTGGACAAGACCAGCGGTCAACCCGGGAGACCGCAGCTAGGCTAAGATCAGCCAGACCGCAGATGCAGACCGCCAAGTCGCGCGAACTCGCCAGACCGCCCGACCTCCTCCCAGACCGCCCAGGTCCAAAATCCTCCAAACTTCCACTTCAACAAATTCAACACTCCCCCTTGAAGTGGGAAGTTGAAACCAGCCCCAGTAAGCTCCTTAGCCGTGTGAACGGCCCTTTTGCCAGCGCCTTTGTGAAGATGTCTGCGACATTGTCCGCACTCCGCACATGCTCGACCGAAAGAGACCCCTCCAGCACCTTCTCCCGTATGAAGTGATGCTCGATCTCGATATGCTTGATCCTCGCGTGACAAACTGGATTGGTTACCAGTTTGAGAGCACTCTCGTTGTCACCGCGTAGCAGAGTCGTCTCCCGAACCTCCTTGTGGACGTCTCCTACCAACCTCCTAAGTCAGATGGCTTCCTGAGCTGCCAAGGCCGAAGCCTTGTATTCCGCTTCCGTGGTAGAGACCGATACGGAATCCTGCTTCTTGCTGCACCATGATATAGCCGTAGGGCCCGCCATGAAGACGAATCCAGATGTCGACTTTCGATCATCCGAATCTCCCCCGTAGTCAGCATCCATGTATCCATGCACCTCGAAGCCCGCATCCCTCCTATATAGGAGACCCATATCCGAGGTCGCCTTCACATACTTCAGAATGTTCTTGGCCACTAGCAGATGAGGTACCCGTGGCTCCGCCATAAATCGACTCACTCTGCCAACTGCATATGCAATATCCGGCCTTGTGATCGTCAGATAGATCAAGCTCCCAACCAGAGCTCGGAACACCAACGGATCTTGCATAATCCTCCCCTCATCTTTCCGAAGCTTCATAGCCTTCTCTAGAGGTGTGGAAGTGCGCTTCCCTTCCTTCATGCCGAATCGCTCCACGATCCGCTCCGCATATCCAGCCTGGGACACCAGCACTCCACTTTCCTTCCTCTGAACCTCGAGTCCAAGGAAATGGTGAAGCTCACCTAAGTCCTTCATCTCGAACCTGATAGCTAGCTCGGCCCGTAGCTGAGCTACTTCCTCCTTCGAGTTCCCCGTCACGATCATGTCGTCGACGTATAGCAGCACGATGACTTGAAGCTCCCCGCTCTTCTTGACGAACAAGCTTGAGTCTGAGTCTGAAGCACAAAACCCACAGAATAGGAGATATTCTGCGATCTTCCCGTACCACGCCCTCGGCGCTTGCTTCAACCCATACAGGGCCTTCTTCAGCTTGCAGACATGCTTCGGAAAATCTTCAGACACAAAGCCTGGTGGCTGGACCATGAAGATGTCCTTGTCAGTCTCGCCGTACAAGAAGGCGTTCTTGACGTCGAGCTGCCAAATCTCCCATCCACTGAACGCCGCCAAAGCAATGATGAACCGAACTGAAGTCATTTTTGCCACCGGACTGAAAGTCTCTTCGTAGTCTTCACCGTATTGCTGCAAGAACCCCCGAGCCACAAGACGAGCCTTGTACCGCTCGATACTGCCGTCAGCTTTCTTCTTCAATTTGTAGACCCATTTGCATGTTACAGGAGTAGTGCCATTTTGCTTGGGCACAAGAGACCAGGTCTCATTCTTCTCAAGAGCTGCCATCTCTTCTTGCATTGCAACATCCCATCTCCTTCACGCCTTGGGCCTTCTCAAAGCTCGACGGCTCCCTCTCATCCAAGGGACCAGCGAAGAAACATGAGACAAAACTCACTGCGTTTCCTCCTGTATAGCGATCAGGGGCAACGATTGCTCGCTTCGACCTCCTCAGCTCCTTCCCCTGAACCGCATTATCTCCAGCTGCTTCTTCCCTAGCTCCCCTTCCAGACGTGCTAGGAGCATCGCTCCCCCTGCTCCCTGAACCAGAAGCCCCCGTCTCGGAACTAGAAGGAGATGGACCACCTGGTGACACAGGTAGCTCCACCTAAAGATTCTCCACAGCTTTCTCCGGCACCTCCACCCTGCTCTCTGGTAGCTCCACATCAGAAGACCCCTTGTAAGATGTCACCTCATCGAACACGACGTCGCGAGAAACAACAAATCTCTGCGTCTCCGGGTCCATGCACTTCCAGCCTTTCTTCCTCTCATCGTATCCCTCGAAGACTAGCTTCCTTGCTTTCGCATCTAGCTTCGTCCGAAGAGCATCTGGAACATGCACGTAGCAGGTGGAACCAAATACCCGAAGGTGAGTCACGCTTGGCTTCTCTTTGAACATCATCTCATGAGGAGTCAACATATTGATGGGACTCAAAGGCATCCGGTTGATGACGTAGGCAGCACAAGACATTCCCTCCACCCAGAAGGACTTTGGGATGCTCTTGGCATGCAGCCAACACTTGCAGGTCTCCGTCAGATGACGGATCTTCCGCTCTGCAACTCCGTTCTGTTGTGGAGTATGAGCACAAGTGAGCTCCCTCCGGATGCCTGCCTTCCTGCAAAAACTGGAGAACTCAGCAGAGGTGAACTCCCCTCCGTTGTCCGTCCTCAGCTTCTTGATCCGCAGATTCAGCCGACCCTCCACGAGCTCCTTGAACTCCACAAACTTGGCAAACGCCTCCGCCTTCTCCTTCAGAAAATAAACCCAGACATATCTGGTGTAATCATCGATCAACACCAGCATATACCTGCTGCCTCCGAGGCTTGGGGTAGCAGTTGGTCCCATCAAGTCACCGTGGATGCACTCCAACGGCACACTACTCCTCGTCTGCGACTTATCAAACGGCAGTCGATGAGACTTGCCAAACTGACATCCCTCGCAAACATGACCTTCACCGTAGGAAGATAGATTTGGCAGGCCCTTAACCAGACCTCTCACCGCCATAGCTTTCAGCTTATCCATCCCTACGTGCCCCAACCTCTCATGCCATATCACGGCACCATCATTCGTCTTCATCTTGTCGACATAAGAACTTATCGATAGAACGAACAAGTCTTTTGCTCTCCTCCCGACATGGACGACCTCGGCCTCCACGGCCTCTACATTACGTAGAAATTTCACTTCTGTTGGGCCGAACAGAACGTGATACCCAGCGTCAACAGCGTTGGTCACGGAGAAGAGGTTTTTCCTCATACCGGGCACATGATAGACACTCTTCAAGGTTAATGGCCCTCTATCACTGCCCAAGGAAACAACCCCGACCTTCTTGACTGCATGCACAGTATTATCTGCAGTAATAATAGCATTGTTACCTGTGTAGGGCTCCGCTGAAGAAAGCTTCGATCCATCCCCGGTGAGGTGATGACCACACCCCGAGTCCACGATCCAGTCCTCCTGATAGTTGATAGGAACCGAGACTCCAATAAAAGTCGAGAAGGCTCCTCCCCATCCTCCATCAATATGACTGGCCGGTGCTTCCTCCTTCTCAGCAGCATGCCCTGGCTGAGTATTCAGCCTGCAGTCCTTCTTGAAGTGCCCAACCTTCCCGCATTTGTAGCATTTGAGACCTTCCTTCTTCTTCTTCTCCTCAGCCTTAGGAGGATAGCCCCTCTCCTGCTGTCCAGAAGTTGAAGGCCCATAGCCTCCAGCGGTCTTCTTCTTCTTATCCCACTTCTTCTTCTTTCCTGAGAAGAGAACCTCGCCATCTCCCCCAGACACGGACACCCCTGCCATCTGCCTTGCCAGACTTTCCTGCGACGCTAGCAGATTCTCCAGCTCTATCAAAGACGGCTGATTAGCCCAACCCTGCACCGACGTCACAAAGGCCACATATTCCTTCCGCAGGCCGCGGATGATGTGCCTCTTCAGCTTCGCCTCAGAAAGTGGCTCATCAGGATCCAGTGCTGATATCTTAGCGCAGAGGTTCTTCATCTTCAGAAAGAAATTTGAGATAGAAAGATCACCCTGAGCCGACCTTGCCAGCTCATTCTCTAAGAACTGTAGCCTAGCTACATTCTTCTTGTTAAACAACCCATCCAGGGCTCTCCAGATCTCGGCAGCTGATCCATACCCTAAGATGTGATCAAATAGATCAGGTGAAATGGCACGCTTCAAAGTGAACTCGGCCTTAGCATTGGTCTTTCTCCACGCCCTCACGGCCGGACCATTGTCACCCGCTTCTGTTGCCTTCACCTCTTCAGTCGCATCTCCTCCAACAACCTCCTAGAGGTCCTCCCCTAGAAGATAGCTCTGCATACACGACTTCCACTTCTTAAAGTTAGTCGATGTAAGCATCTCAATCCCAAGACCTCTTGCAAAACCACCTTCCATTGTTTTTCCTCTGGTTCCTTCTTCACAAAGGCGATGGCTACTCTAAGTTATTCGCTGCTCTATCCACTCCAACCTACCTCTGATACCATGTGAAAATTTCTCGGACCTTGTGAGAGCAAGCAGCAATAACAACTAGAGATACAAGCCAAAGCAACCAGAAACAATCTTAGGCAAACAAACGATCTTTATTGATAGCAAACTTCAATTACAGGGCAAGACATGCTTGATGAGACATGATTTCGTCAGCACAAAACTCCAAAGAGAAGTACAGAAAAAACTGATAACTAGAGACCGCCCAACCCGCGCGACCTCCCCTGCGATCTCTGATAGTTGCTAGACCGCAACTCTCTGCCGACCACAGAACACCACCAGACCGCTGCACAGACCGCTCCCTTCTTCCGACCTCCTGATTCTCCCGAACTCCAGCACCACAACTCCAAGCCGCAGACCGCCCGAACACTTTCAGAGGAAGAGGTGATCGCTGCTGCCCACACTATCCGCAGAAGCTGCACAAGAAGAGTTCAATCAGAGACCGCCCGGTCAGAAATTAACAGACCGCAAGAACAAGAGCGAACTCAGCTTACACTTGGTGTGTCTAATTGCTGCTACAGTGGCCTCCTATTTATAGGCGTGAGACCTGATCCAGTCACCACCCTATGAGATAGGATCACCACCCCCCCAGACCGCACGACCAGACCGGTCAACCCGCGCGATCAGCAACAGTACTCCTGCTTCATTTTGGTGAACTCGCCAGCTTCAACATCGACCATGAGAGACCGCTACTCTCACAGCAGATCGCGACTTCAAAGAGGATCGCCAGACCGCCCGAAGCTATTCACCACCTGTGTTCGCACGAGACCGCGAACACAGTCAGTTCGCCATCAGATCGCGAACTCCTGTCTGCATGCCGATCTCCTCCTGAGACCGCGAACAGCAACCAGCTCGCATACCAGTCTCCTCCTGAGACCGCGAACTGAGACCGCGCGACTAAGACAGTCCGCGAATACCCCCAGAAAGCCCGGTCAGCTACCAGACCGCATTCCGGAGAGAACCTGGATCAAACTGTGCGGTCACACCAGACCGCCACAGCTTTGAAGAGGACAGCACGCCACGCGGTCACGCACAGACCGCGCGGCTCCACCTACAGCAGACTTTGGACAAGACCAGCGGTCAACCCGGGAGACCGCAGCTAGGCTAAGATCAGCCAGACCGCAGATGCAAACCGCCAAGTCGCGCGAACTCGCCAGACCGCCCGACCTCCTCCCAGACCGCCCAGGTCCAAAATCCTCCAAACTTCCACTTCAACAAATTCAACAAAGGGCGTACGCATCGAGCCGAGTAGTGAGAGGTTCTTGTTATTGACCCAAGGGATGTCATTGATAGTTGCGTTGAAGGGCAGGCACTTCGAACCGTTTGCGAGCGCGAGGGGGCAGGCCCTGACGACGCGGTTTAGAGGACGAGACCCAGGTGGTGTTGGAACCTACTATGCGGGCGGAAGACGGACTCTTCGAGCCGAGTAGTGAGAGGTCTGAGTTACCGACCCGGGGGATGTCATTGATAGTAGAGAACGAGACCTAGGTGGCACTGGAACCTACTATATGGGCGAATGGAGATGCTTCGAGCCGAGTAGTGAGGAGTCCGGATTGCCGACCTGGGGGATGTAGTTGATAGTATAGGACGAGACCCATGTGGCATTGGAACCTACTACGTGGGCAAAGGGCAGACGCTTCGAGCCGAGTAGTGAGGAGTCTGGATTGCCAACCTGGGGGATGTCGTTGATAATAGAGGACGAGACCCAGGTGGCGTTGGAACCTACTACGTGGGCGAAGAGCAGACGCTTCGAGCCGAGTAGTGAGGAGTTCAGATTGCTGACCTGAGGGATGTTGTTGATAGTAGAGGACGAGACCCATGTGGCGTTGGAACTTACTATGTGGGCGAGGGGCGGACGCTTCGAGCCGAGTAGGATTCCATGCTCGGAAGCTTGAATCTTCCGGGATTGGATGCGCCAGAACTTCAGGAGCCAACGAGGACCCGTTGCAAACGGGGCGATATATACGAGTTGCTTGGCGGCCAACCTGGTCGTACTCTTCTACTATTAGCTCTCTGACTTCTTCTCGGGTTAACCATGTAGGGAGGTTCTTAGGGACACTTGCCCTCTGGTGGTTATGCTGCGGTCCAGCTTCGGCGATCCTGTCCAGACGGGCATGGTGTGTTGTACTTACTGCTGCTGAGAACTCAAAATCCACTTCTTGGTTGTCTTCTGGGGTTTGACGCGGAGGCGGATGAGGCGCATTGACTGGTGCAGGGGTTTTTACAGGAGCCCTAGCCGCTCCTAGGTTCCTTAAGAGGTTCAGCATCTCTGCTTGTTGTTCCTCTATCTGAACCATTCATCCTGTCAGCGCGATTGCCGGTGCGACTACTGTCTCTTCCAAGCGGGGTGCGCTGATGAGGGAATAAGAAGGACCAGGGTCGGCATGTCCTTCGCGGACCGAGCCTTGGGTGGTACGAGTGTTTCTCCTTGCCATGTCTCTAATCACGAGTATCGTTGAGTGGAGGATACTGTCTTCCGAATCTTTAGAGCTTCGTGGAACTCCTTCCCACAGATGACACCAAACTGTTGCAGTTTACTCAAGGCTCTTAAAACCGATTCAGAATGAACCGTCTTAGCACGGGAGCGGTCGAGCTCACAATCAGTTACTGAGAGACGAGACAGATGGAAAAGAGTCTTTTTAGCGTGGAAAATCCCAAAAAGAGATGAAAAACCATATGGTCGGGACGGTGCCGATCAAACTTCACTATTTGCTGCTTCTTTACAGGGATTGCTTGAGAGACCGAGGGCGACAGACCGCTCTTCATTACAACTTGGGGGGGGGGGGGGGGGGGGGGAGATAGAAGCATTCGGAGGGTAACAAGTCACCACTCTCGAAGCTCAGTCTTCTTCTTTGCAGCGGTGGGGAGCACCTTGCTTTGGAACTTGGGCGTGCTCTAGAACTTGGCGTGCCCTAGAACTTAGCGGGCCCTGGAACTTGGGCGCGCTCTGAAACTTGGTGCGCTTTGGAACTCGGCGTGCAAGTTGTTGAACGGTCTTCAGAATGCTTGAAGGAGGACGAAGATCATCGTCCGTCTTCGAAGTGCTTGAAGTTTCCTTCACCTTGAAGTTTCCTTCAAGGGTGGCTTCGAAGAGGAGGTTGATCTTCAAGAGAGCTCTCTCTCTCTCTCTCTCTTGAACTTAAGAGGAAGGAGGAAGAGAATAAGATGACATGAAAGGAGAGCCCTGAGGTCTTATTTATAGGCCCCATAGGTGGTTACGGTGGTTATGCGGTTATCTGCACACCGTAACCACCATAATTACTATGCGTAGATTGGGCTTATAAGGTTTATGGTGCGTATTTATTTTGTATTGTTTTATAGGCAATCCAACTCGACTTTGGATAATTGCACCTACCCATGATGGGTGGTCACGAGGGTGGTTACGCTCCGATCGGAGGGTGGAGACACCGTGGAGCGATCGCACGACCACAACGGAAAGCCCGGCCGGGAGGGAGGCCGGCCTGGGGAGGTCGGCCCCGAGCGGCCGGTCGCAAGGCCGCAAGGCCCTTGCGGCCATGTGATGAGTACTCTTTGTACTCATCTTTTAGCATAATTTCGATGTAATTTTAATATGAATTTATATCAATTATTTGTTTTATCTTATAATAATCATTCCTTTTTATTTCTGTCACTAATATAAGTTTAGTTTATGTTTTGCAGGTTTTCTGGGCACTTTGAGCAAAAATATCAAGTACACGCCCAAGGTCACGGGCGTGACCAAGGGCGTGTCAGCCTAAGATGTGTTCCAGACCTGCTGCCGCTACTTCGGGCCCATTCCGTGAAAATTCGCCAAGTACACGCCCCAGGTCACGCCCGTGACCAAGGGCGTGACATCCAAGTCACGGTCGGGACCACGCCACCAGCATCCAGATCGAGCCGCCGCGTCATTTAAAGTTACACGCCCTCGGTCACGGGCGTGACCGAGGGCGTGACCTCCAGCCACGGGCGTGACTCGCCCCGCGCTTCTTCCCGCCAGAGTTTCCCGCCAGCAGCACCATTTCAAGATTACACGCCCCTGGTCACGGGCGTGACCTAGGGCGTGACACGGCCGAAACGCTCGCAATTACTCCAGAAGGCGCCCTCTCCGCTGCTGCTTCGATCACGCCCCTTACACGCCCTTGGTCACGGGCGTGACCAAGGGCGTGTAACTTCAATTTTGCAGCTATAAAAAGCCAGCTTCTCCAGAACTTGAAAAACGAATTTTTGGGAGTTCAATTCCCCTTTTCTTGTTTATCTTCATGTTTTAGTAGTCTTATAGTTGTTCTTTTATTTCAATAGTCGTAATTTTCAATTCATAGTTTGTACTTCCCTTGATCTCAATTAATAAATTAGTGTTATGTCTCTCTTTTTCTTCTCCCTTCTTCATGTATTCTTTTATGTCTTTAATTCCTCCATCTCTATGAGTGCTAGTCGTTCTTTTATTTCCCTTTTGCAAAATCACTCTCAATTTCTAATTGATAAGATAATATAGATTTTCTTGAAGTAAGAGTACTCAACCGCCCCGAGTCTAATACGACCTTGGTTTTTATAACCTATACTACATTCGATACGGTACACTTGTCGTTATCGTTTGCAAGCATAGTTTTGTCCCATCAAGTTTTTGGCGCCGTTGCCGGGGACACGGTTGATATTTCGAAAAAAGAAATATTTATTAATTTTATCGTTCTCTTTCTTCTCCCCCTTCTCTTTAAATTTTAAAAAATCTTAAAAAGTGTAATCTAAATTCTCGGAAAGGACGCTTTGGGCTTGAATTCCCATCATAGCCTCTAGTACCTTGCGAGCCCTTCACCGGGTTGACCTTGGGAAGTCCGGGACTAATTTAACCCGCTTTTTGAAAAAAAAATTATATAATAAAAATATTTTTAAAATTCCATTCATTTGAGTAAAGGTTGTTTCTTTTTTATTTTTATTATGCAATCACTTGAATTGGCCGTAAAAGTTGCCGAGCTTCAAAGCCAAGTATATCTTTTGGAAGCGGCACAAAAACGCCAAAATTGCTGTTCTTATTGTAATGCGCCTCATCAAAGTGAGGAATGTTATTTACATTCATATGCTCAAAATAATTATTATGAAAATAATTTTTCTCAATATTATGCAAATAATTTTGACAATAATTATGATCATAATTTTTCCTCTTTTAATGAAAATAATTTTTCAAACTTTGACGAAAATAATTTTTCTAATTTTAATGAGAATAATTTTTCGAATTCTAATAATTTTTCTTCTAGCTCCGAAGTAGATTCTTCTTGGTGGCAAGGTCACCCGGATAATTTTCGGGGCGATGAAGATAAATCTTCAGATCCGAATTTTTGTTCTTCTTCTTTTGTGCCACAATTTCGCAAGCGCCTCCTCCTTGCGATAATTTTTCTGAATCGCATATTTGTGATTCTTTAGATGCCAATAATTTTCAGGTAGAAGATGAGCCGTTGCTACCCCAAATAATTGATGATCCATATGCCACTCATCTTTATAAATCCAAATCACCTCAGGTATGTATAGGTGATTTGGATTTGCATTTTCAAGATCAAAGACAAACGAAGAATCACATGTTAAGCGGAGGAGTAGCCGGGCGACTGACGCCGACACATTCACCTACGCGTGAATTAAGGGAGTTACCTGTCCACTTCTCTTTTAGATTTCCGTTTTCCTAACACTAACCGTCTAGCTTAAAGACGGGAAAAAGAAAGCGCTCTTGGGAGGCACCCCTTGCTTATCTTTAATTTTATGTATTATTTTTTTTTTTTTTTTTTTTAAAGTTTATTTTTCAAAAATTTTCTTCATACTTAGTTTTAAACATTGGGACAATGTTTAATTTTAAGTATGGGGGTGTAGCTTCGCTTTCATTGTTTTTTTATTTGAAAAAAAAAATATAGTAATAATAATAATAAATACGCCTAGCCTTGTTGTTTTTAATATTCTAGAAATTTAGTTTGAGGTACGATTATAAGTATTCCTACATTTTTAATTTAGCTAATATTTTATTTTATCAAAATTTGTTAAATTTAAATTTGAAGTAATTTGGTTTTAAGAAACATTTTATGTTTTTAATTCGATTAGAGAGTTAATTTAGCACTACTTCTCCGTTTAATTTTAAATAGCTTCACTTTGTGGTAAATTGGCTAAACATCTCTAGATTTTTTTCATTATATTCGCTTTTAACTTTAAGATCTTAGGAAATTTCATTCCACTAAAAATTTGCTCTCAAAATAGTTTAATTTATAAACTAGAAGTTTTCTTTACCCTTGGTAAACATATGTATTTTTTTCTTTTCCCCTTTTGTTAGATCATATGTCATGGGAATAAGGAGATGTCAGTTCTTTATTCTCTGGTAAACATATGCAACCCAAAATTCCAAAAAAATGAAGAGAGAAAAATGTGTATATGTCGTGGAAATGATAGGATAATAGTCTATCATTCTCTGGTATTACATATACTTAAAAAAAATGAAAAAAAAGGGGCTGAGAGGATAAAATTCATCACCCCAATCAAAAACCTCTTCATATCCTTTGTCTTCATTTTGTCATTCCGCTTAAACACACTCCTAGCCAATTTCATTGTTTCTAGTCTTAAACTAAATTATTAAGAGAGCAATATTTTGGTAGGTGT
Organism: Dactylorhiza incarnata; assembly: GCA_033032865.1. Taxonomy (NCBI): domain Eukaryota; kingdom Viridiplantae; phylum Streptophyta; class Magnoliopsida; order Asparagales; family Orchidaceae; genus Dactylorhiza; species Dactylorhiza incarnata. The sequence continues at coordinate 4,325,627 of JAWHQI010000187.1, read as the reverse complement.
CTTTTCCTTAAGTTTCTTTTATGTTAGAGCGTCTATAATTTTAATCTAATTTTGTTTGAAAATTTCTATAATTTCGATTGCTAAATAGTTATCTTGAGAAGTAGTTAGCTAAACAAATTCCTCTTTTTAAATTATCAACATAACTTATGACTTAATTCTTGAATTCCTAAAATTTGCTTTTGACTTATTCTTGGTTTAATAAAATTTTAGTTAATTAGAAATAATACCGATGTCTTGTAACTCTTCCCTCATTCTTTTGCTCTGGAATAGCAAAAGCTCAAGTATGAGAGTGTTTGATGAGTACTCTTTGTACTCATCTTTTAGCATAATTTAGATGTAATTTTAATATGAATTTATATCAATTATTTGTTTTATCTTATAATAATCATTCCTTTTTATTTCTGTCACTAATATAAGTTTAGTTTATGTTTTGCAGGTTTTCTGGGCACTTTGAGCAAAAATATCAAGTACACGCCCAAGGTCACAGGCGTGACCAAGGGCGTGTCAGCCTAAGATGTGTTCCAGACCTGCTGCCGGTACTTCGGGCCCATTCCGTGAAAATTCGCCAAGTACACGCCCCAGGTCACGCCCGTGACCAAGGGCGTGACATCCAAGTCACGGTCGGGACCACGCCACCAGCATCCAGATCGAGCCGCCGCGTCATTTAAAGTTACACGCCCTCGGTCACGGGCGTGACCGAGGGCGTGACCTCCAGTCACGGGCGTGACTCGCCCCGCGCTTCTTCCCGCCAGAGTTTCCCGCCAGCAGCACCATTTCAAGATTACACGCCCCTGGTCACGGGCGTGACCTAGGGCGTGACACGGCCGAAACGCTCGCAATTACTCCAGAAGGCGCCCTCTCCGCTGCTGCTTCAATCACGCCCTTGGTCACGGGCGTGACCAAGGGCGTGTAACTTCAATTTTGCAGCTATAAAAAGCCAGCTTCTCCAGAACTTGAAAAACGAATTTTTGGGAGTTCAATTCCCCTTTTCTTGTTTATTTTCATGTTTTAGTAGTATTATAGTTGTTCTTTTATTTCAATAGTCGTAATTTTCAATTCATAGTTTGTACTTCCCTTGATCTCAATTAATAAATTAGTGTTATGTCTCTCTTTTTCTTTTCCCTTCTTCATGTATTCTTTTATGTCTTTAATTCCTCCATCTCTATGAGTGCTAGTCGTTCTTTTATTTCCCTTTTGCAAAATCACTCTCAATTTCTAATTGATAAGATAATAGAGATTTTCTTGAAGTAAGAGTACTCAACCGCCCCGAGTCTAATACGACATTGGTTTTTATAACCTATACTACATTCGATACGGTACACTTGCCGTTATCGTTTGCAAGCATAGTTTTGCCCCATCACCATGCAGTCGCGCGACCAAAGCCGTCCGACCGGGTGGCGAGGCGGTCGCTCGCTACAGGCGCGCGACCAATGCCGACCGGGAGGCCGACCTTGCGGCCCCGACCGCGCGGCCTTGGCCGGCCGGCCGGAAGGCCCTTGCGGTCGCGCGACCAAAGCCAGTCGGGAGGCGAGGCGGCTGCGCGCCACGGGCTCGCGACCAAGGCCGGCCGCAAGGCCCTTGTGGCCTTACGGCCGCGTGACCAAAGTCGGCCGATCGGGTGGTCGGTCGGGTGGCGCGGAGGTCGGCTGCCGCGCGCCACAGACGCGCGGACTTGGCCGGCCGACTGGCCGGCTGCAAGGCCTTTGTGGCCTTGCGGCCAAAGCCGGCCGACCGGGCGTCGGCCGGGTGGCACGGCGGCCGGGTGGCACGGCGGCCGGTAGCTGGGTGCCGGTGGCGGTTGTCTTACTCCGGCGGTGGATCGTGCGACGATCACACGTGTTGATCGCGTGTGCGGTGATTTTTCTGTAACTCCCCAATAAAGTAGTGGGAGTTATTAAATTCCGGCTATTTGCAGCCCAAAATTCCTATATAATAAGGGAGAGACCCCATCAAATACCACAGTCACAGTTCTCCATTGTAGCTCCATTCTCGTTGAAGATTCGTGGTGACTGACCCCAAAACATGGGACAGAAGGCGTATTGTCGCTGGAGGACTTGGGGAAACAGGTTAAAAAGATGAATCAATCTTATATATATATATTGTTGCTTGAGGACTTGTGCAACATTTCTCTGCTTTAAATTTTCTCGTAAAAAAAGACATTGGGGTTTGTGGATGTTGCGCAATCCTTAAGAACTTATTTCCTGAGCAAGTAGATGTTTGTATGTATGTCTTTTACTAGGAAGTACTATGGCTCGCCATTGTAAAGCTGGGATCGTTGTCTAGGGTGAGGGTGTTGAGGGTGGCGAGGGTGTGGGACTACACGGCCGGAGGCGGATCCCATCTTCACGGTGACGATGTAACTCCAAACCCATGAGAGAATCAGATCTCATGCAATGGTTGAAACACCGAGGACGGTTCCTCCGCCGACAGCAGCATCGTCATCGGAGTACACCGAAAAGAGCCAACGGAGGTCACCGAGGGACGCATCAAGGAGACTGATACCAAATAAATACTTCAATCTCCACCAAAACAAACACAAACATTCTCACGCTAAAGAAACCACCGCTGCAAAGTGAGAGCCAAAAGAATGGGGTGCCGCAAGCCAAATATCAGGTTGCGGATAACATTTTGAGTTGTGATTAATATTGGGGGTGCGAAAAGCCAACTACGGGTTGGGGTTAACAATCGCTTTGTCTGATTGTGTAAACTAACTGTTTTAATATTTAAAATTCAAATAATTTTTTTTAAAATTGATTATCATAAAAGGGTTGAGATTTAGGGTAGACTTTATAGAATATTTTTCAAACTTTTCTCTTTGTCGGCTTATTTTATATATTAAGAAAAATTTAACAAATTCATCCCAATTTTGACCAACGGTATCCCATCAGAATCGGGTCCCCAATATGTATCATTTTCTGGGGTTCAGGTTCTTGGTGATTGCCAATTGGGTCTATTTGGGGTGACGATTTTACTGCGGTGACGTTTACTTAAAAATGCCATAGTAGTTTAAAAAAAATGCAAATTCTCAAAATCTGCCATAGTTCCATGTCTCCATACAAATAAAACCGCATTTACATTTATGACGGCAGTAAAAACAAAGTTTCTCTAAATAGCGCAAGTAAGTTCATGACTACAATTTTCAACCACTAAATTTATTCGCTGCCCGCCGCACCAAAAAAAACCCTTAATTAAACTCTTTTGAAAATGACAGAAGCATGATTTAATGACATTGTAGAATACTCATTGAGTAATGCATTTTTCATTTATTTATGTGCCGGGTTATCAAATATGATATGAGAGCCCATAAATATATATTATAAGTAATTAATTATACTTTTCAATTGAGTGGAGATTCTAGACTCCTTCAGCACTATTATTCTTAATCCTAACAATCCTTTACTCCACATACACCCCGAGCCCACATGGCCTAACGCGTTTGTAGGAAATCCGTCCCTATGATCCTGTCCATTCCTTTTTTTTCAAAACTATTTTTTTTGTAGCGGTTATAATTATTGTCATGCCAAACATACATTTTATAATGGTGTTGTTTTTGTCCAAACTCACCGGAGCAAAAATGCTGCGCCAAACAGAGCCTAAGTGCCTGATTGATCATAGTTTGGTCGCATTTGAAAAACTAATTTGATTTTTTCAATCATTTCAGTCGGAGTGGAAAACTCAGAACAAAATTGTTGTAAATATGAAAGAATTTCAAATTGAACTGAGAAAATCCAATCAGAACTATTTCAAATTATACTACATTTAGGGTCAATTCTATACGTGCAAATAAGGCCCGTCGGGCTTGGGTGTTTTTTGCTGTCGGGCCCAAGATGGGCCCAACTTAAATCAGGCCTAGGTTCAAACCAACTCAAATCGGGCCCATGCCGGGCACAACTCAAATCGGGCCCAGGTCGGACCCTTGCAATACAAGGGGTACTGTTGAGCCAACAAAACCGGGCCCAAGCAGGCCCCAAAGTAATTACTAGCTGCTGCCAAATGACAGCAATTGCTGCCAAATGCTGGGCTGGCCGTCGAGCATTAAATTGTTGTGCCAGCATTAAAATGTTGGGCCCTACATTTAAGCGGGCATTTAGGCGGGCCTGGGCCTGGCCGGGGCCGAGCACCAGGCCGAGCTCTGGCTAAATAATGGTGGTCTTGTGAGCCCCTTAGGCATGGCCTGGGCCTAACCAGACCCGGGCCTAATCGAGCTCGGGTCCAGGCAGACCCAGGCTGGGCAACCGGGCCCGGGCAAATTTGCATCTCTAATCAATCATATACTTTAAATGTTTGTAAAAAAAATCATGGCTAAGTGTTACGGTCGCGCATGCCGACGACACACTGGGGAGAGTATACACTCGGAGGATGGCGGCGACCCCAGCCCACTGGGATTGGAGGAGACCGTGGGAACCATCTTCATTTAAATATTTTCGTTTGAATGTTATTTCTATTTTTGATATGCGAAAACTCTAACTATTCGCACACCGCTATTATAAATGGTGTTGTATGTCTCACTAGGGTTTTCATGCTTGGATGAATGTGTTTTAGGGCTGCTCCCCAAGTTCTTCTCATTCCCCTTTCCCTTCTTCCTCTTCTCACCGCCACCGGCTCGTGTTCTTCTCCTAGTTCGTAATGCTAAGATTTCATAAATTTTGATCCAAAAATCTATCACTTGAACCCCTAAAATTCAAATTAGAGGAAAAAGATGTATTTTGGATCATGCCAAATTTGGACCCTCTATTTCAAATTTTATTTTCTTTGACCCAAAGTGCTAGATTCAATTTCCGTGCATAAGATGGTTGTGCTCTGACAACAAACTCCTTCTGATCTTAGATGTAGCACATTATAATCCATTAGAATCTTGAAGTGCCACCGCAAAAGCTTCAAAGCGTGCACCTGCGGTGCTGTAAGGTGCTACATTTACGATAGAAACTTATATTTCGTAGTGTGTATGCTTGTAATTCAACACTGCAGTAGGTCAGTCATGTCCCTAGCTCTTTCCCTAGTTCTGTCATTTGCACGGTCTCGTCGTAACAGTCATGGAGCTTTGCGCTGTCGCCTGTGATGTCTACTCCTCGAAATACTAGTTCATCGCCACTCTTTTTATCATGAAGATTTGTTACGTACTCTGAGTGCATGCGGTGATGCATTCTCTAAGCATAAAATATAACGCAAAATCACACCGCATATGGTGTGTCACAACATATGCATTGTGAAGCAGCATACAAGATGAGAAGCAGCTTATGCATCACGATTTATGTTTAGCACGAACGTACACACGACTTATACGTTGTGAAACAACGTACATAATTGAAACAGTTTATACATTACAATTTATTGTGCATGTGATCAATAATCACAATAATGTTTCCGAAGAAACAATTTTCAACTTTATATTTGCATCATCATCAAACATCTTGGAGCATGACTAAGTTTTCTTATGAATGGTGGTTTGTTGATGATTGTCATCTGAATTATTACCATGTGTCATAGAAGTTTTTCTGCGAGTGATCTACGATACTTATACCCTCTTACATTGTCTCTCTCACTCATCTAAAGAGGCAAGTTCCACTGCATGTCTCATGGTTCGAGAGGTGGATGATCTGCTTTGAGGCAGAGAGGAGAATGACATTAAGATCCTCCCTTTTTGAACCATAATTCATTCTATGTCACCTACGCATTTTCACCTTCATTTTTTTTAACTGATGATAGCATGACTGCATTTAAAGAAATCGTGAAGAGAACAAATACTAATTATATATATATATATATATATATATATATCTATATATATATATTCAAAAAAGGTCAAATACATCCTTACTTTTTTAATACATTCAAAATTCATAAATTTAATATATAATGTCCAAAGAAATAATTATACCATATTAAAAGAATAAAAGTAATGATGGAAATCCATATAATACAAAAAGTTCTTTTTGTAGATCTCCTACATTTTTGCAGATCTCCTACTTATATGTCGACTTTGCAAAACACTATAAGTGGCTAACAACTTCACGAAAATGGAAAAAAAGAGTTCGAAATCGAACGGTGGTCAGACATATGTACGCCGCATCACCAACCGAGGGGGAGCACTTCTATTTTCATCTTCTGCTTAATCATATTCCAGCGCCAACATCGTTTAATTATTTATATACCGTCAATGGTAATCGCTACACAACATTTAAGGAAGCTGCTAAGAAAAAAAACCTACTTGAAGAAGACAATAACATCAGAGAATGCCCAGCAAAAGCTAGAAACTTTAGAATGCCGACGGCACTGCGAAGATTATTTGCTACAATATTGTTGTACTGTCAACCAACTGGAGTAAGAACGCTATGGGATAAGAACCACGCTGCAATTATCGAAGATTACTATAGCAGTAACACTACGAACATTAATTTCTTAATAAACAGATTACTTTCTGAGTTAAACAATATCTTTCAGCAATACAACAAAAGCACGAAAGATTTTGACCTACTAATGATAAGCGAGGGTATACAATACTATTAATTCGAATATCGACTGTGAATTTAAATTCGATGTTGCTACTGAATCATGGACAACAAACAACGTACGTACAACACCATATGCAGTTGCATAAGAGAAGAAAATGAAGGTATTTTTTTCGTTGACGGCCCTGGTGGGACTGGTAAAATGTTCCTTAATTGGTCTATACTAGCAACTTTTCGTAACGAAGGTCGCATTGTGATTGCAACTGCAACTTCCGGGATATCAACAAATTTACTACCAGGTGGCTGTACTGCTCACTCCCGATTCAAGATACCAATTAAACTCGAGAACGTACAAAATTGCAGTTTCAGTAAACAATCTAATATGTGCAAATTGGTTGAAATGACACCCGCAATTATTTGAGATGAGACACCCATGAATAACAGAAAAACTTTTGAAATTCTGGACCATACATTGCGAGACGTGCTGCAAAAAGACAAGCCTTTTGGTGGGAAGGTTCTTATCATGGGAGGTGATTTCAGACAGGTCACACCAGTTATTGTGAATGACATAAGATTGGAAATAATTCGGTCAAACATCGTTGAGTCTTATTTATGGTCAGGTGTGAAGTTGTTTAAACTCAAGGAAAATATGAGGGCACGCAATGACGTCAAATTTGCCGAATTCTTGCCCAGGGTCGGAGATGGTGATGAGCCAACATTAGAAAATGACATGATCCGACTTCTTGACTCAATTATTATGTCTTGGGAAGGAGAGCAATCAATCGATGATTTAATAAATTTTGTTGTTCCAAATATGCAAACTTATGATGCCAGCGGTACCGATGTGGAGTATATGGAGACAATGGCCCTAATAACTCCATTAAATGAAGTCGTTAATAAGTTGAATGAAAAATGCATGAACATGTTTCCGGGGGATAACACAACTTACTACTCTTTCGACTATGTCTCAGATGATAACCATAACTTATATCTCCCGGAATTTTTAAACTCTATTAATCCTGGTAACCTACCAACACACAAACTAACATTGAAGCGTGTCTGTCCAATTATACTTCTCCGAAATATAGATCCAAAGATTGGATTATGCAACGACAGGATGCTATTTTGTCTTTGGTTTGGAAGAAATATTATTGAAGCAACTATATTGATAGGTCATTTCAAGGGTCTTAGAGTTTTATTCCACGCATACCATTTAAAAGCGCAAAAGATTACAAGATGTCGTTCGAACTAACGAGGAAATAATTTCCCGTCAGATTGAGTTTCACATTAACAATTAACAAGTCCCAGAGCCAAACAATTGGAAATGTCGGAATCTATCTTCTGAATCACGTCTTCTGTCATTCACAATTGTATGTTGTTTTATCATGATGAGTTTCAGCCCAGACCACAAGGGTCCGTTCGGTTCGCCAGTTTTGATTTTGAGGAATTGGAATTCAGTAAAACCAAAACCAGTAGGTTTTGGTTTTGACTGAATTCCATTTTTGTTGTTCGGTTCCAATAAAATATTAGATTACAAGAATTGGAATTAGGAAAATTAGGGTTATGCGACCTCCACCTATGACTGAATCTCCGGCTGCTGCTTGTAGTTGTCGTAGAGCACCAACCCCTCTGCTTCATCTCCAGTTGCTGTACTGGATTTCCCTCCTCGAAAGAGGCCGCCTCTACTTCTGCAGCACCCGTAGTAGCTGTGCGCGAACTTCAATCTGCTATTCCTTGACACCCAGGGCCTCCAAGAATTCCGCCTGCCCTTCAAGATGCCTGGACAATCTCTGCCTGAGCCCAATACTGTTGTTTGACACCTGGAAACTACTCGTCCAAGCCCCTAGTCAGCTCACACAACCCTTCTTCTTCCCACAATCCTATATAATCAACACTTTTGCTGCTTGTCATTGCATGTAGTGAGAAAGAAGAAGAGAAGAAGAAGAAAAAGAAGATGATGAAGAGGAAGAAGAGGTGGAGGAAGAGGAAGTGGAAGAGAGGCGGAGGAAGATCGTCAAACAAGGGGAAAAAATAGCGCGAGATACAAGAATTGGTCTATGCCTAAAATGAAAACCCACGGTTTTGCCTAAAACCAATTCCATGCTCAATTCTTACCATCCGAACAACTGAAAAGAATTATTAAAGGCCAAAACCAATTCTATGGGACCAAAACCGTCCAACCGAACGGACCCCAAGAGTTTTAGTCAAAAACTACGGAATCGAGGGTCATGAGGGTGTGCACATAAAGAACGTAGTGTTCGAAGAAATTTTTGATCAGATCGATTCGACGACGAAAAAAAGTACGGTATGACATCAAGTAAAACTGAGGAACATTTTTAGTTAATTCTTAATACTTATACAATAATTTCACATAAATTATTTATATCATAACCTATATCAATGGTTTTTCAGGCTTGACAGGCGTAGCTTCTGAAAATATAGAGGCAATCAGGTTCTCTGATCTTCCGCTTAATGTAGTTAAAAGATTTCAAAGTATTGTACCAGCAGTGTCAAAAGGCATGGATGTGTAAGTAGAATGGAACTTTGTTTTCAATATGATTAGAAGGTAACTAATTTTTTTTATTGAAAAACATCTTTATCAATATTTTGTTGACATTTAATGCACCTCTCAATACTAAATATAAAAATGTTTAAATATTTGTCGATGCTCGCAAAAAAAAAAGACAACTGATACAAAGCCACGACAATGACGTCAAAGTAGTATTTATTATTTAAAAGATGTTCTACTTGCATGCATATTTTCATAGAATGTTTTTTAAAATAATGTAATACCCCCCGACAAATGTTCCATTGGACATTCGTATGCATTACTTTTGAAAAGAAAAGACTTGAATATAAGCCTGATTTTGTGTTATTTAGGTTCTTTTAATTCTGAATTATACGCTGCACTTTTGGTATTTTCTCAGTGTCCATTCTTACATCTATACTACTGTGTAAGCTTCATTTATTGATAATGATAATCATTATTTAATCAACCAGCTAATGTCCAAAATTTATCATACATACGTCTCCCCCGCAAATGTCGCCCTCCACGATAAATGTCTCCCACTACGGCAAATGTCACCACTCACGACAAATGTAGCCTTCCACAACAAAGGTCGCGCCACCCACGACAAATGTCGCCCCCACGACAAATGTCGCCTTGGATCGGGCCGGAGGTGCCTGTCACTCGTGTGTGTATATATATATATATCTTTCATTACCAACGATGGATGCCACTGTTACAAAATAATGCCCTTCAGACTCAAGAATGCATGGGCCACCTATCAACGGATGATGGATATGGTGTTTAAAAAGCAGAAGGGACGAACTATGGAGGTGTACGTCGATGACCTCTTGGTGAAGAGCAGGAGTGTGGAGGAGCATCTCCAGGACTTGGCATAAACTTTCACCACGCTCCGAAAATTCAAAATGAGTTTGAACCCAACAAAGTGCATTTTTTGGGGCGGGGAAAGGGAAGTTCCTGGGTCACCTTTTGACCCCGGCGGGAGTGGAGCCAAATCCAGATACGGTTAAGGAGATTATGAGAATGGAAGCACCTAGGAATGTCAAGGAAGTTCAGCGTCTGACAGGTCAGTTAACAGGGTTGAGTTGGTTCCTCTCCAGGGCAGGGGAAAAGTGCTTGCCTTTCTGTAAAACACTCCGAAATAACAAAAAATTTGAATGGTCGGCGGAATGTCAGAAAGACTTCAAGAGCTTGAAGCTCCAGCTGGCGCGGGCACCCTTGTTGCAAGGACCCAGGGAGGGGGAAGATCTCTTCATATACGTTGGGGTAGGAGCCGAAGCGGTAAGTTCGGTCTTGGTCCGCGAGGAGGGAAAAAGACAGCTCCCTATTTACTATGTGAGTCGGGTATTGCGGAAGGTAGAGCTGTGATACCCTATCTTAGAAAAGCTGTCGTTTGCTTTGATTAAATCCACCCAGAGGCTCCGACCCTATTTCCAGGCCAACTTGATCAGGGTGGTGATTGATCACCCTTTCTGCAGCATCCTAGAAGGAGTAGAGCATTTAGGAAGATTGACCAAGTGGTCGGTGGAGCATAACGAATTCAAAGTTACCTACGTCCCTCGACTAGCCATGAAGGCCCAGGCTGTGGAAGATTTCCTGGTAGACTATACAATGGAGGTAGATGGGGAAGAAACACCCCAATGAGTGGCTCTAGAAATGTTTGTGGATAGAGCATCAGGAAGGAACTCTTGTGGAGGAGGCATCATCCTGATCATCCCCCAAGGCACCAGGATAGAGCAAGTCGTCGACATTCACTTCCCGATCACCAACAATTAGGAAGAATATGAGGTTGTGATCATAGGACTCCACCTAGCCCGGGAATTGGGAATTCATGACATCCAAGTTTACTCTGACTCGATGGTGGTCGCCTCCTAGGTTCGAGGGGAGTTCGAGGCAAGGGAACCGGTACTGCAACACTATCTAGTAAATGTTAAAGGTTTGGTGTGCATGTTTCGATCCTTCTCCATACAACATGTTATGAGAGAGGAAAACTCCCAAGCAGATCGACTAGCCAAATATGGCACCGTGGTCGGGGGTACGATCATGAGATTATTCTGACCCTCCATAGAGGAGGGGGAGACGATGGACATCGACCAATCCTCCTCCTGGATGGATCCCTTGGTAGTTTTTCTAACTACATGTGAACTGCCTGCGAAGGTCTAGGATAAGAGGCGGTTCAGTTATAAGTCGTCATACTATTTATTGAGTGACGAAGTGCTTTACAGAAGACCATGTCTAGTCCTCTAGCGAGTGCCTATCTGAAGGAGAAGCCCCTCATATCCTGGAGGAGATACACTCGGGTGAGTGCGGTAGTCATTCAGGAAGCCAGACCCTGGAAAAGAGGGTGCTGAGAGCGGGACACTTCTGGCCTACCATCAGGAAGGATGCAAACGAGTTCATGAGGAGGTGTCCAAAATGACAACCCTATGCTCCGCTCCAGCTGCAGCCAACCCAGTGTCTTCGATCGATCACCACCCTCTAACCCTTCGCCATTTGGGGAATGACCCTGGTAAGGCCATTCCCCCAGGCAAGTGGTCAAACAAAGTTCCTCATGGTAATGATCGATTACTTCTCCAAATGGATGGAGGTGAAGGCTTTGACAAAGACGACTTCTCAAGTTGTGAGAAATTTTATTTCGGGAGAAATCATATGTAGGCACGGCCTACCTGTTGCCATCGTCACAAACAACGGTCTGTAGTTCGCCAGTCTAAAGCTCACAAGCTTCTACAGCCAACTCTACATCGACTTACATTTTGCTTCGGTTCACCACCCAAGGAGCAACGGTCAGGTTGAGATGGCCAACGTGGTCATTATTAACTTGCTAAAGAAGAAAGTGGTTAACCTAAAAGGAAACTGGGTGGACCAACTCCCCTTTGTCCTTTGGGCTTTGAGAACTACCTCAATCACGACAACGTGTGAAACACCCTTCAAGCTATCTCACGGCTCAGAGGCCCTAATTTCGGTGGAGTTCGAGGTCAGGAGTCCTAGAGTTGTGGCAACAGAAGATGGAGACGATGGATGAAGGCTCGAGAATGAGGAAGCACAACACGTTTCACTATACTTTATAGAGGAGCTCCGCGACCAAGCCACGATCCGCCAGGAGGAGGTCAAGCGGAGAATGGAGAGGAACTATGACAAGCATGTTTGAATCAAACAATTCGACAAGGGGGAATTGGTTCTCAAAAGGGTAGAAGCCACGGGGAGATCCGCGGCGGTGGGTAAGCTCCATCCTAATTGGGAAGGCCCTTTCATAGTCTCCGAGGTATTAAAGACGTGCGGGTATTACCTGCAGAATGTCGATGGAGAGCTCCTAGGAAACACTTGGAGTGGAGATGATCTGAAATGTTTCTACTCCTAGACGCAATGTAACGTCTTATTTTTTCAAGCTAAAATGAAGTGATAACACCCTATGTTGTAGATATGTAATTATTAAACATGCAGAAGACATATACCAAGAGATATAGCCTCTGAGAGTCCTTAAGCAGAGCAATGTTGTAGACCAGGCCATTGCAATGGGCTCCTCCTCTGCAGGTCGGCTACTTTCCCCCTCGAGTGAGTTTTATGTCCTCGATTAAAGTGTTGTCGTAGACCAAGTCATTGCATTGGGCTCCTCCCATACAGGCTGGTTACTTGCGCCCTCGAGTTAGTTTTATGTCCTTGAGCAGAGTGTTGTCGTAGATCAGGCCATTGCACTAGGCTCCTCCCCTACAGGTTGGCCACTTGCCTCCTTGAGTGAGTTTTATATCCTCGAATAGAGTGTTGTCGTAGACTAGACCATTGCACTGGGCTCCTCCCCTGCAGGCTTGCTACTTGCCCCCTCGAGTGAGTTCTATATTCTCGAGCAGAGTGTTTCTGTAGACCAGTCCATTGCAGTGGTGTCCTCCCCTGTAATCTGGATACTTGCCCCCTCAAGAGAGTTCTATGTCCTCGAGCAGAGTCTTGCCATAAACCAGACCATTGCACTAGGCTCCTCCCCTGCATGCTGGCTACTTGCCCCCTCGAGTGAGTTCTATATCCTCGAGCAGAGTGTTGTCGTAGACCAGACCATTGCACTGGGCTCCTCCCTTGCAGGCTGACTACTTGCCACCTCGATTGAGTTCTGACCTCGAGTAGAGTGTTGTCGTAGACTAGGTCGTTGCACTGGGCTCCTCCCCTGCAGGCTGGATACTTGCTCCCTCGAGTGAGTTCTATGTCTTCGAGCAGAGTGTTGTCGTAGACCAGGCCGCTGCACTGGGCTCCTCCCATGCAGGTTGGCTACTTGCCTCCTCGAGTGAGTTCTAAGTCCTCGATCGGGGTGTGGCTGATGATTGAACCATTGCACGATGCTACTCCACTGCAGACTGACTATTTGCCCCTTCGGGAATGAACATCTGTCATATCCTCAAAGTCAAAGGGGTGACAGAGAGTTAGGCTCCTGACTAGGCCCAACAATGGGCTAGCTCAGTGTGAGTTCCATAATAAGGCGAAGGGGGCGAGGCAAGCAATCTCGACATTTCCCCCCAGCCAACGACCATCGGCCATCGAATCCACTCACCTGTCACCTTGCGAAGAGTTCTAACGTGAGTAGGTGATCGCCAAGCGCATTGAATCCCTCCCTAATGGACTCACACTCTCAACGAGAAGGTGGATGTGTGAGTACTAGATCTATGATAAGAGTGCTCCAACGCGAATTGTAACTATGAGCGAGTACACCATACGGGCGAGCACATCAAAAAGAAATGAAAACTCACATACAAACCCAGGGCAAAACACAGAATCACAGAGTAATCAAAGGAAGGCAAAGATGCCTGTCCAATAAAATAAAAATGGCGAGTACGCCAAGCATGTTCATGAACAAAAAGAGAAATTATTACAACACTTCGTTAAGGGTAGGCGATTGATCTATTCAGTTTGACCATCTTCCTCTGATTCACCGGAAGTGTCATCGTCTGAGGTTCTCGCTGGGGAAAAGCTCGCAGACTCATGATACAGCTCCGGAAGAAGGGCTGCGAGATCGATCTGGGATCCATCCACGGTAAGAATGAATTGCCGCCAAAGATGCTCCTGCGTGTATATTGCTATCGCGATGGCTAGCTGCCTGCGCAACTTGGCAATTTGGGCGGGGGTGAACTGAAGAAGCGGAGGAGCCGTTGATGACTTCCCTCCCACTGGGTGATGGAGCTCCACTAACTCTAACTCCTCCTGAGCGGGGCGAGTACCCAAGTAATCGGCTTCGCATTGCGCTGCGACCAACAACTCCTCTAGGGCAGACACTCGAGGCACTTGGGTGACCACGGTTTCCTAGATAAAGAAGAGTTAGCCAAAAAGGTTGACGAGTGAGTAGGACAAAAACGAGTAAGAGGCCATACCTCAGGAGGCGGAGCCTCCTTGGACTTAAGTACATCTAGATCCTCTTCCGCTTGAGCCAGCTTCCTCGCCTGCTCCTCATAGGCTAAAACTAGGTCGCATAGTCTCCTATTAGATTGAAGCCCCCGATGTGCGGTCTGGTGAACCAGCTCAGTAATGCGAAGTGCAGAGTGGCTGCCGAGGTAAGCCGACTCGCGGATGGGAGCCTCCGCGAGAACCTCTACGTCATCACGACTGTACATGCCAAAGAGGATGTTATACTCGCATTCGTTGGTTTCCTCGAAGTCTTCCCAGGAAGGGAGCAGCGAGCTCACGGAGACCTGGTTCGCCGTCGGGTCCCATATCAGTATGGGGTTCCCTTTGGAGTCATCACTCCTCTTCCCAAACCCAAAGTTCGCACGAGCCTCGGGATCTGGAGGCAGGCTCGCTGGAAGAGAAGAGTAGGCACCCCCAGTCTTTTGCTTTTTCCACCTTGGCTCGCTCGTCGAGGTGACTTCGGGGTCAAATTTACCCTTTCCCTTCTCGGTGACAGAAGGCGTCTCGTTGTCAACTGGGATCACAGCCCCAACGAGAACGTCTTCGAGGGGGTGCTCGCATGACCATGATCACGAGGCATCACAAGGGGGCGAGTAGGGATGGTGAGCTCCCCTGTAAAATGGAGAGAAGGACTCTGATTAGGTCCATCCCCTGTAAAAATAGAAGGGTCAAACACATTTGAGAGAGTACTACCCGAGACTTACCTACTCCCGGATCCATAAAGGTGAGTTAGTCCACGCCTCGCAGCATGTAGACAAAGCCCAAGAACTTGTCCTTCAGGAACTGGCAGAGCCCCAGTGCGTCCCCCTTCAGGTGAGACAACTTGTATTCTACTTCTGTTTTCTAGGGGGGGAGGGCGAAATGAATGTTTTCAAAAACGCCTCGCACTAGAATGAACATGTCTGTCCAATGGTGGACCTTATTGAGTGTCTCGAAGACTTTGACGTACATGCTGGTGAATAATAAGGTGTCGTCGTCGGTCGCCTTCAGGGTCCAGACTTTGCGGAAGGCGTGGAGGTTAAACTTGATCTTCTCCTCGCACAGGTAACAAGCATAAGCCACTATGACACTGATTGCATTCAGGTTGACCTGCACGAGGATCATCCTGAAATAGCGGAAAACCTGACGGACTTCTGGCCAAAGGGGCCACCTCGGCCCCACCTGGAAGTGAACCAGGAGGAAGGAGAGTTCGCTGTTGTAAAGCGAGTTGATGAACTCGCTGGGGGCTGGTCGCCTCGCGGAATAGCTGAGTGGCAGATAACGGATTTTGAGGTCACTCAACTCCTCGCACAGGGTCTGTGAGCTCAGAAAGTTGTGGGCTCTGAAGTTGCGGACACAGAAGGCGCGCCCATCCTCGGAAGGATTTTTCACCATGACTTGAGATGAACAGGTGGAGGGTCTGCGGGGATGATTGAGGAAGGAGAGAGTGGTCGAAGTATAGGGAAATCGTGCACTTTTACGATAAACCCTCTATTTATAGCCCTCGATCCCGAAGCCAATCGCGCGCAAGTAGACTTGCAGGGGCACGAGTACGGGAAAGTGAGTAACAATCTAAGCATCACAGACGAATGAGAATAGAAAATCAGAGGCATCAGCGAGAATAAAGAAGGGCACTAGAAAATTAAATTTCATGAAAGCATAACACGAATACAAAAATGCGAGTACAAAGACATTGCCCGAGATAAACTTTGCACATTACATGAAACTAAAAGGTCGCGAGTACAAAAATGTATCAGGCGTCAAAAGGAGCAAAAAACAAGAATATTCTAGAGAGGCCTTGTAGGATAGAGCACTTACCCAACTGTTCCAAAAGCCCGGACTAGTGGAAAAGGGAACTACTTTTTTCTCCTTAAGGAAGTAGCAAAGCGCCACGGGTTAAGTGAAGGAACACTGGACCTAGCAATCCCCCCAGTGTCCAGTACGACCCAACAACTCAGAGATGGTCCCCACATAGCTTAGAGTTTGCGCACCACATGGCTCAGAGGTAGGGTTGCCACATGGCTGCGATCGCCTGACCCCACATAGATAGAGAGCAATTTCGGAATTTATTAGCGTCCCCCGACCTCAAACATTTGACCTCCTCTGATATCACTTGTAGGATAGAGCGCTTACCCAACTATTCCAAAAGCTCAAACTAGTGGAACTGGTGCTACTTTTTTCCCTTAAGGAATTAGAAAAGCGCCACGGGTCATATGAAGGAACTCTGGACCCAACAAGCCTCAATAGTAGCGTACATGACCGCGACCTCAGCGACACGTGCGGTGAGGATAACAAGCCCTCAAAGTAATGTTGCGGGCTTCTCGCAGGTCTTCCCGAGATTTCGTTAGGCTCTCCTCGGTCTGCCTTAGGTGGTCTTCACCTCGCCTAATGCGCTCTTCCAGCATGGAGGCCTCGCCTATGGTACTTGCCACTTGTGCGAATCTATGGAGATCATCTTTGGTGGCATGTTGGAGAGTCTCCACTTTGTATAGCCTCGTCTCTAGATTAGCTACCCAAGCATACATGCCTTCCTCACCATGTGGTTGTTGTCGAAAGTGCTCCGCTTCAACGAGACGAGTTCCAAGTTCAAGCAACTGTTGATTCACCTCAGCGGGCGGCATGACCATCAAAAAGGAGTCATCGGCTTGGAGGATAGCAATGAGGCACAAGGGACTGGCGGATAGGAGCGGGTGGCAGAGCATTCGTGTCACCCGAAACCTGGCCTCCGTCTCTGAACCCGCCGGTCGTAGTCTCGATCTCGCACCCACCCTCCCGAAGAGGTAAATCGACGTTAGGCTCCTCAGTAATGGGCGAGGCGGCGATCCTCTTAGGTGGAGGCCCGCATCTCGCAGTAGATTCCTGATCGATGGAGGAATTCTCGTCGGTGGCAGGGTCGGTTATCCTCTTTCTCTTATGCTTTCTCTTCTTCGTGGGGTCAAGAGGACGGGGAGTCAGGAACTCACCGATGAAGCCAAGAATTGCGGCTACCTCGGGCTCATCGTCAGCAAGCATCCGATTGGACGCAATGGAAGAGTGTCCTCCTGAATCCATCTCTCAGCGCGAATGTTCAAGGACATCACCCCCACTCTATTTATAGAGGGAGACCCAACAAGCGTTTGATCTCGCCAAATAAGGGTTGGACTCTTCTTTACGACCTCGGACGAGCTCGCAAAGAGCGGATATTGTGTACAACCTGTATTCGGCGAGTAGGCCTATTATTGACCTAACTCACCCAGGGTAAGGTGAGGCGAATATGCCCCCTTTCTCTTCTCGACGACATAATCTCTTCTCGACGACATAATCTCTTCTCGACGACATAATCTCTTCTCGACGACATAATCTCTTCTCGACGACATAATCTCTTCTCGACGACATAATCTCTTCTCGAGGACATAATCTCTTCTCGACGACATAATCTCTTCTCGATGACATAATCTCTTCTCGACGACATAATCTCTTCTCGACGACATAATCTCTTCTCGACGACATAATCTCTTCTCCAAGACATAATCTCTTCTCGATGACATAATCTCTTCTCGACGACATGATCTCATCTCGACGACAAGAATACAATTTATCTAGGCGATATGAACAGTCCATCTAGAAGATGAAAACTCCCTCTCTCCTAAAGCAAGGCGATGCAAGTGCAACCGGGCCTCAGTGAACTCGCCTCAGGGGAACTCGCCCCCGACAAGTAGGGGACGAGTCTAGTTGCCTCAGTCGTACTCGCTCAAGGAGGGAGCGAGGCAAGTTCAGATCAACCAAACTCATCAGCCCCTCCTCACTATCTGTAGACCAACAGGGGATGCAGTTAGTACTTCCGAAAAGATGTGAGGAGCTATTCACAGACCACTTGGGTCTGCGTATAATGTTTTGATTAAGATGAGGGACTATTCGTAGGCCCAGGACTATTTTGCCCTCAGGATGATTTGCCTATAAATATGACCCATTATTTTTCAGATGAGCACAGATCCACCCCCAAGAGTGTCGGAGCTTTCCTCCATTTCTTTCAATGCTATCTGAGGTACAGGCTCAACTACTAGTTTTGGGAAGGGGGGTCAAGTAGGACTTCCAGGTTAGTGGCGGGACCTCCTCCCTGCAGCTAGTGGGTCCATTCTTAAGTAATCATCCACCAAACCGTGAGGGTCAGTTCCTAGTTTATGATACTTAGACCTCAGAATCTGATGAAGAGAGAAGTAACTCAAGCTACTCCCCAAATCTCGAACATAGTTGAATCGGTATCCGAGTTTCACCCAATAGAATCCTCATTGAATGAGCTATATTGTCAGCAATCATCTAATGCCGAGTTCAGTCATTGATTGTGAAGCGTCAAATATGTGGTCAATGTGTAA
Organism: Dactylorhiza incarnata; assembly: GCA_033032865.1. Lineage (NCBI taxonomy): Eukaryota > Viridiplantae > Streptophyta > Magnoliopsida > Asparagales > Orchidaceae > Dactylorhiza > Dactylorhiza incarnata. The sequence continues at coordinate 4,306,938 of JAWHQI010000187.1, read as the reverse complement.
CACCCCGATCTACTGTGGGTGTGCTACAAGTCTGCAAACTAGTGACCCCAACCCATCTCCACGGATGTGATTGGACACAACTGTTAATTACAATGACAGGTTAAGGATGGGGCTTGAACCCCAGACCTCCTAGATAAGGGAGCTCTAAACTGGCCCTCATCACTAATAGATATGTAGCTCAATTGGTGATGAGGACCAGTTTTCTTTTTATGTAATGCCCTGATCTACTATGTGTGCTCTACAGGTCTATAGACCAGTAGTGACCCCAACCCATCTCCATAGATCTGATTGGCCGCAGCCGTTGATTCTAATGGCGAGTTGTTGAGGTTGGGGCTTATACCCCAAACCTTTATAACTCTAATCTTGATATAGTTGATACATTCTTTTCTCAAACTTGTTCTTTTATCTATTACATCTACAAATCTATTACATCTAATGATTAAACATTTGAAAATTAGCTGTTTCTCAAAATTGTCAAAAGCCAGTCACTTGTGTTGGATCTTGATGCACCCTTAGTGGAGGGGGGGGGGGGGGGGGGGGGTAAATAATGGCTTTTAGAAATTTAGGATTTAAAAGAAAGCTTACTCATTTTTCTTTGAAAGAGAATTGATCAAAAGTAATTTGGAAGAAATGAACTCAAATCAATTTTATTAGCAAAGAAAGACATGATTATATTTCATAAAAATTAATTACAAAAAGATGATTTCTATAACGCTAGAAATCTAGACGACGAGTAGAAAAATATTTTTGGTTTCCATACCGACTCTTCTCCCAACGACCGATTGCCTTTAACCTATCTCTACCCAGATACGACCTCAAGACGCTCTAGCATTTCTATCGCTAGAAAATCCTCGAGCACCCCTAGATCTAATCTCCTAGACCTAGTCGCCAACACCCGCGGCGAATTCTCCACCAAACAATAAACAAAGATGAACTCAAAAAATACAAGACAAAATAAGAATTGCAATATAAATGAAACTCCCTATGAAGCGCTCTGAAGGAGAAGATGAAGAACCGATGTAGATTGTAGTAGTCGAAGCTGTGGTTCTTCTCGTTGCAACTACGTTGATGCAATCCTCCTTCTGAAACTTCTCTTGAATTGAGCAGGAGTACTTTGGTCGTCTGGAAACATGGCCTCACAAGAGTCTCTGAGTGGTGGGATAAAGTTTTCAGAAGATGTAACTTGAAGAGAACGAGAGCATCTTATTTATAAGACTTGGAGCTAACGCTGGCGTTACCGCTTATGGTAATGATTGTGGTGCACGGGTCTTCATTCTGGGAAGGTGATTCTGCAGTTTAGGAATCCTCTTATTTAGGCAACCACCGTTGATGCATGCTATATTTTATTCCCGATATGCTCCTGCAATCACGTATCGTCCTCATCAATCACCTCCTAGCGCCCCAACGTTATTGATACCGCTTGGCGGTAGCTCCTTTCCAAATGTGCTCTCCTTGATTCCCTCTACAACATTTGCACTTGAATTTGCATTTGGCGCACGTGAAATTTTCAAGGCTAACACCAACATTATTGATAATGCCTAGCGTTAGTGCTTCACTTTTCTCCTTTGGCAATGTGAGTTTGTCTATACACCATGTAGCATCCTAGTGTCATACTTGATCGTTCCTGCATATTAAAAACACTAAGCAAACATGATCAAATATAAAGTAAGATTTGTTATTCTCAAACCAAAGAGACGCAGAAAACCATATTGCAAAAACTTGCATCTATTGCACCCATTGACTTCTTGTTGAGGTGTAAGCGATTTTATTAGAAAGGGATTATCCTCATAATAAGATGATGTTAACCTCATTGTCTATTTGTGAGAAGTTTCGTCGACTAGAATGTGTGCGCTGCTCTCCGCTCACAGTTTGGGATTCGACTGAAAATTGTGTTCGAAGGCAACTCCCGCGCCCAAAACTCCTCAAATTTTGCCCAGTTCGCTGAAAAACATTAAACTAGGCACCCAGTTCTTTGATTTTGAAAGCCAGACTTCGTAGAGCCAATGTTGATGCTGTTTTCACGTAGGAGGTTTACTGCACAAGACCCCCACTCCCATCCTAGGGCGCCTCAGGATTTTTTGTTGTGTTTTGGAACAGACATCAGTGTTTTGTTGATGCCTCAAATCAACATTTTTTTGATACATGCTCGGTTTTCTCCCCCATTGCTAGTAGGTTGATGGGTCGCATGCCCATCACACATGTTTTGGCCTTACTTGTGTGTTCAGAACTCAAAGTAGGTGATCTAACGTCCGTCACCCAACTAGACATATATATACAATAGTCATCAGATTTATATCAAACAATTGAGGAAGTCTCGCCTAGTAAGAAGATGCTAGGACCGAGTTTACTCAATCCCATCCCCCCATACCGCAACAACCGGAGGAGATGTTCATGCACTGACTTGACGAGGAAGAGTCACACCTAGTGAATTGGTTAATTGATATGTTAGAACATGGTAATCGCTAAAGACATAGTGAGAAGACAAACTCACGCAAGAATGATCCATAAAAAAAAAATCACGAAGGAGCTTTGATTCACAACTCGGGCACATGATCCATCATCCGTTATCCAACCTATTGCCATCATTTATTTTGTTGAAAGCATAAAACATCAACAGAAGCAAGACTTCGCTATCCCTCGCCTTTATATACCCTAAACCCGTGGGTTGCAAATGATAATAAGATTCAATGAAACCTCAACGAAGGAGCATACTCAGTGAACTGGGCGCCCAATTCGCTGTTTTTGACTACTTTCATCTTCAAGCTCTCAAAAGTCATGATTCGTTGATGATGTGTAAATTTGAATGATGATGTCTTATTTTTCTTTCACTTTGTGTACATTTGTGAGCATATGTTCATGATTTATAAAATATTATTCTTTTACTTTGTGTATATATGTGTGTGCATATGCTTATAATTGACATGCAAAATTGTTAACTATTTTTTTGCATTGCAGGGCAAGGATAATAGAGGGATACGGGTGCATCATGAAAAAGTATTTACTCGCACTCATAGAACAAACAAAGGGAATGAGCCTTTATAGATGCTAAAGGCGTTTTGTAGATGATAAATAAAAAAAAGTATACATAAGTTTTTCATTTATTATTTTTGAATAAATTGCAATTTATTGATATTATTAATTATATTTTATAAGAGATTTATGGGCCTGTTTGGGAGGTCTTTTCAGAAAGGAGAAGGAGCGGTGGCAAAAGGATGGTAGGAAAAGGAGCTTTTGGAAAATGTCTATTGCAAAAGGAGATCTGTTTGGGTGAACTCCTATTGCAGAGATTTTAAAAAATGAGAAGCACTTGATAAACTGTTTGGTAAATCTCCGTTGCCATGACTTTTTTTACGCGCATTTTTCTCACCGGCGCGCATTTTTCGCCAGGGCGCACATTTTTCTCCGGGAGGCGCATTTTTCACCCTTGCTCTCATTTTTCGCCTGTGCGCGCATTTTTGCAGGTGCGCGCATTTTTCGTCCGGGCGCGCATTTTTCCTCCGAACGCCCATTTTTCGCCCGGACGCCCATTTTTTCGCCCGAGTGCCCATTTTTCGCCCGGACGAGTATTTTTCGCCCGGGCGCGCAATTTTCGCCCGAATGCCCATTTTTCGCCTGGGCTCGCATTTTTTCGCCCGGGCGCACATTTTTTCGTCCGTGCGCGCATTTTTCTCCCGGACCCGCATTTTTCGCCCGGACGCTCATGCGCGGCCGGGCGAAAAATACTAGGTCGGGCGAAAAATGGGCGCCCGGGCGAAAAAATGGGCGTTCAGGCGAAAAATGCGTGCCCGGGCGACAAATGCGCGTCAGTGCGAAAAATGCGCTCCCGGGCGAAAAAATGCGCGACCGCGCTAAAAATGTTGCCCGAGCGAAAAATGCACGCCCGGGAGAAAAATTCGCGCCCGGGCGAAAAAATGCTCGCCCAGGCGAAATATGCGCTCCCGGGCGAAAAATGCGCGCCCGGGCGAAAAAATGCGCGCCCGGGCGAAAAATGCGCGGTCGGGCAAAAAATCCGCGCCCTGGCGAAAAATGCGCGCCCGGGTGATAAAATGCGCATCCGGGCAAAAAATGCGCGTCAGAGCGAAAAACGCGCGTTCGGTCGAAAAAATGCGCTCCCGGACGAAAAATGCGCGACCGAGCGAAAAAATCGCGTCCGGGCCTAAAATGCGCCGATCGGCGAAGAAATGCTCGACCGGGCAGAATAATGTACGCGCACGGCGGAAAATTTTGCGCTCGGGCGAAAAATTCGCTAACCTTGTATCAGGATGAGGAAGTGTTTTTCGAAAAGGTTGAAAAGTAGGGGACAAAGACTTTTCAAATGGAGGAGAAAATGAGTTTTCCGCGGTAGCTTTTCCCACCGGTAGACAATCCAAACGGTTTTGTAAAAGCGGTGGCGTTTTTCAGAAAACGGAAAGGAGCTAAAAAGCCCTCCCAAACAGGCCCTATATCTCAAAGCTAAACGACAATCAATCTCAGAACAATTTACATTATACTCATGGTTCATGCATATATTATCCTGAATTGTGGGTTGAGGCATCAGGTGATCCAGAAAATGTCTGTTATTATGAATTCCGTAGTTCATATAGTGAAAATATGTCTTTCTTTAGTACTAGTTCAACTATCGGCTTACAATTTGAAAATGACAAGTACAAAAATTGTATTAAAGATTTAGAGAATCAACAAATGAAGATGAATAATAATTTTGAACGAAGAATTGATGAGGCTGTTCAAAATATTATTAAGATTGTTGTTTCTATTGTTCTAGAGATGCACTGTATTTATCACGGTCATCAATTTTTTTCCGGGTAGTTTCCTTCTTGAGGATCATATAGTTCTTCATGTCATTCCTCTGCCTTAGGACGACCATGACTATTTTTCACTACTATACTTCTCATGACTATTTTTGAGTACCAAGTCATCACCCTCATGTTCAATATCAAATTGAAAGTCAAGCTCATTCTTCCACTCAACGCCAACCTTCTGAAAATTAGGATTTTTCTTATAGTGAAAAACGCCACCGCCATAGAACGTATATTTGGCATGACAATGGTCATGACCGCCACCAAAAAAAGAAAATTTATTTTGAACCTAAAAGTGGTGAAGTAACATGCAACACGTGATAAAGATAAACAGTAGGTGAGATCGGACGGTCATGAACGATGAACAGTTCATAACCACCGCGTTCACGACCGCTACCGCCAGAGCCTCTGTCTTTGAACCCAGCTAGCTTTTCAATTTATCGTATTCTCATTATTGTCGCCAGACGTTGAAGGTTGAAAATAATTAACATGCAACACGTGATAAAATTGTAAAATAGTAAAATACTATTAAACTAAATATCTTCTTATATTATTATTATTATTATTATTATTATTAATAGGGGGCACTGGATATACGCGTCAGGCGTATATAGGGATGTGCGCGCTCTGGATATATGTACTCCTGGGCTTTTTAAAATTGCATTCCTGCAGGCCAATTTATTATTCCAGGCAATTTAAACATGACGCAATATATGAAGCAATATATTGCAGAATGTGGGAGCGCAGATTGCTATTTAAACATGACGCAATTATTATATAGCAATTCAAGCAATTTAATGGATATAAATGTCAATATGTATAGCTATTTAAACAGTAATATGTATACAGTCCAATTTCATTTATAATTATAACAGTCCATAAATGAATGTTTAATACAAAAAAGGTCATAGAAAGCACGAAGAATGGAATTCTCGTATGCATATAGTCCCGGCAGCTACTACTCATCAATTTTCTCCTATAAAAAATAAATAAGGCCCATATTAGATAGATAATTGTAAATAAAAAAATTGAATTACAAACTATAGAGTGTACCTTTAATTTTTTGGGACAAGTTGTTGAATAGTGACCCCTTCCTCCACATGCACCACATGTTCTTTTTTTGCTTTTCTCTAATGAGATTTCAATTCCTGATTGTATCCGAGACGAGAATTTTGGCCGTCCTTTTGTTCGAACGGTTATTGGATCATGTATTACTAATCCGCTTGGCTCTTTATCATGTATTACTATAGAGTGTACATTTTGAGTTGCATTCAAATCAAAATCTCTAATTTTTTGGTTAACATATTCAAACAACTCATTGAAAGTTTTTTCCGATGCTGAACTTTTTTCCACTAGCTTGTTGAACAGACAAGTTATATTCCACTTCATAATCGGTGAAACTGTGCTCGTAGTAGACCTTTCTGATAATCCATAAGTTGATATATGTCTTGCTTCTATAGTCCATCTTCTTGCAATATATATTTCTGGAATTTTTGTGATTTGATTTTTGAATAAAATGTGAAGACAATGCTTGCACAAAATTCCATTTGTTTCAAATAAAAAGCATTCACAGCTTACATTGATAGGGTCTGAACCAACATATTCAACGGTATACCATTTCTCTCTTGACTCAAAAGATAATCTCACTATATATTTTTGAATCAAACCAAATGAATCAACTTTTTGGTGCCAACAATCTAAGATCTCCTTAAACTCACGTTGAAAAAGTTGAAACATAGATTTTGTGCAGCATTTACTTGCTTGTTCTTCAATACTAGTTTTGCCAATTAATGGTGCTACTGAATTCATTGTTCTGAAATCTTCGACTTCTTCAGCTTGCCGGCGAACTTTGAGTGCATTCTCATATTGTTTAACGAACTCTAATAAATGAGTGTTTGCATTAACAAATCCGTCAAAATATGAATTAATACTCTCACTTCTACCAGTCGATGTCATACCCACAGCAAAAAAACATTTTAGATAAGCCGGAACCCAATGCAATCTGCGCTCCCACATTCTGCAAAGCCATTTGTTATTCTCAAGAGAATATTTTGTAATCAAATCCTTCCATGCCCTCTCACTAGCTTCAATACTTCTGCTCTTATACCATTGTTTATAATCTTTTGAAAAATCACTACTAAAATGTAACATCCCGACTTTGAAAAAGGGGTCTAGCCGGTTCAGTTGAACCCTTGGAGGAATCTAGGCCGGGTCATCAGGCAATCACGACCCGACCTTCACCACATAGAGGTGGTCATTTAGAGAAATGACTGTTTTGGGTAGCATCGTGCTTCGCCACGACGTCAAAGTTATTTATTGAACATACGTACTCTGAATCGACTTCCGTCAGTTACGTTAGACTCGTATAGTTGACACGAGTGCAACGGAACTCGTTTCGTTTCAATCAGAGGTCATTTGGTGAAAGTGACCGTTTTGAGTATCGCAGCGCGTCACGACGACGCAGTTTTAGAATATGGAGCATACGTGCTCCGAATCGACTTTCGTCAGTTACGTTAGACTCGTATAGTTGACACGAGTGCAACGGAACTCGTTTCGTTTCAATCAGAGGTCATTTGGTGAAAGTGACCGTTTTGAGTATCGCAGCGCGTCACGACGATGCAATTTTAGAATATGGAGCATACGTGCTCCGAATCGACTTCCGTCAGTTGCATTAGACTCGTATAGTTGATACGAGTGCAACGGAACTCGTTTCGTTTCGATCCGAGGTCATATGCAGAATATGACTATTTAGAGTATCGTAGCGCGTCACGACGACACGATTTTAGAATACAAAGCATACGTGCTCCGAATCAACTTCCGTCAGTTACGTTAGACTCGTATGGTCAATATGAGTGCAACGGAATTCGTTTCGTTCCGATCCGAGGTCGTTTGGAGAAAACGACTATTTTGAGTAATACCGAGCGCCGCAACGACGCCATTTTAGAATATTGGGTAAACAAGCCCCAATTTCACCCTAGTCAGTTGCAACAGACCCGCGTGATCAATTCTAGCACAACGCATTTTGTTTCGTTCAAATTCGATGAGATTTGAGGAAATTATCCGAAATAACCTATTTTGAGCTGCGTACTAATTTGAGTAAATAATCAAGAGTAAACAGACACGAAACCAACTTCGGATAATTTCCTTAGCTCTGTATGGCTAACACGAACACAAAGACACACTTCGCGCATTTTTCTCATGCGTATTTGGAGAGTTATGAATATATATCTAAATATATGTATGTATATAACTATATACCTAGATATGTATACATATATATAACAAAAAATTAAAACAAAATCAAGGAGAGAACAAAACCAGCGGAAACCCTGTAGGCGAACCAGGGCGGAGAAACCGTGGGCGAAAACCATGGGCGAGCTCGTGGGGGCACGGGATTGGGCCTCGCCGGCTACATAGGGGGGGGGGGGGGCTTCTTCTCCTCTTCCAAGGGCGATGGTGGACGGTAAGAACGCCCTCCTCTCTCCCTCTTCCTCCTCTTCGAAGCTCTGTCCTGGCAGAGGGTTTCACGGCAAGGTATGGCAAGAAAACCATTTCCCCTTTCGATTCATTTCCTTCCTCTTCTTTTTTGATCTTTGCTTAAATCGATTCATGAGTATGGAAGTTTTTTTTTAAAAGGAACCGTGACTCATGCTTCCAGTTATTTCTTAATGGGGGCTGTATACATATAAAAATGGGGTTATATGCTTATAAACAAAACTATCAAGAATAAGGATAAGATTTTGTTGGCTATATGCTCCTCATGACGCCTCAATCAAAAGTTTGTACCTTTAGGACTTCTTTGTCATGTTTGTTATGTCTTCCCCCATTAACTTTGTTTCTCAAGTGTCTAGCTCAGCGCCAAACTCAAATTGTTTCACTTAGTGAATTTTATGCTTGTCCTAAGATCTGGCAAACTGGGACATTGCCTTCATTTTGTGATCAGAATCAAAATTTCATGAGACACTTCAGATGTTTGATCAACTGTCTGCTAACTCTGTGAGCTCAATCTTTACTTCCTTTGCATGTATATCTTCCTCCTTGATTGTTTGCATTTGGGGCTGATTCTTATGTGTGGGGGCTGCCTCATCCTTGTTGATTTAGGGGCTGCTGTCTTTAAATTGGGGGCTGATGCTGTTTTTAAATGGGGGCTGCCTTGTTTTCCTTTCTTTTTGTTAAAGGGGAGGGCTGCTGCTGTCTTTAAAGTGGGGGCTGCCTTATATACTTGTGCCTATACTCTAATTGGGGCTGCTGTGTGCAAACCAGTTGGGATTCTTTTTAGAGGGCTGCATCTATTTCTGTTTTTCTTCCTTGTCTAACTAAGGGCTGCTGTTATTGTCATGTTGGGGGGGGGGGGGGGGCTGCTCTTATAATACCTATTATCTGGGGGCTGTTTTCATACTATCATGTTGGGGGGCTGCTCTTATAATACCTATTAATTGGGGCTGTTTTCATGCTATCATGTTGGGGGGGCTGCTCTTATAATACCTGTTAATTGGGGGTTGTTTTCATACCTTATTGTTGGGGGCTGCCTTTGCAATACCTTGAAATATGGGGGCTGTTTCCTTATACTTGTTAATTAGTAATGTGGGGGCTGCTTCTTATCTTTATTAAATGGGGGCCGCTTCTCATCATTGATAATTTGGGGCTGTAATATATATATATATATATTTCTTCTTGTTATTGGGGGCTGCCTTTGTATGTTAAGGTTGGGGGAAATCCTTTTATTAAGGCTGTTAGTTTGTTTGGGGGCCGCTCTTGCCTTTGTTAATGGGGGCTACCTTATGAGTTGAGTTGCTGGGGGCGGCACCTGTTGCTTGTGTTGCTTGGGGCTGCCCGGTTGGTTTGTTTTTCTTGAAATGGGGCTGCTCCTTCCCTTGTTGGTTTGGGGGCTGCTCCTTGTTAAGTTGGACTGCAGGTTGGTGGTTTGGGCTGCTCCTCTCCTTGTTGGTTTGGGGGCTGCTCCTCCTTTAGTTGGACTGCAGGTAGGGTGATGTGAGGCTGCTCTCTTGCCTTGTTGATTTGGAGTTGCCTCTTTTGTTGTTGCTTTGGGTTGCTCCTTTCCTTGTTAGTTTGGGGGCTGCTCCTTGTTGTTTTGGGGCTGCTCCTTGTTAACTTGGACTGCAGGTTTGTGGCTTTGAGCTGCTCTTTACCTTGTTGATTTGGGGCTGTTTGCTTTGAGCTGCTCTTACCTTGTTGATTTGGGGCTGTTTGCTTTGAACTGCTCTTTACCTTGATGATTTGGGGCTGTTTGCTTTGAGCTGCTCTTACCTTATTGATTTGGGGCTGTTTTGCTGGGGCTGCTCTTTACCTCATTGATTTAGGGCTGTGTTGTTGGGCTGCTCTTTACCTGGTTGATTTGGGGCTGTTTGCTTTAAGCTGCCCTTTACCTTGTTGATTTGGGGCTGTTTGCTTTAAGCTGCCCTTTACCTTGTTGATTTGGGGCTGTTTTGTTGGGGCTGCTCTGTCTTTGTTAAATTGGGGCTGCTTATTATACTTGCTAATTGGGGGCTGCTTCCTGTCCTTGTTGAATTGGGGCTGCTCCCTTGCTTAATGATTTGGGGGCTGCCTTGTTGAATTAGGGCTGCTCCTTTCCTTAATGATTTAGGGGCTTTCCTTGTTACTTTGGGCTGCTCCCTCCCTGTTAATTACAGGCTGATTTCATGTCGTTTCTAGTCGGGGCTGCTCTTTGTCTTCTTTTCTGAAGGACTGGGGTTGTTGGTCTATCCTTCTAGGAGTCTCATTATTTGAGAATGTCCTTTGCCCATGCATTTTGGGGAAATCGGGTTGGTTTATCCTTCCAGGAAGAGGGCTGTTGGTTTACTCTTCCAGGAGCTTCACTATTAGAAGTTGAGTCGGTTGTACATGAAAGTGGCGTTTTGAATGAGGTAACGAACTCGTAAGAGAATGGAATGATTATGGAAATTGATCACCCATGGTCTACTATGATATGCACATCGTCTATCTTCCTCCTATTCCTATTTTCTCTCTTACTCTTTGATGCCACTACGTGTACCAAGGAAGGAAATAAAAGTTCACGGGAGTTTTGGGCTTGATCGCCAAACACCCAAGTAATTGGCAGAAGCCTACTGGAATACAAAATTGTGCCTCATGTGGATGGCTTGGGTTTGATTGCCAAGCAATCCAAAAGATCGACAAAGGTCGGATTAAGTTGTTTGTACCCTCTTTGATGGAAATATCATTAAGCTCATGAAGGGTTTTTTCCTTCCCCCCCCCCCTCTATAAACTCTCGGGATGGAATTATTGCTAAGCTTGGAAAGAGTTTCTTTTCTCTTCTCTTATGAAAATGAAATGTTGCCTTCGAGAAATAATTCCTACGGGAATGAAAGGTTGCCTTCGAGAAAGTAATTCCTACGGGAATGAAATGTTGCCTTCGAGAAAGTAATTCCTACGGGAATGAAATGTTGCCTTCGAGAAAGTAATTCCTACGGGGAATAAGTTGTGCCTTCAGGAAATATTCCTACGGGAATATATCGTGCCTTGGGATAAAATCGGATGGCCTATGAGTTTTACTCTAAGGCAACCCGCGCGATGGACGGTCTGGGAGGGCAACCCGTGCGAAACTAATAGAACTACGTGGGTCTGAGGCCGTATGCAGGATGATACGAAGTACGTAGGCGGTGGTCGTGGGAAGACCGCCTCGGCCCAATAAAAGTCCAGATATCCCCTTCCTTATAATTGTTATATTATGTTTGTGTGATAGTAGGAGTTGGATTCTGTTTGTAGTTCTAATAACTTGTCTTTAGCACAGGTGACAGGTGCAGATGAGGGACAGCACCCATGTGTGGATGAAGCTATGGAGCGAACTACATCAGGTATAAGTTTGTTAAAGCCGCACCTCCTTTTTCTGTGCCCCATCTCAGGGTATATATATATAATGGCAATAAAGCCTTGAAGGATAGGATTCATTGCGGCGGCGAAATCAATATTACTCATACAGGTTTTGAAATTATGGTTTCTGTGATATTTAATCTTCCGCTATAAACCATGTCTTCCGCTAAGGGTAACAAAGCGCACTCTCTAATGATGTCTTCCGCTAAAATACTGCTTCCTTACTCTGTTGGTGTGTATTGAATTTCGCTTAACACCACCCCTAGGCGTGACTTCGGAGTGTTCCAGGAAAAGGGTTGGAGAAGCTAGTGCCTTCACCCTTCGGAGTCGCTTCGGCGTCGTGCTAAAGGGTGGTGTGCGATAAGATCCCCCGGTCGGTCCGTCGATTTGGGAGGGGGGGGGTCTTACATAAAATCTCTCATTTCATAAACATTCTCTACAAGATGTTTATGTATGTGCCATGAACAAAATCGATGATGACTTTTTGGGAAAACTGTTTTTATTGCCTTGAACATTGCTTGATCCATATCAGTTATGATTAGAAGAGGTTCTTTGTTAAACATGCATTTTAACCATTGCTGGAAAAGCCAAGTAAATGTCTCCTCTTTTTCGTCAGCCAAAAGCGCACATCCAAATAGAATTGATTGCCTATGATGGTTTACACCAGTAAATGGTGCAAAGGGCATCATAAGATTATTAGTTTTGTAAGTGACATCAAAGACAATTACATCACAAAAAGTCAGATAATCGTTTCTCGATCTTGAATCGGCCCAAAATATAGATCTCAAAAAACCTTCTTCATCCAACTCTACAGAATAAAAAAATTGTGAATCTAGACTCTGTTGTAATTGTAGATATTGGAACACTAAGACTCCTTCCCTGCCAACATGATTTTTTCTCTGTTTCCGCAAATGATCTATAACGTTTTGAGAGCTTATACTTGTACCTACTCCCCCGACGTTTAATGCTTTTGCTATGTTTGAAGGCCCAATTCCAGACTTATGTAAATCTTCAATCACTGTTGTTGCTAGTACACCCTTATGTGATGTTTGATGAGATCTATGTTTCATTGTTTTTCTTGGTGTGTCCAATTCATGGTTGTGCTTCTTAACAAAAGCAGAAACAAACCATTTACCGTATTTATTTCTGCGCACATCTAACTTAGCATCACATGCGATCCTTGTATCACGCCGCCTTGTATTTGAAGTTGAATCATTTGTATCCCTAATTCTTTTTTTGCCGGACTTTTCACAAACATAGTTCTTCCATATCAAATCTCCTGTTTTTCTAGATTTACTACTCGAATTTCTCCTAATTCCAAACCCTGATTTCTTGGCATAACAATTGTAAAAGTGGTATACTTCATCCAAATCATCAAACTCAAGACCAACGTAAGGGACATCGGTCTGAACATTACTAAAATTTGAACCACTATCTTGAGAATGACTATGAATAGAATCAATATCCACATGCGAACCTGAATCATCTGCTGGTTGTTTTTCATTTGATGTCTCCTGGGTTTCTTCACTCATCCTGTTTGATAGAAACCTATCAGGAAATAGAAGATGAAGCAAGCAAAAATGAAACTCTCGTAATAGGAGCAGGAAATGAAGGCGAAATCCGTTTCCTGATACAAGTTTTGGATAAGAATCTACAAATGATACACTATAACGGATAAGGGGTGTATGGATTCTCGATAAAGAATGAAAATGATACTAATTGATTTTACTTTCACACTGCATCATCATTCCGACGGGTTAGTGTGAGCTTATCCATAGCTGTCCACACTGGGATTAACCCGCCTCCGTCGGAATAGGAGCGAAGAACATCCGTCGGAGAAGAACCTTAGGGTTTCTTCACTGAAAACATCGGAATAGGAGCGAAATCGAGAGACGAAGAGGAGAAATTACCTGATTTCAAGTCCGGCAGCCCCGCTCCAATAGCCGTAGGAGAAGAACCTTAGGGTTTGAAGTCTGGCCGCCCCGCTTAGTTTCGCCGTCGGAGAAGAACGCTTCGTTTCGCCGTCGGAGAAGAACCTTAGGGTTTGTTATCGCGCGATATCGCGTTTCGCCAGCGGCACGGCAGCGCGCAGAAGGTCTCGCGCGGATATATGTATATACGCGTAACGCGTATATGCGGATATATGTATATACGCGTAACGCGTATATACATATATCCGATTATTATTATTATTATTATTATTATTATTATTATTATTATTATTATTATATATTATTGTATGTAAAATGTAAATGCAAACCTAACCTTATAAATGCAAATGGGTCCATCCTTCATGAGTCGCAGTTAAGCACGCCGCTCACCTTCACAAACCCATCCCCTCCTGACGGGCGGCGAGTGAGTCTTTATTCGGCCACCACCGTTGTTCTCTTCGTGGATTCCGGTGGCTTCACGCTGCTCACCTTCACAAACCCATCCCCTCCCGCTCCTCCACCTCTCGGGCCAATGGCGGCGGAAGCTGACCCGCAGCTCAGCGAAGTTTTTCGCATGCACCCACCGGAGTAATCCCGCATCCCCCAATCCGCCGCCGACCGCCGCTCGAACCCCTTCAAGCATTGGCACTGATCCTCCTGCGCAAACAAGTTTTTTTAATGTTAATGTTCATTCCTTCTTCCTAATTTATTATTATTATTATTATTATAAAATTCATGAAAATATATTTGCGATTTGAAATCCTAACCGCTCTTTCCTACTGTGAATGCTCTTGTACCTGTCGATCAATAATTCAATAAAGAACGAAGGAATTGAAATAATGGAGTAAAATTGCCGTGTTTAGCTTTTGCAGGACTTCAATTCTAGTCGCCGAAAGGGAAGATCGAACTGTTTTTGTAACCATTAATTCAAACAGTTACATAATTTTCTTTTTATATGTGAACTTGGTTCATCACAACCACACAAAATGTCACAAATGGTTGCACACGTGTCAACACTTAAAGGTTACATTTGTATAATATTAAAAATAACATACATTTAATTTTACAACTATAAATAAACACAATTGGCTGCTTCCTTTTTCTTCTTTTTACAAGGTAGCGATTATATGAGGCTCTAGCAGGAAGACCACAGACTGCGATTCCTTCGCGCGAGGTGCCGCGGTGACTTCAACTTCTCTCGCGCGCCAAGTCGAGCAACATCTCTTGGTGGAGCATTTGTCTTCACTGCTGCATGACTTCGTTGAGGTTTTGCATTGAGGTGGTGTTTGTGTTGGAAGCGTGTGTATGGGCACGCGAGCACTTCTCCGTCCGAGCACTCCACTCGACTCCTCAAGCGAGCACCACCTCTGCCCTATGCGAGCACCTCCTCTATCACTTCACGGCGAGCACAACTCCACGCGAGCACCACCCAACACCGGCGAGACGAGCACACCATGCGAGCCCCACCTGCTCCTCACCTCCACACAAGGCGGGACTCCTTCAGGCGAGAACTGCAATGGGAGGTGGCTGGCGAGATGGCGGCGGGAATCCCTCCTGCGGGAGGTAGCTGGCGAGATCTCCAGGCGCGAGTGAGCTGCCCCTTCTCTATGTCCAGCGGCGAGTGCCTGCACCGACGAGTCCCTACAACCCCGGCGAGATGGCTGCTCCGGCGAACTCCCGTAGGCGAGAAGAAGATGGCGAGTACGGTTTGCGAGAGGAAAAATGCCGAGAGGAATAGATAGCGGGCTGTTCCTGCGGGAATAAGTAAAAGGCGACTCTCTCACTGCCTTTCCCTCTCTCTCTCTATATATATTTTTCTGCCGAAAAATATTAAGACCAAAAAAAAAACTGCCAACTTTTCTATTCAACACATCAAACTTTACAAAACACTCAAGCCTATTTATAGGCAAAACAAAACACCTACCACTCTCTCTCCACCATAAATGCCTTCCTCTCTCTCCTCTCTTCAATTAATATAAAATACAAATAAAACTAAAATAAGGCAAAGTTGACCAAGTCAACACAACTAAAAAAAAACTCAACAAACTCCCACTCAAACTTGGCAGCACATGCCGAGTTTGCCTTTGAGCTTCGCAAACGTCTCTGCCTTCAGCGCCTTGGTGAAAATGTCCGCGACCTGCTCTCCGGTAGGGCAATACACAACTTCCACAGTCTTCAACTCCACTTGCTCCCGAAGGAAATGATACCTCGTCTCGATGTGATTGCTCCTCCCATGCAGCACCGGGTTCTTCGCGAGCTGGATGGCCGACATGTTATCCACTAACACTGTCGTTGGCCCTTCCTGTCCATGATGCAACTCCTCCAATAAGTTCCTCAACCAGATGGCTTGGCAAGTACATGCTGCAGCTGCGATGTACTCCGCCTCACATGAAGATAAGGCTATCGTAGCCTGCTTCTTCGAACTCCATGAGAACGTCGCGGTTCCCATATGAAATACATATCCGGAAGTGCTCTTCCGGTCATTCACATCACCACCATAGTCGCTATCTGAGTAGCCGACTAACTTCAACTCTCCCGCAGATGAGTACTTTAGGCCATGGTCCCTTGTCCCGTTCACATATCTCAGGATCCTCTTCGCTGCAGTGAATTGGTCCTGCTTGGGTTCTTCCATGTACCTGCTTACTACCCCAACCACATACATGATGTCAGGTCTGGTGAAAGTCAAGTACCTTAGACTCCCAACCAAACTCTTGAACATCGTTGGGTCCACAACTTCTTCCTCCGAGTCCTTCCTCAACTTTGTTCCGGGATCAGCGGAAGTGGAGATAGCCTTGCTATTCTCCATCCTGAACTTCTTCAAGATCTCTTCTGCATACTTCTTCTGCGAGATGAAGATCTCATCTCCTCTCTGCTGCACCTCAACGCCTAAGAAGTAGTTGAGCTCTCCCAAATCCGTCATTTCGAACTCACTCTTCATCATCCTTTTGAACTCCTCGAACATAGCTGGGTTGTTCCCGGTGAATATCATGTCATCCACATATATGCATAGGATCATGATATCACCATTCTTCTCCACCTTCAGATACAGAGCATACTCGTATGGGCACTTCACATAGCCACGCTTCTGCAGGAAAGCATCTATCCTCCCATTCCAAGCTCTTGCTCCTTGCTTCAGCCCGTACAGTGCTTTTCCCAGCTTGCACACCTTCTTCTCCTGGCCCTTCACAACATACCTTGGAGGCTGCTCGATGTACACATCTTCCTCCAGGTAGCCATTGAGGTATACTGCCACCGCATCCATCTGCATGATCTTCCACCCATAGTGAGCTGCCAGTGCGATGATCAACCTGATGGTGTCAATCCTCGCCACTGGGGCATAGACCTCGTCGTTGTCCACTCCTTAGACTTGCATATAGCCCTTCACGACGAGCCTAGCCTTGTGCTTCTCCACAACTCCATCCTTGTTCTTCTTCACCTTGTAGACCCACTTCACCCCGAGGGGTTTGTGGCCTGCGGGTGGATCAACCAGCCTCCAAGTTTCATTCTTCTTTATGGAAGCCATCTTAACATCCATCGCCATCCTCCAAGATTTCTCCTGGGCTGCTTCGTCATAGGAATGCGACTCGCAATCTGCCAACAAACAATATAAAGAAAAATTGTTAAGTGTTGGTGCCATCTCCTCGTAGATCTCCTCCATCCTTCTCATCCTAGGTTGAGGACGATCATCCTTGCTTCCACTAGTGCTTGCTCCACTAGTACTTCCTCCACTCGAGTTGGGAGTGCAAGCTCCCCCTGAACGTCCGCTAGGTGGTGATGGTGGCTCAGCCCCACCATCCTCAGCTCCTGCTTCATGACCACCTTCCTCCTCATCTTCAAAGAACATCCCTTTCTTGCTCCTTGTCTCCTCATCCCAGCTCCAGCTGTTGTCTTCTTCAAACACCACATCCCTCGAGATTATGGCCTTCTCCGTCACCGGGTTGTATAACTTGTAAGCCTTGCTCTCCGGAGCGTAGCCCATAAAGATGCACTTCTCGCTCCTGTCATCGAGCTTCTTCCTCCTCTGGTCTGGGACGTGAGCATGAGCTACACACCCAAAGACCCTCAAGTGCTTCACACTTGGCTTCCAGCCACTCCAAGCCTCGAACGGGGTCATGAACTTCACACTCTTCGTGGGGCATCTGTTCAGTAGATACACCGCACACTGCACCGCTTCAGCCCAGAACATCTTTGACAACCCTTTGCCCTTCACCATACTTCTCGCCATGTTCATGATGGTGAGGTTCTTTCTCTCCGCGACTCCGTTCTGCTGTGGTGAGTACGCCGCTGTCAGCTGGTGTGAGATCTCATTCTCCTTGCAGAAAACATCAAACAGCCTCGAGGTGTACTCCCCACCTCGATCTGTCCTCAGCACCTTCAGTGGCTGACCACTCTCATTCTCCGCCATCGCCTTGAACTCCTTGAACTTGTCAAGGGCCTCAAATTTTTCCTTCAGAAAATACACCCAACACTTCCGACTGAATTCATCCGTGAAGGTGATGTAGTACTTGCTTCCGCCAACTGAGGTGGTCTCAAACGGACCCGCAATGTTCGAGTGAACCAGTTCAAGTTGTCTCCTTGCTCTCCGAGACTTTCCTCCTTCAAACGTCAACCTCTTCTGCTTCCCCTTCGTGCACGCCTCACAGACCTTCTCCGGAGGTGAGATCATAGGTAGATCCTCCACCATCCTGGAGTGGGATAGCAGCTTCAAGCCTGTGAAGCCCAAATGGCCCATCCGATGGTGCCACAGCCATGCTTCCTCTTCTTCCTCCATCCTCGCGAGACATGCCGTCTCTTGAGTATCCATCTTCAATGTAAAGAGATGGTTCGCCGTCATCTTCACCTTCACCACTTCTTTCCCTTGATGGTTCTTCATCGCCAAAGACCCATCCTTCAACTACGCAGTAGCCTCTCTCCACCAACTGCCCAAGGCTCAAGATGTTAGTCTTCAATCCTGGCACATAGAACACATCGTTCAGGTGCACCTTCTCTCCATTCAACTTCACAACCACCAGGCCTTTTCCTTCCAGCGAGATCTTCGACGCATCCCTGAAGCTAACCTCACCCCCACTGGGTTCCAGGTTAGTGAACATCTCCTTATCTCCACACATGTGGTTGCTTGCACATGTGTCCAGGTACCACACTTCATTTCTACCTTTCTCCGCTCCTCGGTAGGTTAGGAACATCATCGGATCTTCAGTGCTAGTATTGTTCCCATTGTTCCTAGCCTCGGCATAGTGGTTTGCCTCTTCTCTCTTTCTCGGAGCCCAGCAGTCATAACTCATGTGCCCAAATTTGTTACAGTTGCAACACTGGATTTGGGACATATCTCCTCGGCCTCTTCCTCGGCCTCTTCCTCTTCCCATTCCTTCTTGCCAACCTACTTGAGGTCGCTCCGCCTCTCTCTGGAAATTTTGGTTTCTACCCCCTCTTCTACCTCTGCCTCTACCTTGGTGACCTCGGCCACACTGGCCGCCTCCTCTTCCTGAATTTTCCCCAAAGTTTAACTGGGTCTGGAGTGTTTTTCCCAAGCCACTCGCTTCTTCATCATCCTGCAGCATCATGTACTCATGAGCTTGCAAAGAGCCTACAAGCTCGTCCACGACCATCTCGGTGAGGTCCTTCGACTCTTCAATTGCCACCACTATATGGCGGAACTTCTTCGACATAGATCTCAACAACTTCTTCATGAAGCTCACATCCTCGATCGTCTCCCCATTGCGCTTCATCTTATTTGTGAGCGTCCGCAGACGGGTCACATAGTCACCGACCTTCTCGGTGCTCTGCATCTTCGTCACTTCATATTCCGCACGTAGGGACTGCAGCTTCACCTTCTTAGCTTTGTCTACCCCTTGCATGGAGCGTTGCAACACCTCCCATGCCTCATTGGAAGTCTTCGCGTCTGAGATCTTCTCGAAGGTTGCTTCGTCAACCCCTTGATATAATATGAAGAGAGCCTTCTTGTCTGCCTTCCTTGCCTCTCTAAGTGTTGTCTTCTGGGCGTTAGTCAACGCCGCCTCTGCTGCAGCAGTACGTTCCTCATATCCATTCTCCACCACATCCCATAGTTCTTTAGAGGCGAGTAGCACCTGCATCTGTATACTCACTACAAGATATATGTTGTACAACGACGTTTTTATTGTGACGTTTTTTAAAGCGTCGCTATAAGTTTTCTGTTTAGTGACATTTTTTTTCAAAAACGTCGCTAATACAAAAATTAAGCATTACCCACGATTTCTTGAAAAACGTCAACATACGTGTTTAACTTTTGTGACGATTATTTTTAAAACGCCACCAAAAGACACCACTAGAAAAATAACTTTTAGCCACATTTTTTTGCCACGGGTCAAAAAATCGTGGCTAATAATGAAGTATTAGTCACAACCCATAATTTGTGGCTAATAAGCAAGTATTAGCCACGGATGCCTAATTCGTGACAAAAAGAAAATATTAGCCACAGTTTGCTTAATTCATGGCTAAAAGATAGTATTAGTCATAGTTACATAATTCATGGCTATTATTTTAGACACATTTCTTATCCATGACGAGCTAAACTTCTTATGTGTGATCGACAATCTAAAGATGAGTTAATGATTAAGTAACACCAGACACCTCACGAAATCGACTGCGCGCTCTCTACTCGCGAGCATACACCAGCCTCTCTCATCATCCCCGATCTCGCATATCTCAGTCCCGATCTCGAAGCCCGCTGGAAGGCGCGATAGCAAACCAATCTTTCACCGGACAACGAGAGAGAGGGAGACGCGTGACAAAAATTGGGCCAGATTTTTGTAACCGAGCTCTCTCCCTGTTTACATCTTCACCCAATTGTACGTTTTAGCCCATAGATGCTACTGCTTCATTGTAAGGTTTTGTTGTTGTTGATCTTCCTATCACATCTTCTATTTATCTCATTTTGTAGACTTAAGATTGATATCTCAAAAGGTTTTCTCGATACCGATACGAACTCGTATGATCAATACGAACTCGATGTCATTTGTTTCATTCAAATCTGGCGAGAATTGAGAAATTTGACCGAAATAGTCGCATTGAGGTACAAGATAACTAAGATAGACAACAATGAGTAAACAAACTCGGAATTGACTTCGATTGCATTCATTAGACTCATATGTCTGATACAAGCGCAATATCTTCAGCAACTTTTTCTCATGCGTATTTTTTTAATATTTTATTTATCTTTGATAACACACACACACACACACACACACACACACACACACACACACACACACACACACACACACACACACATATAACTAAATTAAAGAAGTAGTTTGGAGTTATTGAATTAATCTTAGCCATCCAACATGTGCCAAGCTTTTGATCTCGGTCATCCAATCAAGAGAGAGAAAGAAAGAGAGAGAGAGAGATGAAATCTTTATAGCCCTCCTATCCCTACATTTAGAGATATGAGGGAGAGGGGGGGGGGGGGGGGGGAGAAGATAGAAGGAGAGAGAAATTGATTTTTTAGGTAAAAATTTATATTTTTTTACAAAATAAAAATAGGAATATTGATTTTTTTTTTACGATCATTTTAAGTACTCATATGTATATGTTTTGAATAAAAGTAATTGCTTATAGGCAGGAGCAGCCCGCTCGAATGCGAGCGCAGCCCGCTACTATTATAAAAGGATGTACATATTGCACCATTTGAGAATCCAAAAGCCCCAATAATTTAATCTTAGCCATCCATCTAAAAACCCTCCTTTCATCTAGTCCATCCATCCAATTTTAATTTGAATCCTAAACCTCAGCCATCCCACGACATTACAAATCCCGCCTCTTTTCCCCCGCAAACCCGCGTCCCTCATTCCTCCCGCACTCTCTAGGGTTTGGTTGTTCCCTCGCTGCTTTCCCTCCCATCTTCATCTCGCTGCCACCAGCTTACATCGACACCAGGCCAGGGCATTCTCACGCGCCGATGCGCGCCACCCATTCCTCCCGTCTCTAGGGTTTCGTCGTTCCCTCGCGCTGCTTCCAGATCGGCGACTAAGGCGAATCCCGCACATCTCCTTCACTTCGTTCGCTCCTCACCGGCAGTGACTTCCGCGACTTCCACAACTTGGGCGGCTAAGGCGATATCCACAGATCTCACTTTGATGCCCTCGACAATGCAGCCAGCTAGAAGACGAAGGACGACCCAGGTATCCGCTGCCTCTGCCTCCCAAGAAATCATTCACCTTGCAGATCAACGGTTTTACCTTGCAGATCAAATAAAATTGAAATATGAAATCAATTTTTCTTGCATTTATGAGATGTAAATTCATAGCACGTTCCTCTACCTTCTCCTTATGCACGTGCTTCTAAAAATTTTCATCTCTGATTCCAGTTATTGTTATAACTTCTCCTATTTTAATTTTGATGCATATGTTCTAATCAAATCTATACCTTTGCTTCTATATTTGTAGTTATTTCAATACGCATGTCAAGTGTTTGATGAATTGTTTAGTAAGATATATAAGAGAATTGTGTTGTCTACAGAAAATCTGTCTACACATATGTTCGTGGGCCGGGCAGCGTGCGTGCAGGGCAGCCAACACCATGCTATGTGATGTTTGGGTGGATGTGTTCGCTTGAATTTAGAAGAGGGCTTCTCCAATTAGAAATTTGTGGAGGTATGATTCATATCATGCCGTGATTAGATTGATATTTGTTGCAATTACCATGTTTCGTTTAAACGTGGCTAGCAAAGAGATTTGTTTTTATAGTTCGTCAATAATTTAGTTCTATGTCAAATATTCTGATTTGTTAACTCTTTATTTTCCTTTTCAGGTTTTAACAACTCCATATAAAATATTATTTTGCCAAGCTAATACAGAATTCCAACAAAGAGAACCCTGACCGCACATCAACAATCAACTACACAAGAGGTTAGAAAATGACCTACTATTACTATCGTCTTGCTTCTGATTGCATACATGGTGCAATATTAGAGTGAAGTTGGGTGGAGTTAAGTACCAGTGGTTAACACTATGCATTCCGATCTGAGTTGATTGTTTTTATTTTTACTCTTAATGGTGCTTAATTTGGTTGTATACATTCTTGCAGGTTATCATAATTGTAGGTTTAGAAGTGAAGAAATTTGTTGAATGTTTACATCAGTTACCAACAAAATAATGACATTTGATTGTGCTAGAATGTTGAAAATTAATCCCGCTCCTCTCTGCTTTTGATCATTTCATATCATACATTTTTGAAGAGGATACGTAGCTGAGAGGTGGATATTATTATATGCTATATATAAAATCTTAATATCATATATAGTATTTATTATCTACTGGTTTATAATGTCTTTAATTATTATTATTGATGAATTTTAATGTTACTACCAGGCCAGCTTGTTGATGGATGATATGGAGAAGATCTATATTCATCATGAGTAATCATGAACTAAGAGGTAGCAGGATTGTAGATTCGATATGCCTTTGATTTGCCGTTGTATAGTAATTACCTAATTAATGCCAAAGTTTTGCCAATTCATCTGTGCTTCGTTTGGTTCCAAGTTTCTACAGATCACTATTAATCATTCCATTTAGTTCATATACTTGTTAAAAACTGAGGAGTACTGTTTGTTTCTACTTTTTTGTACACCTTGGTCTATCATGCTTAGTATGCAAGAATAGGAAGCAGCTTAGTAGCTGCCATGATAAAGATGTCTGCACCAGTTTCAGACTGCTTCACCACTGGCTTTTACGTTTCAAAACCCATCCATAGTACGCCCAATCGGTACTTTGGTTCCCTCCTTTTTTTAATTGTGTTTTGCTTGGTTACAGTCCTTTTTTTGTGGTTTCATTATTATGCTTCTGTCCTTTTTTTTAATTGCAATTGAGCTTAATCAAGTATACATATAACCAACTTGCATCCCTGTAACACCCCAAAAATCGTAGTTCAGCGAGGTAGGCGGAGTGGTAGTGCTGCGCTCGGAGTAGGCTGAAATTTCTCAGTCAAAGCAGTGCGCACGACCATATTTCCTCTTCGCGCACGACCACTGGTCATGAGCCAGTGATCGTGCGCTCTTGTCGAGGCAAAGAGAGCTGTCGGAACGCTCACTGTCCAAAGCAGTGCGCACAACCATTTCTCCTCTTCGCGCACGACCACTAGTCGTGTGCCAGTGATCGTGCGCCCTGTTTATTCTGCTCCGTAAAGAAGAGCGGAGAAGACGATCCGACCGATCAAAATCTTTGGAATTTGATCCAACGGCTGTGAGCTGTTGCTGGGGGGTCTTAGGGCTTTGGAGAGCGGTTAATCCCTCATATTTCCATAGCTTTACTCTCTCCTAAGCTAGAGAAAGAAGAAAGGGCAAGGAGGAAGAAGAAGGGGATTCCGCCATTGACGGAGCTCCGTTTCGCGAGCCGTTCCCAGATCTGGAAAGTGCAGCCCGGCGCGGTTCTTTCTCTCCGAGTGGGATCTCAAATCTATGGCGGGGAAGAGAGATCCAAGGGTAACGATTCTTTCTCCTGGTCTTAGGACGTGTTCTTTGTCCTCTCTTTCTTTTTCTATGCTTGCATGAGGACTCCCTTTCACCAAATGGGTGAAGTGTAGGATTTCCTCTAGTTCTTCGGAACTCCGGGTCGATTGTGTACATCCCCGACATATTGCATTTAGAAATCCGGTAGTCGTGCGGATTTAGGCATTGTGTGTGAAGCCTATTCGTGGCCGTAAGCCCGAATCGGTGATGCTTGATTTGCGACGCTGCATTTAGGTTAGGCCTAGAATGCGTGCCAGAGAATGACTCCGTAAGATCATCTATAGTATTGCGGGACTTGAGATTAGGCGTCGTGTGAAGATCCTAACGAAAGCCCCTTACTTGGAGAGTGGTGGAATGCAAACCTTCACCACGAAATTGAAGTGAGTCGTTGTATACCTCCTTTGTTGGTTGTTCTAGTGAAGCCTAAGTCCACTTGGTTGGTTTAGGTGCGTAACTTATTGTGATTGGGAACACCCGTCGGTGTTTCCTTGCGAACGGGCCGAAGTAAAGCTACACCCGCATCGTTGTTGTTAACGCGATGATTTGAGCAACGGGCACAAGCTTGTACCGAACCCGCACCATGCGTATCGGCGAGAGGGGGAAACCTCGGGACGCCGTGTGATCATGGGATAGACCTGTTTGGGAGGGTTCCTCCAATAGGTAAATGCTCAAGCGTTCACTAAGCTCTTTAGCTTAGCTGGTTACGTGTGGTCGTGAGAACACACGGTCATGGTTTTGGATTGATGTTATGATTAGCCTCATGCGTTGCTTATGCGGTTGTGGGGAACCTCCGGGTGAACCCAACCAACATCATGTGCATTCTCAGGATCAACTCTATTTGTTGCTACACCTAGAAGATTGATTGTGCTTGAAACCTCACCTTGTGTAGTTTGCACCTTCCTTATAGTACTATTTGCTGCTAGTACGACTTGTTTGCAGGGAAGAAGCTCCGCCACCCCGAGAAAGGGGTGGGGTCGTTATAATTTGGTCAGCTGTGCTGACCGTTGCTTTGTTTGCCACCTCTTGGTGGAATCTTCTTATGCAGGTGCAGGTGAGCCTAGCGGGAAATAGAGGGCGGTGGCCCTTTTTGCTGCGTTGGCCCTCGAAGGTCAGCCTCTTTTCTGCTTTTCATGTTTTGCCGGCCTGCGCGCCGATGTATGTTTAGAGAGTTTTGTACGTTTTGGAATGTAAGGCCTTAAGGCCGTAACTCTACACTTTATTATTTCATTCCTGTGATAGTGGACTATTCTAATAGAAATGTTAAATCCTTATGCTTCCGTTTATGTTAGTACTCTGGTGTAGTTCTCTTATGTATATCTCCTTTTAACGTCTAGCTAGTGTGGTTAGTATAGCGTGGGGTCCCGGTCGGACCTACTGTTATATTATTTGTACTAGAAGGGTGTTACAATCCCTCACATATGGATGTCCTATATTGATTGTACTTTGACTGCCCTATATTAATTGCCCGGATTTGGATTTGATAATAGTGGTAATAGATATCCTATATTAATTGTGCAATTTTGAATTTGTTTAATTTATTGTATTCATTGCTAGGATGTTGATCAATCAGTTGAGAAGTACTCAGAGAATGGAAGAGAATATTGGAAGAGAGGGACTCTGGGAAGAATTGATGGAGGCATTGTGAGAGTAGGTGGAGCATTGTGAGAGGGAATGTTGTGAATGATTTTTTTTGTTGCAAGTTTATATTATTTGAAATACGTTTTGTTTATTATTAATGTGATTTTTTTGCAAGTTTATACTTTTTAATTTCAGTGATGATGTATTATGTTGGTATTATAAATAATTTTTCATTCTTTTTGTTATAATTAAAGATATAATACTTGGAACAATAAGTTGCAAAAAATCTCTTAATATATCTTAATATTACTCCCAAAAAATATTTAAAATATTTATCAAAATTAATTTAATAAAAAAATAATATTCATATTTTTAATTATGATTTTAGATGCACAATTACTTTTTAGAATTTAGATTATAAAAAAAAATTATTTGTTGTAAATTTTTATTCTTAAAATGCAAAAAGTTGCGACGTTTTTTTCGAAAAACGTTATTATAGAGTTTTAACTACAGTGACATTTTGCAAAAAACATAGTGGTAAAGTTAATATTTTTCTTGACATTTTTTTATAAAATGTCACGATAGATCAAATATCTATCATGACGTTTTTTTCAAAAAATGTCATGATAGAACAACTACCAACCGTGACATTTTTTTGTGAAAGCGTCGCAGAGAGCTACGGCGACGACCGCAATCACGACGATTTTGTGACGTTTTTATAAACGTCATGAAAACTACCGCGACGCTTAAAAATCGTCACTAAAGACATAAAAAATGTCACCGATTCCCATAGTTGGTCCTTGTCAACTTGGGGACTTGCCCCGGCATTGCTCCGCTCGTCTCCATCGCTTCTACTCCTCAAACCTTCCGAGTCACTGCAAAGGTTTGAAACTTGGCTCTGATACCACTTGTTGGAAGCGTGTGTATGGGCACGCGAGCACTTCTCCGTCCGAGCACTCCACTCGTCTCCTCAAGCGAGCACCACCTTTGCCCTATGCGAGCACCTCCTCTATCACTTCACGGCGAGCACAACTCCACGCGAGCACCACCCAACATCGGCGAGACGAGCACACCACGCGAGCCCCACCTGCTCCTCACCTCCACACAAGGCGGGACTCCTTCAGGCGAGAACTGCAATGGGAGGTGGCTGGCGAGATGGCGGCGGGAATCCCTCCTCCGGGAGGTAGCTGGCGAGATCTCCAGGCGCAAGTGAGCTGCCCCTTCTCTATGTCCAGCGGCGAGTGCCTGCACCGGCGAGTCCCTATAACCCCGGCGAGATGGCTGCTCCGGCGAACTCCCGTAGGCGAGAAGAAGATGGCGAGTACGGTTTGCGAGAGGAATAGATAGCGGGCTGTTCCTGCGGGAATAAGTAAAAGGCAACTCTCTCACTGCCTTTCCCTCTCTCTCTCTCTATATTTTTCTGCCGAAAAATATTAAGACAAAAAAAAAACTGCCAACTTTTCTATTCAACACATCAAACTTTACAAAACACTCAAGCCTATTTATATGCAAAACAAAACACCTACCACTCCCTCTCCACCATAAATGCCTTCCTCTCTCTCCTCTCTTCAATTAATATAAAATACAAATAAAACTAAAATAAGGCAAAGTTGACCAAGTCAACAACAACAACAACAACAACAACATAACCCATATAGTCCCCAATCATTGGGGGTATGGGCGGGGGAAGATTGGAAACAGACCTAACCTTTGACCAAGTCAACACAACTTTAAAAAAAACCAACAGTTTGTGTATGAATGAATTTTTTTAGTTCATTTCTTGTATGGTGAGAGATCTTTTCGTAAGATGTTCATCGAGCTTGTTGGGAAATCCAAGAAGTCAAACGAAGGAAGACGAAGAATGAAAGAACATGTAGTTGAGAGCTACTTCATAAGCTCCATATTTTAGATTTAAAAACTATAGCACTGGTTCAAGAATGGTTTAAGAGATTGCATATCTCAAATCTTTTCATGACAAGTCTCTGACTCCGTTTGGGGGGACTTATTTTCACAGGTCAAGCGGTTACGACCGCATGAACCGGACCTTAATTACGGTCCAATTCATGCGGTCGTAACCGCTTGACCGGTGAAAATATAAGCCCCCCCAAACGGAGTCTCTATCGTAGCAATAATTGTTTGGAATGAGGATTGGGGTACGTATGACAATCTATTAAAACAATTAAATTATTTACATGGTTTTGAAACCATGCTTCTGTTTGGTTGTTGTTGCAATTTAACATTGGTGTCTGTGTGCATCACAATTCACAATAGATTATATACTCCTTCATTTGTTCACAATAGTCATTCATTTTGTTTTTGTTAGGGATTGTCATTTTTAATGGGCATGATTCTTAGAAGGATTTTTTTTTGAAAGATTTTCTTAACATCTTGTTCTTGAACTTCCGTGTTTAAGATCCATAGGATCGATAATAGAGGAAAAGTGTACGAGAATGCTCAGATGGTTTGTGATGGAGAAGTTTGAGGCCATTAAAGATTTTGAGTGAGAATATTTAGAGTAGAGGGGTCTCATGAGTTTTATTAGGCTATATGTGGAGATGATCACATTCTCGTTAATATCATGTAGGGATAAAATATGATTGGGCTTTGAGAGAAGTTAGACATAATGTACATGGCAAATTCAGTATGCCACGATAAAGTTTAACGTGAAGCATCATGCATATATATGGATGAGGACGTAGGAAGGTGAAATCCTACTATAAATTTGAGTATATTCATTGAACTTTTGAACCAACTACACATTCTTGGTAGAAAAGTGGAGGAAGAAATGATTATGTTTCTTCTTATTTTTCATCCATGCATCTTCACATGAATATATTATGATTATACTTATGTAGGAAGGATACTACCAAATTAAAGGAATTTAATGCATCATTATCAATATATAAATTGAAAAAGCTTGCTTCCCAAGATTAACATTTGGCAGCAATGTTGGACAAAATAGAAATGTCATTTTATGTGGGATCATGAGAGACATGATCTTATTCATATCGATCTCAAGGAAGAAGGGCAAAGAAAGTTAATGTTATTACATGGAATTTGTCAGCATCAAAAGAAAATGCCTACAACATGTAGAGACTATGCATGATCCTAAAGATGTAATAATGTTAATGGTGACTCTTGGGAAATTAGATGATATTTGGGATAGTTTAGTAACAATCTTTGAAAATAAAGATGGCATTCCTTTGAATATTTTACTTTGATAGTTTTATATATCTTGTCTGCAACATCTTGTTTTACCTCTTTAAAGAAGAAGAAGAATTTTACTATTCATTTTTGCGATGAATTGATTTCTTAGGTATTAAGATACCTTATGACATAGTGTGCAAGTGCAGTAGGTATGATATGTACTAAATGTGCTTATGAAATATAAATTAATGGATATTTATGTAACAATCTGAAACTGATGAGAGTTGAAAATGTCATTATATTGACAGTGACACTGAGACAAAATCGTGACTTATGATAAACTTCTAAGATAGACTTTTAGGAGAAATGATGCATGATTAATAAATCAAATACCAAATAAAAATAGAGTATGAAAGGTTGAATGATGATGTTTGCATGAGTGATGAGTTATTTCCTTGAAAATTTGGACCAAGGTGAAGATTGTTGGGGTAGTTTCAAGCTGCTTTAGTTGAACTAATTGAGTTGAATAAGTTTTGGCCTTGTATACACTTCCCGCCTTCAGTTCTTAGGGATGAATGTTGAATCTCACACGAATGAGCTCTAGCCGATCCTCTCACAATTGTCATTAATGCCTTATATAGGAGTGGGAGGAGGGAGAAAGTCATTACAGCAATTCACCGATAGATCAATACCAGAAACCACAAACCTCGCAGTGCAGAAGAAAAGAAGCAAATTAATAGTAAGTTTCTATTGTTAGAGGTGCTGCAAAGACATTTTTTCTCCTACAAAGTCTAGAAATCTCTTATTGGAGTAATGGGTTTGCGTGAAGGCACATGTGTAGTGAGTCAGTGGCTTGACAGAGGTGCAGTGCTGCCTTGAGGTAGCATGAAGGTGACGACTACAACATGATTCACTCTGTCTTATTGACTGATATATTAATTATATCATTTATTCATCACAACAATCATCCATTTCATTTTTCCTAACCAATATTATACTTAATTAATTTTGTTTGTGCCTAAGTGTATCAAAGTACGAATAAATAAAAATTGATATAGGTACATTGCACATTAAATAAGGGTATAATTCTTTCCATAATTGCTCTTAAATAATGAAAACTTTTATTTAGGGACCAAGTATATATATAATAATAATAACACTATTTGAAGATGTATAATGACTACTAGATAATTACTTTCTATTACAAGAATGATTTTTGAACTCTTTTTTTGGGTTAGTACTGCAATATTTATATTTAATTTGTAACCAGCTTAATAAATTTATTTTTATCATTTATGTGATGTAAATTTTGTGTTTATGGATTGCTCCACACTCTTACCTGAACATCCCCATTCTGGCAAACAATGTAGGCACCACACGTGCCATATATATCGCACTGGTCATGCGGCATCCTCCAGTAGCGCCGCCACTCTCCGGCAAGCCACACCAGTGATAGAAAAATTTGTATTCTCCAATCTATAATCGACTAAGGCAAGTATACCTATCAAAATATAGCATAGGATATAAAGAATATCAAGGTCGTATTAAAACTCGGGTCTGTCGAGTATTCTACTTCGAGAAAATAACTATTATTTTATCGGATAGAAATTTTACGAGAAATTATAAGAGGAACGAAGATCCGAAATAAAAAAAGAACTAACTTGATCAGAACAACCCTTGAAATGAAATAAAACATAATAATTTATAATCGTCTAATCCAATCCTTGACCATGGAGATTCCCGAAATATGAACCCACCTCTCTCGAGGAATACTCCCACCTGAGATTAGGTTGATCGACCACACTCTCATTCTACAATCGAAACCCCTAAAACTCGCTTTAACGAGGTGAATCCCGCTATTGGCTTTTACTCAAATCCGGAAGGGTAACGTCATCCTTGTTGGACTTTGACTTTGTTGACTGGGTCAACAAGAGTTTATATATTTGTTTTTTTGGTGGCATTTATTGATCCGCCACGTGTCAGTTTTTTTATGAGTTTGGATTGCCTATAAAAGACCCTTTGTAAGTTTGTTTTAAAGTTGTTGAAAATAGAAGTTGTAAAAACACGTGTTTTTCTTTCCTTTCCTGCGAACAAGAGCTAGAGAGAGAGGGAAAGTTAGTGAAAGAATAGTATTTTCTTATTCCTGCAGGCATAGTGAGCTCGCGATACACCTCCCGCATGAGGATCTCGCGTGGAAGAAGTTCTCTCGCAGAAGGGGGATCTCGATAGTTGGAGCTCCGGCCTGCCCGTCGCTAGCTCGCGGGAGTTGAGCTCGCCCAGCCAGCTAGTACTCGCACAACAGTGCACTCGCCCAGCCACCTAGTTTGACTCGCGGCCCGTAGTTCGTGCAGCCCGCAACTTGCGCCGCTGTTCGTCGTGTTCGCCCAGCTCGCCTCGCCGGCTCACCTGCCGTGTTCGCCCAGCTCGCCGGAGTAAGGAGGGAGTGTTTGTGAGGGGTGTGTTCGCCGTGGAGAGTGTTCGCCGAAGGAGGAGTATTATCATGAGAGGTGCTCGCATTTAGGGTGTTGGGTGATAGCGAGGTCAGGTGCCCATACATTGCGCTTCCAACAATTGGTATCAGAGGGAGGTTGCGAACCTTGGAAGAAACTCCGAAGAGTTGAAGAGGCGAAGAGCTCGTCGTGATGGAGATGGGTAGTGCCATGCTAGGGCAGGTTCCCAAGTTGACGAAGATAAACTACGGTAACTGGAGCATTCAGATGAAGGTGCTACTAGCGTCGAAAGAGTTGTGGGATAGAGTGAATAATAGCTATACTGAGCAAACTACTGAACAAGAGGCGGCGTTGACTAACACCCAGAAGACGACACTTAGAGAAGCAAGGAAGGCTGACAAGAAAATATTGTTCTTGTTGTATCAAGGGGTCGACGAAGCGACTTTTGAGAAGATCTCAGACGCGAAAACTTCTAAGGAGGCATGAGAGGTGTTGCAACGCTCCATGCAAGGGGTTGATAAGGCAAAGAAGGTGAAGCTCCAGTCCCTCCGTGCGAAATATGAAGTAATGAAGATGCAGAGCACCGAGAAGGTCGGTGACTATGTGACCCGTCTGCGGACGCTCACAAATAAGATGAAGCGCAATGGGGAGACGATCGATGATGTGAGTCTTATGGAGAAGTTGTTGAGATCTATGTCCAA